>OZ004662.1:8535121-10012589 GCA_963924505.1 Agonopterix alstromeriana | reverse complement strand
AGCTATATACTTAGCTTATACTACGTTAGATCGGCTACGGATTATCCAAGGCGAGACCAAAAAACCTGAGATTTTGGGAAAAAAAGAAGCGGGATTTGTTCCGTTGACAACTGACGCTAGGGCCATACAGGCTCATAGCGTGTTCGAGAATGGTCTCGTCTATCTATCTCGCTCTAACATACGTTAATGTTATGCCCTTTCTCTTTCGCATTTCCGATCTAACGTAACGTAGCACATGCTAAATCTATGGTGGTATAGATTAAATTAGTATTTGTAACATTGGTGATAGTCGGAGTGGAGTTTGTAGAGTATAAAGGATGTAACACATCACGCTAGTAATATTTAGAGGGGTTTAGACCACCAAATTGAACAGCTTTCACTGTGGAGCCAACATCGACAAAAATAAAAGTCTGAAGTTTCATACATTTGAGTCGAGTAGGTACTGCAGTTTTGTATGAAACAGCTGCTATATTTTTGCGATTTCGAAGTTGGCTCTATAGTGAAAGTTGATGGTCTAACTCTAAACCACCCCTTTAAATATTACTAGGGAGATTTTCCGATTCCTATATAGCTTTCTGGCCAATTCTGTTTTGCATATCGTTGGATAAAGTGTCAAACCTCGTAACTCCATTTTATTTTTCAAATTACATTTTATACAATTTTATTACTAATTTCTGAATGCATCCATGGCACAACTCTTAAATCCTTTTAAAAAGCCGTTACAATTTAAAATGCTACATAGAAAACCATATAACTCTGGACTACCATTTTTCGTCATTTTTTTGTGCCTCCTGTAAAATTTGATCTAATGGAGTTACGAGGTCTGACACTTTAGTCGACGATATATAATTTATTTATCAGAAAGATATAATATTCGACATAAATCTTGTACGTTACTAAAGATGTTCTAAGAATACGTGAAAGGAAGTGTTTCAAATCTGTTTCTGTAATTCAAAATAGCCCTAAAATTTCGTTGGTATTTGAAATGGATTTTAAGTCATATCATAAGCTATCAAACAAAAAAATTTCATCAAAATCGGTTCAGTAGTTTTTGCGTGATGCTGTTACAAACATACAATCAAACAAACAGACGGACAAATATCTAAAAAAGTTGGTTTGGAATCCGGTATACCTAAAAAGCATATCGTAATCTTTTTCATGTAAATATCTTCAATGTACAGACACACTTCTGTTACAGTTTTATAATAGTTATTAAGAATATAAGATTAGGTACACTCTTGTTAGAAATGTGAAAGATATATGAAATGTCGTCATACCACTCATGTTTATCTCTGCCGGTGCGTGCAAATAAGAATAATTGTGAATGATTATCCTTGGAATTTTTCACGTGTAAGCTCCATTCGCCCTCCGCTGGACTTTCTGGGTCCGCATCCAATTCCTACAATATCAGTAGGATATATACACAAACCGCTATGGATGTATTTAACAGTTTTGCTTGTAATAGTAATATAAAATCTGCCAAAGCATGAAATGTTTTGATTCACACAGTTTAGTTATCTAAGCCACGGTTTATACAGAAGAGACGAGTGGCGGTGGCGTATAATCTAAGTAACACGATATAAACCTTATAGGACTAGCATAGCGTCGTTTTAGTCGTAAAGGAGAATCGCGCCCGCGCCTATAGGTGACGTGGCCTGGAGGCACGGGCGTAATTCTCCAAACGACGCTATGCTACGTACTATAAGGTTTTATTGTGTTACTTTTTGACTATCAGCCACCGCCACGTCTCTTCTGAATAAATCGAGCCGTTGGGATCAAGCTATGGCCGCTACCTTTTACGCTAGACGATCTTTATACAGGGTATAAGGAAAATTATCATTAAACGTTAAACCACATACTCTACCCATCAAACTGAAAAATTTTTATTAAGGGAGCAAACATGGCAGAACAAAAAATAAAGGAATGAATGAACGAAATATACTTTATTTACATCAAAAACAAAATACAAAAAAAAAACAACTACATAATACAAATCCTGCTGTCTGATTTTGGGATCTATTTTCAAAGAATCAGGCAATATGGCCGATTAGCTAATCACAAATGTAACCAACATTGAAATCGCGACAATAAATAATTTGATTCATAGATTTGGATCGAGTCACTGACGTTTTTTATGGAACATAAACGATACCGATGTTGGTCCCTTAGTAAAAGTTGTTTAGTTTCAGTTTGATGGTCTGAAGCAATCTCTAATCTAAAGTATGTAACGCAATTAAGGTTACAAACACCCTGTATAGTCATCTCAGCCAGGCCTCCCCCAAGGATCGCCACAACCTGTATAATCTCTTTGAAGAAGTTCTTATAATCTCTTAGAACTATAAAGTGTATTAATTAAGACCACGAAAGAGAATATACAGTTCATACTCACGGCATCATCTAAAAACTCCTTAATCCTAGATAATTCAGTTTCATCTAATTCTTCGTCGGCGTCTTCTTTAGTACTAGTTACGGATTTGGTCGCGAGTTCCATCTCCGCGTCGTGGAATGGTACTTCTTCTATTTGCTGATTCTTATCATGGCTCTGACTGTCTGGTGTCTCCGTACACGTTGACACGTTGTCTGATTTCTTATCTGTGGTTGGCAAGTTTAAACATTGGACACATAGTTAAACGGCGACATTTTCATTAAAATTCATGTCATTTTAAATGGGGAACTTGCACAGTTATATATTTTATAGTGTATCATAAAGATTTAAGGCTTACATAAGTATACCAAACACAACAATGGTAAAATATGCACAAATTCATTGCCAATTCCACGCCAAAACGCTCACTGCCATGACGAGACGTCACTTCTTTTCATGACGCGTGAAGCTCATCACAAATCTTCCGCTATAATATGTTGCCGTACTCTTCTATCGCACGCAAGTTGCTAATCGCTTCGTCACTTTGCGCTAATTGGTGTTTGTAATTACGTTCCGATCCACGTAATTCATAATTGAAATATTTGGTTAAATTAAAAAGCTTTAGAATAATTCATTCAGTAATGTTCTATTCACAATTATTATTATTGTCAATTAATACGATAATTTCTCATTTTAATTTTTGTTCAAGTTCCCCATTGACATCACAATTATCGTCATCAGTCTATAAAAGTCCCGCAGGGCACACGCTCGCCCTGAAGTAGGGTGTGTATGGACGTTAGTCCACTATGCGTGCACAATGCGGATTGGTAGACTTCACAGTCTTCACATGCGCACCAGAATTTCTTCAGCGTATGTAGGTTTGTTTCCTCGCGATATTTTCCTTCACCGTTTCTAGAGCAGTCGGGATTACGTACCTACATAAGTTAGAAAAACTCAATACATTACAATACTTTGCAGTATAGTCGAAAGGAACTGATTCTTGGTCTATACTACATAGTTTCGGAGCCAGGGTTTTATTTGTTAAAAAGTTTATGTGCGTATGTTAGGATTTAAAGGAGACAATATCAGAAAAGGATGTGTCATTGTAATCAGTGAAGTGAAACAGTAATAGCGGCTCAATTAATTCGAGGCTTATTTTTTGTTTATGTTTCTGTGTTTACAATAAAGTATTATAATAAAACCACGCACGTGTCCCAAAGGTCCGGGACACTCATGTCCCGAGATAAGGAAAAAACAAACATAATAATAATTCATAAGTATGTGATACGAAAAACAGTACCTATAGAATATTTACCTCTATGCATTTTTCTAACCAATCTATGGCGAAGTCCTTCCTTCCCGACTTCGGCTTCGGTATGTGGAATGCTGTTAGAAAGAAAGAAAAAATTTAAGTTGAATAATGTCGATGAAATTACGCCACTTTTCTTAGTGGGATGTTTGTAGTTAAATACACATAGAATACCCTTAAAATAACGCCTATGCCTACGCCGAAAAAACGAAAATGGTTTGATTCGTCGGACTTGGTACGGTGGTGGTTGGTAAGCTTCAGTTTATACATTCTTTTTTTATGTATTGTTTTCTACGGTTGAGGTAACTCTTCCTAGTACTGAATAAGTTTTAACAGCTTATCTGACAGAACATTTGACATATTTCGTATGAAAGATGTCAAAAAATCTGTCAGATGAGCTGTCAAAAACTTATTCAGGAGTGGTGAAATAGGCCCTAAATTTACGAAGTATTAATGGTTTGTACTAATTGGAAAT
The DNA here is from genome assembly GCA_963924505.1 of Agonopterix alstromeriana. NCBI lineage: Eukaryota > Metazoa > Arthropoda > Insecta > Lepidoptera > Depressariidae > Agonopterix > Agonopterix alstromeriana. The sequence goes on along the minus strand of OZ004662.1, from coordinate 10,008,440 downwards.
AGGCATCTACTACGATAACATGACCCACACCTCAAAAGTGTTTACAAAGCGTTTACAAGACTCACAACGCATGCGTGTGTACTGAGACGGACGTTATATCAAACAAATCCACGGATTTGTTGCCCGACTAGCGGTGTCACTAATTGGCTATTATCAGTATGACCGCATGTTATCGTAGTAGATCTCTAGTTTTGGCAGGACGTCATAGATTTAAATAAAATCTCTTCGATGAGGTTAATATAACTCTAAATACCTTTTCTCTCTTCTCCTCCAAACAAATTTCTTCCTTTTCTCAGGGCTAGTGTTGGTCTCGGCACTTTCCATTTCTAGTGAAGATTGGTGTTCCCTTGTCTTTTCAGTCGTGCACACCGACGCTTTTTTCTCACCCGCCGCGCTTTCTTTCTCGAATATTTGAATATTCTCTTTCTCGTTTAAAACAATGCAAATTGGGTATTTTTTGCTCCATTGTCTGTAAACGGTGGGAAAAGGTGTATAATTTATTGTAAATAATTAGAAACATAATGTAAGTAATAAAATTTATATTTTAAGTATATAGGGTCCTTCTTAATATGCTGACACTTTTTTAAGAGGATGATCAGACCATCAAACTGAACAACTTTCTCTATGGGACCAATCTCAAAATCGCGAAAATAACATCAGCTGTTCGATACTAAACTGAACTCTTACTCGAGCCAAATGTATGGGACAGCTGATTTTTTTGTCGCGATTTCGATGTTGGTACCATAGATAACGTTGTTCAGTTTTATGGTCTGATCATCCTCCTAAAAAACTCAGCATATTAAGTTGGACCCTGTATACTTAAAATAGAACTTCTTTTCGGGATGGTCAGAAATTGTATTACAACTACCAACTATACCTATCGGTAGGTATAAACGGATCGACAAAAATGTTTATCGTTGTTGGTCTTGCATAATATACATAATTTGTACTTTCTGATTCAGGCTCGGGAGCAAATCAGAGCAAACCCGTCAAGTCACTATCTACCCAGCAATGGTTGATCGACGTGCAACTGTATTCAGTCACCCGTCTCGTCTCGCATGACTAATTCTATATGTAGCACAGTCTAATCATTGTAAATATTTAAACCTAATGTAGGTTTAAATATTTACAATGATTAGACTGTGCTACATATAGAATTAGTCATGCGAAAACAAGCCGCTGTTCAAATCAGTAGCTATGAACAATAATTTGCATATAATGATTATCATAATCACATTGATTTAATGAATTCGCGACTAAAATCAACCATGGTTATTGACAAATTTTTGTTACTTAACTATCGAGATTAGGGAGCAATTAACATGTAATTTTAAAAACTTCTGATAAACAGCATTGATCTATAACGATTTCTTAATTGTAATTCAGTCGTGTGATATTATTATAGTGCCTTGGTTAATGTAGTAGCACATTCGTTCGTTTTCTATCGATAAGAAAGTTCAACTATTATGTAAGCGATAATTGACCTCATGTAGAATGCAACTGATTATAAAATTACAATCGTTTATAAACCAATAACCAGTTGTCTAAACAAACACATTTCTTTCTTGCTTTATAATTATTATCATTATCAGCCTATATACGTCCCACTGCAGGGCACAGGCCTACAGGGAGGGTGTATGGGGTTAATCCATCTCGCATGCCCAATGCGGATTGGTAGACTTCACATACGCAACAGAATTTCTTCTTCAGTGCATGCAGGTTTCCTCACGATGTTTTCCTTCATCGTTTGAAAGCGGTTATTATTATGTACATAGAAACAATTTATGGTACAAAGTATGTTGTCCGTGCGGAAACCAGACCCTCATGCTCGAGTGTCTACACCCCTCGCAACGCACCACCGACGCTTTGTCATCATAGTCTTTGATAATAATGATGAATCATGTCAATGACGATATAATCTGGTTTGTACAAAGCATCCACACGTAATAGTTGTGCAATACAAGAGTGTAGAAACGAAAATTTGTACCTTCTCTTCACAATTCCATTAGGCAGCAAAATAATGCGGGCTCCAGTTAAATTGTATAATCTATGTTGGTAGAACGTGACCTTTTCTATCTTCTCGTCCCATAGGGCTCTCTTGCCTATCTTTGTTTTTGTGTAGGATATCCTCAAATTAGTGCCTGAAATATTTAAATATAAAAAGAGCTTATTTTGGATGAAGTTTTACGTATTATTATATGCATGATCGCAAGCTGGTAAGGTTCTGCCCCAGGCAGAATTTTAAACTGAAAAATGATCTTTAATGGAAAATCATTATAAACACAAATAAAAATATAAACTTTGTAAACTAGAATTAAACACATTAAACCTAGTTCTTGTCACATTCATAATTATTTAAGTTCCCGATATTTCGGTAGTCCTACGAGATGAAAGTTTTAATTGTAGTAAATATGTAAAACCTATGTGATGATTTAAATAAACAGACTGAGGGGAATGACCCTTTATTCATACTAATCTACGAATAAATACATGTCTTTGATAATAATTGTATAACTGCAAATGTGTATGTTCCGATCACACGGGTAAACCTCTGAAACTACTTTGATTAAATTTGTCTGACGAATAAAGATATAAAAATGACGAAGTACGAGTAACAACAGTTGGTTGAAATCTTAACCTGAAGAGCACAGTTTACTCAAATTAAATCACAGGTGTAAAAGTGGATCGAATGCGAGAATGCGACCCACATAACCCCTTTCGATGAGATATTAAAGATACTGAGAAAACAACATCAAAAGGATCCAGAGATTCTGGCTTGCAGCATGCGACGTCCATTGTATCATGTGTACTGACTTACTCTTTTGTTAATAAAGATATTAGCAAAATCCGTTCAACCATTTTATACGATTATGCAGACACACTGAGGTAGAATTTTTATGACTATAAATATAAAGACAGACTTCTTTGGTGTCCATTTCTACTCAAAAGATGAAGAATAACTGCCGCAATTCCAGGCACAATAGAAAATCAGTTATTAGTCACGTAGATCAGGCGCGGATCCAGACCTCAAAAAAGGTTGTAGTCACGGCCACTCGAAAATCGGCCAAGTGCGTGTCAGGCTACGGACTCGTTCACGATGGATACATTGCATTCCTACAGAGGAGACATTTACAAAATGTATGACGCCCCCGGCCAAGCCCTTGTAAAGTGTATAGGGGAAAGCCGCGAAAACTACTAAATTAATAAACCTGTAAAATGTTTCTGTTTGCTCACGAAAATTACAAAAGTCAAAGTGTGTTTGTTTGCACATCACATATAGGGTCCTTAATATTAACCGCAAAAAAAAAAATTTGCTGTCCCATACAAAAGTGCAAACCTACTCGAGCCAAATGTATGCGACAGCTGATTTTTTTTCGCACATCGATGTTGGTACCATAGAGAAAGTGGTTCAGTTTGATGGTCTGAACATCCTCTTAAAAAACTGTCAGAATATTAAGTTGGACCCTGTATATCACATCTAGAGTAAACTACTGAACCGATATTCATGACACTTTGACAGCTTGAAAGCCTATCGACCTCAATTAGGGTTGTGGGAATGCCCACCTTGCCCACAACGGTGGATCCGCTCCTGGCGTAGATCTACGCTTCCGACATTTTAAATCTAAAGGTTAAAGCCCTTTAATCTTAATCCCGTTAATGACATCAACAGTGTTGATGACTTACTCAATGATAACAAATTTTGGTAGACAAACAAGATAAAAGATTACGAGTACTAATGATAATTTAAACAGTAACAGTAAAAAGAACTTACCTTCTAATTTCATGAAGGCCGTTGTTGTTTTGTTAATATGATAAGTATTTGGATCATATTCTGGGAATCTGTAGTGGTTTATCCATCCCTGGAAATTAAAATTTGGAAAAGATTTTTAAATAAATTATTGATAACATTTTAGAAAAATAATTTTTAATATCCATTTTCGCCAGTAGTGTCCGTCTGTGTCCAGTGTGACGGGGAGTGAGCCCTTCGCCACTTATAATGGACAGTGGGCACAAATTCCGAAACCTCATTGTTAAGAATCGGCCTGGGTGTGGATCGAACCATCGCCTTCTGCACGGCAGGCAAGGTTACTCGCCACTGGACTACCACGGCTATTTAGATATGTTATTGTATTATAAGGAAAATTATTACCTCATATTTCTTAACAGGTCTGTGTTCTTTCACCGACGGAATAGTGTAAATAGGAGGCATGGCAGTACTCCGTTTTAATTGAAAGAAACTCCTCTTAGAAGGCTCCCATTCTCTGAAGTAATTGCTCAACAAATACTGTTTTAAATTATTTGCAACACAAAAGAACCAAATTCCCAACAAGAATCCATTCCAAATATTAGAATTCGGGAACAGAATGTAGTTTAAAAATAGTAGAAACGTTAGAAAATACATAGTGAAGTTAAAGAATGATTTTGTTGTTTCACTTGATTGTAAACTGGTTTGGCTTGGTGGTAAATTGAAATTAGCTTCATTTATTCTCATCACTGGGGGTGGAGGTCCCATACAGGGAACATTCTCTATTGGTATCTTGTTTGGGACATTTGATTCAATTTGGGAGACATCGCCAAAACCGTCTATGCCATCCTCTAAGGCTTCCACTCCCGATTCCACTTCCAACGTGTAGCAGTGGAAAACATCTTTCGATAGATCCGCTGCGTCACTGTGAACTGAACGTTTTTTTCTTTTTTTGATGTCGAACTTTATTAAGCGGATATAATTCGGAGCGCGCTCCATACAAATAGTCTGGTTATATTTTAAATACTAACCAATCAAAGTCAATGACATTTTTCAGAAACAATCTAGAAACTAATCTCTATGCTTGTATGGTGTCCGATTTTCGTTAAAATGTAAGTATAGTTTTAAAGTTACAGTGCTTCAAAGATTTCCATACAAATCTTAAATTAATCCTAGCATTGAAACTGTATATTTTAACGAAAATCTGACACCATAAAAGCATAGAGATTCGTTTCTGGATTGTTTCTGAAATATTTCATTGACTTTAATTGGTTAGTATTGAAAATATAACATGACCCTCTAGCATTTCTCTACACTCGCGCGATTCGGCTATTTTCCAAACTAAAAGTCGCGGCAAGCGCGGCTTGCGCTCTCCGAAAAGCGAAGGAACAGGTTATATTGTATGCAGCGAAGGCGCGTCGCGCGCGTGTAGAGAAATCATACTAGACATGCTGGCTTCGATTGTGTGGGCAGTTTTCAAAAACAGAAAACCCAAAAATGTTTGACTATTAATGTATAGGTAAATGTATGATATTGATTACGCCTCGCTAGGCGCCTGGAGGGGCTCAGGGTGGCCTATGCCCAGCAGTGGGTGGACGTGGGCTGATTGAATTTGATTGGTTGGTATGATATATGGGATGATAACAATGTATCTGAGTTCTCACCTAAATTTTTATGTGTATCCTCACTGGAATCCGAATGATTCTTGCTATCTAAAGGTAAACTTGACTCGCGCTCTGTCGGTTTCGCCGTCAGAGGCTGAGTAATTTCTGAAAGGTTTTGTATACTACTATCAAGTGATGAAACCTGTTGAAGAAACAGAACACATGCCTAAATATAATAAAATGTAAATAGTATGTCGACATGTATACAGGCTGAAATTTATATCATTAGCATCCTTTTAAACTAAGAGTGTACCCATAAAAAAAATCAGCTGTTCCACACTAAACTGCAATGCCTACTCGACTCGAAAAAACAAAATCTACTCTTGCATACAAGAGTAGATTTTGTTTTTTTGCTCTTACTCATATTTTTATTACTTTTGTATTTCCAATTTCCCATTTAAGTTCACTAGTAACTAAGATAAGATAAATATTCTTTATTTGCACACCAAAATACACAAAAAACAACAACAATATACGCGAACAAGAAGGGTACAAAAGGCGGCCTTATCACTAAAAGTGATTTCTTCCAGACAACCAGTGGATGGAAGAAGTCTTACATGAGATAAATGCTATGGTGGTGTACTAATTGATACATAATATTATAATTTACACAAAGTATAAATATATAAATAAATACATACATACTCAATATAGCAAAATAATTAACTATTAAAAATTATACTAAAATAAGTAACTATTAAATGTTTGAAATATATATGAAGTAGTCAATTATTTACTGAAACCCAAGAGTTTAATAAGTACTAGAGTTTACCCGTGACTTTGTCTGCACAAATTATATACCAGATTGTAGGTCAGATCATAAGCTAGCAAATAAAAAAAATTCATCAAAATCGGTTTAGTAGTTTTTGCGTGATGCTATTACAAACATACAAAGAAACAGACGGACAAAAATTATTTAAAAGGTTGATTTGGAGTCTGGGATACCTAAAAACCATATTGTAATCTTTTTCATGTAAAAAATATCTTCAATGTACAGACACACTTCTGTTACAGTTTTATAATAGTTAAGATTATTAATGATTACCTGATTGTCAGTATCTCCAACACTATGATCCGAGTCCTTTATGGCTGAATTTTCTTCTGAATCTGAGATAGAATTGTCTCTTGGTACTACCTTGTCTTTCGATTCTGTTTTGACAACAAACAAATATACATTTACCTTACTTCATTACTGTACTGCTAGTGTTAAACGATACAGTGTGCAGCTAAGTGTGATTTAAAGTACATTGGTGTGAGAACTTGTCATGTTTCAAGTTTATGTCGAAATAAGCAGTCAGTGCATTTCAAATCGCACTCAGCCGCCTGGCGAAAATCGACCAGTTTGAATCCCGCTTTAGTAATAAAACCTCTCCCTTTGACGTTTATATACTTGAGGATATTTTTAGGAAATATGTTATGTATCTAACCTTTAATACTAAATTTAGATCTTAATTTATTCCTATGTTATGCATACATGGTCCTTCTGAATATGCTGATACGTTTTTAAGGCGATGATCAGACCATCAAACTGAATGGCGGTGACTAAATATTAATTAACTAGTCTGTTGCAATTCCATACACAATATACTGGGTGTTACAAAAGTAAATATATACATTAAAAACTTTTAAGGGGGTTGTTTAGACAATCAAACTGAACAACTTTCACTATGGCACAAACATCAAAATCTGTTGTCCCATAAATTTAGCTCGAGTAGATTTGTAGTTTAGTATGGAACATCAATTTTTTTTTCGCAATTTCGATGTTGGTCCCATAGTGAAAGTTGTTCAGTTTAATGGTCTAAACCACCCCCTTAAATGTTTATTTGTATTTTTGTAACACCTTGTATTTTGTATTGCCAGATCAGTTATACCAAGTCAGGGGCCTATTCACATTGAAAATTCTCTGATAAGAATTTGACCCCTAACTTGCCTCCACCAATCCGCACTGGGCCTATGTGGTGGAGTATTGCCCACTGCCTCTAAACCCTTATTCATAATTGGAGGCCTTTGCCCTGCATCCTACAGGTAGTTTTTTAGGGTTCAAAAGGTGAAAACGGGACCCTATTCATAAGACTACACTGTCCGTCCGTCCATCTGTCATACCTATTGATTTGCTAACAAATAATAAAAATTTCAAAAAGTAAAAAATAAGGGGGGTCCTCATACAAGAAAATAGTTTTTCTCAATGTTTTTTCTTCTGGCTTTATCGTAATAAAACAGTAATACATACAAGATTATAGAGCAAACTCTACAGTAAAACAACAAATAATAAAAACCGGCCAAGCGTGAGTCGGTCTCGCGCTAAAGGTCCTAGAGAAAACAAAACTTTATTGTAAGTTAATGTTGTGTGCTACGAATCGTCAGTGCGCGAGTAGCCCAACTCACACTTGACCGGTTTTATTTATAAAAGGAACCTAAAATATGAGCCATCTTATTTGCTTGAAATAGGTTGTTGGGCTTTACAAGGTTAAAGGCACTAAGGCAGCTATTTTATTTTATCATAAGAGTTGAACAAACAAACAATATGCTAAGTATATGTTAGTATTATAAATGTAAAAGACCATACCTTCAAGAGAGCGTGTTTTCATGTCCTCCACAGCCTGTGCAATCTTGAACTTGAAATCATGAAATATCTTCCATGTTTCATTAGTACTTGCACCTTCTTTGACTTCTGGTGCTTCCGGAGTATTTCTCTTACCCAATCGGTTTAAATACTCTTTCATTGGAGATGATGACACATCCTTTGGAGGAGTACGACCTTCGTCTGACACTTTAGGCTCTATAGCTTTCACATCCTCTAGCTTTTCTATCACTTTTTCCGCACGAATAGATTTGAAATATTTGTCTAAAATGGATGGGGTTTTATCTCCTCTCTTAGGGCTAGCATTTTCGCTTCGGACACTGGGTGACGCATCAAATTGAGGTGTGGGGGGATCATCTTCACATGCATCAAATAACTCCTCCAACTCCTCATTGTTAGCATTGTATCTGAAGGATAAAGATGTATTTGGTGGTTTTCCTGAAATGGTTAAAGGTGTTTTAAAATGAACTCTGTGACTGATGACTTAAAATGTTAATTTAGACTTCCCAATTATGTGCTATCTGCCAACTACTTAGCCAAATAAGTGATTCTTTATCAAATGTCGAAACATGCACTTTGTATGAACAATGTACAGTCGAAATTTGTTACAGTGACATTTAGGAGACCTGTCATAAATAGGTCGTAAAAGCCGATAGTTGTAAAGTCTACTATATTACACTCACATACTATCAAACAGTACATACATAATTAAAGACTTTTTATTTGAACATTTATCTCATCCCCTGAAATTTTAACAAAGCCTTTTCAATCTCTGTATGTGTCCTTGCCCACTTCATTTTCAATCAATTACTGAGACAAAAAGAGATTAATTTTTTTCTCTTTCCATCCAAATGGTTGTCAATGACAAAGTTAATGTAATTTATTCAATATAAGAGCTTGAAGCCTGTTATGTTATCTATTCTATTTTTATTGTCTATGCTCTAGCTCTCAGTTTGATGTTATGTCTAACGTGTTGATTCTTTACAATAAAATATTATAATATAAATACGGTGTTTTACGAATTAAAGCATGGTGTCAGAATAAAAACTAGATCTGGTAGAATTATACGAAAGCCCGAGCGTTACTGTTGTTAATAGTGTATTAAGTAGTTAGGTTAATTAAAGTGGTTTAAGTATTTTTGTTTTGTTTAAGAGGGGCATGTTATGTTATCTATTCTATTTTTATTGTCTATGCTCTAGCTCTCAGTTTGATGTTATGTCTAACGTGTTGATTCTTTACAATAAAATATTATAATATAAATACGGTGTTTTACGAATTAAAGCAAAGCCCACTTATTTTTTTTTTTTAATATCTTGGATATTGTCACACAAATTATCAAGTCACATTTTAAATACCAGAATCTAGCCTGGACTTGTATTATGATAACTAGACAACGATATAGAATACATATGTACATACAAACACCCATGACAAATATTCATATTCATTATACAAATATTTGTCCCTTATGGGATTTGAACCCGCAACCTTCGCCACAGCAGGCCGGTTCAATACCGACTGAGCTACCAGGCCAACAAATTAAATCATCATAATTGTTATCGGGTATAGATTTGGGTAGCTAGATATTACTTACTAAATAACAGCCCATGACCTAAAATTAACTAAATTATGCTGACTTGAAAAATGTATTAGGCAGCCTTGTGTTAGATTTATGCGCAATCTTTACATATAAACCAGTTCCCTGACTGACAGACATACAACGCACAGCCTAAACCACTGAAGAGAGTAACATGAAATTTGGAACTACAGAGGATGTAGGGGTGCAAGAAACAAGGATTTTTCGAAAATCTTCCCCAAAAGAGTTACAAAAGTTTCTGAAATCCATGCAGATGAAGTCACAGGCAAAAGCTGATTAAATATAACAATTTTATAGTTTAGGGGCAAGTAGCAACAGACAGATTAGCTAAACCTAAATCATATCAGAAACCAGTCTAATAATAGTCGAATAACATACTTATTAGATTTACTTGTTAAAAACACACAAGATATATACTTACATGTAACAACAACAAAACAAACTGGATGAACTACAGTACTTCAAACAAAGCATTATGCACCTAGATCAAGGATGAGACGGCTAAATATCGCATGCGAGGTTTGCCTAAAATTTGTTATCGCCTTTGTTGTCAAAGAATCAAATTCAAGGGTAAGTACAAAGCTGGTCCAATTACAGATAAGACAAAAGAAAACTGTTGCGCATTATTACATTAGTTTGATAAACAAGTTCCAACTCCCTACGGAGAAAACCAACGATAGGAATACTAATACAATTGTGAAATAATGTTTCGGAATTCCCAACATACCTGTGCCGGAGATCTCCATATTTTAAGAACAAGTAACACAGTTCAGACACTGACACAGTAAAATTAAGACTTAATATTGATTTTAATCTACACCGAACATTTTAAATCTATGTTAACAGAGTTCAAGGAATGTCTTTCTTACGAGAAATATCTTTATTTCCAATAGGTACACAATCATCTGAACCACTTGGACAAAAAATATTTTTGACGTTTAAAAGTTGGATTTTATGACAGCACAGATAATTAAGGATGACAGTCTAAAGAGGTAGTTTGTTTGGTTAGCGTAGTCTATGGTTTCGAAATAGAGATGTTACCTATTTTTATATCGATAAATAAAATCAATTAGCATAGCCATAGCAATCTACATAGGTATAGGTATAGGTATAGGTATAGGTATAGGTATAGGTTTAGGTTTAGGTATAGGTATAGGTATAGGTATAGGTATAGGTATAGGTATAGGTATAGGTATAGGTATAGGTATAGGTATAGGTATAGGTATAGGTATAGGTATAGGTATAGGTATAGGTATAGGTATAAGTATATACCAGAATCTCAATGCACAAAAAAGTAAACAAAGGGGTATGGGTAATATTGACGTCTTTTTTTTAAGCGGCCATGTACCAAATGTTGTGGGTATTTTAAGGTTAATATTACCTTACATTATTATGCATAAAAAAATGTCCTACGGAGTAACGTTTCGGAGATATTTAATGCTAAAGTTTAAAAAAATTACTCTATAAAGGCTCATTAAAAGTTACTAGTTTGGTTTTTTTACCACTTTTTTTGTTCCAATAGCATAGAATTATTAGTTTTAATTATTTGTGACATCATATTTTGTGCAGCAACGCACCGCAATCCTCGCTAGTTTCCGGTCTCTCGGTTGAATTAATATGAGTTTCTACGCTGATACGTTCAAGTACTAAATGTTGTCGGTATTTTAGGGATAATATTACCTTATATTATTATATTATGCAAAAAAAAAAATGGTCCTACGGTATAAAGTTACGGAGGTATTTAATTTTAAAGTAAAATAAAGCGTTGTTTTTGGTCTGTCGTTTGAGACTAGCGAGGATTGTGGTGCGTTCCTGCACAAAATATGCGTGATGATGTCTCAAATAATTAAAAACTAATTCTGGGCTATAAAACAAAAAAAGTGGTATAAGAACCATGACGATTAACCTTTAATGAGCATTGTAGTTTTTTAAATTTAAGTTAAATATCTACGTAACTTTACACCGCAGGATAATTTTTTTTTGTGCATAATAATGTAAGGTACACACAGATAGGTGTAGGTTAGCCCTAAAATAACCACAGCATTTGAATCCGCTTAAAAAAAAAGTCGTTACCCTCCATACAAAAATTACCCATAGGCCTTTAGATTTTACACATGGTAGGTAGTGTCAAACTATCATTTGTCTAGTCAAAGTAGGCCTGTAGCTGTACGAACTGTGACTTTTTGCAGCGATGAAAATGCGCGTTTGTCTGTATCGCTACACCAGCAAATAACATTCGTTTGTATCGATTCAAACGCATGATTGTAGCGGTGCTCACACAAATGTTTATGTCGATGCACATGGGCGTGTGCATTGAGGTGCGGCGAAGGCTGCCAATTAATAACTGATTAAATATTTTGAACGTTATAGTAAAATTTTGCGTCGTTGCTATATCGCGTTTGCATCTATGCTGCTTCGTGACCGTGACGCGGACGCGAAACAGGAGCGTCTACAACGCGAAACTCGGCCTCCAAACCTGAGTGACTGCGGCGCGGGACGCGAACTTCAGTTGTTGATGAAGGACAGCATTTTTTTCGCGTTTCTGAGGTAGGCTCCATAGAGAAAGTTCTTCAGTTTGATGGTCTGATTTCACCGTTTCAGTATTTACTAGGCTGTCACTTACACACTGTATAAGTTGATGCACCTACCTGCTGTTATAACTAAAAGGCCTACTACACGGTTGGCAACCAACGACTGCCTGACTAACAGAGGTGTCCTTGGTCAGCGTACGGTCGGGACTGTTTTAACTACATGGTCACCAACAAATCATTCTGTCGTGATATTCGAGCAGTAAAGACGTAACATGGATGAAGATTTAAAATTTTCTATCTTCTTTTTCGTTATGTCACATTTGCATCCGGCTCAATGGTTTTCAATTTCGTCACCATTAAATCTATCGACAGGGTTTTCTTTAAAAATACTCTACTCATCTCTAGTTCCATGGTAATGCTTGTGATGTTTTTATTATAACACACGCTTATTTGATTGCTGATCTCAAACTTAGCTTTGGCAAAAAGAGACAGAATGAATTCTACCATACTATTTACTTCGTTCACTAACGACGACGTTAAATTGGTCGGAGAAAAACACAACTATTCTGCCAGCTGCTGTCAAATCTGACATTTTGCCGTCATAATGCCAAAGTCCTCAGATCATTGACATTTATTGACTCGACATGACAAATAATGAACGAATCATAAAATCATTTTGCAAGGGTTCTTTTCAGTGAAATGTTTAGATTTTACTTGTGTTGTGTGCAATATTGTATTTTTCCTGTAATATAATGGGATTTGCATAACAATTTACTTAGTGTATTAAAAAAACTGAAGTGGGCAATATGAGGTTTTTATTTGTGATACACTTGATGATCGGGGCCTTGGTCCTTGGATCGCGTGTGGACAAAGAAGGAAAGGTGAGCTACGCCGAACGTGGGAGTGTACAGATTGCTGCACGTTAATTATTGCCTTATGAAATATGTAAACACCTAGGTGAAATCTACAAAGTGGTGTTTTTACAGGAAAGTACTGAATTGTCGCGGACTATAGATGACCGGCCTCTGTTGTTCGCCACTTTAGGAGGCGGTATGGTAGCCGTGGTGCCGACGACCGGGAATATTATTTGGAAACTAAAAGATGGTATGCTGTTGTTCTATTATTGTTATTTCCATAAATTTAGTATATACTGCGTTAGATCAGCTACGGATTATCCAAGGCGAGACCAAAATACCTGAGATTTTGGAAAAAAAAGTGGGATTCATTCCGTTGATAACTGACGCTAGGTCCATACAGGCTCATAGCGTGTTCATGAATGGTCTCGTCTATTCTATCTCACTCTAACATACGCTAATGCTTTGCCCTTTCTCTTACGCATTTCCGATCTAACATAGTACATCTTTATTCTGTGGTGGGATGTTTGAATATTGTTATGGTGACACTCAATTGAATGACAACAGGACAACTGGCCATGTCGTTGAATGTAATGTTTAAATTTGATTTGGCTGATTTGACATCCGCCATGTTCAAAGGGCTAACTTACAATCAGCCAACTAGTCGAACGTTGAGTGATGTTAGTTCGATCAATGTTCGGCCTAGTCATTTAATTGCGTGTCGCCATTCAATGAACAGGCTAGCCTTTCAATCAAATGGCAGATTTAACCAGATGGCTGTGACATACATTATTTATGCTGTGTTGTTGCTTGCATCTTACATCAGATTGTATTTATGGTAGTTTTTGAAGTACTTTGATATTTATTTAGCTACAAAAACGTCTACGCTAAAAACTCATTAAATCTAATCAAGATTTCATTAAATCTAATCAAGATTTAAACTACAGAATTTAAAAAATACCATTGAAATAGCATATAATGCAATTGTTTAATACAGCATATCAGATTTAATGACTCCAAAAAATGAAAACATTTTTATATTGAAGTAGACTTAGGAGGATATACCTAGACTAGATCAGGGATGATATTACAAATGTCAGGTTAGAACATTGACTTACCAACTACTGGACGTAGGGGGACGTTGGTGGGTCCACAATCAAAAGTGTCCAAACCAAAAGAGCACCAAAACATATAAAAAGAACTACTTGAGTCTTGTGTCTATGTGATAGTCTTCGTTTGACTACACGCATGCCGTGCCGCGAAGGGGTAAAATCTTTGACTAATTATTATAAGGACTAGCCTTGCGGTAGCATTTCCCTCGATATAAGCACAATTGATCTTGTGCATTTACATTAAATTTTACACCTTATCTCTAAATGAGACAGCCTAAAATTGCGAAATAATAACTTCGAACGTTTGGGGTTCACATGAGACTACTTTTCATGATTTTCAACAACACAAAATTAGAATCTAAAGTTATGAGGAATAAAATCCAAAGTTGCGGATTTCATGTTACCTCGCCCCCCGCAAAAAGTGGCAGAAATGTTTGTTAATAGAATTACACGCGTAACCAGTCCACATATAAATAGTCAAAGGGTAAAATCTATGCAAGCAAAATGAAAAAGAATTTCAGCATTTTCAATGTTTTTCAACTTTTTTCTTTTGAAGAAAGTTGGTCTTATTACTACACAGACTTAGGTTTGTATAGGTTAGTCTCAAACACTTATTCATTCAGTCATTTTCATTTGTTTGATTAGATTTCAATACATAAATACAAATGCGTCAATTCTATCGCAGAAAATTTTTTTTTGTTGTATATTTATTAATACAATAACGACGGCCCGATAGCACAGTCTGTAGTGAACCTGCCTGCTGTGCCGAGGGTCGCGGGTTCGAATCCCGTAAGGGACAAATATTTGTATGATGAATATGAATATTTGTACCCGAGTCATGGATATTTGTATCTACGTGTATTCTATATCGTTGTTTTTTTTTTTTTTTTTTTTAATCTATTTTTTTTTTTTTAGGGACTTTTGTAACTATTGTACATGTTAGTCCCATCGTACCCTTTTACCCTTATATATATAAATATATACAATTTACAACTATTTATTGAGACACTGCTGAGTTAACAAAGGTGAACAAGCTCCTTGCAGCCTCCGACTCCGGTGATGCCAAAATTGAGTGGAACGTTCCAACATTGAGCCTGTTCAACCCTAGCTCTCCCATCAGTGCCTCCCGAGCCCGCTCGTACCGGACACATTCCACCAACAAGTGGTACACGTCTTCTACTACTCCGCAGGTCTCACAGTTTGGTGAGTCAGTCCGTCTCATTAGGTACCCAAACTTGTTCAGTGGCATGTGTCCGGATCGAAGCCTATGTGCTAAAACTACATTCTTCCTACCTAATTGGGCAACATTAGACCAAGGTATAATGGAAGGCAGACCTTGAATCGACTTGTACCAAATGCCCTTTTCTTTTGATTTTTCATTAAAATTATTAATCCATAACTGGAAACAAATATTTTTGAATTTTGGTAGCGCTTCCGAATAATTTGGTACAAAATCTAGGTCTTTTCCCTCCAATGTAGCTCGCTTAGCCAAAAGGTCTGCTTCCTCATTACCCCCTAGTCCAATGTGCGATGGAACCCATTGCAACATCAGATCCGCTCCACTGGTAGTGAGATCTGTCATTGTGGCCAAAATAGTATATGCTATCGATACACCTCTTTTCCCAGAGGCGCATCGAGCAATATGCTGTAAGGCACTCTTACTGTCACTGCAAATTACGACTTTCCTCACGTTAATGGATTGCACATACAACAGCGCTTCCGATATTGCAATGAGCTCCAATGACATAATAGAAACATTACTACATCTTAATTTAAACATATTCAAAGGTACTAGATTGCGATTACACGGGTCATAAAAAGCAGCACCAAGACCGCCAGCGCTCTTTGAGCCATCAGTGTACACAATATGCCAGTTAGGGTATTTTCCACGTAGTTCTGACAAAACATTAAACTTAACTGTGTTAATATCAGTTGCCTTTTTTGAGGATTGTATACAGTCTAATTTAAATTGAATGCACTTGTTGATGTTCAAATTAGTAACCCAAGTTTGTAGTGTGAACATTTCCAAAACTGGAGACGAGCTAACGGGTTCCTCTTTAGTCTCTATATATGATAGAGTCAGCAAAGGCTTTTTCTTATTAGACCAGTACCTGTTGGCGCAGAGAGTGCCAAGTTCAGACAACAGGGTGACTGTCACATTACTCGACCGTGACATCGCCTTCAGACAGCACTTGATGGCCAGATATTTCCGCCTTATGTACAGTGGAACGACACATAACTCACTCTCCATCACATGGATGGGGGTGCTTCTTATAAAACCACCTATGACTCTGAGTGCCTGGTTTTGCACCTTTTCCAGCTTATACACCACCGATTTGGCAGCATTATCATATAAATAACAACTATAGTCTATTCTACTTCTAATTACTGAAACATAAATCCTTCGTAAATGTTTGGGATGTAATCCCCACTCCGCACCTGCTAAGACTTTTAGTAAATTTATATATCTTTGAGATTTTTCTGCAGTCTCGTTAATGTGTTTACTCCAACGCAAGGACTTGTCCAACCAAAGGCCTAAATATTTATAACATTGTACTTGATTAAGTGGACACTCATTTACAGTCAATTGAAAGGTTTGTGTGCTATGACCCCTGCTAAAGATACAATATTGAGACTTGGTTGGAGACACTCTTAAACCTAAATTATCTAATATTATCATAAGACTATCTAAGGCACTTTGAATTTGGTCCCGGCTTTGGAGCAAATCTTTGTTTGATGTATATAAAACAAAGTCATCTGCGTACTGACAAATGAACACATTATTAATATTTTTACATATTTCTATTGTAGCTAGGTTGAAAAGTAATGGAGAGAGAGGATCCCCCTGAGCTAAACCTCTCGAGGTATTTCTAATAGATATGTTTCTTTCATCATTATCATCTTTAATTTTAAGGCATCGCTCACTTAAAAAGTTCCATAGATATGTACATATATTTTTGCCTACTCTAAGATTGTCTAAACTTATAATCATTTTGTCAATCAGTACATTATTGTAGGCACTTTCAATGTCTATGAAACATGCAGCAGTTGGCATCTTTTTTGAAAAACCTATTTGAATTTGTGTTATTATCCTAACTAAACAGTCCTGACATGATTGCCCTCTTCTAAAACCCGTAGTAGCTTCAGCCAAGATACCATTTTTTTCAACAAACCATTCCAGTCGTTTTACCAATATGGTGTGAAACATTTTAGCACAGCAGGACATCAATGATATCGGTCTCAGTTTTGTATTATCACCTGCCTTCGGGATTGCAATCACCACAATATCTCTCCATTGTTTTGGGATATCGCCTGTGTATAGTATGCGGTTGTACAGCTCCACTAAATAAGCCTTACCTACCGAAGGCAGATGATAGATCATAGAATACGTGATTCCGTCATCACCAGGTGCTGTATCTTTCTTTTTTAAACAACTTATTAACTCATGCATGGTAATTTTTGATTCCAGCTTATTATTAACGGATCTGATCACTGGTGGCTCCGGAGCCACATAGTCCGGAGTGAGACTTAGTAATACTTCTTGCTTCCTATCCATAGCAACAGTTGATTTAGTATTTGTGTAGCCTTTAATCCAACGGATTTTACGCCACATATCAGACACCGATATTGACTCATCTATACTATTGCAGTATTTCCGCCAATCATCACTTCTGGCTTTTCTTATAGCAACTTGGGCATCTTTAGTTTTGTTTTTTAATATATCTAAATTATCTGGGGTTGGGTTGCGTCTAAATTCACGCAAAGCCAATCTACGTAGTGCTACTAATTTTGAAAGTGTTGGACTCCAGTATGATTTAGGCCTAAACTTATTTTGCGGGTTATTACAAATTTTGTACAAGGGAATACTTTTGTCAGTTGCTTCATGTATACAATTAATAAGAAGATTATATTTAGCTTGCACATTTGGTTCCTCTGGTGCATTAAGTAGCTGTTCTGAAATATGACTACTATAAGTTTCCCATTCAGCCCGTCTAAAATTGCGTCTTCTAGTAAATCTCAAAGAATCAACATAATTAAATTTAATTTTAATGATGAGATGGTCACTTCCCAAGTTTTCATTCATAATGCCCCATTCACAGTTAACAGCGATATCTAAAGAAGCAAATGAAATATCTGGAGAGGTTTTTTGGACATAACCGTTCACTAGTCTGACTCTGGTGTGACTCCCATCATTAAGTGACATGTAACTATGTTCCAGAGCGGCTTCATGTATCATTCTGCCTCTAGTGTCATTCTTCGATGACCAATTGGAATGATGAGCATTAAAGTCACCTATTATCAGACACTTACTAGAAAATGTATTAAAAATTTTATCCCAATCTGCCTGAGTCGGGTGGACTAAAGGTGGATCGTCCGCAGGACAATATACCAGGACAATATTTTGAATTTTACAACAGTTTAGTATTTCAAGACATAAAAGTTCTATACCAGTGTTATTAACATTTAAAATTTGACATACCTGTACTTTGATTGATTTGTGGATTATAGCAGCAACTCCTCCATAAGAATCAATTCTGTCTTTACGATATACATTATATTCACTTACATGTAAACCAGATTCAGGTGCCAACCAGGACTCAGATATCAGAGCTATATGCACCTTTTCACAAGCAAGCAAGAGTTGTAACTCAGTAAGTTTAGGCCTTAAGCTTTGTGCGTTCCACTGTACTATATTCAAAGAAATATTTGTATTATTTTTATCCATTTCGAATGAGGCCCATAATATTCCCAAACATATCATTGTCTTTAATATAAGTTAAAATATACTTGACTGCATTTTCAACCAAAAAACTTATTATGTTTCTAAACGTGGCCGATACACTTGTTTGACTAAAGCATATTTCCTTAAACTTTTGCAGATACTTTTCAAAGTTAATAGGCATATCATGCGACTTGTTTCTCCTTTCTCTTGACTGTTCATTCTCTGACGTGTTATCCTCACTCTCCTTGTCATTAACACGTTCATAATTTGTAGGTTTCTTAGTTTTCTTAGTCCTTTTTCCTTTTTTCTTTGAACGTTGCTGACTCTCTCTCCTATTATGGAATACTTGAATATCTGACTCATCTTCCTCTTCTTCAGTTTCCTTGTGCAGCTCTACATGTACCTTCTCTTGAAGCTCCTGGTTTGCTAATACATCCCTATAGGACCTTTGATTCTGCTGCGATGTAGCTGTGGATGTAGTATCTTTGGTTTGTGCGTCAGCGCGTGCTCTTTGCAGTTGGTCAGTATAAGTGGATTTTTTTAAGTCTAGATAGAAACTCAGGGCTTTTCTGTATTTTAAGTTTTCTTTGCACATTATTTCCCTTATCTCTTTTTCCTGTAGGAATACAGGGCAGGTCTTACTCAAAGCCATGTGATTTCCACGACAGTTAACACATTTGTATTCACTTATCTCACAATTTGGGTGTTTGTCCCCACATTTTGGGCAAATAATTTTCCTTGTAGGACATGATTTAACAAGATGCCCGAACTTCCAGCAACCAGAGCACTGACTGACAGGGAAGGTGTATGGTTCTACCATGAACCGACACCCATACCCATACACAAAAGCAGGTAAAGTCGGGCTCTTGAAGCCCACTCGAACGGTTGCACTATTCACCCATGTTCCCTCATTAGTTATACGCTTGAGTCTTTTCACCGACACGATCTCCACCTCACTCTTTATATTTTCCTGAATTTCAGCGACTTCTGTGTCCACATCAATCTCCCTAACAATTCCATACGTCAGGTTCATTTCGTTCAACATATAACATTGGAAATCCAGGCTTTTAAATTTTGCCGAATTAATCAGTTTTTCTGCACTTTTTTCATTTCTGAATTCAATGAAAGCTTTAATGATACTTTTGAATTGTATCTTGATAATATCATCAATGCCTTCTGCTTTGAGCAGCTTTGCCATTCCAAATTTTTTGGGTAAAGAACTTTTGCCTGTGACACACACTGTAAATTTTTGTAGATCTACCTCACTATTGTTAACTGTATCAGACTTATCAGACTTTCTGGAGAAGCTCCGTGCCAGACGTTTCTTCCCCACGGTTATGAATCCATCGTCATCTACATCTTCCGCACTTGGTTGACGCATTCTCTTCCCTGGTACTCGCTCTCTTCCATTATTGGAATAACCTTCAAAATCTTCACCCAAGATAATTTGGTTGATCTGTTGCTCACTTAACATCGTCTCTTCCACAATGTCACTACCACCACATTCACTAGAACCATCGTTATCATATATTTCACTCATTTTTTATCTTAATTTTCATTATTTTTTTTAAAAGAGGGTAAGTCGAAAAATATCGCGACACAAAGATAATATAGCTTTCAATGCGTGCGCTTAGCCCGGCGTCTCGCGCGTGACTCCATATCGTTGTCTAGTCATCATAACACCAGTCCAGGCTAGATTCTGGTACTTTAAATGTGACTAGATAATTTGTGTGACAATGTCCAAGATATTTATTTATTTATTTATTTATATACAGGTTGTATATAAATAAATAAATAAATATCTTCTTAATATGCTGACAATTTTTTAAGGGGATGATCAGACCATCAAACTGAACCACTTTCGCTATTGGACCAACATTGAAATCGTGAAAAAAAATCGGCTGTCCCATACATTTGCCTAAAGTCTGCAGTCTTGTATAAGTAGTTGATTTTTTTTTTTTTTCGCGATTTCGATGTTGGTAATACCCATACTGTAATTATTTTACAAAAAAAAAAAAAATGTTTACTCCCCATCTCTTTTTAAAATTTTCATACGCCATCTTGAAATAATATACCCTTTGTTACTCTCACAATTTTTACCAATCTGAAGACAATTCATCGTTAAAATCCACCAAGCCGTTTAGGCTGTAGGGCGTGCCAAAGAAATAGACATACACACATCCATACTTAAATACATACATACATACGCTCGAAAAACATAACCCTCCTTCTGGCGTAGTCGGGTAAAAAAAAGGGAGGGTTCCATACCATCCTACAATATTACAAAAAAAAAAAATTTTCTCTGGAACCCGCGATCCTGCGCGCGAGCCAGAGTTAATTTAGTGAGTTGACACACCTGTCGAATTTACGCGGCGTAATTTGAGCGTCTGTTAGGAAAAATGGTACGTACTGGTGTGTCGTCTCGGTATAGAGAAAAAGCATTGTCGCGTAAATTCGACAGATGAGTCATCAACTCATCACATCACATATATAGAGTATACATTATAATCACACCAAATTTGGCGCTTGAATTGAATGCATATTACCATTTTGAATATAAATCAAAAACAAAAAGACATTTCTTGTATGCCTTCTTAATTTTATACTTTTTGTTCTTTTAATTGACGGCCCGATAGTACAGTCGGTAGTGATCCTGCCTGCTATGCTGAGGGTCGCGGGTTCAAATCCCGTAAGGGACAAATATTTGTATGATGAATATGAATATTTGTACACGAGTCATGGATGTTTTTATCTGTATTCTATATCATTGTCTAGTCATCCATAACACAAGTCCACGCTAGATTCGGGTACTTTAAATGTGACTAGATAATTAAAAATTATTTTAGCAAATCCGCCATAATAACAATAAGACATATTCTGTGATAGATGGTTGTACTGTAGCTATCGCAACTAACACATTTATTTGAATAGAGACATTCAAAACGTGAAATTATTAAAAAAACATTGAAACTTAACTCAAAACTAGATAAGGCTCGTTATAGCCATGTGTGCGGCCACGCGCTACGCACGACGTATCGAATTACTTACGATACTTATGAGTTTAATATTATCAGTCTACTTGTTATTTACCTACGTTTTATCTTTATTTTTTATGCTGTCATCAGAAATAGGGTTTTCCCGTTATATAACTTGAACCCCAAAAGCAGCTGCGGGATTGGGAATATTGGGATTAATGAAGGCTTTACAAGAACTTCCCGCGTAACGTAGATGGACCAGCACTGGTCTGAGTGGCACAGGTGCAAGCCTGTCAAGGCCCCAAACAAATAATAGTTAGTCAACTTTACGGTGTCTACACACCAAACCGCCAACAGTCGCCGACACAGCTGTTTCCATATAATTTGTATCTTCTGGCTGGTGTCGGCCAGTTCGGTGTGTAGATGCCATTATGCGTGGTAAAATTAGCCAGGTGGTGGTGTTTGGTGGATTGTAAACCCTATTCAGGAATGATCTAGATTTCTCTAATTGACAAAATTAATCTGAAGGTTATTTGTTATAGGTAGATTCCGACTGACTTGTTTTTATTTAAACAATGTAGTTCTAAATGTTATCGTTTTAAGTTTTACCTACCTAAGAGCATTCTGGACTAATTAGCCAAGATTAAGAGAGATAGTCTTAGATTTGAATGAGAATACTTGAATCGAGGAATGCAATTTAGGAATCATGGCAACGGAAACTCCATTCGAATTGGGTCTGTCGTACCTACGTGTTACCGTGTGCACAAACAAACAAACAGATAATTATTATTCGAATGCGTTCTATCCTCGATTTTATTACTATCCTTTATCTCTTCCTAATTATTTCTTGTCAATTTACACAATGTTTACAGTTTTATTACGTTTCCAATACAAACAATTCAATATCCTTATTTGCACACCAAAAACACACCTACAGTTAAAAGTTATCACAAATTTAGTAAAGCCCCATCGCATTCGCATATAAACTTACATTTAAAAAGTCCTTAAATCTTAGATTAATCGACATAGAACAAACATAAAGCGTAGTTGCGTTCATCAGATAGTAATTAATGAGCACGTAAACACGTACCTACATAAACTCATCGTATTTATTTTAGAGGCTGTCAGAAACTAATAAATTTGTTTTAATGTCTGGGTATAACAATATAGGTCACCCATATATCATTAAAGTATACTTATGTCATTTCTAGAAGGCACACCTGACAACAGTTTCTTATCGATCTTATCGTTGTTGCATTCTAGCGTAAATAATTTATGTTTCGATGAGCTGAATAATTTAACTCCACTCAAATGTAATACTATTATTTGACCTCCTTAACGTGAGGTAAATATTCATTTATGAGAATACGTCTCATTTGAATATTGTAATACCTTTAAGATTGTAAGAAATTTGCATGAT
Source organism: Agonopterix alstromeriana (assembly GCA_963924505.1). Lineage (NCBI taxonomy): Eukaryota > Metazoa > Arthropoda > Insecta > Lepidoptera > Depressariidae > Agonopterix > Agonopterix alstromeriana. The sequence continues at coordinate 9,985,238 of OZ004662.1, read as the reverse complement.
ATATCGTGACGATGTAACATCCCATAAGACAACAGCTTGCTCTGAATAAACGCACCGCATAATTACGTCTTCAGACTTGTTAATCATCTGAATATTTTTTTCTAGAACCTGTAGTAAAAGTTCCAAACCAGCATTCAAACTTGATGCCGCAGTTTCTGCCGGACCCACGTCATGGGTTCCTTTACACTTACGGACCGAGGACTGACCAGCAAATGCTCAAAAAGCTACCGTTTACAATACCGGAGCTAGTTGCTAACGCCCCATGCCGGTCCACCGACGGGATTCTATATACTGGGAAGAAGAGTGACACGTGGTTCATGCTTGATCCTTTGACAGGATCACGGGAACATGTCTCAGGTACGTTATTGATATGATTCTAACTTCTACGTGTAAACAGGATCGATAGACATAATATAGATTAAAAAACCTGAGGAGATGCCAACTGCGATGGCTGGGTCTTGTTTCTCGAATGCCGAATGAGAGAATGCCTATTACTCCGTGCGCTTTACTCGAAACTCCAAGACGGGAACCGCAAGAAGGGTGGCCAACTCTGCGTCGTTCTTTAATGTGCAGTAGAGGCAAATGAAGAACTAGCATTGAGGACGAGAAGAAGAGAGGAGGAGAATTGTCTTTTTTCTTTCAGGCAGTAATTTTTTTATACTTTGCGTGCAGTTCAAGGTATTTTTAAAAATTTAGGGAAATTCAGCCTCTAAGAACGTTTTCTTGTAGCTACAATGGTTTATGCAGCCATGGTGTATGCGTTGTGGTGTGTGGTGTATGTTTGTGTATGCATTTACGACCTTATCTCCATCTAATAAAGAATACTACAAACATACATTGGATGATTTACGTAATATAAGTACGTAATTCTAGTGTAACTGATATTTGACTTAATTCTCAGTAAACAAAATGTTTTTCCAATGAATAATAATACATTTGTATTTAAAGGCTAACATTAAAACATCTGCATAAATAAAATTGCAGACGTTAATTTTGCTTTTTAATTTATAATAACCTATTAACTATTTTAGGATTCGATAAATCGAAAATATTCAAGACTGAAGACGAGCATACATGCGCTCCTGATAAAAAAAGAGGTATATACATAGCACGGACCGAATACAACATTCTAATGCATGATTCTTTGAATGAAAATCAGAAGTGGAATGTGACCTTCTACGATTATACATCTCATGCGATGGGCAAAGAAATGTTGAATGATTATGGTAAGAAATACATGAAAATTTTTAATCTGTAGTAAACGCAACTCAACAAGCCAAATAATAATGAAATAATGGAAGCATTTACATTAGTGCCCTGCCTGCAACCACATGTTTTAGTATACATATGCATACTGGGTATACTGTACACATGGCGGGTAATAAATCTATGCACTTGATCTTGAATTAGTATTAACTAGATGTTCTAACAGTTTCTGTGGTCAGCGTGGAATTGTTATACCTACTTCCTTCCTCAGGGTTCATACTAAAATGACCAAATTAATTTCATCAAAATCGGATCGTGAAAACGTAATAGACAGACAGAGATACTTTCGCATTTATAATATTAGTGTGAATTTCCAAATATTCTGTGCATTTTGAAAATCTAGGTCCGGGGGATTTAGCAGCGAAATGATATAATATAATTATATGATATAATATAATATAATTTGTCTCGAGCACTCCATCAGTTGAATGTTTTTTAGTAATTACTGCCGTGTCTGATCAATCTCGCCATTTGCCGTAATGGCCTCTCATTATAAATAATGACCTATAATCACTTGGTTTCAAAAATAAAATTATTAAGAGATAAGAGGAATTTTGGTAACCATCAGCTGCAAGGCTGATTCAGTATTCATAGGGTGTAGAGCATCTCTGTGATGGGGATGGACCAGGTCTGCCTGCATGACTCCAGTCGGTCTAGGGGTTACAGCCGTTCAAAGGTCTGTATCAAATGAACGATCAGCTGCAAGGCTAATCATATGATATTATTCTAGTATGCACAGTACAAAAACTGTCATGTTCTGTCTGTCGGTTTAGGAGATACAGAGCCATTCAAAGTTCTGACCTATGAACATCTGTATCTCCTAAAACGACTGACAGAACATGACAGTTTTTGAACTGTTCGCATAGTTACAGTGCATATTACAATAATACCTGCATATTCATGCATATTAATTTGAGTAACCATTTGACCATTGACCTTTGAACGGCTGTAACTCCTAAACCGACTGGAGTCATGCAGGCAGACCTGGTCCACCCCATCACAGAGATGCTCTACACCCTATGAATACTGAATCAGCCTTGCAGCTGATGGTTACCAAAATTCCTCTTATCTCTTATACTATATAGGGTCTTTCTTAATATGGTGACACTTTTTTAAGGGCATGATCAGACCCTCAAACTGAACAACTTTCTCTATGGCACCAAGATCGGAATCGTGAAAAAAATCATCTCTTCCATACACAATTGCAAACCTACTCGAGCCAAATGTATGGGACAGCAGATTTTTTATCGCGATTTCGATGTTGGTCCCATAGAGAAAGTTGTTCAGTTTGATGGTCTGATAATCCCCTTTAAAAAGTGTCAGCATATTTAGAAGGACCCTGTATATACCGCAGAATGTCGTCCGCATATATACTTCATTCCAAATAAGGACGACGAGATTTTCTGATTCCTATTTAGCTTTCTGGCCAATTTTGATTACCAAATGTAATTAATTTATAGGATACACTTACTATCCGACATATATTGAACGTTACTGAAGTTGTTTTAAGAATAAGTGAGACGAAGTGTTTCAAATCTTTGTTCCTGTAATGCAAAATAGCCTTAAAATTTCGTTGCTATTTTGAATGGAGTATAGTTTCTATACATATGTTACGGTATTAATTTAATTTCTATCTGTTTCTACCTCTTTAGATATCATGTAGCGGGACTATGAAACCTAATTAAAAAATGAATTACCTACTGTGCCAGTACCTAATATCTAGGTTAATCTTGAAAAACTGATTTAAATTTAGACCTAATCGTAATTCAGCCTGATAAACTAATACAAAAAGCATTATTTTGGTGATGATAAAAATCGTATATGCCATATAACGGGGTACTAATGAACAACTTTTACTATAGGACCAACATTGATATCACGAAAAAAAATATCTGTTATATCATACATTTTGGTCGAATCGCTATTGACATTTTCTATATAATAGGTTATTTTCTTTTCGCGATTTCGATGTTGGCTCTATAGTGAAATTTGTTCAGTTTTATTGTCTGAAGCATCCTGTTCGAAATGTAACGCATTTAATTTTACATCCTGTTATTTTCATAACAGGAACTAGCAAATAGTAATGATAATTACATATTCCATCACAGGAATAATTCATTTCACGTCAACGTCAAGTGGCCGGGTTATGTCATTCGACCGAAAGACCGGTGACCTGGTGTGGTCGCACAACCTGGAGACGCCGGTCGTTGCCGCCTACCTGCTGGACAGGGACGGTTTCATCTCCGTACCCTTCAACTCCATTGGAGATGACACTCTCGACCACATCATGGAGGATGCCTCTACCTTACGAAATGGACAAGGGATCAAAAACTCTAATATTGAGTTATAGTGAGTATTTTAGTTTGATGAGCGTGAATTAATTTACTAGGAACTGCAGTATGTAATTGTAACAATATTTTCAGCCCAACTTTATACGTGGGCGAGCACAACCACGGTCTCTACGCTCTATCATCGCTCGTAGACAAAAACACAATAACAATATCGACAGGACACACAAAACCTCTACTCCTAGAGGGTCCAGCGACAGACAACCAGCCTGACTCGGAAAATAAATACGAACCATTCAAAAACGTGCATTACAAGCTCAACGATTTGAACTTACATGTGTCAGCACCTTATTTGTTGTTAGGACATTACAAAGTGCCAGAATTGACGACTGGCTGGATGCCTAAACTACCCAACAGCAATTTCTTGAACGAGCACGATTCACAGAGCAGTGCGCTCAAATTAATAAATGGACAAGTTCATTCGCAATCTGAAAATGATGTTGAAAATGAGACCAATTTAAAGTCGGTGCAATCGGTGTCTGTGCAGACGGAAGAGTTTTTCGAAGGATTCAATTTTAGACCAGACTTGTGGTATAAGAGGGGTTACGTGTGGCTACATCAGCAGGAGAACAAGGCGCTCAAGGTCGCACTTATAATTCTGGTTGGATTAGTCATCACCATGTTTTGGTATTTGAGATATCAGGTAATTATGCTTTGATTGTTATATCTAATGGGTCGTGAAGTGTAGATAATAATGATTATCAGTTGTTATTTTTAAGACAATGTATTTTGCGATAGAGCTTTCTGAATTAATACGGTTATCAAGTCCCAGATGCTTCAAAAATAGCTAGTGCGCGTTTATCGAAACGAATATTTATGTTGGTGTAATAATTGTGAGGTCGTTTTCAATATCTTTAACCCGACCTGTGCACAGAATTTATATTTTGAGGGCGTAACCCTTCCTATCTTCACGTTGTAAACCTATTATATTACCCATTAGTTCACCCATCAACCATCACATATCATTATCAGGAGATCAGATTTCATTATCAGAACGTGGGCCTAACAACGCCTATTTTTTTATTACTAAAAAGTAGTTCTTAATTTCATGCGCAACTAAGATCGACTTCGTTTTGTTTAAAATTGTACGCATACTGGGGTTCGATTACATGGTAATTTCCTTCGCTTGTTTGATCAACTGGTCTCATATTGTAGACGAAATTTAAATTGGAAAATATGTACGATGCCCATGACCCTGTTATTTGGTAATATTTATGATTTTTCGCTACAAGTTTCCGCATATCGGTTGTGGAATAAGTATTGCCGCAGTATTTGTTTTTGTATGCTAGCCTTTCTCATTTTACAAAATGTATACCTTCCTCAGTTAAGGATGAAAAGCTTTGACTATTTATATGTGGACTGGTTACGCGTGTAATTCTACTAACAAACATTTCAGCCATTTTTTGCGGGGGGCGAGGTAACATGAAATCCGCAACTTTGGATTTTATTCCCCATAACTTTAGATTCTAATTTTGAATGTTAAAAATCATGAAAAGTAGTCTCGTGTGAACCCCAAACGTTCTAAGTTCGAAGTTATTATTTCGCAATAATACGCTGTCTCGTTTAGTGATAAGGTGTAAAATTGAATGTAAACGCACAAGATCAATTGTGCTTATACCGTGGCAGAGGGGAAATGCTACCGAAAGGCTAGTCCTTATAATAATTAGTCAAAGATGAAAAGACATTAGGGCCGTTTTCCAGTCATGTGAATCCGCATTTTGGTGGCACGTTTTTTGCGTACATGGTTGGCTATATTCTATGTGTCAAAAGGTATTAAGCAAATTCAATTATATTAAGCATGCAAATCCGCATTACTAGAAAAAGACCCTATAATTTTAAGTATGTCATCATCATCATCATTCTTTTGCCCATTTCCCATTATTTGGGGTCGGCGCAATATGTCATCCTCTTCCATTCATCTCTCTTAGCCGTCATTTCAGCACTCACTCCTATCTTACGCATATCATCTTAGTATGTATTGGATGAATTTGGTTGGAGTATTTTTTGTCTATAGATACGTTAAATAAAAGTTGGAATTGTTCAACATTTCAGTTCAATCTATTCAGCTAATAGTTAATCACGGATGCTTCCATGCTTTTTACTTTTATAATCAGTTTTAAATTTCGAAACTATTATTATGGAGAGAATAGTAGAAAGCGTTTGCATTGAACACATAAAATCATTATTCAAGCTAGTTATTTAGAGTTTAATAACGTATGTTAAATGTCATCGGAAACGTATGACGAATTAGTTCGCTTTATTTATTACACAGCATATTGTTCGAAACAGCTTAAATATATTTGTAATCTGCGTTATCGTTAACATGGCTGTGCGTGGTAAATTCCGATAAACCAAAACATACTAGAACAAGCATAAATGGTATTTTTAATTATCAGTGCTATCGGACCGTCTCCGACCGGTTACTTAATTAGTTTGGGATTTCGCTGATGAGATTTTGCTATCACCTTTGAGACATTGTTCGATGAAAATCTGTTATTATGGCATCAATTACAAAGACGTGAAAGGTTTATAATTACCCTTTGTAATCACCATAATATAGTAAAACATTGTTTAAATGTCAAGAGAAATTTAATTATGCAATTAATAGATATCTATCTCGCTCTTCGCGATAAGACCGCCTTATTAATACCAAAATCAGTTTTGTCTCCAGAAGCCGTAGCATGTTGCGCGTGATACGGCTATATCACATACGTTCGCGCGCAAATAGAAAAAGAGCTAAGACGAGATAGCGCTATATCATGCTGCTATACTACGGCCGATGTTGTGTATATTTATGATGTATGATGTATGTGTATTTTTGGTGTCTTTGGTGTAAACAAAGTATATTTCATTCATTCGTTCATCCATCATATACAAGGTGTAACAAAATACCCTAGTAATATTTAAAGAGTTGGTTTATATCGTCAAACTGAACAACTTTCAGTATGAAGACAGCGATGGTCGAAAAAATATATAACGTGTTAATGAATTAACGCAAAACTAGAAAGTAGTTTGTTTAGAATTGAGAGCAGAATCGAATTATCATCGTTTCAACATAGGTATTTTTTTTCAAAATATTATATAATTTGTTTGTAAAATTTAAAATTTACTGAACTCGATCTCAACCCACCGCAAGGGCACACTCACCATACCTACTACCAAAACAAGATTCTTAAAATGTATCCATGAGCACGATAGCGTTTTCATTCATTGTTGAAATGATAACAAATCATTTTTGCCTCAAAACTTAAAATGCGAAAAACTTTAAATTTCAGCTATCAAAATAATGAAATTATTATTTCAATCTAATTATTTTGTTGTAAATCAGTTGGGGTGTATGAGTTTTTGCGCTTATTCATTAACACGTTGTTCTGATTACCATACATTTGTACAGTTTTGTATGAAACAGCAGATTTTATACAAAGGCTATATTATATTTCATATACAGGCTTCTTTCTTGACGTAGTCTCCATAGTCAAAGTTGTTGAGTTTGTTTGCCTTAACCACCTCTTTAAATATTACTAGAGTATTTTGTTACACCTGTATATCTACACGGTGTAACAGATAGGGTTAGTATTATTTTAAAGGGATGGTTTATCATCCCGCAGCGCAGGACCGGTCGTTGTCGCGATCTTTCGGAAGCCTATGTGGCCTAGCGGTGGACGTCTATCGGCTGAGATGATGATGATGGTTTATCATGGTTTAACAGTAATAAAAGCTGATACAATTTGCAGGCTCGCGAGTTCCAGCAGCTCTCTCAGGGCGGTTCTCGAGGGTCTAACGTTTCTACGTCATCTCACGGGGAGGTGACCGGCCAGCTGGAGGAGATCGGCGATGGGGAGGTGCGCATCGGAAGGATTAGCTTCCACACCGATCAGGTCCTGGGGAAAGGTTGTGAAGGGACATTTGTTTATAGGTTAGTATCCTAGTTTATTTCAATTTACAACTACTAATCTTAACAATTTTAAAACCGTAACAGAAGTGTGTCTGGACATTCAAGATATTTACAAGAAAAGAGTTTTTAGGTACGTGTTTCTGACTCCAAATCAACCATTTTTCAGATTTTTTTATCTGTTTGTTTGTTCGAGCATCGCGCGACAGCTACTGCACCGATTTCGATGAAACTTTTTTGTTTGAAAGCGTATGGTTTGACTTAAAATCTTTTTTGTGCGGACGAAGTCGCCGGTAAACTATAGTATTATAATATTCTTAAACTAAGTGACGATTTTTAGATGTTTTTGACACAATCGACGACGCGGTTGTTGTAATGGTTACCACGTCGGACTGCCAAACCAGTGGGTTCGAATCCCAGTTTGGTTATTTATATGTTTGTGCCGTTGTATGGCGTTGTTGTTATGATAATTTATACATGTGAATTACAAATAAATGAATTTTGTATGCTTGCATAAAACCCTAGTAGCTCATATGGGATCATTGCGATGTACATTTATGTGCCTGTGAGCGTTATTTATTTAATAATCACGCATAAACGGCTTACCTACCATGCTGGCTTACCGGCCATGTGATGAGAAGAGATGAGTGGCATATTACAAGACGAATGTTAAATCTGAATGTGGATGGCTGCATGAAGAGAGGACGACCGAAGGAAAGATGGATGGATTGTGTGAAAGATGACATGTGTAAAAAAGGTGTGTGCGCTGAAATGACGGCTAAAAGAGATGAATGGAGGAAGACGACATATTGCGCCGACCCCAAATAATGGGATAAGGGCAGGAAGAAGAAGAAGAAACGGCTTACCTACATCCTAGCCAGAAATAACTACGAGTATAAGTTTAAAACACGACTGCCCTAGAAGGAGGGTACCTAATGTTTTTCGGTAGATGTTACACGGGTCTAGTCTAGTCCCAGTTGTTCTATTATCCATAAAGCAGTTCCGTGGCGACCAGGAACTAGTTTCAGACTTTGTTTCTGCTGAAGTCATTACCTTGGCTACTTGATACGTAATTCCATTCTGAAACATTACCACCTCGAATGAGAACGCGGTCGGGAGTTAATTCATGTTAATTAATTGTAAAATTTGTTTATTTCCAGAGGGACATTCGACAAGCGAGCTGTGGCCGTCAAGCGTCTTTTACCGGAATGTTTTACGTTCGCCGATCGCGAGGTGGCGCTGTTACGGGAATCTGATGCGCACGCGCATGTGGTTCGGTATTATTGTACTGAACGCGATAGACAGTTTAGGTAAGATAGTGTTTAGCATAATGCCCTGTACTGTACCTGTGTCAAACAAAATCGCCGCGCAAAATGACCCCATCAATATTCATAACCTATATTTACATCATTATATACTTATGGCTGCCAGCCCATGCCAAATTCGACCTTACCTTATCGCAATAAGGAAAATAATATTATTTATTAGGAATTACGTCAATGGTCGTATCGAGGCTGACTGCTCTGGGTGCGTCAAACGAACTCACGTTTCGTCACACGGGGAGGCTTCTTTCTTGTATGCTTGCCATCCTTAATAATGAAGGAACTATGAGTAATATTAGCGCCATAAAATAATTTATTGTTCTGTTTGCAGGTATATAGCATTAGAATTATGTTCGGCAACGTTGCAAGACTATGTCGAGAAGAAGTTGAACTTCCAGTGCAGGATCGATGCCGTTGAAGTGCTCAGACAGGCGACGCTGGGACTATCGCATTTACATTCCATGGATATCGGTAAGAATATAATTTAAAGTAATGGTAAAAGCTCGAGTACCTAATCATGAGAAATGTTGATGTTCAGAATATGGAATATTGACCTGAACACACTATGCTTTTCTTCCAGTGCACAGAGATATAAAGCCGCATAACGTCCTGCTGTCAATGCCGACGGGCTCAGGCGAGGTGCGCGCCATGATCTCGGACTTCGGACTGTCCAAGAAGCTGAACATAGGTCGCGTGAGCTTCTCGCGACGCTCCGGGGTGACCGGCACTGACGGCTGGATCGCGCCCGAGATGATCAATGGAGAGAGGACGGTGGGATAAATAGCTTCCATATTTTCACCCCGTTAGACCTACCGACGCTTAAAGGAACTAATTTTTGTAGGACGGAATGTCCTGACAATTAAAAGCGGAGGTCCTTTTAAAGTGACCGAAAGTCCACCGACCATTTTGTCTTAAAAATCCGCGTTCAAAATTTATAGTCTATTTACCTTGTAAGCATAATTGACTGCCTAGATTGGTCCAGTGCCTCAAAATATGCTTGCTTATTTCTTTTACACCAAACATTAAATTATTTTACAACGAGGTGCTGCCTTAAAAAATATTTATATCACATTATTTATACTTTTCAATTCATTACGATCGTAACAGCACTTATTTATAACTAAGTGTATAACTTAAAAACTGAGAAAAATGTGAAAAAGGGAAAGGTGAAAATTGTCAGTAGTAGTTTACAAAAGTAGGATAAACTCTATTGGGTTTGTGTATTCTTCGTATAATAATCAGGATACGTAAAATTATAAAAATAGCACCCCTAAACGGATTACTAAAGTGATTTTAATTATCTTTTATTGTCTTACAGACTACATCAGTAGACATATTCTCGCTAGGCTGCGTTTTTTACTACGTATTATCGAAGGGACAGCATCCGTTCGGCGACGTGCTGAGGCGGCAGGCCAACATTCTTACTGGAGACTACAGCTTGGACCAACTAGAGTAAGTGATATGATTACTGTTTTATTATTGAGATAAGAATATGCCACCTGAAAGCGCCGCAAAAAATTAAAAGTTTCGCTGGTACAGTCACCTCTATTAATTTGTATACATTGTCAAGATTTATACAAACGCACATAGTGTTGCAAGAGTTGCCATAATAAATGTTAATGCATTAAGAGAGCGTTTGTTGAATGTGAACGATAGTATAATAAGTATAATTAGTTTAAGCAACGTGATTGAATTTTTTATTTCATTTTAGTGTGCGTTTCACGAAAGTGAGTGAGTTCTGTACTTACAGTTAGGTATGTGTGCCTCAATATTGAACACTGTTATTATGATTACAGTAAAGTGCTGCCCGAGGAAGAGTTGGTAGTGACAAAGATCCTAATCCGAGCGATGGTATCTGCGCGGCCGCACCTGCGTCCGCCTTGCGAGACGGTTCTCAAATACCCCATGTTCTGGGGCAAGCAGAGTATACTCAACTTCTTGCAGGTACTTATTCGTCAGTGGAGTATTTAGAAAGTCTGCCCCACAGATATATTTATTTGGCCGCTCCTAGGTATTACATACATACACAAACTTACAACTATAATCGCTTTCCGGGTAGCCAGAAACTGCTACAACTACTTATAAATTAGGTATATGCATTTAAAAAAGAAAATTACGCTTTTAAAAAAATGTTTCCTTTTAAGCGGAAACAAAAGCAACAATTTAATTCGTTGTAGGTTTAAAGACAGTTTAAGAGTGAATCAGAGCTCGCAGAACTTTATTCTCTAGTGTTGTAATTTTTTGCGAAAGAGAAAAGACGTAGATACTTTGTGTAAACTTAAAGTCGAAATTTTATGAGAATCCAGGCGCATATTTCAGTTTCCTTTTGTTTTAGTGTAAAATTTTAGACATAAAATATTTAAGATATGGTCCTAGCTATGGTTTTTTCATATCAGCGGGCGAAGGGATAACAATTTAAATTTTAATCCAATGTCAATATTGCAGGATGTAAGCGACCAAGTAGAAAGCAGTTCGATACAAGGAGCGGAGCACCCGCTAGAGAAAGGAGCGCGGCGCGTGGTCCGCGGCGACTGGCGCGCGCACGTGTGCGCCGTGGTGGCGGGCGACCTGCGCGCGCGCAGGACCTACCGCGGCGACCGCGCCGCGCATCTACTGCGCGCCATCAGGAACAAGGTATGTTTTGATATCTAATATTGCCACAGAACAAATACTAGTACTACCCGTACAGAAGAATTACTTCGCAAACAGATTTAAATAAATTGCGGATTGCCGCGCAGAGTAGCTATTTATTTAAATCTGCCGCTATGTGGATAAAAGTGTGTCCCTCCAAAAAGCCGCCGTAAATACATGTGGTATAGTAATACCAGGCCTGTCTCAATCCATAGTGCGGTGCGAATAACTGCACATTATTCAATAATTATTTTATATAATGTGCAAAGTTATTCGAATCCGTTCGTTCTATGCTACAATCCGTGAACAACCTACAAATCGTTACAAAGGCGCGCGTGCAAACAAAAATGAACAGAGCTATTTCATTTATATGCCAGTCTCCTCTTGGTGGGGGACGGCGGCCGAGCGTACCTAAACTGTGGATTGAGACAGGCCTGGTATTACTATACCACATGCATTTACGACATATATGACACAACAATATAAAATAATCAATGATAAATATTAACTCTGACGGTGAAACAAGGCAAGGAATAGTTACAACGCCATCGGAACTATCTGATATGTTTTCCGTTTATGCTTCTTAATTTCTTAGTAATAAGTCATTGTATTTCACCGTGTGATTCAAATTTAAGAAATTTTTCGTCAGGAAACCTGTATGCTTCAATTTATAGGCATGTATTGTACCCACTGTCCATTATAAGTGGCGACGGGCTCACCCCCCGTCACACTGGACAGAGTTTCGGTGCTACTGATGAAACGTGGAAGTTCTGAGGTTTCAGAATATCTCTGACCAGAGGCAAGGGTTTGTTGGTGGCGCTAAATGTGGGCGTCTACGCAAAAAGGGTCCAGCTGTCGGGTTTTTAGTCACAAAGTCAAAGTTAATATATTTTTTTCAATATAGGAGCTTTCAGCACACTTATCAAACGTCAAATTTTTTTTTAACGCTACCACCGCCTCGGAACCTGTTGTCGCTGTAGAGAAGATGCGGCCAGAAACTCTAACTCTAACTCGACAGTTGAGCGAAGGTTAGGTTCGGCATCCTAGATCAGTCATATGATCAAATGGAATAATAAATAAATAAAAAAGCTGGATAAAAAGCCGACAACAGAACCCTTTTTGCGTGGACGCCCACAGATAATTAACGGTTATGCTATAGTTCAGGCTCAAATGACATGCCTAACTGTACATTACTTGCATAAATAGTTTGTATAAATAGTCCACATTGGCTAACTGTTTTTTTTCATTTACAGAAACATCACTACAGAGAGCTGGAGAGCGAAGTGCGCGAGACCCTGGGCAAGTTACCCGACGGCTTCGTCACTTACTGGCTGAGACGGTTTCCCCTCCTGCTCCCGCACGTCTGGATCCAGATGCAACAGTACAGGCACGAAGATATCCTACAAGTTTATTACCCCCACTCGTTCGCGTTTAGCCGGGACGACATCGTCGAACTCATAAATGACGACGTCGATTATGAAGTGCCAGAAGAAATCAGAGAGAAAAACGAATTGTTCATCAAAAGCAAAGTATATATCGAAGAAAACGACCAAGATAAACAATTACGATATTTCAGAAATGGATCACCTAAAAAAAGGTACGATTGGAGAGCAGAAGCTCAGGATTTCAAGTCTAGACAAGATGATATCAGAATGAGAGATAGACATTATAAGAAGAAAGAGAAAAAGAGAGAGGAGATGCCAGTCTGGACCTTGCCTCCTCAGTGATTAGAGCACAAACGATAGAAAACACGGTCTATTGTGATTTTTTAAAATTTAATGTTGGTAAAGAATTTATTAGTCGGTAAGTCAAAGTGTAGATTTGATGAGATTTGGGCTAGGTTAGATCTCTTTAAACATACATACGACGTTCTAGTTTTACTAAACGTGTAGCAAAATTATACGCACTGTCCGGTGTCCGGCTCCTCATTAATTGAGGCTTGATTGAAAATGATTATAAATTTTATTTATCAAGTTTAGGGCTTGCAATGTCCTAATAATAAATAAAATAGAAGGGACCAAAAGTGAAGATTATGTTACTATGTCTTTATTTGATTGACAAATTAGCACAGAAGTCGCAGAAAAGGTGCGCAGAAGCAATAATTGCAGATGCCATTGCAAATATAGGCTTCTCCCCGTCTTTTCTTTACTTACCGCGCCTTCTCTGTTATCTTGTCAATGTCACATTATTATTGTATCTCGGAGGGTATTTCACGGGCCGTAGCCCGGAGTTTTGGAAGGTTTGCGTGGGGTCCCCGAGGCCCCTTTGATACACTTTTATGTTCAATCGGTGTTATTATTATTAATTTTGTTTTCTGCGCCCGCGGCATGTTGCCTCGATTAACGTTTTATTGCGCCTGCTAACTCGTTCGTTCGCGCACAAAAAGAAAGGGAGCTAGGGCGCGATAGCGCTTTATCGCGCCATCATGCCGCGGTCGCTGGAATCAAATCTTATCATAGTCACACTCCGGGCACTCAATAGAACGATCTCACGATATTTGAATACAGAAACAAGATGGCGCCCGTACACGCGCCATCCGTGCATCCCGCTCAGATGCGCGTGCCTTCTGTATGTGCTTCTTGCTCGGCTCTTTTAAGATCACCCCTAAAGTGCGGTATCTGAAGTGAGTGAGGGGCAGAGAGAAGCCATTTTGTATGTGTAACTATTATATCTTTGTCATGCATGGTAAAAAACAAGTTTGAGAGAAATTGAGGCGATACTCGTTACATTCCTAATTTAAACATTCATAATTTATTTATGTATTATATTTACAGAACATTAGTATGAATGTTCGTTGGTGCTATGAGAGTTGAAAATATAGACTACAATTCGTTACACATAAGAGAAGTCCATTTAATAAATCTTTATAGCGACGTTGTAAGTAACGTTTTTACGTAAGTACGATAATGATTGATTTGGTTTGATTCGTGGGCCTCGTATGCGGAACGAACTGCATCTGTTTTCTTTTTAGTTAGTAAGGATTAATATAATGACAGATATTAGACGTAACAATCACACAAGTAGGTTAAATAATGTTCCTGTAATTAATGTCATGTAAATATTAGTTAATGCGGTACTTACAATTAAATACGTAGATTTTATTATGGTATTTGTTTATTGACTTTACTATTATTAACGAAAGAAATTAATATATTGAATGATCAAGATGTGTGGAAATAGATGTTATTAAAGCAAATTCGCACAAAGCACATATTTTAATGTGATCGATTTATATTTTATGTTATGACAATTATTTTTTATCTAGTATCTTTTGCTGTCGTGATTTTTATAATTTTTAAATTTTCTACTTTCAAACAGAATTGTACATACGTAAGTATACAATATTTCATATGCCCCATAAAATTGTAATAAATTCGAATTACTGTTTTGATATTGTATTAAAGGTATATAAAGACGCTCAATTGTATATTATTTATGTATGTGATTAACAATTCTAAAATAAAAGCATTTGTTTTTTATTTTTGTTAACCTCTCATATCTTTGAGAAGATTTACTTAAATAAAAAGTTTTGAAGGTAAATGATACATGTTCATTTATTGTCTCTCAAAATACATATAAAATGTACATTCTAAGTTGAAATAAAAAATTGTGATACAAAAATTCTAACATAAATGTATAAAAAACAAGAAGTTATAAAAGTTCATAGTAAAATAAAAATAATCAGTCTTACATTATTTTTGGAGAAGTTAAACAAATAGGTCCTTATGGCACACAGAAATAAAATTAAAGAATTAATAATATAAAAGCAAATAATATCATGCAACCATCACAATGATAAATGATGACTTACAAATTCAGGTATTATTATTTTGATGGAAATGGAACAGTATGAAATTAAATACTGTTTAGTCGAATGGATGAGAAAACTACCACCCATAAAAGTGTGTCTTAACATAATAACATTAGAGAAAAAGGTTTCTTTTTTTAGTCATACAGGGCTTTGGTAAAGCAGTCTTAAAAACAAGGCAGTATATTGACAAACATAATAATATAGATTTCTCTTATATTATAATACATTCATTCATTTATCATAACTTACCGACAAAATAGTCAAAATCTACACATAGGTACATTCATTAGAATATATAAATAATTCCAACAGCCAAGAACAGCTTATACTATTTTTAAAGCATGTTTTTCTATCAAGTCAATAATAGTTAAATGGACTTTAGATTTGGCTATATCAAAAGCAGATTTTTGCATACTGTTTAACATTGATAAGTCAGGGTTGTAGCTGATTAGAATTTTTGTAGCACCTATGTTTCCCATGTCACTGGCATCGTGCAATGGCGTATTCCCTGACAAATCTATAGCATTAACATTAGCACCGTTGTCAAGTAGTAATCTTATAACAATAGTTTTGTTGTTTAAAGCGGCTAAGTGTAAAGGAGTTTGGTTTTTCTTATTGCAGCAGTTAACATTAGCATTGTTGAGTATCAAAATATTGCACAACTCATCCAATCCATAACGAGCAGCATAATGTAATGCTGTAAATCCATTTGAGTCTGAGAAGTTCACATCAAAGTCAGAGGTGCATGTTTCAGTCTTTTTTTTACATGTTTGGCACTCGCAGAGAGGATGACAGCACTTATCGTTTTGTTCATTATTTATGCCTTTGTAAGCTGCATAGTTAATGTTCATGTAAAAACATGCAAGCTTTACATCACCATAAGATATAGCTTTCAAGATTCTTTCAATAGTTTTCAAGTTTTCGACAGTCCTTGTCGCATTATTGTATTGATCATTGCTTTTCACTTGCATCTTCTGTAGCTTCAGAGCTACTGGATTGTCAGATTTGCAATTTAAGGCCTTCACATCGGAACTCGTTATATGTATGTATTCATACAAATTAGGAGAAGAAGACTTTAAAACTTGAAGTATTTTCAAGTTGTGAGCATAGTCAAATACTGTTTTATTGTAACGGTTTTGCAATGACGGTTCTCCACCGTTCTCAATCAGCAACTTGGCTATTCCTTCGTAACCCCATTTTGAAGCCATATGCAGTGGTGTATTCCCACTTTCGTTTTTGGCATTAACTTTAATTTTGTATCTACTGTGTTCAGCGAAGTAAATCAGTGCTTTGACACAGTTCATGTGACCGTTATTGACTGCCAAATGAAGTGGTGTGTTCTTATCAATGTTTGTCTGATTGATGTTTGCTCCAGAGTGTAGGAGTAGTAATAGAGCATTCTGGTGTCCTCTAGATGCTGCGTAATGTAATGGTGTGCACTCATTAAGATCAGTAGCATTCACTTCAGCACCCATTTCGATGACTGTCTCTACAATAGTCGCTTTACCATGTATGCATGCGACATGCAACACGGTCAAACCATGACTGTCTCTTGAAGTAACTGTCGGAGATGTCTTCAAGAGATTCCTTGAAATCTTGGCACAACATTTTTTGCAATTGCACAATGGATGACAAAGTTTATGATAAACATCTGCTTCGGGGTCATCGTCATCATCTGA
Source organism: Agonopterix alstromeriana (assembly GCA_963924505.1). Classification (NCBI taxonomy): domain Eukaryota; kingdom Metazoa; phylum Arthropoda; class Insecta; order Lepidoptera; family Depressariidae; genus Agonopterix; species Agonopterix alstromeriana. The sequence continues at coordinate 9,968,289 of OZ004662.1, read as the reverse complement.
AGAATCACTCTCAATTGATTTTAAAACATCATTATCGTTTTGTTCAATGCTTTCAATGTGTTTCTGATTTCTCAATAATATAGCATTGACTTGCTCACTGTTACTTGCTTTGATCAAATCAAATATGTATTCTAAGGTTTCATCCTTATTCATATCGGTTGATACAGATTCTGTCAAACTATTCTTTCTTTGTCTACCATTCTGTAGATTTTCCTCGGTTAGGTTGCTCTCATAGTAATAAGCTTCAGGATCAGGTGGGCCAGCCAAGGCACCCGATTGTATGTGTTCTATGACAGCTTCTAAAGTAGTTATAAGGAATGCACTCTCATCACCGTCTCCTTTCCCAACGCTACTAAAGCGAAATTCCTTCATGTACGTCAACTGACTAAACCAGTTTGGTAAACCAGACTTAATTACCAAAAACACAAAAACAGGCAATAAGTCATCAGCAGTTAGCAAAACCACATTATTACTGCTATCCTTCTTATTAATTGCATTGAGTGCCTCTTTCAAACACAAAATTTTTTCTAAAACAGTGTTGTAAGAGTCTATTTTAGAGAGTATTTGCTTAGCTTTAGGTACTGCGTGGTACAATTCTTTTTTAATATCTAGATCTCTAAGTTGTATGTCAGACATGTTTCTTATCTTCTTATTTAGATGAGAATCTTCATAAGAGCAGCAAGTGCAGATAGGTTTGAACAAGAAGTCAAATAATAAATGTTGCATGTAGCTTTCTACAGCTAGTTTTACGTTTTCGAGTATCTGTTTGCATGCCTTAGATTTCTCTCGAAGTCTTCGGTTCTGCAACGCAAACTGTAGGCACTGTGTGTAGAGTTCACTGACAGCATCTTTGAGAGGACCTATGGCTACGGGCAGCGAATTGTATTTCTTTATAAATTGTTGTACGCTTCTCTCTATCTGGTCCAACACTTGGCGACCGGCAGCTTGGGTCCACAGCAAATCTATACAGTCATTAATTGATAAAAGATAATCTTTACCAGTCACATTGTCACCGACATTCGAAGTAGGTTCAAGGGGGTTTTCTATGCACCATACCTTGTATTTGATGAAGTCTTCAGTGTAGAATGTCTCCTCAAACAATATATGGCTCTGTAGAGGTAGCGCTTTTGTTACTTCTAACGTGATCACTTTATTAGTGAGCGTCACTTGTTTCTCTGTGAGAGTACTAAAGTGCGTCTCCGGGAGCTCGTCGCTCGGCACCAGGATGTGGGCACAGAAGTCCTCCACAGTAAAAACGCGAGTGTTCAAACTACCAATGCGAGGCACACAAATAATCCACGACTGTGTTATGCAGTGTTGAAACAGATTATTGTATTCAGTTTTAAGCTCCACAAAGAAAGGATTTTCGGATATAATTTCATCGTATGCACCGTCCATTTCTGGAGAGGAAACGGTTAAAATATTTCATTAACAATCGAGATATGTGTAGGGAAATAGTTTCATGAATTTTGGTTTACTTATAAAACAATTTTAAAAGTAAAAACTTACCTACTCAGTTTGCTAACGCGTCCAAACTCAACAATCTACTCTACTAGTGTCTGCAGTATTGCAAAATTAATTATAGCATTTTGTTTTAATTAACATTTAGTTTCTATTTGGTTAAAACCGGTTTTACGAATGAGCGATTAATTTTTTATGTTAATCTATCATGGAGAGTGCGTTTCATAACGTGAAAAATCACTCTGGGTGACAATACGAAAGAGAAAAAGCATATGAAGATTTGTATGCTAGAGGGAGATAGACTCCCTGAGTGATTTTTAGAGATTTTGAAACGGACCCTAACCAGCCAGCAGCCAGCCCTGAGCCAGTGTGTCGACTAGTGTGACCATCTGGAAAATAGAGAATCTGCAACACACTAGCTAAAAATCTGCCATACACCCTAAACAAAAATGCCAAAAATAAGGCTCATTTATTTAAGTGGACACAATTAAATAAAAAATTAATTTAAAGAATTTGTGGAGAGTTTGCCTTAAAACGTAAGTTACTTACGTCCACACAACATTTGCTTCATATTTTTATTCATTTTCTTTGCGAAAAGATATTTGGACTATAACCAAAACTCCATCGCATCTTTGTAGAGAATGCCTTGGAGGAGTTGCCCTTGCTCCTCCTCTACAGACCTATCTGTAAAATGACTTTATGTTGGTAATCTGTGTTTAATTAAAAATTTTCTCCAAAAATTATTTAGAATAAGGTAAAATCCTGTCACTTTTGTAATGAGGCATTTTCATTAAAAAAAATCGTTCAAAGACATTGGAAGGATGGCGTTATAATCGTGCCAATTTAGCTGTCAGATCGAAAGTGTAACGTGTTTTTCTCGATTCCCTAATTTTAGGGAGCAATTTTTTGATTTATTAATAAGATTATTATGTGTTTAATATCAGAGATGTTTTGATACTTTAAATTGATTAACTTTTTGTTAAGTCAATGTTCGTTTATGTACACACCTCGAAACATCAAGCTATAAAAAACCAAAATAACCTGGCGGCCCGTAGGTAGAAGAAAGTATATGGTCGAGCGGTCAGCTTTATGTTGGTTTTGTATTAGCTTGATGTGTCACCGTGTGTACAGCTAACGATCATTTTCTGTGCTATTGCCTATTTATTGGTAGTGAAAAATTATCCATTGGTAACACCACTAATACCAAACGTCATTTGAAAACCATAAACAAAACAGCACTTTTTACCGTCAATGTGACAGGTTTTTCTGAACTTTTAATATTGCCATCTGCTGACTTTTCGATTTACTAATCTTGGAAAACGCCTCATTCGTCAACAACATCTGTCAAAATGAAATTTCGATAGCCAAATCTGCCAAAATGGCAGAAATCTACCACAAATGGTCACACTGGATGTCAATGTCAAGTTTTTTTTTTACATTTTCTTTAACGGCTCCGGATACTGGTCTTTTGAGTCGTCCTGTGGGCTATTTTGTAAGCGTCCTCGTTGCCACCAAAATCCGTGTATTTGTTGACCTAAAACTTGCCGAAACATAGGTTATGTTTTCGTATATATTATAATATTTCACCTGCGATGTCGTACGCGCAGAGTGATTTTAAATACTCACTAGAGCAAGTACGTATCCAAACATTTATTTCGGGGGTATTAATTGAAAAACAATGGAAAATGACAGAGGGACACCTAAAAACTATATCGTCATCTTTTTTTTGTTAATACCTATCTTCAATGTACAGGCACATTTCTGTTACAGTTTCATAATAAGTAGATAAGATAACTTTTGATTGAAAGAACCGATTGTGATGAAATAGTCTCAATGGTTTGTGAAAACTCCATCCAAATCGGTTCCGTAGTTTTTAAGTGATGCGTGCGCAAACAAACAGATAAACAGACATCAGACAAAAATTCTAAAAATGGTCTCAATGCATTTCATCTAATTGGTTGCGTAACCAATGAATATTTTTGCAAATATACCTACTTATTCAATGAACATCTATGATAAGCCCATGCCAAGTTTACTGCAGGGTGAAATTGATATCATTAGCATCCTTTTAAACTAACAGTCTACCCATGTAACTGAACAACTTTTACTATGAGAGCAAACCGATCGGCCGAGATTCAGAGACGATGTTTAAGTCATAGTTCGAACTCCCAATTATGTCAAAATCCATACATTTTCGCCCTGCTTAGCTCGAGCTAAGACTAAAAAAATCGTCTCTGAATCTCAGCCTAAGAGTCTACCCATCAAACTGAACAACTTTTACCATGGGAGCAAACCGATCTGAGCAAAAAAATCTTCTGTTCCATACTAAAATGCAATGCATTCGACTTAATTGTATTTGTACGCAACAGCCTTGTAACAGCTGATTTTATTTTTGCTCCGATTGGTTTGCTCCTATAGTAAAAGTTGTTCAGTTACATGGGTAGACTGTTAGTTAAAAAGGATGCAAATGATATCAATTTCACTCTGTATAAGAATAGGTACGGAATACGAAAAAATACAATGTTTGCTTATAAGGTTTAATTTAAAACCATCCTGTTACATTGTTCATTAAAGGATAACAACGGAATTAATACACTTATATTACTCTTTGGTCTACCCTCTGCCTCCATGTCCACCTCCGAAACCACCTCTGCCACCAAAGCCACCAAATCCTCTTCCTCCAAATCCCCTGCCACCAAACCCCCTGCCGCCGAAACCCCTTCCCCCGAATCCTCTGCCCCCAAAACCTCCGAAGCCAATTCCACCACCAACTATAATTGGTATAGGTACAGGTAATGGGTAATCTGTAAAGTAAAGAAATTACGTTTATAACTTTTTCAACACACTTGCTCATAAAAATGGCTCTAATTTCACCGCAATAAGGCACATTATGACACCTATAATCAAACTGTGATTTTTTCATTACTGTTATTCACAAGTGAGTTATAGGTTTTTTTTTATCGGTCGTGTTGATTTGTTCTTAAAAAAGTTTCGATACTAAAAAGATCGTGTTCAATAGTACTAATATATTAATGCACCTATTGCTTGCTCATTTCATGCAACTTCGTATTTAAATACATAATTTCAACTTGTCCGTTATTAATAAATACAACTTTCACTCAAATATAAATTTTGTTTTCTCTGTAATAAAGAAAGCTTTGAATTCTCCATTTTATACGTGGCTAAAACGGGTTACCTACTTGATTTCGAAACTCGATTGTACGAAAATTGATACATCGATGACTATTCACCGATACTTAAAACACTGTTCGCGAAAAGCAAAAAAAAAACTAATTCATTTAGTCTATGGACGATCGCCATTATTAGATGCGCGCGCATAGGAAAACTGATTAATTTTTCCCGGCATTGCGAAAAAAATTTCACAACTCGTTTTCACTGTTGAAATTAAAGTTATTTTTAGTAATATTTTCTTAAAAAATTTGTTTTCTTCATAACTATTACATTTCTGTTTTAGGGTTACTGTTATCTGTCTTCATGCCAAATTTCGATTCAATAGGTTCAAAAATGAGTGAGTTATTGAGGTGGGGCATACAGACAGACAGACAGACAGAAAGAATGGACGAAAGTATAAGGGTTCGCTTGACGGCCGATCCCCACCGAGTGGCAATAGATTTGGTATATCGTGTAAACTTCTTGGTCAAATCTCATTAGACTTGCCGCCATTTTGTGAATGCGAGACTTGAAAACCCTAGCGATGTCACGCTGCCAGCACGTGAAAGAATGAAAGAGAGAGACTATGTAAAGGAAGCTTTCATGTTTAATGACTCGGTTCATTTTTGTTTGCACGAGCACCGTTGTGACGGTTGGTAGGTTATTCGCGAATGGTACGATAGGACGGGTGCGAATAACTTTGCACCTTGTTGCCGTGCAGAGACACATCAACCTACACAAAAAAAACCTAAGATGGCCCCGCGACACCATACGTTATTCTAGCCACGAGGCCAGCTTATTTTGGTTTTGTATAGCTTGATGTGTCGCCGTGTGTACCTATCTGAATCTCGACCTAAGCGATTGAAATTTAGTTACAGAAACGCACATTAAAGTTAATCCTCCATCAAATCTTTTGCTAGCTTTTACTACGTCAACAAGACAAAAAGTGACAGCAAGAGATTTAATGGAGGATTAACTTTAATGAGCGTTTCTGCAACTGAGTGCGAGTTATTTATATGTGTAGGTAATGTCATTGATTTAGTATACATACATGGTCTTCTGTAATAAGGGTAGTAACCATATCCATATTGCCTTTTTACTCTTGACTCTGTATCTTCATTTTGATTAAGAATCAAATCCTCTAAAGGGTTGATTTCTTGTGTCGGCAATGTAGTTTGCTCTTTGATTTGGTCTGCTGCTGTTATTCCTTTTATGTTCAGCAATAGAGCAGTGAGAACCACGATGTATTTCTGCAAAATAAAACAAGGACGTGTCGGAAAAGCATTATAACGATTTAGTTTCTATGGGAGTTTTGTTCCATTGGACACTATCTATACCACAGAACATTATAAAAGGGGTTAGAAGTGCAAAGTAGGCGTGGAACGTGTCGCCACAGGTTATGCAATGATTTGCATAACACCATAAGGCGCGCGGCGTGTTGCGAGCGAGAGGGCATGAGTAATTGTAGCAGCGTGAGTGGGAAGACAAGTGGCGAAAGCCGTCTCCGAAGCAAAAGCATTACTTTGCATTTCTAACCCCTCTTATAATGTTATGTGACCTATACAACGACACCTCACTCGATTTATAAAAAAACTATTTTTTTCCAACCCCTCTTTCGGTGTATGGGAGAAGGTCGGAAAAAAATGTGTTTCTTCATAACTATTACATTTCTGTTTTTGGGTTGCTGTTATCTGTCTTCAAGTCAAATTTCGATTCAATAGGTGCAAAAATGAGCGAGTTATTGAGGCGGGGCATAAAGACAGACAGACAGAATGGACAAAAGTATAAGGGTTCCTTGTTTGACTACGGTACCCTAAAAACACATGATTTGTTTAGTTACCTACCTATTTTATCGAATTATGAATTTCCGGATGATTTTGATTGATAGTTAGGCAATTAATCGTTAGTTAGGTAGGTAAACTGCGATCAAAATTATCAGTTTACTAGAAAACCCAAGTGAAACCTATATAGGCCATATAGGTTTCACGTGGGATTCTCATTCAACACTTACAAAGAAATTCGAACCTCTGCTGAAATTCATTGTTCTGTTCTTGGCATTAGGATCTTGCAAGTACCTAATATTACTTAATGATAATGTACTTTTTGTAAAAAATAAGTACCTACTTAACTAGTTGCCTATTTTTAAATTAGATATACACGACTTTTATTAACAGACTTTTTATAGGCAAGTTAATTAAACACCTAATTGCCTTGTTAATTTATTTAATTTTAGGTAAGTATATCTAAATCAATGAGTCTGAGATGCACACGACGTGCATAGATTTTTATTGTTTCTATGTAGTCTGAGATTGATTTCATGATCATAAATTTGAAAAATACGACACTCAAAGGTCAATTTAGGTCCCGTAACTGACGGTACAGATCTAGCCTAGGATCTGGCCGAAGGTGCCGAGGCGAAATTGATCGAAGCGCGGAACAGAGACTCTATAATAGGAGAGAACGGAGGGAGGGCTTTGCCCAACAGTGGGACAGTAATGGAAGGTACTGCGAAAGAAACCTTACGAAACATTATGGTATAGATACGATTTCGAGTGGGATGCCTTATTTTTGAGTATAAAATAAAAACAATTTAGTATTTTGATGCTAAAGAGCTACTTACGAAAATTTCCATAATAGATTCGCTCGTGCGACCGTAGTTGACTGAGTGATGTACATCTTGTGGCATTGTTATACTTATATCTGGTTAGTGGACAGGACTTGCTAATTGTCTATAGTAGAGAAACAAACTCAGGTAGGCACCTACGTAATAAATGGGGCTTTACCGAATTGTTATGGTTGTTTTTGATGAATGAGTATATCTGGAAGGTCATTTTTTTATGAGTCATGTCAATAAGGTGTTCGAATTCACATTTGCAATGACAAATATTCCAATACCATGTCTGATTTAAATAGCCCTTAGAATTCAATATAATGAAATAATATAACAAGGGTTAACGTTAACTAAAGGTTAACGTTATTTAACTTTTCTTAACAAGAGTGATATTTTTTTAAAGTCATACATTGAACTCAGAAGTAGACTGTCAAAATTACTATAGAGATAAGCATCTTTCTACTACTGATTTGACTTTAAAAAATCATACTCCAGGAGTGCGATTTTTGCAAGTCAAATAGTCATTTTGACATTTTCTACTGCTGAGTTCAACGTATGACTTTCAAAAATCCCACTCCAGGCTTCCAATTCCATTCCCAAAAATAAAGGTATTTTCTTATGCAGTGTTATTGTGGGTGAAATTTTAGCCACCTAATATCGTAACTTGAAACGTCATCGTCATTCCATCCTGAAACCTGAAACCTCCAACGTGCTGAAAGTGAGTCCTGAGCTCCTAATGCGCGCTTGAAAAAATACAATCGATTTTTGTATCCTATCATAGATGCTAAGGTCAGAACCCTGACTTCTAATAGTTTACCTCTTTGACATCCTATCTAAGTATAATATTGTGTTGTTCTTTTTCATTAAGATTATTTTGTAGACACAAAATGGTCACTGATCATAATATGCGACGTCGTGTCGTCTCTTATTGTGCCCCCGAAAGTGTGAATTGGTACCGATGACGAAATAAGATATAGGTACCTAGGTTCGATTAGTCATGGGGAAAAACAAAAACAACATACCTATCTGCATATTTGTAACTGTAACACTATGGGCGATTCTGATTTACAACACGTAGGTAGGGAAATAGGTACCTACTTATTTGTTGGCACGAGAGTCTTAATTATTTCAATCTATCAATTATTATTTTAACAATCAATCTACCTACACGTTTACCTAATATGAATAACGTAGAAGAACAATTATACAATTAATATACAACGTGTTAATGAATAAGCGCAAAACCGCATACACCCCAACTGATTTATAACAAATAATTAGATTGAAACAATAATTTCATTATTATTATAGTTAAAATTTAAAGTTATTCGCATTTTAAGTTTTCAGGCAAAAATGATTTGTTATCATTTCAGCAATGAACGAAAGCCGTAACGTGCTCATGGATACATTTTAAGAATCTTGTTTTGGTAGTAGGGTGACTACCTGTGCGGTGGGTTGAGATCGAGTAAATAATTTTATCAGTACATATATTATTCATTTATATGCGACTGTTGCACAAGTGCCTCTCGTTCATCACCAACCACTGCACTAATTTCTTATTGAAGTCTCATTAAACCTCAACTGTGTTTTTAATGGAGTTGCTCATTTTCATGAATGCTAAAGTGCTAACCATTGCGTTCATTAACAATTTCCAAAGGGAATTCTTTGAGCAGTCGTCGAGCTCGGCCGCGGTCGCGAGGGCAGAGTGCACTGCTGCTAAAAGCATCTTTTGTTTCTCGAGACTCGTTTACTGCGAACTTTGTTCTGCTTTTCAGTTACGTTTAGCATTCAGTAACTCTATTAGGTAGGTATAGCAAGATAATACAAATTTCCTCTATTGGTAAAAAGTAATAATAATAATAAGACAGAGTAGCCCCGGATCTACGATTTTTCCGAGCCGGGCGAAAACTCGATTTTGTGTTAAGCGTGTATCATGCATTTTTTCCCAAGAGGGCCATGTACACGTTATTAGGTTGTTGTAATAAAATGTTTGCAATATGATTAGCTAGTAGCAATATTATCTAAAACCTGGAATGACTTCTGCATTACGATGGAAAAGATTTTATTGCAATATAATGAGATTACTGCAATACGATCTGAAACTATTCTAAAATAATAGGAGCGAGCGACGCGAGCCCGAGATGTTTCTGTAACATTTTCAAGACATCGGGAATTTTTTTTTCAAACTCATGACTTTGTGCCTGCCCCGGGCGTCAGGTTAACTGACGCCCGGGCAGGCCTCTAGATCTTCGGCTGAGTAAGGGTAAATTCACTTTGAAAGAGTAGCAGCCGCCAGCTTGGCATTCTCAAATGTAGGTATGCCTACTGTGGTTGGTGTTGTATTGTACTTTATCTACACTGCGATACGATATCGTCACGCGTCGCTTCTCATCGCGCTTTCAATGGAAATTGACACTTAAGGGGCTCCCAGCCTCCCACGAAAATGATAAAATTAAGAGAGTTAGTCGTACTCTACAACGAGGACCCAAAGTGGATAGTATTATATGGAAGTAATACAAGTGTTACAAAAATACAAATACACATTTAAGGGGGTGGTTTAGACCAACAAACTGAACAACGGGACCAATATCGAAATCGCGAAAAAAAATCAGATGTTTCATACTAAACTACAAATCAACTCGAGCAAAATTTTTTTTGCGATTTCAATGTTGGTCCAATAGTGAAAGTTGTTCAGTTTGATGGTCTAAACAACCCCCTTAAAAGTTTTAAATATTTATTTTTACTTTTGTAACACCTTATAGGTATAGTCGTCAATCTGCTATGAAAATACTAGGTACACCACAGCGTCTTTTGAGCAAATTATACTAAGTACTTAAACTATGTTCGCTTAAGTTCCCTAGAAGGAACTAGGTGATTCAGTTTGCTTAATATGCGTTGGATAAGTTGTGTAACAGCATGAAGAAAGTTAGGAGGGCGACAGAGGATGGTTTGGAACAATTTTCTCTTCTAGGTTACGTTTATAAATGTTTGGAAATAACTCGGGGTGTCAATACGAAAGAGAAAAACAAAAACCAGACTGCATGAAAAAACCTATTAACTGAAAAGAGAAAAACAAGCTCTAAAATCACTAATCAGCTATAACAACTTTGTTTGAGCAAAAGGTTGAAGCAACTTTTTGGCCCAAACGGGGACATAGAAGATTTTTGGTCGGTTATTGGTTAATGTCAAATGTAATTTGAAAGTTATTAGGCAGGTATTGCAGGCGGGAGCCTGCATTATTATATAATTCAACCTTTTGCTTAAACAAAGTTGTTATAGCTGATTAGTGATTTTAGAGTTTTTTATATTTCTTAATAATTTAGTTGATTTAACACTGTTTAGTCTTGTGTCGAAACGGTTACATAAAAATACTAAATAAAGTAGGTACATATTTTTTTTTAAATCTATGTATTTTTTTTATTTTTTTTTATTTGGGGTAGTATATATTTGGAATCGTCTGTTGACTAACTTTCATTTGATACCCATATTGTAATATTTAACAAAACCAATGTTTTATTCCCCATCTCTTTTTTAATTCGCAGAAGCCATATTAAAATAATACCGCTTTTGTCACTCTCACAATTTTTAAGTATCTAATGACACCTCATACGTTAAAATCCATCAAGCCGTTTAGGCTGTAGGACGTGCCAAAGAAATAGACATACAAACATACATACATACTCCTTCTGGCGCAGTCGGGTAAAAAGCTTACGAAGACGCTAGAGAAAGATAGATAGTCCTCCGAGTGCAGTGTTTTACGGCTTTTCGCATAGGTATTTAGAGTTTAAGCATGGTATGACGTGTTAGGTAAGTGGTGATAGGCGATAATATGGGCTGGCCATTCTCCTCTATAATAAACATAATCCTTTAACCTTATACCCAAGAGAGGAAATCGTCTATCCTAAATTGGAAATCACACGATGGAACCTACATAATAATTAGGATGATATTATGAAATATGGATTATAATTCCAACGGCTTTTAAGAGCAGAAGTACTTAGTTGTCCAGTACTCTCCAGCAAGTAGACTCTCCTGGCACACGGTCCCCGTTAAAATGATAACATCGTTAACAGCGAGTGTACCGCTCTGCGGTCATATAAATATTTTATAGCATGCGAGTCCGAATATGAAGTGGTTAATTTAAATGCAGACTCGTCTGCATGCGGCTGCGGGCGCGGCGAACACTCGACTATTAACACTTTTGTTCACTTTTTTCTGACTTCCTTTCAAATTGCATTTTGTCGAGTTGTTTTAGGATGCAGGAGATATCTAATTAAATTAAATGAAAAAGAAGTTTTTGGGGAAATGATAAAAGTGCTCAAATACCTTTCTGTAGTACATAACTGATTTGGTCCATGTACAGAAGTCCTACGCGGGTGCTGCTGGACACTTCTAGTCATATTAGCACTTACACTAGATAATTATACAGGGTGTAAGGGACAGCCGAAAGACAGGGACAGACAAAGTTGTTCGCTTTGATGTCCTAAGTTCACCGTTTCAGTCTGCAAAGGCCTGTCCCTTACACTTTTTATGACAGTTTTTTAATGGGATGATCAGACCATCAAACTGAACAACTTTATCTATGGGACAAGGGTCGAAATAACGAAAAATCAACTAAACAGTTTTATACAAAATGCAATCCTATTCTATTCTAAAGTATAGGATAACTGTTTTTTTTCGAGATTTCGGTGTTGGTCCCATGGAGAAAGTCGTTCAGTTTGATGGTTTGATCATCATTTTAAAAAACCGTCCGCATTTAAAGAAGGACTCTATGTATAAAAACCTTGTACATCTGCTAAGCTTGTACTATCTATAGATTATTTGTTTTGTTGGAAGAATAATAGGTATCACTTCTAAAATCTGACGGAGAGATCGTGTTGGATTATGACGATAGGATTGTCTTTCTTTATCACACCTTGACAGTATCCATAAGCGCTATCTCACCACTCACGGGACTCATATTTTATTTACCCTGTTCTTTTAGTGCAGTACTCACCTCGTATGATCAAACCCTTGCGAGGTTGACAATGAGCCGTTTTCCCCAAGTGACACTCTGAGCTGTGAATAGGGGCCCATTATGGTCTGCCGTCAAACATGGCTATACATACATCTATAGCGTTATTGTATGGCAGTGAACTTTCTTAATACTGGATAATTTTGCGATACCTGTAAAGATTATGTGGACGAAAGGTTAATGTATTCCGTTAGTTCCGTGACTGACTGACTGACATACAACGCACAGCGTAAACGTTATTGTTCTGAGGTGTAAACCACTGAAGATAGAAACAGGATACGGATACATATTCTACAGAGCATGTAGCGGTGCACTATGAAAGGATTTTTCGAAAATAAACCCCTTAAAAGGTACGACGGGGTATTGAAGTTTTGTACATAAATAAATCCACGCGGCGAAGTGCCTGGCAAAAGCCAGTAAAATATAAAAATAACTAGATGTATGGGAGACTAAACAATAGTACACTATGATACGAGTGAGCAAAGTTGGTCATTACAGCCGAAGCGGGATTGCAGCACGAGCCGCTAGGCGAGGGCTGCATACTAGCCAAGGCTGTAATGACCATTGTTCACGCGTTTCATACGATGTTTTTCAACATACTTGCGATGACTTGCTAAAATAAATTGTTTGATGGAATGAAGCGTTTATTTATCATATATGTTAACTAAAACAGATTTATTTATTCAGAAAAGAGTTAGATTTTTTAACATAAAAACTCTTTGCTGAGATTTAAAAACAAACTATAGAAAATATTCGCACGCGTGTTCTATAAGTTGGATTATGTACCTAAAAGCGGTGCAATAAGAGCCATTTTACGAGCAAGTATGTTGAAAATTTTTTATTTTCTACTCCAAGCTTATTAATGTCATCTCTTTATGGTTTACTCAGAGCCTATTTTCACCATTTCCGGATAATTTCATGATAAATTAACCGTCCCATCGTTTGACGTTATCTTTCAAACGAAATATCTGTAAGATATCCGATCAAGAACTTAAGCACAAGAGGTGAGCAGGCCCTTAGAATATTAGAGTCTTGGCGAATAAAGGATGGGTTACATTCATATTATTGCAAAATACACAACCCTCTGAGTTTTCCATTCGTTTGTAACAGAATAGGTTTCATTGCTTTGTCGCAAAAGAGATACATATTCGTAGAGAATAAATACTAGACGGTCTGAGGTCTGAAGAATTGCTAGGTACACAAAGTACAATACCGAGTTCACGCTTCTATTTTACGTGGTACATACATACACATACAAATTAAATTTTATTTATTAACAGATATAATTTAATCAAAGAAAAAGTACCTACCTAAAGATATCATCATCATCATCCACCTATAAACTGAAGGGCACAGACCTACCCTCAAGGAGTGTCGAATAGATATGAATAAGTGTAACTGTCCTGTGCTAGGTACCTACAGATAGTTTGCAGAAAGCAGAGCTGATCAGCCTTTTTCTAATTTGGTAACTGGCTGGTTTTTTTCTTCCCGGGGCAGCATTTGAAGTGCAACATTATAGGACTACTTATACTTATTCGCGCATTCGCAGCCACTTCCATCGTTTCACTACTGTTATTGCGCGTTCCATACAAATTACATTAGGATTAGGATTACATTTAAGATTTGTATGGAAATCTTTGAGGCACTGCAACTTTAAAACTATACATTTTAACGAAAATCGGACAACATACAAGCATAAAGATTTGTTTCTAGATTGTTTCTGTACAATTTCATTGACTTTAATTGGTTAGTAGTGAAAATATAACCATACTTCGTTTGTATGGAGCGCGCCAACGGTAATGTACCCCTAAATATCAGCCATCAGACTATTTGCTTTCAGCCCTAGCACCTGGAACACTTCGTAGTCATTTTGAAACTGATGAAAATGCATCTCTAAAACGAACCATCGACGGAAAACTTCGAAAGGCCTTTGTGTAATTTGTTCCTCAGACTGTAAAACAATTCGTGGTCGAACTAGACTTCTCTTCTATTCCATCGAATCAGCCGATGCATGGTTGCAATCGTTGCCTAGCTCTAAAAGCGTATTCATGTTCTGCTAAACTTTTCACCCATTGCGGATCGCAACGCTCTCGTTAGGAGTTTACGTGACCAATACTGCTGCCATTTCGTTAGTTCCATTTTGTAAAATGGGTTATAGAATGACTTTTGAATGCACTACGGGAAATGGGACTGTATTGTGTTATTTTACATGTCCAAGTGACTCTTTTTGTTTCATCACGTATAATTAGGCGATGATTATTAACCAGGGTAACTATTAAATAATCTGTGAACAGGGCCCTGTTTAATAAACGCGACAAGTGACAATTGACAATGACAATTCAGAGTATATTGCTGAGAATGCTAGGAACACATGAAGCACTGCACGTTTAGCTTCCTTAGTAACCAGCAATGTACTCTGAATTGTCATTGTCAATTGTCACTTGTCGCGTTTATTAAACAGGGCCCGGCTAGGCTAGTTATGGCAGCGTTATACAGAGCTATCACGTCTTTTCTCTCTTTCTATTTATAAAAGGCGTGATATAGTCGTATATCACGCTGCCATACAACGACGACTGCATAGGTAGCATGGCACCGTGATATAGCGCTATCACACCTTCGCTCTCTTTCTATTTGCGTGCGAACGAACGAGATAAAAGTCGTGATACAGCAGTATCACGTGTAACAAAGCGTGTAACATGCTACGGCTTCTGCATAGGTAGCATGGCACCGTGATATAGCGCTATCACACCTTCGCTCTCTTTCTATTTGCGTACGAACGAACGAGATAAAAGACGTGATACAGCCGTATCACGTGTAACATGCTACGGCTTCTGGTTTTGACAGTTCTTGGGGATTCTGCTTATTAACATTTAGTTAACCAATGTCAAGTTTTTTTTTGGAGGGCTGAATTGAGAACCATTTCGAGATAATAATATTTTCTATGTAAGAGATTTTAAAATGAAAGGATTTCAGATATTTTAAATTAAATAACGTCATTTTTCGTTCCTTGGTACACTTAAAATAACTGGCTATTAAGAAAAAGTTGTTCACTTTCCTGGGCCGTAGCCGTACAACTTATTAAGTTTAGTAAAATCCTGCTTTATCATCGTAGCTAGGTGATAAGGTTTTTCAGCATGAATTGATAGTGATCGCAATGTATTCTCTCGTAATATACCTATAGGTAGGTAATCCAGGTCAGTGAATATGCACATCAGATTTGTGGTCGTCATTCGATTATGTATTGATTCCATTATCAAGACCAATCTGTCGAAAATTATATACAGGGTTCTTTTATTATGCTGATGGTTTTATAAGAGGATGATCAGACCATCAAACTGAACCACTTTCTCTATAGGACCAATGTCGAAATTGCGAAAAAAAATCTGCTTTCCAAATAAAACTGCAACCTTATATGTTTCGGACGGCAGATTTTTTTCTGATTTTGGAATTGGCACTTCACACAGAGCCATATACTAGAAAGTATATTTTATTCGTATTTCCATTCATTCGATACATATCCTTAATATTACTAGCAAGTAAGTAATGCTAGGTAGTAAAGCATGTAAGTAACGCATTTAAAAAAAAAATTTTTTTTGGACTTTGGCACACAAATTAAATGCGTTACCATAATACGAAACGGGTTGCTTCAGAACATAAAACTGAACAACTTTCACAATGAAGCCACTATGAAGTAAAAATTTTCTGTTTCATACATTTGGGGCGAGTGGACATTGACGTTTTCTATGGAACAGCAAATTTTTTTCGTTATTTCGATGTTGGCTCTATAGGGCAAAAAAAAATCTGCTGTTTGAAACAGCCGATTTTTTTGTGCTTGCAGGCATTACAGGTTTGCTCCCATAGTAAACGTTGCTCAGTTTGATTGGTAGAGCATGTGGTTTAATTTAAAGGTTAATGATGCTTTTCCTTACACCCTGTAGTGATAGTTAATCAAAATGATGGTCTGAAGCACACCCTTTGATTTGTAATGCAATTAAATTTACACTCTGTATAATTACTCAATTCGCTGAGTATCAAACCCCTGGAAGTGAATCAATCCACGTTTCTAACAGGGTTATGTAGACACAATATTCGTAAATTAAGTTTACAATCAAATAAA
The DNA here is from genome assembly GCA_963924505.1 of Agonopterix alstromeriana. Lineage (NCBI taxonomy): Eukaryota > Metazoa > Arthropoda > Insecta > Lepidoptera > Depressariidae > Agonopterix > Agonopterix alstromeriana. The sequence goes on along the minus strand of OZ004662.1, from coordinate 9,951,915 downwards.
AGTCAGCTTTAAACATCAACAATAATTTTAATAAAAGTGCTAAAAGCAATAATTCAAGCTCAGTGGTGAGTGGTGACCGTAGATAACTCCACCGGAAGTAGAGGAAGGTGTCGCTCGTAAACCGGAAGTGCCACGTTCAGTTGTTATCGTTAGTCATTGCTCTGAACATTTATATTCATGATTCCGGTCTTTAAAAACATAACAAAGTTATAAAATGGCATATCTGTAACATTGGGGTTCTTGATTAAAACATTAATTTCGGAAGTAAGTAAGCGCTGTTTATTTAACATGGCTACGGTACTGAAAACCACAGACTAGATATGTCATACATAGACTAGACATGTCTATACTTTACATCTTCCTTTCTTTGTAAATAAACTGAAAACATTAATAGTACACTTACAAGCTTTAACTTATGCTTTGACTTAACATTAGCATTACAATTTGATAATTATGGTTATGTTTGAAATTACAATATTATGATTTAGGAATTCAAACTTATTATATAGGTACCTATGCCTGAGATTGTTATGTTATTCAATCAATAACTATAATCTTTAAGGTTCTAATTATCATGAAATTTAAAGTAGGTATTAATTTTTTTTTAGTTTTACATCACAAGTTATTATATAGTTAAGGTAAGTAATATTTAAAGATTAAGATACATTATAATTATCAGTTTAAGTAATTAAGTATTATTAAAGATCAAGTCTATTTATTGGTTTAATTATTCTACCAAACCTTGATGATCGTGGTGCTGTCGCTGGTTGAGCCAGGTTTGACTTCTGCGTAGGATTGGAAGTGCCTGGTGATGAATTTGTTGATGCTGGGAGTGACTTGGGAATGGCTGGTGTTTGAGTTTGTGCTGGTTCCTGTTGTACTGCTGGTTCATCTGCATATTTAGTTCCAGGTACTACCACTCTGTTACTGGTTATGTCTGCTTCTGTCTTGTGCAGATGACTGAAGTTTCTACGGAAGATTTGGCCTTGATCTGTTTGAATTATTACAGATCTTGGTAGACCTTCAGGCTTTCCTATCACTTTTGCCCCTTCCCAGTGTCTATGAGCAACTTTGTGTCTGACTTTCTCGTTGATTTCAAAATTGACTGGTCTTGTAGTGTGTTTATTACTGTAGTTAGCTTGTTTCTCTCTTAATCGCTGTAGTTCGGCTGTAACTCCTTTAATTATTTTCGGTTTTAAATTATTTTCACTTGTAGGTATAGGAGATCTAGTAATTCTGCTGAAAAGACGTTGGTTAGGTGAACCTAAATGATCATTTCGTGGTGTATTTCTCCAGTTTAATAAAGCAAGTTGAACATCTGACTTGTCGATGCTGCACTTTCTTAGTATGTTCTTTGCTGTTTGAACTGCTTTTTCAGCAAGCCCATTGCCTTGATGGTGATGTGGACTGGATGTGACGTGATTAAATCCCCACTCTTTTTGAAAGATCTTGAATTCTCTAGACATATATTGCGTTCCGTTATCGCTTTGCAGCTCTTCTGGTACTCCATGTACGGAAAACCATCTTTTAAGTTGTTCGATTACTTCATATGATGACTGACCTTTTAGCTGTTGAAAGTCTATATATCCAGAGTAACTGTCACAGATTACTAAGTAAATTTTTCCGTTCAGTTCAAATAAATCTGATGCGACTATTTGCCATGGAAGTGTAGGAATCTTGTTGACTAGCACTGTATCTTTGATGTTGTCTCTTTGCGTTTTTTCACAGACGGAGCAACCTCTGACTAGTTTTATAATATCATTGTATTGTCCTTTCCAGTAAAGAAATTGTCGGGCTCTTCTTAAGCAGCTTTGTATACCTAGATGTCCTTGATGAATATTCTTTAACATTTTAGGAATTTGTGATTTTGGCACTACAATTTTATCACCTTTAAAAATAATTCCTTTGAAATAGCTTAGTTCTTCTTTAAAGTTAAAATAGTGTTGTAGTTCAGTTGGAAGTTCGTCGACTTTTTCTGGGAATCCTTGTATTATTATCTTGAGAAGTGACTGTAAATGTGGATCTTCTTTTGTAGCGTCAATTAATTCTTCTTTAGCGTCTATTGACATAGGTAGTATAACTGCAATTTTTAAATTTTCTTCTTGTTCATTTTTCAGGTTAGATGCGTCACAGTCTCGACTAAGGAAGTCTGCTAGGGGTATTTCTGTGCCCTTTTTAAATATGACTTTTGGTGAGTATGGTGCAAGATTGAACATTATGCGTTGTAACCTCGCTGGAGCTGATTGTATATTTTTCTTGAAAATTGTCTCAAGTGGTTTGTGGTCTGATTCCACTGTGAGTTCTTTACCATAAACATATTCATGGAACTTCTTACATCCAAACAGTATAGCAAGTGCTTCTTTCTCTATCTGTGGATAATTCTGTTCGGATTTGGTCAACGCTCTTGCTCCATAGGCTATTGGTTGTCCTTCTTGAAGAAGTGCGGCTCCGAGATTTTTTGAACTTGCATCTACGGTTAAAGTTACAGGTTTGTTTACATCATATAGTCTCAGCACTGGGGGACTCTGAAGTACTTGTTTTATTTTGTTGAGAGCTGCTTCGTGATGAATTTCCCATTTAAAGCTTGTATTTTTGTGTAACAAATCTCTAAGTGGATCTGTTAGGTCTGACATGTTGGGTATAAATTTATTTAGGTATGTGATCATCCCTAGTAGTCTCTGTAGCTCTGTTTTATTTGTTGGTGTTTTCATTGCTTGTATAGCTTCAACTTTGTCTGGATCTGCTTCTAATCCGTTGGCTGAAACAATATGTCCAAGGAATTTGATTCGTTTTGCTTCAAAAATGCACTTACTTTTGTTAAGTTTGAAGCCGGACCTCTTTAGTACTTCGATGACTTCACTGACAATTTTGCGTAGTTCTTCTCTACTTTGTGCATGTATAAAAATATCATCGATGGATACTCTCACATTTTTAAATTTACTGAGTAAATTGGTTAAGATTTCTTGGAATATTTCAGGTGCTGATGATACACCAAAAGGGAGCCTTTTGAAGGAATATCTTCCCCATGGGGTAGCAAATGTTAATATCTTTTGTGTTCTTTCTGAGACCTTAATTTGCCAGAATCCTTTAGTGCAATCTAATAATGCAAAAAATTTGGAGCCTTTGATGTCGGCTGAAATCTCTTCTATAGTAGTAAGTGGAAAATGACGTCTCAGAATGTTTTTGTTTACATCGGATGGATCTATACAGATTCTTATCTTAACTTTTTGTCTGACGACTACCATAGGACTCACGGCAGGAGTAGGTTCTGTTTCTGGTTTTATGACATCTAACTTCACCATTCTGTCAAGTTCTTCCTTCACTTCATTTCTTATAGCATGTGGAATTCTTCTTGACGGTTTGATCTCGAGTTTTGGGTTCTCGATCAGGTCAATATCATACTCATAATTCTTATAACAGCCTAAACCTTCAAATATATCATCTGTAGATTGACTTTCCTTCAATGTTTTGACTCTTGCGATAAGTCCCAATTTCTCACAGGTATCAAGTCCTAGGATCGGTGTAACTTTTTCTTGCACTACTTTGAATACAATGTTTGTTTCTTCATTTTTTAGTTTACATAGTAGCTCTGTTTCACCTAGAACTGCCATTTTATCATCTGTATAACTTATTAAATTTTTTGTTCGGCTTGATTTCAGACTTGCCTTTGTTTTGTCCATCAAGTGTCTCGGTAATACATTGCATTCTGCTCCTGTATCTAGTTTGACTGTAAACTTCACGTTGCCGACTTGTATTTTTTCTGTCCAGTTTTTCTCTCCTCCGGCACTTATAGCAGATATGTATACGTCATCATCTTCAGAATTTGAGCTTTCTTCTAGCACATTCACTCTCTTTTTCTGTTTTGTATCATATGTCCTATGTTTAGTTTTGCACATTTTAGCAAAATGACCATTTTTATTGCACTTAGTGCACGGTTTATTAAATGCTGGGCAGTCTCTGCGTTTATGGTTTGTACCACATCTTCTGCAGTCAAAATTCTCGTTCACAGTTTTATTTTTCACTACTATAACTTTAGGATCTGATTTATTTTTACTTTCGAACTCATCTAGTTGTCTGGTAGCTTGTTCACTGGTTTTACAGATAGTTATTGCTTTTGTCAAGTCTAGGTTGTCTTCTGTCAATAGCTTTTCTCTTACTTGATTAGATCTTATTCCAAATACTATCTTGTCTTTCAACATTTCGTCTAGTAAATTGCCGAATTCACATTTTGCTTGCTTGAGTTTTTATTCTAGTCAAAAATTCGTTGAATTGTTCGTCTTCATTTTGTTCAATTTTGAAAAATATATATCTTTCGAAAGATACATTTGTCTTTGGCGCAAAATAATCTTTGAACCTTTCTTTGATAATTTTCAGGTTACTTTTGTCTGCGTCGCTAAGATTGAAACTGTTGTAGATTTCGATTGCATCCAGCCCTATCACGGCCATAAATGTTGCTGCCTGGACCTCGGCTGGCTTTTTGTCTAGTTGAACAGCAGTGGCGTACCACTCAAACTGCTGTAGCCATTTTTTCCAGCTCGTTGATTTGTCCGAGTCAATTTGTAGGTTAGATGGCGGCTTAATTCCAGATACTGCGTCGTTCGTAGCCATTTTAACACTTTATTATCACTTCTGACACCATGTAACATTGGGGTTCTTGATTAAAACATTAATTTCGGAAGTAAGTAAGCGCTGTTTATTTAACATGGCTACGGTACTGAAAACCACAGACTAGATATGTCATACATAGACTAGACATGTCTATACTTTACAATATCAATTTATAAATTGGACGTTAAGAGTATTTTTATGTAAGTACTTGCATATTTCTATCATATTAAAACCGTACCGTATTTTGAGATTAAACTAAGCCTAAAACACGAATTACCTACCTACTACACTACATAAATCAAAACTTACATAAAATCACAAAGTAAACGTACCTACCGATGGCAAAATTTATAAACCTAAAATAGTATAATGTTTATCTTACATAATATTCGTAATACTTTAATAGTGTAATATACAAGGTCCTACTTCGTCGTAGTCGTCGTCGGGTCATAGTTCCGAGATATAACTATAGCGGCAATCGAATGATTTCCTATCAATTTATCTTTGACATTATTTACTTGATCCGTTGATTAAAGCATTATTTTACTACCTAGGTACGTAAAAAATTTTATCAATAATAAAAAGCCTAGCACGGTGTAAAAAAAATATTAATAGAGTGGATACTCAACGCATAGGTATAAAATGTTGTAAACCTACAAGGTATATAAAATATTTAGTAATTTCCACATGACGGCGCGGCTTTAACGAGCAACCGATAATGGAACTGCGTTGATAAATCAACGAATGCAATTTTCGGACTTGGAAACAAAAAGGCAATATTTCGATACCTACTTCACCACAGTGTATACACGCAGTAGTCAACGATTAAATATTTTATGTTAGACATGACATTAAAAGCTGACGCGAAATATTCAAAACTGGCGAGATAAGGCATCAATTTGTAACTTCCTTAGGTGCACAGGGTCTTAATTGTTTAGAAATATAAGTTCGCAACACAATATTATACCTACCTTAATTATGTTAACTTACTAGCACGTAAGAAATTGCAAATAACTTTGTTTCTCACATAAGTGAAATGTAAATTTCTTTTGAGAAGATAAATTTTCTTTAAACCGATTTGTAACTCTACCATATTAGAAAGATTCGGTTTTGACTTGAATCTATCTATACAGGGTGAAATTGATATCATTAGCATCCTTTTAAACTAAGAGTCTACCCATCAAACTGAACAACTTTTACTATGGGAGCAAACGATCGGAGCAAAAAGAAATACTGCTGTTCCATAGTAAACTGAAAGGCCTACTCGACTCAAATGTATGCATAAAGATGCGTTTATGATACGTAATGAATTGAGACCATCTTAGAATTTTTTTCTGTTCGTGCAAGCATCACTTAAAACATACTGAACCGATTTGGATGGGGTTTTCACAATAGCATAGGGCTTAGTTTGGAGTAGCATATAAGCTTTATTTTATTGCAATCAGTTTATCAAATCAAAAGTTATAAGTATTTAAAGTCGGTGGTCTGTGCGTACAGTGTAATGTAGCAGGCGGCGCCGATAGTATAAAAGAATTTTCTCGATCTTATCGTGTGAGAGTTTTTTCAGAACGCCTTACGGCGTCATCATCTTTCTTTTCAGACAATCAGGTGATTCGGCCTGCAATGTTCTAACCAACTGGGGAAAAATGCACAATGTGACATCACTAGGTGTCCCCCGTGGGAATCGAAACCACGACCTCCGTGTCAAGAGCCCAATGCTCTTAACCATTAGACCACGGAGGCAGTCGAGATGGCTCCGTACCACACAAAATATTAACTTACAAAAAGTTTTGTTTTCACCGACTCACACTTGGCCGGTTTGACTCTTGTATGTATTACCGTTTTTACGATAGAGCGAGAAGAAAAAACGTTGATAAAAACTAGTTCTTGATTATTTGTAATTTTTAGGGTTCCGTAGTCAACAAGGAACCCTTATAGTTTCGCAATGTCCGTCCGTCTGTCCGTCTGTCCGTCTGTCCGTCTGTCCGTCTGTCCGTCTGTCCGTCTGTCCGTCTGTCCGTCTGTCCGTCTGTCCGTCTGTCCGTCTGTCCGTCTGTCCGTCTGTCCGTCTGTCCGTCTGTCCGTCTGTCCGTCTGTCCGTCTGTCCGTCTGTCCGTCTGTCTGTCTGTCCGTCTGTCCGCGGCTTAGCTCAGAGACGCTTAATACTAGAACGCTATAATTTGACATGGGTATACATATTAATCACGCCGACAAAGTGGTAAAATAAAATCTTGAAAAATATTTTTTTAGGGTACCTCCCCTACATGAAAAGTGGGGATGACATTTTTTTTCTCGTCTATCCCATGGTGTGGGGTATCGTTGGATAGGTCTTTAGCTATTAAGGTGCAAAAGTTACAGCCCTAAATATGTAGGAGAGACAGACAGACAGACAGACAGACGGATGGACGTAGGCTTATGAATAGGGTCCCGTTTTCACCCTGTTGGGTAGGAACTCTAAAAATGGGTTGAGTAATACTAAGGGTTAGTATTATAAAATGATAAACAATATACTATTAAATTATTGCACAAAAGAATTAAGTATAATTTTGTCCATAATTTTGTCGCGTAGTACTTACCGACAGTATTTTATTAAATGCATTTTCATACTAAAATTATTGAGGTTCATTAAAATTCGCCTCACGCCTGAAATTAACTTATTAACTGGGGCTGCTTTAATTTCATACGTACCTACCTAGCAGCTTGACCTATATTAGACCTAGATATGTCGATGTTTTATTGCTATTATAATTAAAGTTTATTGCGATGTCTGACGTCATAATTTATCAAACAGCTATGTTCGGACCATTTAACTAGGTACTGCGTGTTTGGCACGAACAGGCATAAGCCTGTTTATGTTAAATTAAAATTGTCTATTAAACTTTGTTCTAACGGATAATGTGAGAAATATCCATGAAGAGTTCCCAGAGACAGAAAGGCTTATTTAGTATTTAAAGGGTGTATTGAATTCTTTAAAAATATCAAGTCACAACGTAATCTTTAGACGGTGATGGCCAGCCAAGAAAAGGCTGTGTTCGAAGACTTACTCGTAACTCGGGATTCCTGTCGAAGGTCATATCATTCGTTTCACCGGTTTTCATTGAGTAGAATATTATTTCAGGTCTTGCACTTCTTCATATGACCTCCTGCATGTCTAGTATGATTTCTCTACACGCGCGCGACGTGCCTTCGCAACCTTTTCCCGCGCTTTTCGGAAAGCGAAAGCCGCGCTTGCCGCGACATGTAGTATGGGAAAAGGTCGAGTCGCGCGTAAGTAGAGAAATCATGCTAGAGGGTCTGTTCCTGCGCTTTTCGGAGAGCGAAAGCCGCGCTTGCCGGGACTTGTAGTATGGAAAAAAGCTGAGTCGCGCGCAGGTAGAGAAATCATGCTAGACGTACTGAGTCCAAGTAGAGTTTATTGTTTTTATTGAAGCAGAAACACTACACTGAATGAGCTAAGCTATACGCCGTCAGGTTCACCGAAATCCTGGCCAGTAAAATATACAGGGTCTTTAACATGCTGACGGTTTTTAAGAGGTTGATCAGAACATTAAACTTAAGAACTTTCTCTATGGGACCAAAATTGAAATCACGAAAAAACACAATAAACCGACCCATACATCTAGTAGGATTGCAGTTTTGTATGGAACAGCTGATTATTTCGCGCTTTCTACCTTGGCTTGCTCAGTTTGATGGTCTGATCATCCTCGTAAGAAACGGTCCGCGTATTAAGAAGGATCCCATATAATAGAAACACAATCGTAGAACAATTGACAAGAAAATAAGAAGATGATTGCTCAACTTCGGCAGTGGAGTAGTGTAGTGTCAAGTCAAGCACGTATCCAGAATTTGGGTTCGGGGGAGACGGGAGACAACATTCATTTTCGGGGAGCGGGACAAATATCGGATTTCTGAGGGGGGGGGGGGATAAATCCCACCGGTCAAACCCTTCTGGATACGTGTTTGTACGAGTAGTGTGTGTGGCTTCGACTTATACCATACTAGTATTTATTCTGTGCTTATACTGTGCTGCACCTGAAATTCAATTAGTTTTAGGTTTCAAAATGCTCAGTCTTTTGTATTATGATTGCTGGACTATTATACAAAACAACATACATGCCACTCTACACATTTGCATTGTATCACTGCTGAAACTGGTAGCAACTGATAGCCGGACGGACCGGACGTGCTCGCGAGATAACGGTCCGGAACGCGTCCGATTCCGCTCGCTGCACCGCTTGCTTCCGTCCGGTTCTGATCCCGCTGTGCCGGAACCTGGACCAGCGAATTCGTTTGGTTACTGCCAATTAATAATAGGCATATCAAAGAGAGTACAATATCTGTATTATGTGTATCTAAGGAGTAAATAGGAATACACATGTTGAAAGTATAAGGTTACGAGAAACCTGAAAACCGTAGCCAACGTTTGATTCTTGAATACCTAACTGTTGACCACTTTAACTAAGTAGACACCCATAGATTGTCTCTGCTTCTTATCGTATGGGCAGCAAGCAGCAGAGTTTTTCAGACCGCCTTACGGTCTCGGACGTGGTTTTTATATAACGACTACTACCACCAGATATAGTAGCATAGATTGTGAATGAAGTATACTTATATTTTTTTAAATTATTTATCGATGCTGTATCTACCAACGGTTGTTCCAATGACATGATTACTTTATATGTTTTGGTAGGTTTGTTCACTCCTTTCTTTTTTATTAGTTATTGTTATGACAGTTAATTAACAATAATCAATATTTATCTTGGACATTGTTACACAGATTATCCATTCCCATTACAAGTACAAGAACCTAGCCCGGACTTATATTACAATGATATATAATATATACCTACATATACAAAGCATCCATGACTTGAGTATGTAAAAAAAATCGTGTATACACCTTACAATTATTTGCCTCTTGCGGGATTCAAACCCGCGATCCTCGGTTCAGCAGGCCGGTCCCCTACTATTGGGCCGTCTATCCAAAGCAGTTCACATCATATACTATTATATTATGTGCCGGAAAGGATCAAGATACCTTTTAATGGGGGTCACATTCCCATAGAAGTTTCTAACTTTTGTCATGTGTCCCGGCTTGTTCTTCCCTCTGAGTGTGTCCCATTTCCATTAAAAGCTCCTTGTCAACAATAAACACTTCCTGTCAAGATAAAAAACATGGCTGCTATAAAAAGCTGTTAAAAGTGCGGGCATAGTCCCCCATTTTAGTTGATTGCTGTCGCAGTCTAGAGAGTCTTTTGTGCCGAGCACTCGTTGCTTAGTTGGGGCCTTCACCTTACAACCCTGCCTGCCTAGTGGGACGTCTGTGAGCCACGTGACCGCTCTAAATACAGGCTCCGAATGTCAAATAACGAAATATGTTGACGTATAATGAATTGTGTTGACGGACAACTTTTATAAAACAGTGTAAGGCAAGTATTTTCGGTCGGTAAAGCACAATAAATGCATGATGCATTCTGTTTGATGGGATGTCAGTAAGCCACGTGTCGTTTCTAAAGGGGCTCAAATAAAGCCAGTTAAATGTCGAGGCTTAGGTATGAAGACTGCGATTTTTATACGGTAAAATTATCTGAATAGTTAAGTATAAGGTGTAAGAAGAGATGAAATGCTACACAGTAAATACCTGGAGTTTTCTGATTACCGATGGTAGAAAGCGGGTATTTTTTGAAGAAAGCACTGAAGGAGTGTCCGATTGGGAAAGCCAAGGGACCAAAACAATGGATTGAATGGTGCAAAACAAACGACTATTTGATACAAACATTTTTAACGGAATATTTCCAAATTAAAATGATTATGACCCGTTGTTAACATTTTATATTGTAGTTTGAAAATAATAAGAGTGTGTGAGATTATGGCTCGTATTAATTAACGAAACTCATTCTGTGATGCATTCGATCATTTAAGTTTACTAATGGTTATTATTAAACTCTAGCTTTACCATAGTTACGCTTTAATTTTTAACGTATGAGTAGATGGCTTGCATTTTCATTAAAATAATTTTAATAAAAAAGTTTCTAGAACGCATGAAAATACAAAGCAGCGTGGGCATAAACTCGAAAAATAAAAAGTAAAGTTTTACGTGATTAATGGATAACTCCCGGTAAAATTATGTTTAAAACTGAGTTTTGCGGAACAAAACTCGTAAACTAAATTTGAAACGTGCAAATTTTCCGGGTGAAATTCCAGCCGTAGGAGGTACCTACCTTTTATCCAGCTTGAAGTTTCAGATACGGCACGAGGGACTTTTTTCTCTGCACTTTAAATATTTCGCACTACTATGTAATATGCAGGTACGATTTCGATCGTAACTGTAGGTTTTATAACGGGAAAGGCGCTATTTTATGCATTTTCCGAATTTTGTATCACAAATATGTTGGCGGCTACCAGTTTAAGACTACATATACCTACTGAAACTATGTGGGTATTGTATCGAATGCGACAATTTGTATGATAATTAGAACGAGCACATAGTTGTCCGTAATTGGAATTATACTTGGGATAGAAATGGCAAGTTGGAAACTTCGCTCTTTTATTGGTGATCGGTTTTGTGTACGAGTAATACATACATCTTTGTTTATCGATGCACCGCGATGGCGCTGTAGGCAATCAACATTGAGAAATTTAGTTTGAGTTCAACATAGCCGTAGAGAAAATGGTTCTTTCTCTGTTTGCCATACCTTAATATTACAATTACAATTCAAACCTCTTCATCCTTATTTTATACCAGACTTTTCCCGTGACTTTGTCCGCACAAATTAGGTAGATTTTAAGTCAAATCGTAAGCAATCAAACAATAAAAGTTTCATCAAAATCAGTTCAGGAGTTTTTGGAGATGCTGTTACAAACATACAAACAAACAGACACAAATTCTAAAAAGGTTGATTTAGAGTCAGGGATACCTAAAATAAAAACCATTATCGTAATCTTTTTCTTGTAAATATCTGCAATGTACAGACACAGTTCTGTTACAGTTTTATAATAGTTTAGATACAGACATACGAATACTTACGCCTGTGTCACAATGGGTTAGGCAGAGACAATTATCGATCGCCATCGACTACGTTCCTGTCACAACTCTTTTTCCTCTTCCACAGTCATAAGTCAGTTAGTTCCACAGTCGGGTAAATTTAAACGAAGCCAATTTGGTCGGTAATCCGCATACGTACGTACAGGACGACCCCTTTCGACTGCTCCACTCACACTCGATTTATATATATTTCATTACTCATCCTATATTAAGTCATTACTCATCCTTCCACACGATCAAACCATCTCAGCATTCCCTTTTCAATCCTCTTTCAGTCCACATCTTTCTCTAATTACACTGTTCCGTATTCTGTCATTCAGAGTCAAACCACACATACTGCGTAAAGAACGCATTAATTCGATAGCATTTATTCTAAATTCATTCCTCTTCTACCATAGGTACCAAACATTAGCTGCCATACATCAAATCCTCATCAGATCCTTATTTTCATGCCAATAAAACTCAAAATGCCACGATATATGTGTAACAAATTAAGGCGTGTAGGTATCGAGTACCGAGTGGCCATTAGTGAGACAGGAGCTCTCACGGTCGCCCGTAGAGGGTCCTCTACACGAGGGCTGCACTACGCTAGTCTAGTCACATGTCACAATACGTTTCAAGATTTTACGTTTCAAGATTTTACTGTCAATTTGTACGTACATAGACTTACGATCGTGTTCACTTTCAGGGTAGACATACATTTTGATTAATCTTACATACATGGCATAGATCAACTCACTCCTTTTCCCCAGAGTAGGCAGAGGCTACGGATATCTGCTTTGGGAAGTTCTGACACACCTCTTGCTTCCTCTAGGTCCACACATCTTGTCTACATTCCCGTCGATTTCGGCTACTTTTAACTTGGATTTTTTTCTGATCTGGTCTAGGTGCATCCTCTTATGTCTGCCTTTACCAATATTTCTTTCCTCACACGACTTCGTAAGTCGACTTTTATTCATCCTTTCGATATGTCCAAACCATCAAAGCATTCTCTTCTCTACTTTAAGCTTCATTCAAACCACAACGTTTCATAATCACAGTATTCCTCTATTCATTACAATTGTTAAACCAAATCAGAGGCTTTTTAAGTCGGCTTGAAAACTATCTGACACTACTAACTTTACGTCCATCAGTAGTGGGCCGGCGTAATGGAATATAGCTCATCCCCACTCACTAATATTTGTGTGAGACTTTTACTTTTAAAAATATACGTCAAAAAAAATTTGATACTTCCTTTTTTCGATTATGGTTCTTATCTTAGCCTTAAGCTACACATCGAAATTCCTTTCATAACTATACTCCATTCCAAATACCAAGGAAATTTTAAAGCTATTTTGAATTACAGAAACAGATTTGAGACACTTTCTCACTTATTCTTAGAACAGCTTTAGTAACGACCAAGATTATGTCGGATAGTATATCTTTAACATAAATAAATTATACTTTCTAATCAGAATTAGCCAGAAAGTTATATAGGAATCGGAAAATCTTTTCGTCCTTATATGGAATCAAGTATAGGTACCTACTATATATTTTGTACCTTATAATTAAATTATAATTTAGCTAACATTTCGCTGGTGACACTGACAAAGCATTTCAAGTGGCGGTGTTTATTTTACTGGCGCGTGAAATACTCGAGCATTGTTTTGTGTCTGTATCCAATTGAAACAAAAGACAGTCTGTAATAATACTATTCGTGAGAGCGAGTATTATACCTAATGACTACACCGGAGGAGTTGTTATGACTGTTTGTTCAACTACTTTGTACCGGACCACAATGCTTGATATCTTTAACTGATATTGAGCTTTACCTAGTGGCTTTTTCAATAAAGGGAGAATGCAACAATAAAATGGGTTACCTATGTTTTGTACAAAGACTGGTTATATGCAGACCCATAAACATTGGCTTATTAATCAATTCAATCAGGCGTTACTACCTGCAGTAACGTCTGTGAGCGTTTGTGAACGCCTGTGAACGCGTTTAGAGTTTCTGGCCGCATCTTCTCTACAACGGAACACCTTCCGACTCAGTGGTAGATTCAAAAACATGACGTCAATAAGTTATCTATGTGATATTATTTTGAATGTCATGGATTTTCCGCAAAGATTAAAGTTTTTTACTTTAAACTTTGCGGAAAATCCATGACTAGGTAATAGATATATGACACGATTGTATCGAGACATATGTTTCTAAATACCTAGTAGACAAAGTTGTATAACGTTATGCAATAAAACCTGCCCACCAACTAATTTCTACTCTACACGTGTCGTTCGTTGGTCTTACTCCTGAGGATGCTCCTTGGTGGAGCGAAATTATTTGAATGGCAGCACGTCTAGTATGACGCACCTTCGCTGCATAGGAAAAAAAACCTGTTCTTGCGCTTTTCGGAGAGCGAAAACCGCGCTTGCCGCGACATGTAGTATGGAAAAAAGCCGAGTCGCGCGCAAGGAGAGTAATCATACTAGAACTGCAGGTGGTATTGCATATCGAAATACAACTTTTCTACTAGGTATTTAGAAGCGGAGGTCTATTAGTCATTGGCTTATTAATTACATCGCGGTCTATTTCACTTTATGGCGATATAAGTCTAACAGAAGGGGATGATCAGACAGTTCAGTTTAATGTTTCAGTAATTTTTTCTGACCGTAAACAGGTTGTAAACTTAAATGCGTTACACACTTAAGGAGGTGCTTCAGACCATAAAACTGAACAAATTTTATTATGGAGCCAACATCGAAATCACGAAAAAAAATCTGTTGTTCCATAGAAAACGTCAATGGTGATGCGACTCGCTCGATTGAAATGTATGAAACAGCTGATTTTTTTTTCGCGATTTCAAAGTTGTTCCCGTCGTAAAAGTTGTTCAGTTCGCATTAAATTTTACATCCTATATTATTGTTTCATAGTAAAACAAATTGCCACAACGTCAGCAATTCTTCAAAACGGACGCTTCATAACCGCTCAGAATATCCGCGATTCTTTCATGCGCATAACTAATGCACATAAATTACTCCAAAAGAGTACTTAACCGCAAAAATATGCAAAATTACGTGTAATATGCAGCTGGGAACATGTGCCTGGGTTATTAGGAAAAGTGGAAGTTGTAATAAGGGGCGGTTATGGGGCTCATACATGATCATTGACGAAGGTTGTAGGGATTTGAATGACTCTTGTTCTGCAGCCTGCCAAGGGCTTTTATTATTAGAATAGTTAAGTAGGTATATGGTAGAAAGCGAAATCATTAAAAATGTAGTTAGCGAAAAAGAAAGTGTTTTGTTGATGTAGGACTTTTTAACATTTTTTCAGTGTTCGAATTATAACATAACTGTTCGAATTATAAAATAGAACATAACATACTGAACAACTTTCCCTAAGAAACCTATACTAAATTAGCAAAAACTTTGGACTTTACGTACTAAATGCAATGAGCTGATCGAACAAAGTAGAATTTTTTTTGCTAGTTTTCCTTTTTTTCTTTGGGAATGTGCTTCAATATCATGAGTACAATCACCCAACTGTTTACCCTAGCCCCCTGTATAAATACAGATACCTATCTTAAGGGTATATTTCCATTGGCGCGCTCCATACAAACGAAGTCTGGTTATTTTTTCAATACTAACCAATTAAAGTCTATGAAAATTTTCAGAAATAATCTAGAAGCTAATCTCTATGCTTGTATGTTGCCAGATTTTCGTTAAAATGTATAGTTTTAAATTTACAGTGCCTATAAGATTTACATACAAATCTTAAATTAATCCTAGCATTGAAACTGTATATTTTAACGAAAATCTGACACCATACAAGCATAGAAATTTGTTTCTAGATTGTTTCTGCAAAATTGCATTAACTTTAATTGATTAATATTGAAAATATGACCAGACTTCGTTTGTATGCAGCGCGCATTGGTGCTTTTGGAATAAACTTCTCTTAAATTTTACATGATTGCGTAGCATGCTACACGTGATACGGCTGTATCACGTCTTTTATCTCGTTCGTTCGCGCGCAAATAGAAAGAGAGCGAAGGTGTGATAGAGCGCTGTATCACGGTGCCATGCTACCAATGCTGATCGCTATACCATTCACCCACCCTCACACACAGTGTAGCGTACTAGCGTTATAATTTGTTGTGTAGGATAAAATTGGTTGCCTTAAATCGGTTAGAATTGATTTATGATAATGCTCATTGTGTCTACTATACATTCTAGTCAGACAATCTTTATTATTCAAGTACGTATACTTGTGTGGAAAAATACACCCGCAGACATTTGTATTCCGTCGGTCTATATACGAAAGGGATAATAAAAGGGCGGAAATCTTTTTGTTCGGTTCATTAGTGTCGATAGCTCTTCAGGCGAGTGGTCTGCGAGTGGGCACTCGATGTAGATACGGCACGTTACAACACCCAATATTTGACGCTCTTTTGTGCTCTGTTAATTAGAGGACGACGATATTTTTTTACTATTATTCCGATTGGCTATGTGCGAAGTGGTGATGGGAACTGAAAAATCGATCGCAGCGCTCGAGGTGGCAGAAATGTGTACTTTTGTTGGTCAAGCTGTGGAAAATATGCTTGAATCTATGCAAATACACACACTAACTCAACACTAAATCTGTAAAGACTACAAGCTTATAATTTGGCATGGAAGTTTCTATTGGCATGTAGGTGCTCACTAAAAATGGTTTTTTTTTAAATTTTATCTCCAAAGGTGTGAAAACCGGGAGAAAAGTTTGTACGGAAATTGGCACTGCAAATATCATGGATTCTAGCAAATAGGTATTTTAAAATTTTTAATATCTATAATGTTGCTAATGTCTTTAGTTTTTCCATTATTTTATTATAAAAATAACAAACTTTTAACTAACATGTTACTTGAAATAATCATAGTGCGCTAGTGCACATAGCCATTCTTTAATTCCTTATTTTCTCATCACAAACAAAACATTAAAACAAAATTTGAAAAACATTTTCTGCAGCATCAGTAGGTAGATAAAATACTTATTGAAATTCTTATTTTTTTACTTTTCATACACCTAAATTAGTTTACGCGGCTATTTTCGATTTTGTATGAAAGAAAAGATTGCTAATGTCTGTTATCGATTATGTATGCCTGTACTCCATTTTAAATAACAACGAAATTTTAAGGTAATTTTGAATTACAGAAACCGAGATTTGAAACACTTCCTCTCACTATTGTTCTTAGAACAGCTTTAGTAACGTCTAAGATATGTCGGATTACTATAATTATTACTAACGTAAATATATCTTTCTGATAAACAAATCAAAATTGGCCAGAAAGCTATACAACGTGTTAATGAATAAGCGCAAAACCTCATACACCCCAACTGATTTATCACAACCTACATAAATACCTGCATAACTACACTTACATCAACAAAGTAATTGACACTAAAAACAGATTAACCTAATAATCTGTTTTTAGTTCTCTTTTAGTCCTGACACTAAAAACAGATTATTAGGTAATCAGTTTCTAGACTTTGCGTTCATTTATGTACGAGTATATTCCCCTTTTACGTAGATATAAATAAAAAATGTACCTTTGAGTAGTAAAATTAAGCCAACTTATTTGAATAGCTATGATGGTTTTTTATCATCTTTCCAAAGCTTTACATTTCAGCCATAGCAACGACTTAAAACCGAAATAATTGGCAATCAGTTGATTCAGAATCCAAGTTGATTGTCATTGAAATGTAGATGGATTGGTTACAGTTACCACTTGAAATGTTCATTGTTGTATTCTACATTACATTCGACATAAGAAATCTTCTGTTATGACTCTTTATGTCTATGTTTCAGGTTTGAAAATGGTTTGGTTTCCGGGATTTCGTACGTAGAACGAACACTAGTTTACTCGCAACAATCCAATCAGGGGGATATTGTTTTTAAACAATTGCTAGCATTTGTTTTGTTTGAGTAGTTAAACAAAACAACGTGGATGTAATTTGTCTGGCTGATGTTTGTTTAAAGGCTCGCTATAACAGTGTTTCGGAAACTGTACGGAGTTCACTTTTCCCCAGTGCTGTATTTAGGGTAGGGTTGTTATTTAAATCTTTTAGGAATATATTCATAAATAAATACTGTAGGGAAGGTGGCCTACCGGTGTTTTATTCGGCTCCACTGGAGAGGTTTTAGTGGACTGTAGTTGTTCTGGTGGTAGGAATGGTTCGATGTAAAGGAAAGTCTTGTTTGCAGCACTGGAGGTTTATTTTACTGATTTTTACACCAGAGTTAGTTACACGCACAAGCACCGTACCAATATGAAAGACGGAAACGGAAATACAACTTTTTAATTACTACATTTTATGTTGGTGTTGCCAACAAATACTGTAAGGGATGATCCGGATGGTGGTGAAGGAAAGACGCAGAGAATGTTCAGAGCGCTTTAATGATAGTAACTAGTACATGATACAAGATACTGCCGGACCTTGAACCGGAGTTCTGGGTTTACAAAAAGGCATACTCTTCTATAGTGGGTAACCTACATAAAAAAACGGAAATAGATGTATGGGATAGCTGTTTGGTAGACATGTACTTTAGGTGAACAATCATTTTTACCGGCAGTTCTTAAAAATATTTCCCTTAGGGGAAACTCATACTCAAAATAATATCACATGGATAGCTTTCTGACGTAATTTTTGACTCTACCACCGCATCGGAAGGTGCTCCGCTGTAGAGAAGATGCGGCCAGAAAGTACAGCAGGGAGTTATGACGTCTTCAATTTTTTTTATGGAATTAAACATTGAAAGGGCTTCATGAACCGTTTCTAAAAATACACCATAACCTTTCAATCACTTGTTTTCTAAAAATCCAAAAAGTATTTTCAAAACATATCAAGTTTGGGCTCCTCCAGTTAGGAAACGGCTGAGTAATTTTTTGTAAAGCATACGCCAAATGTCTCGTAATATCCTCGTATCTAACGTCAATAAAGCAATTTCAAAAATAATTCTGTCTGTATTTTTTTATTATGTATGTATGTATTAAAAATTTTTTCATTGTTAAACATTATTATTATTGTTTAACTTATTTCTTATAGCCGTGGTGGTCCAGTGGCGAGCAGGGTCCTTGCCTGCCGTGCAGGAGGCGATAGTTCGATCCCCGTCTTCGTCGTACCAATGAGTTTTTCGGAATTTATGTACGATTTGTAACACCACTGGCTAATCGGTGAAGGAAAACATCGTGAAGAAACCTGCATGCTTCAATTGTGAGGCATGTATTGTACCCACTGTCCATTATAAGTGGCGACGGGCTTACTCCCCGTCACACTGGACAGAGTTTCGGTACTACTGGTGAAACGTGGATGTTCTGAGGATTCAGAATATCTCTGACCGGAATAATAGTCGGGGAATATAGTCGTGAGCATATGCATGCATTTATTTCTTACTGTCTTGACTTAATTTAATATGTCTATCTATACCTATTTAAAAGCTATACTAATGCTAGGATCCTAGGTGGTGGTAATAGATTGTTTCTGTTTCAATCTACATACTACAAGCAATGTGATTAACTGTGTGGCTTAGTTAGTAGTTTTGTTTCAACTACTTATACTAATAGTCGTAACTCGTAGGTATGAAATATATGGCACGCTTAGTTTTATACGACATTGCTTCTAAGTCTGAGATTCGTAGACGTTTTTAAAGTTTTAGTACGAACTCCCGTTTGTCAAAATCTATACATTTTCGCCCTACTTAGTTCGAACTAAGACTAAAAAAATCGTCTCTGAATCTCGGCCTAAGTCTGTTTCTGCAGTGAATACGTTCTAAGTCAAATTCAGATCTATTCCAAGTTCTAAGTCCTGGGCAATTTCGTCCGTTGAGATTCAAAGACGTTTAATAACATTCTTGACATTCTCAAAGAGTTAGAGTGTTAAATTAGTCCATTCAATGTTTCTCAAAGTTCGCTCCTTAGTCATGCAAAATTACGGTACATGTAGTGTGGTGCAGCAGTGTTCGTTATTCCAGCGGGGTAACAACGATATTTTATACATTATATTGACCTCATTGTCCAGATATAAGTATTGCAGTTATGTGTGTGCAATAGTCTTGAATAAATATATAATTTGACCAATTGGCCATTAAAAGTTGAACAAGTTCATTTTACGTGGCTCGAAAAGCATGTTCCATAATTCATAATTAATTATCATCGGCCAAGTATATCTGAATTGTAAAATATAAGATTTTCCTGGTATCCCTACTAATTGATCATTAATTATGTGTGCTCAACGATGGTGGTGGTTGTAGTCTGCAAAATAGCATCAAAGGCGGTGCTTTACAAGAGCTCTTGCGAGCTCGCGGATGTGGCGCGCAGCTGTGGTTCTACCGGTGTGACGCACAGAGTGCAGTGTTGTAGCCCGCAGTATGGCAACAAAGGCGGTGCTTTACGAGAGCTCTTGCGAGCTTGTGGCTGTGGCGCGCTGCTGTCGTCCTACCGGTGTGACGCACACAGTGCTGTGTTGTAGCCCGTAGGATGGCAACAAAGGCGGTGCTTTACAAGAGCCCTTGCGAGCTTGTGGCTGTGGTGCGCTGCTGTGGTCCTACCGGTGTGATGCACACAGTGCAGTGTTGTAGCCCGCAGGATGGCGACAAAGGCGGTGCTTTACAAGAGCCCTTGCGAGCTTGTGGTTGTGGCGCGCTGCTGTGGTCCTACCGGTGTGACGCACACAGTGCAGTGTTGTAGCCCACAAGATGGCAACAAAGTCGGTGCTTTACAAGAGCCCTTGCGAGCTTGCGGCTGTGGCGCGCTGCTGTGGTCCTACCGGTGTGACGCACACAGTGCAGTGTTGTAGCCCACAGGATGGCAACAAAGGCGGTGCTTTACAAGAGCCCTTGCGAGCTTGTGGCTGTGGCGCGCCGCCGGCATTTAGACGTTCACAATAGTGAGGTGTTTCGATTTATGTAGAACCTATGTATGATTATGAATGGCTACATAGTTGACTTTATTTTATATTCGATGTAACGATACTCATAGAACATCTCATTTAGGAAAGTTATTTATTTCAATGTTTGGGTCATCGGTATCCAGTACCTACTTTATGTTTTGTTTAATCTTTGTACTACGCGACGAAACAATGGATTTTCTATTGTATGTGTCTAGAATTTCGGTAGTCCATACAATATTTGTTTCCACCATCCTAAGATAAGAATTAATTAAATACCTAGTTATTATGGTAAATAGGAATAACGGAATAAATATAACATTAAATAGGCTAGAAATACATATTCTAAATTTGTTTTTCGTGGCTATTATTGTTTTAAATGTGTGTGGAATTCGTTTAATAATTTGCCATTAATGGAAAACAATATAGTAAATCCTTTCTACTAATATTACCTTATAAATGCGAAAGTTTGTATGGATGGATGTATGTTTGTTACTCTTTCACGCAAAAAATACTGAACGGATTTTGATGAAACTTGACACACAGATAGAATATTATCTGGATTAACATATAGGATACTTTTTAAGGTCTACGCAGACGGAGTCCCGGGCAACAGCTAGTAAGAAATAAAGAAAGGCGCTACTGTTTGATTCGGATTGATATTACCGCGTAAAGCTCACTTGAACATTAGAATGCTTCTTGCAGACTTATTATGATCATTCATACATAAACAGAAAATAGCGTCAAAAAAATTGGATTTACAGGGTGTAGTCAACCTGCCAAAAAAATGTAAAACTGAACTTTTTGTACAGAGTCGAGAACTATAATAGTATATTACATTTTCATATTTAGTAAACGATTTATAAAACATAGCTGGTACCCGCGACTTCTTCAGCGTGGACTACATGTTATTTTGTCTTTATTTGTATGCATTTCAGTTTGATGAACTTTCACTATGGGACCAACATCGAAATTACGAAAAAAATCAGCTGTTCCCTGGAAAACGTTAGCGGCTATCCAAATGTATGCAAAATATAAACAGCAGATTATTTTTTGGTATTCCGATGATGGTCCCATAGTGAAATAGGTATTATTACTGCGTTGCAATGCGTCTTTCTTTTTTCAGAACTGTTTTTGTTATAAACCTTCTCGGGTATGTGCACAACAACACACAAAGTTTCATTGCAATCGGTCAAACGGTGTCGAAGTCGACTAATCTCAGATATTCCAATATCCATTTTATGTCTATTTAGACAAGGCAGAATTTAATTATAGCCCCGTCGAGTACAGTCGCCATCAGATATATCGTAGCATACAAGGTGTTCAAATATTTCTGAGCAGTACTAATTTTCAATAAATTCTTTACAGTAAATGTTACCAATGTTACAAATCTAAACGTGTACTTTGTCATAAATATCGGAACAACTTATTTTCAGATATTTCTTTACTATGTTATTTAAAATTGAAATGTATAATAACGGAGAAAGGTCTTTTTTCCTAAACTGTTCAGATGTTTATGATTACCCTGGCTGCGTAGATAAATTGATGTTCTAGGCGTTAAGATATTTTAATTGGTTATGTGTAAAGAGAAATTATTGAAAATTAGAACTGCTTAGAAATATTTGACAACCTTGTTTGATATGATATATCTGATGGCGACTGTACAAGCTACGTTTTCAAATTATGCGAACAATCGAATCAATTAATCCGTGTCTGAGTTCGCAAACATCGCTCCTGTGCTGAGATCACAATCGGAGTGCGACGATGTAACGGATGCATGACCACCTTTGAACTCAATATGCAAACATTTACTATTTATTTTAATTTCGTTCAACGTGCTCATTTGGTCGCATGTAATGGCCAACCAGGGTGATAATTACCCGCGACAGAATAGAGCTATTTAGATACTGTTTTAAAACAAATTGCTGGTTTCGAATAAAACAAAGGATTTTACTTTGTGGTTCTTATCCAGGTGGTAATTACCCTAGTTGGGGTTATTTAACAAATCTGTAATATTAATTTGTTAAAGGCGTAATATTAATGTGTCATATTAATTTGTAAAGAATGCATTTTTCGTTCAGGAAATTTAATGAAAATCATAATCCTTTATGACGGGGCTTCAGGGGCTCGCCCATTGTTACTATTCTTTTTTGATGCATTCATCAAAATATTTTGGTGTGTATATAAAAATGTGGGAGCGTCGGTGGCGCGTTGCGGAGAGCTTTGGAAACTCAATCTTGAGATCCAGGTTCGAATCCACACGGATGACATGCCATTGCACCAATGAGTTTATATAACTTCTGTACGTAATACCGACTGCTCTCAAACGGTGAAGGAAAACATCGTGAGGAAACCTGCATACGCTGAAGAAGAAATTTCGATGCGTATGTGAAGTCTACCAATCCGCATTGGGTACGCGTAGTGGACTAACGCCCATACACCCTCCCTGAGGGTAGGCCAGTGCCCTGCAGTGGGATGTATATAGGCTGTTATGATGATGATGATAAAAGTGTACTAATAATTGCTAAGCAAGGGGACAGACAGTGTAACATTTAGATTAATGTTGATGATGTATTTAATATATACAGGGTCCTTCTTGATATGCTGACAGTTTTTTAAGAGGATGACCAGACCATCAAACTGATCAACTTTCTCTATGGGACCAACATCGAAATCGGTCCCATAGAGAAAGTTGTTCAGCGTGACGGTCTGATCATCCCCTTAAAAAAGTGTCAGCATATTAAGAAGGACCCTATAGTATATTAAGAAATATTCTACTTACACATTGCCGGTGGACCAGCAGGTATTCTATACAATACCTAGGCATTGTATACATTACCTAGGTAAAGTGTGTAATGGACAATAATATTCATAACATTTCATATATTGCCTGGATGCCTCAGGCATTCTATACATTGCCTAGGTATTGTATAGAATACCTGATTAAACAGATTGCCGGTAACATACATACCTAATTGGTATATTTTCAAAACTTTCGTACTAATCATCACCTAAACCAAACGTAGGAAGTTTTAACAACCGTAATAACACAATATTGTAATAACTAGTACCTAATAGTTAATTTGAGAGGAATGCTTGAATAGCTGAGTATGTGATTCTCGCTGTGAACGCCTGCAGTTGGCTCAAGAGTCTCATTTGAAATTCATATAGTTTACTTCAGGGATGTAGAGTCATAAAACGGAACAAACAAGGGAGCCGTGTGAGAAATCCAAGCGTGGTTTACTGTCTAGTTTAGTTTATGCTGATATTAAATGAGTTATTGTACGTTATAGCTTACAAACTAGCCGTCAATGGGGAACTTGCACCAACATTATAATGAGAAATTATCTTAATAATTCAATAATAATAGTTGTGAATGGAACATTACTGAAAGATTTATTCTAAAGTTTTTATTTTTTAGGAAATATTTCAATTACAAGTTACGTGGATCGAAATGTAATTTCAAACACCAATCAGCGACGAAGCTATTAGCATCTTGCGTGCGTTAGAAGAGTACGACAACATATTATAGCGGATGATTTGTGATGAGCTTCACGCGTCATGAAAAGGAGTGATGTCACGACATGGCAGTGAGCGTTTTGGCTCGGAATTTGAAAATTCAACTTTTGATTTGCAATAAATAAATGATTTGTGCATATTTTACCATTTTTGTTTTTGGTATTTTTATGTAACCCTTAAATCTTCATGATTTACTAAAAATATAAAACTGTGCAAGTTCCCTATTATGAAATACGTTGTTTATTACATTAAACATAGGGGAACTTTCCGATAATATTGTTCACAAGATCAATAACCTATTATGACTGTATTATGACTAGAAAATTTTTAAGAATTCTTTTGTGGCTGTGATCATCATATCTATTGTCCGAAATTAATTAACTAAATATTAGGAAGCAGAATCGCTAAGATCTGCCAAAAACAACATTCCGATTAGATACCGATCGAATCGGGTAGTCACACAATAAGACTCAACTCATACTTTGAACTCAGCAGTTGAAAATGTAAATATGACTATGGCGATATCAAAGGTCTATTGCTGATTTGACTTTCATAAATCATACTTCAGGAGTGCGATTTTTGAAAGTCAAATCAGCAGTAGAAATATGCATATCTCCATAGTAATTTTGACATTTTCAACTGCTGATTTCAACGAATGAGTTTCAAAAATCACACTCCAGAAACCGTAGCATGTTACACGTGATACGGCTGTATCACGTCTTTTATCTCGTTCGTTCGTGCGCAAATAGAAAGAGAGCGAAGGTGTAATGGCGCTATATCACATTGTCATGCTACCTATACAGGTGTATATAATGTAATACTATTATAATTTGTAAAATATTATATATTTCGGGTAAGATTACAACTTAGTAAATACCATTGATTAATTTATAAATGAATAAGTAGGTTTTAAGGCAACCTATTTTTGTTACAACTTTAAGTTGAATGTTTTCACAGAGACTATTACAATGACACTTCTATTAAAATAGATTCCCATAAGCCTCTGTTCGTACGGCTTAGTGCAGTTCTTCGTCCGAAGCGCGAACTGAACGCGAATGTTGCCAGAGCAGTCTTTAAACCCAACGACTGGCGATAAATAAAATGCTAATGTTCATTCGCAATTAACTGTCAGCATTTTTAAAGTCGCGGATAAGAGTGGCGTTTACGTTAGTTGGCTGGCTTTCTAATGAGGGTTTGCATTAAAAATTGTTCAAAGAAACTGGAAGGACGCTAGTTAACCATCGTGAAAACTTAGCTGTCAGATCCAAAGTGTTACGTGTTTCTCTCGATTCCCTAATTTTAGGGAGCAATTTTTGATTCATTGATAACATTATGATGGTTTTAATATGAATGACGTTTTGATACTTTGAATTCATCGACACTTTTGTACAGTGAATGAAGAGTGAATGTTTATTTATGGATAGCAAACTAACGTTTACGGTGATATTGCTTATTTATTGGTAGTGAACAATTTATCCATTGGCAACACCACTTTATATATATTGGTTACTTGGCGCCATTGCTCTTGCTGTGTTTCTTCGTATTTGAAATTCATAAAAATTTGGTTTTAGTGATATTTGTGTCATAATTTCGTGCGGATTGTGTACCAAACAGTTGCGTAAAGCGACCTACGTAACAGGAAATCTCAAATAAATACGATAACAGAACATACGTTTTGGTTCCAGTTAACCCGTACATGGTGATTTCGGCGGCAACGCGCGAGCTTACGAAATCGACCACAGTTTCATCGTCATCTATCATCCCATCATCAGAATAAAGAAAAAAAATAACGAATAGCTCAAAAGGACTAGTATCCAGAGCCGTTAAAGACATGATATAAAAAAAATACATTATGCAAACCGGAGTTTTTTCGCGGGAACCAAGAGGAAAAGGACGGGCTTTGTTTCTTAATTATCTAAAGTAGTTTTTCGTGGCTATTATTTTGTTAATGTGATGGAATATAATTAGTTTATTATTGTTAATAATGTTAAAAAATATTATTAAAGACAACGGCTATAATAGTTCCCATTGCCTTTCCGAAAGGATAAATATATAAAAAATATAAAATAATGCAAACCATAGACAAACAACACTTTTACTGTAAATGTGACAGGTTTCATTTAATATTGCACCATCTACAGATTTTTCGGTTTAATAGTCTTGGAAAACGCCTCATTAGAGTTGAAATTGAAACCCTAACTACTTAGATGTTGTTAGATTGTCTAATATTAACGTGATAACGAATGAATAAAATAAAAAACCCGACTTTTTCGACTGAAAAGAGAAAAACAAGCCCCATAATTATTAATCAGCTATACCTACTTTGTTTGTGTAAATATAATTTGAATGTTATTTAGATAGGTATCGCAATCGGGGACAAAGAAATATTACAAAACCTACCTATTTGTTGGTTATTGGTTTGTCCCCACCTGCAATGCTTACAATATAACATACAAATTATATATGCACAAACAAACAGGGCTTGTTTTTCTCTGATTTTCGTGCAGTCGGGCTTTTTGTTTTTCTTAATAATTCAGTTTATTTCATACTTTTTACTCTTGTGTCAAAATGGTAGCATAAAAGTACTAAAATATATACAGGGTCAGACCAACATCGAAATCGCGTAAAAAAAGGTGTTCCATACATTCGGCTCGAGTAGGTTTGCAGTTTTGTATGGGACAAATTTTTGTTCGCGATTTCGATTACGGTGCCATAGTGAAAGTTGTTCAGTTTGACGGTCTGATCACCCCCTTAAAAAAGTGTCAGCATATTAAGAAGGACCCTGTATATTGGAATCTGCTATTCACTAGCTTTTTTAATTCGTAGACGCCATCTTGAAATACTATACCCATGTCACCCTCACGATTTTTACGAATCTAAAGACACCTCATACGTTAAAATCCACCAAGCTGTTTAGGCTGTAGGGCGTGCCAAAGAAAAAGACTTACAAACATACGTACGCTCTTATGCAGTATTAAAATACATACATACGCTCGTAAAACATAACCCTCCTTCTGGCGCAATCGGGTAAAAAAAGCCAAACCGACGCTAAGCGCAATTGGTTATTTGACAACTGTAACGATAAAATATAAAATATGTTAAATATAGTAGCTTAGAGATTTTTTTTGCATTAAAGTAAATTGTAAATATTTTATTTTTTGAAAAACAATTAAGTTTTTTATCTGTGGATTACAAAAACTAAAACGCGGGCGGCCATGATTGAGCATCGTGTGACGTCACATTTCAAACAATAAAACGTCATGTGAGTTGAAGCGTCGTAGTTAGCTTTATTTGTTTATTGTGATGTGACGTCACAGCCAGAAATGTCACGTGACCGGCTGTTTTCGCGCCAATCTCAAATTACTTAATGAAAAAAATATATTTTTATCGAATAAATAACGCTTTTTTAAGAAAAAGATAATTGTAAGGGGAATAAAATAAAGCTACGCATATTTTAAAATAGCTTTCTGAAAACTGTCAAATAACCAATTGCGCCCAGCGTCGCCATTGATCAGCCGAAAATATTAGCTAACAAAAAGATCAAACGTTATTCAGTAATCGATTCTGGCGTTTGTTTGATTCGCAAAATACGTTGTTAAGGTTTTATATTTATTCTTAAATTTTATGTTGTCATGAGGCTTTTATATTTATTTTCTCGGCATAATACATCGAACAATACACCCACAAACATAAACATTGTTTGTCTTCTGGGCACTATTTAAATTTTCAGGATAAATTGAAAATATGCGTAAAAGGGTGAAATTAATATAAACAATTCATGGTTTTTGTAATATTTTTCTAAAGTGTTTTCAATATACAGGGTCCAACTTAATATGGTGACGAAAAAACCGTCAGCAGAAGGACCCTATATTTGTGATTTGTTTTCAAATAGAAGAAATCAATAATTTGTACATACAGGGTGAAATTGATATCATTAGCATCCCTTTAAACTAACTTTTACTATGGGAACACACCGATCGAAGCAAAAATAAAATCAGCTGTTCCATTCTAAACTGCAGTGCCCACTCGACTCAAATGTATGCAACGACAGATTTTTTTTTGCTCCGATCAGTTTGCTCCCATAGTAAAAGTTGTGCAGTTTGATGGGTAGACTCTCAGTTGGGATTGATAACAAATGACAAATATAGGATCCTTCTGCTGACGGTTTCTTCGACACCATATTAAGTTATACCCTGTATATTGAAAAATGTAACAAAAACCATGAATTGACCATAGCATTTATAACTGACTTCAATTTTCAAAAAATTTGAAGAATCCGGTTATAAACTTCTTCGGTTATTACCACTATTCACCATCACTATTATTTATTCACACGAGATCTGAAAAAATCTAACGTCATTTGATTAACATAAAACAGTCATATTCTGAATAATATGGGCATCCGAATGTTTCTAAGGTGGAATCCTGATGGAGCCAGCAAATCTCGTTGAGCCTAGCCAGCCGGCATTCCTGGCAAGTTACCGAACAATAGTAATGAAGGTTTAATCTGCTAAATTCCTGAATAATCCGCTTTGATCCATCCCTCTCGGACTTAGCTCTGCTTTCTATTTAGACACTGTAAATGCGTTCCTCATAGATCTATAATTATCTATGTGTGTATTTTTATTATTTATTAAAACGTTACAATACTTCTTAAAATTTGAATAAAACTCCACACAACTTTTTGGCTGTGAGATGGTTTAATCGTGTAGTTCGGAAACATGTAAGAAATTATTACCTATCTAATATTTAAACGCGTAGAGATACTCTTCTGGTACATTTTACACACCATGCTGTAACAGTTTTTTTGGTAGACAGTAATGGTCAGTGACCTAATATTAATCTCTTAGTATTCATACAGATGTGTCCATACAAGTGTTAAAATATAATAAGTAAATTAATAAAAATTCATTATTTATAAGTAACAAAAATAGGATAGCATCTAGTGAAAGGAAGAATATAATTATCAATTTTATAAAGTGTCAAAAACATTTTAAGGGCCACTTCCTTTAATAACGTTGCGACGTTATTTTTCTCAATTCAGTAAGGTGTTATAAATTTTGATAATCCTTGTCGTAGCCATTACAATTTGCTCAAACGATGTCGCATTACTGGAGGTGGATAAAAGCACATTTTAAAAGGGCGTCTGAATAATTTCATCCCTCCTGATGACGATAGATTAGTTTTATTACAGACTGGACGTGTGCGTAATGTTTTATTACTTGAAAAAGATGAGCTTTCGAATGAAAGAGTAGGTAGGTAATCTTGTAGCGTTCCTAGTCTACATCTGATCTTTAGCCACAATATAATATTCCGAATAGTAGGTACATTCATAAGAGATTCGACGTAAATAACGACGTTAATGAATCCTAAATGACATCTGTTAAATCATCAACTCTCACTCTGCTCTTGCATCTTGTGATCTTAAAATTATAGTCGATAGATTTTTTTGATATAGTCGTATGTACAGATAAACGTAGAAAAGTTCTACCTAAAACTATCTAGTCGATATCTATATTGTTGCTAAATAGTCTGTACACTTTAGTATCAAAGGTTTGACAATAATTGACTATTAGAATAATAATAATTATACATTTACGAACATAACTACTCGGGTACTAAGTAGATTTCTAGCGTAGCGAATCGTATCGAACGTGTCAAAACACAACATAACATAACATAACTTTTTGATTGATCAACATTGTTTATTTTACAACCTAAGCGCTGCTGGAATTATAACAATATTGAAATTGTCGCATATTGTGAAATTGCATATTGTAATGCTAATAAATCCGTGCTTATTGAAAATAAATTTGACATTTCGTCATTAAATAAATTATAAATTCTGTAGGTATGATGACGGTAACATAGAAAACCTAAGCGTTCTCTAATGTATTCATCGTACTCGTATAATGCTCACACCTATATTCTCCGAGGGGCAGTCAGAGATATACTAAATAGAGCGTAATAACCAAGTTTCACTAGCAGTCTATATTCATAGTGTTAGTAGAACATTACCTCTCTGCAGCTAACTAATCTATGGCGACACCTCCGGGAGGCTCGCATTTAGATAATTGCGGGATAGCGTCGGAACTTTGTTGGTGACGCTTTTGTAGTGGCCTAGCTCTGTCGGATAGTTCGTAGTCTTTGAAGTGCATAATGACAGTTCGTATTATGCCTACATTGTCCCTGCGTGCGGTTGTGTAAAGCCTCGCTGATTTGATGGGGTGTCGCAGTTTATGGAACATTCTGTGTGATAGAGTTGTTAATTTATTACACGTTACGAGTATGACAAAGGCGAATGGGATTGGTGGTTTTTTTGTTGTTGTAATCCTTGTTAATTAAATGCTTTGGTTGTTGAATGGATAATACAGCTGTTGTGTTATGTTGTAAACGTACAAACTTTGTTTGCACAATACTACTTTTTGGCTTCATTCGTTTTTGAGAGTTCTTTTCGTTCGAAACAATGAGGCGGTGCAAGAAGAATAGATATGAAGAATAGATTTTTAAAATATCGATTGCTGTCACGTTGTTCCCGAGCAACCGAGCTACCAGTGCAAAAGTGACAACTGCAGCTTAAACTAATTTTACTTGCATATGTGGGTGAAATCACGATTTATTTATTTTGTTATTTATTATACTTAAAACAATGTACACTTCAACTGAGTACTAATATGTATACGAGTTCCTACCAAAAAGTTCCTTTGAAAAGAGAAGCCACTACACGCGTCAGTGTAATATATCATCTCTATGGTATTTAATCATATTAAGCAAAGAGATTGTAGTATTTGTAACTTTCATTATGAACTGGCTGATGCAGCTCAAAAAATTCGCTAAATGACATTAAAAAAATTAAAATTTGTTTTTAAATAATTAAACGGCAACTTTGAATTTTTTCGACTAAACCAGCCATGATAAAATATTTTTTTTTACCAAAGAGACTTATTTAAATCATAAGTCAAACCGTTCTCCTTGGTAATGGTAACATATTTTATTATATCCAAAGAGTTTTAGTCCAACAACAGTACTACTTGTTTTCATCAGATCCGTTGATTCTTCATTGCACAATGCAATTGGCATTCCAGCTAGCATTTTTTGCAGTCTCGTCGTCTCTAGCAAAACAATAAAGCTGCCACTCGCTGCGACAACGGTCTAGAACAACGGGATCGCTGTAGTTGTCACGCTGTGTCTAAGTGAACGTTGTGAACAGCGCAATCTGGCTGAACAACTGAACAATCCGCGTCAAAAAGTTAAATAGCGTATTGCGTTTGTTCAGTCGACTGGCGAAATGGTCGTCTGCAAATGATGTAGAAGAGGCTTATAGTAGGTATTAAACTGCTTGGTTTTCCGTGGTGAGGACGATCTTTTATATTAACATTTAACATGATTTTTTGGTCGCTTCAGTTTTCAGCGAAAGTGCGGATTCGCCCTGGTGCCGTATGTTTTCGGGCTAGATGAATGACTGAGGTGTTTGAGTTCTATAAGATGAAGAAAACAATGTTTGGAGGAAATCGTGAAAAACCGCTGAAAAGGAGCGTTTTTAGGTGGTTTCTGAATTAAATTTTTCAACGCCTTTAAATATATATATTTTTAAAGTTTTAATTTTTTTCTATTGTACTTTGGTTCAATACCTGCGACTGCTTATTTTTAATTGGGGAAAATGAAGATTTTTTTTTAAATTGGCCTTTATCATTTTTGTTTTACATTTATAGATTTAATTTTCAGAGTTCGCTATATCGCGGTCCGCGCCCTACGCTATACCGTGCCCTGCGGTATATAAACCATGCACAATGTATAAAAATACCAATACGATAACCTATTAGAAATAAGAATCTTGATATCTTGAATCGTCATCTCTTTCTCTAATCGAAATTATAGAAACTACGAATATAAGCATAAAAGTAGTAGTCACCTATAAAACTTTATACAGAGTGTAAAAAAATCTGTTATAAATTTTTGACAAGTAGGTTGCCTGTTGCAGTTTTGTTTGAAACAGCAGATTATTTTTTTGCGATTTCAGCTTTGTTACCAATGTAAAGTTGTTCCGTCTAAACTACCCCTTAAATATGACCACCCTTTTTTGTTACACCCTCCCTGCGCGTGTACCTACGTATTTAGTATGATATTGTGGTAGTTTCTTAAAGGTAATGTGGTGGGTACTATGTGATAATCTTAGTAATAAGTAATATGCGTTGAGTAATAAATAAAACTGTGCATGTTTTACTTTACAACTTCGGTACAAATGACTTGGAACATTATTGTAAATTTATGAGCAAACGTTTTGTTCTTTGTGTACGAACGTTAACGATCGTGATAAAGTTTTATTTATTTCGGTCTCTACTCGTTTAGTTAAATATTTCGAATATTATACTTACTGCTACTTGCTTGCTGATATCAGCAAGTATTTAGTGCCGATTGGCACATCACCTTCCTCACACTGGCAAGTGAAATTCACTTTGACAACATTTCACCTCGGAATAAAAGACAATGCACCAGATAGCTCGTGTATGTATGTACTTACAACGTTTTTTGTGTAGTTTTACATCTTAATGAACAATGACACAGCTGAGCAATGCATCAAACACAATCCCCGCATCTAGCCCACCTTCGTGTCTGCGCTATTCTGTTGTTTATAATGTGGTGATCGTTTAAACATGGTTGTAGAGGTTTTTACCGCTACAGAAGTACCAGGTTTATAAGTCTTACCGATGTACCCAGTCGACAAATTTTAACAACGCGCGAAATTATATTGACCAATCAGGATGTCACTCTTTGATTACCAAATGACTTCGGGTTTTGACGGGGACACGGGTTTGTTCTGCACAAACGTAAAGTGCCGAGCGGAATCACTTTCCTGATCGTACTGTACCGGTATTGGCTATGTGCGAAGTGGTGATGGGAACTGATAAATCGATCGGAGCGCCCGGGGTGGCAGAAATGTGTACTTTTGTTGGACAAGCTGTGTAAAATATGCATGAATCTATACAAATCCACACACTAACTCAACACGAAATCTTCAAAACTGTAAAGACTAAAACTTAAAATTTGGCATGGAAGTTTCTATTGGCATCTAGGTGCTCACTAAACAGGGTTTTTTGAAATTGTGAAAAAGGTGTGAAAACCGGGATAAAAGTTTGTACGGAAATTGGCACTGCAAATATCGTGGATTCTAGCAAATTGGTATTTTAAAATTTTCAATATTGATAATGTTGTTAATTTCTTTAGTTTTTACATTATTTTTAACTTTTAACAAACTTTTAACTAACATGTTACTTGAAATAATTCACGGCGGTCCGAAACCGCTAGGTCCGCTAGTGTCGAACACATAGCTAATAGGCCAAAATATTAAAAAAGTATCAGCAAATTATTAGTATAGACTTATTAAGTACAGAGGAAGGATCTCCATAGAGTCCGCATAAATTTACGATTGTAGTTGGTCTCTTTTGTCTTATGATATACCTTTAATAGTAGAAGGAGATGAAACTATAGATATTTGTTTATGAGGCTGTCCACTTTTTTTTTGAGCTATTGTGTGTGAAAAGTGACCGTAAACATACGCGTGCTGTGCTTATACAGAGTAGACGTGTACGGAGTTAATATAAAAACTTGCTAAAAATATTAAAATCACTATTATCAAAACTAGCCTCTGATATAAAGAACATAGAACATTTATTTCTAAAACAAGTGAAAATATACTTAAGATCATTTTGGACTGTTGCTGCACAGTGTGGACCCTGCTCTTCACCCCCCCGCGAAACAACCACATCTGATATAAAGGTAACACAGTGATCTACGCGATAAGGTCGAGAACTGTTAAACATCATTATGAATACGAGAAATAGAAACTTGACCGGCAGCGGTTCTCAACCTGACCTACATAGTCTGCGGGACAAATATGAAGGGCCTGATTTAAAAGTAAATTTTCGAAACAAACGTAAACACGAATGCGATATGAAACAAGAATTTGATGATTTCAAAAATGAAATTATGGCCTTCCTGAAAAACTTTAGCGCTACACAGTCGGAAAATATATTACAAATGCAACGAGAAATCATGTCTGAAATCAAGGATGTTAAAAACACAACTGAAAAAATTATAGAAGATCAAAACAAACTTAAAACCGAGATACAAGACGTCAAAAACCTTACTCTTGCAACTGAGGCTAAAGTCAACGTTCTACAGACTGATCTCAACAATACAACGCGTTCCCCGTTCAATACCCAATCTGAGACATCTCTCTCATCTGATGAAATATTTGCTGAATTCCAAGAACGCCACCAAAGAAAGAACAATATTATCATTACGGGTATTCCAGAATCCGAAACTTCCAATCAATATGATGATAACAAAAATGCTGTTATGGAAATAATTCAGACCGTATATAAAGACTGCCCAGACCCGATCAAGATCTTTAGACTGGGAAAATATGATTCTACGAAGACTCGTCCCGTCAAAGTACGTTTTGAATCTGATCAGATAGCTTTTAACGTATTACGAAACAAATCAAAAATAGCTACGGCAGTCAAAATCTACTCTGACAAAACACCATATGAACAAAAATATCTTAAAGAATTGAAAGAAGAACTACAGATACGAAAGGAAAAAGGCGAGGAAAACCTGATTATAAAATATGTAAAGGGCATACCAAAAATAATTAAGTCGCTGCCAAAAAACTCCAACTAAGACCATCTTCGCACTCACCATATACTGAAAATGACACAAGCTTAATTACCTATCAAGTCTTGGATAACTACCAACAAATATCTTCAAATTACCGATCCCTGAAATGTTTTTATGCAAATGTTCGTAGCATCCGAAAAAAAGGAAAATTTGATGAGCTGCTATGTGTTATTCGATCTTTCACCAATATCTTGGATATAGTTGTTCTTACCGAAACCTGGTTAAAATCTGAAAATGATGCCCGATTATATCACATACCAAATTACACCCATTATTACGATTATAGAACGGATCGTCGTGGAGGTGGGGTCTCTGTATATGTTCATAATGATATTAAACATTCCCTAAAAGAAAAGCACTACATCGCAGGAAATAATTACTTATGGCTTCATATAGATAAACTCTCTATAGACATCGGAGTAGTATACAAACCAGAAAGAGACAAACTCAAAGAATTTCTGGCAACATACGAGCAACAACTAGAACGATCAAAACGGGCAATAGTATTAGGAGATTTTAATGTAGATCTTCTGAGTCAGGAATCTTCTACTATGAAGTATAGAACTATGCTGGAAGAATCTGGTTTCAAAATTATAAATAAAATTAATGAACAACATTGTACAAGAGAGACAGCCACTACAAAAACCCTCATAGATCATATCTGCACAAATTTGCACGAAGATAACTTTCATCTAGCGGTCATCGAATCCTCAATGTCTGACCATAAGCAGTTATACTTGGAGCTGAAAAGAAGAATACCGACCCAGAAACAGAAGATTCAGTATAAGGCTGTATGTTATGATAAACTATATGAATGTATACAGAAAAACCCAATAGAAATAAATAACCAGAACTATAACAACCTTGAAAAATATATTAAATTAAATATAGAAAACTGTACGATAAATAAAACTAAAATACTTAACTTACCAAAAGATGATTGGATTAACAAAGAAATCATAATAATAATAAATGAAAGAAACGTTTTATGGCAAAAAATTAAACGGGAACCAACAAATATCAAATTGAGACAAGAATTTATTAAAGCAAGAAATTATGTAACTACAACTATTGCAAAAACTAAAACCAAATACTACACAAAAGGATTCCAGGACTGTTTAAATAAACCAAAAAAAATGTGGAGCTTGATTAACTCACTTGCTAGAAATAAACATAAGACCAGCAGCATCCCATCAAAATTAAAAACCAACAGTGGAACGATAACTGCTCTTAAAGATATTTGCAATTGTTTTAACGACTATTTCTCATCTATTGGTGCTACCCTGGCCAATAACATCCCACCAAAATTTCATAATAATACCGTAAATACATTACCTCCATGCAATTCAAATCAAAAGGGGTTCTCTGAATTTACACCGTGTACTACTGACGAATTATCAAAAATAATCTCAAAACTAGATTCAAACTCGAGTTCAGGTATAGATAATATCAGCACAAAAACCATAAAATGTATTCAAAATCTTATTACAAGGGAAATGACTGACAGTATCAACGAATGTCTACAAAATGGAACATTTCCCGAAACACTGAAGGTTGCAAAAGTAACACCCATATACAAATCGAGCACGAAAAGTGACCCAGGCAACTATCGACCTATATCTGTCTTGCCAGTAATATCAAAGATTTTTGAGAAAATAATTTATAAACGACTCATTGACTATCTAAATTCAATAAATTTCTTATCGCATAGGCAATACGGATTCCGCTCAAAACATAATACTCTGGCTGCCACTATTGATCTAGTGACAAAAATTAAAAACAATATTGACAAGAAAAATATAGTACTTGGTATTTATATAGATTTAAAAAAAGCATTTGATACTGTCAGCCATTCCATTTTATTACAGAAATTAGAAAATATTGGTATCACAGGTACAGCCCTAAAAATGTTTAAATCATACTTATCAAATAGACATCAAATTGTTCAAATAGAAAATTGTGAGAGCGAGCCCAGATCCGTAACATACGGCGTCCCCCAGGGCTCAATTCTGGGCCCTCTGTTGTTTCTGACATATATAAATAACATTGATCAGATTGGGTTAAAAGGCCACCTGACCTTATATGCCGATGATACCTGTTTGTTTTATTTTGGTCACCAAATTGATGACTTGATAACAAAGGCTCAAAATGATCTGAATAGATTGTATTCGTGGTACAATTACAACTTACTTACTATAAATGCTTCAAAAACATGCTATACGGTATTTTCAGCAAAAAACAGAAAAATACCAAACCATGCAGACATTACTATAAATAATGAAAAAATACACCAAAAAAATGAAGAGAGATACCTGGGATTGATACTTGACCACGGACTTTCATGGAATGCACACACAGAACACGTTCGACTAAAACTTACATGTCTCACAGGAGCATTGCGCAACATTGCAAGCTGTCTCCCACGTCAAATTCGCTACAATGTATATAACTCTCTCGTAAAGCCACACCTTGACTATTTAATTGAAATATGGGGCACTGCTGCTCCATCAAACTTAAAAGACCTCCAAATATCCCAAAACAAATTGATTAAAGTACTATTTTCCTATCACTATTTAACACCTACCAAACAACTATACAAGGATACCAAAATTATGAATATTAAACAGTCATACATATATAATACATGCATATTAATAAAAAAAATAATAAATAAAGAAATCAATACGGAAATAAACTTTAGAAAAAACTTTGAAATTACCAAGAGACGACTACGAAACGCAAATGATTTATACCCACAGGCCCCAAGAACTAACTTTGGCAAACACAATATTATGCATGAGGGAGCAAAACTATATAATAGCCTGCCACCTATGATAAAACAAACAAAATCGACGACAACTTTCAAGATCCTACTTAAAAAATTTGTATCAGACAATTATTCTTAGACAGTTTACAGTAAAAAGAAAAAGTAAAGTAAAGGAATGAAAGAAAATAAGAATAAAACTAAAAAAAAAAAACCACAACCACTTACAATACCATCCTATATAAAAAAATGTATCCGAATATTGTTTTAAGACAGTTTTTCAGTAAAAATAAAAATGAATAAATAAAACAAAACAAAACAAAAATAATTACCTATCAACCACAAACATATATATATATATATATATATATATATATATATATATAAAGTCGTAAACACAAAACCGAACAATGTATCCACAAAATTGGCATAAAAACGTATAATAAATAAAACATTTTTTTCTAAAACAAATAAAATATAGATATCTAATTATAAAAACATTTTAATTTAAACCACAATTTTAACTATTGAAAATCAGTTTAATAACATTTACTAAAACAGTATTGGGATCTGTTAACAAAAAAGTTTTAGAACCACTTGCAATGTCTAGCAGATTTCTAAAGACCAGTCCTTTTGTTATTGTCGAGTCGTACGCATAAAAATGTTTCGCTTCTACCCTACTATTATTGTTAAGCTAGTTACCACCTTAAAGCTTTACATTAAGGATCATTAGTTCTTTAGGTGAACATGGTCTTATTTGTTTAGAAATATAAGTTCGCAACACAATATTATACCTACCTTAATTATGTTAACTAACTAGCACGTAAGAAATTGGAAATAAGTTTGTTTCTCATATAAGTGAAATGTAAATTTCTTTTGAGAAAATAAATATTCTTTAAACCTAAACATAAGGCCATAAGTCACTTGGTACCTTTTGTCCATACTACTTGACACCACACACTCAAACCTAAACGTCCAAAAAAGTTGACACTTTACAATTGGTATGGCTCACA
Organism: Agonopterix alstromeriana; assembly: GCA_963924505.1. Classification (NCBI taxonomy): domain Eukaryota; kingdom Metazoa; phylum Arthropoda; class Insecta; order Lepidoptera; family Depressariidae; genus Agonopterix; species Agonopterix alstromeriana. Next base: position 9,913,393 of record OZ004662.1, on the reverse strand, counting down.
CTAGTCTTAAAGAGCGATCCTTCCTCTTAGGTACTGAAACAATAAATCGAATTCATCCATTCCTTTTTTTATTTTAATGAATGATTCTATTTGAATCATTCGAATACTTAGAAAACTCGTTCGAGCGACTGGTAGGTTAGCGTCACATTCTTTGATGAATTTCACCTACGAAAATGTTACGTTTTTCGTATATATCAGAATAGGTGCTCAGGTAGCCGGCGTTAAAAGCTGATCCGTGTTGCGCTCCGTCCGACACCAGCGGCGGTACATTCATCACCTAGTTAAGACACAACGTACATAGTCCCACGAGTTAAACAATTATCGTACTTAAGATGCAGACAGAAAAGCTCTGCTATAGGACCTCTTGATTGAACTGAGTTTTAGTTCAGACGGAGCATACATTAGGGTTAAGGCACTTTCTAGTTTTATATGCTCTGGCTATGAAGATACAGATTTGAGACTTATGCTTTTAGAAACTTTGACTGTTAACGCGTGTTTTGAGGATACGTAAAAGCGTTGTCTTATTATTCTAAGATTTCCTTCTACGTTTTAGAAGACCATGAATTTGTTTCAATGTGTATAAGAAATTATAAATGTCTGCAGAACAGGAACTTGTAGTGTGTAGAGCTCCAATTATTCTTCGGGAGACCGTCTAAGGTCTAAGGCGCGGTTTATACAGAAGAGACATGTGGCGGTGGCGGATTTTACCGAAACCGAGTCAAAGTAACACAATTATAAACCTTATAGTACGTAGCATAGCGTCGTTTGGAGAATTACGCCCGCGCCTCCAGGCGACGTCATCTGGAGACGCTGGCGCGATTCTCCTTTACGACAAAAACGACGCTATGCTACGTACTATAAGGTTTATATTGTGTTATTTAGATTATCCGCCACCGCCACACGTCTCTTCTGTATTTATAAACCGTGGCTTAGAGGGAAAATTGGGGAATTGACTGCATACGATATATTTTAGTTTTAATATTCTTAGTAAAACAAACCTTTGAAAATAAAGCTAATTTCATATTATCAGTAATTCTTTAACTTGAATAGTTTTTTTTTAATAACTGATAAACTATAAAAAGTAACGAAAAGACGATGAAAAACAATGACGTCACTATTCATTATTTAGTACAATTATTGTTCACATAAAACACTGATTTGACTAGTTGCAAACTCACGGATTTAGTGGTCAACTTGGTGTTAGAGCATTTTCAAGCTACTTTAATATGTTTGTAACTTTAGTGGGTCTACCGGGACAAATTAACATATTATAACAAAAATATTCTTTATTTGCACACCAAGAATAGACAAATTCAAAATGAAGAAGAACAACAAGAGAGAAAAATACAAGATAAGAGAAGACAAGATGAATGCAAAAAAATATTTAATTGACTGATAAATAACGCTGATCGTTTAGATCAGCGTTATTTAACTTCAATAAGTTATGTAGGTATGAAGTCGTTAGATTTATCGTATAAGGCATCATTTCCTTAGAATTTATTAAAATATTTCTTCAATATAAAAATCTATGTTATTTTTTGTGCAGCAAAATGTTTAAAACAACAGAATTCTCGACATAGCACCCTCTGAAGAAGCGTCGCAAAAGAATACTTTAACATCTTCACATTTTCTTTATTAATTTTTGTTCTTATTCGCGTAACAAAAAGAAATTCGTCTCTTTGAAATATTTTTGACTGACATGAAGTGTCTAAAAAAAATGAAAATGCAAGAAACAAACGACCATTACGAATAACACTAATTGCTACAGGACGGAAAAGAAATAGAATTTGATTGAGTTGAGAAAAATTTTCATTTGGGAGAAAGTTTTCATCATCATGTATTCATGTACCTATATGTTATGTTTAAAGTTTAATTTAACACATGTAGTTAATTCGGAAGAATAAATTAGAACGCATTTTGTATTATTTTAAGATCGATGTATTAGTTTGTACTTTGTTACTGTGAAAATTAGTCCACCACCAGATCGAATTTTCAGTTGAATTTTTCACAGAATATACATTATTACGGTGGATTTGTTAACAAATATCAAAAATTGCTAAAAGTTAAAAATTAAGGAGGGTTCTCAACAAGAAACTAGTTTTTATCAACGTTTTTTCTTCTCGCTCTATCGTAAAAATGGTAATACATACAAGCGTCAAACTACTAACAAACAAAAAATAATAAAAACCGGCCATGTGTGAGTCGGTCTCGCGCTAAAGGTCCCGGAGAAAAAACATTTTTTTATGTTAATATGTTGTGGTGGTGTGGTACGGAACCCTCGGTGCGCGAGTAGCCCGACTCGCTCTTGACCGGTTTTATTACACCTTTCTGTGAACGTTCGATCGATCTACTCCTTATTCAAAATGCGTATCATCACTATTTCCTATGCAATCTTGCTTTGAAAGAGTTATTCAGAGCCCATAGAGAATGGAAGTCGAACACAAAGAGGCTTTTATCGTTGAGGCGGGTACGGGTTGCCGGCATGCGGCGCGGCGCGGCGCGGCGTGAAAGTGCCGGTGCCGGTGGATTGACAAACAAAATCAGACGTGATGTAGGGTGCTAAGAGATTTATAAGGTTTACTGAATGATAACTTTGTTCTCATGTATCTTAGTAACAGTTTCTAAACAAATGCAATGCAACAAATCGACGGTTAAGAATCAATAACGGCTAACTCACATTTTTGGCTAAAATGACCTTTAAATGTGGTTATATTTAAAGTTGAGTTTTACGTGTCCTGGCAAAAACATATATGCCAATATCTTGTACTTTTTATGTATTTATACTGATACAACTGTTTTTTATAACTCAACTTTGAAAGAGCAAAATGTTTTTTTCGTCTCCTGTAAAATTGTGCGTTGATAGTTAGCCGTTATTGATTCTTAACCGTCGAAATATGAACCAATGGAAACAATGATTTCAAGCCGATTTTTACCGTGAGGAAACCTACTTCAACACATTCTATACAACGTGTTAATGAATACGCGCAAAACCTCATACACTCCAACTGATTTACAACAAAATAATTAGATTGAAATAATCATTTCATTATTTTAGTTAAAATTTAAAGTTATTCGCATCTTAAGTTTTGTGACAAAAATGATTTCTTATCATTCCAGCAATTAATGAAAGCGCTAACGTGCTTATGGATACATTTTAACAATCTTGTTTTGGTAGTAAGTAGGGTAAGAGTGCTCGAGCGGTGGGTTGAGATGGAGTTCAGAAATTTTTTTACAAACGAGTTATTTAATATTTTGAAAAAAATTATCTGTGTTGAAAACATGATAATTCGATTCTGCTCTCGATTCTAAACAAACTACTTTCCAGATTTGCGTTAATTTATTAACAAGTTGTATATGCTTCAACATCAAATTAAGTAGCTTCGGATTCCACCGCAGCAGATTTTTTGTTTTCGCATATATTCGGTCGGGCACTAGCAAAAATCGGTGATAACGTTGATGTAGCGAACATTTAAAACCAAGCATTTGTTACCTAACGACCAGCACGTCTAGTATGATTACTCTACACGCGCGCGACGCATAGAAAATAACCTGTTCCCGCGCTTTTCGGAGAGCGAAAGCCGCGCTTGCCGCGACTTGTAGTATGGGAAAAAGCCAAGTCGCGCGCAAGTAGAGAAATCATTAATCACAAATAAAGGTTTGTCGCAATATTGGTCGCAATGCACTATTGCGGTGGCGTTTGATTTATATGCTGAAAATATAACAAGTGTTTTACCGTTGATTTTACCGAAATAATTGTACGCGCAATTTTCAAAATGGGACCTGGGTTTGTGTGCTGTGTAGATTTATAAAGCACAACAAAAAGAAACAATTTTACCTGTGGTAATGTTTCTATTTTAAGAAAAAGACAGATTTTAACCAAACAATAATTTTCAAAGACCGTACCTACACAAAGTCAGGCATAAAATATTCATTGAAAGTAGTTTGAAGGCCTCCTCATAAAAGGGGCAAAACAATTTTTACCATAAACAAATGTAAGTCGGTTTACATAGGTAAAAAGTAATAAATAAGACTGCTCTTAAGGAAAACATCGTGAGGAACCTGCGTACGTACAAGTATATACAAATCCGCATTGGGCACGCGTGGTGAACAATACACCACTAGTAATTTACTAACATAATTTCTTAACATAACTTCAAGGGTGTATTCAGACAATGAAAAGTAATATTAGTTTTAAAAAACTAAAGTCGGGCCAATTTAATAGGTCGCATTTGACATCTATCAGTTTTAGCTTTGTAGTGAGGTGACCTGCTTAAAAACACTGATTAAAGTGAATTAATGGATACGGATTTCAAACATACGTGAATCGAATTATATGTGAATATCGCGGTTTGTTAGAACTAAGTTTTAATTCGATTTTTTTGGGTTACGTCCCTAGTGTTAAAAAAGAAAAAGGGTTCACTGACGCAACATTGTAACGACGTTCAGTTCTTTAGAACAGAATTTTGTTTATGTTTAGAATGGTTTATTAGTAAAAGTAAATCGTAAAATTACCTTCTTTGGTCATTATTACAATAAATATATAATCTTAATTAAAAAGAGTAAAGCAATTGTGCAGTTCTAACTTCGAAAAAATAAATATTATTCTATGCCCGCCTTTACAAGGTTACGTTTGATGAAGTATCAATAGATGTCATATGTGACATATTAAATTGGCCCGACTTTAGTGGTGTTATAGTTCACCACGCGTGCCCAATGCCGATTGGTATATAAGTTCCTCACGATGTCTTCCTTGACCGCATAAGAGCAGTCTTATTTATTACTTTTTACCTGTCCCGGGTCCTGTACCCGGTACGTGTTAATAATTAAAAACTAGTGGTATATAACGCATACACGAACTTATTGGACTCGATAGAATATGATGATGATGGTTTAGACACTTATCATAACACTGTTTTATTTAAAACTGGAAGTTGCATGGCATGCGTGACAATGCCCTTTTTTTCCCCGACACACACTTGACCGTTTTTTTTGCCTAGCTTATGTTCATCACGGATAATGTAGCATTCGAATGGTGAAAGAATTATTCAGATCGGTCTTGTAGTTTCGGAGCCTATTCAATACAAACATACAAAAAAATCAAATCTTTCTTCTTTATAATATTAGTGTAGATGTATAGGCAGCTATAATATTTGCTTTATGGATTTAGTATAAATATTTGCCAATTGTCATTCATGTTATGTACTATACAGAGTGCAAACTGAAATGCTTTGCATACTTTAGGGGGTGCTTCAGACCATAAAACTAAATAACTTTTACAAGGGACCAACACTGAAATCGCCAAAATAAATTGCTGTTTCATCGAAAATGTCAATAGCTACAGTAAATGAAAGTTGGTAAGTTCGATGGTCTGAAGCTCCTAAAGTATTACATTATCTACATCTTTGATAAGATATACAACGTGTTAATGAATAAGCGCAAAACCTCATACACCCCAACTGATTTATAACAAAATAATTAGATTGATACAATAATTTAATTATTTTGATAATTAAAATTTAAAGTTATTCACATTTTAAGTTCTCAGGCAAAAATGATTTGTTATCATTTCAGCAATGAATGAAAGCGCTAACGTGCTCATGGATACATTTTAAGAATCTTGTTTTGGTAGTAAGTATGGTGAGTGTGCCCGTGCGGTGGGTGGAGATCGAGTTCAGTAAATTTGAAATATTCGAAACATATTATTTAATATTTTGAAAAAAATTACCTATGTTGAAACCATGATAATTCAATTCAGATCTCGATTCTAAACAAACTACTTTCTAGTTTTGCGTTAATTCATTAACACGTTGTATGTAAAGATAGACAGTCGAAGCTTCGAACGCGTCGAAAAAAATTACAGCCAGCACTGGCCTCTAAACCCTATCTCGCTATGCACGCACACAGATATAGTTTGTATGATGCCTCAACCTAAGAAAGTTGGCCCGTTTTGTTTTATACCGTAGAAACGTGAGGCTCAATCTAGACATATACTTTATCTAAGATTTACATTATAAACTACTTTAATCACAACCGACGGGCAAAAAATGCAGCCTAATAAAAATAAAATGTTCACAAGCATTTTAGGTAAAGTAACCTATGAGATAAATAGCCCGCAGTATGCCGCATGAAAGCCACCAGAATAGATCCCCTCGTGCGAGAATATTCTATTGGCAGCGAACGTGAAAGCGCTTTTTATCGAAGCGTGGTCTACACTCGGAGCTCGAGTGCCGAGTTTCCACTCAAGGTTGTGATACACTTCTTGATAACTAGGATTCTGAAAATGGCTAGGCGCTAAATTAAAATGGCACTATTATTATTGCCATTGACTTAAAATACACGCTCAAAATATGTGTCCGAACAAAAAGAGAAAAAACATAAATAAAACAATTACGTGCCAGTCTTTGTTTGATTGACGGACTACGCGCCGTGCTGCTGTGCTGTGATGTAAGAATTTGTAAAAACTGCATAAGCAAAATAAAATAAAAATGTCATTAGGGAATTTTGGGCGCGGCGTCCATAACTTAGTACTTCAATAACTTAGTATGTCATTGATTATTTCAATTGATCATTACGACGGCTATTATGGAAAGAAACAGCATCTGTTTAACAATCAACGTCGAACCTAATTTACTTAGAGCATTAATTATCACACAAACGGTTTTTGAGCATTGGGTTGACGGAACGATAACGTCGTTACATCGCCGTGATATTTCTGAGTTCAATCAGTGTCGCGGCGATGTCGATTCAGTTGCAATGTCGTTGCGGTTGCGGATTGCAAAATCGCCTACACTCAAAACTTATGTGATATGGCTCTTCAAAGGCAAAAGTCTAAAAAATTTGAAGAAGACTAATTATTATCTAGCTGAATGCCCGTGCTATTTGTTTAAACTCCCATATCAATTCCCTGGGTTTGCCAAATTTATCTGATAAATGAAATATATCGTTCATTAAATGAAAGTAGCTTTTTTGGCTACTGTATCAAGACCTTCAAAAGGATTAATATGTTTCTTATAAACACTTAACACTAAAAAGATTGTAGAAAAAAGGATTTAATTATTTGTGTATCTATTTACGATATTTACAATGGAAACTCTGTGGTCTTTAATTTTTTATCCTACTGACTGGCAGCATCATACGAAAAAAATATTACAATTGCCTTAAAATCTGAAAAAAGAAAACTTGTTATCTTTTTCAGTAAAGCAAATGGCGGCAAGCGTATTTTTTATAACAAAAGTAGTCAGTATATTGTATCTACGACTAGTAAAAACTTTTTAGACACTCTAAAAGATTGTGGCTATTTATTAAAATCTTTTTGCTTGTTTTCCTATTTTGTACCAATATAAAAAAGTAAAATACCAACTTTAAATGTTTTTATTCATGGCGCCCGCCACTTCGTAAGTGCAAACCACTGAAAAGTTTATAAACATTTAAATACATGTAAGTTTATGATTGAAACTAAATGATGACATGAGAGACATATTTATTGAATTTTGTGTTTCTGACTGCAAAGGCAATAGTGTTGTGAGCATATGTATGTAAGTAAGCTATTTCACCGCAGGGCAAAGGCGAAGGCTTAATAATTAAATAAAAAGGGTGGGAAGGAGCAGGCCATACTCCACTACGCCACGGGCCCAGTGTGGATTGGTGAAGGTGAGCTAGTGGTTAACTCGCTGTATTTATTTATGTTTGAATGTATTGTATTCTATACTATTATTAAACTATAAATGTTTGTTTGTGCCAGCCTTACGCAAAAACTACTGAATCGATTTTGATTAATCTTTTTTTGTTTGGTAGCTTATGGTTTTACTTAAAATCTGCTATATAAATTAGCGGACGAAATCGCGGGTCAACTCTAGCAATGTATACCAGATTTTAAGTCAAATCGTAATTTATAAAAAAAAAGACCCTTTCTGTATTCGATTTCGAGCAAGCGTTTTTGGGTTTATACACATTCTTATACAAAATACAAGTTTATACAAAAATAAAAGTTAATACACATTCACGTTAAAATTATAGTTAACAACAACTTAGTGTATTTCAACCCTAAATAAAACCCCCAGCTTAGATTTCTAAGTAAACACAAAAAGGGCGCACGCCTCGGAACGTGCTTAGTAGCTAATAAATAGCGCTTTGCTATTCTTTATCGATATTCTTTGAACTATTTACCAGCATTTAGTACATTTTGATGAAATAGAAATAGCACTTATAATGGACAATGGGTACAATACATGCCTCGAAATTGAAGCATGCAGGTTTCCTCACGATGTTTTCCTTCACCGAAAAGCCAGTGGTGTTACAAATCATACATACATTCCGAAAAACTCATTGGTGCGAGTCGGCATGGACGGGGATCGAACCATGCATCGCCTCCTGCACAGCAGGCAAGGTTACTCGCCACTGGACCACCACGGCTTGAAATATAGAAATAGTGTCTTCTGAAATAACAATAACATTATTTAATAATCAAAATGTAATCAAAATGTATAAATTTTTCCCTGACCTAAAATTCAATCAATCAAATATACTTTATTTCACACGAAAATATAAACATTAAAATACAGAGAGAGAAAAAACTAGAGGTGCAAAACAAGGCGGTCTTATCGCTAAGAAGCGATTTAAATTCATAATTTGACCCAATTGGGTACTTGACTAGTCAAATCAGCTACTCTTTATTGGACGTCAAAACGTGCGCTTTGTATGAAATTTGTACTCAATTCTGAGTTTTGACGTCATCAACATTTCATTACTTTTTAAAGTTTATCTTGTTATTAAAAATAGTATTCGAGCTAAAATCTCAATGAAAATGGGAGTTTAGCGTTATTTTCTAACCTTTTTTTTATTGAGAAGATAAAAATAAAATAAATTGTATGTAGTCAAATACCCAATTTCGACCTAACCTAACTTATGAGTGGATGGGAGATGGCTGGCTTTTCGGTGTGAGGAAACCTGCATGCTTCATTTTCGAGGCATGTATTGTACCCACTGTCCATTACAACGGGCTCATTTCCCGTCACACTGGACATAGTTTCGGTACTAGTGAAACGTGGATGTTCTGAGGTTACATAATATCTCTGAGTACCCCCTGGAGGAAAATATAATCGTGAGCATATGCTGTGCTTATGAATGCATCCATTCATAAAATAGGTTAAAGACATTCGTCATGTCAAAATTGGTCTCCGAATTATGAGCTCGAGTAGAATCAGAACAGACTACCTACTACAGGGTGTCATTACATTAGTATCTTTTTAAACTAAGACTAACTTTAGGCATTGCAGTTTAGTATGGAACAGCTGTTTTTTATTTTTGCTAGGATCGGTTTGCTCCCATAGTAAAAGTTGTTCAGTTTGATGAGTAGACTCTTAGTTTAAAAGGATTCTATAGTAACCAATTTCACATTGTATATTGAAAACGAATTTTAATTCTAAAAGGTTTTTGTTAGAGTAGATAGTTGTACTTTGATTGTAATTATGATAATGAACAGTTTTTTGAATTAGTCTATTCTATACAATACAATTAAAATTCGACTCTAAACATAATCTTAACTATTATAAAACTTTAACAGAAGTGTGTCTGTAAAGATTATGTGATCATTGAAGATATTTCCAAAAAAGACGAAGATATGGTTTTTAGGTGTCCCTGACTCCAAATAAACCTTTTTTAGAATTTTTGTCTCTCTGTTTGTGCAAGCATCACGCGAAACTACTGAACCGATTATGATGAAACTTTTTTGTTTGATAGCTGATCTGACTTAAAATCTAGTATACCTATATATTTGTGCGGACGAAGGAGCGGGTTAACTCTAGTCGACCAATAATTTTGATTAAGTATTCAATTGGTCAAGTCTGATTTATTTTTCAATATTCTTATTCTTATTGATGACAATTCCATATTCGTCAAGCGCTTTCTAACAGCCTGCTTTTGTTTTGATTCGTCAAATACTTTAATGCTTCTAATTAGTAAAGTCTATAAAAGGTTCTAATGATTTTACTACAAACGTACCTAGCTCATCTCTTTTACCCTTATATCCATAACAACTGAGTCCAAAATCGCTAAGCTCTCGAAACTGAACGTTGATGATGCAAGAACGGAAATAAGACAGAGAAGTTAATATCTGTTTCGCTGGAATACCGCCCCGCATACAGCGCAAGTACCTTAGGGTGCGTCCACATCTGGTGAATGCGCGAAAGCCGCTCGCGAGCCATCCGCAAGCTGCGCGCGTGCATTTTATGCTCGTGTGTCGCTCCTGCGCCGCCCACGCGCCGTTCGCGCGTACGTTACGAGCCGTACGCGCGCAGGTCGCGAGCGGCCCGCGCGCTCCTCCTTCTTCTCCAAGAACTGAGGGTCACAGTATGAAAAGAAATGGAACTGTCCGCGCGCGATCACTAAACATGCCTTTCATGAGTTGCGCTAAAGAGGCGCACCAAACAATTGCAGTAACGGCTCGCGAGCTGCGCATTCACCAGATGTGGACGCACCCTTAGAATCTCACGACTATAACGAGGCGTCGACACATGATGCGTCCGTTTCTGATAACAACCGCCGCTTAAACCGACTTGTGTTAAGTTTAGGCACTTTGTGTGTTAATGACACGTTATTTTAGTTAAGAGTAAAGTTTACCCGCGAATTGGTCCGAAAAAATTATATTCCAGATGTTACGTCAAATTATAAATCAAACGAAGTGTAATCAAAATAGATTCAGTAGTTTTTGCGTGATTCTCGAACAAACAAACAAGCAGACAAAAAAATCCAAAAATTGGTGATTTGGAATGAGGGACCCCTAAAAACCATATCACATAATCTTTTTTTGTAAATATCTTCAATATAAAGACTTCACGATACTTCTTTTACAGTTTTATAATAGTTTAAATTACACTAGATTAGACTAGCTATTGCGCTCGTATTTTTACTTCGTATGCGTTGACTTTAAAAAAAGTCTCCTATGTGTTGATCCAGGACATATTCTATCAATGTGGCATCGAAATCTGTTCAGCCGTTGGTGCGTGATTGAGTCACAAATATCCAAACATCGACATAAAGTTTCACATTTATAAAGGAATTGTCCGCGACTTTGTCAGCACTGATTCCTGTCATCGTAGCGAGATCAAATATTACCAGTTTTTACCTGACTGCACCAGAAGGAGGGTTATTAAGTCTAATCATAAGCTTTCAGACACAGAAAGTTTCATAAAAGTCGTTCAAACAGTTTTCACGCGATGCGCAACAAACAAACAAATATTTCCAGTTTTATAATAGTAGATAGACAAGATAAATCTGGAAGTAAAATAAATATTTTACTTACAACAATCATTAGACATTAGAGACATTAGAAGAAGTAAATAAACACACTTACTTGGGTTTGATAATAGATAACAGGTTCAATTGGCACCCGCACATAGAACATGTATGCAATAAACAAAAGGCAATTAATTCTAAACTGTCTATTTTAAAATTCAAACTGCCATATAAAATTTTACGCATGCTATATTTGTCACTTGCCGATTCTGTTATCAGTTACGGTCTAAGTACCTACGGCCGTACATACAAAACATATCTGGAAAATATTCATAAACTACAGTTATCTATATTAAAAACCATAACACCTAAAAACATAAATAAACAATACAAAGACGATTACACAAATCTATTTTTACATTGTAAAGTTATAAATGTGTTTGATAAAATCAAAATGGCAATAATAACCGAAGAATACAATAACATAAACACACTAACCAAGACCTCGCGACCATGTCATCTTCGAGCCTTGTCATACCTACCTACTTATAGACTGCCCGGTTATACTAATGAGTACGGACGGAGGACGTGGGAATAAAAGTTACCTAATGTTTTAAACAATTTACCAAGTAAACTACAAAAAGATATTTGCGAAAATAGTATAAATATAAAAACATGTAAAAAAGTACTCAAAAAACATTACCTCTCAATCCAAGATGAATAATGTACGTACTTACGTCATTTGGGATCGGAGGCGTCTGTTTTTCCGGACACAATGGATTTTTTCCATTGTGTCTTGAGGGCTAGCCGTTTTTGATACCAATCGACTCATGTAATTAATTAATTTTGTTACCCATATATTAGAAGCCGATACAAGCCATCGTAGTTATAAAATTGTGTAAAATTGATAATATATATATACTTTTTTTATGTACCTACCTATCTATAAATTTTAAGTGCTATATTGAAAGCGATCTCATGTACCGCACTTCATATAAACCCTGTGGTTTCTGTAATGCGTTTGATATTTATATATAGTTATTATAAAGTAATGTATTGAATAAATAAATTAAAAAAAAAACCGTAAGATTTCACAAACAAATTCTGTCTAAATGTTATTTACTGTTGCAAAACACAATAGAGGCGTTAGCATAAATATTTGATACCAGCCCCATAAGGAACGGATTCGTGCGGAATACCACGGAAGGACTGGATACGAACCATGTTAAACAATAGGGTCACGTACAATCTTAACCTCCCCTCGTAGCAGCTACGCCGTAGCTGATATCTACGCCGTAGCGCATTGTAGCGTGCCGTGTTTAGCCCCGTCGTTTTAGATAAGAGAAAATTTCCAAATTTCTGTGCAGAGATAAGCTAATGAGAATAATTTTGTACCGTGCCACTAGCATATCTGAGTGGAGTTGAATTTTATTCATAGATACCTTCCGAACCAGTTTTAAAGCTATCTAGATAGGTAGGAGCGCTTGGTTAATGATAGGCAATTCGTGCAAATTAGTAAATTATTGCGTAATGTAATCTATCTCATACTTTAAGTGAGGAATTCTTATTAAAATTTAAAAATACACCCGCCATCCTGACACACACATATACACATATACACAGTATACAGGTTTGTTAAAAGTGCTGACGGTTATTTATGGGGCTGATCAAATTATGAGCTGAACAACTTTCTCAATTGGACCATAATTAAAATCGCGGAAAAAAATCAGCTGTTCCATAAAACACTAAAACTCAACATACTAACTGACTAAACTTTCCAATTTGATATGGGTGTAACAAAACACCCTAGTAAGGGGTGGTTTAGGTATGTGATTATCAAACTGAACAACTTTCGCTATTGAGTCCACCTCGATGAAAAATAAGAATAAATCAGTTGTTAACACAGTACCGACTGGACTCAAAAGGTGTGTGAGATTTTAAACTTTTTTTTTGATATTGTGTTCATAGAAAAGTTGTTCAGTTTAATGGTCTAAAGTTTAGGCGGTACACGGTCAGATGCACGTTCGTTCATTAAAGTTAATCCTCCATTAAATCTCTTGCTTGCTTTTATTACGTCAACAAGACAAAAAGTGACAACAAGAGATTTAATGGAGAATTAACTCTAATGAGCTTTTCTTCCACTGAGTGTTAGACCCTAAACAGCCGCTTTAAATATTAATGAGAAACTATTTCACATACAACAAGTACCTACTTAAAAATATGTTTTTCCAAACAACAACGTTTTCAATCATCGTCGTTATTAAATAATGAGACAACATTATATTTATTTAGGTTTATTTCTAATCCAAAATAAGAAACATTCGTTATAAGAGCAGCAAATCCTTATAATCCTGGAGAGGCGTCAACTTTCAGTGCAAATACTCAAAGCCACCTTTGTACTGAAATTTTTCTCTCGCATTTCCTCTCTCGTAACATAGTACGGATTTATTTCTTTTTTTTCTCCTACTGTATAAAAAAGTAGCCGTTTGCATGTAGATTTCGTTTCGGATTTAGAACTTTTTTGATGATCAAAGGTGGTGGTGTAAAAAGGATTTGGAGGATGTGAAACAAAGTATGGAATGAATTTGTGATAAGTTAGATTACAATAATAACGAGTCTTTTGGAAATAACATAATTTAATTTTGGAATTGCCCAAATAATTCGAACTCAAATAAAACCGAACTCGTTAAAATGCTACTAAAAACAAATAAGGGTTAAAAAAAACATGTATAAAGTGTACACGTTTATAAAACGCAGGAAACTTAATCATGTCCAGGGTCCAGGTTCTAATCCGCATGGACCACATGTCATGTCACCAATGAGTTTTTCTAACTTATGTACGTAATGGACCGGGTGTCCAGAAGGTTTGATGGCTGCGTGGGTCATGAGAGATTACCGCAAAAGTATCTGAGAAGTTTCAGATAGATAATCCCCGTGCACACTTTTCAGATAAATTTGCATACTACGAAAATTTTCAAAACAAATAACTGATGTCCAGCGCCATTTGACAAATGACAAAGACATTTAGATTTCTTATACTCGTACATACTCGTAAAAAAGAGATATCTACAAATAATTTATACAGAACTCAATAATATTTCGACGGTTAAGTATCAATAACGGCTAACTCACATGTTTGGCGAAAATGACCTTTAAATGTGGTTAGATTTAAAGTTGAGTTTTACGTATCCTGGCAAAAAAATAGATGCCAATATTTTGTACTTTTTTATGTATTTATACTGATACAACAGTTTTTGATAAGTCAACATTTGAAAGAGCAAAATCGTCTCCTGTAAAATTAGTGCTTTGATAGTTAGCCGTTATTGATTCTTAACCGTCGATTTGTAATTAACAATATATCAAAATTGAATACAACAACAATGTCCAAGCGTTTCAGGTAATAACGGTTCATTCATTACGCTACCATTTCTAACCACAATTAACAACATAACTCCTAAACGAAATAATGACGAAAGTGATTATTTAGATAACGCGTTTCGCAAAAAGCATTCGCTCGTCGTGTGAGCACCGAAATCACTTTCCCGGCGAAGTTTTATAGCCTTTTATTGTTTATGCGCGCAGCCGGCCCATTACCGCACTCGCTGTGTGAATTATTTGGCAACTTGCTCCTACTTCCATTAGCCGATTTATGGACCAGGCTAGACTGAAGAAGCGAGATGTCTAAGCTAGGCACAACACTGTCATTATTCCGTGGGAAAGGCATTAGCGCTAGGCATTGCTAGATTGATATCCAATGAAAATAAAAACGGTCAAGTGCGAGTCGGGCTACTCGCGCACCGAGGATTCCGTACCACACCACCACACAACATTTTACTTAAAAAAAAAATGTTTTCGCCGGCACCTTTAGCGCGAGACCGACTCACACTTGGCCGGTTTTTATTATTTGTTGTTATACTGTAGAGGTTGTTCTATAACCACAACAAGTTTGACACTTGTATGTCTTACCGTTTTTATGATAGAGCGAGAAGAAAAAACGTTGATGATAACTGGTTTCTTGTATTTTTGCCTTTTTGATATTTTTAGGGTTCCGTAGTCAACAAGGAACTCTTATAGTTTCGCCATATCCGTCTGTCCGCGGCTTAACTCAGAGACGCTTAGTACTTGAAAGCTGTAATTTGATATGGGTATACATATTAATCACGCCGACAAAGAGGAAAAATAAAATCAAAAAAATTATTTTTTTAGGGTACCTCCCCTACACGAAAAGTGGGGTCTTGCAAATGCATCTTTTTTTTTCGTCTATCGCATGTTTTGGGGTATCATTGGATAGGTCTTTTAAAAATATTGTAAGTATGTAAATACCATTTTACGATTTAGGGATCCGTTACAGTTCTATACGAGTACGCGATAACAACTTGTGGTTGGCCGGTACGATGTACTGTACTCGTAGTTATGTATCTAATCTACCTATCTGCCTATTGTTGCTATCGATGTTGTTAATACTGATGTTTCTGCATTGGGACAAACCTGATATCGGGTTTATCAATGTTTTTAGTTCATAAGATGTTTGTTTATGTATTTGATAAATAAATTTAAAAAAAATATATAAATATATATATAGTCGTCCAACTTGTAAAATGTACCTTTTAGACTTTATTAGCCGTTAAACCGTGGTATAAAACAAAAAGCCCCCTTCTAAGTCCGTATATTGTGACGGGCAACTACGGAACCCTACCATGCGCGTGGCCCGACATGCACTTGGCCGGTTTTAATTATTTGTTAGCAAATCTGCCATTATAACACACATTCTGTGAAAACTTGACCGCTTTTATTTATTTCAGTTTACATCATCACACTGCTGGCCAAAGGCCTCCCCGTCAACTCTCCAACCATCCTTGTCCTGGGCAAACTTTGGCCGCTTATTATCATTGAAAGCATCCAAATTGTCCCGCCACCTCTTCCTAGGTCAACCTGGACGCTGACGACAGTTTTCTGGGATTTATTATGTTGTAATAATTAATTACCTATGAATATTGTGTTTAAATAATTGTATTATGTATTGCATATGTACGTACGTACTTTATTAAAGTTTTATTAGAGTTGTTGAAACGATAAATAATAGACACGGGAGTGACCTTAAAATGGTTTGTTTTTTGTTGAAAATTTTCGTATTTAATGTGATAGCGACAGTATCTAGTGCCATGCGTCTCTCATGCTATTTATAAAATAACAAAGTATTTGATGATTCGTTGCAAATCTATTGTATCTCTTAAAATCAATAAGAACAGACAGTACTAAAAATAATTGCTGTCATTTGCAAGCGAAGGCATTTTGTATTATCCACTCAGTAATAACTAGTCCATCTAATTACCATTCCCCTTAGCGAGCGAACAGAATAAGTAGTAAGAATGGGAGACTTGACTCGGTAATTAACGTCTGACTATGTTTCAGCACTTTTCGTCGTAATTGTTATTACAAGAAATGTTTTTCTTTCATTTTCATAATAATTTTGATTTATCGTAAAATATCTTGTATCGAGAAAATAATTGTTTATAGTTTCTGTAAATTCATAATTAGAGAAAAATACCTTGTACAAGTGTAGAAGATGAAGTGTGCAAATGAGAAGATATTTGATGTCACAATCTCAGGTCGGAACAGGAACAGCAACACAAAAAGATTTTTACAGACTAAAGTGCACATAGTGTGATTTTTAAAGGAAATAATTTTTTTTGTATAACAATGTTGACCTGAACAACTGTCGTTCACTAGCAAAATTAGGTCTATTTCAGTAATACGTTCATGCTTCTTTTTAGGGTTCACTCAAAGGGGGCCAATGGGACCCTACTCATAAGCCTACGCTGTCTATCTGTCTAGATGTCTTTCCTATAGAGGGTTGTATCTTTCGAACTATAATAGCTAGGCGGTTGAATATGCGTTAATATGGCAGATTTGCTAACAAATAAAAAAATAAGTAAAATTTAAGGGGAGGTCCCCATACAAGAAACGTGTTTTGTTCAACGCTTTCTGTTTTTGATCTATCGTAAAAACGGTAATACACACAAGTCAAATTTGGTGTGGTTATAGTGCATAGGTACTCTGAGGTAAAATAATAAAAAATAAAAAACGGATAAGTGTGTGTAAGGGCTTGCGCATTTTTTGTTTGATAATATTCTATGGTGGTACGAGGGTCCCACTCGCACTTGGCCGGTTGGCTTGGTTTTAAGTCACTGTTGAAGAAAATACTTTATGAAAATATTATGTCTCTACATTCACACGAAACCAAGACAGTGAGTAGTTCCCAAAATTAAACCTCAAAAGTTAATTAAATCGAAATAAAGGGCGAATCACATATTAGGTGGGGATGGGTCTAAGTAAACGATAATACAGCGTGTAACAAATCACCCCAGTGATTTTTAAAGGGGTAGTTTAGACCATAAAACTGAACAACTTTCATTACAGAGCCAACAGCGGAAAAAAAATCTGCTTTTTCATACAAAACTGCAGTACTTTATTTTTATTCTACGTTGTCTCTATAGTGAAAGTTGTTCAGTTTGATGGATAAACCACCCCTTTAAATATTACTTGGGTGTTTTGTTACACCCTAGTATAATGTGTACTACAACGATTTTTATAACCCACTCAATTCAAACGTAACCGCCAGTATATAAGCAGTATACTGTTCAAAGCCAATAATGGCATTGTATGAAAACCGGCTTACTCTATAGACACGTACATTAAACACTGGATTATTTCCAGGGGCTATATGGTACACAACGTGTGATCAACGAGCCTTGCCGCAAGCCTATATGCAACATTGCCTACCACAGGGTACGCAGAACAGCGATATCAATTACCACATTATAATGTACAGGTACATTGTGTTCGTAATGTATCGTGTTCTGAGGTTTTACTGTAGTCTAGGAAAAATAAGGTTTGAGATTGCATTAAAGACACTTTAGAAAATTGTGTTTGAACTAATATTACTGTTAGTTTATAACACTTTTGTCGAGATTTCGTGGTTATACAGGCTCAGGAACCTGAGAAATACCTAAAATCGATATAAATGTACAGAGGGCAAGCTTATTTATAAATATATTTCTTGCAGCATACCAGCAAAAGAGACTGTTAATTATCACAAGGCAAATTTAATGTGTACAAACAAACAGTAAATAATGTAGTTTTGAGGTTATAATTTTTGAAGACTTACAAAATATTGAATATCGACTTAAATTTACGATATTAACCGGGGATTATTATTGTAATAAGTAAAACATATTAAACGAAGCTATCCTGTACAAAATCGAAAATCGACACGGATTGTTTTGGCAGTTATTAGCGAATCAGCTTCTTAATATTTATTTCATTAATGTCAGACAGTGGATATAATGATCACAGAAACAAAATAATACTTAAAAATTGCTTAGTACAGTCAGAATACGTAAAACCAATAGGGTATTTGACAGCATGTAAAATATAGGATCTATTGATGGCTTCCTTTTTTAACATGCATTTTGGAAACCAACTATTTAGTCAGTTAAGAAAAATACTGGATATTTTAAGAGAAAATCGACAACGAAAATATTTTTTGTCTACTTTAGTCACGTGATCGTATACGACTGTGATTGGCCGAATGGTTGATGACGTCAACTGCTTGTAAACAGTTGCGTGTAGAGTGTGAGTGTCGTGTGTATTTAAGAGAAGTTTATTCCGAATGCGTGCATACAAACGAAGTCTGGTGATATTGTCAATACTAACCAATTACACTTAATGAAATTTTGCAGAAACAATCTAAGAACAAATCTCTATGCTTGTATCGTGTCCGATTTTCGTTAAAATATACAGTTTCAATGCTAGGATTAATTTAAGATTTGTATGGAAATCTTTGAGGCACCGTAACTTTAAAACTATATATTTTAACGAAAATCTTACACGATACAAGCATAGAGATTTGTTTCTAGATTATTTCTGCAAAATTTCATTGAGTTTAATCGGTTAGTATTGAAAATATCACCAGAATTCGTTTGTATGGAGCGCGCCAACAGTAATATAACTCTTAAATAACATTTTTTGTTTTCGTTTTTTTCTTGCACTATAATGAAATGGAACGTAAAATATACATTTTAGAGTCCTTAGACATCAGTGATTAACATAGAACATATTTTAAAAACCTGTACAATTTAGTACCTATTTTGTAAACGATATGCTCGGTAACATAAACAATGGCCTACCTATAGTTTACTCGTATACATATAGAATGCAATGCATAAATGAATTATGAATTATAATAAGTATTAGTTAGGGTCAACCACATCCATAGATCTATACTAGTGTTAGGCAAAAGTCGTTTCAGTATGAATCAAAAACAATTCACAAAAACTTTAGTAAAACGTGCGATGTAATCTGTCAAGATCTTAGACCATATTAACTATACAGGGACCAGCCTCGCTTTAGCATTTCCCCTCTGCCACTTTACAAGATCAATTAATTTAATAGTTACAGTGGCAATAACTCGTCCATAGTTATTATTACCTAAGCTCATGATAGACAAAAATGGAGGAATCTTTAGTTGCCGTTCTGACATAGGCTCTTCTTAAGTTGACGCATTATTTTTTTAGGCGATGATGACCAAGGTCAAAATCGTGAAACAAAAAATTCGCAGTTCCATATAAAACATATTGGTATCTGAACACATTTATGGCTCTGGCTCTGTCGGTTTCTACAACGTGTTAATGAATTAACGCAAAACTAGAAAGTACTTTGTTTAGAATCGAGAGCAGAATCGAATTATCATAGTTTCAACATAGGATTTTTTTTAATATTAAATAATTTGATTGTAAAATATAAAATTTACTGAACTTGATCTCAACCCACCCTCGGGCACTCTGACCCTACTTAGGTACTACCAAAACAAGATTCTTAAAATGTATCCATGAGCACGTTAGCGCTTTCATTCATTGCTGAAATGATAACAAATCATTTTTGCCTCAAAACTTAAAATGCGAATAACTTAAAATTTTAAGCATCAAAATAATGAAATTATTGTTTCAATCTAATTATTTTGTTGTAAATCAGTTGGGGTGTATGAGTCTCTTAAAAAACCGTCAGCATATTAAGTTGGACCCTGCATATAAAACAAGTTGTCCTTTCGTATCATTATAATGTAAGTTTTAAGTTTGTTAACAAATGAATGCAAAGAAGATTATTAACCCAGATACTACTACCGTCCATTATAACACCCGAGTTCTTCAGGTAGTTTCGAATTTTTAATTATTTTTTCAGGTCTTTTTATGCATATAAGTAAACATATTACAAATTTGTGAAAATCGAAGACTATAAATAGTTTCTGTAACATGTGGGCTATGAAGGACCCTATAAAAAGAGAGATGAAAAAACAAACTTACGCTTTACTTTTACCGTTTGTATTTTTTAGTCTGTGGTAACATTTAACACCCTTACCCTGTGCCATACTGAAATGCATATATTACAATACAATTATCCAGCTCATACACAACGACACAACTCACTCTAATGGCTTTTCATTGTTTCACATGTTAATAAATCAACGCAATAAGTTTGATTTCACTAAAATCATTGAGAGTATTGTGGACATTTAGATGTGGTCATGTGATTTTACCACTATCATGATGAGTTTTTCAAAAATAACAATTAGTTCATTCAAAATCCGTTTTTGTATAAAATAATTGACTGTATACAGTCAACAATGCTGTGATACGTGTATACAAGCTATATGCTTGTATGAATTGTATGTATTGATGCATGCTAGTTATTAAAGTGATTTTAATGGCAATATAAACAAATCTTAATCATTTATTTCAGACTTTTCGTTACTGTATGTGGAAGTTATAGAGATTATTAGTAAATTATTACTAATACATATGATTTAGATATTGGCTCCATATCTACTGAAAGTTATTATTATTATAACTTTTTATTGTACACACGGAAATATATATGAAAACAGCATAATAGACAATTACAAAGGGCGAGCTTAAAGTTGTTCAGTTTGATGGTGTGAATCTAAAAAAATCAGCTGTCCCATACATTTAAGTCGAGTAGGTCCAGCAGTTTTGTATGGCACAGCTGATTTTTTCGTGAGGTAGGCTCCATAGTGAAACGTGTTCACTTGGTCTGAGTTCACCGTTTCAGTATTTGCTAGGCTGTCACTTACACCCTGTATAGATAAACATATATACAACGTATAAAT
Organism: Agonopterix alstromeriana; assembly: GCA_963924505.1. Classification (NCBI taxonomy): domain Eukaryota; kingdom Metazoa; phylum Arthropoda; class Insecta; order Lepidoptera; family Depressariidae; genus Agonopterix; species Agonopterix alstromeriana. Next base: position 9,891,975 of record OZ004662.1, on the reverse strand, counting down.
AAATATATAGCATTTAATTTTAAACCCTGATCATTTCGATTAGTTATACAGATATTTGGTATGAAAATTATGCAGACATGTAAATATTTCGAATGTTGCCACCATCATCAGCTCGATAGATCTCGAAGATCTTTATCATGTTTCTCTCAATCATGTCAGTTTGTATAGGTACTTATACACCCATCAAAAAAGATTTTTTAAAATACTGTTGCTATTCTAGAATGCTTGCTATTCATGAAGGTTTAAGGTTGGATTTCTGAAGCTGTCTTGACTCGAGCTAATTTATTAATATTATAATTGAAGTCTTACCTTTTTGTTAAAAGTTATGTTCCTAAAGATACCTTGAACTTTAATAACAATACAAGGAAAAATAGCTTTTTTCAGAATTGTTCTTATAATACCTTTTATTGAAATAGGTATGCTTTTCAGCGAGTAGTTAAAACAAATAACAATTCGTTTTATTTTTTATTCGATTTAAATATATTGTTCACGTGAAATGTCACGGTAATAAACATTTTTAAAGATAAATGTTAGAACATCTAGTAGAATAGGGATTACTTCTCAAATATCCATCATTTACTAACAACTACGTATTCAGGTGGGTACCATACATATTATTATTACTATGAGCTATGAGATATGTTTTGTCAGTTTCCAAGTTCGTATTTACTTCGTAGCATTTATACTATGAGGCGAATTGTTAGTTGTGAGCAGACATAAGTGTATCTAAATTTACGTTTATGTTTAACTTGTTATTTAGTCATTTTACTGTTGTCTATTGTCATTCTGTTTAAACTAATACCCGTTACCGGGCTCTTACCCCAGTTTTTAGGGTTCCGTAGTCAACAAGGAACCCTTATAATTTCGCCATGTCCCTCCGTCTGTCCATCTGTCTGCGGCTTAGCTCAGAAACGCTTAGTACTAGAAAGCTGTAATTTGACATAACCAAAGTGGTATCATAAAATCTTGAAAAATACTGTTTTAGTGTATCACACGAAACACGAAAAGTGGGGATGCATTTTTTTTCTCGTCTATCCCATTTCTCGTCTATAATAATAATAATAATAATAATAATAAGAAATTTATTCATCAGCAAGTAAATAGGTACAGATACAAAAGTGATCTTAAATACTAAATAACATGCTAAGATGAATAGGCATGAGCCTCAGCAATACTGCTGTTTTTCAGTCTACGCCTTGAGATGACACTGCACTGCCAAAACTTAATCTAATCCTATCGTTGGATAGGACTTTTAAAAATATTGTGGATGAGGGTAAATCATTTTTCGAATTAGGGATACGTTAGCGACATATTAAGCTTCCAAATTTTTGTTAGAGTCAAGTGGAAGAGTTACTACCTATTTGACTCAAAAATATCCTGATCGGACATGCAGTTATTTCTTCTATTTGTGTGTGGAAATTTTTATCCAGCAAATATAAATCGTTTTGTAAAAATAATATACCCCGTATTTAGCTATATACAGTACATTACTCGTTAAAATACATCTCTTCTGGCTATGTTAGTCAAAATTTTAAACCAAAAAACCTAGCAGTCTCGTTACTGTGGTTATAACCGAGCCTTTACAACGCGTTCAAATAGGTTGTTAACTTGCAAAACAGGCGCACCGTTCCCTTACAAAGGCTGTTATTTAACAGAAGATACTAAATAGAGTTGCTATAGAATACTACACGTGTAATTTACTAGATACCTGTTTTCGAATTATATTTAAAACAGTTAAAGTTTTAGGTAGGGTGGAGTCTTGTAATTGCAACTATGGAGCATTCGCACTTATAAGAATCACGATTCAGTTCTTCTCTTTATACCAACACCGGCCGTCTAGATGACTAGACATGTGTCTGAACTGAATCATGACTCTTAATAGTGCACTTTCTCCATATATGGAGTTGCAATAAACATACAACGTGTTAATGAATAAGCGCAAAACCTCATACACCCCAACTGATTTATAACAAATTAATTAGATTGAAACAATAATGTCATTATTTTGATTATTAAAATTTAAAGTTATTCGTATTTTAATTTTACAGGCAAAAATGATTTGTTATCATTTCAGCAATGAATAAAAGCGCTAGCGTGCTCGTGGATACATTTTAAGAATCCTGTTTTGGTAGTAAGTAGGGTGAGTGTGCCTGTGCGGTGGGTTGAGATCGAGTTTCGTAAATTTAAAATTTTACAAACAAATTATTTAATATTTTGAAAAAAATTACCTATGTTGAAACCATGATAATTCGATTCTGCTCTCGATTCTAAACAAACTACTTTCTAGTTTTGCGTTAATTCATTAACACGTTGTATAGTTGCAATTATATTATATATTATAGTCGGCCCGATAGCACAGTCGGTAGTGAACCTGCCTGCTGTGCCGAGGGTTTCGGGTTCGAATCCCGTAAAGGACAAATATTTGAATGATGAATATGAATATTTGTACCCGAGTCATGGATGTTTGTATCTTTATATGTATTCCATATCGTTGTCTAGTCATCATAACACAAGTCCAGGCTAGATTCTGGTACTTTAAATGTGACTAGATAATTTGTGTGACAATGTCCAAGATATTTATTTATATTTATATTACAAGACTCCACCTCACCACTTTTTACAATTTTACATATTCATTATTATATGGTCATAAAAAGTCAGTTACTAACCTATTAACTATACCTAGATAGATTCAGACCTATAGGTCCTATAGGATTCCTGTGAGTCGGGGCTCCTACAAAAGAAGATTACAGGAAGTGCGGCATACCATTCTCCACCACAATGATACACAGGGAGTTAGGGTAGACAGTTGCATTACTTTAATGGGTTACTTGTACTCATGATACTGAAAGACTTTTCCAAAGGAACAAACGGGAAATCACAAAAATTCGATTAGCTGATTGCATTTAGTATGAAAAGTCCAATTTTTTTTTGCTAAGTTCCTATAGGTTTCTTAAGCCTTAGCCCTTAAAGTAATGCAACTGTTTACCCTAACACCCTGTAGATGTACAGATATAGATTACAGGGCACAGGCCTACCCTCTTGGAACGAGAACCGGCGTATGTTCACCACGCGTGCCCAATGCGGATTCGTAGACTCCACAATCTTCAGCGTATGCAGGTTTCCTTATGACGTTTTCCTTCACCGCTTGAGAGCAGTCGGTATTATGTACATAAGTTAGAAAAACTCATTGGTACATGGTGTGTCTCCGGTTGGATTCGAACTTGGACCTCATGATTCAGTGAACATACCTCTCCACAAGGCGCCACCGCTGCTCTTTCCCATAACCACCTCGTTTTATCACCACAATGCTACCCACAATGTATCAATTATCAATTAGATGAGGCTTGTTAGTGGTTAACTTGCTCATTAGCTTAGAATACAGTGTGTGAACTAACTAAAAGCTAACCTTTAAATCACGTACTCTACCCATCAACCTGAACAACTTTTACTATGGGAGCAAACCTGTCAGAACAAAAAAAATCAAGTCTTTCAAATCAAATTGCAGTTTAGTATGGTTTGCTCCCACAGTAAAAGTTGTTCAGGTTGATGGGTAGAGTACGTGGTTTAAAGGTTTGCCTTTAGATAGTTTATATACTGTATATTCAGTCTACCCCAATATGCTCAGACTTGGCTAAACCAATCACCATTTATATATAGGGACCTTATTAGTATGCTGACTTTTTTTTAAGGGGATGATCAGACCATCAAAATGAACAACTTTCTCTATGGGAACAACAAAATCGTGGATAAAAAATCAACTGTCTCATACATTTAGCTCGAGTAGCTTTGCAGTTTTGTATGAAACAACAGATTTTTTTTAGCAATTTCGATGTTGGTGCCGTAGAGAAAGTTGATCTGTTTGATTGTCTGATCATCCCCTTAAAAAGTGTTAGCTTATTAAGAAGGACCCTATATGTATCTACTGATAAGGAAAGTTCGTTAATGAGTTCCTTCTACTAAAATGGGAATTAAAATAACGTCATAGAAAAATAAATTTACATAAATCATTGTACCGTAACAACTTTGAAGAGGCTCGAAGAGGATATGTTCAAAGTTGTTACGGTACAATATGCCAGGAGCATAGCAGGCTAATAAAATCTACAATGGAACAATGACACAAGTGATGCGCATTGTATTCATACTGCAACAATAAAACTCAGCAAAAATCATAGCAAACCTATATTGAGAATGCACAACAACTACAATGAAAAAGGCATCGCAACAAATTGGATTGCATCTCGCTTCATCAGAACGGTGACGATGCCCTTGTAAATAATAAAAATGGATTGTTAACGTAACACAATTGCTCGTGTGAGTATTCGCTGATGAAAGTAAACATTCGACGCTGCGTGGGACTTAATCCGATTTCCAATTATTATTATTATACAAACAAGCCCACCGTGTACTGAACAACTGAGTTGCTAAGGTAGCGTACGGTATGTAAATGTATGAAACAGACCAAATTTCTTTTACGATTTGTATTTGGGTCAACGTTCAGTTTAATTCTCTGAAGCACCCCGTAAAATATGTAACGCATTTAGTTTACACCATATCTGTTTTTCTATTTCAAGCAAATAGGACTGTCCTAAAAAGAATCCTAGAATATTTTAGATGTTTCGCCTGTAATTGACGAAACAATATTAAATAGTTTCGTCAAAATCTATAACGTTATGTAAAACTAGCGGTGCGCCCGCCACTTATTCCGCGTGGATTTCGGATTTTCGAAATCCAATCCCTGTCGAATATATATTCCAAAATTCATGTTTCTATCTTCAGTGGGTTAGGCCGTTGTCTGTCAGTCAGTCCGTCACAGAACTGTTTTATAAGTATAACAAAGATAGATTGATAACAAATATAAAATTGCTACCGGCTACCTATTACGGTTCAAACGATACATAGGTATAACAAACGGACGGACGGACGGATGGACAGACGGACGTACGAGACGGTAGCTTTAGTCATAGGGTCCCGTTGACCGTTACGGTTTGGTACGGAATCCTATAAAGAAATTAGTTTCGCTATTCATTAAAAGATTAAGAGGCCTATTACAAGCTCAGTGGCGCCCTCACCACAATAATAAAGATTTCTCAATAAAGAAAGCGTAAATTAAAAAAGTGCTACTCCAATAAACTACAAAAGCCTTCAAGCTATTGTTAAACAATACTTTTATAGGTTCTAATCATTCCACTTTTAAGAATTTCGAAATAAAAATAAACGCGGCCGTTTTGTTTCTTTTTTAAAATTTGTATATTTAGACCTATAAAAAACCTACAAAAGTATTCTATAAAAATAGCTTGAAGGCTTTTGTAGTTTATTGGAGTAGCACTTTTTAAATTTAGGCTTTCTTTATTGAGAAATCTTTTTATTGTGCTGAGGGCGCCACTGAGCTTGTAATAGGCCTCTTAAGTGCTAAAGCTACTCTCATAATCCTAATCTATTTCTTCTTATCATGTGGGCAAAAGCCCTGGTGTCAGAGTTTTTTCAGACCGCCTTACGGCCTTTGACATGGTTTTTTATATAACGATTACTACCACCACAAATAGTAGCCGGAACCAACGGCTAAACGTGCCATTCCAAGCACGGAATCATGTTTCTTTTCAGGCAATCAGGTGATTCAGCCTGCGATGTCCTAACCAACCAACGGGGGAAAAACGCATAAAGTGACATATCACTAGGTGTCCCCCGTGGGAATCGAACCCACGACCTCCGTGTTAAGAGCCTAATGCTCTTAAACATTAGACCACGGAGGCAGTTTAATAGTATTGTTCAAATTAGTACCTACGGTGGCATTGGTCAGCGTGAGCGGTGTGTGAGCGTGCTCAATGGAAGGGAAATCGGATCCGTGTCCACTCATCGATTTGATACGCCCAGTGGATTGGAACAAGCCTCCTATTGTTCCATTTACACATGCAAAAATATATGTGTTGCTATTTATTAATCCCTTTTATCTTTGTGGTCCGACATTACAGTGAAATAAAATTTGTCATTTTCGCTTTGTAAGTACAGCTTTTTGTTTCTAACATACCCTGAGCTTAAAGATTTATATTGTAATAGTTATTAATTTGTGTTATGTCGTACAGTTTCTGGCCGCATCTTCTCTACAGCAACAATAGGTTTCGACGTAGTAGACGTAGCTTCAAAAAAGTTTGTCGTTTAATAAGTGGGCTTCAGGCTTCATTTAATTAATAAATTATTTTGAGTTTGACTTTGAACAAATCTAGAGAGCGTTTTCACGCTCGCAAAAACATCGGTGGCAAAAATATATCATCAACTTTTATTATATTACCTACCTACAGTTTGTTTTTGATTTGTAAATGTAAATGTAAATTGCAGTGCTCTCAGAGGGGTTATGATGCGAACATTAATTCACTGTATAAGTTCTTTCTTCACCAGTAAATGCTTCAGACCATTAAAATGAGCAACTTTCACTATGGAGCCAACATCGAAATCGAGAAAAAAACGTTGTTCTATACATTTGGGTCGAGTTTTTTATTCGCGAATTAGATTTTGGCTCCCTAGTGAAAGTTGTTCAGTTTGATAGTCTATAATACCCCATTTAACCCCATGTAACGTATTAAATATTATACCCTGTATACTTATTTATTCTCTATAGAGGTCTAGATATCATAACATACCTACAAGTTCAGGCAAGAATATCTGGAACTTTAAGGCCTTGTTTCACCAGTTTTTGATAAGTTTTTGTTAGCTTATCTGACAGCTCGTTTGACATATTTTGTATGAATAATATGTCAAACGATCTTTTAAATAAGCTATCAAGAACTTATTCGTAAGTGGTGAAACAGGCCTTAAATGTGACTAGATAATTTTTGTGACAATGTCCAAGATATTTGTTTATTATTATTACATCATTGTATTTCCTTTGAAACATTTTCTCAGAATGTTAACATGTTAAAACCTTTAACAACAAGCGAAAACATGAACCTTATTCATATTTACAAGATGAAAAGCAACGGACGGTCACTCGTGGGCTAATAGAGCGGCATCAAACACAGATTACCATCTACCCCCCAAGGGTTTGCGAAAGGACTGTACAGGAAATGAAGGTTGTCTGCGGGGCGGCGTCATTTCCGTTGAGGCCGGTATGGTACGGACGGACGCGAACATTCGCTATAAACAGAACGTATAGATTAAGGACTAAAGATATAGTTGTTTAAAAACGCGACAAAAGTGGAAGGATTCTAAAAAGGGGACAAAAATACAATTTGTATGTACAGACTGTTAAAGTATACTATTATAATGAGTCTCAGGTTACGTCTGTCATGATCACGGGGTAATAGCAGTGATCATGGTCGAAATGTCGGTAAGTAAAATATTAAAAATCTTGTTTCAATGTAGAATTTTTATTTTACTCTAATAATCTAAATACACTTTCTGATTGCTTAAAAAATGTCGCAGCTGTAAAAGTATCTTTTTATTAAAGACTGAAAGTAAGTAATAAAATTTTTATCAAACGAATACGTTTATATAATTACAGAATTGTAATTATGATCCTGGCTAATAAGCTACGAAATAATATGTTTATTATTATTGGGAAAATAATGACGGGCTTAATGCGATTTTACCTTGATAAATGTTATTCTCTTTTATTCTCTTTTTCTCGGCTTTAAACTCTACCATTCGACCATGTTAGCCGCACTCTAGGTTAGCGCTATAACTTAAGTTGTTGCTCTGTAGTACCAGTATTATCGCCCAGTGCTGCCATCTGCGATACTTCCACTTCGCGCCTCCATTGTGAACTTCGCTTTTGTCTGAGCTTTTAGATCTGTTTACTGTAGTTTTGCATGTGAGCTTTGAAGCTCACTGAATAGACGTTTCTGCATGAGTCTTAGATATATGTCTACTATTTGTCTCACGAATTTATAGTTCTTGCGTTGATGTTCACGAAACTAATCCAAAACGATTTGTTGAATCTAATAACTTAAATATTTGCTGCATAACATCTCATTTTTACTATTTATTTTCTTATTAAAAGCATTATAACAATATAGGGTCCCGGCTAGTATCTTTAAACCTATTAAGTATAATTATCGTCGAATGGATCCGGCTTAAGGCGCAATGGTAGGACGAAATACCTTGGAGGCAAATTTTATTTTTTAAATTTTGACTATATTTATAAAATTTACCGGAACAAAAGTCATTCCTCAGTATTCTTGGATATTTTATCTAGTGAAATCATAAATTGAATACACGATTGGAATTACTTCACTCGATAGAAAATCGTTATAAAAGTAACGTATTTTCATATATTTTTTAAAAATTTTCTCGTTTTAGAAGAACTTAAAATAGTTTTTACCCGACTGCGCCAGAAGGAGGGTTATGTTTTTCGAGCGTATGTATGTATGTATGTAAGTATGTATGTATGTTTGTATGTATGTTTGTATGTCTATTACTTTGGCACGGCCTACAGCCGAAACGGCTTGATGGATTTTAACTTATGAGATGTCATTCGATTCTTAAAAATTGTGAGAGTGACATAGGCTATATTATTTTAATATGGCGTCTGCGAAATAAAAAAGGGAGGGGGAATAAACATTTTTTTTTTGTTAAAAATTACAATATGGGTATCAAATGAAAGCTGGTGAACAGACAATTCCAAAAATATATATATTATAGTACTTTTATGTTACCGTTTTTGGTATTTATACTCACATATTCACCATTAGTTTATCTAGTGAAATCATAAAAGTACTTTTGTTAATTCGTTTTAATCGAAAAATGGCACACGCACACACTTTTCGGAGGGCTGGGCAATCGCGTTTCTCATAGAAAGTATTCGTCTGAACCTATGGCCCCTTAATATGTTAAAAGTGATACTTGCGACATCTGCCTCCAATAAAGTTACCATTTGTAGCAGCTAATGTCTTTGACTACCCCGAAAGGGATTTTGGTCATGAGATTATGTATGTAAGATCATCATAAATAGTAAAAACGCGACTGAACATTCGAATGCAAGGAAGTTGATATGGTAACCAATAACCACAGTTTTAATCTAGATTGACGATCGCCCCAAGATTAGCGTACCTACTGAAGTACTGAGGCACGAACAATAGTCTACGAATTTGAGACTTTAATTACATAAACAACCACTATTAAATGCTGGTCTTAAATACTTAATAACAAAGAAGCGTACCTGTATAAGTACCGTGAAATGTGGTGACTTTGCCAACGGACGTTGACTTTGCCCTTTGACTATTTATATGTGGACTGGTTACGCGTGTAGTTCTACTAACAAACATTTCTGCCCCTTTTTGCGGGGGGCGAGGTAACACGAAATCCGCAACTTTGGATTTTATTCCCCATAACTTTAGATTCTAATTTTGAATGTTAAAAATCATGAAAAGTAGTCTCGTGTGAACCCCAAACGTTCTAAGTTCGAAGTTATTATTTCGCAATTATAGGCTGTCTCGTTTAGTGATAAGGTGTAAAATTGAATGTAAATGCACAAGATGAATTGTGCTTATACCGTGGCAGAGAGGAAATGCTACCGCAAGGCTAGTCCTTATAATAATTAGTCAAAGACTTTGCCATCAGCTACGTGCATTCATAAAATCAGATTTTCTTAGCCACTTTTAATAGAAAGTTAAAGTAAAAGTTAAATTTGGACTAAATTAATCTGATTTTATGAATGCACGTAGCTGATGGCAAAGTCAACGTCCCTTGGTAAAGTCGCCACATTTCACCGGTAAAAGTTTACTATCCTATCGTCATCACAATTTTTTAGTAAACCAAACGCTTCCGTCCGTAAGTGGACACGAATGAAATCTTGATTCTTACTTGTTGCTTGTTTTGACGCATTCGAAGGATCGGAACTTAATTTTTTAGTAAATTGACTAACAAAACTATTGTGAACAACTATAGTTACTAATGGTCTCTAAAATATGGATCGTTAAGCGCATTATACACCTCCTGGGACCCTGTCCAACTTTAGTCTAACTCTACCCAAAACGGTAGGTATTGACGACGTATATATGTGTTGAATTTCGTTGAAATTCGTACAGTAGCCCGCTATGATCCGAAGAGACCCGTATAGCTTGGATTCTTAACTTGAGCCGTAGACTGTACATACTTGAACGCTTAATCGAGCATAGCGTCGACCTGTGAAACGGATACAAGAGGGGCTTATCTGGTCCGGATGTAAGCCGGAGCCGCTGAGCTGAGCCAATATTATGGCCTTAGGTATCGGGTAAGCAAGATTTACTGTACACAAGAGTTATAGGGTACTGTTGCTATCGCTTTGTGGCTTTATTTTGTTTAATAACGGGTGTCTAAGTGTGGTCACGTGACTTTTAAAGGAACCTTATTTTTTGTTAAGGTTATTCACATATAGATAACGCTCTGTTTTGTTTACTAAATATCATTAAGAAATATGATACTAGTAGTCTCCCCTTGACTTTGTCTGTGTGGAATTTTATGCATATGTCCTTCCCCACTGTTCAAGCCATACCAAATTTCATAAAAATCGGTTCAGCGGTTTAACTCTTTTGTATTTATAACATTTGTACTTAGGGCCTGTTTCACCACTTTTGGATAAGTTCTTGTTAGCTTGTTGTAAGTTGTTGTAAGCTAATAAGAACTTATTCGGAAGTGGTGAAAGGCCTGTTGCCCTTAGTATTTTATCTGACAGTTTTTCTTTTCTTCCCAAGCAAGGGTTTTTGGGTACTAGAGACCAACACGTCTAGCATGATTTCTCTTCTTGCGCGCGACTCGGCGCGGCAAGCGCGGCCTTCGATCTCCGAAAAACGCAGAAACATGTTATTTTCTATGCAGCAAAGGCGCGTCGCGCGCGTTTAGAGAAATCATACTAGACGTGCAGATCCTTTTGGAAGAATGACTACTACCAGTAACGAGAAGAGTTTGCAGTATTTTTTAATCCCAGTGCCGTTGCTGGCAAATTTTTAAGAACTGGCAACCATTGATTAGTCATAAAGTTACTATACCTTACAGCATAGTCGATTTTTTTTGCTTACGCTAGTAGACGGAATGTCAGTATAACCGCGTATGAGATTGCGATAGTCATAAAATCCGATACAATTTATATGAAGTGAAATTTTTTAGTCAAGTGGCCGTAGTACAAAAAAGTGGTTACGTCGACAAGGACAGCAATAAGGTAGTGATCTTCTTTTTTAACTAGAGCGAATTTGCTATGTACATCTCTTATTGAGTGAATAGGATAAAACATGTTCCGACCTCTGTTACTTCTTCCTCTACCCCTTACAGGAATAGAGGAACTAGCATGAGTTGTCAAATTCGCTAAATACGGTAAAAATTGGAGCTCTGTGAATAAAATTGTGAATCTAACGTAAAATCTTGGACAATTTTATGGTATAGTGTTATTATATTTCGCAAAATTATCCACCATGCCGCTAAGTTCCCAAAAACGATTATATTATATTGCCTCGCGTCACGTATCTTTTTCTATAATACAGTGGTGCCACTAGGTATCTCGCTCCCGCAGCCGTCAACTTCTCTATGGTATAGCAACTTTATGGATCCAGTTCTCAACAAAAATTGTCAGCAACGGTGTACGACATAGTTTAAATTTCATATTCATGTACGTTCCAACCATAGTTATGGTTCCAACTAATAGCTCAAGTTTAAGCTAATCAAAATCCTCACACGTACAAACTTCAAGCAAGAAAGCTTATAAGTATGTAATTTACAAACTGACAAAGACTTTGGCGAAATTACTTTGTCTAGATCAAAGCCATAAAGACATCAAAAACTTTGTCCTCCTTTGGTCGACTCCCTGATATAACTTTTGAACAACGTTCCATAACAACTTTCTTCTACTTAGTATCGTATTTCAATCCATTTTCACCCATAAAATGAAGGACGTAAGAGTTGTATCCAGGGACATTCATTGTGAAATGAACTGTGATCCATGATAAGTTTCAGATTAACCTTTGCTGCAGGAAATAATACTTAATAAGGAGGAATTGTTTATTACGTGAACGGAATTCAGATTAATTACGTCTCTAAGGCGGAAATTCCTTTGAAATCATATAATATGAAGTAGTAATAAAAGATGTTTTAGGGTTGAATTAAAATATTAAGATTGTACATTTAGGGTATATATGCTCACGACTATATTCCCCGAGGGGGTAGTCAGAGGTGTTCTGAAACCTCAGAGCATCCACGTTTCACCAGTAGTACCGAAACTCTGTCCAGTGTGACGGGGGGTGAGCCCGTCGCCACTTATAATGGACAGTGGGTACAATACATGCCTCGAAATTGAAGCATGCAGGTTTCCTCACGATGTTTACATTTAGGGTGTATTTTTAATTAAATGGTTAGCGTGAAAGTAAATATAATCAGTTACTTATTTGTTGACAATGAGATATTTTGCAGAAACAATAATAACCATTTAATTTGATATGGCATGGACTGAGCATTCTGATCAGTGTATGTCAAAATTAAGCAATATGCATATTTTTTCTAAAAGTCCAATACAGATCTCATGTCAGTCGAACCTAAAGCCATTCAAAGTGAAAAACTGAAATTTGTTACTTACCTACTCTCAAAGGTAATGAAGCAACGGTCAGGGACCTTCAATCCGAGTTCATAGTTCATCCCCATTAAAAAGTTACACTCTCCAAGCAGTTCCGTAAGGAGAGGATGAAGGCCCTGGAAATGATGGCTTGACCTGTCGATATCGTCATCTGAGATAATTTGTATCAATATCCTCAGAGAGATGAATGCGTAAGATCGCGAAAAGTGGAGAATTTTTTTTTTAAATGAGACCCCTGGGTTCCCGTGAAAACGTGGGACATAATTGGGAATCACGCTAGGATGGTGATGATGATCGAAAAGGAGCACAATCATCGATTTATTTAAAAAATAAATCGATGATTGTGGTCATATGAAGTGACGCGCAAATTAAGGAAGAAAAGTTAAACAACAAACTTACCTACCGCCCATATTGTAGTTAGTCTAAAAATAAACCCAAATCCAATAGATTCAAGACGACTTGGAAATACCTTTTATGGTATTAATGGTACTTGACATTGTAAATTTTCTTAAAAAGCGGATGGATAATGTTCTTCAAAATAATTGGTTACCCCTTTAATTTCACGAATGTATTTTGTATTTATGACATAAAGTTAGAATAGACTTGACGTTGTAAAACTAACGCATTTGAATCCAGGGAGATACGAATTTATTAGTGAAATAATGTTGAAAGAACGAGTCGGATTATCGCACCGTAAAATAATAGCTGATGAAAAAAATATTTTAATTTCTAAAAAAATATTTCAATATACATATTTGCTTCTACTTCATTCATTCGGCCTTAAATTGCATATGCAATATATTGCATCAAATCTTTCATGCAAAACTTGCATGCTTTATCTTGATGGTCCAAAGCTTTGTAACAACTACCAAAAACCAATTCCGAGCCGAACCAAGAAGGAAAGTTCCAAGTTTACACCATTATGAAATCGTATTTTGATCATCAGTGACCTCAACTCACGCTAAGAACGTCATCCTTGCTACGAAAGGACATGTCAATACCCCACTTCGTTTGCCCCTTTAGCAGAACCGCTCAACTTGCTCAACTTCAAGTGACACTTAGGCAAACTTGCCGACAGTTGCACCTAGAGCGGTTGCAGACACTAACTGCCAGGAAACTAGCACTGCAGTAAGTGCTTGTGTCGGGTCGAGCTAGATATCTGGTTGAACACTGGTTTGGTCTTATGGGAATACCTATGAGCTAATAAAACGTGAGTTTAATCCTGCTCAGAAGATTCTCTAGTTCTATTGGTTTACATTTTAAGATTGAGGACGATATATTCTTGTTTGTTTTACAAGTTTAATAAAAACATGTCATCTTAATTATGTAAATCGTGCAGCAGATTGTGTTGGGAGGAAATGCGATAATTAATTTTTTTCCTAACCTTACACCTTGGATCCCGGAGAATGGACGTCGCCGTCAGGGTCAACCCCGGAAGAGATCGAGAGTCGACACGGATAACTTCGACAAAGGGTGGACGGAGCTGGCTCAGGACAGGGATGCATGGAGGAGAAAAGGGGGACAAAAGCCTTTGCCCAGCAGTGGGATGAAATAGGCAACGGAAAATAATATTATTATATTTTATTTATTTTAAAATGGGCTGGCGTTTGGCGTTTGGTAATAAGCGATGACGATGGCAAGCGGTCACCTCATAGTCATAGTAATGGAGCACGTCTACCGAAAATGTTCGTTCAGTCTTGACTTGAATATAACCAGATCGTTGTATGTGTGAATATAAAATATTCGAGAATATAATGTAACATTGTTAGTTACAACATTGTATTTACCTACATAAATTCAATTTCTTATAAACCATTTTATAGCAGTGCAGTGTTAAAGAGACGTGTTCTAAAAATCTACTTTGCTGTGCTACCTAAACATTTTATTAGTAAACAAAATATCAGCTATGCATAGTATGTTAGTAACTTACGGGTTAAGGAAACGAACGCATTACAAAGTTGCCTTAAGTAAAGCTGAAATTTACATGTAACATGATTGCAACAGTTAAACTACTTTCGCTCTGAAAGAACTTCGAACTCGCTCGAAGCAAAATTTAGACTTTGCAGTTTCACAGCAGCGAGTCTCCGAAATGTTAAGTTTAAGGATTCGATAGTTCGACAGTTTTGTAACTACTGCCTATGATTGATAGACTTCCAAAAGTAGAAGTTTGATAAAAATCCCTATACCGAATTTCAGCGTTAGTTCAAAAAGCAATAGATCGATATAGTTCTATGGGTCTGGACAGAGATTCAGAAATACATCTTGATGATCCTTTTTAAGTTCCATAGGTACTGAAATTGGAATATAAATTTGTAGACCGTCCGTCGCCTCTTTTTTAAATTCTGTTTGTCTCTTTTAACACTTAACTTTAAAATCGCAATTATGTATATCTTAATTAGTTACTAGGATAAATTGTTTTCCTGTCTGTCCAGTGTCCATTCAGTAAATTATGTCTCTTTAGTGGCTCGCAACGCCAGTCGCATCTGGTTGCAAACTTGGGAATAATACTTACCCAGCCGTTATACCGCATAAAACTTTTATACAAACCGGCACTTAGGAGGTATACAAGAAAGAAAATAGGATATTAAGTAATAACTTTTTGTTGCTGAGGCATTAATGAGCATAAAGATTATGTTGTGGCGATAAAAGTGGGTACAAAAAGCTGCGAAGTTTCTGCGATAATGCACAGATCCATTACAGGCAGTGGTGCCCACATTAATATCGTATATGCATGCAAATAATACATTGTTTATAGAATACGGCCAATGTTGATCATTTATGCTAAGTATAGCAAACTGAGAGTTGTTTAACTAAAACTCTCGTAGGAAAAAACATTTATACATAAAGAATAATTGTTTACTTAAACTTGTATACAATAACAAAGTTAAACCATGTTAACGTTTGAATGTAGCTCTGTATTATATATTTTCTTTTTCTTTTAACTTCCATAAGTACCTAAACAAAATAAGCGAGTAAAAAATTAATAACGAAAGGAAAAGAACGAAACATTTTGTTTCTATTGTTCGTTTGCGCTCACAAAGCCATTACCAATTGACTAAAAAGGGTATAAAAGGATTCGTGTTTTGCCAAAACATCATAAGTATTAAGATTCAATACTATCTTGGTGAATGAGGATAGAGCATTAAGAGAATTAATGTTCCGCCATGGTACCATAGGTACAGTCACAGAGCCGGATTGAGTGTGGGATATATATTTTTTTAAATAAATATTTGTTTCTTTAATACGTATTAAATAATACATACCTAAACATAATTATATCAAGCTAGAACGATTAAATGAGCTTTTCAAGAATCTTGCCTTACATTACATGAATTTACGAATGGTTTGTCAGTCGACGCGGACACTCAGTATGTAAACAAACACTTTAGAAAGGGAGTCACGTTGCAGGTTCTGACACGAGCACTTGTCTCGCGTGGTGTTCGCGCGTCGCGTTTTTGCCTGCCACGAGGCTCCGCAATCCTCAATCTCTTATTGTTCTTGATCAAAAACAATCACTGAGATTGGGGTAGATACTCCCACAAACTACTTGACATTAGCGGAAATGCAGTGCTAACGCACAAGGAAGAGTCCATTAATTATAAATAAATAAGAATAAGCTAAGAAGAATAGAGATAAGACAAGATAAAACTTTATTCTTTTAAAACAGTAGATATTACATAAAAGATAATTAAAACAGTATAATTAAATGAATTATCAACTGATCGCTGAGATTTTGTATGAAGAACTGTAAAATACTTCATGTTTTACTAATTTTGAAGTTCGATGAATACATAGTATAAACTTAAATGCATTGCTTTGTCACACACAGCACAATGCTTCGTCAATAAAAACAGCCAGTAATTAGCAACATGCCTCGTCAAAATCTTAAATAAACAGTTCTAGATCTGCAACATCCTCGGTCGACTTACTAAACTAAAATCAACCACAAGTTTTATCAATTAATAAAAACAAAAGCCATCTTAAGAGGTCTTTTATAGTTCAGTGGCTAGAAAAGTATTTTATAAAAAACTTTTGTAGTTAATTGGAGTAGCACTTTTTTAATATAGGCTTTCTATATTGAGAAGTCAAAGTCAAAGTCAAAGTCAATATAATTTATTCAATATAGGAGCTTACAGCACACTTATCAAACGTTAAATCTTTATTACTGTGATGAGGGCGCCACTGAACTGTAAAAGCCCTCCGCATCACGGGATTCACGAGCACGCACCATTATTGCGACATGTAGATTTAAACCAGAAGAAATGGCCCTCTACTTAGTCTTGATACGGCCCTGTTTCGCCTTTCACCAGTGTCCGCAGAGGCAAATCGAAGCGCTCTGAATGGATTGAATAAAGAAGATCGATAATCTGGAGGAACGACCTAATACTTATTGAAGACTTATTGGATAGAATGGGCTTGAATCTGATTTATAGCGTTTGATATATCAGCTTGTTATGATTAATTTAGTTGTATTTATCTGGATAATAAATAGGTACTAATCTTTACTATTACAAAAGTGTGTCTGTACATCGAATATATTTACAAAAAAAGATGACGATATGAGTTTTAGGTGTCCCTGTCTCCAAATCAACCTTTTTTAGAATTTTTGTCTGTCTGTTTGTTTGTGTGTTTGTTTGTGCGAGCATCACGCGAAAACTACTGAACCAATTTTGATGAAACTTTTCTTGTTTGATATCTTAAGATCTGTCGCGGGTTAACTCTAGTAAAATCTAATATTACTCATAAGTTTAAGACTGACAAATTCAGTGGCATGTATGCAAAGTGATTGGAAAGAATGCACTGCGTACGGCGGGTTGCGGATTCGAATCCCGACCGCTATTAAGTTACAGGGATCTCATCATGACTGGAGTCTTTGCCCTACAGTGGGATTCTACGGACGCGCGGCGGTACTTTATGAGTGTTCTTTATAGTGAATCACCTCGGTGTCTCTCCGTCCGTCTGTCACTCGCGTAATTATCAAAAACATGGGCAAGGGGAGCTGAAAATTAACATATTTATATGTAGGTATTCTCTCATAAATGAAGTTGGGAAAACTCTAAAATAATGCTGTCCCCGTCTGTACTTCATACACAAAGTATCTTCATCATCAGCCTATACAGGGTGTTAGAATAAACAGTTGCACTATTTTAAGGGGTGATTGTACCCATGACATTGAACAAATTTCCCTAAGAATCCTATAGGAAATTTTTATGACATGTCGAAAAAAATTTTTGCGAATTTCCTATAGGTTTTTTTAGAGAAAGTTGTTCAGTACCATGGGTACAATCACACCTTAAAGTAATGCAACTGTTTACCCTAACACCCTGTATACGTACCAATGCAATGCACAGGTTTGCCCTCAAAGAGGGTGTGTGGTCCACTTCAGATACGCATTAGAATTTCTTTTTCAGTCTACCTATATTATGCAGCTTTCCTCGCGAAGTTTTCCGTCACCTAAATTCCTTTCTAAAAAATTATGAACATTGGAAATTATGAATAAATAGAAAGAAAATTGTCAGGTTGGTAACCATGGGTAGTTTTAATTCTATTCTAATATGTAAAATTACCTAGATTAGTTAAGTACATATCCTGAGATATGTAGGTAACGTATTTAATTTTACACCTTGTATATACTTCACAGCGCAAAATTTTTAAATTTTATTAGATTACTAAAAAGGTAAATTACCAAGTTTTTTCCGAATAGAAACGAAATGGTTTTTAATTTAACCACACAAAATAACAGTTTCATTGATAAAAGCCTAATTGTGCGTATTACGAGTATTATTGTGATGTGAAAACCGATAGCTGTAAAAAATACTACTTTAGTTAAAATCCAATTAAAATGTAATCTATGGTACGTAATACCATACATTCAGTACTTCCCTTAGGTACTTCCTATTTCTATTAATCTATGTTAAAAACTTTTTTTAGAATATCATAATCTCCTTCGATTGAAATATAAATTGAAATAAGAACACTAGAATACGTGAAAAAAGAAACTAAAATTAGTTTGTTTTTAATTTTCAATCTCAATTGGCGGGAAAATGAAAACAGTTTAAACAAAATGGGGCGTGATCATGGGATTTCATAATAAAATGTGATTTTTACAATTATAAGTTTTAATTTAAAATGCTGTATCTAATCACCAAAATCACTATAGGTCTGCTTATTAATGCGAGTCAACGAACGAATGAGTCACCATCTTATAATATATAAAGGGCTCGAAGAGATTTTACTAAAATGCCTGTAAGTATTTTGATTTATTTCTTTTATTAGGGCTAAGAGAGGGGCTAAGCCATAGATATAAACGACAATACCTGTAGTCTAACCCTACAAGTACCCTACTAGTATAGCCCTACAAGGCCAAAATCGATATAAAGCCGCATAAAAGTCGATGTATAGGATAGCCGTTTGGTACACAGTTACTTTAGGTTAAAACAATCATTTTGTTAATGACATCATCAATTTTAGTATGGGATTAAACATTTTTTTGGCTGTGAAACCTATCGTGTAGGGTATCAAATGAAAGGGCTTCATGAACCGGTTTTAAAAATATAGGTACTACCTCATAATCTTTCAGCCACGTGTTTTCTAAAAGTCCAAAAAGTTTTTTCAAAAAATATCAAGTTTCTCCAGTTAGGAAACGGCTGAGTAAATTTTTGTAAAGCATACGCCAAATTTCTCGTAATATCCTTATATCTAACGTCAATAAAGCAATTTCAATAAATCAAATAAAAATATCAAAAACTTAAATTTGAGGAGGTCATAAATATTTTTGTAACACCACTGGCTTTTCGGTGAAGGAAAACATCGTGAGGAAAATTCGCTTCAATTTCGAGGCATGTATTGTACCCACTGTCCATTATAAGTGGCTACGGGCTCACCCCCCGTCACACTGGACAGAGTTTCGGTACTACTGGTGAAACGTGGATGCTCTAAGATTTCAGAACATCTCTGACTACCCCCTCGGGAAATATAGTCGTGAGCATATACATACATACATACTAATATCTATACCTATGTAATTCAACGACTGACCACCAATTTGACTGTCCACCAAAAGCAAAGCATGTTAACCTACTCGTTAAAATTGTGTTTCATTTTCGCATTGATCATAGCAAGCTCAAGCGGCTTAGTCCAGTTATGGCCGATAATAACCGCTATGCGCCAATTTGAATGCATTTCAGTAGGCGGTCGCAATTAAATGCAACCGTTTCAATGGATCTTTCAACGGTTCTGAATGTATAAGGGGTCTTTGTTATAATGATGGAATGGTTTATAAGCGTTTGTTTTGTTAAATTATTACTTTAGGAATCAAGATTTATAGAAATTTGTCAAAAAAATTATTGGGCTCTAAGTCTATCCCTCCATTTTTATTAAGTTCTTGTTAGCTTATCTGACAGATTATTTGACGTATTTTTCATACAAAATATGTCAAGTGACCTGGCAGATAAGACAACCAAAACTTACTAAAAATTTTGAAACAGTAATTAAAGGAGTGATCGATTTGTGGCAATATCAACATTACGTGTCAATTAATTTCTGCGTTCAATTTGAATGTCATTAGGTAGATTAAAGAGGGGCAAGTTGATTTAAAAATAAGTAGGTGGATAGTCAGAAATGTTTCAATAAAACACTTGTCATAAACATGTGCTCAAAAGCAGGTGTAGCCTACACAAAATTATCCTTTACTTTGAAATGTAACAACAATAAAAGGAAAACTTTATGCTGCTCTACTTTGAGACGGAAAACTGCCTATGAGCTGCACCTCTGCGTGGGCGGGAAAGTCCGCCCAGCATTAGTCCGCGTGCGAACGCCGGTCTGGCACCACGTGCCGGTATCACGTTGGATATTCGGAGGGAAAAGTTTTCGACGAAACACTTTTGATGTTTTTAAAAATGAAAATGGAATGAAACGTGCGGTGTGAAGATGTGAATTTTGACGACTATGTTTGAAAAACATGAGTTTGTTTGTTTGGAAAGTTGTGCAGTGATAACGGGATGATGATAGGTTTGTTGCTATTGTTTCCATAATTTAATTAACTAGGTACCATTAATATTTAAAAACAACGTTTAATTCTTGAAAGTTCTTTTCAGACAAATTGCATTGTAAATAATGTAATTCTGTCGAGTAGATAACGATAATTTTCCCAATTTCGGCGAATGATATACAAAAATACATACTATATTAAACAGGGTGCTTCAGACCATTAAAACTGAACAACTTTTACTATGTATCCAGTATCGAAATGGCGAATAAAATAGGCATAAAATACGTCAATTTGGCTAGGTAGGTAGGTACTCGACCAAACTGTATGAAATGTTTTTTTTTCGACATTTCAATGTTGGTCTCATAGTGGAAGTTGTTATGTTTGATAACTGCAGTATGTACCGCATTTAAGTTTACAATCTGTATAGACAAAATATAACAATAAAGAGTAGCTAATAAGGAAACCTAAGTATCCCCTAAAAGGACTGGATAGAATTATCGTTTCAATGTTGAGTTAAATTAAATACCTAAATAAATCAGAAATGTGAAACGTCCGTTCGTTTATTAATTCGTGTTCTCAATATTTTTGTAGTCTATATCTCTGAGAAGAACACAGGGCATTTACAAGCAGGACCATATAACATTCTCTAAATCTACAGAACATAACGCAGACAAAGTTTTGATTTACTCTAGGATCTACAATCAAAAGTAGAAACTGTACATAACTGAAAAAGTTTAGTGATTATGATCTGTCTAACAAGATTGGTCATTTCATCAACGAAAATTTTGTTCGGTCTCGTATTGGACTCGCCCTTTTTTTGATTTTGAGCGCAGATATCTCGGGACAGAAGCATTATATCGATTTATTTTCTGTAGGAGTTATATTCCATTGGACAAGACCTATCGATACCTCACACGATTTAAAAGAAAAAACTAATGTTTTCCAACCCCTTTTTCGTTTTTCATAATTGTTTCTTCATAACTATATATCTGTTTTTGGGTTACTGTTATCTATCTTCATGATAAATTTCGATTCAATAGGTGCAAAAATGAACGAGTTATTGAGGCGGGGCATGCAGACAGAATGGACGAAAGTATAAATTCCTTGTTTGACTACGGAACCTTAAAAATATATTTGTATTTACATTTAATGTTAATTTCATGATAATTACATTGAGCAACTGCCTTTGAAAATGAAATAGAAACAGGTACGCCCGAATTATGAGGTACCTAGTCGGAATATAGATTAGATGAGATACATTTATAATAGAGTTAGAGATAAGAGGTGCTCAAAATTATAAGGTAAGAATGAAAAAAGTTCCAAATAAAATCACAGTTTTATCATTTGAATTTTAAGGAGCTAATAATATTCAGATTATAGCAAAGTTACAAATCAATAAAGTTAGAAGAGAAGGGAATTAATTCTAAATACTACTTTACCACAATCCATTAACAGGAAATACTTGTATTTCCTTTTATATCCTGTTCTCATTGCCTTGCATCCCGATGCACATCCGTTCAAGAAATTCACTAAGCAATAAAACCGCGTGAATTATGCAGATATAACTTTTATAGCGAGCTCATATTTGCCTGAAATATTTCATGGCTTTGTGAGATTTTTAAAAAGCCAGACTTGCTTTAGTGGGTCGGGGTAGAACTCGGCAATGGCTGGGTAGTAAATAAAGCAAGTCCGCGCGATAGACGCCGCTCACTTCTCCTGATTTATGTTATGGCCCAATATAAACGACATAACACTAAATTTTCAAAATACCGATTAACTGCTTCAAGTGAAATATGTTTGGTATTAAGTATAGACTGCGGTTTAGAGAGTGATCGTTCGAGAGCTGCGATTGATTGTTTGTTTATTATTTTAGATTTAGAAACGATTCGGCTCTGGAAAAAAGGAAGTTTAACTTTAAAATCGTTATATTCTGACGTTTGTCTATTATTCCTGAAAAACATATATTCTTTAGTTTTATTAACATTTATTAGAACATAATACAGGTTTTTTGTTATTGTATATAATTTTTGTTATAGATTTTTTAATTAATAATTATTTTGTGCCCATGTTTTTTGTTTATACATCTCGACAGTACTACTCACAGGTCCTACTTAAATAAAATACAAAGGTGTAGAGGTTCTCGTAGGTAGTTCTATAATCTTGTATGGCTACACACGTCCAAATTATCAATGTCTCCTTGTAACAAGTTAAAAATTGTGTTCTGAATTTTTAAAACACGACCCGAATATTTTATTTATAATATGTATGTAGTCATACCTACTCAAAAATTTAAGAATCTTCGTTACATATTTCCCTACTCATTTATATTATATACTGACGAACATAGACGAAAATTAATTCAAATAATACTATAGGTAGTACAACGTCGTAACTCCTAGAAAGCACTAATTAACAATAGTCCGTCTTGATCCAGATCACGCAATATCATGGGTGTTCACCACGCTAGCGGTGGCCCAAGCGGTAAGCTCCGGCGACAAGCGGCCACACTTCGTGGTCGAACCACCGTCGCGGATTCTGTGGCCGGCCACGCGTGGGGCACATGCCGCTTGCCGCGCCACTGGACACCCGCAGCCAGAAGTGCACTGGGTCACTTCTGAAGGACAGATACTTACCACAATACCTGGATTAAGGTAAGTTACTCTTTTCTATAATAGAAAACTATTTGGGTTTCGTGACGTACCGTTCGTTCGTTCGTTCGTACCGTTTCATGACGGTATTAAAAGCAAATTTTAGGTACGTCTGCCTCTAAGAGGAAGGATCTCTCTTTAAGACTAGAGTGAGCCATACCAATTGTAAAGTGTCCACTTTTTTTGACGTTTAGGTTTGAGTGTGTGGTGTCAAGTAGTATGGACAAAAGGCACCAAGTGACATATGGCCTTATGTTTACGGTCACTTTTCACACACACTAGCTCAAAAAAAGTGGACAGCCGCATAAACAAATATATATAGTTCCAACTCCTTCTACTATTAAAGGTACGTCATAAGACAAAAGAGAACAACTATGTACAATCGCAAATTTATGCGGACTCTATGGAGATCCTTCCTCTTAGGTCTGCCTATTTAAAGTGTAAAAATCTCATGGGTATATTTGTTTTATCATCAAAATCTAAATTGAGGGCATGAGCAATAATCGACTGAGTAACTATTGAGAGTTTTATTATTTATTTTGCACCTAGTAATCAATGTCACAATTAGTTTTCAAAATGAAATAACTCTAATTGCTAGAAACTCCTTACGGACTGTTGGTCCCGCTGCTTAGTACCACTAGTGGGTTCAGTAGAATTGTATGCTTTAGTGTTCTTAGCCTATGGCTTAAGCCAATCTTCTCTAATGTGCGCTTGAAAGGTAAATAGCTGACTTACGTTTAATCTTCCTGTACTAACGCGATTGCTACGTTATAAAGCGAAAGCACTCTACTCAGGCCATTAAAGTACTTACCTACTATTTTAAAAATGCCAGTGAATAAGTTTATTTACCTCACTACGATTTCTCAGTAGTCTTTCTTACTCTTTGCAGCACTGATCGATGCTCAGATTAGTTTACGATTCAAAGTTAGCCGAGTTCGCGTAAAAGTCGACGACGTATATACATTAAATAAACTACTCTAACTTTACCTAAGTATATTTTACAAGAACGCGATACCGCAGTGAGTAAGTTAATATTTACAGTTGGAACTAGGGTAATTTCTTCTACTCTATTATGAACCAGAAAATGCGTAGTTAATGTAGGTACAGTCGCCATCAGATATATCGTAGCATGCAAGGTATTCAAATATTTCTGAGCAGTGCTAATTTTCAGTAAATTCTATACAGTAAATGTTACCAATTATATCGAAACGTGTATTTTGTCATAAATATCGGAACAACTTATTTTCAATTATTTCTTTACTATGTTATTTAAAATTGAAATGTATAACCACGGAGTAAGGTCTTTTTTCCTAAACTGATCAGATATTTATGATCACCCTGGCTGCGTAGATAAATTTGATGTTCTAGGTGTTCAGATATTTTTAATTGGTTATGTGTAAAGAATTTATTGAGAATTAGAACTGGTTAGAAATATTTGACCACGTTGTTTGTTACGATATATCTGATGGTGACTGTACTTGCCCTATCTTGCGGTATCGGATATTAATTATGAATGAAACAATTCTGTTGCAATTATTATGAGACTGTTTACGGATCTCTGAAATGTTGATTTAAATTTTTTATCTATTTATTTATGAGTAAGAGACAAAGTGATAGAGTTAGTTAATAATGTGTTTTTGTTAAAAGTGGATCGAAATCTTCTCAAATGGTTTTTAACATAGGCAACTATTAACAATTGCAAATACAAATTAAATCAATGAAATAATAACCAACATAAAGATAAACTATTATTTTTACGCTATTGAGTTCAATAAAATATGAATAATCA
This sequence comes from Agonopterix alstromeriana, assembly GCA_963924505.1. Lineage (NCBI taxonomy): Eukaryota > Metazoa > Arthropoda > Insecta > Lepidoptera > Depressariidae > Agonopterix > Agonopterix alstromeriana. Next base: position 9,867,016 of record OZ004662.1, on the reverse strand, counting down.
GAATTGTAAACTTTTAATAATTTTTATTTCTGCGTGTGATTCCAGTAAACTTTGATGTAACCGAAATTGTGATACAACCTTTATAAACTCTTATTATTTAGAGCAAAAGTTATAAAATAATGGACTATGAGAGTTTTCAAAAACTGTTGCTCTAAAGTGGCCTTCTAACGAGTCTCCCTAACAGCTTCTTGTACAGCCACTTTGTGTTTTGTATTTTTAATAAAGCCTTGTGTCGAAGTATGCCGACAATTTTAAAAGTAACTTAGGCGGTGTAAAGACATTTTAAGTTGGGAGTCGTCGAGTTCGTTCAAGTTTTCTTACGATAACTAAGGTGACTGAGAAACTTTGAAATTGCACACTTTTAGTAAAATAAATTGAAGTTTTTATTAAAGCATGAAATAATTTACATGGGCATAACTATATCTATTTAGACTTTATTAGGTAGCTGTTATTAAAGTTAATTTATAAATAGAAAAAAGTTACACAGAAATGTTGGCATTATTAAGTATAAGGGGAGTGAAACAATCCATCATCACCGTAGTACTTATCCATCAAAGCAGTTGAACACAAGGTACTATTTTTAGACATTTCGCACATGTTAATAACATAAAATAAATGTTTAGTGAAATAAACGAAAAGCACGATTTTCGTGTATAAAGTTGTCTGACGTTAATTAAGCCTATTTTGAGTTCCATTTTAATGAGTTCCTTGTCATAATATAAAACAACCGTTAATCGGTTGCTTCATGTTTTACATTTAACAGACATAACTTTTTAAGTGATCTTTTTAATGTTACTAAAATTGTTCTTGATCGATGAAATGTTTGTGTAACTTAGATACTTACTATCCAACATTTTCAAAAGATATCTTTCAAGACATTATACAACGTGTTAATGAATTAACGCAAAACTAGATAGTAGTTTGTTTAGAATCGAGGGCAGAATCGAATTATCATGTTTTCAACATAGGTAATTTTTTTCGAAATATTAAATAATTTGTTTGTAAAATTTAAAATTTACTGAACTCAATCTCAATCCACCGCACGGGCACACTCACCCTACTTCCTACCAAAACAAGATTCTTAAAATGTATCCACAAGCTCGCTAGCGCTTTCATTCATTGCTGAAATGATAACAAATCATTTTTGCCTGAAAAATTAAAATGCGAATGGCTTTAAATTTTAACTATTAAAATAATGAAATTATTGTTTCAATCAATCAAATTTATTTTGTTATAAATCAGTTGGAGTGTATGAGGTTTTGCGCTTATTCTTTAACACGTTGTATACAGTATTATAATAGTTGATAATATTCGAAACAACAAGTTTCTAAATGATCGGTAATTAGATTCCAAACTCCAACAAACACAGCATTATCAAAAACCAACAACAGTCTACTATATTATATACAACCAACACATTTACAATATCGTAGTTAGTTACATATTCGCCAAGTTAGCTACGTACGTCTTTATCTACATAGTAGATACTGTAGCAGTAAATGGTTTTGTGATATAACTTTGACTTCCTTCGCATGGAGCTAATAAATTGGCCGAGTTTCCTATCAGTACGTTACGAGAGGACTAACTTCTGAGGCGCAGACGTGGCCGTTCGACGTGTGTGTCAAGTTCTAAACTTTCCTGATCTCCGCTACTAACTTTATGCCCAATTACTGAAGTACTGAGCATTCAGGGTTGCCTTATGGATACACCGATGATTGATGACCTACTTAGTTTATACAAGCAGATATTGACGATCGTAATCTTTCAATCGTTTTTCGACAAGAGTAGATATATACTTTTTATCCTCTTTAAATGACGTCTCATTATTTAATAAAATAAAAGAAGACAAAGAGACAGACAATTACAATACCAAACCCGTCCCGTCCGAGAGTAAACATTTTACAATACCTACTTATAAAATAAATCCGGAAAAAAAATTAAAAAAATCGATGAAAAAGAATATTATGAGTAACTATAGTTACTCAAATGAATCTAGAAAATAATTTGTAGACGGCTTTTCTAGAAAGTTGTAGGAGCAATCAGTTACAGTCTCCTTGTTAATTCATTAGTTTCGAACATTAAATGTCAAGCCACTCTCATTATTAAACTGTGGTCTAGTTTCATCTATTGATAAGACACGTCATCACAGAAAGCTTTGTTTGCTCAATAAACTTACACAACTCACTGTATATTATAGACAACTATTAAGAGCGCGTGGGAAAGTTTCCCCGTTTGCTCAGCGAAAGTACTCTTTACCATAGAATAGTATTGAATAAAATGGCAGAATTCGCTGTTTTGTAGATTTTCCGGTTAGTTGTTATTTGTTAGTTTACATTCTTGTACACAAAAGGTTAGGTTTAAACTTAGATTTTATGGTTAAATGTTTGGCAAGATTAAAGACAGGATACACAATGGTTTTGATCAAGCTTGTGGTTTATATGAGGTAGCTTTACCCATAGACTACAGTTAAATATACGCTTTAGCCTCAGAGGAAGGATCTCCATAGAGTCCGCATAAATTTACGATTGTAGTTAGTCTCTTTTGTCTTATGACGTACCTTTAATAGTAGAAGGAGATGGAACTATAGATATTTGTTTATGCGGCTGTCCACTTTTTTTTGAGCTAGTGTGTGTGAAAAGTGACCGTAAACATAAGGCCAAATGCCACTGGGTGCCTTTTGTCCATACTACTTGACACCACACATTCAAACCTAAACGTCAAAAAAAGTGGACACTTTACAATTGGTATGGCTCACTCTATTAGGTATAATCTCTTTGGCTTTAGCATAAAAATGCTCATAATGACAGACAACTAGGTACAATACGTACAATACAAAAGTAGCTGTCAACGTTAACCAAGCGAACATAACAAACGATTATAGTGACAGTTGACTTATAGCTGAACAACGATAAATGGTGGAGGGCCGTGCAGACTATCCGTTTCAGTCGTGCCATCTGTTTTTGTATCAACTACAGTCACTAACGGGCTCGTCGCCGCAGCAGCGCAGCTATACGAGTTGGGTGCTGATAACAACCCATAATGCCTGAGGGTTATAAACATGTAACAATTGGCTTGAGTTTAAAAAAAAATTACATCGTAGGTCAATTTATATCTGACCTATCTTATCTTTACTTTAAATAAGTTATAAGACAAGGATTATTGAAAGCCTGAAGACCTTATTGATTGTTGTACTTATGATTTTGTAGCACTTTTTGTAAACCAGTAACCTTAATAACAATTAAATAAGAAAAAAAAATTAAAGAATGTAAATTATAGCCTGTAGGACCCTATAACAATCTCATATGACATTTAAGTAATGTTTTTTTGGCCCAAATAACGTTACTTTAAAATGCTAAAAGTAGATCGAAACGAACTCTGTGATAATTTCAAGTTTCCATGATACATTTAAAATAAAAAGAGATCGTTCAACGCCAAGGTCTTGACATAATTATTATCAGAGCCCAATTGTTTAGGGTCTAATGGAATGTATTGTTGCGCAGACAGGCCGAGAGGTGAGACCCTCGTCTGACGTGATTCGACGTCCCATTATCGGGTACATTATGTTCGCTTTATGTAGTAGTCACAGAATGTACTTACTTTGTATCTTTACATTGAAATGTAATCCGTATATGGTATGTTTATTACGTTATCAATATGTAGTACCTATGCAATGCACTATATCTGGCTTTCAACATAGACTACATAAATATTGCTGGTAGTCAGTTTTGATCCAAAAACAAAAATTGCCTTTGTTTTGTCCGAAGGGATTTCTGCTTTGAAAAATTATATCATCATCAAAATCAGCCTATAAATCTACCAGTGCAGGGCCTACCCTCAGGGAGGATGTATCGGCATTAGTCCAAAAATTACATGGTTTTCATAAAACGCATTGCTCAAGCGTGGAAGAATGGATATCATTGATATTTTTACAGATTTAGTGTTTATATTGGCGTATGAGATTGAAATATTAACTTATCTTATGCCGTCTGTTTTCGTTCAAAATGTGTTTTGCTATTTCACATTATGGTACCGTGTTGCTATAAAGTTTTCGAATACAAAATAGGGAGGTGCAAGTTGGCTAGTAACCAAGTTATAACTTCGTTTCGTACAAGTTTATCCCATAGAGATAAAGTTCATTTTCGGTTGAATCGTTGCGGGCAGAGTGTGTGTTCAGAGGCGTCACGTTCAAACTGCGTCAGCGACTCAGCCCTAACACTACGGTGTTGACTTTTGCTAAGTTTGGATAAACTTCGGACATCTCACCTGCTCGCTTCCGTAAAGGTTTCCGTAAAATTGTATGTGGTTGGTCTACAGAAAATACGTTTGTGGCAATAATATTGAAGATGAAAAAAAATTGTTCACTAGACCTTTAACTTCGGCTCGTTTCATAATTCATATATCCGTGTCGGCACACGAAGCTATCAAAGAAATTTTTTCGCTCGAAGATTGTCATATTACAAAACATTGGAGCAGAAAATTAAGTTTCTATGTCAATATGTATATGAGATTCAATGGAATGTGAACGTCAGCGGAAAATTGGCAGTGATCGAATATCGTAAAATCTGATAACAAGTCATGTGATGCCCGAAGTGATGAGGAAACATTTTCTAATATACGCATGTGTATACCTATGGATGCACGTATGTATAGGGTACTTACATATTTTGTGAGGGGAGGATTTACAGGGCTTTATAGATCTAAGTGATGAGATAGGCGCCAGATCTAACGTCGCTCTTACCTTTTTGCTTTTATGGGAAAGCATTAAAATCGATTATTCAAAAAGCTACTTATTCGTGAGCAGAACAGGATAATTTTTTATTTTTAGTTAATGAGAAATACTACTGTTGCTTTTTTTTGTATCTTTATGTCTTGAGTTGAATTATATTTTTTGGTTCTCCAAATGGTAAAAAATAAAAATAGCAATTATATCTTGAAAATTAGCATGCATACGCTCACGACTATATTCCCCAAGGGGGTAGTCAGAGATATTCTGAAAACTCAGAACATCCACGTTTCACTAGTAGTACCGAAACTCTGTCCAGTGTGACGGGGAGTGAGCCCGTCGCCATTTGTAATGGACAGTGGATAAAATACAATTCATGCCTCGTAATTGAAATATTCAGGTTTCCTCACGATGTTTTCCTTCGTAGGTACATACATTCCGAAAAACTCATTGGTACGAGTCAAATTGGACAGGGATCGAATCATCGCCTCTTGCACGGCAGGCAAGGTTATTCGTCGCCACTCGACCACCACGGCTTTTGGCAATTGGGTTAAGTTAGGGTACTCATGGGTACTAGATACTCTTTCTTATACTGTGGTTATATTATCTTGGCAATTTATAAGAAATAAACTACTCTATAATCAGTAACCTTTAATATTGCTTACGTGTTTTGCTAATGGTAAATAAGACACGAAGTTTACCAATCTTGTCATAAAACACTTTATTATACGAGCTAAGTTTATCTAATGATGCTTAACGGAGAAGTCTTTCATTTCCAGAAGAAGATAGTCCTTCAGGCACTTCGAATAAGGTCGCCTTTGCTTACATTTTGAAAGAGGTGTATGAAGAAAGATGTGTATGATTTTATGTTACGCGTCACATATCAGATATAAAAGCTTCATTTACGGCAATGGAAAGATATACAGAGATAAAACGAATACTAACAACTTTGAGCATTATTGCTGCAGATTGTTTTTTTTATAAAAATATTTACCAATTTAATCAATATTATGTAATGTGGCTTGGAAGAATCTCGAGACAGCGATTGAGAAACAAGAGGATTGTTAATCATTTTAACATTGGTTCTTCATATCAGACACGTCCTGAATGACGGCCGGCTGGTGGTTGGACCGAGGCGGTCTCTTCTTGACGCTGGAAACGGTGGTGGAGGAGCTATCCTTCGATGTAGAGCCTCCAACCGCGCTGGCTCCGTGCTTTCCAGGCCAGTGCTCTTGCAGCCAGGTAAGCATATCCCTTGCTCATCTTCGTGTTATAAATTTTCTGTTTGTGACATTATTTGTTCGTAACAGACTGTAATTACTTTGCTAAAGTAGAGATTTGCTCACTTGATTTGTTATCTAAGTAATTAAGTTTTCCTGCTTTCATTCAGGGAGTTAATTAACTTTAGTCAAATTCCAAAATGAACCGATTTTACTTTAATAAAACGAAGCGAAAGAAAAAAATGCGAGTTCATTTTGTTATTGACGGGTATTTAGCCAGTGCCCTTTGTGCTCGAAATAATGCAAATTAGGAAAACTGTAAACAACGGACTTGTGCAATAAACAGATGTACGAGAAGAGGGAAAAACAAATTACAACTTCGACTCGAGTTGGACCAATTAACTTTCCGTTACACAGCGAGGGAAATATGAAATAAAACGAAAAACAGCCCACGGCTGCTCGAGTTTTTACTCTCAAAAACTTTTAATTAAGGGATTAAAAATGACATTAGAGTGAGTTTGCAACAAGGTAACTTTTCTTTTGTTCCATCGAATGTCCGCAAGGAAAATTCTGGCAGGAGTAACGTTATGATTAACTAAACGCCGCCAGTAGCGACGTGCTCTTTAGTAGAGCTTGTTAAAACTTACTTAGTTTCCCCTGAGGACATAATAAAGAAGAACTTTAAGACTGAAAATAATTCCTAGTAACGTATCGCCTACAAGCTTGAAACTTAGAAATACCTAGTAAGAAGATAACATGTTAAGTTTTTAAGAAAACAAAAACAATGAATATACTGTTTTGTATCAACACCACCTTAATTATACATATATAATCCAATTCCAACCTGTTTTTTTTTTAATTACGTCGTCGGACTTGGCAAAGTTTTAATTAAAGATTGAGCGACATTATATCCCTCATCTTAAAAATAGCTTCGTTAAAATGAAGCCGGTATTGAATTTTTGTACCGATTTTTTTTCGTTATTGTTGCATTAACAATTTTGAATTAGGCAGCTTTATTTTTATTGTTTTTAAATCACAACTTATTACTTTTGTTAATTTTTAATTTTAGTAATGACATAAAGAATGAATATGTCATTACTAAACATAGACAAAATTAATTTCTTACAAATTTTTATATCTTGAACTTGTTTTGAACCGAAAATCTAAACGAAAGGTCTCTTAAAGATACCGTGGTAAAATAGATGTCTTGTCTACTACTTGTCGTGTCTACTGTCGTTAACACTGACTAACTTCATTAGTTAGAATCTACACAATCGGAAGGACTCGAATCAATGTCGAGCATCGAGAAAGTAATGTTAACGAGTTCTCGAAACGCGAGCTGTACGAGCATCCTCTGTTCGGAACTAGCGCTCAAGTTACAGATTTTACTTTCCATATTTTAATATTTTCCTCTACAACAGAGCCGACTACAAAGGGCGATGGGAAGGCAACAAATGGGGGCGCACGAGAAGCTTATTCTCATTCAAATGAGTTTCCAAGAAAGTATTCGACACTTTGATGTTCTAATATTTACCTTTCTCCTGTTTTAAGAAGGGATCCATTGGACGGACACAAACAATAATAGGATATTTCTGTTATGCTGCCAAAATTTAACAATTTTAACAATCAATGTAAAGCTTTACGAGGAATTTTATTTTTTGTATTGAATTTTTGTACTACAAAGTAAATTCCTTGCCTTTGTACATAACTATGGTATTATTATTTAGTAAAAATATCTGTTTTCCTTGTGTCGAATTTTCCTTTGAATAATTATAGTGATTTTTATGTTAGGAAAGTTTAAATTACCTACAAAAGCGTTTATAAAAGTCGGTTCGTAAATGAAGAGTCCACAATGAGAAAACAAAGGCACGTCGGACGCAATTACTCTCTTATTTATTATTCCATCATGTTTAATATTTTTTCTTATTTACTGTAAAAGAATATCTCAAGTAACACATTATTAAATTAAAGCTGGAGTTTGTAATTTTAGCTGTCATCTCAATGTGAAATACTTGATCTTAGAAGCATCGGTATCGTATGAAAAATAAAATATACAGAGTGTAACAAAACATCAAAGAAGTGGTTTAGACCATCAAATTGAACAACTTTCACTATGGAGGCAACATCGAGGAAAATTAAAAAAAAACTGCTGTTTCATTCAAAACTATACAGGGTGTAAGTGACAGCCTAGCAAATACTGAAACGGTGAATTCAGACCATCAAACTGAACAACTTTCACTATGGAACCACCCTCAGGAAACGTGAAAAAAATCTGCCGCTCCATACAATACAGCTGTACTTACTCGACTCCAATGTATGAAATAGCTGATTTTTTTTCACGTTTCCTGAGAGTGGCTCTATAGTGAAAGTTGTTCAGTTTGATGGTCTGAATTCACCGTTTCAGTATTTTCTAGGCTGTCACTTAAATGCTACTAATGCACTTTGCCTACTCAAATGTAGGAGACAGCAGATTTTTAAAATTTTGTTGACGTCTTTGTAGTGAAAGTTGTACAGTTTGATGATCTATGAACAAAAGGGGTGGTCCCCTACGAATAAAGAAATGTGGTCCCTGAACACCTTTGTAGAATAAAGTGTTCTCAAAAAATTTTATTTTGCCACAGTGGAAGACAACATTCTCTCGCATACTGCTCGGCAGCTGACGCCGGCCAAAGTCGGAAGTTCAGTTGTTTTGCGTTGCGAAATATCACCACAAGCCGGTCTTGTTGATGTGACCTGGTTACAAGATGGACTATCACTCTCTTCAGGGTATTTAGGTGCTGGTGAGTTAAATGTATTTCTTTTCGTTATTAATATCTGTATTTATACTTTAGTTTGTTAAACACCATTTATAATCTGTATACTTAGGTACTTTACTTATAAATGTAAAATCTATTTAACGCTATTAAACAATAAGTCTGTTTTTACTAGTACCAATACAGATTATACAGGGTGTAAACTTAAATGCGTTACTTACTTACTTACTTCAGACCATCAAACTAAACAATTTTCACTATGGGACCATCATTGAAATCGAAAAAAAAACTGCTGTTTCATTGTAAATGTCAATAGCTACTCGACCAAAATGTATGAAACAGCTTATTTTTTTAGCTACATCAAAGTTGGCTCCATAATACAAGTTGTTCAGTGGTCGTAGCATGATACCCGTGATAAGGCTATATCATGCCTTTTATCTCGTTCGTTTGCGCGGATATAAAAAGAGAGTTGAGGCGCGATAACGCTTCACGCTGCCATACTACGGACGCGGAAGCGCCCTGTCCATATATGTAAAATTAAATTCGTTACATACTTTAGGGGGTATTTCAGACCATCAAATTGAACAACTTTTACCCAACATTAAAATCGGGAAAAAAATTTGCTGTTTCATACATTTGAGTCCAATAGCCGGTTGTCATTTTCTGTGGAACAGCAACATTTTTCTTCTGTTTCGAAGATGGCTCCATAGTGAAAGTTGTTCAGTTTGATGGTCCATTTAAGTTTACACTTTGTATATGTAAGTACTAATATAATAATAACATAGGTTCTTTAAAATTCAGCACTTCAGTGATACAAAATTTAATATGTACCTACTATTTAATGATGTGTTGTTCCAGATTTGCGTTGGGTATCTGGGGCAGGAGGACTGTTACTGGGATCTGATTTAACACAAGCTGATATTCAAGCGGAATATTCATGCGTGGCCCTCGATACGCCGAGCTCGCCTCTTAAACTAACAACCGATGGTCAGTTTGTTTTACTACTCCAACATTATTATTACCGCTCACGTTTTGATGCCATCACCTAATAATAAATAAGGGGGCACCGAGCCTCTAGTGCTGCCCTCAATCGCATTTTTTTAATTTCTTAACAATGAAAGTAATTAAATTTTAATTAAATAATTAAGAAAAACCGGACAAGAGCGTGTCGGATTCGCCCATGATAGGGTTCCGTAGCCATTGCACAAGTAGAATAGGAAAAATGTAGTAAAATCGAATTTGAAAAATAACGTTAAAATTTAATTTCCTGCAACGCCATCTAGTTTGTAATTATATCGATTTAGTTTGCTATGGGATTTTGTTACATTAGACAAGACCTATCCAACGGCACCTCATTCGATTTAAAAAAGAACAAATTTTAGCCAACCCCTCTTTCGTTGTATGGGAATAAATGTTTTTTCTTCATAACTAAGTACTACATTTCTGTTGATGATGATGATGAGGATATTGAACTACAAACGTTATAAAAACAAATACATAACGACCCGGTCAATTGAAAAACAGCAATGTGACATTCTTGACAAAGGATTAAGCTAAGCGATTTGAAGTATAATAGACTCTTAATAAATTTAAAAATGGGATTGACGGCAGCACCAGAGTCAGGAGGCTCGGTATCCTCTTAATACTTAATTTTTTAACAGATAGCAGTTGGTTAGAGAATATAGAATTGAATTCTATTGAAGCAAAAGCAGGAGATACTGTGATACTACCGTGTATTTTACGACACATGACTGGACATACTATAAGGTAACTAATATCGAAGCAAGTAAGCTAACCCGCTTTTTGGTCGCTCAGAGTTTAGCTTTGTCGACGTAGAAATTGAACTGTTCATTAAAGGTGCCTTTGACTAATTATTATAAGGACTAGCCTTGCGGTAGCATTTCCCCTCTGCCACGGTATAAGCACAATTGATCTTGTGCATTTACATTCAGTTTTACACCTTATCACTAAACGAGACAGCCTATAATTGCGAAATAATAACTTCGAACTTAGAACGTTTGGGGTTCACACTAGACAACTTTTTATGATTCAAAATTAGAATCTAAAGTTATGGGGAATAAAATCCAAAGTTGCGGATATCATGTAACCCGGCCCCCGCAAAAAGTGGCAGAAATGTTTGTTAGTAGAATTACACGCGTAAAACATTCCACATATAAATAGTCAAAGGTAAGTGCACATCGCGACGAGTTGCATCGGGGGGAGGAGCGGGCCGCATCGCAGCGGAAAATGCGTTCTACGCACACTAGAGCTTCCCTGGTCATAACGCAGTGTCGGATTTGTAATTTAGAAAAAAATTCCGTTTGGTATAGGACACTCGGACGGGCCGGCCACCGCGTCGCGCAGCCTAAAATCCGCCGAGCAATAATGCGTCCCGCTCCAGCCCCGGCATATTATGCGATAGTTCATACAAATGGTATACTAAGGTCTAACAAAATTTACTGAAACTATTTTAAGGTAATGGTCGGACCACCAAACTGTACAACTTTCTATAAGGGACCAATGTCGAAACAGCTAAATAAAAAATCTGCTGTTCCATGCAAAACTGCAAACCTACTAGACTTGAATGGGACCGGTGATTTTTTTCTTCGCGATTTCAAACTTTGTTCCATAGAGAAAGTTGTTCAGATTGATGGTCTGATCAGTGATCATCCCCTTAAGAGGATATGTGAAAAAGATTGGATTCTTCAAAGCATCATATATCATGAAGTACTAACAGTAGGAGTATGATTTGCGGATATGTGTAAATTGAACATATAATTGAAGTTTTGATTAGAGCCAAAACACGATTAAGACACATTTTCTCGATAGAAAAACAAGCCAAAGTAGCCTCCGTCTTTATCGATAAACGCTTGGAAGTGCTAAACGGTGAATATTAGAAACAATAGACTTTATTTAAAAAAAGAGATTGGTATTTTATAAAGTTTGATTAGAGCAGAAATGAACTTACATAAATAGTACAATCACAATTAAATAAAGTTTGTTTTACGCTTGCGTCGTTTCAGGCGCGCGCGCCGCCCCATCTCTTTCTCTCGCATCAGGCAGTAATATAAGCTATCACACGCCCATTTCGCTTCAATTATTTTTCGACATAGGCCCTTAAAAGCAAGCATTTCAGCTAATTTTGTTAGACCTAATACAGAGTAAATGTGTCAGTGCGGACAACTTCAGCATGCATTCTACTGGTCGCACTGAACAACTTTCAGTACGGAGGCAAATTCGAAATGGCGAAAAAAATAAGCTGTTTCATACAAAACCGCAGTACCTAATCGAGTCCATTTGAGTCCAGTTGAGATGAGACAGCTGATTTTATTTCACGATTTCGAAGTTTGCTTTACAGGGTGAAATTGATATCATTAGCATCCTTTTAATCCTTTGTGTCGAGTAGGCATTGCAGTTTAGTATGGAAAAGCAGATTATTTTTTTACTCAAATCGGTTTGCTCCCATAGTAAAAGTTGTTCAGTTTGATGGGTAGACTCTTAGTTTAAAAGGACGCTAATGATATCAATTTTAACCTGTATAGTGAAAGTTGTTGAGTTTGAGCGGCCCGTCTCGATTCGACCCGTCGCAATATGCGCGTACCTTATAGATGTGTGTTGTGCAAGTGTTTGCGACTTGCTTTGCGGCTTTGCTTTGAGGCGAACTTTAGAGCAGCTAATTATTTTGGCTTGATGCAATGAGGAACGTTATTGGCTTGATGTGTCAATTATAATGTGATAAGGGTTCGAAGCGAGATTTATACAGAAAAATCCTTCAGTTGGCAGCGTCAGGATGTGAGCGGCACTTGGGTGGCGGCTGGTGAAGGAACTGTGAGAGGAGGCACCCTAGTGCTTGGTAACGTGCGGGCGCACCACGCGGCGCGGTACGCATGCGCCGTCGGTACTGAGTCCTCTCCTAGAGTGCTGACGCGACTGCTGGTGTATGAACCCTTGACCGTTAGCGTCGCCCCCAATCCGTTGGTAAGAGATCGATTACTGTGGCTACTACTGGTTGTAAACTTCAATGCTCTGCATAATTAACGTGGTGCTTCAGGCCATCAACCTGAACAGCGTTTACTATGGGACCAACATTAAAATCTCGAAGAATAAATCAGCTGTTCCATATACATATTTAGTTCGAGATGATATGTAAATTTTGTAAGGAACAACAAAATTTTTTTGCTATTTCAATATTGGTCCCATATGTTCAGTTTTATGGTCTGAAGTAAGTATTACAGGGTGTAATAAAAACATCGTAGTAATATATACCATCAAACTCAACAACTTTCACTATTGAGCAAACTTCAAAATTGCGAAAAAGAAACAGCTGTTTATACAAAACTAGTACCTAGCAGCCTCAAATGTAATGGACAGCTGAATTTTGTAATTTTTTTTCGTCTTTGTTTCCATAGTGAACGTTGTTTAGTTTCATAGTCTAAATCATGTTTTCTCAAACCAGGCATAACGCATTAAAGTTTACACCCTGTATTTCGATTGATGACAAAGATTTGCTGTAACAGTTCGACCCTCGTTGCAGATGATAGGTACAGGAGGTAGTGGCCACTTCAACTGTTCAGTTCACGGTGGACGCGGCGGTGGAGTGACGCTCAGTTGGCAGCACGAGAGTAGAACGCTGCACGCTCCTCAAGCTCGCCTGTCCTTAGGCCCTGTCAGGAGTCACCACGCCGGCCTGTACCAATGTACAGCCCACGATCATTCTGAATCTGCTGTCGCTGGGGCCGATCTGGTTATTGCTGGTAAGGTTTCATTTTGATCTTTGATTTTAGCTGCATTGTTAATATCAGCAAATAATTCTACTCTAATTTTAATATAATGAGTATATGAGATATAATAGCTTCAACGTGGTGCCGATGACCAATGACGAGTTGAAATTAATTTGGTGAAAAACTTGTCAGTTGTACGGTAATCTTATTGTCTGTACATTGAAGACCTTTAAAAAAAAAAGTTACGATATGGTTTTACGGTGTCCCTGATTCCAAAATTTCCAAATCACAAATTTTTTGATTTTTATCATTTGCCTTTTTGTTTGTTTGAGCATCACACGAAAACAACAGAACCGATACCGATGATTTTTTTTGTCTGAAAGCTTGTGATTTTACTTAAAATCTGGTATTAAATTTGTGCGGACGAAGCTAGTGTAGTATACATTTTTCATCTGCTATGCTCTTTGCTAATCAGAGGGACATGTAGAGAATCGTGTCAGGTTTTTCGCCGTAAGCCAGTAAGATCCCACTAGGGGAAGTGACTGATAGAAGCCCAGAGTGCACCAGCCCATACCCACTGCTGGTTCCCTTCCGGACTCATCCGAAGGGACCAAAAGCAACATAAAGGGGCATACGAAGTTACCTCAGTAAAAATTAGTTTCTGACAATTATTTTGTATGCTCTCTGGATCAGTCAGAATAAATTTGGTTTCAGACAGGCCGCCAAGGTTGGTATCAACATTTAGCGAAGCAGTTACAAGGATAGGACAGAGTATTGCTTTGAGATGTGCCGCTACTGGTGTTCCTTCACCTCGGATATCTTGGACTCTTGACGACAGACCACTTCCTTCGGCTCCTGACAAGTAAGTTCTTAAATCATCACAATAAACTAGCTCAGTACATTGTTAGTGACTAACCCAAGTGTTCGTATTTAGATACAGTGTTAACACAAGAGCTGAAACTATGCCTGGAGGCGAAGAAGGGACTATAGTATCAACTTTGAGTATTACAATTAGAACTGCTGATGAAGGTGGCAGATATGGATGTAACGCTACTAACTCACGAGGCTCTCATGCTCACCATGGAAGACTTAACGTTTTTGGTACGAACTACAAAATGTTATAATTTATTTTGTATTCTTTTTTTAGCGTTATAAGTATAACTTCAGTGACATTTTGCAGGGCCTCCAAATATAAGATACTTACCAGCGATTCATGTGAAAACAGATACAGATGTGGTCTTATATTGTCCATATTCCGGATATCCTATTAAGTACGTAGATTCTAAAATGCACATACTACCTAATTATATGAGGATAATTACATGGTTACAAACAAATCTTGCGTTATTTTCTTTATAGAGAAGTGTTGTGGCGACGTGAAGATGCATCTGTGGTTGATGTTTCAATGGAGCCAGGTGATGAACGTGGTATTTTAAGGTTAAATTCGGTAAGGAGTTCAGTAGCTGGAGCCTACACGTGTGAAGTTCGAGCTGAAAGTGGAGAACTCGCTCGAAGGACTGTTCGCATTGAAGTTCACAGTAAGGTTTTTGACTGTTGAGTGTAAACGACCAGGAAGATCGTTGTCAGAGACTTCAAATTCTTTTCTGATTCACAGAACCTCCAAAAATAGCGTCATTTCAATTTCCTGAAGAACTAGAAGTTGGTGGAAGTACTCAAGCAACATGTAGCTTAGTTTCTGGAGATAAACCAATACAGTTTACGTGGCACAAAGACAACTTGCCTATACCCTCTGGATTAAAGGTCAGTAAGAAATCATCTAAAAGATAGTGAAATGTTAAAGAACAAGGTACTAGAAGCTAACATCCTTTTTCTGAATTCGTCATCAGGTGGAGCAGAAAAACATGGACTTCTTCACAATCCTGATCATTCAAGAGTTAGCATCTACCCATGGCGGAGAATATACCTGCAGAGCTACAAATGACTTCGGTACTGTAAGCCACAGTGCGACGTTAATGGTCAAAGGTATTACGCAATATACTTTTTGAAGGAAAATCTGTTGGTGGATGGCCTAACATTTAAAGCAGTCTTCTCTCACAGAGTCACCGACGTGGGTATGGCGTACTCAGAATACTTCAGTGTCAGCTGGTGCAGCACTTCTTCTTCCTTGTTCAGCTAAAGGTCAACCTTCACCGAAAATTTCGTGGGAGTATTCAACAGGTACAGTTCTATTTTATTTAGTGTCAATATAGAAATTTTTTTTTATTTATCCTTTTTTGTGTCACAATGCTGGGCAAAGGCCTCCCCTCTTCTCCAATCCTCTCTATGCAACGCAAACTTTGGCCAATCGTTCAGGAAGGTAGCCAAGTCATCGGTGCACCTTCTTTTGGGTCTTTCCTGACGTAAGATGGGACATACTTCTTTTTATTATTAAACTGGCTCATGCTAAATTAAGTCGTACGAATGAAGATTGAAATGCATCGCTCTTTATGCAACACTAATGAGCATCTCTCTAAACCAGCGCGAGTTGATGATGACTGAAATATTTATATTTATGTAGATGGTGAAAACTGGCGTCACGTACTATGGGGCCAGTCAGAAGCAACGGACGGCAGTGGCGGTTCTATACTTTCGGATGGCACTGTGTGGCTAAGAGCAGCTACTCCCGAACATGAAGGCTGGTACAGATGCACTGCGCGGGCTCAACACTCGTTTTTGCATCATTCCTTCTTCCTTGATGTGCGAGGTAAGGAATTTCAATTTCTTCTTCTTAATAATATTGGCGAGAGATAGACAGGGATATGCAGAGCTGACTGCCAACCTCCAGTAATGGAGAGGAACCAGAAGAAGAATTATATTTCATCCCTATGCCGGGCAAAGATCTCCCCCTTTATTCTCCAGCATGCTCACCTGTCTTGAACCGGCTCTATCAACCCTTCGTCGAAGGTATCCAGTTCGTCTCTCCTTTTCTTCCGGAGTCGACCCTGACGACAACGTCTTGTCTCCGTGATCAAAGGTTTTAAAACTTTGGCCCATCGTTCTGGGTGGAATTTCTAACTCTCATGATGCCATTACTAATAAACGTTGTCTTCAACAGAACCTCCAAGACTAAGTAGAGGAGGAGGTGGGGGTGAAACTCGGTGGGTAGTCAGAGGTTCATCCACGCGACTGGCATGCACTGTCAGGGGCGAACCTGAAATACACATACATTGGACTCACGATTCAAGACCTCTTGTATTACAGTGAGTACTTATTTTTGTTTTCGACTTGTTCTTTTTAGCTTGGCATCTGATCTTATTTATTACTGTTTGGCATCATCGTCAGCCTATAAACGTCTCACTGCATGGTATAGGTGACTGAAAGTGGCAGCACTGGAGAGTCTTTTCTCAAGGAGGCTGGATGTTAGTCCACCACACATACGTTTATATTTCATTCATTCATTTATTTGAATCAGAATTTCTTCTTCAGCGTATGCGGGTTTCATTACGGTGTTTTCCTTCACCATTTAAGAGCAATTTGTATTATGAATAAAAGTAAGAAAAAACGTACGTGGTACGTGGCATATCGTGTGGATTCGAACCCGGACCATCACGATTAAAAGTTTCCATACGTCTTCCAATCGCGCTACCGACGTTTGACATTTAATTAAAAAAGGACATTAGTATAATTTTACTGATTAGTTCTCAGGAATGGTACGAGTAGGTACTTGATACTTTTTGTTTTAATAACCTTCTTATTGGATGGAATACAAAATGATTTTATTTTGTAGTGGTGCCGGTGTGGTAGAAAACCGTGATGTGAGCAATGGAGCCCTTACTTCAGAGATAACAATAGCCCATTCCGGGCCCGAACACGCCGGTGAATACCGATGCCTTGCTCGGAACCTTTACGGCAGCGACGAACTGATATTCCGCCTGTTTGTCAAAGGTAAAATAATATAATTAAGCGTCAATTTATTTGTTTAGAGTACTATGCCATCTCCGGTATCATCTTGCCTTTGATGACGTATAATGCGTGTCAAAAAGACCGCAACGTGGCATTGTTCCCGGGCATAAGATGAAGCGGTATTAAGTTTCATTTTGACTACACCGTAAGTGACAAACGACTGTCTATCAATCAATCAAATTCTTTGTTGTGATACAATGGTTGATAAGACTGCTTTTGGGAGTCGCGCTGCAAGTCTGGCGGAAGGTAGACGCATGCGTGTTGGCCTCTCTTAGGCTTGCACGTGGCTCCGCCATTTTGTGAAACTCTTTTGTGTTTTAACCATAAAACAATCACTTGAGATTATAAACTACTTGACATTGGCAGAATTGCCGCGCTAGACGCAAGCAACCGGCCATTAATTAAGAAAAATAAAATAAAAAAGACAGCTTTTTATATTATATGTCCGCTATGATCCGCTAAAAGGTATGCAATAATATAAAAGGATTTTTTTAATCAATACCATTAATTTAAGTACATAATAATACATTACATCCAATCCAGTACACAAATTTTCTTTAAATAATCGTCACTGGTAAATGTCATTTTATTCCAGGCATAATATCTTCTAACTTTTATGTTTAAAGCTTCTGTATTATTGAAACAGAACGTCCAAACATACCAGAAGAAGTCCGCGTATCAGAAGTATGGTCTCGAAGGGCTCGAGTCACGTGGAGAGTAGCTCGCGGGGCTCTAGTATCTCACTACTCACTGCAGTACCGCGCTCTCACCCGTGACCTCTCAAACGCTCCGCTAGACGCTCCGCTTCCCGCTCTGCTCGACACTTGGGACACACCAGATGTTGTCAACCTCACGTTGGCTAATTCGGATTTGCTTCATGTCGCGTAAGTTTGTACAGGCTTATGAATATGATAATGTACTTGAGATTTCAATTAATACAACATGAATGTACCTACTATCGCATAGCTGCGGTTAAACAGGTATTTGCATAGATAAGCTGGCGCTGTACTAACAAGTGGTATCAAAGTTAATCACGTGTTTAACATTTTGACTGGAAACGATAGAATTTTAGCAAAATAAAAAACCTGCAAAACCTTCGCACATATATGTGACATATATGGTGATATGTTCGTTCAGACCATCAAACTGAACAACTTTTACTATGGAGACAAAATCGAAACAGTGTAAAAACCATGTGTTATTCCATACATTTGGGTGGAGTAGCCATTACAATAAACTCGATGATTATATGAATAACCGAAATGTCTGGTCTTGACACTATGTAATTCAATATTGTAAGTAAGTAGTGAAGCCCCCCCCCCCCCCCTGAAGACCATAAAAAAAAATATCTAAAAGAAAGAACCTCAGAGTTGCTGCTAATTACGCGGTTTTCGGTCAAGTAGCTGATTTTTTTGCGAAATCATTGATCGTCCAGTAACAGTTGTTCAGTTTGATGGTATGAAGCACTCCTTTAATTATGTAATGCATTTAAGTTTCCACTTTGTATATTTATTCTTATCATCATAACAGTTATTAGAAATATGCTAACAGGTCGGAAGGGCCTGGACGCGCCGGTTCATCGGTCGCAGGGCTGTCCCCGGACACTCGGTACGCGCTCCGACTGGCTGCCTTCAACGACGTCGGCTCCTCCACCTACACCGCTCCGCTTCACTTCACTACGAGAGAAGAAGGTTAGTTCTGTTAAAAATGCTAACAGGTCGGAAGGGCTGGGACGCGCCGGGTCATCGGTCGCATGGCTGTCCCCAGGCACTAGGTACGCGCTGCGGCTGGCTGCTTTCAACGACTTCGGCCTCTCCGCCTACAAAGCTCCGCTTCACTTCACTACGAGAGAAGAAGGTTAGTTCTGTTAAAAATGCTAACAGGTCGGAAGGGCCGGGACGCGCCGGAGCATCGGTCGCAGGGCTGTCCCCGGTCACTAGGTAATTGCTGCGGCTGGCTGCTTTTAACGACTTCTGCTGGCGGCATCTCCGCCTACACCGTTCCGCTTCACTTCACTACGAGAGAAGAAGGTTAGTTCCATCAAATGAAGTGAAGTTAAAGACTAGAATAGCGGCGAACCGGTTAGTATAACGGTTACGACGCCGGACTGCCAACCAGAGGTCCTGCAGTGCTCCGTCAAGTCAGGTGGAGCTAAAGACCAGACTAGACTAGATTGGTATAATGGTTACCACGCCGCCGGATTGCCAAATAAAGGTCCTGGGTTTCGAATCCCAGTTCGTTCATGGATGTCATATGTTTGTGCCGTTGTTCTTTGGTTTCCATAATAAAAAACCTAGTTGCTTTCTTTTGGGATCATCACGGTGTATGTGGCTGTAAGCATTATTTATTTAGTTCTTACATTTGGTAGGCTTGATTGCCATCCCAAACATATCTTATAACACTCCAACACCACACCTCTGGGAGCAAGAGCAGGGCTGGAAAACAGCACTGCTGCAACTGCAATTACACTGACTGACGGAAGACATCTTACTTAGCTGAGTCCCTGTCCTGTTGCCGGTAATTCTGTTTGTTTGTTTGCTTTGTTTTGATTTAAATAATGTTTCATTTAATTCATTTCCATATCATTGTACCTTTCATCAAATTATGTAGACAGTTCGAAAAGTCGAGGAGATGCCGTGACTTAAACAGCTGTGTCTCTGAGACATGCATTATAGTAAGGTAACCTACCTTACCGGACGGGTCAAGGACGGCGACGACGTAGGCACTTCCGCTGTTCTCCTTCACTTCGCTACGAGACAAGCAGGTTAGACACGGGCCAAAACCTAACCTTTTCCTAACTTTACACTAAGTATGGCTAGCTACGTTGTTTGAAAAGTTTCATGTTGGAGATCGATCGCAGCGCCCGG
Organism: Agonopterix alstromeriana; assembly: GCA_963924505.1. Lineage (NCBI taxonomy): Eukaryota > Metazoa > Arthropoda > Insecta > Lepidoptera > Depressariidae > Agonopterix > Agonopterix alstromeriana. Next base: position 9,846,829 of record OZ004662.1, on the reverse strand, counting down.
GGTGGCAGAAATGTGTACTTTTGTTGGACAAGCTTTTGTAAAATATGCTTAAATCTATGCAAATCCACACACTAACTCACCACGGAATCTCCAAAACTGTAAAGACTAGAAATTTAAAATTTGGCATGGAAGTTTCTATTGGCATCTAGGTGCTCACTAAAAAGGGTTTTTTGAAATTGTATCTCCAAAGGTGTGAAAAACGGGATTAAAGTTTGTACGGAAATTGGCACTGCATATAATTATGGTGGATTCTAGCAAATAGGTATTTTAAAATTTTTAATGTTGGTAACTTCTTTAGTTTTTACATTATTTTATTATAAAAATAACAATCTTTTAATTAACATGTTACATGAAATAATTCACGGCGGTCCGACACTGCTAGGGGCGCTAGTGTCGTGCACATAGCCAATATAGGTATCGGAAAATGATTTCGTCCTTATTTGAAATGAAGTATAGTGGCTACCAACTCCCTAACACTGCACATTTCCAGTAGTTTTGCAACAAAGGTCATTATGGCATTCGACTTTCTAAATTACGCACACCACGCCCACACTTTAAAACTGAAACTCGTAACAACTCATAACTGCATATTCATTATTTACTCGTAACTGCATATTTCATTTTATAATGACTCAGACACAAATTCATCTAGCAGGTGAATTTCATCTTTGCTTTGTACTGCACTGCTAATTACGATGGCGGTACATAAAACGCGCGCATAATTAATTAGGCACTTGTTTCTTCTTCAATAAAGATGCATCGTTAAGTAAGAGCTGGAGCATTTTGTTATTAATTACTACGAGAGAGGTTTGCTTAATTATCTACTTAATTAACAAGGTTTATAAGGATGAAGATTTTTTTGGGACAAACTTTAGCTTTGTACATTATGTCGTCATCTTATTCTTTAAATACAATATCAATACTTTTAGTGAGCTATTCTTGTATTATAATTGGTTTCCGGAAACCACTTTTGGATGAAATATTGTATTTAGATAATGTTTTAGTTTTAAAAGACGAAAGCAAGCAATGCGATATTCTGTTAGGACTTGTCCGTCTAAACATTTATTATTATGGCACCAATGCTGTAAGTCCATTGTTCTTGGTTTTATATGGGTTCGAAAAACCTACCTTTTCCGATACCTATAATCTTCGATGAAATTAGCTACGGCTATATTCTGTTAGAATTAGTCCGTTACAGCAATTATTAGTATGGCACCAAAGCTTTAGAGCCATTTTCCTTGGTTTTATTAAGGTTTGAAAAATCTGCCTTTTCATACATTTTTGATGAAATAACACTTACTACAGCTTTCATGCCATAACAATAAATGCTTAGACGGACAATTTATCACAGAAGATAGCATTAGTTTCTGTTGGCCGGCACCTTCACATTTGGACCAAAAATTTATGAAACGCCGATGACGTATTTTGTCATCCGAGACAAAATACGTTTTCACACCATAATAAAAAGAACCAAATTCTTTCCGTGGGTGTCGTACGAGGCGACTAAGGGATTCAAGGTTTCTTTATGCAGTGTATATGTGGGCTAGCCACCTCTCGCCACTTGACTCGTCATCCCATCATCCTGAAACTTAAATTGCTAAATTGTGAGCGTTGCTACAACTACGTTCTTATAAAGACAGTTGGTAGTTATAGTAATGTTTCTGACCACCCCGAAAGGGAATTACGGTCGTGAGTTTATGTATGTAAGTATGTAAAAAGACGCCAAGCGGAGCTCAGTCGTCCAGGTACTGATAAGTATATAAAAGATTAATAAAAAGAACTTTATTCATCCACACATATTACAGTTGCGTACATAATTTAATTAAAATATCTTTCACATAAAGAGTGTGCAGATGAAAAGGAAAGAGCCTCAGCATAGTTGCTGTTAATTACGGTTTTCCCTTTTTTTACAATCGCTGCGCTGGATATGTATTTATTATTCGTATTGCATAAATTACGAAAATTGTACAGTGTGCGAGCCTTAATTGCTAAAAATATAGGTCCGAGCTTAGATCAAAGTAAAATTACTTTCATCTAAAGGTCCGAGTACTAATTACATAGATATACCGAGGCTTGAAGTTAGGACTACCAGAAAATATAAAATTAAAATTACTTACCTACTAGTTATTTGTAAAAAGTGACAGATAACGATATCTGTGTGGTTTAGAATAAACAACAGACGAGCCGAATCAGAAATAAGGTTTCTGTTAAAGAGTTATTGCAAAAAAAATATTAGTTAGGGTCAGGACACATTGACCGATGGCGACCGTCGGCGGGCCCGTACTAAACGTGCTTTTTTGTGGGCCCGCCGTCGGTCAATGTGTTTCAACTCAACCCATAGTTACCTATAAAAACCTGATACGTTACTCCACAATGAAATCATAAATCGAGAACAGATGAGAAAGGCCAAGAACGAAAATGTGACTGGCTAAGGAAAAAACATAAACTTTGTAAAATATTCTTAAAAGACAAACTAAAAAAAAAGATATTCTTGAAGTACTACAATTGATAGTAAATAGGTAAATTTGTTAGTAGATATCACAAACTTACATGTTTGGGTTTGTGATAGTATCTATATACTTTATCATAATACTTTAACTTATATTTATTTACTAAACAATGTAAAGGTAAGATTACAGACTCATTGTTTAAGTTGAGTGTAATGTCTTTCGCCAACAAACTGTATTTCAGTTTGGCGAAATCTAAAGTAATTTATACCCTTTGTATTTCTGAAAATGTAATATAAATGAAAAATAAAATGCCCTCAATTGTTCTTGCAGCGTTATAATAAGCCGTATTAATTTTCCTTTGAAGTTCTTTCCGAGAATTCTCACCGAGAAGTACTTGCGAGAGTGTAGCGTATGCTTAAGACGCTGCAACTACTTATCAACTCAGTTATCAATACGTTATTGAACACCCTGAAAATCGATACGGAGATTCTTTTGATTATCAGTTTTATTTCTCATTTGTTTAGCCCCTGGTGGAGCACCCCGCGACATCACTGTTCGAGCACTCAGATCTCGTGAACTGCACGTCACATGGCAGGTAAGATTATATTTATTACTAGAGTTAACTCGCGACTTCGTCCGCACAAATTATGTACCAGATTTTAAGTCAGATCATAAGCTATCAAACAAAAAAAGTTCATCAAAATAGGTTCTGTAGTTTTTGCGTGATGCTCGCACAAACAAACATACAAACATACAAAGACACACAGACAAACAGGTAAGCAGAAAAACACACAAAGAGACCGACAAAATTTCTAAAAAATGTTGATTTTCAATCAGGGACACCTAAAAACAAAGTTGTTCAGTTTTATGCAAAATGTACGTGTCAGTAGATTATTTTTTCGTGATTTCGATGTTGGTCCCTTAGAGAAAGTTGTTCATTTTGATGGTCTAATCATCCCTTTAAAAAGTGTCAAATAAAATAAGTAGTCGATACATTTATTAGTTATTACAAATAAATTAGAGTAAATAAGTATGAAAAAAAAATCCAGCCGAATCCCATAAGCACACGCATCGAATAAAAAGTTTCTTTTTATAATACGTAGGGATGTAGATATTGATATAACGAAAAAGTTTATGCAAAACCTGTCCAACATCATAAAACTGGAGAATGTATTATGACGAGGGTACCTTAATTACCATTTTTATAGCCTCCGCCCAGGGAGACGTGGCACGGTACCCTGCTAGGGTACACGATCCGTTGGTGGGAGGTGTCGGAAGAGGGTAAAGGTACCAGTGAGGCACCAGGGTCGGAGAGTGGGGCTAGTGCTGATGCCACTAGTACGACCCTGAGGGGATTGAAGGCAGCCACGCGGTATGGGGTCACCGTAAGGGCGTATAATTCCGCTGGTACAGGACCGCTGTCGCCACCCCACTATCGCCATACTTTGGAGTCACGTAAGTGTACTTTATTGTGTATTCAGGTCAGACAAAGAATCTAAACAACTTTCCCTAAGGAACGTGGGTTGGAAGATGAGATTTTTTTGGACCTCGCATACAAAAGTGCGGATCAGCCGATCGATTTTCTATGGGAGGTTCAAATTTTGTTTTCGTTTTTCGACCCATGTTCCTTACGGAAAGTTGTTGAGTTTCATTGTATGAATTCTCTGAATACTCCCTTAAAATTATGTTTGTAATTGAAAACTAGAAGTGTACAGCGTGCCCAGTCATAAACTGAATAAACTGCACTGCAGCAACGTTAAAATTGTGAAAAAAAATCAGCGGTTCCATACAAAACTACTAACTTACTCGACCCTCGAATTACTCGAATATGGTATAGCAGATTTGTTTTTCCCGATTTCGATGTTGGTCTCATAGTGAAAGTTGTTCAGTTTGATGGTCTACTTCATTTCGTTTGTGTACTTTATGACTGCACAGAATGGTTTATTATAAAACAGTTATCATCATACCATAATGTTGAACAACGAGAGAATGACGTAAAAATCATGTATTGGAAAAAGGAATTTTTGTTGCGAAAATGGAGGCAGCCGCTTCAAGTTTAGCATAAAAGCACTAAAACTGTTTTAATGGGTTCCATAAATGTGTCTTACGGGACCGTATTAAAACAATTTTAAAACTTTCGGCAATAAAGATTAAAAAGGCACCCCGTTTTTTAAATTTCCATTATTAAAAAAACCTTTCGCAGACCAATAACGAATCAGAAACTTGAACAAAGCACTTTCTGTCACCGTGTCCGGTAAATAAGTCCGCACCGCTATCGACGGAAAGCGACGATCGTAAATTTTCCCATCAAAATGCAAAATGGCTTAATTGGACCGTGGCCTTTTCGATCTAGGTCAAACGATTCAGAACAAATTGATAGCACTTTTGGACGGTTTATTTGTTTCCATTTAAATCGTTTAAAGTGACATCGTGTCTAGCAAACTATTGTAATTAATTAGAAACTCAATACGATCTAAAAAGTTGTACGATAGTAAATACCCATAGTCAGCGACGACAGTAAGTGCAACAACCGTCGAGATACAACTACAAGTGTAATACAAATCCGTATTAAAAGTCAGTGATATCACTCTCATCTCTCTGTACCATTTTATCCACAGAACATTATAAGAGGGGTTAGAAATGCAAAGAAGCGCTTATGTTGGAGACGGCTGTCGCCACATGTTTTCCCGCTCACGCTGCTGCAATTACTCATGCCCTCTCGCTCGTACCACGCCGCGCGCCTTATTGTGTTATGCAAATCATTGCATAACCTGTGGCGACACGTTCCACGCCTACTTTGCACTTCTATCCCCTCTTATAATGTTCTGTGATATTCTCCTTTGATAGATCCAAACGAGTATCGTTTTAACATGCTTTGTAACGCTCAGAGGCTTTTGTAGTAAGTTATTTAGTTACACTTTTTATTTTAAGTTTTATTGATGAAATCTTAAATTTTGTGATGAAGGCATCACTGAGAGGTTTAAGGAGATATTACCGTTGGCGCGCTCCACATAAACGAAGTCTGATTGTATTTTCAATACTAACCAATTAAAGTCATTGAAATCTTGAAACCAATATCTGTGCTTTACATTTGTCAGATTTCCGTTAAATATGTTGTTTCAAAGTTATTGTGGCTCAACGTTTTCCATCCAATTATTAAATTTATCCAACCAGTAACTAGTAATAAATCCACAAGAAAGTTAAATTTTGTCACTGTGTTGTCTTGGTGGCTTAACGCGTGTGCCTCCTTGGAGAAGGATATCCTAAACCGGAAGATTACATCATCTCTGAACGGTATTGCCTCCCCTCATTTACCATGTTTTTGAAGGGTGCAAAATAAATATCTATGGACCAACACAAAAAATTCCATTGAGCTTAAGAATAAGACAAGAAGGTTAAGTTTCTGAGCAATCTATAATCTAACCTTCAAATCAATAATATAGCGCCCACGGGAGGTCCAGAAACAGTGACGTGCTTATCAAGTGGATCAACGTCACTCAGGGTGTCATGGCGGCCGCCAGCCATGGATACAAGGGGCGGTTTGATAACACACTACACGTTGCAATATACAAGGCAAGACGCTGATCCTTTGTTACCTTCTCAAGACGCTTATCTTCGTGTTCAGGTTTGTTTACAATTGATTTAAAATAATGCTTAGACAAACTAAATAAATCGAGATCGAGACACATTATCGACTTCCGCAGGTTCGCTCAATACCTGCCTACCACATTTCTATTTGTCACCAGTACCTTATGAAAATGCACATCAAGCATATCATACACGTGTGCATAATATGATCTGCACTGTAGTTTTTTTTTTGGCGGGATTGACTTGTATAATATGTTTCCGGAATCCTTCGACGAGCTCTACTTACACGAAACTTTGATCCATATTGTAATATCTTATTCGGAAGAGGTAGAAATGTTAAGCAAGAGCTCATCACAAGGATTCCGAAAACATATTATGAGGCCCAAATTTGCCCAAAAAAAACTTACTGCAGTCTTGATAAGGACGGCAGTATATTCACCGAGGTCAGAGATATCCTGAAAACTCAGAAAGTTTCATTTAAAAACATTGTCTCAGAATATTTTAAAAGTGATTCAGATATTATAAGCAAACAATACATACAAATATCATGACAGGAATAGATTCTAATACATAATATATGATTTTGAAACAGGGTGAAGAAACAACAGTATCTCGACTGACATCTTACGCTGAGTATGAAATAAGGGTTCGGGCACACAACGCGGCTGGGGACGGACCTTTATCTGCTCCTCAAGTCTGCAGGACTGATGAAGATGGTATTTGATTTTCATAACTTCGTTTGTTCCTAAGTAATACCTACTAATAATTAGTTCTAAAAATGTTTTTTTGTAATCGTAGTTCCAAGTGCTCCCGGTGGAATGAAGCTGATAGCACTTAGTGAACGGTCTTTGAGAGCATCGTGGCTACCTCCACCAGAGCCTAATGGAAGACTGACACATTATACTCTTTACGTCAAAGATTTATCAGGGTAAGTATTTTTTTATAGCCTATTTTGTGTTTTGTGTGCTGGGCAAAGGCCTCCCCTCTTTTCCTCCAATCCTCCCTATGCAACGCGAAATCGGACCAACCGTTCAGGAAGGTATTCAAATAGTCGCTCCATCTTCCCTTGGGTCTTCCTCGACGTCGGCAACCGTCTTGTGGAACCCATTCTGTAGCCATCTTGGTACTTCGCACTCGATCAGTAAATTTTACACTTAAAATGCTGCGCTCCATAGCTCGTTTTCAAATTCAAAATATCTTGAAACCAAATTAAATATCAGATCTTTTTTTGTCGCTGTAGAGCAGATGCAGTCAGAAACTACGACAAAATACTTCTTATAAACTATTATAATAGTTCCAATTTCTTTTTAATGATTATTAAAATACATAATAACTAACATGTATTTCTTAAAATAATATTTCTTGAGAAAAAACTATCTTACCGTGAACCGTATAATGGTATCCATACAGTCATATTAATTAAATAATTAATACTATACAGCAATGAGCAGAAAGTCATTGCACATAGAATTGAAGCTAGAGACACTCAGACCCATGCATTATGGTCTTTTAAATAATCATGCAGTGTTTTAAAATTGCATTCTGAAAGATTTAAAATGGGCTCGGAGATTGTATTACCTAATGGAAGACGTGTTGGTCCAATAATCATCTTTCATAATTTTTGATGATGTTATGCTCAAAGCAGTAATTTTTACAGGTCACAAGAGCCAAACATAACTCGAGTGAACGCGTGTTCAGAAAACGAGGGTGGCTCAGTGGAATGCATGAAATCACTGCGGGGTCTTCGTGCGGGCCGGACGTACGAAGCGTGGGTCCGAGCTGCCACGACTGCGGGGGAAGGTCCGCCGTCCGCTGCTGTTGCTTGTCAGACAAGCGCTTTAGGTACATCTCCACTAATGAAGCATCTGCCCCTATAGTATGGTCGCCTTCGCTGCGAAAAGGATCTCTTTCCACGCTCTTTAGAGAGCAAAAGCCGCGCTTGACGCGACATGTAGTATGGATAAAAGCTGAGTCGCGCGCAAGTGAAGAAATCATACTAATGGGGAATTTGTTAAAGAATTGTTCTTTGTAAATTCGTTAAAAAAAATCTGTTTTTAGTCCTAATTGACGCAAGTTGCTATCTTTTTCCAAATTATCATAGTTTTCCTTAGGCATAACTAGTTTCTGTTCCTTAGTACGTTATTTGGCAATCACTACGTTTTAAATTACGCCGCGTCTTTTTTCGCACAAATTAAATTTCAGATTTTCAGTCAAATTATAACTTTCAAACAAAAAAGTTTCATCAAAATCGGTTTTGTAGTTTTTGCGTGATGCTCGAACGAACAAACAAACAGACAGACAAAAATTCTAAAATGGATGATTTGTACTCAGGGACGCCTAAAAACCGTATCGTAATCTTTTTCTAGTAAAATATCTTCAATGTACTGGTACACTTCTGTTACAGTGGTTACAGTTTTATAATAGTTTAGGTTCCATTCCGAGGTGAGACGATGCCGAGGCGAGGCGATATATTATGTGCGACGACCAACTGAAATAAGTATGTTATTTTTAGCACCAGCACGCATTTCCTCATTCGGTGGCGTGGCAGTAGGGTCTGCAGGAGGCTCTTTGTTTCTGCGCTGCGTTGTAGGAGGAGCCCCGCCGCCAGCCAAGCGATGGCTAAGAGGTGGTAACTCTTTGCATCCAAGGCCGCCATTCCATCTTGACGGCGACGCTCTTTTGATAAGAAGTATGTATACCTGACCTGATATATCTTTGTATTTTCGAAATATTAAGCACCAGAGAGATTAACCTAGTAGGGTATTTTATTCTATGTAATAAAATACAAAAAATCTTGTTAAAATCTTCATTTTTTTATCTTTTCTACAATATTTTAAACGATTTGGCCATAAATCCACGTTTAGCAATGACTATAAATTACAAAAATATTAACAAAGTAACGTTACGTAACGATACGAAGCAGCAAGGGGGCTACCATTTTATGAAAATATGAAATTTTAATTCGTTTTATGGAATTTATCGATGTCATGAAATCTAAATATCGATTCTAGTAGTTTTTTTCTTTCTCAACCCTCTATTTTCTGTGAGCTCCTCACAATTTACATGACCAAATGAGGTCAAAAAAAAGTGCTTCTCCTTTTACACTACTTAAATAATCCTCTATAGATAGAAATACATATGATCATGAGTTTATTATTACCAAAGAATCAAAATGGTGTATCACATAATCTGTCTGGCTAGGTCTGGAACTAGTACACGCTGACAACTATACGTGTGTTGCTGAAAACCCGCACGGTTCCGACTCTGCTACGTGGCGAGTAGTGGTCTTGCGTCCACCTTCACCCCCAGGCTTGGCTCTAGTGGAGGCAAGATCAAGAGAACTGGAGTTGGAACTACGACCGATTCCGAGAACACCTGGACATGCGTTGCCTAAAGCTTACACTTTGCATTGGCGACTCGCAGCACCAGAGGTAAATTGTTTTTCAGTTACCATTATTAGGGCCCGGCAATAAGACGTATACAGATGGTAAAATTAAATGTGTATCAAAAATTGTGCTTTAGACCATCAAACTGAATATCTATCACTAACCCGCGAAACAATAATTTGCTGTTCAATAGTAAAGATCAATGGGTACCCGACCAAAATGTATGCATCAGCAGATTTTATTTTTGGATTCGATGTTGTGTTCATAGTGAAAGTTCTTCCATCGGTCTGAAGTACTATGATCGTATTAGAACAACGGCGTAATTTCAGGGTGAATGGCGAATACAAGCAGCAAACCCAGGTCCTGCTATACTAACAGGCCTCCGATGTGGATCGGCATACCGAGCATACGGTTCTGCCGGTGGACCGCCAGGTTCCGAGATAGCAGTAAGGACGTCTGGAGGGCCACCCACTGCTCCACCTGATGCGAGATGGATAAAAACAAATGCCACTCATGCAAGATTTGACACCAGTGTTTGGGGTGACGGTGGATGTGGACCGGTGTCTTTGAAGTTGGAATGGGCGGGTTCTGGGACAGCTGGGTCCAGAGATGTGCCGATCGGAGGAGAAGTAATTTTGGGTGGTAAGTAGGGGTCTTTAGGCGTGTCACAACACGATGTGAATCGCCAACTGTTCTTCTTCAATGAGAGCTTTTGGGCGACTTCTGTCAAAAGTTTAAAAGCCACATCACACAAGTAATTTTTGAGCGTAGGCGTTGACGTAAGGATATCGCCGCGATATTTCCGAAGTTTCTAACACTCAAGTTGTATACCGACCGATGGGTAGAAAAACGGTTAGTCTACTTCTTTCTTTTCGTGTCAGCATGAACTATATCATATACACAATTACTCAATAATTTAAGAACAGTTGCATTGCAAGAAGTTTGACAGTGGTCCGAAAGGCCCAATCGAAAATACGAGTATGCTCTTGAGCGAGTGTGAAACACCTGTAACTATGCAGGTTGTTCTACAAAACTATTATTAGGATACTATATATAATCGTTAATAATAGATTGTGGTTAGCATGAATTTGTAAGTTTGTTCGAAAACATGACCGCAACGGACTGAAAATGTTTCGTAACACAAACTAGATCTTAACAGTTCCTATTTTTTAGACCTATATAAAACAAGCTGTGCAGATGAATAACAGACGTGTTTTTGACCTAATCCATGTAGCAGTTATGCAGATAATATATACACTTGTTTGACCTAGGAATCCTTGTATTTATAGATATAATAGTATCCTAGATGTTGTCCCAAGATATAAGTGACCACCATGCTAGTAGCTTCTGTGTGATTGATGCTTGAACAGACAAAGGGACAGCATGACAGACACACAAAAGTTACAGAAATGACGATCAATAATAATTTCAAACCAATTTTAAACATTTACAGAGTGTAAATTTAAATACGTTAGATACTTAAGAGGGTGTTTCAGACCATCAAACCGAACAACTCTCTCTATGGAACCAACAATCTATGGGGCAAAGATGATGGAGCCCTTTTCGAAATGGCGAAGATAACATCAGCTTTATGATGTAAAACTGTAAACCTACTGGACGCAAATGTATGGGACAATTGTGTTTTTTTTGCTTTTACGATTTTAGTCCTATAAAAGAAAGTTGTTCAGTATGACTGTCTGATCATCCCCTTAAAAAACCGCCCGCAAAGAAAACTCTATAATGTAGATACGACCCATGTACAGTTTTATGTAATGATTTGAATGAAAAATCTTTGATCATTTCAATACTTTTACCAATAAAGTTACGTTATTTATCTACTCAGGGCCTGTTTCACCACTTGTGGATATGTTCTTTTTATAGCTTTTCTGACAGATCGTTTAACATATTTCGTATTAAAGATATGTCAAAAGAACTGTCAGATAAGCTATTACGAAGAGTCACGTTGCAGGTTCTGACACGAGCACTTGTCTCGCGTGGTGTTCGCGCGGTTCGTGTTTTTGCCTACCACGAGGCTACGTAATCCGCAATCTCTTCTTGTTCTTGATCAAAAACAATCCCTGAGATTGGGATAGATACTCCCACAAACTATTTGACACTGGCGGAAATGTAGTGCTAACACATAAGCAAAAGTCCTTTAATTATATTTGAAGAAAACTCTATGATGAACTTACATAACTAAATTACTGATAGGTTTGACACCTGGATCACGGTACCGCGTCGCAGCGCGTGCGTCGAACGAGGCGGGCTGGACGCGCGAGGTGTACGAGTTCACGACCATGCCCTCCGAGGGTGGCCTGGCCGAGGAGGTGGACGCCCCTTTCCCGGCCACGGCGGGCGAGCTGGCTCTCCTACTGGCCCTTTGCGCTGCGCTCTCACTCGCCGCTCTCACTATTCTTGCTATACTTCTAAGGCGGAAAAGGTAAGTTTTGTTTTTTATTTTATTTATGTTTGGGCCATACAGGGTGTAACAAATACACCTTAGTAATATTGGGGGTGGAAACAACTTTAGACTTTATCTTAAGTTGTTAAGTTTGATGATAATATACAGTTTAGATATCCACCGTTCCATACGAAACGGCAGTACCGTGTATGAAATTACAGCTAAGTGTCCAAGATGTGGTAGCGACTCGATTCAATTGTATGGAACAGCAATATTTTTATACTTTGTCCCTATAGTGGAAGTTGTTCAGTTTGATGGTCTAAACCATGCCCTTTAAGTACTACTACGGTGTTTTGTAACGCCCTGTATATGATAGGATTATTTACGTTTTGCTTCGTTCGTACACGTGGAATATGTAACACGTATTGCGATATATTCATTTAGATAGCAATTCATCCGATATTTTACTAGTGGGTTATAAATTTTATCATAATTTCTTGTAAGCTTAGGGTTATCAATTTATAGCCTTTTGGGATTGGAATAATAGTGCGAATGGAGCGGTTCATTGGGTCTTCAGATCTCTTCTGTAACTTTAAATATTTTGAATACTAAACTAAAAATATTAAATTGAAGACAAATTTTCCTATGAAATGAAATTACGAGGTTCCCAAAAAACCAGAGTAACTGACGCCCAAATGATAGCCCAAAAAATTGATAAACTAAATAGGCAATGGGTGGGGCACATTGCTCGCAGAACCAACCGATGGCCGATGGGGCCGAAGAGTTCAGGAGTGGCGACCGCGTACCGGAAAGCGCAGCGTAGACAGGCCCCTAGTGAGGGCGGCGGGAACCCGTTGGATGAGGGCAGTGCAGGACCGGTTGAGGCGATCCTTGGTTGAAGCCTACATCCAGCAGTGGCGTCTATCAGTTTATATAATGACGATGATGTTTTCCTATACCTTTCACTCCATCTATCATGTCTGACTAGCAACTTAAGATGAGTGGAGTCAATATTTTCCATTTTGACGCACAATAGAAAATGTTAAGAAACAAATATACCCGCCTTATTTCCTTAACAATAAATCGTTTTAGGTCATTAAGTTCTAAACCTTTGAAACGTTGTTTCCTTTTTTAACTACCCTATTTGCCAAATTATAAAATTTATTCGTTATACAACTCAGAATCTGTTGATTATCTTTCTGCTGAACATTACACGAGCAATACCTCAATCAAGTTGACTAAAATAATCAAGAGATGGATTAAAATTTTTCGTATTCAAACGAAAAGAGATCGTTAGCAGTTGATCTGTAGGTGACATGGCGCTGACACAAGCCCTCTTTGTCAACCATCGAGCTCGACCCTTTTCATCCAGAGGTGCCGCTTCAAAGTAAATGACGTGAGACGAGACCGCTGTTTTATTAAAACTTCACGACGTCCAATGATAGAATACCCTTTAAATTCGATGAATTGTGATTGAAATTACGTTTTGATTGTATTTTTGGATCTAATTTCTGAGGAATTGGTGTCTGAACTTCAGTATTATGATGAAATTGACAATTTAAATCTAACGGATTCAACTTGTTTATTTTAAAATTTTCATGAATGAAACAGAAAAAAAAACTCTCATGAAAGTCATGAAACTTATTACATGAGAGATTCTCTGTTTCTGTTTGTAATTGGTCAATATAAAAAGTAAAATTGAAAAATAAATTCGTTTACATTCTCAAAATTGTATTATCCAGACACAAATTGAGAGCATGAATTTACCTGTTCCTCAATACATTTGATAAATTAATCAAAAATCAATTTGCCGCGGGGTAAAAACTTACCAGCATAATTTAAAAAAAAATCTTGAGATTAAATTACAATTAAACAAGAAGCATTGAGCATTAATATGAAGTATTAAAAACTGAAAGTAGATTATCTCTCGAATAATAAGGTTCTTACAAAGAAATGGATGAGTAAATCCCAAATGACATTTTGTTACCCAACAAACAAGGCTTAGATGTGTTTTACGATGCTATAAAAAATGTAATTTGTAACGTATTTTACAATGTGTTGTTTAATGGCATACTAATGCGCCCCATAGTCTATTTTAGTCATCTCCTATTTTGTTTCAACTTGTTTTAAAATATTATAATTAGACTTAGTTTAACAGAGCCACGATTGGTAAATTTTGATTGGTGGTTCGAGGTTCGCCATCGTTAGTGGGTAACCACGATGCTTTACCATTTATAATAATTTAAATAACCGTGTTCTGTGGGTTATACAATTTCATTTTATTTAAAGATAGATCCAGTTGTTATATAAATGATTAGTTTCCTTATCATTACATTATCAACCTAAAAAAATTTATTGTTAGGATCGATGTCACATCAATCAAATTCAGAATATCCTCTAAGACTTACCTCATATTACTAAGTTCTGATATCTCAAGGCTGTTTCCGAAGCTTCCATAGAATGCGTGCGTTATTGCAAGTATACAACGTGTTAATGAATTAACGCAAAACTAGAAAGTAGTTTGTTTAGAATCGAGAGCAGAATCGTGTTATCATGTTTTCAACATAACTATTTTTAATCAAAATATTAAATAATTTGTTTGCAAAATTTACTGGACTCGATCTCAACCAACCGCACGGGCACATTCACTCACTCGCCTCAAAACTTAAAATGCGAATAACTTTAAATTTTAAGTATCAAAATAATGAAATTATTGTTTCAATCTAATTATTTTGTTATAAATCAGTTGGGATGTATGAGGTTTTGCGGCTATTTATTAACGCGTTGTATAGGGCGTAGACTTAAATGTGTTACATCATTAATGGGGTAGGTACTTCAGACCATCAAACTGAACTTTCACTGCGGGACCAACGTTGAAATCTCGAATAAAATACCATCTGTTCCATAGAAATCGTCAATTGCTATGATCCGCATGTTTGGAGCAGCAGATTTTTTATTTATTTCAATGTTGGTCCCACAATGAAAGTTGTTCAGATTGATGGTCTGAAGCACCCTATATGAAACGCTGTAAGTTTACATCCCGTGTAATAAGTGGGCTGCAGTAGACATGCATTCTTTCATACGCTTTTTTTACGTTGTTCACAATGTAAAAAAAATAACTTTTTCTGCAATCAAATCCAGTAAACCTGTTGTAGATTTATTTATTGTAATACGTTGATATAGAACTGATGGTGCAGCAGCGAGGGTGACTACCAGCGCAGAGAAGCCTGGTTGCGGTACTTACAGGGCCCCACCGCATCAGACGCCAAAGCTGCCTCCCGATCCGCCAGGTATCTGACATAATATTATAACATTATGATAAAAGTGGGCTATGTTGGTCATTACGGTCGACGCTGGATTGCAGCACGAGCTGCAGGCAAGGGCTGTCAACGAGCCGAGACTATAATGAACAACGCTGACGCGTTTCATACGACGTTTTCAACACACTTGTAAGGAAAAATTTTTATAATACTTCACAAACAGGTTTAGAGAAATATTTGTGGCGCCAAAATCTCTGTTTTCCCGCAATGTCGGTCTTTTTTTAAATAAGTAATGCGCGCGCGTGTTTTATGAACTGCATTGTGAACCTAAAAGCGTGCGAAAAGAGCCACTTTATGAGCAAGTGTGTTGAAAATTATATTGCTTAGATGCTGTTTTTCTTAAATATCTAACTGAACATTGATTAAAAGCCTAGATAATTTCATTCACTTGAATCCTGGTAACAGGTAAAAAATTATCTCCGCGTAACCTTTAAAGTTCCTTTAATAAACAGATACGACAAAGGCTGCAAATTTTGCAAGAGTAATTCGGATAGCACAAATAATACCTTTGTCGTACTCTGAAAGGTCCCAAATAATCCTATTAATCTTGCCATTCTGTCCGCCCTCATACCTCTCACTGGGGCTGTTCCTATCTTTTCAACCATTAAACACTTGCATTATTTCTTTTTGCTTTTCTACACTAGTATTTAATTGCTTACAAAATTTTAAAGGTGTATTTAGACAATGAAAGTAAACAACTTTCCCTAAGGAACATGGATCGAAAACGAGAATTTTGTTTGGCCCTCCCATACAAAAGTGCGGATCAGCCGATTGATTTTCAATCGCGAAGTCGCGAAGTCGCGGTCGCAAATCGCGGGTCCCTGCGAAGGGTCATCCACAATTTTTGTTTGTTTGTCGACCCATGTTCCTTAGGGAAAGTTGCATTGTCTGAATACACCCTTAAAATTTTGTTAGTAATTAAAACTAGTGGTGTATATTTACAACCAAAACATGAGAAAATAATAACGGATTACATCTGTAAGAGGGGGCTACATCAGACCATCAAACTTAACAACTTTCACTATGGATCCAACTTTGTAATCGCGAAAAAATCTACTGTTACAATGAAAATGTCAATATAGCTATTAATCGACCAAAATCTATGAAAAAAATTTCCCATAGTAAAAGTTATTCAGTTTGATGGTCTGAAATACCCCCTAATTGTAACGCATTTAAGTTTACAACCTGTAATAGCAGTATTTTTTTCAAGATAAATGAATGTTTTTACAAACTGCACTCACATTTATTATCCTAATGAGTATTTACGAGTATAAACAGTGGTACTAGAAAGTTATCGCATCAATCACTTTATACCAGATGTGTACGAGATAAGCCCGTACGCGACGTTCGCGGGGGGAGCGGGGGTAATCGCGGGAGCGGGGGCGGGCGCGGGGGCGGGGGGCGGGTCGCGAGCGTACACGCTGCAGCTGCGGGCGCTCGCGAGGCACGACGACGATGCCGCGCCGCCCGCGCATCCCGCCTGTTGCGACGGTGAGTGTGGTTAGGTGTTCACATACCATGGAGTACAAAAAGGAGCGGAGGTGACGCAAAGCAATATTTCTATCGAAGTAAGTGTCGCCAAAATGCAGGGGACAAGATGGGTGCGCAGGTTCTGCCCCTAAAACCGAAACCAGGAACAGCGCACTTTATAGTTTTAGATGTATTTTATTGCAAAACCCCTCGGAAAAAGAATGGCGGTCCGCTTCGAACTGAGCATCCATAGGCCACGCCCATTCTGACGTCATGACATCTTGCGACACCTTCGCTCCTTTAATCCTCCGCGTTACAGACCAACGCACATGCCACTACACGCATGCGGTTCGACGCATTCACTTTCTAGTAAAATGTATGAAGGGGTTCACACAGCCACACACGCGCATGCCACGCCATGCTACGCTAAGCATGGATCATCTTGTATCGAATTTTTTCACCTAGGCTAGGCGTCACCCAACGTGTCGTCCACGCCAACCAAGAAGTCCAATTTACACAATTATTTTATAGATGTTTGTAACATTGATATTTTTGTATCTTAATTCTAGCGTGCTTCGAGTTTTTATGAAATAAGTTTAAGTGCAAATATTGTAGCGAGATTTATTCTGTATTTATTCTCTAAAAGTAGCAATAATTTAAATCAGTTAATAAATTAGATAGGCAAATCATTATGCGGTTTGTACTACAGCACACCGCGGGCGCTCCACAGAAATTTCTTACTATACTTGAATAATGAAAAGCACTGCTATAGAAACAAGTGTCTGCACAAGCGCCATCCCGCTCAGACGCGTGCGTTTGCTGTATGTGCTTCTTTCTTGCTCGGCTCCTCTAAAATAGCTCCTAAACTTAGGTGAGGTGCCTTTAACTGAAGTTAATGAGGGTCAGGAAGTGACCATTCTGTGTGTAGTATTATTACATTCCCTGGCTACAGTACGCGCACAAATTGATTGCTACTACGATATCTGCAGGGGAATGAGGAATCAATCCCCTGCATATCGCAAGCAGCTGCCCCTTTGCCTTGCCGACGTTTATGAGACTCGATAGTATGACAAATGTCCAAGATATTATTGTTATTGTGTGCAGAAGAAACGTGCGTGGATGCGTGCGATGCACAGCGCAGGCGGAGACGGCGACGGCACTACTGCCCAGATCATGGTAAGGAATCTGCATTACTATTTGACTAACCTTAAGGTTGAGACACATTACCTGATGGCGATCGACTGCCGGCCAATACAAACATGACGTTAAGTATGGGAAGCCGTCCGCCGTCGTCGCCGCGTCGAATTCCAAAATCGACATTTGCAAAAAAAAAATATTAAATAACCCTTTAGATTAGAGTAATGCAAATGTCTACACTTACTGATGATGATGAAGATGAATCCAACAATAGTGACAATATATACTAACTATCGGGCCGCGGCGAACGCATAAAGAGGGATTATCAGATTAAGATTTATTAAAAAAAGGAAATTTTCCTATCTTCTCTTTCTACCTCTATGCTGAAAACAGAAACGGCAACATAAAATTTCATATTTGGACATTGTGAATGGATTTTTTTTTTAAGTTTACCAAGGAGTTCCACAGGTTTTCCAGTCACTTGTCGGACCGAAAAATTTCGTTATTTTATTAAAAATATCTGTAATCCTTTCAATTTAAAATCGCTGACATAGAAAATATTATTATTGAGACAATTATCTCGAAATGGTTTTCGATTCAGCCCTCCAAGAAAAACATGACATACCGAATTATGTCGATGTTGTTGGCACAGCAGCGGTACTGCCCGTTAAATGTATTATGATAATACGGTTATATTTTTATTTGAGACTTCATAATGCTGCTTTCATTTCACATGCGGTTCGAATGTTGACTTTGAAGATCGTTCATGTTATTGTTAGAAAAGACTACGAGCTACGGCTACGTTGTAACTTGCTACGGCGTAGCGTAGCACCGTAGTAACTTTTTTTTTCTGTTCGCAGGTTGTTCACAAGATTCAGGGAGTTGAGAAACGAAACTGCCAAATTGTTTAGAATAATATATCTAGTCAGTGTAATTAGCAAATTCGGTTAAATATATTAATATGTATACAAAAATTTATACAATAATATTGTCTATTTATGTTTTTGAGTTTTATTTCTCTCCAACTTCCATAAACCAAATTAAATGAAATAAAAACCGGCCATGTGCGTGTCGGACCACGCGCAGGGTAGGGTTCCGTAGTAGTTGCCCGTCACAATATACGAACTTAGAAGGGGTCTTTTTGTTTTATAATACGGTTTATCTAAAAAGTACATTTTACAAGTTGGTCGACCTTTACTCGTTAACTTGTAAAGCCTACTTAGCGGTGATAGTTTCCCTTTTAAATTCGTTATATACACTACTGCCGAGACATTTTTCACGTATCCAGAAACAACCGTTTATCTGGCTGCAACACTTGACTCTAACAGAAAATGTTCATTTAAAGCTTAATACTTCGCTAACGGATCCCTAAATTGAAAAATAGATTTCTCGCACCCACAATATTTTTAAAAGACCAATCCAACGATACCCCACACCATGGGATAGACGAGAAAAATAAATCCATCCCCACTTTTCGTATAGGGGAGGCCTAACCTAAAAAAAAAATTTATGATTTTATTTTACCTTTGTCGGCGTGATAAATATGTATACCCATGTCTTACATCTTTCTAGTACTAAGCGTCTCTGAGCTAAGCCGCGGACAGACAGACAGACGGACAGACGGACGGACATGGCGAAACTATAAGGGTTCCTTGTTCACTACCGAACCCTAAAAAGGGGTTCGTGCTTATAATACTACATCATAGTTACTATGAATCAGGAAGCTGGCTTCATCCATGTTGTGAATACATATCATTCATTTCATTCAATCGTACATGTGAAGTCCATGAAGTCATATATCCATCAAGACGCGAACCATCGACTCATGTTTGAAAATCTGACCGTACTCAGCTGCTATCAGAAATGTTGAAAAAGCATCCCAAATTCATCTGTCAGTGTTTTAAACCCTTGGGGCAAGTTAAATATATAATACCTTTTCGTTTAAACATGAAAATCTTTGAGAGGAGAATGACGGCGTTCAAGCCGCATATTCAGAGCGTTTGAACGCCCTAATTTATCTGGACGAACATTTTATCACTTTGTTTTAAAAGAAAATGAATACAATTTTAGAGCGATATTATAAAGCTACTGCACGTTTATAACAGCGCTATAAAAATTTATGCCTATTTTATAAATACCATTAAAATATTGGACCCGATAAATTTGGGCGTTCAAACGCTCTGAATATTCACCCAGCGTGTAATTTCTTACTCATTGTAAATTATCACACAGGAACTTATTATCAGGATAAAAAGTATGCTTTGTGTTAATCCTGAACATTATTATATCGGTGCGCCTCAGCCGTTTACGAGTGATTGCGTGCGTCACCGACGTTTACATTTATAATACTAGTGAGATGTGATAACCTGTTTCCATATTTTTAAAACAATTTTATGCAGATTCCGTAAAATTAAATTTCATAATAAGTGGCATAGTAACAATGATGTTAAAGTTTTTACATTGTTATTATTGCCGATATTTTAAATATTTGATTTACTTACCATATACATAATTATTTTATCGCCGTTATTTCTTATCAAGAAAGACTTAAAAAGAGAAGGTGTTGTTGCTACAAGTTTTATATGTCAATGTGAGTTCAAATCCAACAACTTAGATTGAATAAAAAATATAATTCCGACCCAAAACTTTGCAACATCCAGATGTAAGTAGTTCCAAAACGAATTTCGTTATATTACAGTATATAACACGTTTGTATGCAAATTTTATTCCCGAAATCCGGCCTGATGGAAAACGGTCCCGAAGTATTATCGGGGCAGACGGGCGGCTGGAACTTTTGGGTCGGGTTGATAACACATCCCTAAATACTGGCGGCCTGCGCCGATTACCTTATCATACAAACTGAATATTTGATTTGAATAGGACTAATTTATATTCTAAAAAATATTGAACTCAACAAGTACAAAATAAAAAGATATATAATTTGTGAATAAATGTTTTGATTACTAATTTTTGGTAGTATTTCTAAAGAGCAGGGTTGTTAAGTTTACCCTTACATTTTCTTAGAAATTATAAGGCTTTGATTTAGGGCCTGTTTGACATGTTTTGTATGAAGAATATGTCAAATCAGCTGTCGGATAAACTAACAAGAACTTATTCGGAAGTGGTGAAAGGTTAGGATACTATCCATTTTCTCAACAAAAATATAAAAAATAAAGTACTATTTATTAAAAATATTTAAATGTACCTACTTATTGAGGCCAACTGGAAAACAATCAAGTTGAACATTAAAACATGTGACCGCGACATTTACATAAATCGCTTAGGGGTACATTTTAAAAAAACCTTCCCAGTTTATCTTTTTCACCAAACGGTCGCCCGTTTTTTGCGGTACGCTTTTAAAAACGGTTAGTCTTGTTTGTCTACGGATAACTAAATGGTTTTGTCGAAATATTAGTTAGCATAGCATACGCACACTTAGACTACTTATATGAGGACAAGTTACGCGTGTAATTCTACTAACAAACTTTTCTGCCAGTTTTTGCGAGGGGCGCGGTAGCACGAGATACGCAACTTTGAATTTTATTCCATTGGTTTACATTCTAATTTTGAATATTAAAAATCATGAAACACAGTGTCGTGTGAACCCCAAACGTCAAAAGTTCGAAATTATTGTTCCGCAATTATAGGCTGTCGCGTTTAGTGATAAGGTATAAAATTGTATGTAAATGCGTAAGATCTTTTGATCTTGCACGTTGGCAGAGGGGAAATGCTAAGGCGAGGCGGGTCCATATATAATTTGTCTAAGTACGCACACGACTATAT
This sequence comes from Agonopterix alstromeriana, assembly GCA_963924505.1. Classification (NCBI taxonomy): domain Eukaryota; kingdom Metazoa; phylum Arthropoda; class Insecta; order Lepidoptera; family Depressariidae; genus Agonopterix; species Agonopterix alstromeriana. Next base: position 9,825,294 of record OZ004662.1, on the reverse strand, counting down.
TCCCTGAGGGGGTAATCAGACATATTCTAAAATCTCAGAACATCTGCGTTTCACTAGGAGTAAATACCGTAACTCTAGTGTGACGGGGAAATATTAGTTTGCTACGGTTATTGCACTATTTTCTAAACGCATTAAGCATGGCTTGCACCAAAAAGTATTAAGGGTTAAGAATTTTTTAATATGATGCTGTCACTGTTATCTTTATAACCAGTGCGAGAGTACGAAATTACAAATGTTTTAGTGCAAACAAGCATAGTATAGCATAGCATATGCTCACGACTAAATTCCCCGAGGGGGTAGTCAGAGATATTCTGACACCTCCGAACATCCACGTTTCACTAGTACTGAAACTCTGTCCAGTGTGACTGGGAGTGGGCCCGTTGCCACTTGTAATGGACAGTGGGTACAATACATGCCTCGAAATTGAATCATGTAGGTTTCCTCACGATGTTTTCCTTCACCGAAAAGCCAGTGGTGTTACAAATCGTACAGAAATTCCGAAAAACTCATTGGTATGAGTCGGCTTGGACGGGGATCGAACCATCACCTCCTGCACGGCAGGAAAGGTTACTCGCCACTGGACCACCACGGCTTTTTATTGTGCAAACAAATCTTAGTATAATTTATTTGAATTGCGATATTTTGTGTTAAAAACGTTCGAAACGTATGTTGAAGTATATCTCATATTTCAAAATCTTAGCTGGTAGCGATCAATCGTTTCTGCTTACCCTCATCTCCATGGAACGGCAATATACACAAGGTGCAAACAAACACGGTAAAAATCCGTTAAAATGTTGTAATGTTTAATAACATCGTGCTCAACTCTAAATTTAGTTATAGCCTGTAAGATCCCACTGCAGAACAAATGCCTCCTCTCACGAATGATGGTGAGACGGAGTGGGACTTTTTCCACCAGTGTGGTTTGGTGGAGGCAAGTTAGTGGTCCACTTGCTGTTAGAGAATTTTCAAGGCCTCTGGCCTGGGTTAACTCAACTCAATAAATTAATTCAGAATCAAGAAATATCCTACTTTGAAAGTAACTATTAGAAATTAAAAAAAGTAGTTGACATTCCATACAAACTCTGACGCGGTAAATCAAAGTACAATAAAAATTGTGTGTAAAAAAATAGTCCAAACTTCTTGTGTGTACTTTGTGTACGCACGCATACGTTAGAAGTTATACTTTATTGGCGTGAATAAAATAAAACCAGTCAAGTGCGAGTCGGGCACCGAGGGTTCCGCACCACACCACCACATAACATAATAACTAAAAAATGTTTTTTGTCCTGGATTTTTAACACGAGACCGACTTACACTTAGCCGGTTTTTATTATTTGTTGTTATGCTTTAGAGTTTGCTCTATAATCACACCAAGTTTGACGCTAGTATGCATTATCATTTTTACGATAGAGCAAGAAGAAAAAACGTTGATAAAAACTAGTTCCTTGAACCCCCCTATGGTTCCCCCTTGAGTTCACTCTATAATCACATTTTGTGAAAATTTCAACTGTCTAGCTATTACGGTTCAAAAGTTACAGCCCTAAAGAGCTAGGAACGGACGGACAACGTAGGCTTAGTAATAGGGTCCCGTTTTCACCCTTTGGGTACGGAACCCTACAACCTCTTATTTAAAACGATTTTCACGGCCTGCTTCATTGGCGCCCGCAACTTCTGTTACAAGCTGAAAATACACTCTGATATGTTTCTCCTATCGCGCCATAAGAAGTAATATAATTACAACTTCAATATTCGATAAATTGTAAGGGATCCGTACCAAAAGGGTGAAAACGGGACCCTATTCAAAGCCTTCGCTGTCCGTCCTTCCGTCTGTCCTACCTATTTAGGGCTGTAACTTTTGAACCGTAATAGATAGACAGCTGAAATTTTCACAAAATGTGATTATAGAGTTAACTCTATAAATAAATAAATATCTTGGACATTGTCTATAGTATAACAATAAATAATAAAAACTCTCGGTCTCGCGCTAAAGGTCCCGGAGAAAACAAAACTCTTTTGTTATTTGATATGTTGTGTGGTGATGAAGTACGGAACACTCGTTGCGCGAGTAGCCCGACTCGCACTTGATCAGTTTTACTATACATAGTTCTGTTATCGATTCTAGAAAGAGACTAGTCATTTTCTAGACGATGTATCACGACAAGATATTATAGACAGAGCCTACTTTAAGATGTTCTCTACCGATTGAATCTTAAATTTTATTACAAGGCAAGAAGGGTAACAAATTACCCAAAACATAGATAATGGAAGATTATCCCGTCTTCTGCGCCCTATTAATCACGGGAAACTTACACCCGCTCCAAGGCTGGCCCTACCTGTCTACGTGCATGAATTATAGCCGCTGAGAGTTAAGAACTTAGTTTTATCTTATTTTGAATTGTATTCCGTGATTTCAAGATTCATTTAAAGCTTGTAGCAGACGAATTTCTATTGTAAAATAAAGCCGTGTTTCCGATTCAGAATAGACCACTACAATTCTTCTTCACTTAGCGCTTGGGTGTCGTATAATGACGCTCGCAGAAGGTAGAAGCATAATCTGGACACTTCATACAAACAGACTCGCACTGATAAGAGTTGCAATTCTTTAAGGTTATTGTATCCATGATACTCAACAACATACCCAAAGGAACATGGATCGAAAACGAGAATTTTTTTTGGACCTCCCATAGAAAATCGATCGGCCGATCCGCACTTTTGTATCGAAGGTCCAACAATTTTTCTCGTTTTTCGACCCATGTTCCTTAGGTAAAGTTGTTTATTCATGGTCTGAATACACACTTAATGTTACGTTAGTAATTAAAAACTAGTGGTGTAAATTAAGTCAGTTTAACAGAATTTTATCTGTAATTTACGAATTTGATTAGAAAAGGTGTAAAATTAAATGCGTTACATAACAAACAGATCAAACTGAACAACTTTTGGACTGAACTGAACTGACTGAACTTGGACCGTCTTTGAAATCGTGAAAAAAAACCAGCTGTTTCTTCTCATTTTGGTCTAGTAGCTATTGACATTTTCTACAGCAGATTTTTTAATTTGCTATTTCGATGTTGGCTCAATAGTGAACCATGTTCAGTTTGATGATCTGAAGTACCCTGTCTGTGATGTAACGCATTTATTTTATACCCTGTATATTTTGTCATGAAAATCAGTGAAATACGAGTATGTCATATTGTTATAAATTTGTTATAAATCCAAACCCCGAACTTACCGCAGTGCTAGTTAAAATTATTTAATTAAATTACTGCTGTCTAAGCTCCAACTGCCACGAAGATGTAGTGCTGCTAATTAATTGTAGCCAGTGATAAATTAATTACAAAGTCACACGGATTTTAAAGGCCTTACGAAAGTACTTTAATTATAAACGGTGTAGTTTGTGGTTAAAATAGTCTAAGAATATCTATATCTGAAAGAAACTTAGACGTGCTGAAAAAAAGATAGGAACTAGGTACATAGTGCTTCGTCACGCTGTATCTACGTAGATACTAATATCATTAGGCTGGCGCGCAAGTACATTTATTTTTTTGCGAAAATATGCCTCGTTTATACTGTGCTATTTTGCTAGAGACATCTGTAAGTCACAAGTAAGCGAAATCTGCGTTTTATAGGCAGTGCAGTATCTGTTACATAGCAACTTAATAACCTGCGACCACAGTTCATAGTGTTGCAATGCACCACAAACTTACCTCAGCCTATATACGTCATTTTCAAAGCCTAAATACGTTCCACTGCAGGGCACAAGCCTACGGAGGAGCCTTAAGGAGGGTGTATGGGTGTTAGTTCACCACGTAGCATGCCCAATGTGGATTGGTAGACTTCACATACGCATCGGATTTTCTTCTTCAGCGTATGCAAGTTTCCTCACGATATTTTCCTTCACCGTTTGAGAGCAGGTGGTGTTACGTACTTAAGTTAGAAAAACTCATTGGTAAAGGAATGTCATCGGTGCGGATCCGAACCTAGACCTCAAGATTGAGTATCCATAATTATCCGCAACGCACCACCGAAACTTACCTAAAGGTGAATTATTTAATAGGTTAGTTTTAGTCACATAAAGCCTCGTTAACATGTCTGATGTCCACACCGTGTAGCAACATGTTGTAACTTTCCCCTACCCTGATTGTAGCAGTGTCCCGTTCCAACAGATTCAGGACAACAGGTAAGGACCTGAGAATGCATCTATGTTCAATTCACCAACTCATATGAGAAAATGAAATGAGGAAAAAAGAGAAGAACAAAGACAGAGTAGTACCAGTTGGCTGATATATGCCTCTTAAATTAAGCAATGAATTAATGTAGTATAAACATCTAAAAAAAATCTCTATCAAGGCTGGTGATTAATGAAATGTCTCATCTTTGGAATTTATTAAAAAGTTAATTTCAATCTCAAGAGGCTGTCTGCCTCTGAACAGACGGAGTCAAAATTCGAACAATTAAAATAGACACCAGCGCAATCAATCTTCGTCTTTGAGACTTAACTGCTACGGACTAAATTACACTGTCATGCTGTTGTGGAACGCTAATTTCTTACTTATTTTATGCTATTGAAAATTACGAGAAACTTAATATGTATTCTTAGATCTTGAACTACATACATATTTCTGTGCCCAGTTTAAGCTAAACTAATCGAACCGTTTTAGTGTGATAAAATTGCAAACATAAATCAATCAATCTACTGTTTTTAGGGTTCCGTACGCAAAGGGGGACCCTATTGCTAAGCCTACGTTGTCCGTCCGTCCGTCCGTTATACCTACTTAGAGCTGTTACTTTTACTGTTACTGTTACTGTACTGTTACTTTTACTTTTACTGTTACTGTTACTGTTACTTTAAAAACTTGAAAATTAAGGGGGGTTCTCAACAAGAAACTAGTTTTTATCAAGGTTTTTAACAGTAGAACAACAAATAATAAAAAGTGTCTCGCGCTAAAGGTCCCGGACAAAAAAAGTTTTTTTGTAAGTACGAGTAAATATGTTTTTTTGTGTGTGCGCGAGTAACACTCGCACTTGACCGGTTTTTTACTGGTATCTTAATTTGTACCTGTGTAAAATTACCAGTTGTATTACTAAATACACCATTAGGTGTAGGTATAATAACCTACTTAGGTTCCGGCATACCGATATCATTTGAGATACATGGTTTCGGTCCCATGTAATAACATGTAATAATAATTCCGATGATTTGAATAAAACGGTCTGAATTTTACATTCGTTTATAAAGAATATCTGAGTGCAAGTTTCAAATTTGGGTATGGAAATTAAATTACATTTTGTGGAAATTCGAGAGAGATTTTTCTAAAATGCAACCTCGTAGTGGACGGCTATTTGGCCCGCACCACCTTTCCATATTTGATAGGCATACTGCGGGGATGAAAAGCGCTCTATTTTATTTAACTATTTTCTTCTCTTGCGTTTTCTCAAAATGATGAAAATTTTATTTATGTGATTTTCAATTCTGTTATACAGGGTGAAATTGAAATCATTGGCATCCTTTTAAACTAAGTCTACCCATCAAACTGAACAATGTATACAATGGGAGCATACCGATCATACAAAAAAACAAATTTTACATCTTTATAAGGGGTCCTCGGGAGATTCAGTCGTGAGCATATAATATGATATGCATACTTCTTGATAGATGTTACTAGTATTTTAAGCCCCTAAGCCCCACTTGCGTTAACCTGGGTTAGAAAATAACTCCAGGTTAAGTTTGTGATCTATGATTTTTAGTATAGCAGAAAATGCGAGTTAGCTATTTAACCCAGAGTTAATTGCTAACCCAGGTTGGCGCAAGTGGGGCTAATTGTTTTGAAGTTATAAAAGGATTTGAAAGTCAAAGTTTTCGACAGACTACTCTACCTAAGTCAGCTAGATAAGACAAACTTTGTTTGTAGTGTTCTACAAATCACTTCCAATATTACTGGGCACATTTATCTCGAAAACTATTTAAAAGTTTACCTCAAAGGTTTACACGAACGCTATACAAGCACTGCGATTTTATCAGTTTCAGGTTTTTTTATGCCGTTTTTTTACCGCCACTAATTCTAAACCACAGATTTACATTATTGACCTAATACCTAAAATGACTGAATTGAATTTAGTGTGGTTTCGAACGGGCGTGTAATAAATACGGCGTCTAAAAACCATCGTGTTTTTGTGACAAACCAGCAGCCGCAACAGAAGTAGCACAAAGCCTTATAGATGCAAATCTTGTTTGCCAGAGTTCTTGTAGTTAACTGCGCGAGGTATAAAATTATAAACGGAATATTCACTGTAGTTCACCAATGTTCAGTTCTGTAACTGTATTCCGTAGATTTACTAACTTGGTGCGCTTCTGATGGAGTCGCTGCTCGCTTCGCTATGAATTCAACTTTAATTTTACTTTAGCAATTTTGAAACTTAAATTGAAAATTACCTATTTTTTTGTATCAATTTATTCAATGTGTACTAGTGCAAGGAAATAATTATAGGAACTTATATTGTTGTCTTATTTTTATACCTTTCGTGTTACAGTTAAATGGTAGAGAAGCCTCTACATTATCTAACCAATATTAATAGATTCATTGTAGTGGGAAAGAACTGGCTCCAAATCTAGGGTAAAACTAGTATAATAATAATAATAGAAGAAGAGGTTCAGTAGAATCGAATCTTATTTCTTAATTCATTTGATACATTTGGGTTGAATAGAATTGATATATGATACCTCTAACATTATCAAGTAAGAAAAATATAAATGACTATAACTTGATATCAATAACACTTTCTATCTTTGTTATTTTGTTAACTAAGCCTGGTGAACGAACGGGTTAGAACTACGTGGTACAGCCTTCTTTTCTTGCGTAAAAAACACTGTAGCATAATTTTTATTCCTTTTTACTACAAGATGATTCTGAAATTAATAGATGAAACTTGGGCTTTCATTTATCGCTCCAGAATTATCCAGTGGGTTGTAACCTACTGGATAATTGGAGAAATACTGGTGCTACTGTGCTGGATACTAGATTACCTAACATTATAACCCTCATTGTGAATTTTTGCATACATTGTGTTTACATATATTGCAATACGGCTATTTGAAACAAACTATAACAACGTATGTATATCCGTTATTTTGCCACAAACATTCAAAAGTTGCGAAAAAACCTGAGTTTCGTTCAAAGTTCAGAAATTTAGTCTTATCGTATTACGTTACTTGTTTAATAGCGCTCTTCAGAAAACCGTTCAACAAAACAACTCTTCGATTGAGTAAATCTCATTTTTAGTGTAATAGATAACCATTTCGAATTCTCATCAAAAGTCTAATGCTTCAGTCGTGGAGATGGGCCTGTAATTAGATCGTGTCCGCCACTCCGCCGGCGGTGCCGGTGCGCCGCGCGCCGGTGCCGGCGACTCTCGATCAATTTGCTATCAATTTGCCGCCTTTTATATCCACGCATTTTCATTTTCTTCCAAAGATTTTACCTTCACTTCAGTTTTTGTTTACTTAGTAGTTTTAAAACGTTTGGCACGAAATATTGGCATATTATCAACTAGCTGTTGCCCGCGACCTCGTCTGCGTGGAATATAAATAAATCAAAACGTTCACGCTATACAACGTGTTAATGAATAAGCGCAAAACCTCATGCATCCCAACTGATTTATAACAAAATAATTAGATTAAAACAATAATTTAATTATTTTGATAGTTAAAATTTAAAGTTACTCGCATTTTAAGTTTTGAGGCAAAAATGATTTTTTATTATTTCAACAATGAATGAAAGCGCTAACGTGCTCATGGATACATTTTAAGAATCTTGTTTTGGTAGTAAGTTGGGTGATAGTGCCCGAGCGGTGGGTTGAGATCGCGTTCAGAAAATTATATAAACAAATTATTTTATATTTTGAAAAAAATTACCTTTGTTGAAACCATGATAATTCGATTCTGCTCTCGATTCTAAACAAACTACTGTCTAGTTTTGCGTTAATTCATTAACACGTTGTATAACTCTGTGATACTAAAATAATATTTAAAAGCATTTTGGCAGTTATTACATCCTTGGATAAGTGATATGTCAAGATTAGAAAGCGTTGAAAAAAATTTCAACCAGTACTGGCCTCTGAACCCTATCCATATACACGTACACAGACATCATTTGTATGACGCCTCACCACACACAAGAAAGTTGGCCCGTTTTATTTTATACAGTAGTAGCGTTATGCTCATTCTAGACATATACTTTTTCTAAGATTACACCATATAAAAAGAAAAAAACGAATCTGGCATAACTGTACATACCACAGATTGTATGTAATGTGCTTGACAGGTTAAATAATAAATTAAGAAATTGTATGTCGTATGCGTAAATATGACAATTCGTTACAATTAAATGTAGCGTTTAAACTGAAGGTTCCATACAAGGCTACAAGACTGAGAGTAGCAAGAACTATTATCTGACATAGCGGAAACATTACATAGATGAAACATTACTTCGTTGAACAGTTCATTAGATCGAAAGCGTTCGGTGAAACAGGTTTCGTCCTTTTTAGATGTTACGTAGGTAAAACATTATTACCTATTATTTGTTTTATTATGAGATCTACATATGCATTGTACGTAGGTCCATCTGACAAGTTTTATTTGCAGTATGTATAAATCACGTAGCTGTTTTATACATGAATTATATATTTTTTTATAAAAACCTACCCACAATTTCTAATAAATTTTCCTTGGCAGCTTTGGAACTGACAAACAGTAAACATTACAAAGGAACAAAAAATGCCCCTGCCTCTGTAACGAGAGCTCAGAACATTTTTTATTGAGACTGAGCTAATTGCAGACGGTTTTTATTTTATGTTAGCTTTCGTAATGAAAGAAATGTTGGAACATTACGCTTCCGCCCCCGCACACCGCACATTCCCCATTTGCGTCTTGTAAACAAAGCATGTGATGTTACAGTACTGGAATTTCATTATAATTATTTCATGAGGCTCTTTCTTTACATGTTTATAAATGGTTGAAATTGTGGCTACATCTTAGTGTTGATGATTTTGCCAATATCTAGTTTAAAATAGCTAAAGTTTTTTGATGGATTGGTTTGCTCTTGACCTCAATCCAGTCCTCAGGACAACGATGGGGTCGAAGATGTAGCGGGTGTACCCAGAAGAAGCCTATTCACTCGTACTTTAAAGGAATTCGGGTTGTTAGGGCTCGGAAATACTGACGCAGGCAGAGCATTCCACTCCTTGGCTGTGCACATTATAAAAGATACTGAAAGGCGCTTGGTGTGGATATGAGGGATGTCAACCAAGAAGGGGTGATATCCGGCGGTGCGTCTAGAAGTTCGATAGTAGAAAGGGGAAGGTGGGATGGGCTCATGAAGCTCTTGGGCACACTCACCGAAGTAGCTAAAGTGCTAGACGTTGTACGGTAATATATTTCATATTTAGTGACTTCAAAGATTGTTTTATTCACAAAACACACTTGAGCCAAGCATGTGCAACGCGACTACTATAAAATAAATGCGAAACATTGTTTAAAAGGAGTTTAATTAAACAAAAATTCAAAGACACTGGAAGGATGGTGTTACAATCGTGGCAATTCAGCTGTCAGATCTAAAGTTACGTTTTTTTCTCGATTCCATTATTTTAGGGAGCAATTTTTTGATTAATTATGGTTGGTATGGATTGGTTTATTATGGTTTTAAGACATTTTGATACTTTGAATGAAAATTTGAATGATCTTTACGAGTTAACTTGAACCAAAACCTTTGTTCTGTTATCGTATTAATTTAAGATTCCTTTTACGTCGGTCGCTTTACGCAACTGTTTGGTACACAATCCGCACGAAATTATGTCACAAATATCACTAAAACCAATTTTTTACGAATTTCAAATACGACGAAACACAGCAAGAGCAATGGCAAGCAAAGCAAACCTCCAGGTTTATCAGTAAGTTTAATATTGCCATCTACAGACTTCGATTTACAAAGTCTTGAAAAACGCCTCATTGTAGGTATTTCATAATGAAATCAAAACAGTCCACGTCTTGATTGAGATTGATTGATTTAACGGTTAAGTTTAAATTAGAGTTGGTTTAACTTTACCTAACGGTCCATAAGGTCCATTCTTTCTATTTCAAGCAAAAAATAATAATTCAGAAGTAGGGAGCGAAAACAAGTAACTCATAAAACAGTAACTTTCCCCAATAGTCGGGGAAATCTACGGATTTTTGTATGGAGAAGGTTGCATTAATTGCACTTTTGGTGATAATTTGGAATATAGTAGATAAATACCTGAAAAACATAAATTCTCAATAATCCCCGATTTTTTATTGTGTATTATTGAATAATTAAGACATTTACAAAACATTAAATTTAGGTATGAACAAAAAATGGAAAACTGGTGATTTTGTACAGGATGGCTTCATTCAATACGTTTTATTTATAACAATAATAATCCCCGGTTAATATCGTAAATTTGAGTAGATATTTAATATTTTGTAAGTCTTCAAAAATTATAACCTCAAAACTAAATTATTTACTGCTTGTTTGTACACATTAAACTTGCCTTGTGATAATTAACTGTCTCTTTTGCTAGTATGCTGGAAGAAATATCTTTCGAAAAAAGCTTGCCTTTTTTACATTTATATCGATTTTAAGGTATTTCTCAGGTTCCTGAGCCAATATAACCACGAAATCTCGACAAAAGTGTTATAAACTAACAGTAATATTATTTCAAACACAATTTACTAAAGTGTCTTTAATGCAATCTCAAACCTTATTTTTCCTAGACTACAAGGGTTGCATACTTACACAATTTCGTTTATTACATCATCGAGTAAACACTCGTACTACGTCGTTTTTCGCAAAATGTTTAGTATCATTCATTATTTTTAATGCTTTACGTGTAAGGTAATATCACTGGCTAGACATAAAAGAAAAATATATTTTTTTCATAAAAAAAAACAACCTCATGGCCAATTTCTAAAACTGGTCAGCCTTTTAAAATAATAGGTTGGTAAATGCAATTCTAATATATTTGTTTGTAAGTTTTATGAAAAATGTGTCTTTGAGTTTGAGTGAATGTTGATATGCCTATAAGGGTCAAATAAAATGTACCCGAAACTGACGAGCTTACATATACACCGTGTTAATGAATTAACGCAAAACTAGAAAGTATGGCAGTTTGTTTAGAATCGAGAGCAGAATCGAATTATCATGGTTTCAACATACTCGTAGGTAATTTTTTTCAAGGTATTAAATAAGTTTTTGTTATAAATCAGTTGGGGTGAATGAGGTTTTGTACTTATTCATTAAAACGTTGTATATTCGTAATTATATTATAAATGCAAATGTTATTTTTCTATATATACAATATTTCTGTTATTAATACCGTCATCACGTATTATGAGTAAAACTTTTGTATGAAATTGACAACTCTGCAACCACCTTAATCTGTTTTATTGCTCTTTAGATTGATAATGCTCCTTTTTATTTCACTTGGTACGCAATACATTTCAGGACTTAGATACAATCGGCATCAAAAGCTGTTGAATATGTCTCACATTTTATAAACATACTAAAATGGTTCAGAAGATCGTCTTTTGATTTTGACTGTATATAGGTATTTGAGCTGAACACGTGTTATCCCTTCCTGCTGTACAGGATATCCGTTCTTAACGGATACCCGTGCCTGTGTCTCAAACGGAAACTACCCCAAAAATGTCCCGTTTCATGTCCAGGTGTGTACTGGACCGAAATGAATCTGTCACAGCCCGTCACGATATGTTTATTCGTGCATGTTCTTATCTATGTAATGGTGAATGTGTTTACTAAAGAAGGAATTGGAAAACAAAATCTGTTATCTTTGAAGTCGTTGGCCCCTACATACGACAAGATACATTCGAATCTCAAAAAGCTAATATTTATTAGGATATAAGTTTATCAATAGGTAATGTTAACATTTTATGTAGGTAACTATTAATTTGCATATGCATTAATTAATTTTAAATGTAATGTAGGAATATTACTTTTCTTACTAAATAAATAGATTGTGTATAATGTAAGTGTAATACAACAGGTGCTCTTGCCACGAGGTCTCATTATAGTGCAATTTAGGAAAGTAATTAATAATAAGTAATAATGCTTCATTATTCGATTATAACTTTTACGTCCGGCCAAAGCGATGCTCTGCATGTCATAAGGTCATACATAACATAAGAATTGAGTCCTTCAATATATTTTTTATATGACTATCCACCTCTGCCTCTGCCTCTGCCTCGGATAGTGGCGTAAGTTTATGTATGTATTTATGTATGCTATCCGACCATCGGTCGGTGAAAGCCAACATTTTCATATTAAGTTACAAGTTTAGATATCACCTGTAGGATCCTACTGCAGGGCAAAGGCCTTTATGTTTATTATTTACAGTAAATATTTTAAACACATTCCATTTACGACAAACAAAAACATCATGAGGAAACCGGCATGCTTCAATTTCGAGGCATGTATTGTACCACTGTTCATTAAAAGTGGCGACGGGCCCACTCCCCGTCTCACACTGGACAGAGTTTCGGTACGTACTACTAGTGAAACGTGGATGTTCAGAGTTTTCAAAATATCTCTAACTGCCCCCTCGGGGAATATAGCCGTGAGCGTATGCTTATGCTTATAATGCTATTAAGTTGATAACGTTTTTAATATTAGGTTGTTGGCAACAAAATATCATTGGTTGCATGTCAGCCAAGTCGTTGCTTCTTCTTCGACCTGCTGGCGCATAGCTATCTCAAACAAAGGCACGCACTTGGCTGTCCAACCAAAAAAAAAGAAGCCCAACGTCATTTTCCACAAATATTTGTCTGAAATAGTTGTGTTTTATGGAATTTTTTTTACTTTTCTTCGCAAGTGCTATGCTATGTAGGAAGACGCTTGATAACTCTGGTATTAGCCTCTGCTCCTTTATTACCTAATAGTAGCGCATTGCCTTCCCTTAAACATTAAATATTGTTGCTAATGCTACAAATAATTATTTTTATACGTGCTCTCTTCACGAAGCAGAAAAGATTAATTACAGAATCGACAGTTTTAATTAGTTTCGTAATTAACAGCCGCATGCCGCCTTCCACACGAACTAAAATAAATTACCTTTTAATACAATCGCTTCGGCGGACTTTGATTAAATTGCGTCTACGCCGCTGTCGCTATTGGGGCTAAAATAGAATTTGCACAGTATACACAATTACGGAGTAATTACATCGATGAGAATTACTTATAAAAGACTAAACTAGTCAGAAATAATGTTGGTTGTGTTGAATTTTTACTCGTTTTATAAGTTGTTACTTACTTTTGTTTTTGTAATAAATAGAATAATATCCATATTTCCATGAAAAAGACTTCTACTTCACTTACCTCATCGGAAAAAAAGGAAGCGGCACATTGTTCACAACGCAATTCGTCACAACGCAATTCGTCACAATCGGAATTGTGACAATTCCCTCGGGAGAGCTTTGAGAAAAATTGTCGCTAACGAGCTTGTTCTCCCCCCTACCCCTCCCGCAAAACCTCCACTTTTAATCCACGCCACCCCCCTTTATCCGTAGCACTTTAAAACCCTTTTGCGATTTTCCGCACGGTGGAATCAAGAAAAAGTGGAGGGAACATTTATTAATTGTCCTCCTTTTTAATTATTCGTTATTATTCTTGAGCTCAAAACACTTTGACTGTCATCGTATCTTAAAAGAAATTTTAAATCTATTTTTTTTTTAATTTTAGTCAAAAATGTAAGTGTAAAAATAGTATTGTCGGCAAACTCGAAAGAACAGAAAATAGTAGATTGTTAACCAAGGGATGAACGTTATCCATTTCACACGAGATGTTTGGTGCCCCGAACGAAGAATGGGGCATTATACTAGGTACCTATGTTTCAAAACGTTTGAAAAATTATGAAATGACTCAGGGTGTCATTGCGAAAGAGAAAAAGCATACAAAGATATATGTGCTAGCGTGAGACAGATAGACTTCCCGAGTGATTTTTACACGTTTTGAAACGGATCCTTAAGAAAAATTATCAATATCTCGATTTCCCGCCCTTTTTTAAACCAGCCAGATTTTGGTGACGCAGTTTTCATCGGGGTCACTTTTTTCTGTCTGTCATGTTTTACTTAAGTCTCCAAATGATCAAAACATTGTTATTTAAATTAACTGCTATTATAATTTAAATATTTTATTCATATAATACAAAAATAAAGAATTAATATTATTTTATCGAATTGTGGCTGTATAAGTTTCTGCCTTTGCTAGATTTGCGTAAATTTTTTTTTAAATCACGTTTCCACCCTAGGGAAAAAATGCATCACTTCTTAGATAAACAATGACCTACTTTCAGAGTATGAGAAATGAACAATACATTCAAGGTGCGCCTCACGCACACCAACCTAAGAAAGTTGGCCCGTTTTGTTTTACACGGTAGAAGCGTTAGGCTCATTCTATACATATACTTTTTCTAAGCAATAAGCTATAAAAATAGAAAAATTAACAAGCCCAGAAGTTGTCGACGAAATTGGCAAATTTGTTCTCCTGAGTGTGTTCCCTTTCGAGTAGCATTCAGCCTCATTAGCGATTTTCCATTCGAATGAATCGTGAAAAGACGAGAAAAGATGGTGGAAGCCCTCATTCTTATAATAAAATATCTAAGAAGCATGTTGGGTTTGAGGAAAATTGTCATTTGTGAATCGTTCAGTTGGAAAGTTATTGTCGTCTCTTCAAAAGAAATTGTTGTTAGATGGATACTTTAATATTCTTTTATTTGTTAGATCGGTTCAGTACCTCTTTTATTTGTTTATTGGTAAGAACGGTATGTTCGGGTATCATCGAGAGTCACATTCGCTGCCGATCGCAACACTATTTCCTGTTTTTTTTTTTTAACAAGTCTTGATGTAAAATTAAATGCGTTATACAATGAACACGGTGCTTCAGAGCATCAAACTAAACAACTTTCAATATAGAGCCAACATCGAAATGACACTTTAAGCTTTCGCCCACGAAATCCGATGGGCACTAAGCAACACACGTCTTAATAACAAAGTTGTTAACCCTATTAAAGTTGTGGCTAGCTCCGTGACCTCTTATTTAATATCTTGAAAGCTCAACTCACCACTCAGTGGTAATGGTAATCGACCACTTTCCCTCCATTAGTAGGGATCCCCGTTTAATGGTCGACCATAGCCACTTTCTCCGACGTCACGGCCCCGGATCGCTTTAGTAAATATTGTAGTAAGCTCAATGTTAGAACAAGCTTATTTTACGTACGAAGAATTTCGACTAAGAATATAGAAATACATCGGAATAATTTATGGAAAATTAGTTTTTGCATAGAAATCAAAAACGTTCGCTGCAGTGTATAATAATATACTACAGGGTTATTATTTATAACATCACTACATATAAATATGTAGAGATGTTTAAACAATGTGTCATATTCATTAATAATGCACATAATACTGACTGTTCACTGGTAAATAAAATAAATGGATGGTTTTTAAATTGGTTCACAGCACAACTACATTAAAACACTAGATTTGGTTTAGGTGTAGTGTTTTAGTTGAAAGCCAATGAAAATATTCACCTCAATTCATTTGATTTAAAAAAAAAACAGAGAGCCAGCAACTTCAATATCCATTACCGCATGACAGAGTATTGCAGTGCTGCGCAAACAGCGCTGGCATAGCATTGTCAGCAAGAGCTGCGGTACAAAACACGAACTGCGGTTGATATTACGATCTCGACTGTACGTAAAACATTTTTTTTGCTTAGCTATAGTTATGAATAATTGTTGAAAAGGAAATGCATACATACAGGGTCCTTCTTAATATGCTTAAACTTTTTAAGGGGATGATCAGACCGTCAAAAACTGAACAACTTTCTCTATGGCACCAACAATCGAAATCGCGAAACAAAAAATCTGCTGTCCAATACATCGATGTTGGTGCCATAGAGAAAGTTGTTCAGTTTAACGGTCTGATCAGCCCCTTAAAAAAGTGTCACCATATTAAGAAGGACCCTATTATACAGAGTGTTTTGCAATTCAACCTATTCCTTGAAATAGGTGATACTAGAGGTAATTTGCAATAAATTAAGCCCAGTTAACTGGTGGTCGAAAATGAGTGGTTACCGAGTTATGATGGTTTTAAGATTTATCAGAAATTTTCGGACTTCATCCCGAAAAAAAAATTGTAAAAAATATACTCAACCCAGATCAGTTTAGTGATACTTTTCTGAAAGAATCAATCAATGATTATTTTGAAAATAAAATGCGCACCGAAATATCCATGATCTCAGAAATAATGTTAATTATTTTTTTGTAACTCTCTCATAAAACACCCTGTATTGCTCGAAAAAAATGTATAGGCACTTGGCGTACAAATTACGTGAATTACTTCCTTGTTTCATAAGCTTCGAAAAAAGTATAAATGTTGTAAACTTTTGTTAGTGGAATTGAAAAAAAACGTAGAAGTGCGATGTTTCCCGCCTACGATAATCCGCGAGTTTCCAAATAGTCAAATTAACAGCTCTTTATCAAACGTCAAAACGCGTGCTTTGTATGAAATATTGTACAGGGTGTCTCAAAAGAAATTTTATATTTATTTAGCTTACTGCGTGAGCGCAACGTATCCGAGGGGCGCGGGGGTTATGTCAATCGGTAGCCTGGCTCTTGGGAATTCAGTCGCTATGGAGCGTTTCTCGGGAGCAGACCGCGCGTTGTGCGTGCGAGAGTTTTACAAAAACGGTGATTCGGCGACTGTAGCGCGTAGAAAATTCTGCAGTATTCGAGGTTTTCGCCACTTAAATGATGCGCCAAGCATTCCTCTCATTCGAAATTGGGTTAAAAAGTTTGAAGAGACCGGTACAACGCTAGATAAATCAAAATCCGGGCGACCTAGGTCATCAAGAACGGTAGAAAACGTGGAGAATGTTAATCAGTCTGTTCGTGACGACCCGAACCTTTCAATTCGGAAGCGCGCAAGTGCTTTAAATGTGCATAGATCATCATTACATCGCATCATGCACAAAGACCTAAAGCTGCACCCCTACAAAATTCAATTGGTGCAAGAATTAAAGCCCCAAGATGCCAGTCAGAGGCTTCATTTCGTAAATCAGGTGATTGAGCGATTTTCAACGTTTACCAACATTTTGTTTTCGGATGAAGCTCATTTTCATCTTAATGGCCACGTAAATAAGCAGAACTGCCGCTACTGGAGTGCAACGAATCCAAAACGCAAACATCAGAAACCCGATAAACCGACTTCACTGGCCCATTTGAAAGAAAATATCCGTCACGAAATGGCAGCCATCCCTGAATCCACCTGCCGAGCCGTCATAAGTAATTTTACTGTTCGATTAAATGAGTGCCGAGAACGCGAGGGTCTACATTTAGACGATATCATTTTTAAGAAATAAATCCCCAAAAAGTGTATTTCAATAATTAATAAACATTTTTTCTATATACGGCTTACTTTTTTTTTAATCGATCCACTAAATATAAAATTTCTTTTGAGACACCCTGTACTAAAAATTGAATAGTGAAGTCATTGTTTTTCGTCGTCGTTTTGATACTTTTTATAGTTTATCCAGTTATTAAAAATAGTATTCAAGCAACAGCATTACTGAAAATGTGAGTTTAGCGTTATTTCAAACGGTTTATTTACTGAACAGTTAAAACTAAAATATATTTTATGTAGTCTACTCCCCTATTGAATGACTAAAAAAATTTGAACGTGGATATGAACATGAACACTTTAACTCGGGAAAAATTATTGTTGTTAGTCATTGATTTTGAAAAGTAATTGTATTAGTTTTAATTTCCGCGCATTATTTGAGAAAAGCACTATACAAGCCTTGGCCACAACTAGGCATTGATGGACTTACACGTTCGTCCATCAATGCCTCTTTTGCTGGCCGCTGCAGTAATGTACTATTACATAACATTGGATATGTTGACGCTACGCTTGAAAACTCGAGTTTCAGTAAGGTCAGTAAGTAAACCTATCTCCTAGCACTTACACCACATTGGTAAACCTTGATGAGCTGCCGGCAAACTGAGCTAAAATAATTAACAGTTTCTCTATTTCTGTGGTTATATTCATTTTTAGTAGTTACTATTTACTATAAAACTCGTTTTAGAAGTAAAATTTATACAAACTATTATTTTATTTGATAATGCAATATGTAAAAATTCGAAGACATTTACATACAAAATTATAATGATTCCTGATTATCGAGGATACAGGAACTGCTTGAACTAGCCGATTGCAATTAAATTAAGCCTATGGGTTCAAAAATCCAAAGTAAGAACTATCCTTTTGTAAAACCCCATCCAAATAGGTTCAGTAGTTTTTAGGTGACGCGTGCACAAACATACAAAAATTTTAAAAATAGCCTCAATGCATTCCAATCCTAAACGCCCCCAATACATATTTTGAATATATCATCAATGTCAACACCAAGTTAACAATTTCATTATAATGTATACAGGGTGACATTGAAATCATTGGCATTATTTCAAACTAAGAGTTTTTTTGGCTCCGATCGGTTTACTCTCATAGTAAAAGTTGTAGCACTTTGATTGGTAGACTCTTAGTATAAAAGGATGCCAATATGATTTAAATTTCACCCTGCACATAGATATAGATTTTCATATAGACGGGTTAAGGCCTGTTTCACCCCTTCTGAATAAGTTCTTGATAGCGTTTGACATATTTCTCATATAAAATATATCAAATGTGCTGTCAGAAAAACTAACAAAAACTTATCCAGAAGTGATGAAACAGGCCCTTATTTTAAAAACTAAGACCCCATACGTAGTAACTATTAAATAATCTGTGGCCGTCCAACTGTCATAAAAACAGAAAGTATATTGTCCTTTTTCCATGTGACTTTTACGTGCGTATAATGACGTGGGAAAGGTTTTGAGTGATTTCATACAAGTTGTATGGAAAAATAAGCCCCATTTGGGAAAATACTCTAAGATAGACATAGAACATAATTATTATAAAAAGTTTTAATATAAATTCATTAGGTAATCATTTCGTGTCATATATTACTGTATCAGAAATTGTAGACCATGTACCTAAGTGCAAGGTGTTACAAAAGTAAAAATTAACATTTAAAACTTTTAAGGGAGTGGTTTAGATGGTTAGTTTATTTTTAAAAATCTGTTGTCCCATACATTTAGCTCGAGTAGATTTGTAGTTTAGTATAGAACATCAGATTTCGATTCGCGATTTCGGTGTTGGTTCTATAGTGAAAAATGTTCAGTTTGATGGTCTAATGTTTATTTGTATTTTTGTAACACCTTTTATATTGAAGTGACATTGATGTATTACAGAAATTGCTTTTAATAAAATTAAATGTCGTATAACACTGTCACCAGCCCATTGTTTTCATGTCTTGGTCAATAAAAAGTTTGAGTGGATACAATACAATTCATGCCTCCAAATTGAAACATGCCGGTTTCCTCACGATGTTTTCCTTCACCAATAAGCCTGTGGTGTTACAAAATGTACGTAAATTCCGATAAATAATAGAGAAAATTATAAACTGTCTGTACTATTGTAACGTCATCCGTTCACGCGTCGTTAATATAAACTAAAAGTTTTCTAAACTATTATGAAACTGTAAAAGAAGTTTGTCTCAACATTGAATTACGATTTGGTTTTTAGGTGTCCCTGACTCCAAATCACAAACTTTTCTTTCTCGAAAGTTTACGGATTGACTCAAAATCTGGTATACGACGTGTTAATGAATTAACACAAAACTAGAAAGTAGTTTGTCGAGAGCAGAATCGAATTATCATGTTTTCAACATAGGATTTTTTTTACGATATATTAAATATTTTTTTGGAAAATTTAAAATTTACTGAACTCAATCTCAACCCATCGCCCGGGCACACCTACTACCAAAACAAGATTCTTAAAATGTATCCACGAGCACGCTAGCGCTTTAATTCATTGCTGAAATGGTAACAAATCATTTTTGCCTGAAAACTTAAAATGCGAATAACTGTAAATTATAACTATCAAAATAA
This sequence comes from Agonopterix alstromeriana, assembly GCA_963924505.1. Taxonomy (NCBI): domain Eukaryota; kingdom Metazoa; phylum Arthropoda; class Insecta; order Lepidoptera; family Depressariidae; genus Agonopterix; species Agonopterix alstromeriana. The sequence goes on along the minus strand of OZ004662.1, from coordinate 9,805,221 downwards.
TGAAACTATTGTTTCAATCGAATTATTTTGTTATAAATCAGTTGGGGTGTATGAGGTTTTGCGCTTATTCATTAACACGTTGCATAATTAGTGCCGACAAAGTCGCGGGTAAACGCTCGTTTATTATTAAATTCATTAGGTACCCAAGTGACATTTCTTGGTCAGTTATAATCATTAATATCTTAATATATTTTTCAACATACCTACTTGCTCGTAAAGTGGCTGTTACTGCACCGTTTTTAGGTACATAATCCAACTTATAGTAAACGAGTGCGAAAATGATTACATCATCGCACTAGTGCGGTAATGTTACTTTTTTTTCTATAGTAAGTTTTTAAATCTCAGTAAAGTGTTTTTATGTAAAAAATCTATCTTTTTTTCTGAATAAAATAATCTGTCTTAGTTAAAATATGATAAATAAATGCTTCATTTCATCAAACAATTTAGTTTAGTTAACAAATTAACATTAATTTGTGTTATAAATAGGTACATAAATATTAAGTTTATAGCGTTTTTAATATTAGGTTGTTTGCAACAAAATGTCGTTGGTTGAATGCCGGCTAAATTCATTGCCTCTTCGTCGACCTGCGCGCGCATAGCTATCTCAACCAAAGGCAGGCAAAAAAAAAGAAACCCAGCGCCATTTTCCACAAATATTTGTCTAAAGTTGTAGTATTTTACGAAATTTGATTGCTGCAATCCCGTCTCGGCTGTAATGACCAACTTTGCTCACTTGTATCATAATGTACTATTATCGTAGTAGAAATATCAGACCATGTAGGTCAAAGAACACTTATAATCCTGACGGATAAGAATCATAGATTCATATAAAGGCCCATGTTTACCGGGTAGGGGGAATCGCTGAAAACGCAAACTTGGTTCATCTTTATATGTTGCGTTGCATTTCGCACATTTTCGAACTTCCATTTTATTTTACCCAGCAAAATTTGCAACAAAATTTCAGAAAAAAATTCAAACTAGCCGCCATCAAAGAACACAGGCTTCCATTTGCCGCTTTTATAACAACAGAAGATAATAACATAACATTAATGCGAAATCACCACTCATCGTGATTGTAAAGCATCTTATTGTCGTCTCTGTTATGTGTATAGCGTCGTCCCCTTTCTCAATTTATGCCCATTGTCAAACCGTGTTTGCACTTGCCGCCTAAAGACTTGACGGGCCCTGATGTAGGTACCTAAGGATATCGAAGTGACATTGATGTTTACCTATACAGAAATGGATTTTAATAATTAAATACGCTGTCACCAGCCCATTGTTTTCATGTATTGGTAAATAAACCGTTTTAATGGTAAATCTAAATAAGTCGGTGTTAAATTATAAAACATATTCAAAATTCAGAACACGTTAAAACAATTGACTGTTATAACTACTCTTGCTTTTACATATCATCATCAGCCTATCCGTGGTCTAAGGGTTAAGAGCACTGGGCACTTGACACGGGGGTCGTGGGTTCGATTCCCACGGGGGTCGTGGGTTCGATTCCCACGGGGGTCGTGGATTCGATTCCCACGGGGGACACCTAGTATATGTCACTTTGTGTGTTTTCCCCAGTTGGCTAGGACATTGCAGGCTGAATCACCTGATTGTCCGAAAAGAAAGATGATTTCGTGCTTTGGATGGCACGTTAAGCTGTTGGTCCCGGTTATTATCTCTGGTGGTAGTAGTCGTTATATAAAAACCACGTCAGAGGCCGTAAGGCGGTCTGAAAAAACTCTGACACCAGGGCTTGCTGCCCACACGATAAGAAGATCAGCCTATACCTATATACGTATATAGTATATAGGCTGATCTTCTTATCGTGTGGGCAGCATTTTCAATGTTTTAGTCGGTTTATATTACAAGACGTACTTAGGTTTGTGTAGTTTAGTCTTAGACACTTTTTTCTATAATTTTGTACTAGACCCGGCGTCCATATTATTCTACGTCAATGGATTCCTAGGATACGTACGGACAGGTACGGACGTTAATAAATTACTAGATTATGTTTTCATAAACCATCCAGGTAGACACCTTTCTTCTTCTAGATGCAATAGTGTGAAAAAGTACCCGGCTCTTCTTAACTCGTCGTAGGCCTTCATTAACTCGTTGAACCCAACCAATTCAATTTTGTAATTAAATTGCACTTTAACTCATCACTTGTGTACATAGGTAGGTACTCGTACATATTTATACTACTCGACACAAATTAATAACCTGATATGCTGCGCTCTATTAAAAAAATTAAAATTACGTGCCACATATACGTCCATTTATATTTAGTTACCAATAAAATTAAAATGTCTGCCCAGACTTTTCTAGTATTTAGATAGACGAGACGTGTTGGTGTTGAACAAAAAAACGAAATATAGGTGAATTACAAGAAATGCCTATTAACCAGTTAAATGTTATGCTTTGTATCGAAAACGTGTTTAGTGTCTACAGAAATATAACTACTTATAAAAAATTTAAACGTATACTTGTGTGTTTACATATCATTATCCAGCTAGCAATGATCGTTGGAAATGGCGTATCTAAAGCGCAAATTATAGACAGTTTCAAATACAGAGCTGACACATTGTACTTTGTTAGTAGTCTTATAAATTCTACTGTTATTATACTTCTATCCTGTATACATTCGAAAAATATGAAGAATCTGGTGACCAACCTAATGGATAATGACTTTTCCTTAAAGTGTACCAAGGGAAAACATGAATATACGTTCGCAATATTAAACTCCATTGCTTTATTTTTTTGTACAATGAAATTAGTTTTACTTCTTTACTATCGTTTAGTGCATAGAACTGGGGCTAATTTAATGATATTATTTTTTGACATAAATATTACGATATGCAATTGTCGTAATACAATTGAGTACTTCGTTATGTCCAGTATATTTTGTACGATATCTCAACAACTGAAATGTATAACGAGATCTGTAGACGAACTCACTACGACACTCAAAATGAATAAGGATCTAGGACCAAGAAATAATGTCGGAGATGAAATGAGTAAATTAATTCTATGGAGTGTCACTTATACACGCATTAATGAGACTTCTAAATTGTTTAACCGCATTTTCAGTGTACAGGTATGAAATTTTTAAAATTTTTATGATGCATGAAGACGTATATTATTTCAACTTTTCCGCTAGGTATCTAATTAAGAATACAATTTTCTATTTCAGTTAACAGTGATGATTGGGACAATTACAGTCTCACACATTACGTTTTTTTACGCATTGACGGCGGAAAATTTAATGGTAAGACATTACGAGCAATCACCAATAACAAAGTTAAAGCAAGAGTGTACGAACATAAATAATTATCATAATCATCATAAACGTTATTTTCCGTTGAATAAAACTCGGTCAGCTTTTAATTATTATTAATTATTATACCTACTTACTTCAATGCTATTTCTATAGGTAAAAACTGAAGGTATCTATTATCTTCTATAAAGCTTCCGATACAGTTTCGAGAAGTGATTGATGTCTAATTAACAAATGTTTTATATTTATTTCTATCAAATCGAACTTTTCAACCGTTGCATCTATCGAAGGCCATAGACCAGCATATTTAGTTTGTGTTTGTTCACCGGATGTCGTTTTTTGTATACCTATTTGTTTGAAAAGGCATGTGCGGGGGGGCTAGTCCACTCTGATCACGCGATCCGTTGCCGCTGGAAACGGGAAACGGATCACGCGCTAAAGGTGCGCAGTGATCATGTTGATGCTCACCGAATATTAGGCTTATCGTCGATCGGTTCGTAAGAAGAATATTGTTGGTTTGAACCTTAATTCTGTTTATGCATTTTTAGGGTACGATGAGTGTCACGACTTCGCTAACTCACTCTGTGCTGATGGTTATCTTCTTCCTCACTCTCTTCGTACTGTCGGTGACTGCAAACAGGCCACAGAAAGACGCTGAAATTCTGAGGCAGACACTTTCAAGACTTCTCCTACATTCTCTAGCCTGTAAGTTTGAAGTTTAATGTTTGTCCACAACATGTAAATCAAACCATGTTGACAGTGTAGCTGGTGACCTTTGCTCATCTATAACTAGAAACAAACATAATTGAAATTGCCTGCTCGCCTTACCTTGGTAAGTGGCACGCCCCTAGTTTCATAATTCTGTAACATCTCAGAATCGTGTGTGAGTGTGTGTGTATGTGAAATTATAATGAATAAGGTAGGAATTACTATAATAAGTACTAAGAATTTGCTAAGTACATTTAACAAATTTTTTTTTACTGTGTAGAACATGAAGTTAAAATTTTGAAAATAACGAAAAATTTCTGAAGTTTACCACTGTGTTCAGACATATGGCAAGCAATCAATAAAAGGAAAACATACAGACAACGTTTTTTTCATATTATTCATGAAATAATTACTAAAATCTGTTTAGTTTTGGAGGAGGAAACTGGGTAATACGAAATCGTGATTTCGTCCATTTTATATAGGTAAAATCAGTCCGACCGGCAGTTATCACTTTCACACTCGTAGCTCAATTTCTCGGGTACAGCGCGACTGCAATAGATCTGTTAAAAACTTACAGACCACCTTTCCTCTCAATTATTAATTTTGTATTTTCCAGATGACAATTATTACTACAGACACACAAAAGACCTCGTCCGTCTCGTCTCAACCCGACCGATTCGACTGCAAGTGTTCGGTTCCACCGACGTCAACATGTCTTTGCTTCCAACCTTTGTTACCTTTTTCACTTCGTATACTGTAGTTGCTTTACAGATTAATAATGTTGTTTAAAATTTTTACTTTCATTATGTAAGTGAAGGATTAATTCTGCACCAATGGCTTTAAATAAGTATTAAATAAACAGATGCACCTATACACAAAGTTTTAATGAATAATAAACGCAAAACTAGAAAGTAGTTTGTTTAGAATCGAGAGCAGAATCGAATTATCATGGTTTCAACATAGGTAATGTTTTTCAAAACCTTTTTTTTTTTTTCGTATAATTTAACATTTACTGAACTCGATGTAAACCCACCGCTCGGGCACTCTCACCCTACTTACTACAAAAACCAGATTCTTAAAATGTATCCATGAGCACGCTTTCATTCATAACAAATCATTTTTGCCTGAAAACTTAAAATGCTAATAACTTCAAATTTTATGTATCAAAATAATCAAACTATTGTTTCAATCCAACAATTTTTTTATAAATCAGTTGGGTTGTATGAGGTTTTGCGCTTATTCATTAACACGTTGTATATAGATCTACGTGAGTTTTGAGTTTGAATTTAGTAGTATTTAAGTGCATCAATTTTTATGTAACTTTTACTTGTATTCTAAAATATAGTAAAATATTAATAAATTAAAAGTAATTAATATTTTTTACTAAAAGATTACTGCGACCCATCCTGCTTTGCCCGGGTGGGATCCGGATGGATCTCACCCTGGCAAATTATCTATACAACGTGTTAATGAATAAGCGCAAAACCTCATACACCCCAACTGATTTATAATAAAATAATTAGATTGAAACAATAATTTCATTATTTTGATAGTTAAAATTTAAAGTTATTCGCATTTTAAGTTTTGAGGCAAAAATGACTTCTTATCATTTCAGCAATTAATGAAAGCGCTAACGTGCTCACGGATACATTTTAAGAATCTTTTTTTGGCAGTAAGTAGGGTGAGAGTACCCGAGTGGTGGGTTGAGATCGAGTTCAAAAATTTAAAATTCTACAAACAAATTATTAAATATTTTGAAAAAAAATTCCTATGTTGAAACCATGATAATTCGATTCTGCTCTCGATTCTAAACAAACTACTTTCTAGTTTTGCGTTAATTCATTAACACGTAGTATACATATGAAGTATAAATAGGTAATTAGGTATCTACGAATGTATTATTAGCATAGTCCTTCCAAAAGAAATTCTTTAAATGATGGTAAAAATCTAAATCTATTTTGCAGTAACAAAGAACTAAGCGCACAAACAGAGACAGAAATTGGTAGTGACTTTTTATACTATTTCAATACATTAAACAAGTAATAGACATCACTGGAGTTAACCCGCGACTTCGTCTGCATAAATTGTATACCAGATTTTAAGTCAGATCATAAGCTATCAAACAAAAAAGAGTTTGATGAAAATCGGTTCAGCAGTTTTCACCACGCAGCATCACGCAGATGCTCGCACAAACAAACACTCAAACAGATCGACAAACATTCTAAGAGATTGATTTGGAGTCAGGGACATCTAAAAACCATATCGTATTCTTTTTTTTTTGTAAATATCTTCAATGTACATACAAACTTCTGTTACAGTTTTATAGATTATAGAAAACTAGATAAGTACAAAAAAAATATTCTGTTTTGTGAGTCAATAAAATTACTTACAAAATTAGGTTCTATATAGCACTTATCTAAATCGAAATTGAAAGCCAATAAAAAGAAAAAAATTTGTATGCTTATCAGTATCAGGCATCGTATGTTGGCTAAGTAATGAAAATTTTTTTACCCAGGCATTTCTGCCAATAGACCCGTGTTCATTGTCAAGACAATACATATACAGTGGTATTTTTTCATAAGAAAAAAATAAAATTTTTAGAATTCGGTACAAAAATGGCTATCAAACAACTAAATTTTGCATTTGCTGCTGAAAATGTTCTATTTATCTTTAGAAACATCACATATTTTTCAAAATTTTATCGTGTACTTGTATGTTTACTTATAATTGCAGAAATATGTTTGACAGTCACAAATGGCTTAGTCAAATTGGGTCAATTCAGTATCAGAAACAAATCTGATACCGTGTATTACTTTTCAGCGCTGATAAATTCCACAGTTATTGTGATATTATCTTGCTATCATTCTAAAAATATGAAAAAACTTTTGGCTCACCTGAATGCTAATGATTCCCAATTACTAGTGGACAGTGACATCAATAATAAAACAAAACATGAACATACGCAACAAATCTTGAACATACTCAGTATATTGTTTTGTGCGATCAAACTATTTTTAGTTCTACATTATCGTAATTTACGCCAATCTAGCAACAACTATTTTCTTACTTTTATATGTGAGATTAATTATGTAATGTGCAACTGTCGTAGTATGTTGGAATATTTCGTTATAAGCAATATTTTGTCCATACTGTCTGAGCAACTGGAATATATAATATGTTCAATTAATGAAGTCACTGTAAATAATGATTCAGAAGGAGTGATTATTGAAACCCAAGACCAATTAAGTAAATTTGAACAATGGTGTAATATTTATTTATATGTCAGTGAGGCGTCAAAATTACTTAACAGCATTTTTGGAATACAGGTACTACAGTTTGGTTCTCAATATTTTAGAAATGTTTGAATAATATCTACTAATAAATATTATAAGGTGATACTTTTGTATTTCAGTTAAGAGTAATGCTTGCATCAACGACAGTATCTTACGTTTTATTTCTTTATGGAACAACATCCGGAAATATAATGGTGTGTTAATATTTTAGGCATATAATATAAGCAATATCCATAATCCTATTTTCATCACATATAATCGCAATCGCATTAGTTTATTTATTTATTTTTTTACTATTTAACAAATCAAATGTATACAACGTGTTAATGAAGTAACGGAAAACTAGAATTCAATTATTATTCAATTATTCACTCGATCTCAACCAACCGCTCGGGCACTCTCACCCTACTTACTACCAAAACAAGATTCTTAAAATTTATCGATGAGCACGTTAGCGCTTTCATTCATTGCTGAAATGATAACAAATCATTTTTGCCTCAAAAAATAAAATGCGAATAACTTGAAATTTTAATGATTCTAATAATGAAATTATTGATTCAATCTAATTATTTAGTTTTGAATATTGGGGTGTATGAGGTTTTGTGCTTATTCATTAACACGTTGTACATTGATTTCATTGTATTTATTTATTGATTAAACATTCGCAATTGCGTGTGTAAACTATTATAATAATGGTATTTATGCCATTTTTAAAGGGTACCATGAGTATGACAACATCTGTTACGTACATTTTGCTGATGGTATTATTTTTCTCCACCATCTTTGTATTCTCACTATTTGGGCAGCGAACACAGAAATACACCGATATACTGAAACGGCAACTATGCAGACTACTCTTGAATTCTCTTTCACGTAAGTTTTATCAACGTGTGCATGACATTTTGCTGTAATTTAAATATTATTTGTATTGAACCATTAAGCTGGCAAAGGTATCTTCTATACCGTATTTATAAGCTTTCCTAGAAGTTTAGTGAAAAATCAGCAAACAATAACAGATCTTTTGCATATTCACTTATTTATTTCATCATTTTTCAAATTGCAAAAATTCAATATATTGACGATTTTATTTATGTACTACTAGTGTAACGTGGATGATCTGAATTTTTTGGGGAATATAGTCGTGAGCATATGCTATGCTATGCTATATGCAATATATTTTATAAATAGGACTAAATTTCACAAAAAGCCATTTTTCTATGAAAAGCTATGTTACGTAAAATCCACTTAAGTTAGTCAGTTCAAAGAAAAGTTGTATTTTGAATTTCCAAGCTTTCTGGTTATATTACTACAGCATCAGTTTTATGAAAGCTTACAGCATCATTAATAAGTTATATATTTTACAGATGGCAAATACTACCAGGCCACTAAAGATCTCCTTCGCCTCGTCACAACCCGACCGATTCGTATTCAAGCGTTTGGTTCTACCGATGTAAACATGTCTTTACTTCCCACGTTTATTACTTTCTTCACGTCGTATACCGTCATTGCTTTACAAATTAACAATGTTGTTTAAATATAAATAAATATCTTGGAGCGTATGTGAGGTACGCGATTTTGGAGTCCCAGTAAATTTTTGTGCCGCTGGCAGTGGAGACGTCTGGAACATTGGGGGTGGAGGCGTTTGTGAGAGATCTGGTCAGGAGGATGGTGGAAAATGGCAACGACATCCGCTCAGGGTCCTATCTGGTGCAGAGGATTTTATTGTCCATCCAGCGCGGGAACGCAGCTGGTGTGATGGGATCCTTTGTGCCGGGTACGATTATTGGGGAAAAGGCCGATTAATGTATGTAATTTTTTTATTTTTTATTTTGCTGACGTAACGTGTTGATTTATGTGTATACCTTCTTGTGACGAAGCTTGTCGTGGATATTTGTCTGTAAATCCTTTTGGACGAGGCATGTTGCCAATTTTATAATAAATTGTTGTGAAATGGTTTATATTATGTAATTTTGATTGTAATGAATAAATAGTATAGAGTGGTTAATATCTTGGACATTGTCACATAGATTATCTAGTTCCGAATGAAGTACCAGAATCTAGTCCAAACTTAAATGACTGAATTAATGAAATATTCTTTATTTACACCAAACACAAAAATACATTGGACAATAGGAAACAATACTGATTATGGCTATTATTGTTATCATTCGCCAAACATTCGAAAAGTCGTGTAGAACCTTAATGTAAATAATAAATTTTTTATTACGGTAATAAGTATAAAATAATCTTGAAATAATGAACTTATAAAATACCGAATTTCATTAGTTTATCATCGTGATGTCACTGTTACAGTAAAGAACAATCATTCTGAAGAAGTGATAAATGGAGACGGTGACGAATTCTTTAGTAAATTAGAACAATGTAGTGCTAATTACATTAGTTACTACGTTTCTGTGGCAAGCGGTGTTCCTCAGGGAAGCATCCTGAACCCAACTCTATTCCTGGTGTACATAAACGAACTCTGTAACCTTCCACTTACAAATGGGCGAATATTTACCTTTGCTGATGACATTGCGTTAGTATTCCAGGGAAGTAGTTGGGATTAGACGAATACTATGTGTGTGCAACACACTTACTTACAAAGCACCAGTCTCCACGTTCAATCCTATAATAAATTGTGCAGTGTGCATCTGCAAACTTGTGGAGAAAATAAAGTTTTTTTTTGAAAAAAATGTTGTATCTATATTTATACAACGTGTTAATGAATAAGCGCAAAACCTCATACACCCCAACTGATTTATAATAAAATAATTCGATTGAAACAATAATTTCATTATTTTGATTGTTAACATTTAAAGTTATTCGCATTTTAAGTTTTCAGGCAAAAATGATTTGTTATCATTTCAGCAATGAATAAAAGCGCTTGCGTGCTCGTAGATACATTTTAAGAATCTTATTTTGGTAGTAAGTAGGGTGAGTGTGGACGTGCGGTAGGTTGAGATCGAATTCAGTAAATTTTAAATTTTACTAACAAATTATTTAATATTTTGAAAAAAAAACCTGATAATTCGATTCTGCTCTCGATTATAAACAAACTACTTTCTAGTTTTTACTTAATTCATTAACACGTTGTATAATATTCGGTCAACAGTTATGATATTCACATCCCTTTATTTATCTAATCTTCAGTGAACTATTCTTGTGTACCTACAATGCGAAACAAAATGGCCTAGCACTTCCTAAAATTATAATGCATTTCATTTTACACCCTGAAGCCTATACATCTAAATATGAAAATTGTTTATAAGAAATAGTTTGTAGATAGGTAATTAGGTACTAAGGTTTTTATGTTGAAATGATTTTTTTTTTGCTTTCGCAATTTTTATGCCACTTTCGAGATTTTTTCCTCCTGAAAACCTGTATCACACATTGGTTCAATAAATATTTTGTATTTATTTGTAATTGTATTTTTTTTATTTCTTAGACAAAAAACAGTGGCATGATATAGACTAATATAAAAACACTTTAATGATTTATCTCTTAAATTAATTTGAATAACATTAGTATCGGTTATTAGCAATCGGATCAGTAGGTTCGGAGAAGTACGAGAAATACGAAACCTTTAAAACAATTAAATATCAGGGACTTATCTTCAATGTACTGACACATTTCTGTTACAATTTTATAATAGTTAAGATAAGATTTACAAATGATAATCGTATTGTTAAATGTCACTTTTTAGTCTCAGAAAAACTGTAAATAGTAGGCGAAAGGGGCGGGGTGGGACGATAAAATGAAAATGAGGGGGCGGGGGCCTCGTTAGTGAGGTTCTCACTGCGCTCTCACCGATCGTCAGCTCTTTGACAAGACACCGACTGAAATTCAACCCTGCCTCCTTGGAAATAAGTTCGAAAATATCCTAGCAGAGTGATGTTTAAAAATGCTGTAGTAACAAAGAACGCATAAAATTCTGCAATACAAAGGATTTTCAGAAATGTAACAGACGTAATTTGTAATTAGATAATTTGTTCGTCGCTTTTGCGGTGAAGTCTAGATTGTGTTATACTTAAACATGTCTTATTTAGTTTTACTGCATATACTTAGAGATGACCTATCTATCTTATGCTGCAATTGCTACATTTATTTATACCATTTACTCTTATGCGCAGCACTGTAGGACACAGTGGCAAAATATACCATAGTTTACAACTCACACGATATGAAATACGGAGTGTTATTTTTGAATTTTATACATTCTAATTCGTATACAAATCTAAACTATTATAATAATATACATGGTCCTTCTTAACATGGTGACACTTTTTTAAGGGGATGATCAGACCGTTAAACTGAACAACTTTCTATACCACCAACATCTAAATCGCGAAAAATAATCAGCTGGTACATACTGCAAATGTAGTAGACCCATGTATGGGACAGCTGATTATTTTTTTCGCGATTTCGATGTTGGTGCCATTTAGAAAGTTGTTCAGTTTGACGGTCCGATCATCCCCTTACAAAAGTGTCAGCATATTAAGAAGGACCCTGTAAACTACTATATAATACCATAAACTATTATATAATGTAATAGAAGTGTGTCTGTACATTAACGATTTTAAAGGAAAAAGATTAAACATGGTTTTTAGGTGTCCCTGACTCAAACTCAACCATTTTACAATTTTTGTCTGTCTGTTTGTTTGTTCGAGCATCACGTAAAAACTACTAAACCAATTTTGATGACACTTGTTTGTTTGATAGCTTGTGATTTGAATTAAAATCCGGTATATAATTATATAATTTGTGCGAACAAAGTCGCGGGTAAAAGCTCGTCTAAGTATAAGAAAATCAATTATTGTACACATAAAATAGATATCATACACAATTGATGAAACGTATAAGGACAATTTACTAATCGTTATGTTCAAGACACAAAATAATATATACATTTAATACATAAAGATAATTTACTTAGGTATATTGTAGTAGGTACCTATGCTTTATTTGTTTGAAAAGTCCCCTTGTCCCCAAAAGGTTGCCAAAAGGTTGGTCTTAAACACGACATGATACTCAAATTTAATAATATGTAAAACCAAGATTACAGTAAAAAATTCTCATAACTAAAAACCACGAAACACATTTCAGCTATCAAGATAGTCGTAGCAATTTAATCTCCGGAGTGAAAAGACGCTATCTGTATGCTATCTGTGGTGAATGGGCAAAAGTGAACAAACAAGTGGGACGGGGGATACCCGCCAGGTGTCGCATCGTGTCACACATGTCGCGTCGCCTTCTGAACATTGGCAACCACCGAGCTGTGAATCTATGAGAGAACTAGTTGAAATATTATCATAAATAACGGGTGATTTTTTTTAACGTACCTATCGAAATTTTCAGGGGTTGTTCAGACCACTAACCGGATAACTTTTACTATGGGGACAAACATGAAATCGCATAAAAAAACACCTGTCTGAGACAGCCAGACAGAACAGCCTTTAGCGCGAGGCCAACTCATATTTTAGTCTTTGCTATTTCAGGTTTATAGTAAAAGTTGTTCAGATTGATAAATAAAAAATAAATGATTTCATTCACATAAGATCAGAATCAGTGATTGGAGTCTCCTTTTGAACATGATAATGATAATGCTGGTCGATTCATGGTATAACCACCCCTGAATATTTCGACACGGTAAAAATAATCCGATAAATAGATCGGACATGTGACTTCATTCGTCGGACCGAAAAACGACGTTACTTTATTAACAATATCTGTAATTCTTTCATTTTAAAATGTCTGACATAGAAAAAAAAATTATACAGACAATTATATCTGGAAATGATTTCGATTCGCCTTCCAAAAAAAAATTTGACATACCGAGTACAAAAAAATAATTTCCTAAAGATAAACTTATTGACTTGGATAAGTGAAAGTATGTCAAGATTGAAAGCCGAAGCTAAGAAAGCGTCAAAAAAAATTACAACTAGTTTGGCCTCTAAACCCTATCCTATAATTTGCATGAAGCCTCACGCACACCAACCTAAGAAAGTTGGCCCGTTTTGTTTTATACGGTAGAAGCGTTAGGCTCATTGACTTTTTCTAAGCTTATTGATACTGTCTCGTGGAGGCTTCCTAGCTCGGTGCGACCACATCACACACACTCACGGACCGATGAAAGAACCCTCCCGGGGCAAACGCCGGACCTTTTAATGGCAACTGCTCTCTCGTGTTTGAATGAAGAATAAGAACAAGCAGTTTGCTTCTATCCAAAAAGATACTTAGAGATGTCTTCTCTGTTTAACGTGATTTTTAGTTTTTGTAGTTATTTGTACAAAAAACAGAACGTAATTTAAGATATTTTTACAACATGCATGTTCTTAGAAACAGTTCTTAAATCATAATAAAATTATACAACCCGAAAGAATAAATTAAATAAATTCTCGACCTTAATCCCTTTCGGGGTGGACAGGCGACTTTGATACAACTAACAACTATGGCCCTTACCTAGCATATTTAACGAACCTCGTGAAATGTTTTAATCTGCTAGACTTCTAGCTTATTATTTTTAGCAAATGCGCCATAACAATACACATTCTTTGAAAATTTCAACTGTCTATATAGCTAGTACGGTTCAAAAGTTACAGCCCTAAATAGGTGTAACCGACAGACGGACGGATGGACGGACAACCTAGGCTTATTAATAGGGTTCCGTTTTCACCCTTAGTGTACGGAACCCTAAAAACCTTTTCAGCACGATGACCTGTCGGCTACAATTAAGTTATATGCAATGTCCGTGTGAACCAGTTATGCAAATCCAGTTATCTGTTTTCCAGAGTCCAGTTAACTTAGTTCTTTCCTTTCCCAGCGATTCTGACGGGAAATGACGCTGTTTTGCATTTTGATGAAACATTTCATCGGATCACGGAATATTGTTGCAATTTCATAGTTGATTTGTTTTGCGGCGCGATATATTTATTTTTAATGTCGTTCGGTTTATTTGCTCCACTTTTTAAGGGGGTGATCAGACCGTCAAACTGAACAAATTTTTCTATGGGACCAATGTCGAAATCGCGAGAAAAATATCAGCTGTTCCATACTGAAATCATACTCGACCAAATTGTATGGGATAGCAGATTTTATTTTCTCGATTTCGGCATTGGTCCCATTGAGAAAGTTGTTCAGTTAGATGGTCTGATCATCCCCTTAAAAAACTGTCAGCATATTAAGTTGGACTCTGTATAATTAAAAATGTGTTTCATTTCATTCATAATAATGAAAATAACCAAAACTTAGTTTTACCTGTAGTACCTAACTAGTTACTCTGTGGTTAAACCTACCTACGTTATTTATTTTCACTATACATTCACTATTTCGGTACACGTCAGTTTGCACCCGTGTTCAAACGTATTCAATTCGTGAATAATATTCAATTTTACAGTCAACGAACTGTACACTGTGATCTAATCGCACCTAAATCTAAATACTATTATATTCTCTAACAATTACTTATTCAAAGAGGCTACCATACCATACCATCCATTTATTTTATAATGTCATGAAAATACCTGATAAAGAAAATCTAGTTCCGGACGTTGTGTTGTGTGCGGCGTCATAAAAATATGGTAATAATAGTTTGTATGAACATATTTCAACGATACATTTTGTCGTACAAACGAGATTTCTTGAATTTCATCATGGATATTTTAGTTTCAAAATGTGAAAAAATTGTGGAAAAAAGCACGCCTTGACAATAGACCTCTCGGCAGAGAGTAGTATATTCCTTGCAATAGACATTGACTTGACATTTGGGCTCAGAGGAAGGATCTCCAGTTAGGTATAATTTCTTTGCATTTGGCTCAGAAAATTCGATCAAAACCAGACCGTAGCTTTAGAGCAAAAATCTCAAAAACTTATAAGCCATCTCTTCACAGGACCATCGAAAATAGAGCATAGTTTCACTGGTAACGAGCTCGCCGCATCGCAGCTATAAAACGGACGTCGCGTCGTAAACTCGCAGCCTGCCAGCCTGGCCATATAGCCTCGTAGCCTGGCAGCACGCTGGCGGGGCCATTATACCCCCAGATGTTATCACAACATAAAACGCCAAAATTAAAACCTATAAAATATCGAACCCCAACATGATTTATATCAAACTCGTCGATATAACTCCAACGAATTGCGGCTTGTGTTATTGGGCGTCGTAAAATGGATTTTAGGTTTTATTTTGTCAATAATCTGCCGGAAAATGTTTGAAGCCGTATTGAGAGTGGAGTCGAAATGTGTAACAAACGATAAGAAAATACGGTTAATTTTCTGTCAGTAATCGTCGTAGTTAAAATTATATTTTTTAGATAACAACTAAGGGACAGCGCTTATAATCTGTTGCAGCAGCTATAGCAATGACAGCCTCCTTTAAACATGTTTAATTTAAGCCTAACTACATTTCGGTCCGCCTCTCCAAGACTAATTCTCTATCCAAACCAAAACATACGAAGGTATACGTAGTAGCAGGCTTTTAGTATACGAGTAGGTATCCATTACCTAAATCAAACGCAACATTTCTCGTGCAAAAGCTAATTGAGACCAAACGCTTCGGCGGAACTAAACAGTAACAGCTTCTTGCAAATTGGACGTGGACGTATGTACCTACGTGTATATTAATTATTGACGGAGAAATAAGCTCTGAACCATTGACTTACCACTACTGGACGGAGGGTCCGCGCTCAAAATTGTCCGAATAAAAAGAGAACGAAAAAAACATAACCCTCCTTCTGGCGCAGTCGGGTAAAAAGAGAACGAATTACGCAACAGTCTTAGTTTAATAGGCCGACTACGCGCACGCGTGGGCGCGCGGCGCGTGCCGTGCCCCGATGGGGGAGTGGAACGGAAAAGAATTTCAGCATTTTCAATGTTTTTAGTTGGTTTATATTACTATACGTACTTAAGTTTGTGTGTTTTAGTCTCGGACACTTTATTCGAGTATTTTGTACTAGACAGCGTGTCCACAGTATTCTACATCAATGCTCTGAACGTAATAATAAAATTGTCAGGAACTGGGCTACCCCTACGAACAAGCTACCCGCTGGTTCTAAACAACTTTTTTTAATCATCTTGTCACGGACAGAAGAAAGATTGCGGTGTTAGACCCTACAACCGAACAGCTCTGGGAACTTTATAAAGTCAATCTAATATTAAACTCGATAGTGAGTAATAGTACTCAATATTACATTGACTTAGCTCCATTGATTGTGGTTATCGGCCTGTCTCTATTTAGTAACTGAACAATATTACTCTACTTAAACTTCAATAAGTACCTAATTCATTTTCATTTGAACGTAAACTAGTAACATTACTTTATTCATTACAATTACTATGTGCAATAGAAGACTTATTTTATCGTTTTAGTAAGGAATTATCTATACATATAATAAAATCGTAAACGCAAAATGTTTGAACGCACGTCACGCAAAAACCACTGAACGGATTTTGATAAAACACAGATAGAAACACGTAGGATCTGGATTAACACATAGGATACTTTTTTAAGGTCTACACAGACGGAGTCGCGGGCAACAGCTAGTTTAAAATAAATAAATAAATAGCTTGGAATTTTTCAGGCAAATTATCAGTAACATTGAAAGTACCAGAATCTAGCCTGGACTTGTAATATGATGACTAGACAATAATGGAGAATACATAAATAGATACACATCCTTGACTCGGGTACAAAATATTCATAATTCATCATACAAAAATATTTGTCCCTTAGGGGATTCGAACCCGCGACCCTCGGTATCAGGCAGGTTCACTACCGACTGAGCTATTGGGCCGTCAAATGATAAACGATAGGCGTAATTTTAGAAACTATTTCTTTTAAACTAACAGAGTTTCCTAAAGAGTCAAGTCATCGCTTCGAGCCGCATCTAAAATAAAAATAGGGTGTTTTTCATAACAGACATGTCTTTTTGGCATCTACCTACTTTTCACACTGAACGGTGGACTCAGACCATCAAACTGAACAACTTTTAATACGGAGCCTACTTCAGGAAACGCGACAAAAAATAATCTGTCCCATACATTTGAGTCGGGTATACTTATAGGTACAGTAGTTCTGTATGAAACAGCTGATTTTGTTTCTCGTTTCCTGAGGTAGGCTCCATAGTGAAAGTTGTTCAGTTTGATGGTCAGAGTTCACCGTTTCAGTCCGGAGGGCTGTCCCTTACACCACCTGTATACCTAGTTTGAGCACGACATATTTAGTACCTACCTATATCTCTGACTATCCTCTGGAGAATATAGTTTATACTTTACTTTTCTGAAATACATACCTACTTTTTATTTTTACGGGCTAAACATAATTATAATCAAAACCTTATAATAAATGTCCGACCTGAACACTCTTCTTAGTCGATATAACACTCTGTATAGCAAGTAAATTAGCACACACAAGTGTAACATCCATGACACTCTGGTGCAAACTTCAAACGGCGAAGCGGAGTGGACACCGCGGTTTTGATGGCACTACCACCGAGCCTCGTATAGACGGCTTGCCTAGTATTTATTAAAACACTTTTCTTAGAGTCGATATCACACCCTGTATACACAGCAAATAAATAAGCACAAAAATTCACGTCCATAACACTCTGGCGCAAACATCAAATTATATAGGATGTTAGGGTAAACAGTTACATTACTTTGTACCCATTATACTGAACAACTTTCCCTAATAAATTGATAGGAAATTCGAAAAAAATTGGTTGGTGTTTCCATACTAAATGCAATCGGCTGATCGAACGTATGTATGTAAAGCCGAAAAAAAAACGAATTTTATTGGTTTCTTAGGGAAAGTTGTTCAGTAGGTATCATGGGTACAATAACCCCTTAAAGTAATGCAACTGTTTACCCTAACACCCTGTATTTATACACTATTTACTCATATTTATTCACTATTTTATACTTATTGCGGTGAAAACCAGCACTTTTTCGTAGTTGCCATTCGTCAGACAAATATTTTTTTTAATGTAATTAAAAGCCCATTAACACGTATTACTTAAGCACTCACTTATTAATGTTAACTTAATGATATGAGTAAACAAAGCGTTAAGTAATACGCCGTAAGTTACCGATTACCTACCTTAGTGTTATGTACTTAGTGTTATTACCTTAGTGCAATGTTGGGCCTCAAATTAAAGACATTCAAAGAGCCAATCCAACCATTCTGACCGTATTCCGGAGGTCGCCTCTCAAAAACATTTTATTCTCGATAGAATATCACACATGAGAAATACGCATTTCTATGTGAAAATAGGCAATACAACTATACAACGTGGTTCCCAGGAGATATATATATATTTTTTTTTGTTATTCGTGATTCATGAAATATTACATAGGTACATAAAATTGTAAAGATAATCCTTTCGAGTTTGTCACAAAGTTTGTCACAATTCTACATTCTACTAAGTACTTACTTAATGCCTTTATACATGCAGAAAAACATAACAAGGTTCACTATTCAGTTTAGCATTTCGGATTTAAAGGTAGAAAGAACACAACAAGATAAATACATTTCATGTCAACTTCTAAATAATAAAAATGAAAATAACAAAACAAGTAGGCTTTGATTAATTATATGTCAAGATAGAGCCTCACGCTTCTAACGTACTAAAACAAACGGGCCAACTTTCTTTCGTTGGTGTGCGTAAGGCGTCATACAACTTATCTCTGTATAGCATAGTAATAGGGTTTATCACCCTAGGTAAAAATTTTTTCGACGCGTTCGTATCTTCGACTGTCTATCTTGACATAATTACTTATCAAAGCAAGTAGGTTATTACTTCGTCTAGGTCAATCTAAACACAGCACCCTTACGTCTACTAATCCTGAAAGTAGATAACTTTCTCTTTGACGACCAACTGTTAAGTCAACTTACCCCGAAGTTAGAAATTCGAGAGAAACTCTGTAACTCTGGGATAATAGACATAATGTAGACTTACTATCGTCACATGTAACTTATTTATCTTAATACTTAGGTATCGAGGTAGATAATAGGATGATATACCTAGGTATCCATGTGATATTAATGCAATTTAATACACTTGTTTTAAAAGTTTGACTTTCGGTAATAGATCATCATCATCATCATCAGCCCATCATCGTCCACTGCTGAACATAGGCCTCTCCCAAGGCGCGCCACAAAACTCTGTCCTCGGCCTTCCTCATCCAATCGCTCCCCGCTACTTTTTTTAGGTCGTCTGTCCAGCGGTCCCACACTACGCCTACCAGTTCGCGGTCTCCACTCTAGAACTCTGACACCCCACCGGTTGTCAGTTCTTCGGCAGATATGACCAGCCCATTGCCACTTCAGCTTGCTAATTTTCTGAGCTATGTCAATCACTTTAGTTCTCTGACATATCACTTCATTTCTGATGTGATCTCTCAATAACTATAATAACAATCGGTAATAGATAAAAAAGTAAATTTAGTAATCATGGTGACTAGACTAATATACCATTGTGTAGAGTCTACACGCACTGTTTACTCTGTAGACAATATTAAGATCTAAAAATGTATGTATTTATTTATTCAAATTCAAAACAATATACCAAAAATAATCTAATCCGCAACGCAGGCTTCGTCAAATCTTAATCACATCCATCTATATCCGCTACAAGCTTCGTCAATGGATCGTCGTCGATCGATAAGATAATTTCAAATTTGGTGCGAATTCTTTTACTTTTCGAATTTGGTTTCCGTGGAGTAGAAGACACCACGTGACATAATGAAGGACAAGCCAGTCAAAAATAGAAGGGGGCGCGCACTGATGATTTTAGACACCGTGACGGTTTCGTTAATGTCACCGCGTCTATGGATCCTTATGGAGGTATGAGTGAATAAGTGACCACCGGGTAAGGATAAATAGAATTGGTGAGAGTGACGAAACAGTCACGGTGACTAAAATCACCAGTGCGCGCTATGCTTAAGTATACCTACTAAAATGAGGTAGTTTAGTAGAGGTGAGCGGTTCTGTAAGGGTCAAGGTCTTTCAGTGTGGGATACAGCTTAATAATGGTATTAAAATAATTATGGTAGGTGATATAGATCAATGATTAGTCTTCGCTACGCTCCAGGACCAAGGATTTATCTAAGCGTCCAAAGTAATAAGCGATCTTATCATTTTCATATTTCGTTACAAATGGTTTTTGCAAGTGACCCCCTATACTATACAGGCCGTAAGGAAAAGTATCATTAACCTTTAAACCACATACTCTACCCATCAAACTGAACAACTTTTATTATGGGAGAAAACGTGTCAGAACCAAAAAAATCTGTTGTTCTGACAGGTTTGCTCCCATAGTAAAAGTTGTTCAGTTTGATGGGTAGAGTATGTGGTTTAAAGGTTAATGATATTTTTCCTTACACCCTGTATAACCGAAAGCCAAAAATTATAGTTCTCCATTCGAAGAATTCAACGTTTTAAATGGTAGAATATAAAATAAAGTTTTTTGTGAATTGTATCCAAGTTTCATGGAGCATTAACCATATAGGTACGTAATAAAGAAATTATTGCTAAGCAAATACATATTCGGTACAATATGAGGTAGCAAATTGTACCCACTGGGCTCGCCAGCCGCACAGTAATGGACCATTTCACCGCCAGACTGACCAAATTGGGCCACCGGCATCTGTGTACTTTATCTACACTAATAATAAAATGGTGGTGTCTGTTTGTCATAATTTTTGTTTGGCGACGAAATAATTCTCGAGATACAACTACAAGTGTATTACAAATCCGTATTAAAAGTCAGTGATATCACTCTCATCTCTCTGTACCATATTCTCCTCAGAACATTATAAGGATTTAGAAGAGTTAGAAATGCAAAGAAACGCTTTTGCTTCGGAGATAGCTGTCGCCACTTGTCTTCCCGCTCACGCTGCTGCAATTACTCATGCGCTCTCGCTCGCACCACGCCGCGCGCCTAATGGTGTTATGCAAATCATTGCATAACCTGTGGCGACACGTTCCACGCCTACTTTGCAGTTCTAACCCCTCTTTAATGTTCTGTGAAACAGAAAGTTCCCATAGACAAAGTTGTTATCAGCTTGATGGTCTAATAATCTTCTTTATGTGTTAATTTATTAAAAAAGTAGAGAGACATTATACAATACCTAAATACCTACCTTAGTATTGTAGTGCATAAACTATTATAGTATTGGATCTAGTAAAACCCAATCTTTTATTAGTTGAGATAATATTATATTGTTGTTTATTTAATTTCACATTAAGTAAACGAATCGACAAAAGATCTATGTAGCTTCTTGTAGTTTTGTGCACTATTTGCATTCAATTACGTGAATTACAAAAATAGCACACTTTGCAAATGGGTATGAGTAAGGATGTCTTCTTCTTCTTCCTGCCCTTATCCCATTACTTGGGTTCGGTAAGGTTGTATGGAGAAAAATTTGCATTTTTTTGTTGATCGGCCAGTATTAAAATTTACATAGGTTTCTAGAGGACCTTTCAAAATACATTAAAAAACATCACATCCATCGCTAGGCTGCATCGGAGCTGTGCTATTAAGGTACAAATAACTTGTAAGGTTGTATGGGAGAAATCGCTTTCTAGCGATAAAACCGCCTTTGTACTATATCTTCTGTATTTCTTTACGGTATATCTGGCAGAGTAGGTAATATTTTTCGATTGATTGATTAGAAATGAGTTGATTCTTAAAGGCTTTGGTTACTTTTTCATAAACTTTTAGAGTCAAATATCTCAGCTCCGCTCCGATGCGAGCTAGGCCATAAGTGTTTATTACTATATTTGTTTTTTATAGTTCCATAATTATACAATACTTTGATTGGTGGCCGTGACTGTTAAAAAATTACAATAGGTACCTTTACTCAAACCCATTTCAGATGAACATAGCCGCGGGCAGCAATAGTAGTTTACGTAAACATTTTCCGTTCCACATATGAATGGCATCCCTGCAGAGTTATTAAGAGATCTTGCCTTAATTAAGAAGATAGTGCCTTGCAAATAAAGTACCAGTTTATTGATATAAAGCCTGTTTACGAATGTGTGTTTAACTGCGTTATTATTACTTACTCTCCGTAAAACGATAAAATGAGTTAAATAAATTTAGAATTTAGTAATGACAAGTTTTTTTTATCGGGGTTACATATTTTTTACGCGAGTCATAGAGTTTATCAATACAAATAATATTTTTAAATTAATTTGGGATGATCAGACCATCAAACTAAACAACTTTCTCGCTTTTTTTTTTCGCGATTTCGATTTTGGTGCCGCAGAGAAAGTGCTCATTTTGACGGTCTGATCGTCCCCTTAAAAAAGTGTCAGCATATAAGAAGGACCCTATATATTTCTGGTAAATAGTTAATAGTTTCTAACCAGAATTAACCAGTAAGCTAAATAGGAATACATAATCTTATCGTCCTTATATGGAATGAAGTATAGACCCGATCAAAAGTTTGCTCCCATAGTAAAAGTTGTTCAGGTTGATGGGTAGAGCACGTAGTTTAAAGGTTTGTCTTTAATAGTTAGTTAACATACTGTATTATTTGAAAATAATGTATTATGGTTTTTAGTATGAAATTTGTTGATTATGTGTACTTAAGGGTTACTTTGGCGCGCTCCAAACAAACGAAGTCTGGTTTTATTTTCAATACTAACCAATTAAAGTCAGTTAAATTTCAGAAACAATCTAGAAAGTAATCTCTATGCTTGTATGTTGTCAGATTTTCTTTAAATGTATAGTTTTAAAGTTACAGTGCCCCAAAGATTTCTATACAAATCTTAAATATATCCTAGCATTGAAACTGTATATTTTAACGAAAATCGGACAAGATACAAGCTTAGAGATTTGTTTCTAGATTGTGTCTGCAAAATTTAATTGATTTTAATTGGTTAGTATTGAAAATATCATCAGACTTCGTTTGTATGCAGCACGCATTTACGCATTCGGAATAAACTTCTCGTAACACGTTTGTGGGCAGTGAACAAGACACAACATAACGATTATTGTTATCACTGCTATAGCCATTTACTGTCCACGAAAGACATCAATTTTGTGCCATCGATGGTGTAGAAAAGGCTTTCAGATTTAATAACAAATTGTATTGAATGTTGAATGAAAAACAAATACAATTTGCGGGAGTGACTAACGACCGACTATTGCAACGAGCCACTTGACTGAGCGTTGATTTAATTTCCACCGAGAAACTGAGCGGCTTGGAGCGGAGCCTTGATATAATGCTCAACTAAATAACACGGACATCCGCACCCCTCCACCACCCCCTACCTACCTTCCCCCCCCCCCCACGACTCCCTACCCCTTGCCTCCAGATTAATCTTCCACATGCTTCAATGTCATCTGCCGTTTCAAATGACGCAAAAAATAATAATAAAATATACGGGAGAGTTTACGCAATTTTTTTGCATAAAATTCGTTTCGGTGTGGTTCCGGCTTAGACCACCCCTATTCTTCCCGGGGGTGTCATACGAGGCGACTAAGGGATTAAGATTTTCTTATGCAGTGTTTAAAAAGAAATTTTAAATTGAAGTACTTAAAACGTCATTACATCCTGAAACATAAATTGCCAAATGTGAGTACTGCTACAGCAACATTCTTAAAATTTGTATAGCAATGTTTATACAAGGTGTTACAAAAATACAAATAAACATTTAAGGGGGTGGTTAAGACCATCAAACTGAACAACTTTCATTATGGTACCGTTATCGATATCGCGAAAAAAATCTGATCTTCCATAGTAAACTACAAATCTACTAGAGCTAAATGTATGGGACAGCAAATTTTTTTTTCGCGATTTCGATGTTGGTCCCATAGTGAAAGTTGTTCAGTTTGGTGGTCTAAACAACCCCCTTAAAAGTTTTAAATATTTATTTTTACTTTTGTAACACCTTGTATAGTTGTATGTTTTGTATAGTTGTAGCAATGTTTCTGACCATCCAGAAAGGTATAACGGGCGTAAGTTTATGCAAGGTGAAGGAAAAGTATCATTAACCTTCAAACCACATACTCTACCCATCAAACTGAACAACTTTTACTATGGGAGCCAAACCGATCAGAACAAAAAAAATCAAGCAACCGACTTTTACTATGGGAGTTTGCTCCCATAGTAAAATATGTGGTTTAAAGATTAATGATACTTTTCCTTACACCCTGTGTATGTATTTCGCGTTTGCTATTCAAAGAGCTTTGGCATTCATTTTACTGAATATTCACAACATGTATTTCCAATGTCTATCATTTTAATCGCATTGCATCCCCGACACTCTTTGTGTACATCCTTTTCTAAAAAAAACAAGTTTTAATGTAAATTAAACGAGACAGAACATTTTTATCCGTAACACAGGCTTCGTCAATTGCAGCAACGCGACCGTACCGTGTTGCGTGGGATAAGTATACGGGGTAAAATTGATATCATTAGCATCCTTTTAAACTAAGAGTCTACCCATCAAACTGAACAACTTTTACTATGGGAACAAAAAACTAAACTGCAATGTCTAATCGACTCAAATGTATTTAACAGTTGTTTTTTGCTCTGATCGGTTTGCTCGTAGTAAGCGTTGTTCAGTTTGATGCTTCATCATAAGCTTAAGCATATGCTCACGACTATATTCCCCGAGTGGGTAGTCAGAGATATTCTGAAACCTCAGAACATTCACGTTCACGTGACGGGGGGTGAGCCCGTCGACACTTGTAATGGACAGTGGGTACAATACATGCCTCGAATTTGAAGCATGCAGGTTTCCTCACGATGTTTTCCTTCACCGAAAAGCCAGTGGTGTTACAAATCGTACATAAATTCCGAAAATGTCATTGGTTCGAGTCGGCTTGGAAGGGGATCGAACCATCGCCTCCTGCACGGCAGGCAAGGTTACTCGCCATTGGACCACCACGGCTTATATTGAGCTGAGCTAAGATGCGATTGTGCTGCATCACGCTACCATGCTACGGCCGCAGAATCACATTACAAACTTCATTAATGTATATCATCATCAAATAAATTAATTATAATAAATACCTATAGTTATTATTCGTTTGAACTGTTCCATAAAATATTCGTCCCTACCTTTCATTAAAATTGTAATAGAGATAGGCCTGTTTTAACTATCCCATAACATTAAATAAAATATATGGGTATGAACAATTAGTAAGGGCGAGGGTTTTATTGGCCCTTTAAAATGTGACTCATTACCATATTTCCATTTCGCTCGCTCCGCGAACGACAAAATAAAACAAAGTTAAAGTAAAATAACGCAAATATTCCCCACGCAATTATTAAAAAAGCGAGCGAGCAAAACCGAAATGAATGTAGCTATTTTGTTCCGGGAATTAAGCTACCCTCGATTTTCCTCGGGTCGACATTCGCACCGATTTGAATCAACGCCAGACCAATATTCAGCGGAGCGACAAATCAGCAGTTCGATATTGCCTCCATTTGGGTATCCACCTCAATATATGGAAAATCTGATTTTTCATTGCGCCCGCCAACCGGTATATACACATATTTACTACGAAATCATTTTAATATTTACAAAACCTACTTTCCTTTAACTCGATATCGTAAAACTCTAAAATTAAAGCGTAACCCAATTAAACGAGCAATTCCAACTTCTTAATAGGCCATTTATCGACTTACTCGTACCATTAAGCGACTTATCGGCTATAGTAAATATCGCTTTTCTAATAAGTTTACTGTATTCGTTGAAAATTTAAACGATATTTCAATTTGGCGCCGGCACGTGTCGGAGCTTAAAAGCATTCGTTTTTAATAAAGCTATTGAAGAGAGAGTATGATTGAAAATAAAGCTTTTGAAATAAAATATTGTGAATGTAATGTAATGTAGGCGAACATTATGAGCAATAAGGCAATGTAAACAGTGAGAAATTTCGCGAGAGATTCGAGCTCGCTGCGGTGCTGCGAGTGTGGACGGCCCCCGCCTTTGTCTTGTATTCACCGTAATTACACCGAGGTGGAGGAAATAACATTTGTATTATATATTTGCCACAGTCTGTAGATTCTTAAGTATGAAGTATATTTGTTATGATGGTAAAATACCCTTTGATGAAATAACTATAAATAAAAATAAAAAGGTTACAATAGCATTTTGATTCTGATTGCCATATTTTTTGCAAATAAATTACCATGACCATAATGATAATGAAGTAGGTATACCTCAGAGGAATAATCTCTTTGAGGTATACACATAACATCACTATGTGATCGCTTGATTTGATTCAGTTCGGATTCATTATAGCGAAATAGCAGGAGTGGCCGAGTATCGGAACTGTCATAAGCGGCTTAGTGGCTTTCAATCTAGAGCAGAGTGCTTTGACTGTCCCGGAATATACGGTAAATACCTGCGCATATTCACAAGATTATGTAACGGAAATCATGTTTCAATTTTCAATATCTATTTTAGTAATAATACAAAGTGCGTATCCACAACAGGCTTCGTCAAAGGTAATACAATACTCACAATACAACAGGCTTTGTCAATGGTAATACATCACTCACACCCACAACAGGCTTCGTTAAAGAAAATAAAACACTCTGATCCACAACTCGTTTTCGTTCTCGTCTTTAGGGTTCCGTAGTCAACAAGGAACCCTTATAGTTTCGCCATGTCCGTCTGTCCGTCTGTCCGTCTGTCCGTCTGTCCGTCTGTCCGTCTGTCCGCGGCTTAGCTCAGAGACGCTTAGTACCAGAAAGCTGTAATTTGACATGGGTTGGGTATACTAATATTAATCACGCTGACAAAGTGGTAAAATAAAATCATGAAAAATTCTTTATTACGGTACCTCCCCTACACGAAAAGTGGGGATGACATTTTTTTTTCTCGTCTATCCCATGGCATGGGGTTTATCGTTGAATAGGTCTTTTAAAAATATTTTGGGATCCGTTAAGTGAAATATTAAGCTTTAAAGTGAAAATTTTTGTTAGAGTCAAGTGTCAGTGAGTACGTATACAACGTGTTAGTTAATGAATAAGCGCAAAACCTCATACATCCGAACTGATTTTTATCATCGAAATAATTGCATTGTAATTATAATAGGTAATTTTATTAATTTAAAATCATTCGCATTAAGCTTTCATGCAAAAACGATTAAATATTATTTTAGCAATAAATGAAAGCGCTAGTGTGCTCATGGATACATTTTAAAAATCTTGTTTTGGCAGTAAGTAGGGTGAGTGGGTTGACATCGAGTTCAGTTAATTTTAAACTATACAAACAAATAATTCAATATTTTGAAAGCAATTTTATCTATGTTGAAACTTTGATAATTCTATTCTCTCGATTCTAAACGTTGTGTACGTGTACATTTTAAAAATTCATCTATAATATAAAATCTGCAGTGCTATTTTTTAAAGTCACTAATCCACCTACGAAAGTCAGGCCAAGCTCTATGGAATTTATGCATTATTCTGTGTCATTATGTGTGACTTTCAAAAATAGTATTGATTTCTTCATTTGTAAATTAAAAACGTTTCTATTATTATTATTTATTAAGTTTCTAAGTACTACATTTATATAAACTAAAAATACTATTATACAGGGTGAAATGGGCAGACACTTAGTTGAAAAGGAATAAAGGATACAAATGATATAAATTTCACCCTGTAGGAAAAATATAAAATCAGGAGTGCTATATTTTAAAGTCACACATTCTAATCCGTATACGAAAGTGAGGCCAAACTCTATGGAATTTATGCATCATTATAAATGTTACTTTCAAAAATAGTCTTCATTTCTTCGATAGTAAATAAATTCAAAACTTTTCTATTACTATTATTTATTAAGTTTATAAGTAGTTACTACATTTATATAAACTAAAAATAGTAGATATAATATAGGAAACAGAACAATTTGCACCTTATAGTTGTGCAAATAAGACTTCTGCTCTCTCGTTTATAATTCTCTGAGGGTCAGGGAAGAACGGTAGAATGTTGATCCAAGAGTCGAGGCTTAGTGTCAAAATGCTGACCTGTGAGTAAGACATGTTACCTTACATATTGTGTGGGTATTAGTGCGCTGAAATTAGAGGCTTTATAAGGCCGTGTACCTAAAACGTTATGTACCTTAGTTTGACGATACAATAAGTTTTTGAATTCAATATACTGGGCCTTCTTAATAATCTGACACTTTTTTAAGGGGATGACCAGACCAAAAAAATCAGCAGTCCCATTTATTTGACTCGAGTAGGTTTGTAGCTTTGAATGGAACAGCTGTTTTTTTTCGCGATTTACATGTTGATCCCATAGAGAAAGTTGTTAGATGATCAGACCGTCAAACAAACAACTAAAAATTAAATTATCAACTAAAAAAAGAAAATGAATGTCCTGAAAACCATATTACGAGAAACGTTTCTTTAGTCGTATTGATATCTTTAGCATCCTTTCAAACTAAGAACAAACCGATCGGAGCAAATAAATCAGCTGTTATACATACATTTGAGTTGAGTAGGCATTGCAGTTTAGTATGGAACAGCAGGTTTGCTCCCATTGTAATAATTGTTCAGTTGGATTGAGTTTAAAAAGATGCTAATGATAACAATTTCACCCAGTATAATCTATACAACAAAAGAAACGTTTTTCGTATCAAGATATGAATTTTCTTTTTTACTTGATAAATGTACTTAGGTATTTATCATTTTCAATGTGGGCCACATTCGAATTAAATATTCTGTATGTTATTTATATAATCTGTAAATCGTACCTATATTTTTATTACAGTCTTGTCCATGTACGAACAGTCTCGAATAAGAGCAACATTCTAATTTGAACACACATCTGGCCTTCTCTAAAATTACATAGGTAATAATACTTTTCTTGTAACAAGCTATGTGCACTGCTGGTTGTCGTTTTTCCTCTGAATGACGGACTGCCTGGCTCGGTGTGCCAATTAAGGCCAACAGCAAGTCATTTGTAAAAACAAGGCATGTTTAGAAATGTTCAGACATTGTTAAATTATAAACAGACTATACACGACGTAATTTTAAGTAAAAGTCGAGCGGAATTTAAAGAAAAATATTTTGAACAACATGAATGCTTTCAGCTCAGAGCATCTGTGGTGCATTGTGGAGAGGTCCATACCTCAATCCGGGTCCGGTACTATTGAGTTTTTCTAACTTATGTACGTAATACCGACAGGGCTGCGTTCACGACCTTTGGGTGCGGTTTCAACTCGCTCTAAGGTACGGAACGACCACCAATTTTTCAACTCGGTATAAGGTACGGAACGATCACTTTTGTTTTCTATCTTCAAATTTTGACATTGACAGTTGAAACACAATGACGTCATTTCATCTACTTTGGTGTACCACAGATAATCGAAACGTCAGAGTGTTTTACAACCAATACAACATCCCTGTACAACCATCGAATTCGGTATGTCAAGTTTTTTTTAGGACTGAATCGAAAACCACTTCGAGATAATTGTCTCAATAATAATATTTTCTATGTCAGATATTTTAAAATGAAAGGATTACATATAGGTATTTTTAATAAAATAACGAAGTTTTGCGGTCCGTCCAGTGACGTCACTGGAAAACCCGTGAACTCCTTGGTAAAGTTAAAATCAACTTTAAATAACTGGACTGGAAGTACTTACCGAAACCTATTTTAAAGGGGTTGAAAAAATATGTTTTCTTCATAACTACTACATTTCTGTTTTTGGGTTACTGTTATCTGTCTTCATGCCAAATTTCGATTCAATAGGTGCAAAAACGAACTAGTTATTGAGGCGGGGCATACAGACAGACAGAATGG
Source organism: Agonopterix alstromeriana (assembly GCA_963924505.1). Taxonomy (NCBI): domain Eukaryota; kingdom Metazoa; phylum Arthropoda; class Insecta; order Lepidoptera; family Depressariidae; genus Agonopterix; species Agonopterix alstromeriana. The sequence goes on along the minus strand of OZ004662.1, from coordinate 9,775,182 downwards.
ACGAAAGTATAAGGGTTCCTTGTTTGACTACGGAACCCTAAAAAGTGTCAGCATATTAAGAAGGACCCTGTACAATAATTAATAAGTCCTTACGTAAAATATCTAAAAATAATGTGAGATTGATCTTCTGATGTTATGATCGACCTTCATTCTTACCTTAGTTTCAGCTCTATAAGAGAAGCAATGAACTATCCCTCTGTTCAGCCCCTGAAGGATCCCGAACACGTCTCCCGGACCTAGAAACTCATGCGTGGTCTCAGTCAGATCAGCCCTCACGGAGACCACGGAGACGGTACCAGAAGCCACCCAGTACATGCGGGCTTCACTGTCCCCTGCGACCACAATGTAGTTACCTGCAAAATATTTGTATCACATTGAATAACTAGAATCTTAAGGTCATATCACACAAGTTAACGGAGCTATATCGCCGTGATTCCGCCGCTATGTCGCCGTATCAATGTTTCAATACAGGGACGACAATAACGTAGCAATATTGCGGCGATGTAGTTGCGACATCGTCATTGCGGTGCAGGAGCGACATCGTCTACGCTCTTAGACATTATAACTATGGATTTTATCCCAATACTTTAGATTCTAATTATGATTGTTAAAAATAGTCTAGTGTGAATCCCAAACGTGACTAGTTTGAAGTTATTGTTCCACATATGATTAATTGATCTTGTAACGTGGCAGAGGGGAAATGCTACCACAAGGCTGGTCCCAGTTATAGTTGTATATGGTCTAAGCCTACGCCTACGCCTAAGCCTCAATAACTCGTCCATAGGTGTCTTCCTCATGGGTGTGCGGGTGTAGGTTAATAATTCCGGTTAGCTGTCTTCCTAATTTCGCGACAGTATATGGCTGCAAGCGAGATTGAGCGTGACAATCAGCTATAGGTACTGCTGATAGCATAAGCTAGCAATGGAGTGCTATTTTTGAGTTTCATATTCATATTTATTTGTTAAAAATAATTTTACATGCCAAATGCACTACTTATAATCATATTATATATATTACAATCCGGTTACATCCTAATCCGCAATAGAAAGTGACGCAAAAATGCATGTGTCAAATTGGAAAATAGCTCTCTTGCAAAGCAAGAGCAAAAGCAAACAACTCAAAAAGACTGCACCAATCCACAGTTAAAAGCAAGATGGAACTCGAATAAAAATATAAATTGTTATTTTGTGATTCAACAGACATAACGCCCCGAAGTTTACGGTGCTCGAAGATAGTCTAAATTACATTATTCCGAGCCTATTGTACGTCTTTCTATACGTGTAGCCTGTGGGCTAACTATACTCAAAAAGCTTACAGCGCCATTCGGGTTCAGTATAATAACGCATTCAGGATGCTGTTGGGGCTGCCGCGCTTCTGCAGCGCATCAGGTATGTTCGCAGAGAGTTGGGTGGACTGTTTTTATACCACGATGCGCAAACGTTGCGGGTCCCTGGTGCGCAGAGTGCGCGGCAGTGGCAATAGCATCCTGAACATGATCGCGAGTAGGTTTGACTGCTTGTACATAGTCATGCAGCGAGGATTAATTTATTGAATTATTGTGCTGATTTACTAACCTTAAGTTAAGTTGTATTACTAACACAACGAGTCCTGGTCACTTGAATAAATGATTTTATTATTATTATTATAACTAGAACTTTACAGACATTTAGTTTCACCACTTTTTAGTAAGTTCTTGTCAGCTTATCCGACAGATATTTTGACATATCTTTCATACAAAATATGTCAAACTTTCTGTCGGATAAGCTGACAAGAACTTACTCAGAAGTGGTGAAACAGGCCCTTATTATGTTATGATAAAAATAATACTACTTAAACTAAAGGTTACCTAAACAATAGCCTTTATACAATAGACCCACGCAGTTCGATTATTAAATATAGTAATTTATAACCTTGTTTACAAAGGATAAATTTGACTTCGGTACAAGTTTGATTTTAATAAAATACCTCTGGCAGTTTATTATGATAGGGAATACGGGTATACAGGGTGTAACAAAAAACTAAAACCTATTTAAAGGTGTGGTTTGAAATTGAACAACGTTCACTATGAGCCAACTTCGCAATCGCAAACACAGTACCACGGACCTATAGCCCAGTCAATTTACGGAGTTTTGTTAGGAGGGGTGGGAAGTAATTATGTATGGTACTTGTAAACTGAAACCGGCACCAACGTGACAAAAATACTATCTGAAAATAAATTTAAAAAATACGCCACGCAACATAGATAAATCAAAATTTTATCACTTTTGAGAAATAAAATTGCCACTGAAATAAAAAAAATGAATTACTCATTAGAAAATACTAATGTATTTTTCAAATCTTTCTAAGTGGACAAAAATAATTTACTCCGTGTTTGAAGTGATGACAAAAAATGTTTACCGTCAGGTTTTTTAGGGGTGGTTCAGAGCAGCACACCGAACCACTTTTACTATGGGAGCAAATCTGAAATCACAAAAAAAATCTGCTGATCCATACTAAACAGCTCGACTCACATGTATGCACAACTGATTTTCTTTTTTGCAATAACTGGTTTGCTCCCATAGTGAAAGTAATTGTTCAGTTTGAAGGTCTGAACCACCCCAAAAAATGTATCGATTCATTTCAACTCAAACCGTGAAGTATTAAAAAACTATCAGCACTACACTTACCAGGAAAGAAAATAGTGTATTCCAGAGAAACAGTCAACTGTCTCAAAAACTGTTCCCCAGTTTCAGCAAAGAGGAAGCAGTTTCTCAAGTGGTGGCCGAACATCGCAGACATCAGGTCACACCGCCTCACGTATGGTGTCTGGGCTATCAGGACCGGCAGCTATGTAATATTGGTTATGGTTATTATTAGATAAATGATTGGTCTTCGCTGCTTAGATAAATGGTTGATCTTCGCTGCTTAGATAATTTATTGATCTTCGCTGCTTAGATAAATGATTGGTCTTCGCTGCTTAGATTAATGATTGATCTTCGCTGTTTTGATAAATTATTGATCTTCGTTGCTTAGATAAATGATTCGTCTTCGCTGCTTAGATAAATGATTGATCTTCACTGCTTGGATAAATGATTGGTCTTCGTTGCTTAGGTAAAAGATTGGTGTTCGCTGCTTAAATAAGCGATTGGTCTTCGCTGTCGGAGACCGATCATTCATCGAAGTAGGCTATTTATTCATGTTACATAACAAAGGTCAGTTGGCAGTTTATAATGTAGTACTTATTTCATCCGAACTTTGGTGTATGGAAATAAATATAACGTAATTGTACCTGTCGCCCGCGCTCCGTTACCCAAAGTTGCTTGACGTATTTCCAAAACTTCTGCAACTGGTAATCTGCGAAAAAAAATCATCTTTGAGCCATGGTAACTTTGAAACTAAATATTTTAACGGAAATCTGATAAGGTAGATACCGACACAGATATTAGTTTCTAGATCGTGTTATCAACATTTGTTTTTATTTGAATAAATGTTCAAACTAAGTCGTAACTTCGTTTTATCAGGAATATCCTTCTAAACCTAAATACTATTTTTGGTATAAGCCAGCAATGTTATGATAACATAACATTTAATTAATTAGACATACAATGCAGGCAAAATTATATTAACATAACATAATAATTAATTACCTATAGATTTTAATTCAAGTAACTGATACTGTTATTAAAGTAGTAGGTACAATTAGTTTGGAAGCAGCACCCTCATACGTGAATCTAATCGAATACACTCTAATGTTGTAAGCTGTGTTTTAATACTTTATAGGTAAGGGTATAAAGTCCTAAACTAACAACTGGGTATGGTAAAACTTCAGCCTTCAGATATGCTTTACTGATCCACGGGCAAGACTTGACTAACCTACTTTTTGTTTGATGTAACCTATATCACTTATTAGTTATGGAACATTTTCCTGTAGACCAGCAATTTTCAAGCAAATCAACCCAATATCACCCTTCAACCTCAACCTTATACTAAGGACATAACGAAAACCCTCCAAATGTGTCCGGGGCGTAAGGATATCTCGTTTATTTTAATGGACGTGTGAATAGACTGATGTCAAGTAGCGTTTTTATGCCTTGCTTTATATTATTTATCTACCCCTGTATTATATCTTTGTTATGGAAGAAAAAAAGTGCCGTGGTGGTCCAGTGGCGAGTAACCTTGCCGTGCAGGAGGCGATGGTTCGATCCCCGTCCAGACCGACTCGTACCAATGAGTTTTTCGGAATTTATGTGCGATTTGTAACGCCACTGGCTTTTCGGTGAAGGAAAACATCGTGAGGAAACCTGCATGCTTCAATTTTATGAGCCTAAAGGATTGTACCCACTGTCCATTATAAGTGGCGACGGGCTCACCCCCCGTCACACTGGACAGAGTTTCGGTACTACTGGGGAAACGTGGATGTTCTGAGGTTTCAGAATATCTCTGACTACCCCTTCGGGGAATATAGTCTTGAGCATATGCTATGCTATGCATGCTATGCATTCTATATGCATGCTATGCTTGTTCACCGCGTGTCGTTTTTAGCGTAGCGTTAGAGAGGGTAGCCTCGGGGAATATAGTCGTGAGCATATACTATGCTATGCTGATAGCTAAAAGATTTTTCTTGACCAGCGAAAGAACTTTTCTCAATAAGGACAACTACCATTCCATACACTCAAATTAAAGCAAGATAATTTTGACACTTCAATGTAAAATTTAATAACGAATGTACACAATTTGAGCTAAATTTTTTATCTTTTTCTATATCTTAATTTCTAAAGAAAGTTACAGGGAAAGTCTTTTAGGTTGTAGTGCATCAGTATTCCAACTTTATTATGAGTATGAGTCTAAAGACGCTAACATACTTACTTGACAATCCCTGATTCTTCAGCATATCGATCAGCTCCCTTGTCTTCCTCTCGTAACTAGTCAATGCGTATTTAGTAGAGTAAGCGACTTGAATGCACGTCGCTACAACTATGCCAGCGAGCATCTTGCCACAAACGAGGCTTAGGGTCAGGATAGCCATCGGCATGACGTGATCGATGACGAACTCATCGCCACCGGTTGTTGTCAGTTCAGAAACCACAACGTAAAAAGATGTTGTGTAGTCCCAGAGGTTTTGTGGTGTTTCTCTGGAACAAATGTGTTGTTGGACGATGCTGGCATATTTTCAAATAAAGTGACTAACTTTTTATGGACTCTCACAGAAGGGAGAACCAGGTTCCGCCTTTACTGCCTGGTTCTCTCTTCTGTGTAGGCTCTAGAGTGAAGAAAAAAGTAATTGTTAAGTTGACTTTTGTCCACTCTTTTCGGGCGTTGGTTTTCTCGCTGCGAATAACAAAGAATTTTTAGAATAACCAACTCGACAATCGACACACCTACAAAGCTAATTTAATTTTATGATGGACATCTTCACTTTTTAGTGTTGGTAGAGCAAGCTCCTTTTTTGTTTTGAAAAGCACGACAGAGCTCATAAGACCGGACTAAGAACCGTTATTGTTTGGCATAGATACTTACATTTTTTAAGGGGATGATCAGACCATCAAACTGAACCACTTTCTCTGTAGCACCAACATAATTATGGCGAAAAAAAAATCTGCTGTTCCATACAAAACTGCAAACCTACTCTAGCCAAATGTATGGGACAGATGATTTTTTTGCGTACGTACGCGTCTAAGTATAGTGATACAAGATCAACATTAAAAGATGTGGCCAGTGACTCGTTCGATCTTAATAAAGACCTTGCTCAGTAAAGATTATAAAACCGGTCAAGTGCGAGTCGGGCTACTCCCGCACCGAGGGTTCCATACCACACCACCACGCAACATAATAATTAAAAATTGTTTTTGTCCTGGACCTTTAACAAGAGACCGACTCACACTTGGCCGGTTTTTATTATTTGTTGTAATACTGTAGAGTTTACTCTATAATCGCATTATGTTTGACGCTTGTATGTATTACCGTTTTTACGACAGAGCGAGAAGAAAAAACGTTGATTAAAACTAGTTTCTTATATGAGGATCCCCCTTAAATTTTAGCTTTTCGACATTTTTAATATTTGTTAACAAATCCGCCGTAATAACGCATATTCTGTGAAAATGTCAACTGTCTATCAATTCAAGGGTCCCGTTTTCACCCTTTGTGTACGGAACCCTAATAAATTGGGAACTAACTCATCAACAATGTGCATCTTCAGAGTTCGGATGTGGCTCATCGGCGCAGTGGCAATCAGCGTCAGTAACCATAGACAAGTGAAGGTATGTATCAGCAGGATCACCACGAATGTTGTCGTCATACACTGCACGTTACAAAAATAAGGGTTAGTTTCCTCTGTTCTCAAAAGAACAGGTATGCTATTCTATAAAGCACAAATTCTTAGATCGAACGTGAACTCGAAAGTGAAATGTAAAGATTAACTTTCGTATTCACGATCGAGTTTTCAGTTTGTGGTTTATAGAAAAGCACGACAGAGCTCATACTAAGAACCGTTATTATTTGGCATATATATATGGTTATTTAAACATTTTTATGAAATTACCATAATCTTTAGGAAATTTGACGAAAATATGAACTTAGAGCGTAAAGAACAACTATTTCATACAAACCTGCAAAGTAGTGATATTATTTGTCAATTCAGCAGACGTTTTACGATAGAATTCCACAATGTACTTGAGTCTGAATAGTTTGTTCACGCGGAAATAGTGTATGAATGTCGTCGGGTGTCTAGAGAGAAAAAACATTTTATTTTTTCTATAAAACTCAAGCAAAAAGCCAGTTTGTTGTAAGGAATAGAAGGTCGGTATTTGATCGAGTAGACTACGACCTTTTATTCGTTACAACGAACTGGCTTTTTGCTTGAGTTTAAAAAATACTATGAGTATAATAATATGATATGACATGTATGTAAAAGCCTAAACTTATTATAATGAACATCGTTTTATAGTACCTACCTAAGTTATTTTTCGACTACTAACAATTAAAAAAAATATTACATTTGTATATTTTTTTTTAGTTTTTAATATAGGTCTATACTTAATTCCAAATAAGGACGACGACATTTTCCGATTCCTATTTCCCTTTCTGGCCAATTCTGATTACCAAATGTAATTAATTTATTGGATACACATACTATCCGACATATCTTGGACGTTACTAAAGCTTTTCTAAGAATAAGTGAGTGAGAGGAAGTGTTTCAAATCTCTGTTTCTGTAATTCAAAATAGCCTTAAAATTTCGTTGCTATTTTGAATGGAGTATAGGTAATCAATTCTGAACAATCGTACGAACAAATGGACAAAAAATAAGATGCGATGATTAAAACACGAAAATACATGACTAATTAACAAAAATCGTTTACAATCGTTCAAGTTAGATGAAGCAATACTAACTGAAAACAAAACGCAAGCAATTCTAAGGGCATGTTGGCCAATACGTCGAACCAAACCCAGTGTTTGTGCTTGAAATATCTCATCCTACACTTGGTACTATTCGTCACCATCTCTCCTCGCTTATTCACGTAACCCTATGGAAATAAGGCGATTCCTTTTTTTTAAATCTACATTACTTACTGCCAGTTGCACGTACGTTCAGTTAAGTTAATCCTTCATTAAACCTCTTGCTAGCTTTTACTACGCCAACAAGTAAAGACAAAAAGTGACAGCAAGAGATTTAATGGAGGATTAACTTTAATAAACGTACGTTCAACTGACACTTAGGTAGTAATCTAATACGATAACATGGGTCGCGGTAATATTGATAATAATTCTCCGCTAGTCGAGCAACAAATCCGTGTATTTGTTTTTGTAAAACGTTCGTCTCTACACACGCATATGTTGTGTGACTTGTCACTTTGGAAAAACTTGTAAACACTTTGGAGGCGCGGGTCGTGTTATCGTAGATCTCTACTAGATTTCAAACGAATTTTACTCGATTTCCCAGTCTTAGGGACACATTTAAGAAGCCGTGGTGGTCCAGTGGCGAGTAATCTTGCCTGCCGTGCAGGAGGCGATGGTTCGATCCCCGTCCAGACTGCCTCGTACCAATGAGTTTTTCGCAATTTATGTACGATTTGTAACACCACTGGCTTTTCGGTGAAGGAAAACATCGAACAAAACACCCTAGTAATATTTAAAGGCGTGGTTTTGACCTTCAAACTGAACAACTTTCACTATATTGAGGCAACATCGAAATAAAGTAAAAAATCAGCCGTTTCATAGAAAACTGCAGTACCAACTTGACTCAAATGTATTAAGAACTGTATGTATGAAAGAATTGTATGTAGAACAGCAGATTTAAAAAATTGAAAGTAGTTCAGCTTGATGGTCTTCATTCCTTTTTCATAGAAAGTCTACCTGCAAATGTTATTTAATTATGAATAAAATATATGTTTACCTGATGAATTGTAAGATAAATTTTGACGTAAAAGTATATGTCAAAGAACGATTGCAGCCAAAATATGATGACGCAATCATTCAACGTAATTATTTCATAGAGGAGTATTGAATAGTTAGCTGAAGACATGAAGCACGATACATAACCATAGCCCTGAAAATGGAAACGATTTTGGTTCATAATCAAAACTACACACAGATATTTCATAAATGTTACCATTATAAAGGAAACTTTTACCAACATCTTTATTCATAATCATAATTGCTTAGCATAATTGTGATCATGCATGATGAATGTATTTCGACTACGTTGAATGAAACAGGCAAAAGAAAAACTAAATAAGTAAGTACCCAGTCATGCTCAGAATAGGATACTAGAAATGAATATTTTCAGTGCGAAAATAATACCTACTTTGAACATTAAAAAATGGATTACATCCTATGTTTCGACGGTTAAGAATCAATAACGGCTAACTCACATTTTGGCGAAATGACCTTTAAATTTGGTTAGATTTAAAGTTGAGTTTTAAGTGTACTAACAAAAACATATATGCCAATATCTTGTACTTTTTTATGTATTTATACTGATACAACAGTTTTTGATAAGTCAACATTTGAAAGAGCAAAATGTTTGTTTTCGTCTCCTGTAAAATTAGTCCTTTGATAGTTAGCCGTTATTGATTCTTAACCGTCGGTTTTACATAAACCATTTAAAAAAATTTCATGTCATACAATAACATAGTAAGATCATAATTGTGAAATGCTATTTATTGCCTAGAATAGAACTTAGCCTTAAAAAATTAAAATTAAATTTTATTTATTGCTTGGAATCCAACATAGCCTGAAAAAAATACAACAAAAACTAACAAACGCTGTAACTAACAAGAAATATTGTATTCTTGACAGTCGCTTTTCAACCAAATATAAATAACATATGTACCTGAAATAGCCAAGTTCCGGGCCTGACAAGATTAGAAGCGTGCAAGTAACTCTGGTAAGTCATAACACTGGCTGATGACTTGGCTTGACTCACATCCGATTGAGAGGTGCGTGAAGACAACTGACCTATAAAAACAAGTGCTAATCTAACTCACCGAAAACAATGTATTGTTCTCCATACAAAATTATCAGCCTGATATGTGAAAATTACTAGCAGAACCCGATAGACGTAGTCTGTGGCAGCGTGATATAGCGCTATTCCGCCTTAGGTCTCTTTCTATTTACGAACGAGATAAAATGCATGCATGCGAAAACTCTTTTAGAGTTAAGCTCGCCTTTGTACATCATCACATCAAGCTACGCAAGACCAAAATAAGCTGGCCGCGCGTAGGTAGAGTAATGTATAACGTCGCGCGGCCAGCTTATGTTTGTTTTGCGTAACTCGATGTGTCGCCGTGTGTACATCATGATTTATCGTAATTTTTGTGTACAATAAAGAATCTAAGAATCTAGCCTTATCGCATCTCCAGCCGCTGCCTGTATATTTATTTACCTCTGTGTTATAAAAATAAATGTGTAGGTATTGCATAGGGTCCTTCTTAATATGCTGACACTTTTTAAGGGGATGATCAGACCATCAAACTGAACAACTTTCTCTATTGGACCAACATTAAAATCGCAAAAGAAAATCAGCTACTCCATACAAAACTGCAAACCGACTCGAGCCAAATGCATGGGACAGCTGATTTTTATTTCGCGATTTCGATGTTCGTCCCATAGAGAAAGTTGTTCAGTTTGATGGTCTGATCATCCCCTTAAAAAAGTGTCCCCTGTATTTGTCTATTCTTAGCGTTTCTTAGCGTAGCGTCACACTGGACAGAGTTTCGGTACTACTGGTGAAACGTGGATGTTCTGAGGTTTCAGAATATCTCTGACTACCCCCTCGGGGAATATAGTCGTGAGCATATGCTATGCTGCATGCTATGCTGCTAGCGTTTAAATAAATAATATTTATGTTTACTTTTTATGATTTCTCTTTAAAATTATATTCTTCTAGTATAATTGGAAAGACCCCGTAGATAGAAGCGAAAATCCTAGATTTATGGAAGAGCCTAATTACTTTTACAATTTCAGATGAAAGAGGTTGAGAAATTCAACTAACATAATAACATATTTCAAAGACAGTATGTTGAAAGCTTCATTGGACGAAAGCAAGATCGGATTGACTTTCAAGTCCCGTCTGATTCTGAATTTTTCAAACTTGAATTTGATTTAGAACGGAGATGTTTTATTTTGTAACTCTTACCTGCAATATCACTTCTACTGGACCCACTTAAGGAATCGAAAAATGTCTCTTGAGATAGTAAATCGGCATCTGATTCCTCTAAAATTCGTAATAATTATAATTAATAAAGAAATTAGTTTTTAAACTTATGATTATAAGTTTATCCTTTATTAAGAGCCTGGCTCACACCAATAAGTATTTAGGTTGTAAAGTATTTAGTGAACGCTCTGTCTCTCTCATTGCTCATACTGATGACAATGATATCTAAACATACATACATAGGGGTAGGCAGAGACAACGGAACGCCACCTGCTACGATCCTGACAAACCTCTCTAGCTTCCTCCACATTCATTAGTCCTTTCATGCATGCTCGTCTGTTTCGGGACCATTTTAAGCACGTCTCCAATTTGGTCCGTATAATATTTACGCCTAAATACTTTTTTGTGCAAGCCATCCTTACATGCATATAAATCAATGGATGCCAATCCTCCTTACAAGCATTGAAACACGAAAGTTGACCATGGCGGTCGGTAATGTTTGTCCTTCTTTCGTACGTGTCCGTCGTCGATGTTTCTGACTTTACGTTTATCCCTTTCTATCAATGTTTGTCGTTGGATTAGAAAGGGACAAGTTTGACGTCGGAAACAACAACGGAAACATTACGGACGGAGTATTTTCATGTTTCACCGCTTGTAAGGCAGTCTGCTCTCCAGGTATAGACAATACCTATGCCTCATTAATGTTGAGGCATGGACCCTTACGATTAATAAAATAACTCCGGATTACATTAAACCATTTTATTTAAACTACTACATCTTTTAACCGACACACCAGAGAGAGAACCTAGTTACTTTTTTCACACTCATAGATACAAAACAAACTCTTTGGATGATAGAACATTGGCTTTCAACAATTAATAGAAATTAACTTATACCACAGAATAGGTAATAGTATATAGTTCTACACACAGAACGGCTACTCCCCGCCCCCCTCTGACTTCAGAGACTCTGGTCTCACCTCACACTTTCTGGGGACACTGTAGTATTTGGCTGTATAAAATATATTTTATTTAAACCTCTCATTAAAAATAAATGTTAGAAAATAACGCTAAATTCACATTTTCAGTAATTCTTTAAGCTTAAATACTATTTTTAATAAGAGAACGAACAATAAAAAGAAACGAAATGTAGACGATGTTCAACATACGATGCGTGGCAAGTCAACCCTACACATATGTCATGCACAATTTGCGCAAAATGCGCATGTGCGAACACCATCATGTCAAATCCAAAACGTTGTTTGAAGTGCCGGACCTGCGCTTATACTAGGCATTCAAAATAAGAATAATAAGGGGCTGTTTCACCACTTCCGAAAAGTTCTTGTTAGCTTATCCGACAGCTCATTTAACATATTTTGTATAAAGAATATGGCAAATGAGCTGTCGGATAAGCTAACAAGAACTTATCCAAAAGTGGTGAAACAGGCCCTAATAGTAAATGAATTACCTGAAGATAAATCATCCAAAGCATCCATAGTTATCGGTAGAATATAGTCTTTTGATACTTCAAACGCTTTGTTCAAAGGTTCGTGGATTTTAGGATAATACTTGACAAGATTGAAGAAAGTCTGACTCGGTATAACTAACAGGTCTAGACTGCGGCTAGCGAATACTGACACCTCGGAGCATGAAGTTGGTTGCTGAAAGTAAATATGATAATTCGGAGCGCGCTCCATACTAACGAAGTCTGGGTATAATTCTACTAACCAATTAAAGTCAGTGAAATTTTTAGAAACATCTCTATGTTTGTTTTGTGTGATTTCTGTTTTGGTTCTTTAGTGAGAGTTGTTCAGTTTGATGGGCTGGTATGTAACGCATTTAAGTTTTCATCCTGTATATTGCTTATTCAAATTCCCACGTATATTTTGCTTGTGTTGTAGTTTAATCGTCTGATTATCCCCGTATTATTATTACGTAGTTTGAAATAATACGATTTAAAACTACGTAAAGTTTGAAATGATACGATTATATGACGCAAATTCAAAAATATGTGAACATAATGTTTAGTGTGTGTACGAAGGGCAGTGCCTTTAGATTAGTTAGTGATAGTCTGACGAAGCTTGCATGCGGATTTTATCTTGTGTGCTGCCATTGACGAAGCTTGTAGCGGATATAGATGTATGTGATTAAGATTTGACGAAGCCTGCGTTGCGGATTAGATTTTTTTTTTTATATTGTCTTGAATTTGAATAAAATAATTCGTTTTAAGTTCTTCTATGTTTAGTTGTAATATAGTAATAATGATTCTTACACCAGTGAAGTTGCCAAACATCCCTCCTGGTCCCATGCACGTCAGCATTTCATTATATGAACTCAAAACATCTACCTAAAAATAATATACCTTTGCTCTAGTGCGAAAAATATTCGGTTATTTGTAACTAAAGATTTTTAGTGTTAATTATTTATAATTATTATCTAGTCATAATAATACATCGTTCTTTAAATTTTGGTACTTTAAGTGACACTAAATTATCAGTGTGACTTGGAGTGCGATTTTTGCAGCTCATACTTTGAACACAGCAGTTGAAAATGTCAATGTTACTATGGAGATAGGCATCTTTCTACTGCTGATTTGACTTTCAAAAATCGCACTCCAGTATTGTGATTTTTGAAAGTCAAATCAGCAGTAGAAAGATGCATATCTCTACAGTAATTTTGACATTTTCAACTGCTGAGTTCAACGAATAAGTTTCAAAAATCGCACTTCTGTTCTTATATTTATTTATGTATTCATAGAATTTCCTCGGGACATTTTACTAAGCAACATTTAAATCTCATACCTTTCCTTTGTAAATAATATAGATGGAGTGTTGTATATCCTTGCTCTGTATAACGGTTTCCCCCTTAAGAAAGTACATTTCGCGGAGATGCTGGGTAATGACCCTGATGAAGGAGCGCTCCACCTTGCCGAAGAGCGGTACCTCTCTGAGAGCATGCTCGTACATGAAGACCAGGGTGTCCTCCATTAGAGCTGTGTTTAGACACCGACAGATTTGCTGGAGTAACAGAAACAAAGAGTCCATTTAATTAAAGACATTAGGAACCATGGCCAATTAAGATAAGATCGTCTCCTCTTCGGAAGGGTCACGTGTTCAGGCCAAAACTAAGATTTTACTTTGACCGCGGTCAACTTTATTGTGTGAGAAAATAAAGACATACATAAATCCAATTCAAAATCATATTCTCTAACTGACGGTCAGACAACAATATTTAATGTAACAAAAATGTAAGTCTCTATAATAATGACCAGAAACACTATAGATTTTATTCAATTCTTTCACGAGTCATGGTCATTTCTAAATTACTTCAATTCACAGGAAAGCAATTATAAGACAAGAAGATTATAAGTCCAATCTTCCAATTCCAATTCTAAGGGACTGTTTGTGTGCGTGTCAGGCACCCGTTTCAAGGCTGCGTCTTTCAATCAATCAATCAATTATACTTCCTCTTTCCCTTCTCATACTCCCTATATTCCATACAAAAGTCAGTACCGAGGTGTAAACGAAACGCAATCCTGAAAAGTTGATAACCATTTTCATAAAATCGGTACTAAATGTACTTTTTCGATTCATCTGTTTTCGATTTTAACAGACAAAGGCAATTTGTAACAAAAGAAGAGACTTAAAAAGAGTAGAGTTTACCCCGACTTCGTTGGCACAAATTATATACCAGATTTTAAGTCAGATCATAAGCTATCAAAGATTTGTAAGATTTGTAAGAAAAGAAGAGACTTACATAGAGTAGAGTTTACCCCGACTTCGTTGGTACAAATTATATACCAGATTTTAAGTCAGATCATAAGCTATCAAAGAAAAAAGTTTCATCAAAATTGGTTCAGTCGTTTTTGCGTGATGCTGTTACAAACATACATACAAACAAACAAACAAACAAACAAACAGACACACAAAAATTCTAAAAAAGGTTGATTTGGAGTCCGGGATACCTAAAAACCATATTGTAACCTTTTTCATGTAAATATTTTCAATGTACAGACACACTTCTGTTACAGTTTTATAATAAGTTAAAATAATTATAACATCAAAATTCGATCAAAATATGCTAACGTGCGGGTTACTCCCATTTGTTCTTTTCCAAACATATTCGAAATACTTCATTGTTTTCGCCGTGAGGTTCGGGTCCACATTCTCCTGATACAAAAAGTTTTCCAAATCCTTCGTATTTTCCTATAAAACACGAAAATATCTCATTAAAACTAATATAATTGTACTTAGTACCCGCTACCTAATATTTTAACGAGGAAACTTTTGCCATTACACGTCACGCAGAAAGTTGTTTAGTAGGAGTTTTATTTTATGGATATCCGTTATGGCAGTATTATCCTAACTAAATACATATACTCAAGCTTATATCTGCTTGGGGTAGACAGAGATAATTAATCGCCATCTGCTACTCTTCTGACGCACTTGTTTCTTTGACATTAATAAATCGCTTCACACATTCAATTTGGTCCTTTTTAATACACCCCCGATTTGATCTGCAGAGTACTATGTCTGTAGCAAGTTATTTCAACTATTCAACTCTCCATACTTTACTTCATTCGCAAACTTTCCATTTCATGATCGAATGATGCATAATCTCAGGTATTTTAAGCTTCTTGATAATCTCCCATTGACTTACCAACTACTGGACGGAGGGTTCGCGCTTAAAAGTGTCCGAATAAAAAGAGAACTAAAACGTAAAAAAGAGAACGAATTACGCAACAGTCTTCGTTTGATCGACTGACTACGCGCACGCGTGGGCGCGCGGCGCGCGCCGTGCCCCGAGGAGTGGGACGGAAAAGAATTTCAGCCTTTTTAATGTTTTTGTTGGTTTATATTACTACATGTACTTAGGTTTGTGTAGTTTAGTCTCGGATACTTTTTTCGAGAATTTTGTACTAGACCTGGCCTTAGACTGACTGACTGTCCTTAGTTATTTTTACATTTTCATATATGAATCAGGATGTGTGAGATTAAAAAATAGCACTTATGTTGAGGTCCAATGAGCTCTTAGAAATATTAATTTGCCACAACTATGAATGAGCCACAATATAATGAATAATATTGTATTTCCAGACCTTGTCTTATCTTTTTGGAAGTAATCTTATAAATTTTTGGTTGATAAGAAATATTACTTATAAAGGGGAAATTTTCACGATCTAAGGTATTTTAAAGTATGAACTATTTGCATGCTTGGGATTCAATAAATAGAACGTCTTTTAATATCCGGCTCAACATCAAAATATTTTGTTTCAAAGATTTAATATTTCTTTTTGTCTTTGTAATAATACGTCGACAATCTTTTACGTTCGTAATCGCAACTCGTGCAAATCGAAAATAGGTTAATCATGCTGAAATATTGTCATGAAAAATTGCACTAAAATACGAGTAAGTATTAAGAAGCGTGAAGAAATCGAGCTTCTGCAGATTTAGTTCGATTTTAATAAAAACATTTTTTTTTTAGATTTTCAATACAATTTTTTACATGCTACTAAAATGTTTTTTATTCTGTTACCTAATTATACCATGTTATTTTGATTGAAGATTGTTTTGTTTTACATACTAGCGAGACCATTTACTATGAGAGCTACTTAGTAAACCATATGTACCTATAGATTTTTCGAATTTTCAATATTGCTCCCGTACCTATATGCTATGAGCGTAAAGTTATTCAGATTTATGAACTGAATTCTGTGCTTTGTTTGTCCTGCCCTATTAAAGAAGATAACTCTAAATGATAATATCGAACAAGAGGCTCATTGTCTACCACATCGATAATCGATCGATCTGGAATCAATATGAGTTTTATAAACAATTTTAGTTATCCTTGATATTCAATTTCAGACAATCGAGACTTTGATCGGGAAAATGTAACATCCTATATTATATTCTATAGAATAAAAGTTTGCTCAATTAAAACGCACAGTATGCTCCAGCAAAGCGTGTGCCGACGAGGACCGTGTGGATGCAACATATCCGAACATAAAAGCGAAGTACAGGTAGCCAGTTACTTGCAGAGCCATGACCAACCACACATCTATATTGCTCGACGTTTCCACCGACGTACAACCACATCCTGGAAACCAAACATAACAGAGTCCTTTTATAGATCAGTGGCGCCCTCATTATGAATTCTCAATAATGAACACCCAAATTGAAAAAGTCCTCCAACTTTACTACAAAAGCCTAAAGGCAATTTATAGAATGGCTCGTAGGAGTAATACTATTATTTAACTCCTACGAGCCACGAATCGTTAATTATTAAATTATTTATTTAATTTCAAATTATTAATGTAATATTTAGTTATCCCTATTTGCCACCACTTTTATTCATTTGTATTATTTAATGTATAAATGAATAAATTCACTATTGGGAGTAATATTAATATGAGCATGCATCCACTGCCTAGTCCTAAATTTATTTTGTCTAGATACCTACGGTTTCTGAAAAATTTTTGTACTAATGTTATTCTTAATTTTTTACGAGGTACTTTTGCTGTGCCCATAAATGGGCATCATATGAAATACAACAAATTATATACCACCTTTATGTACTTTACCATATGATGCAATAAATGAATTACGAATTACGAATGCTTTTATAGGTTTTTTTGGGGAGACGACACCTGACTCTAACATAAATTTTCACTTTAAAGCTTAATATTTGGCTAACGGATCCCTAAATCGAAAAATGGTATTCACACACACACGCAATGTTTGTAAACGACCTATCCAACGACACCCCGATACCGTGGGATAAATGAGATAAAAATGCATAGCCACATCCGCCACTTTACGTGTAGGGGACGTGGGATTTTTTTTTCATGATTGCCACTTTGACAGTGTGATTAATATGTGTTTTACCCATACCAAATTACAGGTTTCTAGTACTTAGAGTCTCTGAGCTAAGCCGCGGGCAGACAGACAGCGAGGCGAGCGAGCGGGCAGCGAGAAACAATAAGGGTTCTTTGGTGACTACGGAACCCTAAAATGTAGTCCACAATTGATGAAAATATCGGTCACGAACAATTGAACAATTGAAGTTGGTTTAAATAAAATGCTTACCTATGAATATTTCAAAAACCCAAAATATTGTGCGTAGATATTCATGTGCTGCGACTGCAAACCAAAAATATATTATGTTTTTTTTTAATTCACATAGGGTGATTTTATTTAAATTATCGAAATAAATTACTTAGAAAGTGATCAGGTTTAAACGATCAAATTAAAAAAAAATAACTAAAATAAAATAAATGAACATAATTTATAAAGTAACTTTTGAAATATCTATAAGTACAAGAAGATTCCGATTACTGTAGGGGAAGATTGGCACTATTTGTACAAGGGGTCACCTACGTACTTAGTTAGTCATAAAGAACTTAGTTAGTATATATAGACAAACTAAGTGCTTTATGGATACGCAGGTTTGTAATCCACTTAGATTATCTGTATACTAAGTGGAGTATGGACACGTTAGTCCGTACTCCACTTAGTTTGTCTGTAATGACTACTTTTCTTAGGTGCCCCCTTGTACGAATGGTGCCAATCTTCCCCTAATTTTCGATACTTTCTAAAGCATAAACTATCTCATGCATTTATGATTATATTGTTACTAACATTTGACATCAGATCTTCTAGTGCCAGACATTACCAGAGCTTTTGTACAATTCACTAAGATATAGTTAGAATCCTTCGGTAAATAAGGTTTGCATGAGTTCATAAAAATGAACGCAGTGATCAGATTAACGAAGGTGATGGCTAGAGGTAGGAACTTCAAGAGGACTACTGCAGCATTAACCGTCATTATATCCGTCTCCCAAAAGGAAAAGGCCCCAGTTATTCTTGTCACCTGTATGCAATAAAGCCATTTATTTCACTAAATCAAGACATCACACGTACATTCTACATTTCTTCATCTTGAAGAAATTCTGATGCGTATGTGAAGATTACGAATCAGCATAGAGCACGCGTGATGGACTAATGCCCATATACCCTCCTTGAGGGTAGGCCTGTGGCCTACAGTGGGACTTATACAACGTGTTAATGAATTAACGCAAAACTAGAAAGTAGTTTATTTAGAATTGAAAGCAGAATCGAATTATCATGGTTTCAACAATCGAAATGATGACATTATTGTTTCAATCGAATTATTTTGTTTTAAATCAGTTGGGTGTATGAGGGTTTGCGCTTATTCATTAACACGTTGTATAGGCTGATGATGATGAATTAATTAAATCGTACAAAACCTTGAACAACATTTGCGGTTAGTTTAGTTTGAGATTAAACTACACAAATAGTAGGTCAAATTCACCCAGCCATCATAAAGTGCTGAATACAGAGAGATTATAAGGATAGAAAAGAAAAGATGAGATAAAAATGTACTAAGAATTGTTTTTGAGATTGACTGTTGCCATCCCTGATAAATATTACTTACGAGAAGGATCCGATTGATTCTGCAGTAGTCTAAATCTATTTGCTCGTTTATAATTCCAAACTGAAACAAAATTAAATGTTTACTGCTTGTCTGTCCAACGTGGCAAGACAGAATAGATAGTACTAAGGCAGGTAGTAAGCCCTAAGCCACTTTTTAGCCCGGCTTGCACCAACATGTATTTAAGGCTTTATTTAAGGCTTAAACGTATTTAGTGATAGTTCTATCCTTCACACTGCTCATACAAATGACAGTGACAGCATCATATTTAAACATATCTAAGCTTAAATACTTTTTGGTGCAAGCCAGCCTTAACCTGTCGTATGCCGGGAAATACAGATACAATAGAAATCAATTGTTTTCGTCGCGGGGAACCGTGTTCCGGCAGCCGAGAGGTTAATGGATGGAGGACACAATCGAGGACAAAACCTCTGAATTAAAACATGTATATAGGGTGTAACGAAAAGTATCAGTAACCTTTAAACCACTTACTCTTCCCATCAAACTGAACAAATTTTACTATGGGAGCAAACCTGTCAGATAAAAAAAAATATCACTGGTCCCATACGTTTGAATCGAATAGGTATTGCAGTTTAGTATGGAACAGCTGTTTTTTGTTGTTGTTCTGATCGGTTTGCTCCCATAGTAAAAGTTTTTCAGTTTGATGGGTAGAGTATGTGGTTTAAACGTTAATGATACTTTTCCTAACACCCTGTATATAGGTAGGTGTAACGTAACACGATGTAAACTTAACGTTTATACAATACTGGAGATAGCTAAAATTATATCACTCATGTTTCTAGTTTCTTGATCATGTTAAACTTGATTAAATTTCGTTGAATTAAATTGGTAAATATTCAAAATAGAATTAAACTTCCTTTGAACGGAGCGCGATAGCGCACGACTAGCGTTGTTAATGATTCTTGCGATGTGGAAATAAATAGATTAGTTGATATCCAAAAATCGTTGTTTAATTTCTTCCTTTGGTTTACAACAATAGTGACTTATAGTAACATTTTAGGTTAGAATAAAAATTATATTTTGACAGACGTCAAAGGTTGTGAGTGCCACAGATAAAGTGCACGAACAATCTCCGCCTCCTTGAAAAGTAGCAGCCTTCATTCTTCATCAAGTAGTGGGCAGATCTTGTTTATTGCTCTCTTCACAATTCCTTTGCTAGTCCTTATCTCGGCTACCCTGCAGGCTCCATCGGACCCAGGATGTACCGCAGTTACTCGTCCTAGTGGCCACTTAAGCGGTGGACTGTTTTCGTCCCGGATCAATACCATATCGTTTGGCTTAATGTCTGGTCGTCGGTCTTGCCATTTGGATCTTTGTTGGAGTTCGCATATGTATTCACGGCTCCAACGTGCCCAAAAATGCTGTCGCGCTTGTTCGATGCGAGCGTATCTGTGCAGCCGGTTTGGATTAGCATCTTGTAAATCTGGTGCTGGCAGTGAGGTAAGTGGTCTCCCTACGAGGAAATGCCCAGGAGTGAGGGGACAAAGGTCATTCGGATCGGTAGACATGGGAGACAGAGGTCTAGAATTGAGTATTGCCTCAATTTGAGAAAATAACGTTGCCAGCTCTTCAAATGTGAGATGGGTGTTACCTAGCGCCCTTTTCATATGAAATTTTGCCGATTTTACAGCTGCCTCATATAAACCCCCAAAATGAGGTGAGTACACAGGAGAAAACCGAAAGTTTATGCCCTCATTTGCAATGTCTGACACAGAGTTAGAAGCCTTGACAATCCTAGCAATTTCCCTACTAGCACCAACAAAATTGGTGCCATTGTCACAGAATATTTCTCGAGGTTTACCTCGGCGAGACATGAAACGGCGCAATATAAAAGCCTCCGTGGTTAAATCACTCACCAATTCTAGGTGCACCGCTTTCACCTTAAAACAAATAAAGACACAGAGATAGCATTTAACTAGCTTTGCCCCGCGACCCTTCCTATTTAGTATGTGAAACGGACCGGCATAATCAGTACCTGTAACTTCAAATGGAAAGCCCGGTGTTAGTCTTTGCGGTGGTAGTCTTCCCATTATTTGTTTTGCTGTTTCTGCCTTCATTCGTCTGCACATCACACATTGGTTACACACCTTTTTTGCTAATATTCTGCCATTTACCGCCCAATAGTGTTCTCTGACGATTGAAAGCAGTAGCTGCGGCCCTGCATGCAATAACTTCGTATGATAGTACTCAAAAATAAGCTTAGAATAATGATGCTTTCCATCAATAAGCATGGGGTGTTTTTTGTCATAACTATACTCGGAATTGTCTATCCTTCCTCCTACACGAATTAAACCATTTTCGTCAGTTATTGGAGTCAATTTATGTATAGATGGCACTGATTTAAAATCGAGTTTGCACTTTGAAAAACATTCTTGTTGTGCAATAAAGGTCAACATTTGTTCCGCCCGCTCCAGCTCAGCCACGTTAAGAGCCCCGGTAGACCTATTATTCTTATTATTGATTTTACAATTACTTATGAATCTACACACGTACGCAAATATGCGACGTAGTTTTGCGAAACTTGAATATCTTTCAAATTCAATGAGATTTGTTTTTGGTACATCGACATGTATAGCATGTGCACGTATTTCAGGCAAGTTCGCCTGCATGTCACCGCTCTGTTGAGTTGGCCATTGCTCTACAGCGTATTTTAAGAAAGTAGGTCCTTCCCACCACAACGACAAAGATGGAACTTCATCAGGATACACACCACGCGATGCGAGGTCTGCGGGATTCAACGAAGAAGGTACGTACTTCCATTCTCTATCGGCACTTAAATCAACAATCTCAACAACACGGTGAGACACAAACGTGCTTAGCTTGTTCGGAGGCGTATTTAACCAACCCAAGACGACCTTGGAGTCGCACCAAAAATGCTTCACATCAATTCTACATCGTAACGCATTGGAAACTTTGTAACATAGTCGAGAAGCTAATACAGCTCCACACAACTCGAGCCTAGGTATTGTAGTGGTCTTTATTGGAGCGACCTTTGACTTTGCACATAAAAGACGCACGGTGACATTTTCCAACTCATCAATCGAACGAATATAAACACAAGCAGCATAAGCCTTTAGAGACACATCTGAGAACGTATGCAATTCAATTGTGACCGGGTTTGAACATACCGCATGACGCGGAATCTTTAAATTTTCCAAATGCTTCAAATTGTGGATAAACTTAAGCCACATTTCATTGATGAATTGGGGAATGTCTTCATCCCACCCTGTCTTCTGTTGCCACAAAAGCTGCAATATCATTTTACATGTTATTATACACACACTTAGTAAACCCAATGGATCAAAAATACTGGAAGTGACGGATAAAACCATGCGTTTAGTAAACGTTTCACATTTCTCAAACATCTTTGACTTTGAAACGGACATGAGTACCGAATCAGAATTTGGATCCCATTCAATTCCTAACGTGTTTGTTGCAGCTGAAAACTGCAGAATTTCTTGATTTGTTGATTTATCAGTTTCACTAGAAATGTCACGTAATAGTCCTTGAGAGTTACTCTTTACCTTTCGCAAATTAAATCCTGCGGTTTTCAACTGTTCACTTACACCTTTATATATTTCTTTCAGAGTTGTTTCATCGGAATATCCTGAAATTATATCGTCAATGTAAAAATCGTGTAATATAACCTGTTTGATTAAGGCGTCTTCACACTCGAGTGCTAATTGCACCAGACACCTCGTGCTGAGAAAAGGAGCCGCTGAAGTACCATATGTTACCGTATTTAATTGCATATATTTTATCGGCTCTTTTTCCTCAGCACGCCATAAAATTGTTTGTAAATGCCTTTGACTTGAATCAACGAATATTTGGCGGAACATCTTCTCCAGATCTCCCGTAAATATGAATTCATGCTGTCTAAAACGCGTGAGTATGGAGAAGATGTCATCTTGTACAGTTGGTCCCACCATCATGATTTCATTCAGCGAAACACCAGTAGAAGTTTTTGCAGACGCGTCAAATACTACTCGACACTTGGTCGACTCACTCTGTTGTTTTAAAACAGGATGGTGAGGTAAAAATACCGTTTTAGCTTGATCTGGCCTTTCAATGAATGATGCATGACCTAAGGCCTCGTATTCTTCAATAAACTCGACGTATTGTTTCTTTATGTTCGGCTGCCTTTGAAAACGTCTTTCTAGTGAATCAAATCTTTTGCGTGATATGTTATATGAATCGCCTAAATTTTCTGGCTCAATTTTCAAAGGTAACTTAACACAGAACCTTCCATCTGCAAGTCGGCGGGTGTGCTGCACGAAGTGCTGTTCACATGCTTCCTCCTCTTGCGACATCACTGGGTTACTTGGAACTTCCTCCAATTCCCAAAACTTGTTTAGTTGAGTGTTAATCTCATGACTGAAATTACATACAATTTTGTTTTCCGGATGACTGTTCTTACAACACATGACGGGTCCTGCGACTAGCCAGCCAAACATAGAATTTTGTAATATAGGTTTGTTATGTCCTAGTTTAATTTGTTCAGTGGAAATAATGTTCCAAAATACATCCGCTCCCAACAACAAATCTATTTTGGCTGGGCGGTAGTAACCTGGATCTGCGAGGGTGACATTATTCGGCAAATTAAAATTCGAAACGTCTACTTCATAGCTAGGCAATGTACTGGTAATTTGTTCGATAACAAATGCATTTACTGGGATATTTCATGAAGTGGTGCGTGATTGTATTTTCACCGTACAACGTTGTAATGCTTCGAAAGACATTTTATTCACACCTGTGACACAAACTGATTCTACGGGTTCACATTTTAATGTCATTTTATCCTTCAAATCCTGGCTTACAAAAGAAGATTGACTACCACAATCCAGTAAACAGCGTGCTTCAAATACTTGCTCAGAATTACTACATGTTACATTAACAAGAGCAGTTGATAACAGTACTTGATTTGAAATGCATGTTGACAATGATACCCTTTTTACAGGGGGCTCAACGGGCTTATCAAAATGTAACAGTGAATTATGTTTTTTGCCACAAATCTTACATGGACCTGATCTACATTGTTGAGCAAAGTGTCCGCTTCGCAAACAATTAACACAGCACTTCTTTTCTATAATTAGCTTGAATCTGTCTTCGGGGCTCACCTTATTAAATTGCTCACAATAATAAATCAAGTGTTCACCATTGCAAATTGAACATACCCTTTCAAAATTATTTTTGTTTTCATAGGTAGCAGCGACAAAGGCACTTTGTTGTTTATCTAAACGTTTAAAATTGTATTGCTGTTGTCTACTCCCTTTGTCACTGCTGCCCGCAGCCACCATCTCAATAACATCCGCCCTTTTTCGCAAAAAATCGTAGAAATCTTCTAACCTTGGTTGCTTAGGAAAATTATTTTTATGTTCCTCCCATTTAGCACATGTAACACTGTCCAATTTTGCAGCGAACATAAAAATAATCAACGTATCCCAGTTATCTGTCTTTTCGTCTAGACTATTTAATGCTCGGAGATTCTTAGAAATGTGATCGATAAGAAATCTTAATGACTGTTCACACTCCTTGTTCATATTTGGTATGTTAAATAAATTCTTAAGATGCGTATACACTAGCTGGCGTTCATTATTAAAACGTTCACAAATAAGTTTCCATGCGACATCATAGTTACTATTAGAAAGCTCTAAAGATTCAATTACAGAAGCAGCAGTGCCAGTTAAGGAACCCTTTAAATACTGATACTTAATAATATTTGTCAGTGCCTCGTTGTTGTGGATTAAAGATGTATAAATATCCCGGAATTCTAGCCATTTGTTCGAATCACCATCAAAATTTGGCAACTTTATGGTTGGTAACTTGACATTGGTAGGTATCATATCGTTCCCAGATATAGAGGAAGAAGAATCATCACAATTGCTTTTCTCATTTCGTTCAATTATTTCCTGTGCTTGCGATATAACCATGAACAATATATCCTCCGTTTCCCTTCTTTCTTCATTATTAAGATCAGATACACTGTCCAATTTGCATTCTTTCACTTCAATACATGTTTGAATTAAGTTATAGTCATCAAACATTACCTCTATTCTTTTCAACCTTGTCTTAAGTTCTTTTAATTGAGTTCCGGATAACCTACTTTGCTCATCAAATTTTGCAATATAGTTTTTAAATGTTGTTAATCTACCTTTTATTGAACCCCTTTTAATCCTAAGTTCCTTCAACTCCATGCTCTCTGTGTCAGTCATTGCAACTAAGGACTCTTTACCTCAAACACCGCAAAATGTGAGTAAAATAACAATGTGTAAATACCTTTATATCGAAGCAAACCAGTGAATAAGTTTTGAAGGTGGCGCAGACAAAGGCAGATAGTGGTAGCCCCGAGCAACCCTACCGCAGTAAGCGGTACTCGCCGAGGTACTGTAGGCAGGTAACTGGGCCTGGAATGTACGGCCGGTGCAATAAGAATCTAGGTTCAAATTGATGTTCAATATTGTTTAGTTAGTGCGCAATGCAAAGATAGGATAGCTTTTAGTTTCCTTGTATGAATTATAGGTATGTGCTAGCTTGTACAAGCGTTCCGCACACCCCTTTTTAGCAAAATGGACTTGTATAGCTAGTTTGAATGAATTCTTGAACCAATAAAATTGTTTAGGTAGTAACTAATTAGCTTTAACTTAGGCAAATGAGTCATCAATTTCCAAAGACAGTTTGACAGATTTCCTTTGTAAAACACTGACTTACGTCAATTGAAATGCTGTGAAACGGAACACGAATATCCACAAACCTTGGCAAACGCAAAACTGACCAGTAGAATTGACTTTAAAACAAAGGTTTTGATAATAAAACAATTTGCAAATTGTGTAGCAAGCTACGGGATTCGGGACAAGTTTAGGAACGAACAAACTTCCTTTTCAGGAGCCAGCAAACCGCCACGCCCTCGATTCCAAAGTCCAAACAGATTAGCTGAAGTCCACCAAACGCCGCTGTTGCTACCGCTTAAAATGCCGCCGCCTTGCCGGTGCCGGCTTCGTTTCCGAAGATCGCAATTTCGAGAACTACACCTCCGTGCAGTTATTTGACGGTCGCCAACAAATGTTAATGATTCTTGCGATGTGGAAATAAATAGATTAGTTGATATCCAAAAATCGTTGTTTAATTTCTTCCTTTGGTTTACAACAATAGTGACTTATAGTAACATTTTAGGTTAGAATAAAAATTATATTTTGACAGACGTCAAAGGTTGTGAGTGCCACAGATAAAGTGCACGAACAATCGTGGTATGTACCTATAGCTAGACGAACAGATGTAGGTAAACCGGCGGCCAGGTAGGCATGATGACATTAAAAAGATAGCTGGAAAAACTTGAATACGACTGGCTCCGGAAACGGAAGAGTGGCATAAAGGGGGAGGCTTCCCTGGATTGGATGGACAAAGGCTGATGAAGACGATGATATTTAATAATAGTAACTTGACCTAGTATACAGGATGAAAATGATATAATTAGCATCCTTTTAATAATCCATTAAAAGATTTTTTTTTCTCCGATCTGTTTGCTCCCATAGTAAAAGTTGTTCAATTTGAAGGGTAGACTCTTAGTTAAAAAGGATGCTCATGATATCAATTTCACCCTGTATTGACATGATTCTCACCACATATTCAAATGGAAAAGTAGAGATGGCATCCCAGACAAAAGTGTGTGTAATGTATCGAGTAACAGTTAGCAATGGGTGAGTCACTAACAGCGACCGTTCGTTGTAATAGGAGACGTAGCACATCACTATTATATCGACATAGAGGAACAAGTCCAGCCAGTTGTAGGTACCACCGTTCTTATGTTGCTTGGACTGAAACATGTTCGGAAAGTACCTACCTAATTACCTAGCAACAAATATTTTTTTGGGTAAATCTTCACCTACAGGGCGTTTGAATTTGAACGCCATCATTTATCTGACCAAACATTTTCATCTTCTTTACTAGAAAAGGTATATATTTTTATAACGCTGTAATAATCGTCCAGGGGCTTTATAATAGCGCTTATTTAGAGCGACATTTTTTCGGTCAGATCGGTGACATAAATTATGGCGTTCAAACGCCCTGCATTCACCATTTACACATTATGAATAAATTGAGAAAATTGTGTAAACAAATAAGCAGAAATTTAGTTTGAAACCATCAATGAAATTGCCAAAAAATATATATATTGGTAAGTTGATACTTACAGCTATATTATAAGGTATAACAAGTATATAATACACAGATGTTACAATTCTAAGAGCGCACCAAAGCTTTAGGAATATTCCGTGTGGAGTTATAGATCCAGGTAGAAATATGTACCGTATGTATCTGAAATTCATAATTAGTATATGTTACACGGAAAAAATATATTTCAACTATACGACAAATGACTACCAGAATTTATAGTGAATTTCGTTTTGTTTTCCTCACAAAACAGTGCATGTTACAATATTTGTTGTTGCCCCTGCCATTAATGAGGTACTTTATTTGTGTTTACGACGAAATTATAGTTACAAAGAACTGTATGGATGTAACGCTGACACTAATTTGGAGTAAAGGCAACTTTATGTTTGTTCAAAAACAGTATACTAAACGTTTTGTATGCTAAAGGGAATGAAATGTCACCTATACAGCTTTGCCTAGTACAGGTTTCCTACTAAATCTGAAAGCACGGTAGTGCCCCCGCCATGACGAGCCAAAAAAATAGGTGCACTGCCGTACTTTTTCTCGAAGAGATTCGGCGTATTTTTGAGCGCTCATAACTTTCGGTCTGGATAGTACCAGCCTAGTTATACAGCCTGAACATCTCCGTAAATACCCGTCTCCCTTCCCCCGTGTAAATTTTGCGAGACCGCAGGCCGAGCTACGCGTAGGTGCGAAGCTCCGAAGCGTCCCCCCTGGAACCTGGAGGACCTGGTCTCCGGGGTAAATCTGCCTATCAAGCGAGCCGCAGGCCGAGTAATTACAGTACTCTGTAGTACCAGTAAGTACAAATTTTCAGGATGGCATGTGGTCGTCACGTTAATAAAATGTACCCAAAATCATATTTATAACCCAGCTCCTATCGATTTTATTAAAACGGAAACTTCGTGGATTTCGTCACTCACTCACTCACACACTGTTGATCATCAAAACCTAGCAGGCAAAAAACTTCCCGAAGTCCTAGAAAGCAATTTGGAATGCAGACTGAGTTTTAAGAACAACTAAGTAGAAAAAAAATACATCATCGGCGTTTCATACATCAACCAGGATTTGGACCAAAAATGTATGAAACGCCGATGATGCCAACAACAACTAACGCTATATTCTGTTAGAAATTGTCAGTCTAAACATTTAATGTATGGCACGAAAGCTGTAGCTGTAAGTTATATTTCATCAAAAATTTATGAAAAGGCAGATTTTTCAAACCTTAATAAAATAAAGGAGCTCAATA
Organism: Agonopterix alstromeriana; assembly: GCA_963924505.1. Taxonomy (NCBI): domain Eukaryota; kingdom Metazoa; phylum Arthropoda; class Insecta; order Lepidoptera; family Depressariidae; genus Agonopterix; species Agonopterix alstromeriana. The sequence continues at coordinate 9,746,665 of OZ004662.1, read as the reverse complement.
TTGGCTTGTTGCAAATGTTGGCAAAAATGTTTAACTTTTTAAGGTTAAAAAGTCAAACATTTTTTTACTTAATTTCTCTTATGTTCCTTTGGGAAAGTTGTTCGTATCATGAGTAGAATCACCCATTCAAGTAATGCAACTGTCTATCCTAACACCCTGTATATCAAAAGGGTAGACAATCCACGTAGTCTACAGCTGGTGCAGACATTAAGCTACTTAAACCCCGAATGCCCACAAACTTGGAGCAATATCTTTGATCGTCAATAAGTTTGGACGTGTTCTCGGAACTTATTTAACCTTTTCTTACCTCATGATTCCCAACTTGTCGAATTCTCTAGAAAAGTCTCCTCGTGCTTGGCGACCGGTGATCACGACGAAACTTTCCTTTATCTCTTGCTAAAACAACATAAGATTCAATGTCGCTTTTTCAACACTGTTTTAATGTTTTGCGTACATACACACTTAAGGGGATATAATTCGGAGCGCGCTCCATACAAACGTACTATGGTGATATTTTCAATACTAACCAATTAAAGTCAATGAAATTTTGCTGAAACAATCTTGATACAAATATCTATGCTTGTATGGAGTCAGATTTTCGTTAAAATATACAGTTTCAATGCTAGGATTAATTTAAGATTTGTATGGAAATCTTTGAGGCACTGTAACTTTAAAACTATACATTTTAACGAAAATCGGACTCTATAGAAGCATAGAAATTTGTTTTTAGATTGATTCTGAAAAATTTCATTGAGTTTAATTGGTTAGTATTGAAAATATCACCATAGTACGTTTGTATGGAGCACGCTCCGAATTCTATCCTCTTAAGCACACGCCATTTTGTCCCACGGGGACATGCTTTATTTAATGCTGTGTTTATACGAATCTGTCACTTTAATATAGGTACTATTTATTTGTTGTTGTTTAGATTAGGATATAAAATAAATCTAAACTATTATAAAACTGTAAACGAAATGTGTCTGTAAATAGAAGATATTTCCAAAAAAAAGATTACTACTACAAAATAGTTTCAGGTGACCCTGACTCCAAATCACCAATGTTTAGATTTTTCTGTCAGTCTGTTTTTTTTTTGTTTTTTCGAGCATCACGCAAAAACTACTGAACCGATTTTGATGTAAATTTTGTTTGAAATCTTATGATTTGACTTAAAATCTGTTATAAAATTTGTGCGGACGAAGTCGCGAGTAAAAGCTCGTATTTAATAAAACTAAAGGCTTCAAAGAGTTAGCAATACTACCTATTTTTCTGATAAGTATAAAACTCAAATTTTGAAGACCTCTCAAAGCACCTGATATAATACTCGACCCAAAGACTGGCGATTTCCTCGCTCAACGAATCAGCGTAGCCTTTCAGCGAGGAAATGTCGGTAGTGTTTTGGTTACCCTCCCACAAGGACCGAACCTGCACCATGATCCTAGAATTGGGATGACGACTGATCCTGGAAATTCATATTATCCTATAACGAATTTAAAAATAAGGCTCAATTTAAAAACAAAATGTTCAAACAAAATTACAATCGAATAGAAAAAAAACAAAGTTACAAGCGATTAAAAACGTTTTTTATTATCTTCTATCTCTTTCATGCAAAACAGGTGTTTGTATGACACGTCGTCATGATTTGTATGCAAATACGAGGTTATTACGTCACTTCTCTTACGTATGCCCCTCGCTCTAATCGAAAATTTTAAAAACGTATGTTTCCGTTTTGTTAAAGATATTCAAATATTAATTTCACTTTAGTATTCAAGATATCAAGCCGGTTTAAAAAAGTTACTAATAAAAAAATTCATCATCCCAATTCTTTTATATTCCTTTATTTTTCGTAAATTACTTAAACATAGAAAACAAATAAAAAAAGATGCTTTTTAGATTCCTGAAATGTTATAACTTACAGCAATCCTGTTTGTCTTGGCGTCTATTCGACCGGTTAGAGGCTTCGCTTCGTCAAACATCAACGCCATTGTTTTCAATTCACTTTTCTCCAATATCTGTTATGAAAGGATTTAGATATAAACGTAAATAACACCAAGAGTCTTAAACCTCCTACATCGAGAGTTAGCACGAAACTGTAGTGTTGAAAAAGATTACATTTAAAACTTATTACTGTTCTGTAGATTCAATTAATAAAAACTCATCTTATTTTCCCAGGTATCTTAATGATACCTGTGTTTCACAAAAGATTCGCTGAATTATTTGACGACACTTCAAGCTACGCAAAACCAATATAAGCTGGCCGCGCGTTGGTAAAGTACTGTATAACGCCGCGCGGCCAGCTTATGTTTGTTTTGCGTAGCTTGCTGTGTCGCCGTGTGTACATAGAATTGTATTATTTTAACTGCGGTCCCTGGCGTTTTTGGTTGAATCTTCAGACCGTTTGAACACTCAAATGTATCAGGCCGAAAATTGTTATCTTGTATTATTTAAAGTGATATTATAAAAATCCTGGACGTTTATAACAGCGCTATAAAATTGTATGTGTTTTCTTAAAAACAAGATGACAATGTTCGGTCAGATAAATGGATGTGTTCAAATCAAACGCTTGATTAAACGAATAGTATAAGAATAATCGACTATATTATAAGGGTTAAACAATTATTTATTTAACCCTCGACTACGACGTAGAAGACTATTAGTTATGCAAGTCCTAAGAAAAGTGTATGTTGAACAATCTCAGAATTTTTCTTTCTTCGTAGTATAAAATGTATTCACATTAACGGAAAACCAATAAAATATTAATTCATTTAACTGTTATAACGGAGTACTTTTCTAAATCTTTCCACAATAAATTACTGATCACTTTATTATAGAAACAACAAAGCTTAAACCATTTACAGCCCCAATATCAAAATATCGAATCTGTCCTAACCAGACTGAACTAAAATCTATACCAACATAACATAAGATACATTTTAGCGTGCAACAATGTTAAATTCATGAATCTCACCACAGTAATGGGGTGACTGATATCGGGGAACGTGCTCCAGCACTGCACTAGCGTGCTATACTCCACGTGACGCAGTATGCAGTTTGTCGACGTCAATACTGTATACACCTACAAATTATGTTTCACTTTAGCGTGGATTTACAATGTTGGGTTGGATCGTGTTAGCTCCAAGCTCAGATTTATACGATGTACCTACAATGATTTTACGGCGATGTCATCAAGCATTTAAGACTTTTACTGACTCCTTTTGTGTGTGTAAAAGGAAGGGCCATGAACTTAAAATGAAAAAGGATACCAATCCTCCTTACAAGCATGGAAACACGAAAATTGGCCATGGCGGTCGGTAGTGTTCAATCTTCTTCGTACGTCGATGTTTCCCATTTTAGGTTTGTCCCTTTCTATCAGAACAAACATTTAATAATAACTCTTTTTTTTTGTTATTTTTGTCGTTGGATTAGAAAGGGACAAACCAAAGATGACGATGAAAACGTACGAAGAAGGTTGAACATTACCAACCGCCATCGCCTTAGAGTATTTTCATGTTTCACCGCTTGTTAGGCAGTCTGTACTCCAAGGTACGAGTATAGACAATACCTATTTCCAGCTTCCAGGGACGGACTATTGAAGATTTTCTAGTTAGAGTTAAAAAGGTAAGAATCTCCTGAATCTGTCATTGACAATCGTAGGCAAGGATAACTCTGCGCATACAAGTTTAAAATTAGGGCTTACTTTAGGTAATCCGAAAAGCATTTCGATAACACCAAAGTGACTACCTGGCCCAATAGATTTAACCACTTTTCCTTGATGATTCAACACGTTGCAATGGCCCTAGAGATAAACAATTTAGTAACTTATAATCACTGAATGAACTTTGATTATAGTTTGGTTATGGACTTACAACATTTAATACGAAAATAAATAAAAAGATTCTATCTATTTCAAACTACAACTATTGTGAGATTCGCTTTACCAAATCTTAAACTATCTACACATAGGTATAAATTCCAATCCAACCAAAATGATCAAGAGACTGACGGATTTTTGTCGAAACTTCATTGGAAAACAGTTAACGTTTGAACAAAAACGTCCACAAGATCGTAGCCTGCCTTCCCCCAATAGAAAACAGGTGTGAGTACAAATATTATATACTAGAGTTTACCCGCGACTTCGTCCGCACAAATTATATACCAGATTTTAAGTCAGATCATAAGCTATCAAACAAAAAAAGTTTCATCAAAATCGGTTCAGTAGTGTTTGCGTGATGCTGTTACAAACATATAAACAAACAAACAGACAGACAAAAATTCTAAAAAAGGTTGATTTGGAGTCCGGGAAACCTAAATACCATATCGTAATCTTTTTCATATTAATATCTTTTACGTACAGACACAACCTTTACAGAATACGTTTTTGTTTCACTTGAAAATGTAACTTGTTTTAAATATATGATGTCAATATCAATGGAAGAAGTATTATACAACAAACCTTCTGCAAAATGTACATATCTCGTCCAATGTCGGATGCGTGCTGAACTATCTCGTTATCAGGTAGGACTATAGTCCTTGCGCTAGAAGTTACCGTCTGCAGGAAGTCCAGAGTACAGTTCTGGAGGGAATAAGGTCAATCAGTTGTTTAAAATGTAATACAGAATATCAAGTGGTCATACAGGAGCAAGAGGCAGCGATTTTGTATTACACAATAATCGACGTCCTTGTGGTACGAGATCCAACCGTAAAATTATGTACCTAATTGTTTGGTGAATGAAATTTGATTTAAGTGAATGTTTATACAGAGGTTCATACAACGCCGCCGGGTTGCCTAGCAGAATCAACAGATCAGTGGAAAAAATAGTACCATAAATCATCATGGCAAAGGCACTTGCGGCAAGATTTTGCCAGGCAACCCGGCGGCGTTGTATGAACCCCTGTATAAACTTTCACTTTTAAATCACATTTCGTTCACCAAACAAATAGGTACATAATTTTACGGTCGGATCTTGGGTATTACGTTTCATTGTTTAATGAACTTTATCTGGGACAAGGAACTTGGACTAGGCCATGTCATTTTGTCGTGACAATATTTGATTCCGTCAAAATTATTGTTAGTAAAACCGAATTATTTTTATGATTTGGTTTTGTATAAATTCCATGATAAATTTACCTGAAATAACGGACAAAATAATAATGTTTCGACCATTTCTGAAGACATTACTTCTTGTTCAATATTAGAGGACATGTCATGAAATATTTCGTCAGTCGATACAGCGTTGTTATAATACCTGGTAGGAGATAATTAAATAATGTCAACTCAATTAATTATTTAATAACAAACTGCCCATTTAACAATTCCAAAACCGCTAGTTTAAAAGAAAGATATATTTTGAACAACTTACTTATTCCCCGTTAAAAAAGTGATAATAATTAACATGACATTGTTAGAAAACAGGTACGCGAAGGTATACAAATTTAAACTTACCTGTATTACAAGGTCAAATTAACTGCCCATCAAACTGAACAACTTTTACTATAGGAGCAAATCGATCGTAGCCAAAAAAAAAACAGCTACTGCATACATTTGAGTCGATTAGGCATTGCAGTTTAGTATAAAACAATTGTTTTTTTTTTGCTTCTTTCGGCTTGCTCCCAAAGTAAAACTTGTTCAGTTTGATGGGCAGACTCTTAGTTTAAAAGGATTCCAATTATATCAATTTCACTCTGCATACAACAAATTTTGCAACTACGATTTTCTCAGCCATGAAGGTATCGACGCCTTAGAGTGAAGAACTCGTAAGTGCAAAAGAGGAAATTTTTCAGGAGGAAGAAAAAACTGCATCCTATATCTTTTTTGCAAATTAGGGAGTATTTGCAAGGTTCTTATTACACGCTCTAGATGGCATTACGAGTATCAGATTATTGTTGAGTGAAATCTGGACACGGTTTGTGAGAGTTTGTTTCCAGAAACGTACTAATACAAAAATACCAAAATTTCATTCCCGAGGTCTTCACACTAAGGCGACGTTATAGATTAAAATTCTTACCATTGGACGACGAAAAACTTTTTTACTCTTGCCTTTATTTTTCCACTAACACGATTTACAGTCAGAAAGTAAAATAGCTCTCTCATCGATTCCTGTCAAACGTTAATATCAGAAATTTCAGACAATGTATATGATGATCACAGAAACAAAATAATACTTGAAAATTACCTAAGTGCCTACCTACTTTAAGTCATTCATAACCATAATACGTTACCGATCTTGTAAACAATGTACGCACGGCGACAGATCAACCTACCCATAGTTGGACCTTATGTCCATGAACATAGAGTTCAACTATAGGTAAGTTGATCTGTCGCCGTGTGTACTTACCTAATTGGCAACTTACATTTTAATAAGTAATCGATTATTTTTAGAGATCGGATATTCGGATGCATATTTTCCTAAACTTCATTTTTGGCTATAAAATTATGGAAGCGACTTCTTAACATTATCTTTTTTAAATATTTTCCGGGATGCCATGATATCCAGGAATGCATAACTAATAGGAAGCCTAAGCTTCCGTGTGGAAGTGTGGAAGCGACTTCTTAAAACTATTTAATAATTTTTTTTTCGGTGCTATAAATCTCGGGAAGTCCGGGAATGTATAACTAATCGGATGCATAGGATAGAAGGGACTATTAATTTCAACAAAAAACACTTTGTTCTATACAAAAGTGCACTCCATAATAACCAACACCTCAACTTTAGGTAAATATGCATCCGATTATCCGATCTCTACTAATAATAGACGGGTTAATTACCCGTTATTTGTTTTATTTACTATTATTTTAATAAATTAAGTGCAGCAACAAGACAAAGGACACTGGGCAAAAATATATGGCCACTGGTCCAAAAGCCCACCAGGCACAGGTAGGGGCAGTTAGAGTCAAAATACAGGTTTTATTTTTACGTGGTCGTTTTAGGATGAAATTATGATGACATTATGGCCTGAAAGATGTTATGTCTTTCGGGGCCATCAGACACTCAGCTAAAACTACAAAAAGTTACGATTAAGCGTGCTGTTGTAAGAAGGCTCACGTGTACTATATAATGGTAATTTCAGGAAAACTATTTTCTTGTTTTGAGTTGACGAAATGCTAAGGTTTAAAGATTCCTTGCCATTCATAATTACTATCCATATGAAACAATGAATTCAAGCAATAGATAAAAATAGCGGCGAAATGCTTGATGAAAAACCGCTAAACAAAACACCCTGTATCTTTTTTCTTTCAAACAGATATTGGTGCCGAATATAAAAATGTTATATATTAAACCCCCTTTCAAAGGTAGTTTACACTTATGGGAGAGGCTCTGAGACCACTGCTGCCCACTGTCCTTTCCTCATCGAATGTTGGTGGTACACGTATTATGTAAAATGCAAACAATTACCAAACAAAAGTTTTATGACTTATGTATTTAGTGTATCTATTTGTTTTTTCTATTATTTATTTATTTTAGAATGATTTACATCATTACAATGTTGTTATACGTTCTTATATAAATCTAATTAAAAATATTCCACATTTAAAAATACATAGTTTATAGTGTTTACTTGTAAATAGTACTTTTTAATTTAAATGTATTATTTTAATTCTGTTTTATATAGGGTCCTTCTTGATACACTGACACTTTTTAAAGGGGATGATCAGCTCCGTCAAACTGAACAACTTTCTCTCTGGCACCAACATCTAAATCGCGAGATAAAAAAATCTGCTGTTCCATACCAAAGTACAAACATACTAGAGTCAAATGTATGGGACAGCTGTTTTTGTTCGGGATTTCGATGTTGGTTTCATAGAGAAAGTTGTTCAGTTTGATGGTCTGGTCATTCCCTTAAAAAAACTGTCATCATATTAAGAAGGATTCTGTATACTAACGAAAATAAATACATAAAAATTTATTCGAACTAAAATAAACTTACCATGAATCTGAGGCGTCGTTGAGTAGATAGCAAATATATGCTGCAAACTTTGGCAATGTAAAAGCAACATAAATATGTACCGATGGTGAATAGTTGAACAACCTGTAGGATGGTTGAATTAGTTCAAGGCATATAATGCAGCCGATGAAGGCCGCAAAACACTTTTTGTCAGTGATAGATAATAGACGTAATAATAATGTGATTGTACCCATGATAATGAACAACTTTCCCTAAGAACCATATAGAAAATTCTCAAAAAACATTGTACTTTCCTAACTCCGACAATATAACTAGGGACCAGCCTTGCGGTAGCATTTGCATAAAATTGTATACCTTATCACTAAACGAGACATTCTATAATTGCGGAACAATAACTTCAAACTAGTCGCGTTTGGGTTCACACGAGACTATTTTTAACAATCAATATTATAATCTAAAGTAAAGGAATAAAATCGTAAGTAAAGGAATAAAGTTACGGATTTCATGCTACCTCGTCCCCCGCAAAAACTGGCAGCAAAGTTTCTTAGTAGAATTACATGCTTAATTTGTCCATAATTATATTGTCTATGTTTCCTTACAAACGTTCGATCAGCTGATTGCGTTTAGTAATATAAGTCCAACATTTTTTTGCGAATATTCTGCAGGTATCTTGGGAAAGTTGTTCAGTATCATGGTTACAATCACCCCTTCATCTTCTCAGCCGATGGACGTCCACTGCTGGATATAGGACTCCCCCAAGAATAGCCACAATGACCGGTCCTACACTGCTCTCATCCAACTGGTTTCCGCTGCGTTCACCAGGCCCTCGGGCCACCTTGTCCTACCCACGCTACTCTTTCCGATACGCGGTCTCTAACTCTTCGGCCCTATTGGCCATCGGTTCTGCGAGCAATGTGCCCCGGGGCCCATTGCCACTTTAAATGCTGACGACTACATTCCTAGAAGGCCGAAGGGCAGGGAGTAGTATTTACTGTAAATAAGAATACCATATTCAAAACATCCACATTTCATTTTCAGTGCCCAAATTGTATTCATTGGAGATAAAGCAACTATCACACGGACGATGCGATAAGCATAGTCAGTATGAGAAGATGATGGCTGTCTTATGCGGAATGATTGTGAAGCGATATAAGAATATTTAGCTAGTCGATTTTGTAGACGTAAAGTTGGCTGGGTACTGGATATGTCACGTCGTCCCATCCTCTAACCTTTCGGAAACTACACACTACTATGCCGCTGGTCGGTATATTGCCGGCTGCCCCTGTACAATTGACATGACGCCCTCGGGATTAAAGCCGTCGGCCATGCTAGCACCTTAGGGTTTAGTAGCCTTTAAATACCATTAACAAGCCCCACAGACACAGGCATCCTCTTAGCAATAAGCATGTTGGAAATTTGTTTAAAAAATTTGTCTCTCTCCCAAAAACAGTGACGTTTATAGTAACAATACAAGAAATAAAATAAATTATTCCCACATTTTCGACTCAGTAAAGTCAACACATCTTTCTTGGGGCACTGTATACGCTATTAAGTATAATAAGATACCAGAGGATATTCTAAACTTGCAAGACAAAAAGTTTAAGTCCCATGATAAAGTCCTCTGTAAAAAAGGTTACTATAAACTCGATGATTATATGAATGATCAAAATGTCTGGTCTTGACAATGTTACACAATGTAATTGAATATTGTTTTTTTTGTAAGTGTACTTTGTATATTTGATTTTTTTTAAAAGATGTGTGTTGTAGAGTTTCTGGCCGCATCTTCTCTACAACGGAACACCTTCCGACGCGGTGGTAGAGTCAAAAATTACGTCAGAAAACTATTCATGTTATATTATTTTGAATAAAACATGATGAGTGAGTGTGCGTGTTTATGTACTGTAGCATACCACAATATAGTCCCTGTCTCCCGGTGCTATCTCCCCTGTGCCACTGCCTGTGAAAACCGACGTGCCAAACGACAGGGAGGATATTATCGGCCTCTCGTGCTTAGCATAGTTTGTCACAAACACTTTTGTTTCCCAAAATATAAGTTGTTTCATCCAGGATTTCTAATAAAGTAAAAAATACTTTGATTGCTTCGCCTTGTACGTATCTTCTGCCAGCCTTGCGGTAGCATTTCCCTTCTGCCACGTTACAAGATCAATATAACATGTGCAATTGTGCATTTACATCCAATTTTACCACCACCACCACTAAACGAGACAGCCTATAGTTGCGGAACAATAACTTCAAACTAGTCGCGTTTGGGGTTCACACGAGACTATATTATCAAATTTCGAATCTTAAGCATTGGAATAAAATCCAAAGTTGTGGATTTCATGCAACCTCGTCCCCCGCAAAAAGTGGCAGAAAAGTTTGTTAGTTGAATTTCACGCGTAACTTGTCCATAGTTTATATTGTCTATGCTTCTGAAAAATTACCTAATCGTTTCATACAACGGGAACTCCCATTGGTTTCCATTTCAAAGCTTATTTTTATGAGGATACAGATTGCGCAACGAAACATGAGCGATGACCTTGGATGCACAAAAATCAAATTCGGGTCTATTAATTTGGCGGGTGGCGCGAACGCCATTGGCCGCGAAAATCCGTACCACTTTCCTCCAGCGCGGCGTTCAAGATTCGTTGCGCGACCGTACCTAGGTACCGTACCCGTACCCCGTAAGGTATGCTCTAACATTTTATAGTTAGGTCAGGTCTCGACTGACCCTTTTACGGCACTCATACAGGATAATAGAAGGCCGGCATTATCACAGATTACACAGCGACAGCGCTTTCTATTCTTCCGAGACCAACACATATCTAAGAGCATGCTTCTTAATGTTGGATGCACAAAGAATAAGGACTGGATGAAGTGTAGGTAATTAATGGTTTGCGTGCTTACTATTATAGAGATAGTAAATACTATTGAAGAATTTTTCACACTGCATAACCCTATACATGGTGTAAGGAAAAGTAGCATTAACCTTTAAACCACATACTCTACCTATCAAACTGAGTAACTTTTACTATGGGAGCAAACCTGTCAGAACAAAAAAAATCAGCACAGCATCAGCAGCTGTTCCGAACGTTTGAACGTTCGAGTAAGCATTGCAGTTTAGTATGGAACAGCAGATTTTTTTTTGCTCCGATCGGTTTGCTCCCATAGTAAAAGTTGTTCAGTTTGACGGGGAGACTCTTAGTTTAAAAGGATGCTTATGATATTAATTTCACCCTGTCTACGTAATAGACTGCCTAGTGAGGCCGCAGTTTGGTAAGAATACGTACCTCGATACATAGTGTCTTAGGACACGCGTAGAGATACAAGAAACAACCAGACCAGTAGCAGAATATTATCAAGACCAAACTGTACTTGCATAAGCAGATGAACTGAAACCATTAAACAATTTTTAATAAGGTGTAAGGAAAAGTATAATTAACCTTTAAACCACAACTCTACCCATCAAACTGAACAACTTTTACGATATTTAGTCGTTCAGTATCATGGGTACACTCACCCCTTAAAGTAATGCAACTGTTTACCCTGACACCTGTATATGCGGAGCAAGTGCAAATGAGAGAGGAATATACCACTGCTTATAATCGTCCGCCTCTCGTACCACATAGAGGGGTTAGTGAGTAAATTGGTGAGGGGCAGGGAGTGTCAGTTCTTCTTCTTATAGACCAAGAAGTAGCTTAGGTGGCGTCCATTAATGACGTTTTACAAATAGACGCGTCATACGCCAACATCATTGCACTTTAAAACGGCGCGATATAGTGACGTGTAGCCCGAACACTAGATGGCGCGTGACGGGCAATTACCTTGCTTTTCACTGCCGCGCAGGCAGCGCATCTACATCAAAAAACATCTTAGGCGTCCATTAATTACTTGAGGGGAATGTGGAAATTTTTCGACCCCCCTCCCCCCTGGTGCGATGTCGTCAGATTTAGCTTGACCCCCTAGGAGGGGAGGGCCCCTCCTAATCTCACGTGAGGTTTTATACAATGCGTATTTTTAGTGTAAATACGTTAATTAATCTGTTTGCGTTCGCATAACCGCGATAAACATTTAAGTGGAGACATAATTTTACACTGTTTCTTGCGGAAAAAAATAAATCGGTGATATTTACCGAGACCCCCCCCTTTCCCCAACGTGAGATTGGGTGAGATTCGTCTCGACCCCTCACCCCCTAAACGCCTCACGTAATTCATGGGCGCCTTAGCGCGACCAGTTGGACGTAGGAAGGTACCGTACCTTAATATGACAAAAAAAATTCTTCTCCCACTTTCCCATGTAATCCCACAGATGCCACACTTGAAGCGTGGGGAATAACTTGGAAACCTGACACCAAACTGATAACCCTTGAGGATCCAGGGTCTCCGAGAATATAAATACAGGGAACACTGAGATCACATCTAGATAGAAACCGAATGTTGCCATTTTGACCTCCGCTATTTCTTTAACTGTTTCTTTTCTTCCGCTCTGTGGATAAAATATTTGAGGTTAGTGTGCAAAAACTACCTATAACTAAGAGGTGTCATTAAAAGAAGATTTTTAAGAAAGTACCTACTTGGATAATAAAACGGAGTGAAACAGAATGCTTAAAACAACTACCGTACGTTCTAGTAGTGCCAAAATAGTTTTGACGTATATTTTAATGCTAAACCCAAAGATTTTCTTGACAGACCATGATTCTTCGTTGCGCAGACCAAATAAAATCTTTGGCTAATCCCAGTTTATTAAAAAAATTACTTAGTTTATTTTAAATCAGCCTGTCTTTGTTGGCAGAAAGTACACTAGCTAAAGAAATAGAAATCTTACCCGGTTGCCACCCAGCAGATAATATTACTTGCCTAGTTGCCACAAAAAATCTCACGAAAAAACATTGAAAGAAAATTGAAATGCGTTGAGGCGTATTTATGATACTCATGTGATATCATACATAACTGATACATTGAGTAAGCAAAAAAGGTCCCTTCTCATGTAACCTACCTAGTTATTTGCAAATCCCGCATATGGTATGAAACCTTTCCTCTAAGTATGGAACAAACATTAAGTAATGTTTTTCTGAACGTTAACAATAGAATATAGAACGATAGTACAGAGCACTTTATGGTATCTTTTAGGAATGCTTGCGAGATCATATAAAATCGTAATGGAGTAAAATAACGACTATATCTCCACTTGGGTATACTGAACAGCAAACCAAAGCACGATGCATGACGACGATTACTGCCGTAAATGATTAGTAATAATTTCCGGAAACATTAAGTGTATTAAATTACGCATACATACATAAACTCACGCCTTTTTCCCAGATGGGTAGGCAGAAACTATAGATCTCCACTTTGGGCGGTTCTGACACACCTCTCTTGCTTCCTCTAAGTCCATACATCTTTTCATACATTCCCTTCGATTTCGGCTACTTTTAACCTGGCATTTTTTTTGATGACGTCCCTGATCTGGTCTAGGTATCCTCTCCTAGGTCTGCCTCTACCAATGTTTCCACACACGCCATATATATCTGTTTCGTAAGTCGACTTTCATTCATCCTTTCAATATGTCCAAACCATCGAAGCATTCCCTTCTCTACTTTAACCACTACATCTTCATTCAAACCACAACGTTCCCTAATTACAGTATTCCTTATTCTATCCTTTATAGTCACACCACACATCTTGCGTAAAGCCCTCATTTCCACTGCATTTATTCTGCTTTCATTCTTCTGCTGCCACACCCAACTTTCACTCCCATACATCAAAGTCGGAACCAACACGCTATTGTGAATAGCCAAACGAGCTTTGGTAGATACATTTTGGCTCCCGCATTTAGTGTATTAATATACGCCGAAATTACGCAACATAATTTCAGTGTAATTACACCTATAATGGTATGTACACAGCACACCATTATGATATTACAGCTGTGTATTTTCATTGTTCATTCATTGACTAAAATAAAGGATATTCACGATCTTTCTCATCGCAGGGTATTTGGCAGGTTTTAAAAACGTACGTTAATTACTGATGTCTAAGGACTTTATAGAAAATGTATAATTTACGTTCTATAACATATAGTGCAAGAAAAAACGATAACAAAAAATGCTATTTAAATATCCCGCGAAAACGCTTTTCCTGACAATATACATGGCAACAAGCAGGTGACGTCACGATGACGTAAACCATCGATTAATATGTACGAGTACATTGGATATATAGATAGGTAATTCACCTGGGATTTTGTAATAGGGTATCTGAGAGGTTTTTAAAACTGTTCTTCGTTAATCACTGATGTCTAATGACTCTATAGGTATATTTAATGTTCCATTACATATAGTGCAAGACAAAAAAAAACAAAAAATGTTATTTAAATATCCCGCGAAAACGCTTTTCCTGACAATATACGTTGTAACAAGCAGGTGACGTCACGATGGCGTAAACTTTGTACGACACTCACACTCTACATGCAACTGTTTACAAGCAGTAGACGTCATCAACCTTTCGGCCAATCGTAGTCGTTTGCGATCATGTGACTAAAGTAGACAAAACAATATTTTCATTGTCGAGTATCTCTTAAAATATCCAGTATTTTTCTTAACTGACTAAATAGTTAGTTTCCAAAATTCATATTCAGTACGGATGCCATCAATAGATCCTATATTTTACATGCTATGCAAATACCCTAGAAACAAAAAATTTAAAGATTTACCCTATCAATAATACACGTAGTTAGTTGTATGTATATGTTCAACAGAAGGCCAGCCGTTACTATTATTCCTAAGACCTTTGAAACATCGTTTTGTGAATTGTTGATAGCATATTGAGGCGTCATGATACACACGAACAGGATCATTAAGAAATGTGCGATGTCGAACATATTTGTCTGAAACAAATCGTGTTAAATGGTACAGTCGTCATCAGATATATCGTAGCATACAAGGTGTCCAAATATCTCAAAGCAGCGCTTATTTTCAATAAATTCTTTAAATGCAACCGATTATATATCTAACAATGTATTTGGTCATAAATATCTGAACAACAAATTTTTCATAATTTCTTTACAATGTTTTATAACATTTAAATGAACTACTACGGATTAAGATATTTTTTCCTAAACTATTTTTGATCACCCTGACTGCGTATACTATATTTGATGTTCTAGCCGTTCACTCATTTTTGATTGGTTATGTGTAAAGAAATTATTGAAAATAAGAACTGCTTCAAAATATTTGACCACCTAGTTTGCTATAATATATCTGATGGTGATTGTAACAAGTTACTAAATTAATAAGTATACTCGTAAGTATACCTACTTCAAGGAGTTATTATCACTGAAATAAAAACCGGTCAAATGCGAGTCGGGCTACTCGCGCACCGAGGGTCCCGTACCGCACCACCACACAACATATTAACTTACAAAAAAGTTAATATGTTATGTGACATTTAGCGCGAGACTGACTCACACTTGGCCAGTTTTTATTATTTTTTGTTATAGGTACTATAGAATTTTCTCTATAATCACACCAAGTTTGACGCTTGTATGTACCGATTTTACGATAGAGCTAGAAGAAAGAACGTTGATTACTTAAAACTATTTTCTTGTGTGAGGATGCCTGCCTGCTTTCTCTTAGAAAGAGAAAGCTGGTGATTTTCAGTTTTAAATTAAGCATAGATTTTTCTCCATGGAGTTCGAATTATTTTCTCGGTACCACTTAAGCGTTTAGAAATAACAAATCAAATAAAAAAATATATATATTTAATAACTTGATGAATCACAAAAAAATTAAATAAGTTTCTTAAAATGATGTCTACTATCCATAACAATATAAAATCGATACCAAAAAAAAATTAGCATACCGAATTTCAAAAAGCACTTTTCGAAAGCCTCTGGAAAACACACTGTCAGGGAGTTCACCACTAACTTTTTTTCCTCCATAAACCCGTACATGGCCAACTTGATGTCGTAGGCCCATTGCCTCTCACCTTCTTTGGTAAAACTGGAATCCTACAGGCTAATATTATTACGTGAAATATATCATAGTAAATAAGTCCATATTTTACTTACAAAATCAGTGTCAGGCTCCAAAATCCATGGAAAGTTAGATTTAAGGCAAATTCGAGGAGAATCGATAGTTGTAACATTATTCGACATTTGATACAGTTCCAGATATTCCCCCGTAAACTTTGGTTTCCGCTCGTTATTTTCATCTAAAACGTTTTAAAAATGTATATGAGTGTCTCATCTAATTATCATGTAAACACAAAGCATCGTATCGTTTCTTCTGCGGGGCCATGAACCTTTTTTAGGTCCATGTGTTTGGTTTGTGTGTGTAGGGCATGTTTATTACGTTGTAGGCTTAGAAAAAGTATACAATGTCTAGAATGAGCCTAACGCTTCTACCGTATTAAACAAAATGGGCATTGGGTTCATACAAATTAGGTTAGGCGTCATACAAATTATATCTCTGTGCGTGTGTAATGGGGGTGCAGAGGAAGGATCTCCATAGAGTCCGCATAAATTTACGATTGTAGTTAGTCTCTTTTGTCTTATGACGTACCTTTAATAGTAGATGGAGATGGAACTATAGATATTTGTTTATGCGGCTGTCCACTTTTTTTTGAGCTAGTGTGTGTGAAAAGTGACCGTAAACATAAGGCCATATTATGTCACTTGGTGCCTTTTGTCCATACTACTTGACACCACACACTCAAACCTAGACGTCAAAAAAAGTGGACACTTTACAATTGGTATGGCTCACTCTATTAGGTGTAATCTCTTTGAATGGATAGGGTTTAGAGGCCAGTACTGGTTTTTCGATGCTTTCTTAGCTTAGACTGTCAATTTTGACATATAACATATCCAAGGTTGTAGGTATAATAAAAGGGCCACGCCTATTTTTGTATCTGTATGTATTTATTTTTGTTGGTAGATTGGTACGTGTTTAATAAAGAAGAAACTTTTTATTAAATCTTAGTCAAATATTTGGGGCTAATATTTTGCAATCTAAGAAAGCTTTGTAGCCTTGATCAATCAACTATAGGTATACTCTTAGATAATATTAACTATGGACGAGTGAGACTTTATAATGGAAACCGATAGGAGTTCCCGTTATCTGGAACGATCAGGTCATTTAGCAGAAGCTTAGACAATATAAACTATGGACACGTTACGCGTGTAATTCTACTAACAAACTTTTCTGCCACTTTTTGCGGGGGACGAGGTAGCATGAAATCCGCAACTTCGGATTTCATTCCATTACTTTAGATTTTAATATTGATTGTTAAAAATAGTCTCGTGTGAACCCCAAATGCGTCTAGTTTGAAGTTATTGTTCCGCAATTATAGGCTGTCTCGTTTAGTGAAAGGTATAAATTTGTATGCAATGATCAATTGATCATGTAACGTAGCAGAGGGGAAATGCTACCTCAAGGCTGGTCCCTAGTTATATTGTCTAAAATTATACTTTATTTTACACCGCAAAAATAGTGCGCAGAAACAGTACAGACACATCAAACAGAAGGCCAGCCTCATACATAGAATAATCCAAAAAAAATTTAACATACGATTCTCTTCACATAAGTCAACAGGTTTTAGCCGCACAAAACCATTGCAAGTTTATGTGCAAAGCAAATACACTTAATATCGACAACATTCGTGACAATGGGAATACGGTCTTATAGTAACGCTGTTAAGGCTCATTTTCATAAACCAAATAAATCATGTTTTGACCTTTGTAATACATGTGGGAATCATCAACAAAAGTTGGGTCTTCTTCCTCGATTCCAGCTAAGTTATCTTTGAGTACTTTCATAGGTCGATAGCGGGTTCGGATCAGCCTTGAATCGCCTTTGTCATAGTTCTCGATCGCAGTCTGAAGCACACATATAAACTTTTACAGTCGTATAATTTACAGAACTAAACGATATTTCTGAAATAAACAGAATATGTATTGACTTTTCATGCTTAATATTTTTAGATACATGTTATAACTATAACTAGCCGTGGTGGTCCAGTGGCGAGTAACCTCGCCTTCCGTGCAGGAGGCGATGGTTCGATCCCCGTCCAGGCCGACTCGTACCGTAGTTCAGAATATCTCTGACTACCCCCTCGGGGAATATAGTCGTGAGCATATGCTTATGCTATAACTAAACCAAAACCCTTTGATAAGTTATATGTCAAGATAGACGTTCACAGAGATAAGTTGTATGACGCCTCACGCACACCAACATAAGAAAGTTGACCCATTTGTTTTAGTACTTTAGAAGCGTAAAGCTCTATTTTGACATATAATGAATCAAAGCCAAAACCATATTAAGTAGATCTAAATCTGTGTGCCTAAAATCCAAATCCAATCATCTATTGTTTGAGCCACAATCATCTATTGTTTAAGTCACATAGGATAGTAAAACACATTAAAATTTCTTTAAATAGGCATTTACGGTGTACCTGTCTGCTTATTGAGCTGCGTAGCCTACGTTCGATATTACCTCGTATCTGATGTAACATACAAGGATTTTCTGACAACGCTCGCATAAAATCCGTCCGACGCAATACCTGTAAGTTTTAATATCTTTAATGGAATTTCAATATCAAAGGATCTTTTTATATCAATAAAACGTGACGGGACTTGCCTGTAATTCAACGTAGGTAGCTGCTTTCACCGTTACCTTGGAAGGGATCGAATAAAATAAGCTTAGTTCTCCAAGTACCTGGGAAGTTAAAGTAATGTTCGTTTGCGAAATTGAGTATAAGATAGAAAAGGCTTATTTTAATGTTCTTCACTTATTAAAAATTGTGAGCAGTTTGACTCATTTATTTATTAAGGGCCTGTTTCACCACTTTTGGATAAGTTGGAAGTGATGAAACAGGCCCTAAGTATTTTATTTTGCGTGAGACCACCCTGAGACAAATGCCAGGCTAAATCATTTTATGGGCTATGGGCTAAATAAAAAATGGCCAAAAAACGTTTGACGTGAAATATTCCTCCGATATTTTGACCAACAATTTTATATAAATTATGTATTCTGGATTAACAAAATGGATACTTTTTTCTAGTCAAAGTAGATAAAGTCGCGGAAAAAACCATATTAGAAATAAGATTTCGATAACATCGATGTGCAAGTATGAAAATGATGCTGATCATCGTACCTAACTTATAAGAATATAAGCATAAGCATATGCTCACGACGATATTCCCCGAGGGGGTAGACAGAGATATTCTGAAACCTCAGAACATCCACGTTTCACTGGTACCGAAACTCTGTTCAGTGTGACGGGGAGTGAGCTCGTCGCCACTTATAATTGACAGCGGATACAATGCATGCCTAGAAATTGAAGCATGCAAGTTTCCTCACGATGTTTTCCTTCACATAAAATCAAGTGGTGTTACAAATCGTACATAAATTCCGAAAAACTCAATTAGTCGGGAAAATCTACGGATTTTTGTATGGAGTAGGTTGCATTAATTCTATTGCTGGTATACTGGTCGAAATATTTTTAGAAATAAGCTTGCCATTTGTACATTAATATCTATTTTAAGGTATTTCTCAGGTTCCTGAGCCTATATAACCACGAAATCTCGACAAAAGTGTTATAAACTAACAGTAATATTATTTCAAACACAATTTACTAAAGTGTCTAATGCAATCTCAAACCTTATTTTTCCTAGACTAAATGGTACGATGGCCTGGATGGGAATCGAACCATCGCCTTGTATTCTTAGGATATTATGTTCTATTATGAACTACCTATTCTTATGCCTACATGCCAGTTAACTGACTGATCTGATCACGGGAACTATTTTAAACTCACAGTTCCTTCTTTAAAAGCAATCACTGGACTCTCGTCATCCTCATCTGAGAGCATCTCGACAACTCCTCGCTTGATGCAGATCATGCCGTTTTTGACCACACCCTGGTTCCACACCTGCTGCCCAGCCAGGAATAGTTCGTGACGCATCAGCAAAGAGATCTGGCGCATAAACGCTTCTCCTTTGGGATCATATAAGTTAATAATAAATAGTTTGTAATTTGAATCCAATATATGTGTACCGTTACAAGATTATGAAAACAGGGTGTAACAAAACACCCTAGTAATACTTAATACCTAGTGCTTCACACCATCAAACTAAACAACTTTCACTATGGAGCCAACATCTATGGAGATAGATCATCTAGGAAGATATTGTGAAAGTGGCAGGTGTGTGGATCAGATTCACGCTATGCAGTGGAATTAAAAAGAGACTTGGTTATTCGTAGCTGAGAATGGACCATCCACCTTTGTTCTTAATTCATCGTCGACAAACACCTTTAATAAACCTCCAGGATGCAAATTTCTCACCGGTATCTCTAAAAAGTAGCGAATTATGGAAGTGTCCCACATTGATATCGAATATGAGTTCCATCTGCAGAGGAAGTGGTAGTTCCTTGAGATGTTCCGAGTTCAAGATGCCGTCCTTCATTTGCCAGAGTTGAAGCTTGTAGTTTTGGGCTTGGTCGACTAGCCAGTTGGGTGCTCCACAGTTCTTCAGGTAGGTCAGCATATGGTGATACTGCGTAAATAACATGTACTAGCCTATAGACAGAATAGATAAGGGAATGTAATTCGGAGCGCGCTGCATACAAACGAAGTCTTGTGATATTTTCAATACTAACCAATTAAAGTAAATTATTTTTCAGAAACAATCAAGAAACGAATCTCTATGTTTGTATGAAGTCAGATTTTATTCGAATAGCAGCATCTTTGTCTATCGCTGATGTGGCATGCGTATTAGGTAGTTGTTAAAATTCAGAAAAAAACTATAGAGTACGAGAGAAAC
The DNA here is from genome assembly GCA_963924505.1 of Agonopterix alstromeriana. Classification (NCBI taxonomy): domain Eukaryota; kingdom Metazoa; phylum Arthropoda; class Insecta; order Lepidoptera; family Depressariidae; genus Agonopterix; species Agonopterix alstromeriana. The sequence goes on along the minus strand of OZ004662.1, from coordinate 9,725,944 downwards.
CTTATATCCCGATAGCAGAAATAATGTAATCCGACATAGCGGACCAAGATTTGTTAACGAGGACCATTTATGGGTCATTTTTCAATGCTTTGAAGCTTTTCTCATAAATATTAAAACGTGACTTACTCGTTCGACAAATTTAGAGAAGCGATTATTCTCGAGCACTAGCTCCCACGCCAGGTGGCCTATGAACCGGTATCGTATGAATACGTAACCTCCTAACATCAGAACGGACGTTAGCCACTTATTTACGTCTTTCTGTAACAATTCAATTCAATTATAACCAAAATACGAGTACGTACCACGACGACGACGTTACTATGAGTTTACGCTAGAAAACTTGTATACTCAATCATTAGTCAATTATGTTTAAGATTTTTTACTTTTATACAACGTGATAATGAATAAGCGCAAAACCTCATACACCCCAACTGATTTATAACAAAATAAATTCGATTGAAACAATAATTTCATTATTTTGGTTGTTAAAATTTAAAGTTATTCGCATTTTAAGTTTTGAGGCAAAAATTATTTGTTATACGCTAACGTGCTCATGGATACATTTTAAGAATCTTGTTTTTTTAGTAAGTAGGGTGAGAGTGCCCGAGCGGTAAGTTGAGATCGAGTTCAGTAAAATTTAAATTTTACATACAAATTATCTAATATTTAAAAAAAAAAACCCCTCTGTTGAAACCATGATAATTCGATTCTGCTCTCGATTCTAAACAAACTACTTTCCAATTTTGCGTTAATTCATTAACACGTTGTATAAAGATAGTTAAGGAAACACGATTTATTTATTTATTATAGTTCCAAGAAGAGAACTATTTATAGATAGAGGAGTAATAAACTCTTTCTAAGTAACAAGGCAACAAAAAGAACAGTTTACTAAGTAACCTTTGCAACAAGTTGTACGAGTATGCAGCATAGTTTCAGGATAAAATTCCGTATCAAGGGATACATACCGACACAACATGAAAACATATTTTTAATTACCCTCTTACTAGAGCTATTAAAAGGGGAAGCAATACCTACTAAGACGACAACATGGCAACGACATGTAAATGCACACAGGCTATTTCGGTTTATTCAAAATATTATGTTTTGTATACTTACTAGAGGAAAAGAATCACCAAATATAACATTGAAAAGGCGACAAGTGACGAAGTACCAGCACTGCTTATACCTGTAAAATATGACAAACATAAGAAGGTTTTAGTCTTCGAATACCTTTCATTCAAACATTGAAACCATTCTAGATTTGCGTTTGGGCTTGGAGTTATTTGTTGGGCTCGGGTTGACACTAACTCCAATAATACAAATTAATATTCTCACATACGGGAATCGAAAACACTTTGGCTTTATTAATGATTTCAACTTTTAGACAAGTTTTAGAGTCCGTTTTTTAATACACAGTATTTTTGTAAAAGTCAGTCATTGAAGTAGAAAGCTGTGGACGCCGGGTCTAGTACAACATTATCGAAAAAAGTGTCCGAGACTAAACTACACAAACCTAAGTACGTGTAGTAATATAAACCAACTAAAAACATTGAAAAATTCTGAAATTCTTTTCCAACTACGCGCCGCGTAGTCGTCCGATCAAACGAAGACTGTCGCGTAATTGGTTCTCTTTTTACGTTTAGGCGCTCTTTTGGTTCGGACACTTTTAAGTACAGTTGGTAAGTCAATGAAGTCAGTTAAAAAATCTTTGTAGCTATACAGAACTCTATCCTATGAATATCGAATAATCTCAGATGATTTTCCGTCGTCAATTTAGACTAAATGACTGCTTATTTACAAAAATATGATGCACTCTCTGGTCTTTAACCTTCTGATCCTGACGGATCCTGATACTATTATTATGCATTCATATCATGTGAATAGATACTAAGCGCGCACAACGGCGCTAGACCCGCGAAAAAAAGTTGTAATCCATTGCTTTATGAATGAAAATGGCTTATGTACGGGTCTAGCGGTGGTCTCCGGTGCGGCATCTCATTTGTATGAAGCTTATCTTCTGGTCCGGCCTCGCCGAGATATCTATTCATTTGTTGCTACCTATCTATTTGGGGGCTGTTCATTTATTACGTAAGACAATTTTAAGCACTTCTAACGTAAGAAAAAATAAGACTTATTGTAACCCCCCCCCCCCTCTCCCTTGTAATCGTAGGTTAGATCAGTATCTGCCAAATTTGCAAAGATAAAATTGCAAAAATATGAAGCGACGATTAGTGTCATAAAAAAAGGAACTTACGTAATTAACAGTCTAGACCCTCTCCCACCCCATGTAAGGAATAATAGGACTTGCTCGGTCCCCCTCCCCATCCCCCCTGCCTTGCCCCAAATCGTCTTACGTAATAAATGAACAGCCCCTGTCAGGCTGTCAAGCAATACCAACAGAATTTCGGCTTCATTCTACTATAACATATAGATGCATGAGATTAGTTGTCTCTTGTGGTATTTCCAGATAACGCACGTGAAATCCTACCACATACCCATTATATTAAACTAATAAAGTAATTATTATCACCCGTTGTATTGAATTTTATTCGTAGACACGTGCGGAGGATAGCCTATGGACTGCCAAGGCTTTTCCAATTCTGGTGCAGTATTCAAAGCGAACCAGAAACATGTCGCAGCGTGTATCACCAGAGCTATCGTCACCATGTGCTCTACCAGAAATAGAACCTTACGAGAACTTCGCATCTGACAAGAGAAAGGGTAATTGATTAACGACGGCAATTTAATTAAATCCAGACTGCGGCCACCAAATTCGCCTGTCGCCGGCGATGGCATTATTCAAATATATTTGAATGTAATGATGCTTCCTGGGGTAAATAATCATACTGTGCAAGTGTGACGTCACAACGTGATATCCTGTCTTGCCTGAAAATCAAGTCACCAGATCGGCCCAAGTCTAAGCTGGCCCTGTACCCGGACTTTCGATTTTCAATATATCGCGACCGTTTAGGTCCGAACTTCATTGTCATAGAGTTGACATTGGAACGAATACGTTGACGCAGTTGCGAATTTCGAATGTCCGGGTAGAGGCCCTGGCTTTTTCTGTCGAATCGGTGTCTTTTATCATTGAGTTTGCACGGTACCATGACAACTATTTATAAAAAAATATGCAGACTTGACTAAAATTGTTCTTATATCGATTTTAGTGAAATCTACCAGAATTTATAAAAAGAACTATTTATAAAAAATACGCAGACTTGACTAAAATTGTTCTTATATCGATTTTAGTGAAATCTACCAGAATTAGATGTATAATAACAAATGTTGTAGTACGTAAAGTCTGCTGTTTTCTAATAAAGTATGCATACGCTCATGATTATATTCCCCGAGGCCAGAGATATCCTGATAAGTTGATAACTCAGAACATCCACGTTTGCCTAGTAGTATCGAATATCTGTTATCGTGACGGGTAGTGAGCCCATCGCCACTTTTAATGGACAGATGGGTATGAATGACATGAAAACATGCCTCGACATTGAAGCACGCAGGTTTCCTCACGATGTTCCGAAAATCCAGTGGTGTTACAAATCGTACATTAATTCTCAAAAACTCATTTGTACTATACTTCATTATATATAAGGACCGATTTCCGATTCCTATATAGCTTTCTGGCCAATTCTGATTGTCAAATATAATTTTTTATCAGAAAGATAAACTTTTAGATATAAGTGTTTCATATCTCTGTTTCTGTAATTCAAAATAGACTTAAAATTTCGTTGCTATTCGTAATGGAGTAGTTATAGCCTGCTTAAACGGAAAACCCTCGCCTCCTGCACGGCAGGGATTGTTTGGGCAGTTTGGAAATCCCAATCCATTAATAAGTTACATTAAATATTTAATGAAAAATATTGAATTTTAAATAGTTTTTACTTACAGCTCCATTAATGTCTTCAAAGAAACTAAAAATTCTGTAAATACGACATATTCCCATCCATCTACCCACAAGCACCATCGATTGTACTCTATTACGAACTGAAAGCAACAAAATATGCACTTAATTTAAATGTATGCATACCGTCTCGAGCAAAATGTATGGAACAGCTGTTTTTAATGGTCGCATGGAGAATGAGCGCGTTTGAATCGAGTAGGTATTTAGTATGGGACAGCTGATATTTTTTTGTCATCGCCTCCTGCACGACAGGCAATAAGGTTACTCAAAACTAGACCACCACGAATAAAAATTATTTTTCAGGTTTTTCAGTTTACGTTTTCCTTCACCAAAGAACCAGTTATACTAAAATACATTTTAAAAACTAATTTGTCGAGTTTCTTCGGATAAACGCGCGCGCAAAATGACCACCAAGGCATTACGAAACTGCAAGAAAAAGTTTTTATTGGCTTGTAAAATCTTTACTGCATCTACAGAACATTTATATAATACCTATTTATGCTATGTTATTAGTTTTAGATTACTGTCAACCTATTGTTCTAAAATCTCTACATACAAGTAACCTTGAGGATGGAATCTCAAATCGTACATAAATTCCGAAAAACTTATTGGTACGAGTCGGCCTGGACTAGGCCTACAAATAAATATAAAAAATGTATTATGTCTGTGATTTATCAGATATCGCACGAAATTTTATTCTATACAGGATCCTTGTTAATATGCTGACACTTTTTTAAGGTTATGATCAGACTGTCAAACTGAACAACTTTCTCTTTGGCACCAACATCGAAATCGCGAAAAAAAATCAGCCGTTCCATACAAATCTGCAAACCTACTTGAGCCAAATGTATGCGACAGCTGATTTTTTTTCGCGATTTAGATTTTTTTCCCATAGAGAAAGTTGTTCAGTTTGATGGTCTGATCATACCCTTAAAAAAGTGTCAGCATATTAAGAAGGACCCTGTATAGAATGAAATTTCGTTTGTATGGAAGGTAGTTCGCTCAATTTTAGGTATATTTATACAATTTTACTCTTAACAGTCATGTACACACTTACAAATAAAACTAAACGGCAATAGAGTGATTAAGTCGAAAACCAATGCGATATTATTTCTTCTGTACACCCTTACGTGCAGGCGAACTAAAGGCCAAAATGCATGAAGCAAATGCGTCATCAGATCGATGGCGAAGACACACTCGCCGAGAATCAGTGTTACGTCGAGAAAGCCGAACGACGCGTCGAGGTAATATGCCAGGAGTAGGTGCACGATGTACTTGTATATTATTGTTAGCAGGATGGCTGACTGCAAAAAAAATAAACGTTAAGGGAATATAATTCGGTGCGAACTCCATACAAACGAAGTCTGGTGATATTTTCAATAGTAACTAATTAAACTCAATGAAACTTTGCAGAAACAATCTAGAAACAAATCTCTATGCTTGTATCGTGTCCGATTTTCGTTAAAATATGCAGTTTCAATGCTAGGATTAATTTAAGATTTGTATGGAAATCTTTGAGGCACTGTAACTTTAAAACTGTACATTTTAAGGAAAATTTGGCACGATACAAGCATAGAGATTTGTTTTTAGATTGTTTCTGCAAAATTTCATCGAGTTTAATTGGTTAGTAATGAAAATATCACGAGACTTCGTTTGTATGGAGCACGTCAACAGTAATATACCCTTAAGTCTATGTTATTCAGTGATCGGAAAACGGCAGAATGTTACACAACGTGTCAATAAATAAACGAAAATTTATGATTTATTTTAGAATCGAGAGCAGATTTCTAAATTCGAACTCCACTGCGAAAAACCTATGAATATTTAAAAAAAATCTTTCTAACTCTATGCTGGAAACAGAAACGGCAACATCAAATGTCAAATTATGACATTGTGATATTTGTTTTTCTTAATGGCCAGTTTATTAAGTTGATTTTAAATTTCTATTCTATTTTTCTTAATTAATGGCCGGTTGCTTGCGTCTAGCGCGGCGATTCTGCCAATATCAAGTAGTTTATAATTCAAGTTATTGTTTTATGATTAAAACACAAAAGAGCTTCACAAAATGGCGGAGCCACGTGCAAGCCTAAGAGAGGCCACCACGCACGCGTCCACCCTCCGTCAGACTTGCAGCGCGACTCCGATTTAAAATTTACCAATAGTCTAGGAAAAATAAGGTTTGAGATTTCATTAAAGACACTTTAGTAAATTGTGTTTGAAATAATATTACTGTTAGTTTATAACAGTTTTGTCGAGATTTCATGGTTATATTGGCTCAGGAACCTGAGAAATACCTTAAAATCGATAAAAATGTTCAAAGGGCAAGCTTATTTCGAAAGATATTTCTTCCAGCATACTAGCAAAAGAGACAATTAATTATCACAAGGCAAATTTAATATGTACAAACAAACAGTAAATAATTTAGTTTGGAGGTTATAATTTTTGAAGACTTACAAAATATTAAATATCTACTTAAATTTACGATATTAACCGGGGATTATTATTGTTATACGTAAAACGTATTGAATGAAGCCATCCTGTACAAAATCACCAGTTTTCCATTTTTTGTTCATACCTAAATTTAATGTTTTGTAAATGTCTTAATTATTCAATAACACACAATAAAAAATTGGGGATTATTGAGAATTTATGTTTTTCAGGTATTTATCTACTATATTCCAAATTATCACCAAAAGTGCAATTAATGCAACCTTCTCCATACAAAAATCCGTAGATTTCCCCGACTACAAGGAGTTTTAGGTCCGACGAGTAAAGTCACTTGTCGGACCGAAAAACGACTTAATCAAATTAAAAATATCTGTAATCCTTTCATACTAAAATCTCTGACAGAAAATATTGTTATTGCGAAAATTATCTCAATGATTTTCGATTCAGCCCTGCAAATAAAAATAGACATACCGATACCCAAGATACAACATAAGTAAATAATAACATATTTACCTGCCACCACATATTCCATGGTAGCATGACCAAAGCTAAAGTCATCTTATAGGTTTTTCCCTCCCATAGGAACATGCCTCTGTATTTAACTGCTCTGGACTTGCTCTCAAGATTACTCACATGGCTCTCAGCTGTCTGTAGAATACTGGAATAGCTGTAAATTTTGTGTACAGCGTTAATACAACGTGTTAATTAATAAACGTGAAACTAGAAAGTAGTTTGTTTAGAATCGAATTATCATGTTTTCAACATAGGTAATTTTATTCAAAATATTAAATAATGTAATTGTAAAATTTAAAATTTACTGAACTCGATCGCTACCCACCGCACAGGCACATTCAGCCTACTTACTATCGAAACAAGATTCTTAAAATATATCCATGAGCACGTTTTTCTCAACAGCTGTTTTTTTTCTACGATCGGTTTGCTCTTATAGTAAAAGTTGATGGGTAGACTTTTAGTTTAAAAGGATGCCAATGATATCAATTTCACCGTGTAGTTCAAACTTGGTAATTTTCAAATCAAATCATTACATACATTTATTTAAATACCTTTACCGCAAAAATCTAATTATAAGATATTCTGGCAAAAGACTTCTGACCGTCATCGAGCTCTTCCCCAAAATCCCGGGACGTCTTATTTTGATTTCATTCAAATTCTATTTATCCATTTTTGTTCAATTCGTAAAACCTTATCGCTATGTTGCCTTAGGCTTGTCTTCATTTTGATTGTCCTTCTTCAAATAATCTTTGGATTTTTTTTTTCTAAGCATTATCAAATTACCTACCTACCGTGACTCAGGAGACCTAGCATGCCACCCCCGAGAAAGCGACAACAATCGAGACGTGCCTCCCGTCTTTGTTACTTTGCGTATGCGAAAGCGAGCGCGCATGACAGTTTTCTCGTTTTGTCGCTTTGTCGTGCGTGGCATGCGAGCCTTATAGATCATTGTATGTTCTACAGAAAGCTACACTGAGAAAAAAATGCTACGTATACGTAGCCCGTCGCAGCTTATACGTAGCCCGTCGTAGCTTACGTACCACGTAGCTTACGACGCGATACTGATTACGAGTGTTGCATCAGTATTTAAGTTGTCTCGTACTCAAATACTGATTGAATTGATTAAATAAGTTATTACAATGAAGCTTCATTATGAAGTACGAGACAACTTAAATACTGATGCAACACTCGTAATCAGTATCGCGTCGTAAGCTACGTGGTACGTAAGCTGCGACGGGCTACGTATAGGCAGCATTTTTTTCACAGTGTACTAGATAGGTGGCCCAACTAAGGTGGTCTTACTAATTATAACTCCAGTTTATACTAACCCAGTGCCCGTGGTTCCCAAAGAAGGCTCACTAACACTTCTTAGCCTAGATGTAGGCATGATTCCCCAAAAGAAGTTTTACGATTTTATTCAACTAATTTTAACATTATATAAACCAAATTGGTTTAGGACATGACCAACTAGTTTCAAGTTTCATGAACGGTTTTCACAAAGATGAGAAAAAAATTTAAGTCTTTATTCAAATAAGGAATACCTCATTTACATAGTAACGTTAGGTTAGGCTTTTATCTTGTCATCAACGTAATTTTATCTAGATAAAAACCATATTACTTAAATAAAAACACATAACGCATAATTATAAAACAAGTCAATTTCATTTTACGTCCCATTTAGGCAATTTCAGCAAGGCGTCAAAATGAAATGCCATATTTTTCCGGATATTGAAATTTTACTGCAAGTTGCCTCGAGTGAGGGTTGTAAAGCTTAGCGAAAGCGACAGCGGGCGCGGTACAGTAATAAAGTAGTAATCAGAAACAGCTTCATGACGACGGGTATACTTTATAACCACAGTCGTAACCGTTCATCAGAATACTCCGTTTGATGAATGAAACACGAACTGTAAAAGCGGTATTCAGAACTAAAAAACTGTACCAAAAAATGGTAACGCGGTGAAACGGGCACGTAGATAGTAGGCGCTCATATAAAATGTAAATATGCGTCCAAGCTGTAGCAACGAAAGAATAATTCATACAGAGGGTGAGGGGCGGGCGGGAAGAGGGGTGGCCATCCACTTTGCATGGTTATTTTGGTGAAATCCCGGCGTGCCCTGCTCCCATGTAATTAAGAGATTAAAAGATCACCGGCGGCGAGCGAGCTCCACGAGATTTTCGTGGCAATATTTTTTCAGCGCAATATGCAATATTCCATGTACCTATATTGCTGAATAAGGAAAATCTTGATACTTCCCTTACATTTTTTAGATTTATTGCCCTTATCAAAGATTCATTGTAGAATTTTAATGGCACGCAGTTAAAAAGCATTATGATTACCTATCAATTTTCACAGATGTGATTGGTAGGTTGGTCAGATTATTATTCCCAAGTATAGAGTTTTTTTAGTATTTGTTAGTATTTATTAATAGGTTGTTCAAATTGCTGGGTTAATTTATATTTAAGTAAATTCTCGTAATGAGATGTTTTTTGGAATAAACTTTAACTAAACAATAAATTTGCCATGTAATTATTAACTCTTTTACAAGTCTTCTGGAAGAAATGTCTTCAGAGATACGCTCGCCTTTTGAACATGTTTTCTCAACTTTGTCTGTGTGTACAATAAAGTGTTATAATAATGTAATAATAGTAAACTACGGTAAATATGTGAATCTATACCTTCATGTCTGTTATAGACAGACGGTAGATTACTGAGATCCATACAGAAATGATTAATACAGTATGGACACGGCAATACAAAATCAGATAAGCAGTTTTGTTGCTGTATGTTTTTCGTGTGCAAATAAAGAATATATTTTATTTTATGTTATGTTATGCATAAATGTTGTCAGATTTTCGTTAAAATGTACATTTTCAATGCTAGAACTAATTTAAGATTTGTATGGAAATCTTTGAGGCACTGTAAACTATCAATTTTAACGGAAATCTGACAACATACATGTATAGAAAAAAGTTTTTAGGTTGTTTCTGAAAAATGTTTCTGAAAAACTTCATTGACCTTAATTGGTAAGTATTGAAAATATAACCAAACTTAGTTTGTATGGAGCGCGCAGCAAAAACTATAAAAGTTTTGGTACGCGACATTTCGTTGAATAGAAGCATCGTGAGATAACCTGTATACCTCAGTAAACTCAGATGCGTAGTGCGAAGTTCGCCGGCTTGTGTTAGACAAGCCTGGCCCCCTAGACAAAGTACTGTCGATTAGCGTTAACGGCAGTAGAAAACGAAAAATTGTATGGACTTGACGTATGGTGACGAAAGCAAACGTCAAAATAGTTCGATCATTAATGTCAAATCCATACATTCTGTCATTTTCTACTAGCGTCAATGTCAATAGAATGTCACTGTCTACGGCCTCTGGTGTATCAATGACACGTTGCAGGTCGATCAGTACCTAAATATACAAACACCATGTTTTGTTCCGAACTTGTTTGTGGGTCAAACAAAACGCAAACGAAATATGCAGTTTCCGCGTTTTAGTTACAAATTTCATCAAATCAAACAAACTTCAATATGGGAAATAGTATTCGGTTCTAAACACAACTAAGTTAGTCTTGATTTAAACCTCTACCTAGTATCCATCAGTGGTGATAATAAAAGGATCGTAGCCTCCCGTTCTACTATAATTTGCAGGCTGTTGGCAACAATGTTATATAAATTGCCACGTACAGTCGTGTGAATCAAACAATTTTGATATTTGTTACGTTGACTCTAGAATACTGCCAAGGGACTTTATATGCTGGAATGAACTACTTGCTCATCGGTAAGGCAGGCTTAAGCCCCAGTCTCAATAACACGACTAACGAAGGCGGCAAATTGGCATGCACAACCAACTAAGGGAAGGACGAAAATAGATATGTTATATTAATAGGACTCGTGAATACCTAATTGATGTTTAGGAAAAAAACAGTGTTTTTATTAAATTTTTACTTTGCTTGTTATTTATTATACCAATTGATTCTTCTTATGCTACGTGTCGTAGATGGCGCGACGATTCAGGTTACATCTTCTTCTTGTGGTGCCATCTTCTATCGGAGGTTGGCTATCATTAAGGCTTTTCGGACCCTGGAGACTGCCGACCTGATTAGTGAGTTGGTGTTTATATCGAACTACCTAGGGTTACGAATCGAATTTCTCTACTTGCGAGCGACTCAGTTTTTTTTTTACTACACGTCGCGGCAAGCGCGGCATTCGTTCTCCGACAAGCGCGGGAAGCGGTCATTTTCTATGGAACAAAGACACATCGCACACGTGTAGAGAAATCATACTAGACATACAGGAGTGAAATAAGTAAATTTTTACAAGTAGTATAAACAATTTTTGTCTTGATTCTGGGAACGGTTGTTACTAAAAATTGCCAGTTGAAAAGTGTTTGAATTCTCAAAAATTGCGACTGCGATCGTAGATATAAGCAAACTGCTGATTGAGATAAAGAAGCCGACTCTTGAGGCAATAAAACCGAATTGCATAATGTTACATTGCTAGCGCCTGCTAGCAAATTTGTTGAATGCCTCACTTTCCGAGATCACTTTATATAATTGCGGTTTAAGGTAATTACAAACTTCGTATTACAGTTCAAATTCACGAACTAAGTAGTCATTTTAATATTACATTATAACACAGAACAGTATTTAATGTAGTAGCCGTAGATAACATTGTTTACTTACTAATAAACAAAATGTTAAAATCAATAGGAGGCAATCAATAAAAATACTTTGTAATTAACAAAGGTCCTCAAGAGAATGAGCAGATGGTGGCGTTTAAGTTGACCAAAACCATTTATATCTTATATATAATGACTAAAACCAAACAATTTACCCAGATCACCAAAATATTGAAGACGTACTATGGTAATCTACACCGTAGTACGTCTTCATTATTTTTGTTTAATTTTTTGGGCCTTCCATAGAAAGTCGGTCAGCTAATCCACACTTTTGTATAGGAAGCCCAAAAAAGTTCTCGTTTTGCGACCTTAGGGAAAGTTGTTCAGTTTCTTTGTCTGAATAAACCCTTTAAATTTTATTAGTAATTAAAAATTAATGGTGTAGATCAATTCAAATTGTTACATCAATGTTGACTGACGACAAGGCAGCAAAAGTATTTTTATGGTTAGGTTATTTTTAACAGGATTTGCAACTCCTGGACAATCAGGCTCAATATCGACGACCATTGGCAATGAAATCCAGCCCGAGATGGGGAATATTTAAATAGATATGTATAAAATATGAATATAAAATATATTATTATGAATATATTATATTTTGTATTTATTGAATTATGTTGTACTATATACACTTATTTTCTTTCTGGATTTCTTTTGATCTACAACGCTTACCTATTTTCGTTTGCCAATTCCTTTACCCTAGGTTCTCTGGGGGCATAACGTTTTAGCAATAAGGGCAATAAGGCAATATATTATTTGTAATTTCAGGGTTCATGTTTGATACCTACTAGGTATACCTAGCATATAAGACCAGAATGTTACAACATGAGTGCAATAAATGATTTCTATTTCTATTTTTTTTCTTTATTCAAATGTATGTTTTGATTTGGTGTGCAACAAAGCATACTCGTAATTGATTTGAAGACATTTGAGTCGAGTAGGCATGGCAGTTTAGTATGGAACAGCAGATTTTATTTTATCGGTTTGATGGGTAGACTCATAGTTTAAAAGGATGCTTATTATAACAATTTCACCCTGTATATTATTGGCAAAATAAAATTAATGTTATCTTGACACCCAATATACACCCAATGCGACGAATTTTTGGTCACACGTCTTACTTTATAAGTGCGCTGTTCAAATTTCGTTACAAATATTTATCACATTCTTTAATAATTACGAGTATCCGTTATTTTCATTACCTACTACCTATTACATAACTCAAACATAATAGCACTGTAGCCCCGGGACTTTTTAAGTCCCAAAGAGATTACCGATTGCCGTTTAGATATCATTGTAAGGTACGAAATCACTAATCTAAAAACCTAAGTCTTACAGATTACAACCCGCCGTAAGAAAAAAAAAAAAGAAAAATTTTGACTGAAATTTGACTGAAATTTGCGATCATTGTAGTGGGAAAGAACTGGCTCCAAATCTAGGGTAAAACTAGTATAATAATAATAATAGAAGAAGAGGTTCAGTAGAATCGAATCTTATTTCTTAATTCATTTGATACATTTGGGTTGAATAGAATTGATATATGATACCTGTAACATTATCAAGTAAGAAAAATATAAATGACTATAACTTGATATCAATAACACTTTCTATCTTTGTTATTTTGTTAACAAAGCCTGGTGAATGAACGGGTTGGAACTACGTGGTACAGCCTTCTTTCCTTGCGTATAATGTACTGTAGCATAATTTTTATTCCTTTGTATTACAAGATGATTCTGAAATTAATAGATGAAACTTGGGCTTTCATTTATCTCTCCAGAATTATCCAGTGAGTTGTAACCTACTGGATAATACTGGTGGTACTGTGCTGAGACTAGATTACCTAACATTATAACCCTCATTGTGAATTATTGCATACATTGTATGAGAAGAAATAATTATGTGTATCCAAACACATAATTATTTCTCATTTTCGTTCTCGTTTTCGCATCTGCACGGTATCTGAGTCCTCGTGGAATACCTGACAAAGCAGGGAACCATTTATTTACTTCCTGACACAACTCTTTGCTTTGCTTGCATGATCATTAATCTTGCACTCTCACCGCGGCAGTGTAGTTACAATCAGAATGAAAAATATTATGCTTTGAAGCTTTGAACCACAGTGGGCTTCGGTTTTTAGGTTTCCGTACCCAAAGGATGCCAAAGGGATATAAAGTATTTCCATTCGGTACCCTTTCCATAAATTATTTTAGAATAATTTTCATAAAACTAAAAAATAATTTTAAAAAAAGTCTAAAAATATACAAGAATCGTGTTTTTTTTAACGTTTTTTTGTTCTCGCTCTATCGTAAAAACGGTAATTTATACAAGGTCCAAATTGGTGTTATTATAATGCATAGGTACTCTAAGGTGAAATAAAAATAATTAATACTGGCCAAGTGTGTGTCGAGCTTGCGCTAAGGACCTCAGGGAAAACAAAATATTTTGGTGACAGTGTATGGTGGTATGAAACCCCTCCATACAAATTGAATGTTATTAGATGAGTCCGTTAGTTGTTGCTTATAATCAGGGAGAATTTCTTACTTGTTACTGCGGACGTGGGACTACGACGTTGCTACGGCGTAGTGCTTCGACTACGGGCCGATATGAGGTCAGTACACGCTACGCATGTAGGGGTGTCCCTTCATGCGTAGCGATGTTTCTACCAAATTGCCGCTCATAGAACGCCCATCCATATTGCCTCACGCTACGCGTGTAAGCATGAACCTGCGCCGTCGCGAGCTTGTATGAAGCTGTTTTTCTGGATTGTATATCTGTTCGGTGACACTGCTATCATTTTTCTGGTCTATCTATTATGTGCTCGCTTTTTTCAATCTAAGGTATCTTTTTACGATATGCTAATTTATAACGATATCTTTGTTGAAAATTTTGCCGTAAGTCGAAGGTACATTCTGTACAACTTTTTGGTACTGGTACATGCCAAGAATCTAACTGCTGCCTAGAGATTGAAACGTCAGCTCTCTTCCATGTTATCTGTTCACCGTTCTCAACAAAAACTTATTATTTTATGGCCTAGTTTTATAAAAGGAAGGAAACATTTTTTGGAAATATCAGACGAACGAGTGAAAATATTGAACCAATTTCATTCTGTTTTATATTTATAGGGAAGGTATGTACTCGTACCTACCTACCTATATCAATACTCAATGTAACTTTATGACAAAAATAATCACACACTGCTAGAACGCTAATGAACGTGCAGATTACGTTGAATTCTTTATTAACGTGGTAGTTATGGGTTTAGTACATAGGTAGTTGGACTCCAATAATTCGAAAACTAATTTTGATTAATCAAAATATTAACAGATGGATTCTTGAATTGCATTCTAAAGGTCAAAGGACACCTCTCGTCACTAAAGTTGACGAGAGAGGGAGAGTTGGTATTATTCCATCACACGTGCCCAGTAAACTGTACCTACGAAGCAAGCGTAACGTGGAGACAATATCATAGTTATTTCGCTGACAGTGTATTATCTAGACACACCATCAAGACATTAGGCTTAATTATCATCATCATCCTTATCTTTTAAACGTTCCACGCTATAGGCCTACCCTCAAAGAGGGTGTATGGGCGTTAAGTCCCAATGCGGATTTGTAGACTTCACATACGCATCAGGTTTCCTCACGATGTTTTCCTTCTCCATTTGAAAGCAGTCTCAGGTATTACGTAAAGTCAGAAAGTCATGGTACATGGCATGTCGTCCGTGCGGATCCTTGAATCCTGACACTCATGACTGAGTCTCCACACCAGACCTCACCACAATGCACCACTGAGACGCTCTCTGCGTCTGGGTTAATGAATAACCGCATTAACTACTGTCCGGGAAAAACTGCTTATTATACCATTTGAAACACGGAGGCGCTTGGTATGACTATCCGAGGCGGTCAATCATCTCGCATGTTGCCTCACTTTGAGGATCACTACTACATCATCGAAGCACAATACGAGAGGAGAACAACATAAAAGTTTAAAGCATAAAAGGTATCACGTGAAAAGAGGGTTACTGCTACACACAGATGGTTGCTTCGAAACACTTTTTTAATTAAGACTGTACAGAAGACAAATGTTTGTTTATTGTATTTTAGTAGTTTTCCTGTTAGAAGCTCTTTTTTACTTGGCTTGGCTTAACCCAGAGCTTATGCCAGCCCCACCGAGAGCCTCTACAAGATAATGAAAACCTAACACTTCCCAACTAACATAAAAGTAAAAACGATTACTATTAGTAGCCTCTCCCGGCGTAGGGTAGCTATGATAGAATTAAATAAATAATAAATATAAAATAATACATACCATATAAACTTTAGAAAACGGTTGTGAAAGCAAACGGGGGCAAAGATTCAAGCGTTTGACTGTCCTCGCCCATTACTACTTCATTAATGACTTCTCACATTACTCGTACTAGCCAATATGCACGCACGCATGCATGTAAATAAATATCTTGTAAATTGTCACACAAATTATCTAGTCATGTTCAAAGTACCAGAATCTAGCCTGAACTTGTATTATGATGACTAGACAACGATATAGAATACATATAGGGTCCAACTTAATATGCTGACACTTTTTTAAGGGGATGATCAAACCATCAAACTGAACAACTTTCTCTATGGGACCAACATCGAAATCGCGAAAAAAAAATCTGCTGTCCCATACATTTGGCTCAAGTAGGTTTGCAGTTTTGTATGGAAGAGCTGATTTTTTTTTCTCGATTTCGATGTTGGTGCCATAGAGAAAGTTGTTCAGTTTGACGGTCTGATCATCCCCTTAAAAAGTGTCAGCATTTGACGACGGACCCAGTATATACATACAAACAGCCATGACTCGGGTACAAATATTAATATTCATCATACAAATATTTGTTCCTTACGGGATTCGAACCCGCGACCCTCGGCACAGCAGGCAGATTTACTACAGACTGAGTTACGGGGTCGTCATCGCCGAGCATATGCATATGCTCACGACTATATTCCCTGAGGTATTCAGAGATATTCTGAAACCTCAGAATCCACGTTTCACTAGCCAATATGATGATAAATGTAAATGATTATAACCTAACGAACGCCGTTTTGTATATGGAGAGAAATGATATATTTTTATTTATTTATTGTATTTCATTACTCATCAATAAGCGCGACCGTACAACACATCGTAATCAAAACAGAGCAAAAAGGCAAAACGACAGCGTACCCTGTAAAAATGTTTCACAGGAAAGTGCAGTTGCAGTATGAAAGGTGGTAGAACTTTGTGCATTCCGCCCGGCTGCAGTTTCTCCACTTCTAATTAGCAGAGCTTTGCCGGCTGAGTGAAAGCGCGCCGCATTCCTGCAAAAGTTAATAATGCATAAAGGCATTTCAATTGTAATGTTTCAATTGTAGTATTGTAACTAGCATTAGACGATGTAGCTCATTATAATATTGAGCACGATACGCGTATACTGGGTCCTTCTTAATAATTATACTGACTTTTTTCTAAAGGGATGATCGAGACAGTGTTTTTCAAACTTATTTGAACTGCGACACACAAACATTTACACGACCCCCGTAGATGTATAGAACTTTGTTTTCATAAATGACCATGAATTTCCATTCATTCCAAGTTAAACGAGGCACAGTTCAGTAGGGTTCGGGTCACGTACCCTTCAATGAAAAAATCGAAATTTCGCAGCAATGAGACTCGGCTGTAATCAGAACTCTTGGTTTATGCATACATACTTGCATGGTAACATTATGCACACATGGTAAAATAAAGACCGGAAGGAGAGAAGCGAGCTTAACATTTTTCAGTACTGCGAGGAGTGACTAGAATTTCAGTTCATGATTGTATCTATTCCAATAATTAAATAGAAATCTAAAGTGAGCAGTCTGTCGTAAGCCAGGGATCAGAGCTAAATGTGTCAGTAGCAATTCTTCTCTCACTACGACTAGCTGAGGTATCTAAGATAGAAGCAGTGACTACTCCCATGGAACTGGGTCGCGGACTATAGTTTGAGAAACGCTGAAAACCGTCCATATTCCCTCAGAAAACAATCAATATTTAAAAGGTATACATATAGTATTCAATATGTTAATAAGCTACATCGTCTAATATGTTAGTTACAATACTTACTACAATTGATGAATTGATTATCCCCTTAAAAAACCTCCAGATTATTTAAGTGGGAGCAAAATTACTGTATTGTTGTTTCGGCGCCCATTTTATCATAACTTTATTATACTTGAGAACTCAAAGTAGCCACTGAAAAATGGGAGTAAAACTACTATACAACGTTCTAATGAATAAGCGCAAAACCTCATATACCGCAACTGATTTATAACATAATAATTAGACTGAAACAATAATTTCATTATTTTTATAGTTAAAATTTAAAGTTATTCGCATTTTAAGTTTTTAGGCAAAAATAATTTGTAATCATTTCAGCAATGAATGAAAGCGCTATCGTACTCATGGATACATTTTAAGAATCTTGTTTCGGTAGTAAGTAGGGTGAGTGCACCGGTGCGGTGGGTTGAGATCGAGATAGTAAATTTTTAATTTTGCAAACAAATTATTTAATATTTTGAAAAAAATTACCTTAGTTGAAATCATGATAATTCGATTCTGCTCTCCATTCTAAACAAACTACTTTCTAGTTTTGCGTTTATTAATTAACACGTTGTATAGGTAATTATACTACTACAGTCAACTAATCGTAGGTTTACTCTATTGTACCTATTCATTATTGCATCCGCGAGAATAAAAGGTGTGAATAAATAAATGAACTCGGTAGTGAAATGATAAAGAAAATCTAGTTTCGTAATCAGCATCAGCTCACCAAGAACTAATTTCCTTTGAGAATTCTCTAGGATAGAACTTTCTTATTGCTTTTTGTCTGCTGTCTTATTAACGCAACTTAACAAGTCGTAGATAATAAGTAGAAGTTATATTATTACGGCTTTCAGAATGGCTTATAAAATATTGCCTAGATACCTAATATAGGCCGACATAGCTCACAGATTTGCTAAATTATAGTGGCAATAGGCGGGCACATTGCTCACAGAAAGCGCAGCGTGGGTAGGCCCCTTACAAAGTGGGCCGACGACCTGGTAAAGGCGGCGGATACCCGTTGGATGTGGGCAGCGCAGGACCGGTCGTTGTGGCAATCCTTGGGGGAACGCCATGTCCAGCAGTGGACGTTTAACGACTGATATGGTTCTCAATTCTGTGGTGAAGTGCGTTAGCCACAGGTTGCAAAAAGTAAGGCGTGACACGCATAGCCGTCGTATTGTGTTTTACAAAAATATTTATGAACACTCCAAATACGAGTATACAATGTGTTAATGAATAGCGCAAAACCTCATACACCCCAAAAACAAATTTACAACAAAATAATTAGATTGAAACAATAATTTCATTATTTTGATAGCTAAAATTTAAAGTTATTCGCATTTTAAATTTTGAGGCAAAAATGATTTGTTATCAATTCAGCAAATGAATGAAAGCGCTAACGTGCTCATAGATACAATTTTGCTTAAATTGTATCTATGAGCACGTTACTATACATTTTATACATTTTAATTATTTTACATTTCTGGTCGATGTTTCGATATACGAAATTGTACCGTCCTGTAGGTATGTGTATTACTATTAAATCCTTCCTCTTGGTAGACTATAAGGAGCTTGTTATCCTAGGAATCTAAGCAGAAAGCTTTTAGCCCAGTGAAGTTACGGTGCGCTTGTATGGCGAAAGTAAATAATTTATAACAGCAATTTTTTTTTCTTTTATACTCTATATTATAATTATAGTTATCATTCAGATTGAAAATCCAACTAAAAATTTTCTTAAATAATTAAACAAAGCAAAAAACAATCATGTAAAATTGGCAAAAAATAGTAAGTATACACAATTTTTTTATGTCATTTGTTACATACATTTCTATTCTTTTATATTAGAAGTAAATCCAAAGAAAAATTACCACGGGATCTTTGTTTTTCAATAAGTCGAAATTACAAAAGAATCAATTTTAGTACAAACTTTACACAGTGTATGTAAACTCGTAACCTAAAATAAACAATAAAAATAAAAAAGAAAGAAATCTGACACTATAAATAAAAAAATTACATTTTAGTACTAAAAACTAATAATACGAAATTTAGTTGGATTTGTTAATATCATATGTGTATAAATGATATAGCAAAAAAAATTGCCTACCTATTATAAATTATTTCCTTTCGACCCGTATTTTTACTGGGCTATTTGTAGAAATTTCATGACCAGCCCATAACAACACACTCGCTCCCAATTAGTCACAGTGACAAGACAAACATACATTCGTAATCAATCCGATTTGAAGGATTTGATCCCGTGAATCAATCCATTTTAATACCTTTGAACAGTCCTCTGTCGTATAGAATGAATAGTAAAGCAATATCCTTATAATCCGTTTAGCATTTTGACGGATGTGAATTTGATCTGCATCCAGTAATAGCACAACATAGCATTGCATTATTTAGATAGTAAATTCGGTTAATTGGCTGTAAGCCATTGCATTAGCCTGAATTACGGAGGATTATTTGGCGTCTTATTGTCAGAAACATAAAATAGCCATTGTAAAGCTTAAAATAATGTTGTTTAATAGGTACTATTTCTTTTATTTCGTGGCATCATTTAAAATATTACCCACCGGTGGGTGGTTTATTTGATTAGATTATGTTGTTTGGCGACGCATGTGCGACTTATTTATTGTAATGACGATGCTTGTCGCTACATGAAGGTCAGACGACGCTAACTACTGGCAGATTTATATTTTTACTAGAGTTTAACCCGCGACTTCGTCCGCACAAATTATATACCAGATTTTAAGTCAGATCATAAAGCTATCAAACTAAAAAGTTTCATTAAGTTCGGTTCAGTAGTTTTCGCGTGAAGCTCGTACAAACAAACACACAAACAGACAGACGAAGATTCTAAAAAAGGTTGATTTGGAGTCAGGGACACCTAAAAACCATATCGTAATCTTTTTTTTGAAAATATCTTCAATGTGTTATCTTTATACCTCGATTATATAGCAGTTCTTTGCACTTGCACCCTTGAAAAATTAGTTTCTTTTTTGGGGTAAAAATATCGACCTTATCCCTCACACTACGGCTTGGCTACTTTTTAAACGAACACAGGCGTAATTGTATAAGTGTGAAGTCGTAGCTAAACGAATGTTCGGATTCGGGTGTTTGATTAAAACAGGGAATTTCATGGCGAACCACTGGTAACACTGATTTTTTTCTAATGAGGCGTTTTCCAAGACTAGTAATACGAAAAATCACTAGATGGCAATAATAAAAAGTTCAGAAAAACCAGTCACATTGCCAGTATAAAGTGCTGTTTGTCTATGGTTTGCATAATTACTGTTAGGTGGTGTTGCCAATGGATAAATTATTCTCTACCAATAAATACGCAATAACACCGAATATTTTAGTTTGTTATACATGATGATTTTTGTTGTAGGTAGATATTTGTAATATAATTTTGTAATAATCATAAAACATGACATTTATTTGGTCCTAAGGATAATGTGGATAATTACCACGAATAAATTGAATTAATCCAGAATATTTTATCTGCAAAATGCATGTACTCGTAAAATTGTGACTTTCTTTCGTAAACTGCATGTAAATAATTGTCTTCTATGTACTGTTCTTGGTTATTGTTCTTTGTTATTGATCCGAATCAAGCGAATCAGTTATTGAATGTAAAACGTAATATCTTGTAACTTCTTAACAAAATATTTGTACGCCATCACGGCAGATGTTTGTTGTCTCTGTGAGAACTTATTACCTACATCCTAAGTACCACCAAAAGTCTTAAAAATAAATGATTTCATTTCATTTCATAAATGAACATTAACTGTACAAAAACTCGATGAATGCAAGGTATCACCACGTCTTTCATATAAAAACCATCTTAATCTTAATAATAAATCTCAAAATTTCTCCCTTAAAATAGGGAATCGAGAAAAACACTGAACACTTTCGAGTTGACAGCTCAATGATCACGATTGTAACGCCATCCTACCAGTGTCTTTGAACTATTTTTTTAAAAATGAAAACGCCTCATTTTTAGTAGCACACGATAGATTTACTATATTGAATCATAAACATTGTAAATGAAATTCAAAAAGATATTTGTCTAATAAGTTTTAACCTTTATAGACCTTTGATAAAATAGTCAAATTCAATCTCGAGTTCTCGTTAAAAATTCTAAGTAGTACCTACCTTTTCCATGACTAGAAATTCCCTCCAGTTTAAAATTTCACAAGATATTACGTGCGGAATAGTCCCTCACCCCACCTTCACTTAGCTTTTAGCCTTTGAGAGAAATGTCAAATGCAAAGAGAAGATTTAAGAAAGGCGTCACAATAAAATTGTTCGCTATTTGATGGCACTCAGCGGAGT
The DNA here is from genome assembly GCA_963924505.1 of Agonopterix alstromeriana. Lineage (NCBI taxonomy): Eukaryota > Metazoa > Arthropoda > Insecta > Lepidoptera > Depressariidae > Agonopterix > Agonopterix alstromeriana. The sequence continues at coordinate 9,703,948 of OZ004662.1, read as the reverse complement.
CTCCATCAAAACCATATTCATTTCTGGGAATCATTTTCACAACGTCACGAACATCATAATACAAAGATGTAAAGTTGACGGAAGATACCGAATTTAAGCTGAAGAAAGATTCGGCCGCAGAAGTCAAAAAGCATATCGATGCAACATCAATCGGGAATAGGCAGGGGTCATGTGTTCAGGGGCGTATTCTCTTAAGGGTAAAATGGGAAAATGCTAAGGGCGGGCGGTCAAAGGAGGGCGGCACGTAGGGCCTTACACATGGGGAGGAAGTTGTTACCGAAAGAAATTCAGTAAATACCTATAGCCAGAGCTGATCACAGTACTGTCAAAAGTTTGAGCTCGCTTTGCTCCCTCTAGATGTAGCGCAAGGCAATTCTGTCATTAAAAAACTTTAGAACTTTTGGCACATAGCTAATCTTGGCTACGGGCTCGGCCGCTCGAATGCTGCATTTTTTTTTTTGCTGCGGCCAGATATATTTGATCAGGGGCGCAATATTTGTAGAAATATCCCTGTTTTTTGGGTTTATAGAGACATTTTATTGTCTTGTTCATTCTCAGCAAAAAATGAATATCGTTTCCAGTAACAGCGAAGCAGCGTGATTCCAGTAACTAAATCCCGCACAAATGGGTGTTCGGAAGGCCGCGCCGCGGTATTGCGTTACACAGGCGACATCGGACGTCCATTTCCTCTGGGAGAGGCGCTAACTCAATCACCGCCCAGGATTTTTACCCCCGCAGCACAGACCGATTTTATTTAGACTTTTATTACACACTAGAGTTTACACGAGAGTTTTCGTCCGCACAAATTAACGGATCATAAGCTATCAAACTAATAAGTTTCATAAAAATCGGTTCATTAGTTTTTGCGTGATGCTGCAGACGAAAATTCAAAAAAAGATTGAGTCAGGGACACTTAAAAATCAAATCGTTATCTTTTTCTTGTAATATCTTCAATGTACAGACACACATCTGTTACAGTTTTAAAATGGTTTAGATACAGTACCTACGTGTAAACTTTATTTTTCATGTCTTTGTTGAATACTACCGGTGCCCGCAACTTCGTACGCGCAGACCATTGTCTTTAAATACTCATAACTTTTGACTGTATGAACCGACTGCGATGAAATAAAGACTATACGTTAAGCCAAAACTAACCCTTTAATTTTTTAAAAGCCCCATTCATATCGGTTCAGCAGTTTTGAAGTGATACGTGCACAAACAAACAGATGAGCAGATAAACAGACAAAAAAATCAGAAAATGGTCTTAATGTATTCCATTACGTATCCTAAACGCCCCCAATTAAAATTTGTGGTATTTCTTCAATGTACATCATCGCTAACTTTACAATTTTGTTATATGTATATATGTTTATGATATGTTTTTTGGACTGACACGAGATTTTCTAAACTAACTTAGTAGTAGTACCTAAGTTGTACAACGTTATTTAGTAACTAGAGTACATTATACAACCGATTTTTTTTACTAGCTTTTATAAATCCATGGAGAAGTTGGTCCATGCGTCGCCGGGGACCCAAATCCCGCAATAGAAGTGCCTGAAACGTGACTGAGATGCTCTCGGATGACCCCCTAACTAAGTTTGATGCTATTTTCTTTTCACTAAGTCCGTAAGTGGGCTTGAAAACTATTCGCTTTTTGCTTTTAGTTCGTTTGGGTTCTTTGTTTTGTTTCTTATGTACCTATTGTATATAACTTTATACAGGGTGTAAAATTAAATGCGTTACATATAAAACATGCTTAAGACCATCCAACTGAACGACTTTTACCGACCCAGATGTATACAGCTATCCATACATTTGGGTCGAGCGATTGACGTTTTCTATCTATGGAACAGCTAGTTTTTTTGTCGTGATTTTAATGTTAGTCCCACATTGGAAGTTGTTCAGTTTGATGATCTGAAGGACCCCCTTCAATATGTAACGCATTTAAGTTTACACCCTGTATATTCAAATGGGATAAAATAATTATTTTTATAACCAGCCTTCCTGAGTGCCTTTTATTTCATCAACGTAATGTGATCTACTTCCGTTCATGAACTGATATGAATATATTTTTACACGGTATTTCATGTTACTTTAAATATTCAAAAAAATAAAATAAAACCAAAGCACATTTTAATGAATACAGTTCAGAGATTATGTAGATTCACAGAGATCGTACTTCTTTTATAACTCGAACGCGAAGAGTGCAAAGTGCAGCGGCGCTCTGAGATCTCTTGATAAATGATATTTTATTTTTAAAACTCACATGTATGGAGATACAAATAAAATGCAAAAAAAATGTTATGAAAGCTAGCTTTCCACTGCATTATTTCTGATAAAGGTTCCTACCTAATTTACAATTATGACAAAGTTCAGTTAGTAGCTTATTTACCTAGTCACAAAGTCCAAACACTGCGTTAAAAAATATTAATAGTCAAATTGTATACCTACTTAAGTAACTTTTTGAACTTCGCAAAAAGAAAATCGACTCTTCATACAAATCGGCTAATTGATACCCCTTTGTAAAAGCTAATAATATTTAGGGGCCGCCCTGATTGGACACTTTTTAGTGTTCCGTACCATAATTAGCAAAACGGAACACTTATAGAATCATCTCGGTGTCTGTTCGTCCGTCCGTCCATACGTCTGTCACAGACAGGCATTTTTCTCGGAGACCGTAAGACACAGGGAGCTGAAACTTGGCACAGTTATATAGCAATTAACGGTCCAATGACATAAATGAAGTCAAAAAAGCTTAATGTTTATATTGAGGGGCAGTTTTAGGGGTCGGAAAGAGATGAAAAACAAAATTTTTGTTGCTACTATATTGTGTGGGGTATCAAATGAAAGCTTATCAAAATACGAGTCGAAAATTAATTGTTTAAAATGTATCTTTTAAACTTTGTTGAACATCATTTTTCAGTAAACCCAGACAAACTGCTGTTCCCAACGATATTTCAAAAAACTAGAGCCACGTAAAATCTTTAAAAAATACGCACATTAGAAATAAGGTGTAGATGGCGGGAAAATTATCAGACTGGTACTAACTTGGAAAGTTTTTTTTCTATGCCTAAAAAACTACCACCAGTGTAAAATGATCTTCAGTTACTATGTATATACACATACTAAGTAAGTGTCAATTTATGGTCTTCAAATACCCATTTTAAACAACTGATACTACGAAACACTTATTGCCCGAGTCCCGACTCGCACTTGGCAGGTTTTTAAATGGGGTTTATACAAAAACAGATATGTCTTTGATGATTTTTTTTTAATTTATGATTTTTTAAATTAGATTAGATAAAGATTTATTTTGCATCTTTATTTCCCAAACACAATGTTCATATTGTTGGATTAGAAAGCCACGAGGATTTTTTTCTGTAACCTAGTCTGCAATAGTCGTCGCGACTAAATAAGAGCCTATAGAACAAAAGTTATAGCTACTACCCCGCTAACGAAATTTCCCCGCTCGACTATACAGGGTGTTAGGGTAAATAGTTGCATTACTTTAAGGTGTGATTCTACCTATGATACTGAACAACTTTCCATAAGAAACCTTTAGGAAATTAGCAAACAATTTTGTTGACTTTTCATACAAACGTTCGTTCAGCTGATTGCATTTAGTATTCAAAAATTTTTTTTAAAGTTTTCTATAGCTTTCTTAGGGAAGGTTGTTTAGTATCATGGGTGTAATCACCCCTTAAAGTAATGCAACTGTTTACCCTAACACCCCGTATACATACTTTTTGTGATCAACTGACCAAAAAAAGCAGCTATTCTATTGTTGATTTTAACTAATAATATGTAGAACTATTATACAATTACCTATTCTGTGCTAATACCATCGAAGTTTTGACGTTAAATAATCTTAAATCCAGACCGTTAACCGATGGCGAACTAAGTTCAGACCCGATTAACTCAGTTGCCGCTACAACTGTGAACAAAGTGTCAACTACATAGTTCTGTACAACTGAACTGAACTGTCTGATACAATTACACTCAACTATCCAGCTAGACGATTCGAATCAGACCTCTTGGAGAAACCAATTTCTTGAGATACTTGTACAGATTGAGTTCGTTATTATATTTTTAGAAATTGAAGATGGGCAATCGACAAGTAACGTATCCATCTTTGATTAAATAAAAACAGGAAGATAGGTGACTGGCCTACAGAATATGGACCGCATAAATTGAGCCCCCGTCGCCTAATTTCCTTAGTTGCAATACGAGCGGCATTGCGTGATTTGAGTTACTTTTTATTTCAGGTGGAATAAACGTACCACAATGCCGTCGTGTGCTTTTACTCCATGTACAAATTATTCAATAAAAAAAACAATTCACATGGCATTTACTTTTCACTCGTTAGATACATGAAAAGCAAGTCCATTTTTCGAGTATGTAATGCAAGAACGTCACCTATCTTCCTATTTTAATTTAATCAAAGGTAACCATAGTTTAAGCACTTGTTCACTTGCGCATACTACTTAGGGTGCGTTTTCACTGAAGCAGAGCAGATCGGAGCGTAAAATCAACCAATCAAATTGCTAAATTTTCCTCGCTTGTCATCAAACTATACCTTTTTAACCAACTTCAAAAAAGGAGGAGGTTCTCAATTCATCTATAATGTTTTTTATGTTTTTTACGCCATAAATTACTCATTTCTTGACCGGTTTAAACGATTTTTGTTTTCATTCTGAAGAATTAACCTCTGTGTTGGTTCCATTATAATTTAATGAAAATCGTATGAAGCGCTTCGGAGTTACACAACAGAACTCCTCAAAAGTTGGCAGCAAATCATCGGCAATTGAAGCATTTGCTTCGTATCGATGTAACTCTTGCTGTGTATAACTGATATCAGAGTCGAACTAATATAAATTATGACCACAGAAAATCGTGAAATAAACCAATTTTTAACACCAAATTAAAAACCGACTTTGTCTTATTGGAGTCGGTGTCATATAAAAGTATTGATATTCCTACACCTAAACTAAAATGCGTTACATACCGAAGGGGGTGCTTCAGGCCATCAAACTGAACAACTTTTAACATAGGACCAAAATTTAAATTGCGAAAAAATATCTGCTGATGCATAGAAAACGTCTATGGCGACTCGACCCAAATGTGTTTCAATGTGGTTCCGTAGTGAAACTTGTTCAATTTTGATGGTCTAAATCTAATTAACGCATTTGAGTTTACAGTCTGTATACTCATTCTTCTTATGTTTTTGTTCGTAACTAACAAAAAACTAACGACACTGATCAGTTTAAACTGTTTGTAAATTCTGGTGTTTGGGGCGTCCTTCTGAAAATCCGTGAAATTGAGGAAGTTTGTAATCATTTTATTCATTAACTATGGCACTTCTTAAGCAGAAAAATAATGCAAAAAAAATAATGAACGATCTACACGACATGAGAAGTGATTTGTTTTTTATAGAAATCTATTTTATTTAATAAAACAGAAGAAAAGGAATCTAAAGTTCCAGTTGCAAGTTTTTTTCCAGTTGTAACCATTTTGGTCTTACACCGTTGATCGGAAGAAAATACTTACTTCACAATACAACATAGAAAGATTTGTATTCTTATTTTTTGAAAATTCATAAAATATCATCTCATTTTTCAAAGAAAACGGCTAAATTCTGACCTGAGGCACGCGCTCGTTCACATCGATTATAGTTACGATATAGATATTGGTATGGCGAGTCGTGTTCTCGAACGATAATATACTTTATCATTATTAACTTAGATGAAATTAAAATTATCTAAGCTTATTTATCACAATGGAGCTACTACTACAATTACAATCTACATGCGATGGATATTTCCAAATGATAACAAATCAGTTGATGACATCACGGCCACTAAGTAAACGTTTTTGTGCGTCACTGCGTGTGAATGACTCATCAGTACCTGTAATAAGGTAGGTACGGTAAATTCGTAGCGGCCCTCAACGGCTCGTTAGCTCAGCGGTCAGAGCGCCCAATTAAACTTTGTTTATCAGAGGTGGTCGGGGGTTCAAATCCCTCACGAGCTCACTTCATAAATTTTTTCTGTCTCCAATGTTTAATTAATAATACGTGAGCGAAAATTCATGGTCAATGCATTAATCATTTACGTTATTGTAGTACAATCTTAGTACAATTGCAATGGCTTGAGTCTTTGATTAATATAATCTCAGATTAAAGATAATCTTAACTATTATAAAACTGTAACAAACGTGTGTCTGTACACTGAAGATATTTACAAAAAAACGATGACGATATGGTTTTTAGATGCCCCTGACTCCAAATCAATCTTTTTTTTTATTAGAATGGTTGTCCATATGTTTATATATTTTAGTGCGAGCATCACGCGAAAACTACTGAATCGATTTTGATGAAACTTTTTTGGTTTTATAGCTTATGATCTGGTATATAATTTGTGCGGACGAAGTCGCGGGTTAACTGTAGTGTATAATAAAGTCGCTATCCGTCTGTCCTCATCATTTCTGTGTGATTTGTCACACCATTAATATAAAATCATTGCGTACGTCTTTAGGATGAAATTGATATCATTAGCATCCTTTTAAACTAAGAGTCTAATCTACCCATCAAACTAAACAACTTTTACTATGAAAGCAAACGATCGGAACAAAAAAAAATCTGCTGTTGCATAACATTTGAGTCGAGTAGGCTTTGCAGTTTAGTATGAAACATCAGATTTTATTTTTGCTCCGATCGATTTGCTCCCATTGTAACCCCCATCCCCCCGCTCCCATTGTAGTTTGTGTGTTCAGTTAATCAATTCTATCAATAATCTATAACTACTACCCTATGAAGAAATGGCCGATATTGTTCTTATCTTTCCGATTATCGATCGATTTTTACTATACGACTGTTTTAGTCGATTTTTCTGTGATATTGTATTTTCCCAGCGATTCTTATTGTATTTTTACTTTGATAGATATTGTATTTTCCTGATCATCATTTCCATCATCTGACATTGCCAGCTTTATATTTGTTATGTGTCAAATATTAGTATTATATTGTCCGGGATCAATCAATAAATAAACAAATCAGGATCATCAATAATCGTGAAAAAACGTATTCGAAATCGATTATCGTCATGCTGTTTAGGAGCGCCCATTACATGGATCGCCCTTATTTTGTCTAAATTGCTTATCTTATCATCTATCACTATTGACAAGGAGGTAATTGCATCCTCATTGCGTCGATAGTCACATTTTGTAGTCGATGGCGTCGATAAAATTAAGATAATGAAACCTCGAAGAAATTTATGCAAAAATTCAATTCAGAACATATCGGCTCGTTAGCTCAGTGGTCAGAGCGCCCAGTTAAACATTGTTTGAAAGAGGTGGTCGGGGGTTCAAATCCCTCACGAGCTATAAATTTAATTTTACTAATATTTTATAAGCGGCACTTGCGTCAATAGTAATTCGGAATGTCAAGTTATTTTTGGAGGGCTGAATCGAAATCCATATGGAGATAATTGTCTCAATAACAATATTTTCTATGTTAGCAATTTTAAAATAAAAGAATTACATATATTTTTATAAAATAACGAGCTTTTACCGCTTTTACCTACCGAATTAACTCAGGGTAGAATAGCTCTCTCAGTTGTTTTTCTATACAAAAAATTAATGGGTTTCCAACTTAACCTGTGGTTAATTTCTAACCCAGGGTAAACGCAAGTGGAGTTAAATGTATTTAATTCTTTATTTTTAAAAATCGCTTTCGTCCGCATAAATTTTGAAAAAGTTTAACAGCCCGCAAAACAAATGTTATTGGATTCAAACAACCTCTGTGGAATAAGTGGTATTCCAAACGTGTTTCCATGTTTTTTTTTCTTTTTTCTTGTGTTTCTATGTTATCGGAACTGTGTATCTGATAGATATTTTGTGTTTCTATGTTATCGGAACTGTTTATCTGATAGATATCGAAAAATAATCTTTTTTCCCGCCTGTGATTGAACCGTAGAATCTAAAACGTGAAAATGATTACAATTTTGCAAATTCACCTACAATATTCTTTCAATTATAAGTATCGATTATGGAGAAACATTTTTAGGTTTTGTGTTTATTCGTTAACTTGTATAAATTATATAAACTTTTATTTAAAATAAAACTTCAAATGACTATTCCAAGTATAAAAAAATCTTGATCAATATCAGCCAATTGCAATAAATGAGGCAAGCTGATTGGAATCGGACGGGATGAGATTTTTTGTCCCATTCCCGGCACAGACGTCAATCCCGGGAACACGGGAATCAGAGATATCGAAGCAATTTAACGTGGTACAGTCAGCAGCACAACTTTGACCCAAATTAAAGGTTGAAATGAAACCAATTGTGATTGACTATCAATGATGTTGATAAATTTATCAATAATGTTATCAAAACCACTCACAGTAAGATAGTGTTAACATTAAAGAAATCTATTGTGAAAGGTTCCTTCATTCTACACAATGAGCGTCCAGTAGTATTTTAATGTATTGATAGATGGCGCTACGCTCTTCGTGAATAAAGGTAGATTTTTTCCATTGAAACAATAAAGAGGCGAAATAAGATCAAAAAGATGCCAACGCATCTTTTAACGAAATATTTAACTATTTAAAAACAATTTTAATCCTACGTCTTAATCGTAAATATTAAACTATTTCTTACTTCTGACATTTTGCGGTATGGGCGCGATCCCATGGCCTTTAAAAAATGTTTGGCGAGGCACAGTCTTGACACGATCTAACACAGTTCTCTATGGAGTGATAAACATGCCATCTGTTGAGCTTTTAGGAAGTGAATATAAAAAGAAAAGCAAAACGCTCATTTCAGAAAAATAATCAAGACATGCGTCCCAAAAAAAAACAAGTATATTATAATATAATTCGGTACATTTCTATTACAATTATCCGCCGCTAATGATTCGTTGCGGGCGGGAATCGGGGATGATGGGATTGAATGTACCCATTAACCTTAATGGAGTTAATCGGCAAGCTCTAATGGGTGATTGGATCCCCTGCCGATCTCCCCCCAGGCTAGGTCACTTTATCTTTGTTACGTAAACAATGTTAGCAGTTTAAAAAAGGTCAAGGTCATTAATTTGTTTTTCTTTCGAAATTTTTAGGTACTAATTGAACTGGCTGGATTTCAAACGTTGACGGAAAACTGAACTGTAGGCCTACCATGAGTTTTCACTGTACGTTACTACATTTGTTTTTGGGTTATCTATCTTCATGCTGCATTTCGATGCAATAGATGCAATAATGAGCGACTAATTAAGGCGGGGCATACAGACATGCAGACAGAATGGACGAAATGTACAAGGATTCCTTGTTTGACTGCAGAACCCTAAAAAAGAGTAAATAATTTATAAAAAGGATTTATCAAGAAAAGGTTCTCATTAACCATCGCTCATGTAGGTTGCGAAGTTTTCGATGTTTAAAAAAACAAACACAACGTCTTACAAACTTTCAATAGGGTATTTGACAGCATGTAAAATAAAGGATCTATGGTATCCGTATTGAATATGAATTTTGCAAACCAACTATATAGTCAGTTAAGAAAAATACTGGATATTTTAAGAGAAAATCGACAAAGAAAATAATGTTTTTGTCTACTTTAGTCACGTGATCGTAAACGACTTTGATTGGCCGAATGTTTGATGACGTCAAGTGCTTGTAAACAGTTGCGTGTAGAGTGTAAGTTTCGTACAAAGTTTACGTCATCGTGACGTCACCTGCTTGTAGCCACGTATTTTGTCAAGAAAAGCTTCTTCGCGGGATATTTAAATAATAATTTTTGTTTTGGTTTTTTCTTGCACTATACAGGGTCCATCTTAATATGCTGACTCTTTTTAAGGGCATGATCAGACCATCACACTGAACAACTTTAACTATGGGACCAACATCGAAATCGCGAAAAAAAATCAGCTGTCCCATACAATTGGCTAAAGTAGGTTTGCAGTTTTGTATGGAGCAATTGATTTTTTTTTCGCGATTTCGATGTTGGTCCCATAGAGAAAGTTGTTCAGTTTGATGGTCTGATCATCCCCTTAAAAAGTGTCAGCATATTAAGAAGGACCCTGTATGTAATGGAACGTAAAATATACCTACATTTTCAATAGAGTTCTTAGACATTAGTGATTTAACGTAGAACAGTTTTTATATCAAATACCCTATTTCGTCTTCTATAATGAGCGAGGGGTCTCGATTTAAAATCTTGCCGATCTCTTGGACCCTCAATTTGCCTAACAAGCGAAAACATTCGGAAATCGAGGTGCGTGTTCCGCAAATCGAATATAGACCCTTAGGTCAAGTAGGGGGATAACGATCCTTATTGCACCACCCTGATTATTATCTGCTCCAAGATTCTTTCGAGTAGAGTGAAATTGTCAAGTGAGGTTCGCTTTATTGTTTTTAGGGTTCCGTACCCAAAGGGTGAAAACGGGACCCTATTACCTCAGTATTAGGTACTATAAGGCTTATAGTATGGCAACGCTCTTGATTTAATACCAAAACATAAACACATGAAATTCAACACTGCAACAGCCTACATCTTTAATTTAGGATCATATACAAGGTGTTACATAAATACAAATAAACATTTTAAGGGGGTGGTAAAGACCATAAAACTGATCAACTTTCATTACGGGACCAAAATCGAAATCGCGAAAAAAAATCTGATGTATCCTACTAAACTACAAATCTACTTGAGCTAAATGTATGGGACAGCTGATTTTTTTTTTGAAATTTCGGTCCCATAGTCAAACTTGTTCAGTTTGATGGTCTAAACAACCCCTTTAAAAGTTTTAAATATATACAACGTGTTTATGAATTAACGCAAAACTAGAAAGTAGTTTGTTTAGAATCGAGAGCAGAATCTAATTATCATGTTTTCAACATAGGTAATGATTATCAAAATATTAAATAAGTGGTTTGTAAAATTTAAAATTTTCTGAACTCGATCTCAACCCACCGCACCGGCACACTCACCCTAGTTACTACCAAAACAAGATTCTTAAAATGTATACATGAGCACACTAGCGCCTTCATTCATTGCTGAAATGATAACAAATAATTTTTGCCTCAAAACTTCAAATGCGAATAACTTAAAATTTTAAGTATCAAAATAATGAAATTATTGCTTTAATATAATTACTTAGTTATAAATCAGTTGGGGTGTATGAGGTTTTGCGCTTATTCATTAACACGTTGTATGTTTACTTTTGTAACACCTTGTATATACGGGGTCCTTCTTTATATGCTGACCCTTTTTCAGGGGATGATCAGACCATCAAACTAAACCACTTTCTCTATGGGACCAACATCGAAATCGCGAAAAAAAAACAGCTGTCCCATACATTTAGCTCGAGTAGGCTTGCAGTTTTGTATGGAATAGCAGATTTTTTTTCGCGATTTTGATGTTCGCGATTTCCATATAGAAAGTTGTTCAGTTTGACGTTCTCATCAACCCCTTTAAAAAGTGTCAGTATATTAAGAAGGACCCTATATTATATAGAAGATCAATGTTTAGAATACTCACGGTGCAGGTATGGTTAAATTTTCTGTCACTACTCGGTTACCAAAAATGCGAAACAAAACGCCATCTTACCAGTTTTTCTGTTTATCTTTATCTTTGTCTACAATAGGAGCTTGAAAAATTGTAAAATTGTAACTGGACCATACTTGCACCCTAGGGCTATAGTTTAGTAGTATGGTTTTACGGTACATTTTTCATTTCCAATAATAAAAACGTACTCAGACAAAGACTATAAAAGCATAATTAACTAAGAAACTCCTAAACAAAAGCCCTTATTCTAGCATGAGGTATTGTAAAGGGAGGTACGTTATATTGTAACAACCACACACTAATTAGCCATCCAACTTCTGTTGTTATATTATCACAGGCTCTGTAGTTTATATAACATTCAGATGGTATATTATATACTTACACTGTAGCGAATAATTATTTTAATGCACATTTTGATGTTGAAGATTTTTGTTGCTAAGGAAGATAGGTGACTGGCCTACAGCGTATGGACCGCATAAATTGAGCCCCCGTCGCCAAATTTCCTTAGTCGCAATAAGCATATGCTCACGACCAGATTCCCCGAAGGGGTAGTCAGAGATATTCTGAAACCACAGAACATCCACGTTTCACCAGTAGTACCGAAACCCTGTCCAGTGTGACGGGGAGTGAGCCCGTCGACACTTTTAAATGGACAGTGGGTACAATAAATGCCTCGAAATTGAAGCATGCAGGTTTCCTCACGATGTTTTCCTTCACCGAAAAGCCAGTGGTGTTACAAATCGTACATAAATTCCGAAAAACTCATTGGTACGAGTCGGCCTGGACGGGGATCGAACGATCGCCTCCTGCACGGCAGGCAAGGTTACTCGCCACTGGACCACCTTAGTCGCAATACGAGCGGCATTTCGTGATTTAGCTATTTTAGGCGGAATAAAGGTACCACAATGCCTTCGTGTGCTTCTACTCATTGTACAAATCATTCAAAGAGAAAAAAACATATCACACGGCATTACTTTTGACTTTTAAGGTACATGAAAAGCATTATTCGATTATGTAATGCGAGAACGTCACCTATCTTCATATTTTAATTTAATCAAAGTTGCCGTGTGAACATCACAACTTTTACAGTTTACCAGGGAAGTTGAGCATTTAAATGTTACACAATAAAACACGTTTGTTTGTGGATTACTTAAATTATGGGTTTTTACTTGAATTTAAGGACGATTGAAATTTCAAATAAGCAAATGGTCAACAAATGACATAACTTAAACGTGTAACATATTTATTAGCATATAACAACCACAGCAACCATGAACATCTAACAGATCGTATATTGATCATAGCATTGGCACCAGAGCACAAGTAAGAGTCAACAACTATTTTGGAGGCAGGTTGTCAGATCGTACCATCATTGTACATATAATGAAATGTCACCTTCATTAAGAACTGAAGAAAGTAAGCGAAGGTTCGGTAGATTATTTAAAATTCATCTGCTCAGCTCCATTCAATAAAATAGAGATTGTTTTATGTTAACGATATTATTGTATCGAGACTCTCGATCCCACAGATAACGTGGAAACGGTTTTGTGGGACTTTCCTATGTATGCATAATACAGAAATAATGTTTTTGAAATTGGTAATTGTTGAATTTTTGATCTTCGTATTTGCTATTTGCTGGCTATTTTGTGTATAATAATAGCCCTTACATGTCATGCTCGTTTATACACGCTGCAATATGCAAGCAACGCACTACCTGATTAGGTGTACGCCTACGCCGTAACGATCTCTCGCGACGTTATTTACCTGATTAATAATGCTCGTCGGTAATCTTCCTATTTCGAGACATAAATATGGTTGCAAGCGAGAGCGAGATGACAGTCAGAGGTAGCTGATGCGCAATTGCTCATTGTTAAATCTGTTACTATAATACGCTTGTCACTGGACTGGATCCGTGCACGCCATGCTAAATCTATGGTGCACGCTGATTTACTTGGTAGTTTACAGGATGCAACCTACCTCAGTGGTCTAATGGTTAAGAGGATTAGGCTCCTGACACGGAGGTAATGGGTTCGATTCCCTAGTATATCGATATATCACTTCTAGCGTTTTTCCCCAGTTGGTTAGGACATTGCAGGCCGCATCAACTGATCCTCTGAAAAGGAAGATGATTCCGTGCTTCGGATCGCACGTAAGCTGTTGGTTCTGGCTACTATCTCTGAAGGTAGTAGCCGTTACATAACAACCACGTCAGAGGCCGTGAGGCGGTCTGAAAACTCTGACACCAGGGCTTGCTGTCCACACGATAAGATGAAAGATGTAAATAATCTATCTTCAAATTAAGTGCATGAACAACCACCTAACTTGATCTCTCTTTGCATCATCATCATCATCAGCGGATTATCCTCCACGGCTGAACATATAGGAGGCCTCTCCCAAGGAGCGCCACAAAACTTTATTCTCGGTCTTCCTGATCCAGTCGCTCCCCGCTACCTACTACTTAGGTACACTATTTGTATGAATTTTAACCATTATGTAGACTTTAATAATTACAAAACTACTCAGTCAATTTCTCAGCACAGAGCGTCATATTAGGTAATATGTATAATGTCGTCTCAAGATGGCTCGCGGAGTTAATTAATTTCCGGTATCCGGTAGCAGTCGGCTTGATTATTACTCGTAAGTAAGGATGCCCCCAGCGAGGAGTCATGCCTAAATGAAATTTATAAAGTAATCAATTTCTATAAATATCTTAATAAACTAATAACGTTAAAAAAGATAGTGAAGCGCTCGTTGGCGTAGTGGAGCTTCAGATCAGATCACGAAGTTAAGCAACGTCAGATCCGGTCAGTCTTTGGATGGGTGACCGTTTAGTGGTATTTCATCTCGAGCGTTTCTGTGCTTCGGAAGCACGTTAAGCAGTTGTTCTCGGATAGTTCCGTCAAATGGTGTTGTAACTATTCGTTAAGCCAGGTCAGAGAGAGGCCTATTAAGGCGGCTTGAAAATTCTCTGACGGTAAGTTGACCACTAACTTTGCCTACACCGACACGCAATGGGCCCGCCCGCGTGGTGGAGAATGGCCCACTCCCTCTCACCCTTATTCGTGGGAAAAGGCCTTGCTCTGCAGTGGAATTCTACAGGCTATAACTTTTTTTTAGAGAGAAAAAGGTATTATTTAGCTTAGCAGAGGCACACCTTGAACACTTTACTTAGCTATCATTTCATACAAATGGGAAAAATTTAGAAGAAGAGTTAAGTATGTGCGATACTGAGTGTGTGCGGGCGAGACAAGAATACGCCACTGCCTACATCATTGTTTATACATCACTAGAGTTAACCCGCGACTTCATCCGCAGAAATTATACACCAAATTTTAAGTCAAATCACAAGATATAAAATTAAAATCTGTTAATACAGTTGAATCGAGTAGGCATTGCAGTTTAGTATGAAACAGAACAGTTTTGCTACGATCGGTTTGCTCCTATTGTTCAGTTTGATGTGTAGACTCTTAGTTTAAAAGGATGCCAAG
Source organism: Agonopterix alstromeriana (assembly GCA_963924505.1). Classification (NCBI taxonomy): domain Eukaryota; kingdom Metazoa; phylum Arthropoda; class Insecta; order Lepidoptera; family Depressariidae; genus Agonopterix; species Agonopterix alstromeriana. The sequence goes on along the minus strand of OZ004662.1, from coordinate 9,688,902 downwards.
CCAATGATAACAATTTCACTCTGTATACACAAAACAAACTAACAAGAACACCTTTTTTCGAAAGTTGGTTGAAAACGGGTTCTCTCCAAAAAGTTCGCAGTCGGATAAGCAAAGAGTTTTCATACGTAGCAGTTTTTTTTCTTAGCCGTCATTCAAATTGAGAACATCAAAAATGAACTAAAATTTTAAATTGACGTCCGTCATCCTCTTATTATCGGCGTAAAAAATTATAAATTATTAATATTTTTTTTAACAACCACTATGTATTCTATTTCAACTTAAGGTAAAACGTTTTTAATTTTACTTTAATAACAAAATGTAGCCTATTTATTATTTGCCAAAAGCCCACTTGTCGATTTTTAAAATATTATTTTATGCTTTGAACTGACATTGGGCTCCGTTCTCGGTAATAAAGTATCCTTCAGAATAAACATTTACTTTTTTGTGTTTATAGCTTGCGTATAATATTAAAAATAATTTTGAAGAAGTCAAAATCAATGTGCATTTACAAGTAGTTACTTGACTAAATAAAGTTTGATGGAAATTCAAAAATGTAGGTATACTTAGTAGAAAATAACTGCGGGAAAGATAGTGTCATAAAAAGAACTTATTTCCGTAGCTTTACCTGTATGTTGCTGAAACATGATAGAAGCAAGCAGCGCAGAGAGCACAGTCACAGAGTCACCGCCAACATGCCTGGTAATTTCTACTGTTATAAAACTAACAGAAGAGTTCATAAAAAATATGAAAAAAAGTTACGATATGGTTTTTAGGTGTCCCTGGTTCCAATCACAAAGTTATGTATTTCTTGTGTCTATTTGTTTTTTTTTTTCTTTGTTCGCGCATCACGCGAGAACTACAGGACCGATTTCGATGAATTTTTGTTTTTGAAAACATATTTTTGCGAATACCTACCTAGATTTAAAATCTGGTATTTCATTTATCTCGCTACGATGACGGGAACCCATGCGGACGAAGTTGCGGGTAAATTCTTCACAAAGTAGCTTTTCAGAAATACGTTGTAATAATAAATAATAACATGTGTAAATCTTACTTTGGACTGTTTATTATACTTATTAACACGATATGAGTATTTATTTACGTGGAAAAAATTAATTACACAATCCACTTAAGCAACATGCGATGCGTCGGCAACATTGTGTCTTCAAAGAAATCGCGTTCGAAAGAAATTGACACACAAACATACATACATACATTCGAAATACATAACCCTTCTTCTGGCGTAGTCAGGTAAAAATACAAAAGACCCTTTTAGGCCTGCCACACACATACTCGGAATTAGGATTTTGTATGAATTTTACCTCTCCAGAATTCGGTTTGGAATTACAGAGGCATCAAACACATACAAAATCAGAATTCCTTTACGGAATTCCGGACGTATGGAGGTAGCCCTTAATTGATCTTGAATGATGAATTTGCTGAATAACAACAATATTACATGTGTTTAAGGATGGAAAGTATCATGGTCCCACCCTCATAAATATTATCTTCCAGTCTTTGCCTGCTACCATCTTGTACTCTAACTTTCAGGATTTAGCAAAAGACGATGACGAAGCCGCACGCCGTGAGGCGACATTCCGTTTCACAGTACCAAATATCAGTCAGTTAAAAGAACAAGTGTTATCATCGCCGTGCTACGTCAGATGCCTCCCGTGGAAGATCCTGGTCGCCATCAGATACACGACTACGCCGGATCGACAGCAGCACAAAGCTCTAGGCGTATTTATACAGTGCAATGCCGACTGTGATTCTCCTGGCTGGTCCTGCTATGGTTTAGGAGAACTAAAGCTATTGACGCATAAATCTGATGGAGAACATCTTTGTAGAAAATTGCATCATATGTATCATGGGTAAGAATTTATATTCAAATAGGTACCTACCTACCTACTATGCAAGTTGAGCTAGTCTTTGCCTTACCAACAAAACTATTTGTCTTCCCAATGTTTCCTGCAACTTCTTAAGTATTATAATATGAAATTGTGCCTTTTGGGAATACATGTTGATAATAACTACGTCTCTCTGATTTCGGGTTCTAATTTTTTTGTCCAAACATAAAATCAAAAGTAATCGATACGAGTAGTTAAGCATCAAAAAATCATTTCATACGTTCAATGAATTTGAAGGCCCGAGTCGGTAGTGATAGGTTCATGCTGTGCCGTGGGTCGCGGGTTTGAATCCCGTAAGGGGCAAATATTTGTATGATGAATATGAATATTTGTAGCTGAGTCAAAAATCGGCGAAATTCAAGTCTGACTACGGACTCTCTCACCATCGATACATTCCTACAAAGGAGACGTTTACAAAATGTATGACGCCCCGGCCAAGACCACGTATACGAAAATTGCAAAATGTGTGTTTGCAGATCGCAATCTAGACTCTAAGCTACTGAATCACGCGCTATTTTTTTTTTTGTTTTATAAGTTGTGGGCATGCCCACTGTGCCTACAACGGTAGATCCTCGCTTGCTGATGTGTCGATAAAGCACTGCACGCGTGATTTACGTCACGAAAATTCGGCAGGTGCGTTCCTACACTTAACTAGTTGCACGGTTGGTGGAGGGGCATTCGCACCTGTGCAGTGTGCATGCTGTTGTTTACAACATGTAGCCTGCTCAAGTACCTTAGTGTGATGTGATGACACATCTGCCGAATTTACGCAACGTCATTTACGGCTACTAAGAAATGGCGCGTAATAGTTTCTAGGGAAAAGCGTATTTTACGTCGGGTAAATTCGGCAGATGTGTCATCACACTTAAAATGTGTATGTAGCTCGCATCGTGTCATCATCATCATCAGCCTTTAAAAATCCTACGGGAGGGCACAGGCCTACCCTTAAGGAGGTATAGGCGTTATTCCTCCACACGTGTCCCATGCCATTCGGATTGGTAGACTTCACATCGCATCGCATCAACATTTCTTCTTCAGTGAATTTAGGTTTCCTCACGATGTTTTTTCTTCACCGTTTGAGAGTAGTCTGTATTACGTACATAAGTTATAAAAACTTATTGGTACATGACATGTCGTCAGTGCGGTTTCGAACCCGGACCCTCATGATTGAGTGTCCATACCTCTCCGCAACGCACCACAGACACTCTACGCATCGTGTACACACGGCGACACATAAAGTTATGCCAAACCAACATAAGCTGGCCGCGCGTAGGGTAAATAACGAATAACGTCGCGCGGCCAGCTTATTACCCGACTGCGACAGAAGGAGGGTTATGTTTTTCGAGCGTATGTATGTATGTATGTATGTATGTATGTATGTATGTATGTATGTATGTATGTATGTATGTATGTATGTATGTATGTATGTATGTATGTATGTATGTATGTATGTATGTATGTATGTATGTATGTATGTTTGTATGTCTATTTCTTTGGCACGGCCTACAGCCTAAACGGCTTGATGGATTTTAACGTATGGGGTGTCATTGGATTCGTAAAAATCGTGAGAGTGACATAGGGTATATTATTTCAAGATGGCGTCTACAAATTAAAAAAGAGAGGGGGAATAAACAATTTTTTTTTGTTAAAAATTACAATATGGGTATCAAATGAAAGCTAGTGATCAGATTCGATTCCAAATATATAAATATTATAGTACTTTTATGTTAACATTCGACACAAGACTAAAAAGTATGAAATAAACTAAATTATTAAGATAAACAAAAAACCCGACTGCATAAAAAACCTATTAACTGAAAAGAGAAAAACAAGCTCTAAAATCACTAATCAGCTATAACACCTGTATATAAGCTAATATAATTTGAATGTTATTAGGTAGGTATTGCAGGCGGGGTCTAAAATAACCAACCAAAAATCTCCTTTGTCCCCGTTTGCGATACCTACCTAATAACATTCAAATTATATTAGCTTAAATACAGGTGTTATAGCTGATTAGTGATTTTAGAGCTTGTTTTTCTCTTTTCAGTTAATAGGTATTTTATGCAGTCGGGTTTTTTGTTTATCTTAATAATTTAGTTTTTTTTGTTTTATAGCTTGAAGTGTCGCCGTGTGCTACAAGCTGCATAAATAATAAATTTTTATTTTCCATTTCACAGGAAAGAAGACGACTGGGGTTTTACACACTTTATTTCCTTTAAGGATCTAACTAATCCTGTTAACGGTTATGTAAAGGATGATTCAATAACAGTTGAAGCACACATTGTCGCTGAAGCCCCACACGGCATGTCGTGGGATTCTAAAAGGCACACTGGGTTTATTGGTATGTTCACAGTAAAACATGAATAACATCGTCATCATATTCTTGGCCATCCTGTCGCCGACCGGCCAAGTCAACATAATGTATTAAATATAGAAGCTTGAAGAACACTTATTAAACGTCAAATTTTTTTTTGAAGCTGCCATCGCGTCGGAACGTGTTGTCGTTGTAGAGAAGATGCGGCCAGAACCTCTACAAAATAACACGTCTTAATAACTATTACAATATAAACTCTTAAGCTAAGGTTACGAGCTGAGAACCTATGAGTCCTTGTATATACAGGGTCCTTCTTAATATGCTGACCTTTGACAAGTTATATGTCAAGATAGACAGTCGAAGCCATAGATTTAGCATATACTCGTACTACGTTAGATCGGCTACGGATTATCCAAGGCGACCAAAAAAAAACGAAAATTTAAAAGCGGGATTCTTTCCGTTGACAACTGACGCTAGGTCCATACAGGCTCATAGCGTGTTCGAGAATTGGTCTCGTCTATCTATCTCGCTCTAACATTCGTTAATGCTGTGCCCTTTCTCTTTCGCATTTCCGATCTAACGTAGTATATGCTAAATCTATGGTCTTAGCTACGAACACGTCGAAAAAAATTGCGGCCAGTCATGGCCGCTAAACCCTATCGCTATGCACGCACACAGAGATAAGTTGTTTGACGCCCCACGCACACCAAGGCCCAGGCACAGTTGGCCCATTTGTTTTATTACGTTAGAAGCGTGAGGCTCTATTTTAACATATAATTAATCAAAGATGCTGACGGTTTTTTAAGAGGATGATCAGGCCATTAAACTGAACAACTTTTTGTATAGGAACAACATCGAAATCTCCAAAATAAAATCAGCTGTCCCATACATTTGAGTCGAATAGGATTGCAGTTTTGTACGGAACAGCTGATTTTCTTCGCGATTTCGATGTTAGTCCCATAAATAAAGTTGTTCAGTTTGATTTTGATGGTCTAATCATCGCCTTAAAAACCGTCAGCATTTATTAATAAAGACCTTATACAAGTACAATACTGCTACTACTTAACTGCTCCATACAAAACTGCAAACCTACTTTAGCCAAATGTATGGGACAACTGATTTTTTTTTCACGATTTCGATGTTGGTCCTAATAGTGAAATTTGTTCAGTTTGATGGTCTGATCATGGTCTGATCCTTAAAAAGTGTCAGCATATTAAGTTGGACCCTGTATAGGTATGTATTGTATATCGTTGTCTAATCATTATAATACAAGTCTGGGCTAGATTCCGGTACTTAAATTGAGACTAGATAATCTGTGTGACAATGTCCAAGATATTTATATTGATTTATTTATTCTTATTTTTAAAGATATTAAGATACGAAGATTTAATGAAATTTGTGTACATTATGCTAAGTCCTACAAAATTAAAGTGATTCAATGCCCTATCTATGTGAATTGTACCCGCATCAGTCAGTGGGTCTACGAGAAATAAGTCTCCCTCATGAACCCACCAGTGGGGCAAATTAGCGGGTCCACGAGAAAACAGCGCTTGTTCTCACGCTCATTCCTTAGTAACAATGTAATTCGCATCAGTTTCCTATTTATATTGATTGTACAAACATTGCAGGTTTAAAAAATCAAGGAGCGACATGCTACATGAACTCTCTCTTACAAACTCTATTCTTCACAAATGTTCTCCGTAAAGCCGTATACAAAATACCGACAGTCGGTGATGATAGTTCTCGTTCTGTCTCTTTCGCGCTACAGCGAGTTTTCTACGACCTTCAATTCACTGATAGACCTGTTGCTACTAAGAAATTAACCAAAAGTTTTGGTTGGGAGACAATGGATTCGTTTATGCAACATGATGTTCAGGAATTTCTGAGAGTAAGTTATTATTTCGGCGTCAAGGCTTTACCAATATTAAAGATCAATCGTTAGTAATACAATTTTATAAACGTGCACTTCCGATGCAAGCGGCCGATGCGACTGACGCGCGCGTCTGACGCGTGGTTTTGTCATAATATGCCATATGTCTATCGCATCGGCCGCGCGCGTCTGACGCACGCGTAAGTCGCTGGCATCGGAAGCGGCGCCATACGTTTTCATAATAACTAGTATTGTCGCATCGGCCGTCGACCGCGAACCGCGCGCGTCATTCGCATCGGCCGCTGGCATCGGAAGTGCACCTTAAATGTCACCGTTGCGTTAACAGACTCATTTGACGATTCATCGATGCAAATTGAAATCGTATTTCAACTCGAACCGCCACGATCAGAGCGGCGAGTATCAGGCTAAAACTGTTAACTCATTTTCACGAATATTCTCGTCTACTTCATCTGCAATTTTGCCCCGAAACAACCGTGTCAAAGAACTTGCATAGCAACGTGTTTGTGCTCCAACAGTGGGGTATGCAGGGAGTAAGGGACAGCCCTCCGAGTGAACTCAGACCATCAAACTGAACAACTTTCACTATACACTTAATTGTTCAGTTTGATGGTCTAAAACAACCCTTTAAGTATTACTAGGGTGTTTTGTTACACCCTGTAGAGCCTACCGCTGGAACCGCGAAAAATCAGCTGTTTCATACAAAACCTGTACCTACCCAACTCAAATGAATGAAACGGTAAATTTTTTTCGCGTTTCCTGAGGTAGGCTCCAGAATGCAAGTTGTTCAGTTTGATGGTCTGAGTTCACCGTTTCAACATTCAGAGGGCTGTCCCTTACACCCTGTATAAAGACTAATAATTATTTTCCATTAGGTACTACTAGATAAGCTAGAAAGCAAGATGAAGGCAACATTAGTAGAAGGAACTGTACCGAAGTTGTTCGAAGGAAAAATGACGTCATTCATAAAGTGCAAGAACGTTAATTACACAAGCACACGCGCTGAAACCTACTACGATATTCAACTTAGTGTTAAAGGAAAGAATAACAGTAAGTCGTATTGCTTGTCGTACCAGTGGGCCTACCATACCACCTCCGAGAAAACGATAAAAATCATGAAATGCCTCTATCTTTGTTACTTTGTATAGGTACAAAAGCCAGTGCTTTTTACGTATATAACATGTGCAAAGTAACCGAAGTAAAAGCCATGAATGGAGCGAAGCAACCTCAATATTTTTAGCACCATGTCTTAGCTGTGGTCAGAACTCTTTAGGATTATGTGTAGGCATAGTAACTGAAACAGGAACATAGATACTTTTTCTGCTCTACGAAATGGTTATAGACAGAGCACAATCAATCTATATTTTTCCTGAATTGGCCGCCCCTAGTAAAGTGCCGCCTGGGGCATTTGCCCCCTCCCCCCTCCTTCGCTACGCTACAGCTCGCATTTATTCAGTTTATCATTGACAGCTCAGAGGCCAAGGTGTGTTAGGAAGTAGTATGAGAAATAGGACAGTTTTTCTTCTGAAAAACAATAAATGTTGAACCGCTCCACTCAGAACAAAGCCTCGGGGAGTTTATATTTGTATGACATTTCAGTCTATGAGTCATTCAAGGACTACATCAGCACGGAGCTCCTGGACGGTGAGAACAAGTACGACGCCGGTGAGCACGGCCTGCAGGAGGCGGATAAGGGCGTCCGGTTCGATATGTTCCCGCCCGTCCTGCACTTACACCTCATGAGGTTCGAGTACGACCCTCAGAGCGACGCCTCTGTCAAGTTTAATGATAGGTGAGCCAAGCTTATCATCATCATACATACATAAATACATTAACTCACGACCGTTATCCCTTTGGTGGTGGTCAGACATATTACTAAAACTACCAGCTTTCTACAACATGAATTTAAGTTTTAAGATGGAATGACGTATCGTGCTGAGAGGTAGATAGCCTTTCGTAAAATAAACACTAGTTCCGTTCCGTTCCGTTCCGTTGACTCACCAGCCAGCAGTACTGCTGCAAGGACGCAAAGATGACAGCTATACGAGGGGGGCCAGCGCAACAGCTACTCTGTAGAGGTGCTCGCGAGCTCAGAGCATTGCAATGCATGCAATCAAGCTTATAGTTAGGCTTGAAATATTACCTCTATTCGCCTATTAATCGTTTGCATGGCAATACTATGTTCACACGAACTACCCCTCCGAGCTGATGCTGCACTTGCGTCCTCGATATAGACATAAATCTTCTGCCCGAGGCACCAGTGAGCCATGTAGACAGGATAGGAGTGTAGGCTTTTCGCAGTCAGGATGAGGAATGAAAGGAGGTTTCAACCAGCCCGAAACAGGTCATCGTAAAGCCAGTATGTGGAAGATAGATACTATTCTTTAAAATAACCTTAGAAATGAAATTTTAAATCAATTGAATTTTTCGTTGTAAAATAAAGCCTTGTCAGTAGGCAGGATGAATAGTAGGCCGGTGGGGTTGAAATTTGTTGACAATTTTAAACGTCAGGCGACCTATTTAAATGTATATGTTGTAGCGAGTAATATTTTCTTTTGAGTGGCAATTTTAGTCATTTGCGACAGGATATATACCTAGCGTCAGTTACAATGGACCGCTTCCTGTCATTCCTTCATGTAAATCGCAATAATTTGAACAAGGTAACCAGAATTGTAATATGTCAGGTTCGAATTCTACGAGGAAATCAACCTAGACCCATACTTGCAAGATATACCGCAGATTTCGGCGCACTACACGCTTCACGCCGTCCTGGTACATTCGGGAGACAACCACGGCGGTCACTACGTTGTTTTCATCAACGCCAAGGGCGATGGGAAGGTGAGCGATCTGAATTCAAAGACGACACGTTAACAAGTTGTATTGCATGAACTTTACTGTTTTACGTGCGTTCGGCGGACCTTTAGGTCGAAATTTGGGTTCGCTAGTCACATTCGAGCCCACTCTAATAGGTGAAGCCCAGGGTGTCGCCGTTGACGGACACGTCAAGGAGGACATCATCAAATAGTACATGTTCACACATGCTACAGGTCGGGTTACTAAAGCAGGCGCACAACACACATTTACGCAATGCTTTGTCTCAATGCACGCATAAAGGTTGTAGAGAAAAGTATCATTAACCTTTCAACCATATACTCTACCTATCAAACTGAACAACTTTTACTGTGTGTAATGGGAGCAAGTCTGTCAGAACAAAACAAATCTGCTGTTTCATACTTAAGATAATTAGATTTAGTAAGAATTGATCTTAATCAGATCTTACTAAATCTAATTTGATATTCATTCATAATTTCTCGCACTATTTATTAATTAGGTACTAGAACTTCGTAATTGTTTGATAAAGACATAGTTTTTTTATGATTTCTTTCTTTATCTAAGTATAAAAAGCCTCTCAACCTTAGAGAATTCAGAACTCTCTAAGCTCTCAACCAATCCCGGGATCATTATGAAATTGCAAACTACTTAATATTTATTATATTAGGCACGCAGCCCAAAAACAGGTAAAACTACAATTAAAATATAGGTAACTAATTTGGCAAATTAGAATTGCAAACCACGAACATTCTTTGCAACAACCTTTGCAATTTTAATAATTGGCATTACATACCTTTTACATACTAATGCATATTTCCATGTAGTTTCATATGTGTACACTGGTGGCCTAAGTTTTTCTGGAAACCTGGCACTGTCTTTTCACGGTGTAATATATAGCATCTCTGACTATAACCTATGAGCATTATGAGCATTGTGCATGTACGTATGTACCTACTTTGTTATTTCTGTAACACAGTGGTGCAAGTTCGACGACGACGTGGTGTCCAAATGCAGCAAGCAGGAGGCCATAGAGCACAACTTCGGAGGGAAGGAGGATGCGCCCTATCTGGCGCGGCGGGCCACCAGTGCCTACATGCTTATTTATATACAGTAAGTTACATTTTACGTGTTTTACCGACGGATAGACCGACTGGTAGACCTGGGCTTTTTATTAGGTATAGGACATAAACCAGGTAGGGGTTGAACCTCATCTGGCAACACGGAATCGAATTTATTGATAGTCCATCATTTTCAATCGCTCAGGAACGTCATTTGCTAGAACGAGAAAGATAGCGGGAATGAGATCGCACGCGGCATCACCGGCAGTGCTTTTCTCGCTCTAGCCAATGACGTTCCTGAGCGAAAGAAAAGGATAGAACGCGAAAAAATACGATTCCGTGCTGCCAGATGAGGCAGATCAACCCTTAACCCAAATTGTTGACAATTGAAAAAGTAAATCTCGGACGGGACTAACCCGCAACCTTCCAAACCGGGGTTTTGCTTTTGTCCAATTAAACTAGCCTACATCAGAGAACTAAATTCTTCAACCCATTCCTTCTAATGGGACGTTTTCCTTTTTATGGTCCTGTACAATGGCCGGCAAGCATCTTGAGCACGGCCTTGACTGCGCACAATATAATGATTTAGTGGTCAAGTCTGATGATAGACCCAAAAAAAAAAGAGATAGACAAGCGGCTTTTAAGTTGTCTCGTACTTCATAATGAATCTTCATTGTTAAGTACGAGACAACTTAAATACTTTTAGGCAATTATCTTGTGCATTTACATTCAATTTTACACCTTATCACTAAACGAGTTAGCCTATAATTGCGAAATAATAACTTCGAACTTAGAACGTTTGGGGTTCACACGAGACTACTTTTCATGATTTTCGACATTCAAAATTAGAATCTAAAGTTATGGGGAATAAAATCCAAAGTTGCGGATTTCATGTTACCTCGCTCCCCGCAGAAAGTAGAATTACACGCGTAACCAGTCCACATATAAATAGTCAAAGGTGTGGACATACCCCTTACACCCACCCATTTTTCAAGAAGTTTGCGACGTACTGTACATCTGGCCGGTTGACATCCTTGTGGTCCCTTTCAGAACGTCGCAGTTGAAGTACGTCCTGCAGGACGTGACAGAGGACGACATACCCACCGACCTCTGCGAGCGAATCCAAGAAGAGATGCGATACGAGATGGTAAGAACATGTAAATATCGATCCCTGCCCGACTTAGTTCATTTTGTTATCGTTTTTGTTTCATATAAGCAAAGGGATGTTGCGTATTTCAGGCGGCAGAAAATTAAGATGCAGAAAATTTAAATCTGACACGTCAGTCATCTCCGCAAAGTACTACGCGAAGATTTTCAGCGCACTAAAACAGTTCTTCACTTTGCAGGCCCTAGCCGGCTCTAAATATAAAGGAAGATAACGGAACCAAATCAAACGAAGCCCTATCAATTATATCACAAACTCACTACAATTTTTAATACATTTTCAAAAGTTTACACGAGTTTTGATATTATAAACTTCTATGCCGATGCAAAAAAAATATTGTAAATTCATTTGTGTACGATTTATTGTGATTTATTTATGTTACTATCTGTTAATAAAATTTGTTGCAAAATCAATGGTGTTTTTTTTCTGAATTGCTCTTAGGAATTGCTGTTACGAACAAACAGATCATGCTAATGGAATATTCAAACGAAACCAAACATCGTTCCGAGCTACATTCAAAGTAAGCTTGAAGGATGAACTAATTTAAGCCACATTTGCCGTATATTTTAATTGTTTACGAGATGTTATGTAATTGTGGGAAAGTTTGGATTATAAGCAATTTTTGGGTAATATCAATACTATGGTCACAATCTAGTACCTATCTACCCAAATGAAAAGCCAAACGCGACGAATTAAAAACTTCCTCTTCCTCTTTTGTGAAGTCGGTTAAAAATACAAATCAATTTTTTTATCACGTATAGTTTGAAAAGTTTCAAACTTTTTCAGCTTCCTGAGTAGAATGCATGATTAAAGTTTTCACACAGACTAATAATTTATCCTGTAGGACAAAGAGAATGGAATCACTACGTTTTAGGTACAGAGTGTAACCGCACAGACTAACAATTTATCTTGTAGGTACAGGTTGTACCAACATTGAAATTGCGAAAAAAAAATCGCTCTTTCATACAAAACTGCAGTACCGACTCAAATGTCCCATACATTTGAAATACCCTAGTAATATTTAAGGGGTTCGTTTAGACTTTCAAACTGAACAACTTTTACTATGGAAACAACATCGAGAAAAAATCAAAAAAATCAGCAGTCCCATACATTTTAGCCGAGTCGATACTGCAGTTTTGTATGGGATAGCAGATTTTTTTATTTTTTCTCGTCGTTGACTCCATAGTGAAGGTTGTGTTCAGTTTGATGGTCTGAAGCACTCTCTATATTACTATGGTGTTTTGTAATCTACATAATGCGTCTACTCAAGATGTTGTTTATTACCAGACACCAGTAGGCCTCGCATGCCACCCCCGAAAAAACTAGAAAATCATGAGGTTATTTTACGTATGCCAAAAATAGCGCGCGTGACGGATTTCTCGTTTTGTCGCTTTGTTGTGGGTGGCATGCTAGCCGTGCTAGACAAAACTTTATTGCACCTATGCCTACCCGCGATTTCAATGTGACCACTTTCATAGTAAAAAGTTTTCCGCTGTTTGGAGGATTCTTTTCAACAGCCTATTGGAAATTGGACAACAAAATTTCCCGTTCTGTCACCATTCGATAGCACTTGTAGTTAGGGAGGCGAGGTAGCTAAATGGCGTAATTCAACGGCGCCGTCGAGACCTATCAAAATCGAAAGATAAAATAATTTCGAAAAGAAAAGCTCGTATGGTAAATACCATTTTAGCGGTGGGTTTGGCGTGTACGGTTTTTCAAAAATGTTAAAAAAAACAGTTACTTGAGCATTCTCGAGCGCGTCAGATATTCATACTACGTATGCCCCAAGTGCCTCTGATAACAACGGTATACTAATCTGCCGGTTTGCGTGGTGGGGGTAGGCATATAAAGTAGTCAAAAATGCAAGAAAAAAAATTTACTCGAGCGCGTCAGATTTTCGGAAGGGGTGTTAAGTAGGCCCCAAGGAAGCTCCCTTTAAAAAAAACTGACGATTTCGGCGTGACGATAAGTTACGATGAATTTTTAAAAATGCAAAAAAAAAAACGTTTTTTTGAAATACTCGAGCGCGTCAGATTTTCATAGGGGAGGTTTATCTCGGTATCCTGAAAGCATATTTTCTTAATCTGACAAAAATGTTGGTGGGTTCTCTTAATCTGACCAAAAAAGGTTTTTTGGTTTCTTTTTTTTCCTTTCTTTCTCCTTGATAAAACGGGGCATTTAAGAATGACAATAAAGCGATAGATACAACCAACGTAAATGTAGATGAAATGTAGTACGAATTGTATTATTTATTGTAAAAAAAATGAAATGATGTAAAAATTTTATTATAATTGTATTGTTATGACCTTTACATTTTTGCTCAATACAATTCATCTTCTTCTTCTTCACTGGAACTTTGAGTTTTTATGATGCTTCAAGTCAAAAAGTTGTAACTTTAAAATAAAATTACCTTTTTTGTTTATTTAAACTTTTTTTTTGTAAAATGTATCGTTCGCGACTTATATGCCGCAACGCGTTTTTCGGAAGACGAAATGGCTCCTCCACACTTCCAGTCATGCGGAAACCGGCAGATTTTGTATTTTTAGTAAGTTTTAGATTATATTCTTCAAAATAAAAAAAATAAAAATCGCGCTCGAGAATGCCGGATTAACGTCCGCTTATTACAATACAAGTCCGCGACCCTATAACTCGGCGGCGTCAAACACTTATCGTCAGATTAGTTAAATTTAGTCTTAAAACACTAAAATCAACCCCCAATATCTTAATCTGACACGTTCGAGTATTTCAGACTATCGATTTTTTTTACTAATCTGATCGTCTATCCTAGGCGCGCGTCACTACATATAGAGCTAAATACTTTACAAGGTTGTTCTATTAGATCTAAGGTATCTCTCATATCTTAAACTGCCACGCTCGAGTATTACCGAAAATTCCCCCATTCGCCTCCCTAACTATTATATATATATATATATTTCCTTGGAGAGACCAATTTCAAAAAAGCCTATGTTCCCGCTGAGTTTAGATACATCCGCGTTACCCGCTCTACGAATTATAAGTACCTCCGTCACCGACCACAAAACCTACAAAGAAATGCCGAATTTGTAAACCATCTCCCAATGCTCGCTTGAACGTAAAAATTAAACATGGACACAACAGGACTGATAACAAAAAACTGTATTCATTGCATTTTTTGGTCAGTCGCTCATGCACAGTAAGTAACATTGTTGTTCAAAAAATAGGCTTTCACGCTATCTTTCGGCCATAAATCTCGAAAGAGCACCCAATAAATTAGGTATAGTGACAACGGAGTGTTCGTGCGATCACAGAAGTACTTATAGTGGATAAATAATGTGTACATGCGAACTAAATAATGTGCCCAGACGAGTTTAACGATGCCCTTACGTGAACTGTGTACTGGTTTGCTTAATTATAAACAACAACAAACAAACAAATATCTTGGACATTGTCACACAAATTATCTAGTCACATTTAAAGTACTAGAATCTAGCCTGGACTTGTATTATGATAACTAGACAACGATATAGAATACATAAATAGATAGAAACGTCCATGACTCGGGTACAAATATTCATATTCATCATAAAAATATTTGTCCCTTACGGGAGTCGAACCCGCGACCCTTGGCACAGCAGGCAGGTTCACTACCGCCTGTGCTATCAGGCCGTCAATTTATGTTTGAGCATTATCGGTTTATCAACGGGTTAGCAATAATCTAAGCGTGCTGAAAAAGAAATTGTTTTTATAGTTCCGTACCCAAAGGGAGCCAACGCGACTCTAAATACCTAGACTACGCTGTCCGTCCATCTGTATGTCCTACCTATAAACAGCTATACAAGGTGTTACAAAAATAAAAATAAATATTTAAGGGGCTGGTTTAGACCATGAAACTGAACAACTTTCACTATGGGACCAATATCGAAAACGTGAAAAAAAAAACGATGTTCCATACTAAACTACAAATCTACTCGAACTAAATGTATGGGATAACTGATTTTTTTTCCCGATTTCGATGTTGGTCCCATCGTGAAAGTTGTTCAGTTTGATGGTCTAAAAAACCCTCTTAAAAGTTTTAACCCCACTTGCCCACCTGGGCTAGCAATTAACTCTGGGTTAAATAGCTAACTCGGATTTTCTGCTTTACTAAAAATCATAGATTACAAACTTTACCTGGAGTTATTTTCTAACCCAGGTTGACGCAAGTGTAACACCTCGTATATTTTGAACTATATTAGCTAGACTATTCACATCACGTTAGCAGTGCCTAAACTAAGTCTAAACCACAGTATAAGAAAGAGTATCCAGTACTATACAGTACGGACACTCCTTGACCCCACCAATTTTAACCTCACCCCCTCTGGCAGGATCGTGGCGTAAAAATGTAGAAGTGAGTATTCCTGTCACGCTCGGACTTACTCAGTTACTCATGCGTACCTTCTTCTTTTAAATTTTTCCCATTTGTATGAAATTACAGCTAAGGGTTGAGACACATTGCACGACGACGACCGACGGCGGCGGGCAGTATGGGAAATCGTCCGTCGCCGTCGAAGCGACGGCATACGGCAGACGGCTTCCTTTGCGAAATGTTATTCTTGTATGGGCCCGCCGTCGGTCGCTGTCGGTCGCCGTCGGGTAATGTGTCTCAACCCTAAGGGTTGAATCTCATCTGGCGATCGGACCTCAGATAGCGGGAATGCGATCGCACGCGGCAGCACCGGCAGTGCTGCGACCTTTCTCGCTCTAGGTAGTGACGTTCCTGAGCGACAGAAAAGTTTGGAGCGTCAAAAATTGCGATTCCGTGCTGCCAGATGAGGTTCAACCCAAATGTCCAAGGCGTGCCTAAGCTATGCACCGAATGTAACAGATAGCGAAACCGCATCGTTGCTAAACATACTCGTCACAAATCATCCTGAAATGCATTTCCATATTCGTTACTTTTCACATTAAAATAAAGTCACTACTTTCTTTTCCACCGTGTTGTTTCCTTACTTAAACGTAATAATTTTACAGTTATATGCGAAGAACTACATTCGTATACCTATTTTTAAAAAAGTTTATATCTCAAAGCTTTTTGCATAAAATTCTCCTCGCGTGCTACGAATTAACACAGCTACAATTGCTACGCTCGCTACGGCGTAGCGCATACCACAATTATTAATTAATTAATTAAACTGAGAAAGAAAAAAACTATTACATATTATTTGCATGATTCGATGAAATGCAAAATAATACAATCATCTTCGTAATAAAATTCACTTTCGATTGTCAATATGTTGGGCGAAGACATCAATCAACACATTAATCACACGTCGTGTGAAACGTCGTGATGAAACGACGGATGAAAAAAAAAAGATATCATTCTTCTTTTTTTCTCAGATAGTGGTTCCATTCAGATTAATTATTTCGCATCAATTACAACATTACTGCTTAGTACAGACCACCACCCGAAAAAAAAAAGTCGTGGGTTCATAACGTACAGACATACATACACAAACACACGACTATAATCCCTATTGTGATGGTCACAAGCTTTACTACAACAACCATCTATCTTTTGAAGCATGAAGTATGAAGCATGTTGTATAGTTAAGTTTATTAGACGTCAACATTTGAAAAAGAAACAAAAAGCATTTAAATAGCTCACTGTGAAAATATTGAATGTTTAATAATAGCAACGTTCCAGATCTCCGCTAATTAATCTGGGAGCTCTACTATTAATTAGAGGAGTTTTTCTTCGTCACAGGAGGGATTAAGGGCGACGAGACTCTCGTAATTGCAAGCCTGCTAACAGAGGCTTAAGCGTTTTATTTTTAAGTCCAGCCCTGTGCTTTAAGCGGGAATTAGTTGAAGAGTGGAGATACGTACGTAGGTACTAAATATCAGACATTTCTGTATGATTTTAAGTGTGATTATGAATGAAATTGAATATGTGTACCTACAGTCACAGCGCCAGCAGGACTAGTGAAGTGCTTGAAAAAAAAACTTGTTTCAATAAAGCATAACCAAAATCTCGTGCTCGCTCCAAGTTTTTTTGTAGTTCGTATTGCAGTGATCTTATTATATAGCAGTAAAATCTCGAGCTCGCTTAGCTCGCTCCCAGTTTTACATTTTCTTGCACCAACTAAGCCAACAGAAAAACCCACAGAGCGGCATGACCTCAGGCCAAACTCTTTAATAAAGATTTAAAAAAAAAAAAACAGCTCTCATTCCTCGAAAGTCTAATGTGAGACTGATGTGAACCTGCGGCCTATACCTACATAGCCGGGGAATGAGCGGTCTTACATACCGCATCCACATCATTAACTTATAATTTAATAAGTTACTAAATCGTAACTTAGGTAATAGTAGTTTTAAATCAAAACCTAGTTTTGAAGGAAAAAAAACACTACCTTAAGATATGAGCGCTGTTAAAGACTCAGGGTCAATACACAAACAATATTTCTAAAACGATTTATTCCCAGCAAATATAATCGGATCCAAGAAACATCAATATAATCACTTGAGCGTCCTCCAATTTTCATACCTCCGTTCATTTCGAAGAACAATGAAGCAATCGGCGCCGCCATCCGTCAGGACCTAATCAGGGCTCCTCCAGGACTAATGTTTCCATCAGAAACAATTATAGCGTCGGAAGAAAACCTCCCCAGAGCTTTCGCTCACTTCCATTATATTACTGATAGAATTAGGTATTATACGGCAAATGTAACAAGATTAGTACTGTGCTCTAAGGTGATTTATTTACTGGGTGTTTAGTGCCTAATTTAGATATGGCCTATTTATGTAATCTAATAAACGATATTTGAGTCAAATTACCTATACTTATAAAAAATCAATAACCTTTGTTCATGAGTTTGTGTGTGTGTGTGTGTGTGTGTGTGTGTGTGTGTGTGTGTGTGTGTGTGAGTACATATATGATTACATGTGTAAACATTTTTGGATTTAGGTATTTGTATAATTGTTTTGACATTAAAATACAATTGACGGCTGCACTGGGGCGGCTCGGTGCCCCTTAAGAGCTGTCACGACTACAAGCTACGCCGTATCGTCGAAGCTCGTTTTCACATCAACTGATCCCCACGGAAAGTAGTTTATTCTTGCGGCACAGTAAGTGTTAGTGAAACTAAAATTATTTTACAATCGACAGTTATGAACCGCTTTCAAATAACTATATTACGGTATATACTTAGCTATATCCCTAGCTAGGGGTATAACTATATCACGTCTCCTGGCAAAACCTTGCTTGGCAAAAACGGTACTACGCATAGCCCTCACCCCCACCCCATATATCACGTCTTCAACCATCGTAAGTGGAATGACAGACCTGCCGAATTTACGCAGAGGAAAATACGCGTAACTTGATTTTCAGTACTAATCCGCGTCCTATGACACTATTTCTATTTTTCGCATCACGTTAATTCAGCAGATGTGTCATCACTCCTACTGCGACATGCATATGGGCACAGAGCTACCAAGTTTGAAGTGGGCACTGAGTGAAAATTTGAAATTAATAGAGATATGTAGTTTATTAACTATTATTTACTATTTTAGTAGATTTTGCCGCAGAAGTAACGCAGAAACTTTTAATAATTGGTTGCGCAGAGTGACGCAGAACGATAGCGGAGAAAAGTTAAAGTGCGCATACACTTTCATATCAACGTGAATGCTTGTGGCATTGCCTCATACAGACAGAGATACTTTCGTAGCGATTCTGGTTTCCTCCACACCCGCCGTACGAGAACTCCTTACACGTTCTAGAGTTGATATCGTAGTAGTACCTTATGGGGTAAAAGTAAAATATTATGTGATTTTTAGCAATTTATTACCCCATCCTAAGAGCTGGAAAAGCACAGCGCAGTGCATTTTTCACTGCCAAACCATCAACTTTCGCCTCAAGTAGCTTCGATGCTCTCGCGCTACTACTTTTGATGTTATTTCAACGCAAGCAAAGTCGATAATGGTTTGGGAGTGAAAAGAGCTCTGCGCTGTGCTTCTACAGGTTTGCGCCGGCCTTTAGGGTCAGAACACATTAACCGACGGTGAACGACGGTGACCGATACGGCGGGCCCATACAAAAAACCACGATTACTCGTAGTATGGGAACGCGTTCGACGCCGTTCCACGCAAACGTGCTTTTTGTATGGGCCGGCCATCGTTCGCCGTCGGTCAATGTGTCTCAACCCTACGGCTGCGTGTCCACTGAAGCGAGGCTGGGGAGCGGAGAAACGAGGGAATTTTGGCCAATGGGATTGCATAAAATCTTCGATCTGAGATTTTATACAATCCTATTGGCCAAAATTTTTCCTTGAGGATAGGTTATCCTTTAAGATATCCAAGGAGCTAAATATGAACAATAAATTAAATAACTACTTACCTGGTAATGAATATATGTGAATAAGGCAAGACAACACAAGGTACCTACTTTGGAATTAAGGCCATACACAGTCCGGGACTCGGCTGCAGTTCACAGGAATCTGATGTAGTTGTTTCTTGTACGGTCATGTAGGCAGCACCTAAAAGCTTGATTTTTACACAACACCCTAGTAATATTTAGTAGTAGTGTAGTATAGGGTAGTTCAGACCATAAAACTGAACAACTTTCACTATGGAGCTTAGACAATATAATTATGGGCGAGTTACGTAAGTTACGCGTGAAATTCTACTAATAAACTTTTCTTCCATTTTTTGCGGGGGGCGAGGTAGCATTAAATCCACAGCTTTGGATTTTATTACATTACTTTTGATTGTTAAAAATAGTCTCATGCGTCAAACGCGGCTAGTTTGATGTTATTGTTCCGCAATTATAGGCCGTCTCGTTTAGTGATAAGGTATAAAATTGAATGTAATTGCACATGATCAATTGATCTTGTGACGTGGCAGAGAGGAAATTCTAACGCGAGTTTGGTCCCTAGTTGTAGGGTCTAAGCTATGGAGCCATATTCAGTTTGACTTAATGATATAAAAGTAGGTATAAGTAATGCATGATGACACAAATTAGTATACCAGTAAGGACAACATACGACAATGTCGGAATCGTATTTCATAAGTCAATTTCTGATTTCTCGTAACCAATCGTATACAGTAGTACCTAGGCAGATGAATTTTTTTTAGAGCGCGCGAAATTATGTTGACCAGTCAGGATGGATCTTCAATCCCTTGCCACGATTAACTAATTGTTTTCGCAAACTTTTTGCTGCTATCCGACTTTGTACCGACGACTTCGGATTTTGTCGAGGGACTCTGCGCAAACGAAGATTGACTAGGGGATTTAGTTTCCTGGTCGTACTTGTATAGTTCTTATTTAGATTAGACCCCATACCATTGCAATGCCGCTGGCACTCGTCTACGAAACGGAAATTATTTTTGTTGCCCTTACATCCGCTGTAAGTGAAACTAACGCATTCGTCCAACTGCGTGTCGTAGTAATATCTGGAACAGAGTTTTAAGTAGAACAATATCTGAACTAGATACTCCGTACAAACTTAATTATGAAGGACAAACACATTGGAGCTTCGTTGTAGGCCAGGGAGTAGGCAGCCGACGACCAACACGCGACGCGACCACCTAATAGCAGAGCTACAACGCGACTCTTTTAGGCTGTTTTAGTAAGTTGGTCAAACACTTTTTATTTAAAGTTTTCTTGATTGAGACATCTTACATTTTATAAATGTTATGGGAAAAGGCCTCATACCGAAGGAAACGGGCCCAAATATATTAAACATCTAAATATCTTTCTATCCTATCCTAAAAACCCTTGCAGGAGGCTTATGCCCTGCAGTGGGAAGAAACTGGCTGATGATGATGATCCCAAAAACCCGTCTGCACGACAGCAAAGACAAGTTTTTTTTTCGCATATCTATGTTTCTATGTATGTGGTATATACAACGTGTTAATGAATAAGCGCAAAACCTCATACACCCCAACTGATTTATAACAAAATAATTAGATTGAAACAATAATGTCATTATTTTGATAGTTAAAATTTAAAGTTATTCACATTTTAAGTTTTCAGGAAAAAAAATTTTGTTATCATTTCAGCAATGAATGAAAGCGCTAGCGTGCTCATGGATACATTTTAAGAGACTTGTTTTGGTAGTAAGTAGGGTGAATGTGCCTGAGCGGTGGATTGAGATCGAGTTCAGTAAATTTAAAAAATTTTCAATCAAAATATTTAATATTTTGAAAAAAATACCTATGTTGAAAACATGATAATTCAATTCTGCTCTCGATTCTAAACAGACTACTTTCTAGTTTTGCGTTAATTCATTAACACGTTGTATACTCTTAGACCATTTAATAAACTATGAAAAGTTACGCGTTTATCTAGGTACTATAAACTTTTCAGTCACTTTTTGCGGGGACCGAGGAGGTACCATGAAACTTATTTTTCAATCTTTAAGTAATCTGATTTGAAGTAGCAGAACATGGCTGTGACATGTTTAGGGATGAGCCTCATCTGGCAGCACAAAACCGTATTTTTTCACACTCCTTTTCTATCGCTCAGGAACGTCATTGGCTAGAGCGAGAAAGGTCGCAGCACTGCCGATGCTGCCGTGTGCGATCGCATTCCACTATTTCCCTATAAGGGTTCAATAATATTTGAAATTGGAACAGGTTGTGTCATCTATGTTACATGAATTCCAGTTGTAATATTTGACTTGCGAGTTGGTAGTTTGTAAAAACGCCAGTAGATGGCACCACGTCCTTTAAGACAGAATGGGTTGAAGAATTTCGTTCTCTGGCGTAGTAGGCTCCGTGGCTGAAATCGAAGAAGGCAATTCCCCGGTTTGGAATATTGCAGGTATAAAATTTTATGTAAATGCATATGATCAATTTGATATTTTAACTTGGCAGAGAGGAATGCTGACGCGACGCTGGTCCCTAGTTAAATAGTCTAAGAGCCGAACCACACGGCGCAGTGCGGCGCCTGAGCGGTGTGCGAGAACATCTCGTCGTGGCACCGCAGCGGCGACGAAGGGAGTGTGACATACAGTCTGTTAATAAAATTGTGCCGCGCAAACAACTGAGCGACAAAGCTCCGGCGCCGCACTGCTTTCACCCCTCCCCGCCTCGTCTTGCACGTTGCAAGTCCGGCGTGCGTGCTGTGCCGCGCCGCACCGTGTGGCATTTCATAGATTTTCATATGCAGGACACTGCAGTGGCACCGCTCAAGCGCCGCACCGCTGCCGCACCGCGCCGTGTGGTTCGGGTCTTAGGGAGATTCTTTAATAACACACTGAATTGTATTTTCGTTGCAATTTCCAACTTTTGGTTGTAAATGACACCAGAGGTCCCAGCTCCATAAATCCGTGTCTCTTGATGCTCCTTCTGAAAGTGGAAAAAATTTATAAAACATCGGCAGAAAAAAAAGAAAAACTAAAACTTAATTACAGTAGCCATCAGGATATACTTATACAAGGTGGTCAAATATTTCTAAGAAGTTCTTATTTTCAATAAAATCCCTTCTAAAACATTTAAGGTAAAAGTACCTACCTAGCGAAGCCTAACAACCCTTTTACTCTTAAAAAGTTATGAGATCCAATTTTAAGCCAAGTCTTGGGCATGTGTTCATCTCGGTCAAATAAAGATAAAAGGCTTGGCCGAAATCGTCATCACGTAGAGTCAATGCTTACATGTCAGTATCCTAGTTGGTCTTTATTTTGTCATTTAGATTGGCTCTTTATGGGAAGAGGATGTCGGCCAAGCCTTTTATCTTTATTTGACCGAGGTGAACAAGTCTATCACATTTTATGACTTCGGAAAATGTATCGAAAAGGAAAATGTTGGTCGAAAAACGAAAGAAAATTCTGGACCTCCCATAGAAGATCGATCGGCTGATCCGCACTTTTTTTTTATAAGAAGTAAACTTAGGGAAAGTTGTTTAGTTTCATTGTCTGAATACACACCCTTAAAATGTTGTTACTAATTATTAACTAGTGGCATTAGTAGCAGATGGGTTTGTTTTAGACCATCAAACTGAACAATTTTTATATGATCAAAAAGAAAATCTGCTGCCCCATAGTTTTTTACTTTTAGTCGAGTCGATACTGCAGTTTTGTATAGGATAGCAGATTTTTTTTTCAATGTTTTGCTCCATAGCGAAAGTTGTTCAGTTTGATGGTCTGAAGCACCCCCTTAAGTATTACTAGGGTTTATTGTTACACTCTGTATGTATGATTCAGACGTTTTTCACTCTTTATGATACTACCTACTAAATAAATGTTCAGGTACTTACTTCTTCTTGCATCTGAAACAGACGGCTTGAAAGGATCTACGGTTGAGGTCGTTACATTTTGAACAAAACGTTGTACATTAATTCTTTTGTGAACAGTCGTTGGCTTAGCATAGGTGTTATCCCGCAATGAAACAGGTGTTACAGTATCCTCTCTACTGCTGTCATCTGCACTTTCTACCACTACTAATCCAAGTACGAAAATACCCGAAAATTTAAAAATCATTTCCTAAACATAAATTGTACAGAATATAAAGTTGTTTTACCGTAACATAATGAAATGTAAATAAAAATGTAAAAACGAAAGCTATCACAATTTATGGCGCTATAAATTTTAAAGTGTGTAGAAGTTACAAAATCAGTTTCATTTTTCTTTTGCAATGTTATAACACCATTTGGGGAAAAAAGCAACTGAAATATTTACAACTAAGAAAAAAAAATTATTTATCTATAACAGTCTCCATGAATGCAAAGCAACAGATTAAAAAAAAACGAATAGCCACTACGAGAAAACGCCGCCCATACCTCTATATCTCTGTAGGTATTTTAAGCTTCTTGCACAAATTTTAAAAACGAAATTTAATTTGTTTATAGATTCTCGGTCATCGGTCCTCGATCCTAGAGCTTAGGTACTCTTCGAAGCGAGTTGTTACCCTAGCTAATTACAATTTAAAATTAGCTACTTACCTATTTTAATATTTTATAAAGGGTCCAACTTAATGTGCTGAGCAGTTTTTAAGAGGTTGATCAGACCAGCAAACTGAACAACTTTCTCTATGGAACCAACATCGAAATTACGAAAAAAACCAGCTGTCCCAGACATTTGGCTCAAGTAACAAAATACCAAGTCTTAAACATCATAACCCGCCGAAAATTTCGAGTTATACCATCATGTTCTTCACCTTAGTTCAATAATTATATACGTAAAAGAAGACTGTCTAAAGTTGCCATACAAAGCTATAAGACGAGATGAAAAAGTCAATTTTGATCGGTCTTTAGCTTTGTATGGCAACTTTAGACAGTCTTACTATTACGTATGGGTATTAAGGTGAAAAAAATACCTATATTTTGGATTTGCTAACAAATAATAAAAAAACAAAAAAAGATAACCTTGCGGGAATTATTCCTTTGTTCATAGCAAGCTCTAGCCACCTGTCATCGAAGCAGCAGATCCAGATCGTCTCTCCCCTCAGAATGACCTGGACGACGACGACCACCTCCTCAAACATCCTTGATTGGAAAAAGAAAAATTTAACAGAAAACCTTAGAACATTTCTTTTCTTGACTTTGTTTCGTGTACGAAGTGGTGGTGGTGTCTAAGTGGTATTTTATCACTGAAAATCAACGAACACGTCTCAAAAACAAAGCAGAACAGGCACAAATATTGAAATACGCTAGCACGTCGAACACGATAATGATTTCTCAGTTACGAGCGCACAATGCAACGTTTGATCGGGAAGCAGATGTTTGCTGATCTAATGGCATTTTCAATTTGCATTCGAATTCCTGGGCTCTGCATGCCGGGATGAAGCGGCTGGTTGAATACCCGGGCATTGGATGCCCCAATGCCCGAATCGGATTATCGCTAACGACGCACCATTCAGTGCGGCCACCGCAGCCGGCCGCATTCCCGCCGCCTGCCTTGACACTGATAAACTGTTGGCAAGAAGCTTGTTACACATTCCCTTTTCACATGAAGCACGAAGCAAGCCCGCCGGTACTGGAATTTGAAACAGGATTTTACTTTACCTGCCTGATTTTACTCCTATACTAATACCCTGAGCGAACTGAATGCATGAGAATATTTCCACAACTTTCAAATTCTGTATTTATCGTAATCATAGTAGAGATAGTCGCCGCCAGATACCTATAGGTATCGTATAGGACAAGGTGTCTATTGAAAATCAACACTGCTCAGAAATATTTAAACACTGTTTGCTACGGTAGGTACAGTCGCCATCAGATATATCATAGCAAACAAGATGGTCAAATATTTCTAAGCAGTTTAAATTTTCAATAATTTCTTTACACAACTAATCAAAAATATTTGAACGCCTTGATTACACTTTTGTGTTATAAAGCTTATGATTCGACTTTATCTTGCTACGCAAAAGCTCGTTAAATTTTTATTTATTTTATCGTAAGTAATAATTAAATATTGTTCAATTCCCAGATTACCTATTGTTGATGGTGTTATGTATGATGAAGTAGAAGTATAGAGTTCAACTATAGGTAGGTTGATATATGCCGCCGTGTGAACATTATAATAGATTACAGAGAAGCGATGGGAAATCTGAGACTTTAAAAAGATTTCGTTCCAAACAAACTGCTCCAGCTGCTGCCAGCAGAACCACATAATTATTAGATGGTTCTTCTGGTGAGCATAGTTTCCACGATGTCAGAGTAGAGGACATATAGTAACTACGAGCTTTTACCAGCGACTTCGTCCGCATAAATTATAAGCTTTCAAACCAAACAAGTTTCATCAAAATCCGTTAAGTAGTTTTTGTGTGATGCTAGAACAAACAAACAGATAGCCAAAAAAAATGGTTGAGTTGGAATCAGGGACACCTAAAAGCCATATCGTTTTCTTTTTCTTGAAAATATCTGAAATTTACACACTTATGATACTTACAGTTTAATAATAGTTTAGATTAGTAACGCGTAAACTGCGTAAACAAACCATAATGACCAGCCATAACAACTCTGCAAAATTACGACCTCAACAGAAACATGGATCAAAGTAATATAAAAAAAGCGGGCACGATTAAAGTGCAGGCAAGCACAAGCAGTAATGAATTAGTGCAGTTTTTCATCGTGTCTCGCCCATCTCCCCTCTCGGCTCTCTCCGTAGACGGAAGACGAAATTACGGAGTGGAATCCGCCGGCGACATTAATAATTAGCAGTCGTTGTGACTGCTAACTACAAATTGCTGTTTCTACTCCGTAAGCTTTACGCCTATACGCTTAAGAGAAGTTTATTCCAGATGCGTAAATGCGCGCTGCATACAAACGAAGTCTGGTGATATTTTCGATACTAACCAATTAAACTCAATGACATTATGCAGAAACAATCTAGGAACAAATCTCTATGCTTGTATCGTGCCCGATTTCCGTTAAGATATACAGTTTCAATGCTAGGATTAATTTAATATTTGTATGGAAATCTTTGAGGCACTTAACTTTTAAACTGTACATTTTAAGGAAAATCTGACACGATACAAGCATAGAGATTTGTTTCTAGATTTTTTCTGCAAAATTTCATTGAGTTTAATCGGTTAGTATTGAAAATATCACCAGACTTCGTTTGTATGGAGCGCGCCAATAGTAATATACCCTTAAACATGAAATGTACAGGGTGGTCCAGACCATCTGGTCTCATGATATAACATTTTATTTAGATTGCTCACTTGTATTTCTATTAATTTAAAATTTTTGTGTGGGTCCAGTAGGATTTTCAAGTAGGTACTGATGTCTCCACTGCTTGACATGGGTGGAGCAATCAGGATCTGGTGAGCATTTAAAATCAGCCAAGTAGACAGGTTTATTTAGTTGTTGAGAGTTGGTACAATGAATAAAGTACACGGCACAAAAATTGCAAAAATTCCCATTGAATCAAGCTAGAGATAAACAAAAAAATCTTTTCTTATAATAGGATAGGAACCAATTTTTTTTCTGACGGGTCGTGGTAGGTCCCCAAGGTACAGTCGCCATCAGATATATCGTAGCATACAAGGCGTTCAAATATTTCTGAGCAGTGCTAATTTTCAATAAATTATTTACAGTAAATGTTACCAATTATATCTAAACATGTATTTGGTCAAAAATATCTGAACAGCTAACTTTTCAATAATTTCTATACAATGTTATTTAAAATTGAAATATATATAAAAACGGATTACGGTCTTTTTTCCTAAACTGCTCAGATGTTTATGATCGCCCGAGTGCGTAGATATATTTGATGTTACAGCTAATGTTAATGCGTTCAGATATTGTTCAGATATTAGTCTTGTATAAAGAAATTATTGAAAATTTGAACCGCTTAGAAATATTTGACCATCTTGTTTGATATGATATATCTGATGGCGACTGTAGTAGCAATCATTAAAAAAATGTATTTATCCATCTGGTCTGGACCACCGCCCAGCTAAGTAACTTATTTAATACTCAATGCTTTATTTTACATCATAAATTTTTTGATGCCCCTTTTGTATTCAAAACTTTTAGAAATAAAGCCTCGTATCCACTAGGCATCAATTGACGCGCAACACGTATCGCTCAACATGTTCGGTAACGTTGCAAAACAACGCGCGACGTTGCTTCTTTCAACGTTTCTTCTTTTTGCAAACGTCAGAGCTAACTTTCAACATGTTGGGCAACCTGTCGCGCGCCAAATGTTGCCTAGCCGATACGAGGCTTAAAGCACTCTCTACACATCCTATGTATCCGGATCTTAGCTGC
The DNA here is from genome assembly GCA_963924505.1 of Agonopterix alstromeriana. Lineage (NCBI taxonomy): Eukaryota > Metazoa > Arthropoda > Insecta > Lepidoptera > Depressariidae > Agonopterix > Agonopterix alstromeriana. Next base: position 9,661,069 of record OZ004662.1, on the reverse strand, counting down.
ATCAAGAGAGGTAAATCAGAAAAACACTTCGCCATGTTGTGGAAAATCATTGGAACTATATTTTGTACTTCACTAGTATCGAAACTCTGTCCAGTGCGACGGGGTGTGAGTCCGTCGCCACTTGGAATGGACGGTGTGGACAATGCATGCCTCACGAAATTGATCCTCACGATGTTTTCCTTTACCGAAAAGCCAGTGGTGGCCAGTGAGTTTCGGTACTAGTGAAACGTGGATGTTTCGAAGTTTCAGATTATTTATGACTGACCCCCTCGGGGAATATAATCGTGAGCATAATTATGCTTGTATATTGGACTTATAAATGTGATATTAAAGAATATAGTCGATTGTAGCGAATAGAGCATAGCTTTGAATAGTGCAATGTAGCTCAAACCCAACAAAATAGGAACGAAAAACTTATCAAAATTATACTAAACTGAACTACTATTTCAAAGACGCATCACCTTAAAAATAATTGAAAAGAGGAAAAAAAATTAATCATTTCTTTTCTGAAATCCTTTTAAAACGCTTTACTTTCATTTCCATAAAAATAAACTAAGACAAAAGTACGAAAACCTCTTGTCTGCGTAAAAATTCAATCATTTCGAAAGCTCTGGCAAGATTTGTAGGACAGTGAGGATTTAAATGAAATTACGACATTGCATTGTTTCGAGGGGTGGGGACGGATAGGCTTGGCTGGCGCGTGCTGACTGTAGGTACACTTACATTTATCTAGCCTAGGTATGTACAGTTGCCAACAGATATATCATTGCAAGAAGCAACCAAGAAATATTTAATACCAAGGTAGTTCTTATTTTCAATAATTTATTTACACATAACCAGTCAAAAATATCTGAACGCCTAGAACATCAAATATATCACGCAGTCAGGGTGATCATTAACATCTGAGCAGCTTAGGAAAGACCTTATTCTGTTATTATACATTTCAAATTAAAATAACATTGTAAATAAATTATTGAAAATTAGCTGTTCTAAATAACATTGTAAATAAATTATTGAATATATGACACAATACACGTGTATATATAATTGGTAACATTTACTGTAATGAGTTTATTGAAAATTAGCATTGCTCAGAAATATTTGACCACCTTGTATGCTACGATATTATCTGTTGGCGACTGTACATACCGAGGCTAGATAAATGTAAGTGTACCTACAGTCAGCACGTTACATAACTTGTTGGTAGGTACATACCTACCATGTGTACATATTTAGACTATGTACAGTCGCCACCAGATATATCATAGCAAACAAGGTGGTCTAATATTTTTTAGCAGTTCTTATTTTCAAATATTTTCTTTACACATAACCAATCAAAAATATCAAATATATCTACGCGGTCAGGGTGAATGATCGTAAACATCTGAGCAGTTTAGGAAAAAAGACCTTATTCCGTTATAATACATTTAAATTTTAAAGAAAATTGTAAAGAAAATTTTCTGTTCAGATATTTATGGCACTACACGTTTAGATATAATTGGTAACATTTACTGTAAAGAATTTATAGAAAATTAGCAATGCTCAGAAATATTTGACCACTTTGTAAGCTACGATATATCTGATGGCGACGACTGTATGCGAGTTACCGGGCCGAAATACAGCGTTTATTTCGGCATGTTTCGCTACTACATATAAAAGAAGTCTAGCTATAAAACAAAATACCCTAGTAATGCATATTTAGTTTAGATCATACATTTCACATTCCCTGCGTAATAAATTGTCCCTAAAATGATTGTATACCAAATACAACGCAATGGACTAATATATCGGCGGCCGGTTCCCACGGTGATTGATCCCTATCGTCAATTTAATCGGGATGCCGGGCCCTAGCGGTGTGCTGAGGTGACCGGGGGAGGGGAGTTTCAGGCTAATGAATACCCGCCCGAACGTGTTCCCAATATACAGGCTTCACACTGATTTACAATTAGATAACTGATTTCCACTCAACGATTAAATATCGCTTCATTATAAATGTCCACGACTTTCAGAACATAGCTCAATCAGAAGATACTGTCGTATCGTGTTTGCAATGATAAAATATTAAAATGTATGCGTATAACTTTGTTATGTCAAATTAAAATCCTCAAGGGTAAAGCCTTCGTTCAAAACAAACCAAATTAAACAAATATAGGATTATATTTAGAGAAACATTCAAATCCAACATAGCAAACATTGGAACATTTTCCAATAGTTTGCACAAGCTGTGTACAGTGTCCTCGGAGGGTTTAACCACAAGATGGTACTGATAGGAATATCAACTATTAGTATATAATCCCATTTGCATATTTGCGGCACGTACTAAGCCGCTACATTCCTAAGTTTGTCTCAAAATACCTCAAACCATGTTAATGAAAATAGCGCAACCAACACACATTGTTAAAGGACAAATAATTTGAATTTAATAAAAATTATTTTGGTTCCAAAACAAGCTACACGCGAGAGCCGTGTCGTGTCGACTCTTTCACACAACCTGATTATTATTTTATGAAGTAAAATGAAAACTAAAAAGGGTATAAATTAAATTAAGTAGGATGTGTATCATCTCAAAATACTAAGTGTCTTAAAATGTCTAAGGCATCTTTACGAAAACTTATTGTATTTTTTCTTAATTTATTACATCATATATATACATAATTTCGACATAATCATTTATTAATAACGTAACATTTCTCTGGCAGGTCAAGTAAAAAAAATAAATAGTAACATACACATGTTCGGATGTTGACGGGGCTTTCAGCCAGAATTAACAATACAGTGCTAGTGGTATACCTATTATGTGCAGATAAACCTAGTGCGCGCCGAGACGGAGGCGGGGTCGGGGTCGGGCTCGGTCACGTCACTCCGCGTCCTCGCTGTCAGATACCTTACCCACTCTGACGGCCGACCGGGCGCCCGCTCCCTGCCTTTGACGCACACTCGCATTTTGGTAATTCGACAAGCATTTAAACATTTACCCTATACAAAGATACTCGCAAAATTTCCTATAAACAGATTACACAGGTATTAGGAAAAAGTTAACATCTTTATTTATTGTTTTAGAAAAAGCACATACCAACTTATGATTTCATTTTGTTGTTTCGTAAGGTATGTGCAGTTAGCTAAGTACAAGCCTCACTTTTAGGTACTATTACAATTCTAGGAAAACTGATTAATTGATTGTATTTTATTTATAAAATCAAGTACGGAAAATTCATTAAGTCAAAAGAATAGTTTTAAGATTTCAGCAATTTGATTCCAAAAATTCATTTAGATTCTTACATAATGTAAATTGTCGAATGTGGAACTATTTTACAAGTTAACAAATTGACAAAAATAGCATAAGGCATCAAAACAAGTACTATTCGATTATGATAGTAACAACATGAATAAATCTTTTAAAATAGAATAAAATAAAGAAGCGGAAGAAATACATAGGTAGTTATTGACATAGTTAATGTTAAAATCGCTTAATCATAATATTAGTTGTTATTATTTACAATTAAGTCTTGTAGAAACCTACCTGTTACTCAACACTCAGTTTAAAAATGCAGATAATAATATTTATTTGAAAACTGCTCTCATTGAAAATTAAACATTTTAAACACTCAAACAATTTATATCGGCAACTGTACTTCAATGATATATTCATAGAAACTATTTCCAAAAGCGAGGTGACGTGGCGTGAGGGTGCTACATACAACCGACTTATATTATAAGCCACATATCCATAAAGCGTAACACAGGCACGATCGATACAACATACTCCTAAAACATTGCCGTTATAATTATTAATTATCATAATTATTACAAAATCGTATCTAAATAATATTGTATACTATGATAATGTTAAATTTTGCCGAATCACCAATATACTCTAACCAGTCAATATAAAGGAGAAGCTTTCACGTGACAAAGTTGGCACAGCCTCGCAAGTCGCAGCCGACAAGGTACATGTCTACTATCCACCTTGTACAACCGACCAGTTCAATGATATAATATAAATAAGACAGCAATTTTAATCAGATTTCTCTAATAATCGGGAGGCCACAACACGATTCATCACTGGATATGCTAAAAGGCGATAAAACAAATTGACATAGTTCAAAAGTAACCGACATTGACTACTAGATTCATCGATAAAGGAATAACCGCTATACAGGACGAGTTATGGTAAAACTCTAATACATTGCCATAATTTTAACATCACAAATTACTTGTTTGATGGTCTTTAGCGACAATCCTACCGGTAAATGCTTACTTTGAGCAGAAAAGCTATTACAAATAATATTCTGCTAGCAGGAATATACAGGGCCATCACAATCAGACTACATATAATAAATAGCGCTGTAAAACAAGTGAAACATTGGTGTTCGCCATGCACAATAACGTTTAGATAAGGCTGTCACTGTTGGTGTCCGCGCGGTAGTAGCGAAGCGACGTTACTGTTAACATACTGCGACTGCGACCAGCCACTACCGCGAGGGTGGTGTAATTATGTTTTTCGCCCTTCGGCACAACCAGATGTGTGTTTTCGTCAAGCAAACGAGGGCGCGTGAAATATGGCTCAGTTGTATATTTTGATCGCCTTCTCTAGATAGTTGACGCGGGACCGCTTGGGCGTCTTGTTGATGTGCTCGAGGCCGAGCCACGGCCGGCCCGTCGCGTCTGGAAGAGGCAGATCTATATTAAATTTTAGCGCACATTCTTTTGAGAATTGTTTCTATAGCTAACTATAGTTATTAGAGTAGACGGTTAAAGTTCTGGGGCAGGTGGAAAGTATCAAAAATGAATACTTACTTGCGTTACTACTTGGCCTGAAGTCGTACACGCTTATTGTCGCTCCTTCACTTATGTAGTTAGGTCTGCCATTTGTCACTATAGCAAAATTGTACTGAAACAAAAAACAATGCTTTATAGACAATCCCATGACAGACGAAATAGAGAGTTTGAGTGTTGTGTAGCAAGTTATGTAGTATAATAATTCACTTGACTTTATAAGTGCAGTGTCAACACTGCGAATGGGCCCTTATAAGAAAATCGTAAGCGCATAGAAATTACAAAGTTACATTTGGTAAAATTGTAGAGAGTAAATGTCATCTCTAAAATAGTGTTAAAACAAAGTCACTAGTGCTTGTGCGCTTATACTTCATGCCAAATAAGGACGACAAGATTTTTCGATTCCTATTTAGCTTTCTGGCCAATTCTGATTACCAAATGTAATTTATTTATTGGATATATATACTATCCGACATACTTTGGACGTTACTAAAGCTGTTCTAAGAATAAGTGAGAGGAAGTCTTTCAAATCGCTGTTCCTGTAATGTAAAATAGCCTTAAAATTCCGTTGCTATTTTGAATGGAGTATAGTTTTAAACTAATCAATAAATTTGGATGCGGCTCTTACCATCACTTAGAGAATTTCTCGCGGGTTACTAGTTTATTAATACATAATACAGGGTCCTTCTTAATATGCTGACACTTTTTTAAGAGGATAATCAGACCGTCAAACTGAACAACTTTCTCTATGGGACCAACATAGAAATCGCGAATATAAAATCAGCTGTCCCATACATTTGGCTCGAGTAGGTTTGTAGTTTTGTATGGAACAGCAGTATTTTTTTCTCGATTTCGATGTTGGTGCCATAGAGAAAGTTGTTCAGTATGATGGTCTGATCATCCTCTTAAAAAAGTGTCAGCATATTTAGAAGGACCCTGTATATAAATTGCTCGTAAACACGCTAACTCCATAAGTCAGGATAGTAGCAGGTAGCGTTCCGTTGTCTCTCCCTACCCCAATGGGAGATAGGCGTGAGAATATGTATTTAATTGAAGGTTTACCTTTTCCCACTCCTTGTCCGGTATGTCGAGCTTCTTCTGTAAGCGGTCCTTGACCGCCTGGAAGGGCTCATGGTGTTTGACGCGCGCGTAGAACGGTATGCCGAACGTCGCGTACACCTGCTTGTGGAAGTGCGCGCACGGCACTAGGACCTCGTCCTCCTGCAACGATACATCACCGTTTATGACAAGAAACAGTAGCGTAGCGAGGGGGGTTTTGGGGACAAGTGCCCAAGGTGGCACTTTACTACTACGGGCGACGTCACTCCTTTTACCGTTAAAAACAATAAATTATTTTAATAGAAATCTGTAATCCTTTAATTTTATCTCTAACATAGAAAACATTGTTGTTATTGAGACAATTATCCCGAAATGGTTTTCGATTCAGCCTACCTGTAAGTGAAGCTCATCCCTGGGGATCTCCTCTATTCTGTACAGTCTCGGAGGCGAGATTATCACCTGGTCCAGCGTCAGCTCGGGGTCGGGCCCCGGTAATACTTTGTGACACGACACTTCCACGATTCTTAATCTGTTTGTAAACAACACAAATACATTAAGGGTTGAGCCTCATCATCATCGCATTTTTTCACGCTCTATCCTTTTCTGTCGCTTAGGAACGTCATTTGCTCGAGCGAGATAGGTCGCAGCACTGCCGGTGCGGCCGCGTGCTGTCGCATTCACCCTATCTTTCTCGCTCTAGCAAATGACGTTCCTGAACGACCGAAAAGGATGGAGCGTGAGAAAATGTTATTCCGCGCTTCCAGGTGAGGTTCAACCCTAATATGTTATTGTAAAATAATAATTATTATACTAGTCCTATTTAATACTGTCTTGGCACTGACAGTTTTTGTACTATGTCTATATACTTGTACCATTTATTTAGAAACGATTATTCCCTTAAAAAGGTGTCAGCATATTAACGAGGACCCTATATACGACTAGGGTCCTTTTTAATGTACAGGGTCGAACTTATACGCTAACAGTTTTTTAGGAGATAATCCGATGTTGGTACTATAGTGAAATTTGTTCAGTTTGATGACCTGATTATCTCTTAAAAAAACTGTCAGCTATATGTTGAACCCTGTACAGTAAGTGTATGGACACACCTGCAGAACGTTCGACGCCGAAGGTTCGGTTGAACACGCGTGCAATGCTTTTTCCTATACCGGCGACACACCAGTACGCGCCTTTAAGCGCCATTTTTGCTAGTAGACGCGTATTCAACCGAACGTTCGGCGCCGAACATTCAACAGGTGTGTCCCTACACTTAGGCAAATGTTGTGGAGAAGGAAAATATACAGGGTGTTACAAAAGTAAAAATAAAAATTTAAAACTTTTAAGGGGTTATTTAGACCATCAAACAGAACATCTTTCACTATGAGACCAACATCGAAATCGTGAAAAAAAAACTGCTGTCCCATCTCTGCTAGAGTCGATTTGTAGTTTAGTATGGGACATCAGTTTTTTTTTCGCGATTTTGATTTTTCCCATAGTGAATGTTGTTCAGTTTGATGGTTTAAACCGGGGGTGGTTTATTTGTATTTTGTAACACCTTGTATACAACGTGTTAATGAATTAACGCAAAACTAGAAAGTAGTTTGTTTGGAATCGAGAGCAGAATCGAATTATCATGGTTTCAACATAGGAATTTTTTTTCAAAATATTAAATAATTAGTTTGCAAAATTTAAAATTTACTGAACTCGATCTCAACCCACCGCTCGGGCACTCTCACCCTACTTACTACCAAAACAAGATTCTTAAAATGTAGACATGAGCACGTTAGCGCTTTCATTCATTGCTGAAATGATAACAAATCATTTTTGCTTCAAACCTTAAAATGTGAATAACTTTAAATGGTAACTATCAAAATAATGAAATAATTGTTTCAATCCAATTATTTTGTTATAAATCAGTTGGGGTGTATGAGGTTTTGCGCTTATTCATTAACACGTTGTATAAGACAATATCTACAAACTTATTAGGAACTAAGGCCGTCGTCTATAAAAGAGAAAAGGACCAAGAGCAATGTCGCAGACGATTTCACATCACAGGCTTTAAAAAAGGGTTCAAATTCTTCGTAAACAAAATTATTTTGAAGATCTACAAATTTTTCTACAAGTTAATCTATACTTATAATCGTAATATAAAAGGTACTGAAACCAACCTGCCCGAACCATCGGGAGACATTTCGACAACTTTAGCTGCCTCTTCTAAGATGTCTGCCACTTTGCCACCTTTATTTGGATATAAAATTAATTCTTTGTCTTCTTTATAATTTGGACCCACCTGAAAATGATTACAATATTAGGAAAAGTCTATCATAGATACGGAGATTCAATTGTAGCATAGTTGGGCGTAGCAGAATAGGCATTATGCGTGTGACCCTTTAGTGCTTCTATCTGGTATGGGTGCGTTTCCGAATATTCATCGAACACTTCCGAGATCAACCAGTTACAACCGCTAGAATGGCAATATTAGTTAAAGTCAGACTACTATAATTCTAGGATCTACGAGATACTTAGAGATCGGATTAAAATACTCTTTGACACCCTGATGACCAGTATCCTTTCTTCACTCACAATGCAGCGGCCGTAGGTTGATGCGCTCGATTAAACTATTATCTCGTTTGTTAGCGCACAAATAGAGAGCTAAGGGTTGAGCCTCATCTGGCAGCACGGAATCGAATTTTTTGACGCTGTATCCTTTTCTGTCGCTCAGGAACATCATCGGCTAGAGCGAGAAAGGTTGCAGCACTGCCGGTGCTGCCGCGTGCGATCGCATTTCCGCTATCTTTTCTCGCCCTAGCAAATGACGTACCTGAGTGACAGAAAAGGATGGAGCGTAAAAAAATGCAATCCTAAGGCGCGTCAGCGCTCCATCACGCTGCCATGTTACGGCCGCTGGTCGCGCAACGGTTTAGGAATGCTACGTGAAAGGTAGGGATTTTCGCGCAGGTAGACGACATAAAAAGGCGACTAATCGGCCTATGGCGGTTGCGCGACGACCGCCTCCCACTTCCCACCGCCAAATAGATTCGAATTTGATTTTGCTCATTCAAGGTCAGCGCTCATTAACTGTATAGGGCGTCCACATTTTATTTTACTTTCTAAAGCTGTTTGAGCCATTAAAACTTTATAATACACAAAAAATATAAAAGATTAATTGATATTTAACATAAAATTAAAGGTTTTATGATCAAACATTTTCAGAAAATAAAATAATCGCTCTCAAACGATCTGTCACGGAGCTATCTTGAACGCACAATAGTGCACAAGACATGTACGATAAAAAGGATACACTCACCCATAAACATTTAAACTGTTTCTTGTTATCCAATTCATTAACTTTAATAGATAAAATCTGGTAGAACAATTTCTTAGGGCACTTTGGTTTACAGTACACTAGCAGGTCCTTTAGTATTCCGTCGTACGAGTATCGGAGCGGCAGGCCTGGTGTATCCTTGTAACTACAACAATTAATAAACAAACATATCAATAATCTAGTAGTATTTTTAGTGCGGCATCCATCGCCAACAGTGCTGAGTTGAGTAGAGCAGAGATAAATCGCATCGCCTAATGAAATAACAAAATTGTTATTTCATTGGTTGTTTTGGACATTGTGCGAATTGAACATTCTGCACCTAAAGGTACTCGCATGCTTCTTCTATATGTAAATTTTATGAATGATTACTTACAGCCGTTTTTGAGTACATCGACTGCAAAAAATGCCAAGTGCGGCATGCTTAGAGACTGACATATTTTCCGAAACTTTTAGTATGATTAGGGTGGTTGTGACACATTTAGACTCACCTGCGCCAAATGCTGGGTTAAATTGCGTAACCCCGTTCTTAGTAATTCCGGCCTTAAGTGGTATCGGAGATTGTTTAGCGCCAATGAAAACTAGTTCCTAGTTAACTAACCTGACAGTTCTCTATTTTACGCTCGCAACATCCTAAATAACCAGAGAGTTTTATGTAATCCGACAACATATGAAATAGTGAATAATGAATGAACATGTATGCACGTCTCTTTCGCACTGTACCTCTTTGTATTTGTGTGTCTCATTTGCTTTATTTTGACAATGAAATTTTGTTTTCATCGTATAGTTTTAAAATCATTCATTCAGTTTCATTCATGTTAGTGTTAAATTAAACTGATAATTGGCTACTTGAAAATTGTAACGGTAAAATAATAAAATAAAATATGTTTTGCGCATTAAAGTAACTTGTAAATATTATATTTTTCAAAAATTAATTCGAGTTTTTTTATCCCAGGATTTCAAAATTTGAAACGCGGGCGGCCATGATTGAGCATGAAAATGAAAATGAAATGAAAAAATACTTTATTGCCAATAACTACTTAAAAAGAACATAAAGAATAAACATATAAGGAATAAACAAAAAATTATAAAATTAAAACAAAAAGAAAAGATATACAGAAGCATAGCGTGATCTCACATATCAAACAATAAAACGTCATGTGAGTTGAAGCGCCGTAGTTAGCTTTACTTTGTTTATTGAAATATGACGTCACAGTGTTAAGTGTCACGTGATCGGCTGTTTTCGCGCGAATCTCAAATTACTGAATGAAAAATATTGCTTTTTTTTTCCGAATAAATAACGCTTTTTTAAGAAAAAGGTAATTGATAGAGGTATAAAATAAACCTACGTATAATTTAAAACATCTTTCCGAAAACTGGAAAATAGCCAATTTGTGTTCATTACATTTTTGCATCTTGAAATGGAAAAGAAGACAAGTTTACGTGGTCCTAATTTCACAAATAGATAAAAAATATTAATGTGTGACATATTCACAAAGTTTAAAAATTGAATCGAACATAAGAAGACGGATGGAGCTAATCTCCACCAAAAACATAAAGCTTGGCTGGAGGTGGTCCAGCTATTCAATTCCTCAACCAACGGTTGTCAGCGAGGTGTGGAAAACAAACAAAACTATAAAAATATGAGTTCTGACGTCATCAATTTTTTGTATGGGATTTAAAAAAAATCTGTGTGGGGTGTCAAATGAAAGGGCTTCATAAGCCGGTTCTACAAATATACTACACCATTACCTTTGAGCCACTCAAAATCAAATTTTTTTTTTCAAAACATCATGTTTGGGCTGCTCCAGTTAGGGAACAGCAGAGTAAAGTTTTGTAAAGCATACGCCAAATGTCTCGTAATATCCTCATATCTAACGTCAATAAAGAAATTTCAAAAATATTTATACAAGGGAAATATTTTTAAGAATTGCCGGTCAAAATTATAGTTTTAACCTAAAGTACCTGTGTACCAAATGGCTATCTGTACCTCGAATTGCGATCAATGAGTCCCTTATTCGCCAATTAGTACGGACAAACGGTTTTAACGTCCTAATACGAGCTATGTGTAACATGTGAGCATAGCATTCGCACGATTGTAAATATACTCGAATATCCACATTTAACATGGAGAAATTATTTTGACACTTATGTTTACAAATAAATGGTCTTTTTCTTCAGTGCCCAAGCTCTATCCATGGCCCGTCGACACTTATTGGACGTGGATATTTTAAAATAAAATTTTCATGATTTGTATACTTACTTTTGACACTTGAAGAACTGTATTAAGTAAGGGTCCACATTGAGCCGCTGGCCGACAGCTCGCGCCATCTGGTCGTAGCGCATCTGCATCGACAGCTCCATTGTGAACCTGTGCAGGTAATAAAGATTAATCAATAAAGTTCAATGAGATGAATATTGAGAAACAATTGTTGTAAATAAGGAGCTCAATGCCATCGGTCCTTTCGAATAGATTGAGTGGGCCGCCATTGCTTGTTTTCAAGCTCGAAGATTCAGACAGAATCATACTTGTTTGTCTGAATCGGCTTCTTTCAAAAATTGCATCAGTAGTTATCCTGTGATATGAAGCCGACATTTATTTTTTGTTCGAGATTCCTAACTTACTTCTTCTTATCGTGTGGGCAGCAAGCCCTGGTGTCAGAGTTTTTTCAGACTGTCTTACGGCCTCTGACGTGGTTTTTATGTAACGACTACTACCACGAGAGATAGTAGCCGGGACCAACGGCTTAACGTGTCATCCGAAGCACGGAATCATCTTTCTTTTCAGACAATCAGGTGATTCGGCCTGCAACTTCCTAACCAACTGGGTAAACACCCACAAAGTGACATATAACTTGGTGTCCCCCGTGGGAATCGAACCCTCGACCTCCGTGTGTCAAGAGCCCAATGCTCTTAACCATTAGACCACGGAGGTAGTCATTATTTTTATTGTATCGTTGCTATACTGAATTCCGAATAAGGTCGAAAAGATATTCCGATCATTCCTTCCTTCCTATGGAAGTCTTGAAGAGGCTTGCACGATAAAAAGAATACAAATAATGAAAGTAAACTCACCCGGGATCGTTAGGTACGGTCTTATCAACGAACTGCACCTCCACCTTGTAGAAGATGTACTTGAAGTAGTCCTGGCAGGTCGGCAGCTCCAGGTCGTCGTGTCGGTGGTCGGCGCGCTCGAACACGATGATGTCGCCGTCCATCAGCTCGTCCAATACCTGGCCGCGTGCACACGACTCAACCCGAGCGGTGGCCGCCACAGGGGCCCCCCAAACACTTTGGTTGTGAGGGCCCCTTTGGAGGCCACATCGCATTGTGTTCATACATACTTCTTATCTTGTTGTGGGGGCTGGCAAGCCAGCAACACTTCGACCCAGTGGGATACATCATACATAAACTCACGCCTTTTTCCCAGAGGGGTAGGCAGAGGCTATAGATTTCCACTTTGGGCGGTTCTGACACCTTTCTTGCTTCCTCTAGGTCCATAAATGTTCACTGTTACTTTAATGCGAATTTAGGTACAGTACTAAGCTTATGTGAGCGATTTCACCTGCGTTGACTTTTAATAAGAATTCTGTGTTAATACAGAACATATTCATCTTAATCTTTTCAGCAGTTGATGCGTGATTTAACCACAAACATACAAACATCGACACAAAGTTTCACAAGTAAATTTTTAAGTAGGAGATTGGACTAAAGGCTTACGAATGTACCTGCGCATTTATTATGTATCAGACACATCACTGCAAATTGTGACAAGCACCTCATTTTCTCTATCTATGTTTAGTGTTTTAATTTTGGTTTTCTTCTCGCAAACTATTTTCTTATATTATATCAAACTTCCTTACTACAGAAGAATCTTCCAGGTCTACAAGATTTTATTGTAACTAAAAATGTTAAAATTTATTGTAGATATAACAAATATACAAGTTGTAAGTCTTCTGACGATTTGTTAATCATCTTATGTCTTCTTTCTATCATCTATTCATAACAAAAAATGATGGACAATCGCTTACCAAGTCTCTACACTTTAGATTGCTACTCATAACTGGAGAAAATTATCACGGTTTATGGTTATTTTAATAAATCACAACTATGAGTAAGTAGTGTTTTATAATAAAAGTGATAAATAATACCTTTTCGAGAGGATCGTTGTAGTTATTGATTTTTTCTACAAAGTCCGGCTTGATTTCTTCATAAAGGACGAGAGGTGTGTCTGGAGGGAAACCTGTAGATAACAGAACATTTTTAACACAGGGAAAACAACAAGTAATAAAATCCGGTCAAATTTTTTGGCAATATCGAATGGTGGCACGAAACCTCCATGCGCGATCAGACTCGCACTTGGCCGGTTTTTCGTAAATACCTTCAATGAACAGACACACTTCTGTAGACCTACCATGAGTGTTCACAGTAGTATACCACAGTAATTTTACTCCCATTTGTGTATTGAATTTGGTACAGCGCTCCTAGTAGTGGTTACGGTTAGAACTAATTCTGCCATACAAAATTGGCGCTATAACTACAGTAGTAAAGTACAGTGCAAACTCATGGCAGTTTTATAATAGTGTAGATTAATATACCAACCTGCACGTTTATTGAGTATCGGTATAAGATCGGCCGGCTTGCTAGCTATCGGCAAGTAATGGTGACCGCAGAAGTGGATGCGCTTCTGCTTGGGGTCGTAGAACTTGAAGAATAGGACCACATCGTTCTCCTTGTCGAAGGTTGGGAGTGCGTTGAGGCCGGAGTCCGGCGGCAGCATCTCGAGGAAAATGTTCCAGGGGTTCATGTTCTCGGAGATGTCCGCTACGGTCTTGTGTTGATCGTTCACTATGTCCAGGCAGGTCGGTCTGCATGTCTGTTGAGGTTTGAGAATAGGGTATTTTTAATTCGGCGAGTTATATTACTGATTCGGCAAGTTAAGGTAGGAGCAGACGGCAGCACGACATCGTAAAGTAGAGGTTGTACTCTTCTAACGTCCGCAAAACGACATAAGCCCGTCTCAATCCTGTGCGAGAAGACTCATGTCACCGCACAAAACTGTACAATCTAGATGTCACGGTATACTTATAGGTATAGCTGCCGTATAGTTTTATCGTTGAAAAACTCGGCAGCAATACTTTCAAGCCCAGTGTTCTTAATAGAACAGGCACACACAAAAATTAAAAATGGTTAATTTTGAGTCAGGGACATCTAAAAACCATTTCGTATAATTTTTTTGTAAATATCTTCAATGTCCAGACACACTTCTGTTACAGTTTTATAATAGTTAAGATTATTTACCTGATTAGAACGAGCACTAAAAGGCCACGGGCGGAGGTGCTTCTGCGGATACTTGAAGTTATCAGCTAGCATTTCCATCAGTTCAGCTACGGTCGCCTGCTTGCGGACCCTGAACACCCTGTAGTGAGCCCGCTCCGGGTCGTACAGGTCGTTGCCCTGGTGCCCGTCGAAAGCCTCCTCGAGGACCACGTTGACGTTCATGTAGAGGTGGGCTTCGTTGCGCTCCTTGCGGCGGATCTGCGGACGAAAATGGTTGTGATTGATGGGGCACTATACTGCCGCACAAAATATAAACGCAGTGGACCATTTTTTAATTTCGGGCACTGCTCAAAAAAACCGGTCAAGTGAGTCGGCTACCACACAACATATTAACTTATAAGTTTTGTTTTATCCAGAACATTTAGCGCGAGACCGACTCACACTTGGCCGTTTCTTAGTGTAGAGTTTGCTCTATAATCACACTTGACGCTTGTATGCATTACCGTTTTTACGATGGAGTGAGAAGAAAAAACGTTAAATAAAACTAGTTTCTTGTATGAGGACCAAGAGGAGAAAATGGCAAAAAGATAAAAATGTATGGGGATCCATTTTTATCTTTTTGCCATTTTTATTATTTTTTAGCAAATCCGCCATAATAACACACATTCTGTACAAAAGTCAACTGTCTAGCTATTACGGTTCACAAGTTACAGCCCTAAATAGGAACGATCTAGACAGCTTTTGTTATATCGATAAAAAGGCGATTGAAGTTACTCAGATTTGCTAATTCCACGACATCTTCGATTTTGGCCTAGCCAGCGATAACGGATCGGCCTACTTACGATGCCGGCACCTTTTTCACCCCTTTGACATTCAACGTGAGGGAAAACCTAACATGGCCTCTCATTCATTGATTTCACTAACAAATTAATTATTTTTAAAGCAGTTTCGAGGTCAAATTATATGAAACGGCCCTGACATCGCCATCGCCTCCTGCACGGTCTATTGGGTATCTTAAACTCACAACCGTATTCGAGGTGATCAGATACTTTGTTAGAAATACCAACCTATGAAGAGTGGAAGGCTGCAATTGAAGCTAGGTTCACCTTTGCATTTTCAAGGTTTCAGAATAATATGATGTCATATTAAATCGTACCGTTTCAATCCTCTTCTCTTCGGCAAGGCGCTCGCTAAGCTCGGTAGGTATGTCCGCTTGCGCGACCTCTTGCAGGACAGTCGTCAACTGTGAATCCCTGGAATAACAATTATTATTTACTACAATTAACCATCGTAACCAGTACGCCTCGCATGCCACCCTCGAGAAAACGATAAAAATCGTCATTTTCCTCCACAGTTGTGAGGGTGCATGACGTATTTCTCATTTTGTCGCTTTGTCGTTAGCATACTAGCCGTGCTGATGGCAAAGTCGTGCGAAACAGGTTTCAGCTGTAAATAAAAACAGACGCATTCACACGTCATCAAAATTACATGATTAGCGACCGCAGGCTCGGAGTGATCGATTCTTTTCAGAAAAAATACGACCTTATGAAAAAGAACCCATAATAAGAATCGTAGAAATTTATTTTTCATACCATCAAATCATCACACTGCTGGGACCAGACCTCGTTTTATTACGCCATTCCTCACAGTCTTGTGCTAATCTGATCTACCAGTGACCTTTACAATGTCGTCCAACACAATTGAATAAAATTCTCACATTTTGATTTCTGTCTGAAATCTAAACCAAGGCTAACATGATTGCAACGATAGTTTCTACCTTTATTGTATATTATTCATACATCTTACGATAAAATGAGACATGTTAAACATCAAATAACACGCGTGAATTGATTTATGTATGTACTAGCAGCCCGTCCCGGCTTCGCACGGGGTAGACAAATAAATTTTAAGACTCATTTTTCTACACCTTCGGTTACATTGTTCAAATTTTACCAAGGATCCCTAATTTTTTTCAAAATGAAATGTAGCCTATGTCAAATTGGAAGAATGTAGCATTCTATTGGTGAAAGAATTTTTTAAATCGGCCCAGTACTTTTTGAGCCTATTCATTACAAACATACAAACATACAAAAATAGGTACAAATCTTTCCTCTTTATAATATTAGTGTAGATGTACATCAAACTGACCTGATATAGACCAACATGTAAGCGTTGGTACAGTGGCGCACGGTCAACGCCATGTCCTCGTCGTGGCCGCCGTAGTTGTACTCGATGGCCTCCTGCTTCGTGCAGCGCGACACTACATCGTCGTCGAACTTGCACCACTAAACAAATAACAATAGATAATGAATATATCATTCACAATGAGGACACAAATACACTCTCTTCGTAGCTATATTGGTCTACCAGAATCTGATGGCAAGTAAGCAAAATATTTTTTTTGAGTAAGCAACACTGGGGTAATTGGATTAGGTTCCTTTACACACTGCGACTTTTTGCAGTGTTTCTGCTTTGATTCAGTCGTAATGCAGGATCGATGCAAACGCTATATAGCATCGATGCAAACGCGATACAGCATCGATCCAATCGCGATACAGCCACGACGCAAAACGTTCGTAATATCTGGTCAGTCATTCGTCGACAGTCTTTGTCGCAATGCACACGCGCGTCTGCATCGGTAAAAACGTGCATGTCGCGCGTGTGCATTGCTACAATCACGCGTTTGAATCGAAACAAGCGCCTGTTAATTGCATGTATAAAGATGCAGTCACGCGATTGACCTTGGCCTTTTTGTCATCACGTACTGTTGTTTATCGAGACTGCTTAAATATTACTTATAACCCATGACATTCTATACACAAGGACTTCGCATCTGCACGCTGTTAACGCAACAGCAAAAGTGTGCTTAATTGTTTTAAATTACTGCTTAGTGACCGAGGACATTAAAAAGGACTGGAATGTCAGCGGCAATTTTCGGGAGCAGAGTACAACTGAAGCATACTAAGGTGACATTAGATACATGTGCCATTTTTTAGTTTTGTTATTGTATGACGCGGTGCATGGGTTAAGAATGATAAAGGGTACCAATCCTCCTTACAAGCATGGAAACACGAAGACAATGTTTCGATGTTTCAAACTTTAGGTTTGTCCTGTCATATCAAAAATTAAATGGAAACTCTTTTTTTTAATTTTCGTCGTTGGATAAGAAAGGGACAGACCAACAACGACGATGAAAACGGACGAAAGAAGGTTAGGAAGGGATCACCGACCGCCAAGTAGTATTTTCATGTTTCACCGCTTGTAAGCCAGTCTGTACTCCAGGTATAGACAATACCTATCCAGCTTCCTGGAAGCGTTGAGTCTATGTGTATAGAATGTCATTGCTTATAAATCATAAGCAATGACATTCTTAAATTATATCAACAATTTATTCATTTTTAAAATAACGTTACCTTCCCATCGCCCTTAGGGTTGATGAAGACGACGTAATGCCCCCCGTGGTTGTCTCCGGAATGTACTAGGACAGCGTGAAGAGTGTAGTCGGCCGGAGTCTCAGGCTTCTCTTGCTGGTACGCATCCAGATTTATGTGCTCGTAGAACTCGAATCTGTTAACAATATAGGGTTCTTCTTTATATGCTGACACTTTTTCATTCCATACAAAACTGCAAACCTGCTTAAGTCAAATGTATGGGAAAGCAGATTTTTTTTTTCGCAATACAGACCAACAGACAGGCAAAAAATCAATAAATTAGGGATTTGGAGTCAGATCACACCTAACAACCATATCGTAACTTTATAATAGTAGAAATAGCATATGAACCCACAAACCTGTCATTAAACTTGACGGAGCTATCAGTGATGGGGTCGTACTGGAACCGCATGAGGTGTAAGTGCAGGACGGGCGGGAAGGACGCGAAGATGACGCCCTTCTCCGCCTCCTGCAGGCCGTGCTCGCCGGCGTCGTACTTGTTCTCTCCGTCCAGGGTCTCCGTGCTGATGTAGTCCTTGAACGACTCGTCGACTGTTGTGAAAACAATTGTGTTAAGTATAGCCTGTCTCATATCACAATTTTGCGGACACATCGGTCGGGTGTAGGTTAGTAAGGCAACTTTAACCATACACTAACCGGGTCGTCAAATTAAAGTATAAAATTCAGCAATAGCAGATGATTCAGTGCTTTGAAAGAAATTTTATTTGGTTAATACTATATAGTGCCAAAAGACAGCAGTATTCGCCGTATTCGTAAAGTTAAGTCACACGACGAACGAGGGGATTGAGGCATAAATACTGTTAAAATTATGCTTGTTGAAATTATCTGTGCCATTTGAAATTTGCACTTTCCGCGACCGTGTTAAAGACGAAGTACTCACTATTCTTCTTCCCCTTTATATTGAGCTGGATATCGTAGAAGGTCTCGACTCGAGTACTGGACACGTTAACGTTCTTGCACTTGATGTATGAGGTCATCTTGCCCTCGAACAGGCGCGGTACGGTTCCCTCCACACACGTGCCTTTCATCTTACTCTCCAATTTGTCTAGAAGTACCTGCATACAACACGTTAATGTTTAGAAAAGAAATCTAATCTTTCTAAAATGTCACCCCTCTCCCTAGTCATAAACAGAGGTGTGCACTCTTTATTTTGAGTTTTCTCGCTTAATTCTCACTCGTATATCTTCTAACAAATACACTGTTACAAGTACAAAAAAGACACAAACACAACTCAGTTCAAACAGTAAGTTATACAATCATCTAACACATGTAGATTTGTAGGTGGGGTTTGGGTAGCTTGCTGTGTTGGCGTTTGGCGTCAAGGGCTTCCAACCTTCTTGATTTTCCAGCCACATTCGAGCTCCTAGAACCAATAAGGACCGCCACAGACGAAATCATTGTCATCATCTAATTCTTGTGGTGGAGCCATCTTCTATCGGGGGTTGGCTAAAAGGCTATTTGGTCCCTGGAGACTGTAGCCGCGAACAGTGAGGCCGTGTTCATATAGAACCAGTCACATATGTTCATAAAATTCCCTTATAGAATTATCTGGAGAAGTTTTTATTTTCCACATCTCATAATTTGATCCAGGTACTGTAGTTTCCGAGTTTTTATTATTTTCCGGATTTCTACACTCTTATTCATTCTCTATCATCGTCATACAATTTCTAAACAATATAAAACAAAGTCGTTATTTCTGTCTGTTTGTGCGAATAGTTCTTATAAACTACGGTTATATAATTTGATGAAGTTTATACATTTAGATTTGGTCTTCTTCAAGGTTTATACGTATAACACTATTATATTAATCGAACCCACCCAGGTAAAACCGGGGCGGGTCGGTAGTCATCTATGAAATACTCAATTGAACTGAAACAATTCATTTAATGATACTGAAACTAATTCTATCTAAGTTAACTTACCCTCAGAAATTCCTGTACATCGTGTTGCATAAAGGAATCAAGTGTTTCCCAACCAAAACTCTTGGTAAGTTTCTTGGTGCCGACGGGCTTATCGGAGAACTGCAACTCGTAAAATACTCTTTGCAGAGCTAATGCTACCGACCTGCAAATAAATACATCCAATAAGCATTTCCCATCAATTGATGGGAAATGCGACATGCGGCATGTTAGGTCCACAGAAGAGTCAGTGGGCATGCCGCACACCGAGATCTGATGTAGGTTATCGTCTAATATCATAACCCAGAGCAGGGTATAAGCCTCATCCCCATGATACCATCCTTCCATGAACTTTGCTAATCGCATCCCAGCCTCTCAGACGTTTTTTATGTCAACCGATATTCCGGATTACCTACACCGTAGAATCGGGGCCGTTCGGAGCCGAAACAGGGTGCCTCAGACCCTCAAATCGAACAACTTTCACTATGGAGCAAATATCGAAATCGCATTTCCATAAAAAATGTAACGTTGTTCAGTTTGATGGTCTGAAGCATGGATATATCTTCTGCTATGACTAAAATAGAAAAACAAATCTCGAGCCACCCACCTGGTACTATCATCAGATTCCGTAGGCATCTTGTAAACAGCCTTCCTCAATTGGTTAGTGAAATAGAGTGTTTGCAACAGAGAATTCATATAACAAGTTGCACCCTGGTTCTTCAGACCTGAAACAAAATAGTTATGTTTTATCCTCCTATATTATTATTTATTAGGAATAAAATTTATATTTGTTTCATTATACGGTAAAGCCAACGGAAAACGTATGGAAACCATCCTACCAACAAGTGAACTGAATCTGAACTGTAATGCTTGCGGCTGTCCAAACTTAGCAGAGAATACAGATTACCCACGACACTGTTTGTTGAGTCAAACTAGGATCATCAAATTAAAACTTGAAAATGTCGAAGAACATTTTTGGCTTAACTAAACTATAATTCATATTGGACATTATTTTGTATGACAAATTTTATTGAATAAATTAAAAATAAGCCAGACGTGTTTTTCAAATAACTCGAGAAATAATGGATAGAAAAATCTGTTTATAAGTATAAGCTTTGTAGGACATAATCTCCAAATGGTTTTCGAAAACCAAATGGTTCCTAAATGATATGTTGTCCATTTGGGATCACAAATGTACATTTTTGGCATAAACTAAAATTCATAATTCGAAACTTTGACGTTAATCATGAATGGATCCATAGTTAAATCCCGTTCATTCATAAGGTACGCCAAAACTGTCCGTCGAATTATGATGTCCAGTTTAGTGGCAAACTCACCGACGTATCCAGTGTGTTTCTTCGAGTCCCATGACACACCATGGGGCGCTTCGGCGGTGACGTGAACCTCAAGCGTAATAGAGTCCTCCTTTATGTATCCCTTCTCGGGGTCCAGTACATCATTCCATGCCATAAAGTGGGAAAACCCCCAGTCGTTCTCCTTACTGTTAGAATGAGGTTACTTTTAATTAAGAACGTATTTAATCGTTTATTCATAAATTTAGCTAATCATTTAAAACGAAAATGTGATAAGATTGTTGATCAACTTTAAAACAATCGTTCTTAATGAAAGAAAGTACGAAAGAACTTTTGTTATTTTAGTAATATTCTTTAATGCCAACAGCGCGCTAATAAGGCGACAATCTAATAAACGGAGTGCTATTTAGACGTTAGAGACATGAGTAAAAACCCCATAAAGACAAAACTTCATACAATCGCGCTACAGTAGGCACACTACTATGAAGCGCGGCGGCAGTGTGTGCGTGACCATTCACCGACGAGTTCTCCTACACGCTGCCTGAGGACTAACCGGATCGGCAAGTGGAAAATCGATGGGCGAGTGCGTCGCGTGATCATTTTGTGCGCTCCTCAGAAGCTTTCTCTCTATGGGGTATTTACTCGTGTTACAGATAAGCATGTGACTTAAAAAGCGGACAATAATGAAAAATCTAACCTGTAGAACAAATGCTGTATCTTCCTATAAAACGGCTCGGTGTCAGGCTTGTGGGAGATGAGTCTCAGCTCGGCCATAGCGTAGCAGGACCAGCTGGAAGACTCGCTCTCGCCATTGCACTGCAGGAAGAAGCCCAGAGACTTCTGCTGCTGACGATCCGGCGACGGCGCTTGCCGAGGCATCACCATGATCTTCCACGGGAGGTTGCGGACGTAGCACGGCGGAGACAACACAGAGTCTTTCAGGTTTCTGAAGTTGTGCACCGTGAAGCGGAACGTCGCTTCGGAGCGTGCTTCGTCGTCCTCCATTTCGGTGTCGAGACAGGCAAGCTAGGGAAGAGATATTTAAAGTTATTTCAAAAAGTGCAGGACTACGATAAAACACAAGCACTAATTTAATAATTTCTGTCCTTTCGGTGAGAAGTCTAAGGTGTAGAGGCTTCAAAAATCGTTATCTGAATAATAATAAAGAGAAAAAAAAAAGACTAATGCAACTTCACCTAATGATAATTATCCAACTTGATTCGATAACTCATTATTTGAAATGTTATATTTCATTAGATAGCAACATGCTTCGTCAAAACAACGAAATACAGGCAGAGATCTGCAACACGCATCGTCAACTTGCTCAGTCATAATTATAACCCGCCCCTTGTCAAATCCCAACGCAAAGGAGCCAGGAGGAACGGGGGTCACATTTTAAGGGGTTTAAGTGATTTATGTCTGTTTGTGTATTCTTGATTGACGACGCTTGTTTTACATCTTGCTTTTGTTATTTATTTGTTCCACCAGTGTCTTCATAAATTTTTTGCCATTAGACTAGTTTGATGATTATTCAGCTAACAAGAATGACTACATACAATACATTTTATTGTTATCTTCTCAATAAAAAAAAGGTTAGAAAATAACGCTAAACTCCCATTTTCATTGAGTGTTTAGCTTGAATACTATTTTTAATAACAAGATAAACTTCAAAAAGTAATGAAATGTTGATGACATCACAACTCAGAATTGAGTACAAATTTCATACAAAGCGCACCTTTTGACGTCTGATAAAGAGTAGCTGATTTGACTAGTTTTCAAGTAGCCTATTGTGTAAATGGTTTAACACTTACCGGCATGTCGGACGATGTTGTCTCTTGGTTTTTCATAACTTCCCCCATCACAACCTCACCGTTGGGCCCTTTCATGAGATCGTCGTCCCAGGTCTTGTCCGTAGCTGTATCTACAGTCTCCACTGGAACATACAATAATTGGTTTACCTTATTGTAAAATGCTCCTTAGAGAAATATAAGTTGGAATTTATTTGATGTTTGGCCTGCCATGCAGGAGATGGTTCAATCCCCATCCAGACTGACTCGTACCAATGTGTTATTAGGAATTTATGTATGATTTGTAACACCACTGGCTTTTCGGTGAAGGAACACATCGTGAGGAAACCTGCATGCTCAATTTCGAGGCATGTATTGTATCCATGTCCATTACAACGATTACAAGTGGCGACAGGCTCACTCCCAGTCCCAGACACACTGGACAGAGTTTCGGTACTACTAGTGAAACGTGGATGTTCTGAGGTTTCGGAATATCTCCGACTACCCCCTCGGGGAATATAGTCATATGTTTATGTTTATGCTTATTTGATGTAGTCAATGATGTGTTAACTTTTTAACACACGAATATTGAGTTTTATTTTTATTTATTGTATTATTGTGTGTAAAAAAGTATTATTTCTATTTCTACAAAAGGTGTTTTTTATTGCTATTGTCGTCTATATTTATACGTCTACACACTGGATCCCAAAAAGTCGCCGACACAGCCCGAAGCGAACTGAAGATACAAATTAAATGGAAATGGTTGAGTCGACGGCTGTCGGCTACATGTGGGCGGGTTCAGTGAGTAGAAACCGAATAGAAACACCTTGCATATCAATAAGACAATTACGACAATGACCAACAATATCTAATTTAGAATACTTTGAACTACACCACTATGTAGGTACTATTTTATTACAGTATTAGTATACATAACCTTTGACAAATATTATAGACAGATTTAATATATATTTAAACACTATAAACTTAATAAAATAGTAAATAACAACAACTCAATAAAACAATCCATCCATTGTTTTTCTGACATAACTTGTGACAGTTTTGACAATGTTTACAGATATCTAATGAAGTAATAAAATCGCCAGCATTTTCTCTTATTTCCTTTCAGTGTTAGTCAAGCTTTTTGTAACAAAGTGAAATGGTGAAATGAAACCACGAGGAACCCTCATATTTATGTTGTCCATCAATGCCCTTTTGCCCTTGATCAAAGAAATGTGGATTGTGTCTCTATCGTAGTCTGATCGTAGAATTGGACAGATCTTGATCTGCCTGGGCTATTATACGCTGCCATTTCATGATTTGGCTGATTATTTCACGATGTGCCTAGTATCAGTAGCAGCCTATTTGTCGATATTTTATTCTGGTCTATTCATCTACACTTTCACACACCTACAATGATATGTACTGCACCTATAGAAATGCAATACTTTCTGATAGAATACCAAAATCCTTAGTGCATGTTATCTAATGCATGTCGTCCATGACATTTATGAAAGAATATCAAATTACATTTTTAATAACTGATTAATTCAGGAGCAAAGCAACTAAATCCTCCTAATTTAGATTCTATTCGATTTGATGATTGCATACATTCATAAACTCACGACCGTAATCCCTTTAGGGGTGGATTAGATGATTAATTGTTTCAATTATCTTAACAATGTTTGCTGGCTATTCTGCAAGTTCTCAGATAATTTAGTTCTACTAATGGAACCTCAACGTCATTAATTGTTAATTATTTTTAGTCATAGTTTCTGTATTTAGCCGATTACCTATTTAAATTACAAACTATTTGAGCGTATTTACCTATGCAAAAGTCTTATTTTTTAAATGATTTGTTAGTACCGTTTGTTTCTTGAAATACCTATCTCAAAACCTAAATCCAACCTTACAAGTCTCAGCATCATAATACAAAGTCTGAATCAAAAAAATATAGTGCATCTTCAGGTAAAAACCTATTTTGGATATTAGGTTTTGAACTGTCCATATTATACAGGGTGAAATTGATATGATTAGCATTCTTTTAAACTAGGAGTCTACGCATCAAACTGAACAACTTTTACAATGGGAGCAAATTGATCGGAGCAGAAAAAAATCTGCTGTTGCATACATTTGAGTTGAGTAGGCATTACAGTTTAGTATGGAACAGCAGATTTTTTTTTTGCTCCGATCGGGTTGCTCTCATAGTAAAAGTTGTTCATTTTGATGGGTAGACTCTTAGTTTAAAAGGAAGGAAGGAAATGATATCAATTTCACCCTGTAGTTACAAATCAGATTCCTGAACCCTGACTTTCTCTATAATGGGAATAGTGGAATTTCACTATATTATGGGCATGTAATTTGTATTTAATATAATCCGAACTATATCTATGCCCAGAACACCATAATACCATCATTATAGCATGTTTAATATATTCATGAGACCCATTGGAGACTTTGACTGTTTCCACGTTCTATCTACTCACGATAAGAGTGTAAACTTACATGCATCACATACTTAGGGGTATATTACTGTTGGTGCGCTCCATACAAACGAAGTCTGGTGATATTTTCAATACTAACTGATTAAACTCAATGAAATTTTGCAGAAACAATCTAGAAACAAATCTCTATGCTTGTATCGTGTCAGATTTTCCTTAAAATGTACAGTTTTAAAGTTAAAGTGCCTCAAAGATTTCCATACAAATCTTAAATTAATCCTAGCATTGAAACTGTATATTTTAACGAAAACGGACACGATACAAGGCATCGATATTTGTTGCTAGATTGTTTCTGCAAAATTTCATTGAGTTTAATTGGTTAGTATTGAAAATATCACCAGACTTCGTTTATGCAGCGTGCATTTAGGCATTCGGGATAAACTTGTCTTAAGTGGATGCTTTAGTTTCGATGAATAACTTTTACTAATATGGGACTAGCTTCTGAATCGCGAAAAAAACAGCTGTTTCAAACATTTTGGTAGAGTAGCTACTGAAATTTCCTATGGATCAATGTTGGCACCATAGTGAAAGTTGTTCAGTTTGATTTTCTAAAGCCTCCCATGAAGTTTGTAACACATTTATGTTTATACCTTGTATTGCAATGCAAAAGAATTAATATCAATTTGTAATAAACATCTAAACATTCACAATAGGTATGAAGTGTAAATACACAACTCATACTCATGACATGTAACATTGATCTCCAAATAGAATGAAGGTGTGGGTAATCCAATAAAGAGATACCTAGTAAGCTATGTTGATGATTAATGTATGACCATGACCAGTGTCATGAAAATGCATGGAACACTGCTATTTTGAATTCCTAATTGAATAATATTCATTTCAATTCTATGGAACACCAAATTTTTTTGGGGTCCTATATGAGATTAGTATTTATTACTTAATTTAAAAAAAAACATTTCGATAGTTAAGAAACAATACCATCCATCTAACAAAAATACAATTATATACAAAGTGAAGAAAACATTTCATAATTTGGGATTGGGAACTGAGACAAAAACTCTTCAAACTATTGGAGCAAACTGATCGGAGCAAACAAAAATCTGCTGTTCTATACTAAACTGCAATGCCTACTCGATTCAAAATACTCAACAGCAGATTTTTTTTTGCTCCGATCGGTTTGTTCCCATCGTAAAAGTTGTTCAGTTTGATGGGTAGACTCTTAATTTAAAAGGATGCTAATGATATCAATTTCACCCTGTATTAAGTAAGCTTGTCAACGTATTACCTTTTCAGGGTTATTTGAAACTACTAACTTTCAAGCATGCAGTTGTGAAAAGGTACACTGTTAGCTTATTTATATCATGATATAATTTCACCCTGTAAAAATATGGTGGAATATGTCTGAAGACTGAACACATGTTGATTGTAATTAACTAGGAACCTATTATGAGTAACATTTATCAAGAACATCTAAAACATACCAAACAGATTTTAGGATTATAAGGAGCTGTAATCAGATTTAATGACAAACATCATCAAATCATAAATTAAGAGTATTTATGTTATAATCATCAACTGCCTCTTCTCTTCTCACAAATTCAGGTGAGAGAAAACTGGCCCAAAGTCCATGGGATTGGTCCATACAGAAACGTGAGGTTGAGTAGAGACAAGTTTAATAGTCAAATTGATGACACAGTATTTGAAATCCCAACAAACCACTGACTTAGGAATTAGTTTTATTTTTGGTTATTTTATAACATGCTATCGGTCTGACGACCATGAGCAGTTCTTTTTTGTATCGATGGTTGCAGGCATACCTTCCCATTGTCAGGCCGCCTTTATTTGGTCACTACAGGTCATAAGTTATCCCAAATATATCATTGTTTTATATGTCTTATGCTGAGAGGTTCACTTAGCGGCAACGCCAGCTTATTTATCTAGTGAGTGATCCTATCTCTGTAGGCTTTTAACTTCTTCTTTCTATGGTGGATTTTTGTATTTTCGTGAACCATGGAGCGCATAGTATTGACATCAAGACACTGTTTTGATATTGGTGCAGAATATCTATATTTAAGTTAGCTACTAAATAAGATGCATAAAAAAGTATCAGCTGTTTCATACAAAACTGCAAACCAACTTGACCCAAATGCATGGGGACCAGCAGTTTTTTTTTCATTTTAGTCCCATCGAGAAAGTAGTTTACTTTGATGGTCTGATCTTCCTCTTAATAAAAAACCATCAGCATCATGTAGCATCAGGATCCTATATGTAGATGTTTCAAAGCTAACCTACAATTTTATCCATATTTACCGGAATTGATGTACCAAGTATTTGTTATATTGAAAATATCAATACAGGCCAAGCTATTAGACAAAAAATGCTATCCAATCAGCTTCATTTTTTGAAACAAGAATTTATGCAAAGCAGTGCAATCTAATTTTAGATTTACATTTCAGTATAATGCACAACGACTTGCACTTTTTGAACAAAGAAAGTATAAATTGACTTATTATGATTGTAAATGTGTATAAACCAACATATCAGAAACCACATTCTAATTTCCAGTCTAGTATCTCCTATAAGGAAATAAAATGTGCAAACAAACAAATATTATGAAGCAAAATTATAACAAGTAACTTTTGAGGTTAAGTACATTTAATATTCAAGTCGAGTAGAACTAATTGCATACAAAAACACCTGATATCATCATTGCAGTTAAATCATTGAAAATGCAGTCAAATAGTGATATGAAGACAACAATTAGCTTCAATTGCGCATAAAGATGGTGTCAGGAGTATTGTGTGCATGTAAACAATGTCGGTACTGACCGTCCTGGGTTTCCATCTCCTCGACCTGGTTCACATTTGAGTCTTGCTGCGGCCTGTCCGGGGCAGGCGTGTGGTTCATGTTAGCCGGGCGCGCCACGGGGGACTCTCGCCCAGAACTCTTCGAAATTTCCTAAACAGACACTCCAACTTAGAAAAGTAACTGCACACCAGTGATTCACTAATCTCCACGTCCGTCCGTGCGCACTTTACCTACCTTTATCGCCAGGGGATCGCTCCCTTTGGATCTGCTGAAAATCCGTTGAACGAATTTCAATGAACCTTTTTCATCGACTCTGACAATCTGCGTGCCCGGGGTCTTATTTTTCTTGGATGACAAGATGTTGGTTTTCGAAGAGTGTTTACTAGCGGCGCGGCCGATGTCTGCAAATTTCAACACAAGGGCCAGAAGATACGCTAATAGCACATTCCTAATCTTGTGGTCATTGCCAGAATTACTTGAGCACGTTTCCGCACGGCTGTGTACAAGAATTCACTAACGTAACCGGGTACGGAGTTATTTTCGCGAAAATAAACAAAATGGTGGATGATAATTTAATTTCTGGCTTCGGATGTGTGGCCCGGTTTGATCGACGAATGCACCATTTTATTTTATCATTCTCTCCCATTCACCATAGTGATTTCAGTTCTGCAATTTCCGGTTTTGCTCGATTTCATGTTTGTCGTTGATCGATCAAATCGATTTTATTTACCATTTCAAATCCAAAAAACTACGATATAAACAATTAAATGTACTAATACAAACAAATAAATCGTCATGAAATCAAGAAGATTTCATAAAAACATTATAAAACATTAAAACACCGTATAATTTATAATAACAAAAATATATTGCTTAGAAACCGGTAA
Source organism: Agonopterix alstromeriana (assembly GCA_963924505.1). NCBI lineage: Eukaryota > Metazoa > Arthropoda > Insecta > Lepidoptera > Depressariidae > Agonopterix > Agonopterix alstromeriana. The sequence continues at coordinate 9,632,025 of OZ004662.1, read as the reverse complement.
GTAGGTACGCTTAAAACTTCACTTCACTAAAATGGACAGAAAATTATGAAATTGTTTTTTTTTTTTTTTTATTGTCTTTAACGGCTCTGGATACTAGTCCTTTTGAGCCATTCGTTATTTTTTTCTTTATATTCTTTATTTTGATGATGGGATGATAGATGACGATGAATCTGTGGTCGATTTCGTAAGCTCGCGCGTTGCCGCCAAAATGGCCATGTACGAGTTAACTTGAACCAATACTTATGTTCTGTTATCGTATTTATTTGAGATTCCTGTTACATCGGTCGCTTTACGCAACTGTTTCGTACACAATCCGCACGAAATTATGTCACAAATATCACTAAAACCAATTTTTTACGAATTTCAAATACAACGAAACACTGCAAGAGCAATGGCGCCAAGCAAACTCTATGAAATTGTTTATGGTTTCTGTGCTGCCAAAGTTTAAAATAACTTCTAAAAGAGTAGAATTAATTATTCATTCGGTCCTACTAAGCTCTTGTTTTTTAGCTAACATTAGACAAAAACACGATACAAACGAGCGCCGTGGTGGTCCAGTGGCGAGTAACCTTGCCTGCCGTGCAGGAGGCGATGGTTCGATCCCCGACCAGGCCGACTCGTACCAATAAGTTTTTCGGAATTTATGTACGATTGTAACACCACTGGCTTTTCGGTGAAGGAAAACATCGTGAGGAAACCTGCATGCTTCAATTTCGAGGCATGTATTGTACCCACTGTCCATTATAAGTGGCGACGGGCTCACCCCCCATCACACTGGACAGAGTTTCGGTACTATTGGTTAAACGTGGATGCTCTGAGATTTCAGAACATCTCTGACTACCCCCTCGGGGAATATAGTCGTGAGCATATACATACAAACGAGCGCGCGGCGTGGCCTCACACAACTACACACATTTGATATTTTCCGTCGACGATCGATGGTAAATATCCCCGCGCGGGGGGACGTTTTGTTACACTTTTTGAAAACTGCCGCTCAAGTCACATCTCTTGGAGGCTAACTAGGTACCTACCTATTTTTAAAAAATGACCGTGCGTACACAACGATATTATAGAGTGGAAGCCAATGATCGTGCATCATTTTAAAATTAAAATATCGTGTTTTAATAGTGAGGTAGGTGGTGTAGGTAGGTACATGTTTTAAGAGGTTCTTCTGTGTGGTGATTGAAAGTGTAGTTATTATCGTATATTTGGGCATGTAGAAAGAAATCGAAAAACGTATTCAGAACTCATTTTGATATTTGAAACAAAACAAAATGGCTGAAAGAAATAAAAATGTTTCGTTTTTGTGTATGTGTATGGCCAACATTCTTTAGACAATCTACCAATTTACAGATTTTTTGTCGCAAATTTTACCGATTTTATTAAAGTCACTTTTGCAACACTGACCAAACCAAAGACAAAATAATTAAAAATAGAGCCGGTTCCGGTTGCGGTTGAGACCGGTTCCTTTCTTGGACAAATTCTTAATGATCTGTGGTCTTTCGCCGCGGAAGGAAAAATAATGGAGATTGTTTGTTTACAATTAATAATTGACATGAAATGATAGAATATACATTTCGGAATTGTTGATCTGTTAGTTTCTGTAATCTGAGGTAAAACCGCAATGTTTCCAAAAAATCACAAAACCATATTTGTACTAGACCACACTCCGTACTTCGGTATATCATCAGATAATCCAATAGACTTCGATGTCTCCAAAAGCCGAGGACCTGGCTACGTGCCTTTACCCCCAGTTTGTAAGTCGCTATGGACCTGCAGTGTAGAAGCGGCTGTCGAATACTGCCGTGTTGTATGGGATTTATTCCCTGAGGGGAAGCTTGTAAGTTCAATTTTATTTAATTAACTAGATTTAACCCGCGACTTCGTCCGCACAACTAATATACCAGATTTTAAGTCAGGTCATAAGCTATCAAACAAAGAAGTTTTATCAAAATCGATTCAGTAGTTTTCGCGTGATGCTCGCACAAAAAACACAAATAGAAATTTTCTAAATAAAAAGGTTGATTTGGAGTCCGGGTTACCTAAAAACCATATCGTAATCTTTTTCATGTAAATATCTTTGATGTACTGACACACTTTTGTTACAGTTTTATAATAGTTAAGATAGACAAAAGAAAAGGGTTAGAGTGTCATCTTCAGAAAAGTTAGGGGTTTAGAAATGTGTTACCTTAACCGATGGGGATTTCGGGGTAGGGGTGGGGGGGGGGGGGGTGAGGATATCTCATATTAAAGAAAATAAAACCAATCAAGTGCGAGTTGGCTACTCGCGCACCTGGGGCCCCATACCACAACACATAAGCATACAATATACAACGTGTTAATGAATATCCCAACCCACCGCAAGGGCACACTCATCCTACTTACTACCAAAACAAGATTCTTAAAATGTATCCATGAGCATGTTTGCGTTTTCATTTATTGCTGAAATGATGACAAATCATTTTTGCCTCAAAACGTAAAATGAGAATAACTTTAAATTTTAACAATCAAAATAATGAAATTATTGTTTCAATCTAATTATTTTGTTGTAAATCAGTTGGGGTGTATAAGGTTTTGCGCTTATTCACTTACACGTTGTATTAACACACAAAAAAGTTTTGTTTTCTACGGGACCTTTAGCGCGAGACCGACTTATATACTTTATTATTTTTTGCAATACTGTAAAGTTTGCTCTATAATCACACCAAGTTTTGATGCTTGTATGTATTACCGTTTTTACGATAGAGCGAGAAGAAAAAACAATGATAAAAACTAGTTTCTTGTATGAGGACTTCCTTAATTTTTAACTTTTTGACATTTTGATTATTGGTAGCAAATCCGCCATTATAACACACATTCTGTGAAAATTTAATCTGTTTAGGTATTACGGTTCAAAAGTCACTCCTTAATAGGTTGGACAGATAAACGGACAACAAAGGCTTATGAATAGGGTCCCGTTCACCCTTTGGGTACGGAACCTTAAAAATTACATCATAACATAATGTACATTTGTGTCTATGCTATCATAAAGTGCAGATGAAGTCATGGACAAAATCTAATGTTGTATAATATTACCATTTTGTAAAAATGATTTTTGAGTTTGAATTTAGTTTGTACCCTATTTTTACCTGACTGCGCTAGAAGGAGGGTTATGTTTTTCGAGCGTATGTATGTATGTGTGTATGTATGCATGTATGTATGTATGTATGTTTGTATGTCTATTTCTTTGGCACGGCCTACAGCCTAAACGGCTTGATGGATTTTAACGTATGAGGTGTCATTAGATTCGTAAAAATTGTGAGAGTGACATAGGCTATATTATTTTAATATGGCGTCTGCAAAATAAAAAAGAGAAGGAGAATAAACAATTTTTTATTCATTAAAATTACAATATGGGTATCATTACCAGCCAAGCTTTGTAAATTTTCTTTACCGTTTCAGGTGCGGTTTGTTGTAAGTGATTCTGCTGCACATATTTTGAATACATGGGCTGTGGCACAACAAAATTTAACACATGTAAGTTTTGACCAACTTTGTGAGAGTGTGCAAAGATAAAGATAAAGATGCATTTATTTGTATGACATGCATAGTTTTACAAGCAGGTGTTACAATAATTATTATGTCCTACATGCTTTGACTATTTATATGTGGACTGGTCACGTGTGTAATTCTACTAACAAACATTTCTGCCACTTTTTGCGGGGGGCGAGGTAACATGAAATCCGCAACCTTGGATTTTATTCCCCATAACTTTAGATTCTAATTTTGAATGTTAAAAATCATGAAAAGTAGTCTCGTGTGAACCCCAAACGTTATTGTTTCGCAATTATAGGCTGTTTCGTTTAGTGATAAGGTGTAAAATTGAATGTAAATGCACAAGATCAATTGTGCTTATACCGTGGCAGAGGGGAAATGCTACCGCAAGGCTAGTCCTTATAATAATTAGTCAAAGCCTACATGTCTTACCTTACGGCTTACAAATTATTATTATGATAATGTCAGAGATGTTAAAGGAAAGTGAGAGTACAATGTGGGGATTTGTAATTGGCTTACAGCTCTTTATCACTTTCGCTGCTAAGCTCAAAACAATGATACTCATGCAGTGCTAACACTGTAGAATGTGATACAATCCTGACTCACCGGGCGAGTTGTGCGCACTGGTGCTGATCTACCAGGTCATCAGCAGCCAAAGTGTTAAGGATGTGTTTACTATGTAATTATTGAATGAATGAAAATGTAATGAATGAAAAAATATGTATTTTCTCTCTTCACAAAGGTTAAAAGCAAATGAAACAGTAATAGGATAGGATTATAAGAGACGAACCCATTCTAGGTTGCTTCCTAATAATAAATAAAAAAAAAAAGTGGAATTGAGCCCTGTTTCTCAAAATATATACGATCCTTCTTAATATGGATTCTGGATGATCAGACCGTCAAACTGAACAACTTTCGCTATGGCACCAACATTGAAATCGCTAAAAAAAATCAGCTGTTCCATACAAAACTGCAAACCTACTCAAGCCAAATGTATGGGACAGCAGATTTTTTTTTCGCTATTTCGATGTTGTTTTAATAGATAAAGTTGTTCAGTTTGACGATCTGATCATCCCCTTAAAAAAGTGTCTGCATATTAAGAAGGACCCTGTATAAATGGTATGTCATAGATGATATACCTACAGGAACAACGCTTCTGTATTGGTTGTAGAATGTTGTCTATAACCTTAGACAATATAACTAGGGACCAGCCTTGTGGTAGCATTTCCCCTCTTCCACATTTCAAGATCAATTGATCATCACAATTTTCACTAAACAGGACAAAATTAGAATCGAAAGTAATAGAATAACATGCAAAGTTGCGGATTTCATGCTACCTCGTCCTCCGCAAAAAGTGGCAGGAAAGTTTTTTAGTAGAATAACACGCGTAACTCGTCCATAGTTACATTCTCTAACACCCGTAGTTTTAGATGTTTCCTTGAGGCTTCCTCACTCGAGTCGAGGATGTTTTTGACATTAACGTCGTACAAATTATGTCAAAAACGTCCTCGACTCAAGTGAATAAATGTCAAAAAAACAACTAAGAATATAGGTGTAAGTCTATAGCAGAAAGGATATCTTTTCAAAAAGTTAAAATTTTTGTAAGTAGTAAGAATGTAGTTGTAGCAATGCACACATTTAGCAATTTCAGTTTCAAGATGAATGTGTCAAGTGGTGAGAGGTGGCTAGCCTGTTGCCCACATAAACACTGCATTAGAAACTTTTAATCTCTTAGTTGCGTCATGCAACACCCCTGAGAAGAATTGGGGTGGGCCATTCTAAGCCAGAACCACAACATGGCTTTTTCAAGACTTTTCAGTGACCAAAATAAAAAAATAATTGTTTGCAGATCCTGAATGGTCTTTGCCTGGTCGGTCCCGTGCGGAGAGGAGCAGGTGGTGATGTTGTGGGCCTCTGTGCTGCTATCGAGGCCCTCGGTGAGCCGTCACCGACTCAAGCCGCTAAACCAGCCACAGAGAGGCACTTTCAGAACCGGTAATTGGTTAAATATCTTTCACCTAATGTTGATGTTCTGAGTTTTCAGAATACCACTGACTACATCCTAAGGGAATGTGTGAGCATATTTTATGCTATGCTTTCTTTTAGTATATTCGAACCCTTAACCGACGATATCGCCACATTGAATGCGACGACGGCGTTATGAAGTGCAGTGTCAGGTATCCAGTACATTGTATATATGAGTACACACGGCGACACATTGAGCCTTTGACTATTTATTAGAGACATTTCCCTTCTGTCACGGTATAAGGTCAATTGATCATCACGTGTCTAGTACATTGTGTAAATAGCTGTATTAGTAGTAATAGTGAATGATTAAAATTGGCTGTTTGTATTCATTCCAGTGGTCGTATAATCTGTATCACAAGCGCTAGAGATGATGATTCAATCAGGAGCCTCGCAGAGATCGCGTTGAATACTCTGGTACAACAAAACAAAAAAGCTGCCTCAGTCCAGCCTGCAACTAGCATAGAATCTACCACTCCTCCCACACAGTAAGTAGATAACAATTCAGAGGTATTCACGATTAAAGCCATCTATTTCTGTTGCTGCCGAAGAACTGACAACCGATGGGGTGCCAAAGTTCAAGAGTGGAGACCACGAACTGGCAAGCGTAGTGTGGGACACCCTGCTGGACAGACAACCTAAAAAAGGTAGCGGGGAGCGACTGGATGAGGAAGGCCGAGGCCAGTTTTGTGGCGCGCATTTGGAGTGGTCTATGTTCAACAGTCAACGATATTAGGCTGATGATGATGATGTCATGTACTGTTCAAAACGCGAATAGAACAGCGCGAGCTCATGGCACACACGTAACGAACATATTACGCACACGCGACGAACACGTGACTGCGGGTTGCGTGCGTGTTGACCGGTTGCCTCGCTCGCATCACGTTCGTAAATCGACAGTGTAATATAACTGTCAATGAAAAGGGATGTCAACCGTGAAGTGCGCGGGGCACGCGTGCCAAAATTAAGCAATAAATTACTCAATTTGCCATACGTTTACTCATTACGCACCGAGTCGCGCTACGATAAAATATATCGGTGAAAAATCTGAGAAAATGCCTCATTGCGCGGTTTCTTACTGCAGCAACTAAAGTTCTGAGGTGACTGAAGATTTGAGTACTTAATTTTAATTAAAAACGTTATTTAATGACAATTAAAACAATAATTCAAAAATGCACGGGTGGTCCGAAACAGGCACGCGCGGAACACCAGTAAAACAATGATTATGGCCGTTCTATATTGATTTATGTCTGTGGTAGCTATGCAATAAAAAATACGATTTGGCGTCATACAAAAATATAACGTTACTTATATTTTTCTGTAAAACCATCCCTGATCGAAAATACCATTCGATCCGATATTGACTCAACATATCTGAAAGAGCTAGGGAATGTTAAGCTCTTCAAGAATGTTAATATTAAACAATCCTGTTGACGGACCGAAATAAAGATGGTTGAATTTATGTATAAATTATAATCGCAGTCACTTATTTTCACTTACAGTTGCAGAAACGGTCATTAAAGTTAATCCCTCTTGCGGTCACTTTGTGTCTTGTTGACGACGTAGTAAACGCCAGTATGACATTTAATGGAGGATTAACGTTAATGAGCGTTTCTGCAACTGACCGTTAGGTAATTAAATTGTATTGTAACTAAAAAATGTTATGTTAATAAAAATGTTGGTGAGGTGCACCAGTATGGCTACAGTAGCAACTAAACGTTTTTTCTCAAATACAATTGGGCTCGAGGCTTCTGCTTAGTCCACAATCTAGACTAAAATCTAGGACTCACACCTCACCACCGGTTGCACACCTCGAGTCCAAAGGTAAATTACTGTAACAGAAGTGTGTCTGTACATTGAAGATATTTACATGAAAAAGATAACGATATGGTTTTTAGGTATCCCAGACTCCAAATCAACCTTTTTAGAATTTTTGTCTGTCTGTTTGTTTGTAACAGCATCACGCAAAAACTACTGAACCGATTTTGATGAAACTTTTTTGTTTGATATTATGATCTGTCTTAAAAGCTGATATATAATTTGTGCGGACGAAATCGCGGGTAAACTCTAGTATCCTATATCCTCATCTAGACCAATTATTAAAGATAAGGCCTGTAAAAACTTACCTACTTTGAATATTTCAGATCTTTGGTTGTGCACTACTGTCATTTAGTAATTATAAATGTAACACCAGAAAAAGCAGTGACCAGAGTCAATAATCAACCACTCACAGAGGTAAGAGATTTTATTCAATAGCGTATAATATTCATATCTTTAGGTTAGGATGGGTAACAATGGGATGGGGATTAAGGAGATGACCAGACTGTCAAACTGAACAACTTTCTCTACGGCAAATGTCACCAACACTGAATTGCAAAAAAAAATATCAGCTGTTCCCTTTGACTATTTATATGTGGACTGGTTACGCGTGTAATTCTACTAACAAACATTTCTGCCACTTTTTGCGGGGGGCGAGGTAACATGAAATCCGAAACTTTGGATTTTATTCCCCATAACTTTAGATTCTAATTTTGAATGTTAAAAATCATGAAAAGTAGTCTCGTGTGAACACCAAACGTTCTAAGTTCGAAGTTATTATTTCGCTATTATAGGCTGTCTCGTTGAGTGATAAGGTGTAAAATTGAATGTAAATGCACAAGATCAATTGTGCTTATACCGTGGCAGAGGGGAAATGCTACCGCAAGGCTAGTCCTTATAATAATTAGTCAAAGGCTGTTCCATACTAAACTGCAAACCTACTTGAGCCAAATGTTATGGGAATGGGACAGATGTTTTTTTCTTGCGATTTCGATGTTGGTGCCATAGAGAAAGCTGTTCAGTTTGACGGTCTAATCATCCCCTTAAAAAAGTGTATGCATATTAAGAAGGTATACTACCTTTAAACCACGTATAAACAACTTTTACTATGGGACGAAACCATTCAGAACAAAAAAAATATCAGCTGTTTCATACGTTTAAGTCGTGTAGGCATTGCAGATTTAGTATGGAACAGCAGATTTTTTAAGCGCTGAAATGTTTGCTCCCATAGCAAATACCCATACCCATATACCATATATGTAGATAGATAAATATCCATTAGGGTAGATTATGTGGTTTAAAGGTTAATGATACTTTGCCTTACACTCTGTATAGATTGTTTCATACTGGTTTAGATGGGCGGTGGTCTGATGGAGGTGGAGGTGATAGTGTCACGCGCGAGTGCCCTAGCTAACTTGTTGGGACGGCTCGTCTTGCCTCACTACCGGCTAGCCATTACCACTGTCACCGGGATTCCTATGAAGGTAAAGTTAAAGAGGATTTTGTGTTTTAGAATCAGCGCAAACGGAGCAGCAAAATGCTCGAGCAGTTTTATTGATAATGTGATTTTACCTGCGACTTCGTCCGCACAAATTAAATACCAGCATGGGTAGCATGGCACCGTGATACAGCGCTATCACACCTTTGCTCTCTTTCTATTTGCACGCGAACGAACGAGATAAAACACGTGATACAGCCGTATCACGTGTAGCATGCTACGTGTGCAGATTTTAAGTCAAATCGAATAGATACATAATACATACGACAGACAGAAATGTAAACATCTCATCTTAGGGAGTGTTCTTTTTTAGGGTTCCGTAGTCAACAAGGAACCCTTATAGTTTCACCATGTCCGTCTGTCCGCGGCTTAGCTGAGAGACGCTTACTTAAATTCAATTCAATGTACAGGCACTACTTTGTACTATTTTATTATATGCTGTAGATTTTACAGGTAACTAGCTAGAGAAGTATCAAAATATTTAGTAGGTATATTGTTTATCAGTGTATATTAGTGGTGTACGCAAATTAAATTTAATTTTATCGATATTCCTCTGGCTATTTGTTTTGTTGTAAAATTAATAAAACTAATTCTCAGGAGGAACAAAACGCAAGTTCGAGTGCCAACTATGACGTGGAGATCATACATTCTGCCGAAGCCCACGCTGGTTTGAGAGCTGCCCAGACTGCTGCAGAAGCACTCGAGTCTGTGAGTTCCTATTACATTCCTATCATCTGCATGTAGTATCGCCTTAAAGCCTAGAAACTACCAAACGGAACTGAGCAGAGATGTGTAAAATCAACCAATAAAATTGCTTGAATCTGACAAGCGAGAAAAATGGCGCAATTTGATTGGTTGATTTTACTCATCGCCGCTCCACTCTGCTTTGGTGGATACTAGCCCTCATACAGTCAAGACCGGCTTAGTCGATTTTTTTCTAAATTCCCCCATTCAGGCAAAGACCATCATTTCACTACTCCCTGAGTATACTTAATGCCTTAAGATTTTAACAGCAGGAAACAGCTTTCACTTATTACTCCAATTAAATTGTATCGCCAATATCGCTTGCCAAGCTTGGATCCACGACTAACAACACCATCGGCATAAATCCAGTAGCAGATGACGGTGAGGAAACCATAGGTCTACCAGAATCTGATGGCAAATAAGGAAATAAAGTTTTAGAGCAAGCAACACTGGGGTAATTGGATAAGGGCCCTGTACACATCTGCATCGATGCAAACGCGATACAACCACGACGCAAAACGTTCGTAATATTTGGCCAGTCATTCGTCGACAGCCTTTGTCGTAATGCACACGCGCGTCTCCATTGGTACAAATATGCGTGTGCATCGCTACAATCGCACGTTTAATTCAATACAAACGCCTGTTAATTGCTAGTGTAGAGATGCAGTCACGCGAATGACAAACGCGCGTTTTTATAGCTGCAAAAAGTCGCAGTTTGTAAAGGGGCCTTCATTGACTAGACAGATGACAGTTTGACATTACCATGTGAAAATCTATACATTTTTCCTTTTTTTTCATGTCATGTATACATCTTATAATTTCTATGTCGTTACACTCAGGTGGTGCTTCGATGGTGGACGCCGCGCGGCGCGGAAGGAGGCGCGAACAGTTGCAGCGGGCCACTATGGCGCGTCACGCCCGCCGACGTGGCCTCCAGACCCTCGGCCTGCCTCGTCAACTTCCTCCTCAATGGGCGATCCGTCACTCTTGAAGTACCTAGGTCAGTACCATAAAGGGGGTAAGGGAGAGCCGACCAATACTGAAACGGTGAATTCAGACCATCAAATCAATCAATCAATTAATTAACTTTCAATATGGACGCAACCTTAGGAATTGCAAAAAAAACTGTAGTTGCAAGTATTTCTGCAGGCCTACCATGAGTTTGCACTGTACTTTATTAACTATTGTAGTTGCGGCGCCAATTTTGCATGGCAGAATTAGTTCTAAACGTAACCACTAGGAGCGCTGTACCAAATTGAATACACAAATGGGAGTAAAAGTACTGTATTAAACTTATGGTAGGCCTACTGTAGTCTTCATACATTTGAGTCGGATAGGTCCGAAAAACTCATTGGTACGAGTCTGCCTGGACAGGGAATGAACCATCGCCTCCTGCACGGCAGGCATGGTTACTAGCCACTAGCCACGGCTTACGAATAATGTAAAATTTTCAGAAAAGGCGGAGGCAGATCAGCGTCTCACGTGCTAGCGGCACAGGGTGGTGAGCTCTGGATCGGAGCTTTAGGCGGTCGCACTCCGTACGACGACCCTCCCGCACTTTCTGAGGGCGCCGGCGGCAGAGTCACTGATTATAGGTTAGTTTTACCTGTGTATAATTTGTACCTAATTTATTTATTGAAACTATAAGATAATTCTTAAAAAAACCAGCCAAGTGCGAGTCGGACTCGCGCACGGAGTTTGTTAATTTAATTTAAATGGTATTAAATAGTCTACTATATACTTTTTATTTGAATAAGCTATCATTCTTAGTTTTCGAGATATTAAGGTTATGTTGGTGACCCGGATTCATTGCTCTTGAGTGTGTATGTTACAGTCAAAACTCATAACCGGTCAAAACCACTTTTAATTGCAAAAATCAGGCAAAAGCGGTTTTTAGACCCCAGATCTAACTCAGTCGGTTTCTTGCGACCACAGGACCGAAATTGCTACTGTTTATATGATTAAGGTCATCGGTCTGGTTATGGGGTTTGACTGTAACATTTATACTTATCTATGATACTAATATCTACTCAGTGACTAAACTTTACAAATGTTTCGGTTCAGAATAAAAGAGTTCGGAGCATTAATACAACAAAACAAAGTGCACCCGTTGCGCGGCGCGGGTGCCAACGAGCGTGCGCGTGCGCGGCTGCAGCGTCACACCACCTACTGGACTCTCACCATATCCTCTACTCTCATTTTCAATTTGGGATCCGTAAGTACATGACAGATCCTTAGGATAGATCCTGAAAATTAATATCTTATCACGAATTTAAAAATAAGGCAAAATGGGTACGAGTAAAGGTTTGTAATTTTTTTAACAGTCGCGGCCACTAATGATAGTATTGTATAATTATGGTACTATTAAAAAAAACATTATTTCTTATGGCCTTGCTCGCATCAGAGCTGAGATATTTGACTCTAAAGGTTCATGAAAAAGTAACCAAAACCTTTAAGAATCAACTCATTTTCATGAATCAATCGAAACATGTATAGGAGAAATCGCTTTTTAGCACTAAACCCCCTTGTTTTGTTTCTTCTTCTTTTGCTAAGTAGGTAATAACCTACTTAACTACTACTAAAGATTAGATATCTCCCATACAACATTAGAAGTTATCTGTACCTTAATAGCACAGTTCCGACGCGGCCTAGCAATGAATGTGATGGTTTTTAATGTAATTATAATTACCGAATATTCGTATTCGGCTAATATCAAGAAGACATTCGTAAAACCCACTTAATTCCTGTCATGAAAGACATACATTTTCCTAAGCGGAATTGTCCACTGTCTGTGTTCTCAGAAAGACTATTTTCAACAGCATCTAGTATTAGTAACAGATAAAAGGAATCCCCCAAGACCCAAAAAAAAAAAATCTGTGTGACTGCAGGTCTGTTCTTTGTGCCCCATCTCAAATACTTACTTTATCATTTTTGAATTAGTTGAAACTAATGAGAAATTGTAATTTGATGGGTGCAAAAATGAGAAAACACTATACCTACTTAATAATAACCTAAAGTCACTGAAATGTGTTAAAACCTGAGACTACTTATATGCGGACCCGACTCGCCTTAGCATTTCCCCTCTGCCAACGTGCAAGATCAAAAGATCTTACGTATTTACATACAATTTTATACCTTATCACTAAACGCGACAGCCTATAATTGCGGAACAATAATTTCGAACTTACTTCGTTTGGGGTTCACACGACACTGTTTTTCATGATTTTTAACATTCAAAATTAGAATCTAAACTAATGGAATAAAATTCAAAGTTGCGTACCTCGTGCTACCTCGCCCCCCGCAAAAAGTGGCAGAAAATTTTGTTAGTAGAATTACACTCGTAACTAGTCCTCATATAAGTAGTCTAAGGTTAAAACAGATGTCAATTTTGTAAATTTTCTCGTTTTTCGACCCATGTTCCTCAGGGAAAGTTGTTTTTTTTCGTTGTCTGATTACACCCTTCAATTTTGTTAGTAATCAAAAACTAGTGGTAGTGGTGTAACATTAACATACAATTTTTTTGGCGTCAGGTAATGGAACCACTAACAAGACTGGTGGCGCAAGAGTCTCTCACGGAGGACGAAGTGGATACTTGTCGCGGTGTTTTACTTTCATTGCTCGGCATGGAGACACGCCACGAGTTCCCTTCTAACATGAGGTTAGTCTACTAGGCACTTATACTTCATTCCAAATAAGGACGACGAGATTTGAAATTCAACAAGATTCTGAATTTCTGATTACCAAATGAAATTAATTAATTGGAAAGATATACTATCCGACATATCTTGGACGTTAATAAAGCTGTTCTAATAATAAGTGAGAGGAAATGTTTCAAATCTCTGTTGCTGTAATGCAAAATAGCCTTAAAATTTCGTTGCTATTTTGAATGGAGTATAGGTAAAGTATATGTCTAGATTGAGCCTCTCTCTTCTACCGTATAAAAGAAAAGTGGCCAACTTTGTAGGTTGGTGTGCGTGAGGCGTCATACAACTTATCTCGGTGTGCGTGTATAGTGACACGGTTTATCACCGAGAGTTCGGTGATATTTTTTTCGACGCGTTCGTAGCTCCGACTGTCTATCTAGATTCTAGACATAACTTATCAAAGACTAGGCAATTTTGTAAACACTTTTTAAATCGGCAAAATAATTATGGACTTAATGGAGCCATAATACACCAAGATGATCTTTTTTTCATGGACCCTATACAGGTGTAAGGGACAACCCTCCGCAGACTGAAACGGTGAACTCAGGCCATAAAACTGTTTGTTTATGCTACAAGTTATTATATTATAGGGTCTTTCTTAATATGCTGACACATTTTTAAGGGGATGACCAGACCATCAAACTGAACTACTTTCTCTATGGGACCAACATCGAAATCGCGAAAAAAAATTAGGTATCCCATACAAAACTGCAAACCTACTCGAGCCAAATGCATGGGACAGCTGATTTTTTTTTCGCTATATCGATGTTGGTCCCATAGAGAAAGTTGTTCAGTTTGATGGTCTGATCATTCCTTTAAAAAAGGGTCAGCATATTGAGTTGGACCCTGTATGTACTCTGTTATGTACTCAACTTTTTTGTCAATCGATCTTCTAGGGGTAAGTCGAGTGGGCGGCGCGAGGAGCAATGGAGGCAGGTGTGGGGCGAGCTCGAGGCGCTGATGCGGGTGCACTCGGCGTCGCCGGCGCACCGCGCCCTGCTGCGGACGCTTCTGGAATGTCGCGCGCACCATCACAGTGCCGATGGTAAGGTTTTATTTATTAACGATCATTTACCCGCGACTTCGTCCGCACCAATTATATAACGTGTTAATGAATAAGCGCAAAACCTCATGCACCGCAACTGATTTATAACAAAATATTTAGATTGAAACAATAACTTCATTATTTTGATACTTAAAATTTAAAGTTATTCGCATTTTAAGTTTTGAGGCAAAAATGATTTGTTATCATTTCAGCAATGAATGAAAGCGCTAACGTGCTCATGGATTTTGTAAGAATCTCGTTTTGGAAGTAAGTAGGGTGAGAGTGCCCGAGCGGTGGGTTGAGATCGAGTTCAGTAAATTTTAAGTTTTACAAACAAATTATTTAATATTTTGAAAAAAATTACCTATGTTGAAACCATGATAATTCGATTCTGCTCTCGATTCTAAACAAACTACTTTCTAGTTTTGCGTTAATTCATTAACACGTTTTATACCAGATTTCATAAGCTTCCATACTAAACAAGTTTTATCAAGATCGGTTCAGTAGTTTTTGCATGAATCCCGAACAAACAGACAGGCCGACGACCTAAAAAGCATATCGTAATCTTTTTCTTGTAAATGTTTTCAACGTACAGACACTTCTTTTACAGGTTTGAATAGTTTTGATTAGATAATGATTTGAGGACTGATTGAATGTGATGACTGTTTGAAACTACTGTCGGACTGATTTATGCGATGTATGGATGTTTGTAGTTCATACAAACGAAGTTTGATCCTGTTTCCAATATTAACCAATTAAAAGTATATGAATTTTTTTAAATACGTTCTAGAAACTAATATCTGTGTTCGTGGTTTTTCAGATCCTAGATGTGTAGATCATTTTAAAAATCGCTGAATTAAATAGGCTAATATCTAAAATCGAATTAAACTTAGTTTTCCTTTGCATGTAGCGGGCTTGCCGGTATAACCTCTTAAAATAAAAGCCACCCACTCGTCTCATTTGGGTGGACAGACTACGGCTCCTACTTCTTTTCATGCCCTTCCGTCGGTTGAGGGTCCTACCATCCATGTGAATTATGCGATAAGATAAATTATCGTGATAATGGGCGTTTTTCTAGAAATTTGCCCGAAGATCGCTGGATGGCGCCACAGAGATCAGATCCAATCTCTATCGAACAATCGAACTGTTCTTTAAAATAAAATAAAAAGAAGGGATATGATCAAATTTCACACATTCTGTGAAAATTTCTACTGTCTAGCTATGACGGTTCAAAATTTACAACCTTACTTATAAGTAGTTAGGACACACAGACAGGCGGACAGATGGATGGAGAGCGTAGGCTTATGAATAGGACCCCTAAAAATGATGTCAGAAAGCTATCTATGTGATAATACGCGAGTTTCCAACTAGTCAAATTAACAACTCTTTATCAAACGTCAAAACGCGGGCTTTGTAAGAAATATGTACTAAAAATTGAATAGTGACGTCAAAAATAGTATTAAAGTAACAGCATTACTGAAAATGTGCGTTAGTTATTTTCAAACGGTTTATTTACTGAGCAGTTAAAACTAAAATATATTTTATGTAGTCAACTCCCCTATTATTATTAATTAATCATTTTTGAGTTGAGTTGAGGTATTCAGACTTATCCAGCCTGACCTTGCCCCACAAATGAAGAAATGTGAAAGGAAGAGGAAATAAACATTTTGCTACTGTAACTGATGCATAAAAACTTGAGGCGATGCTTATACTTATTATTCGTAGTCTAGTTCACAATTACGTATGATATGAAGTTATCCTTGGGTTATATCGTGTTGTGCTCTACTTGCTAAATTATGAATGAATGCGCGATGTGAAACAATCAAGTCGTGTGAATGGTTACAATCAACGGGTTGGTTGGTATGTTGTTTGTTTTTTATTTTGTATTTGAGTACCTAGTCTTTTAGTTTTTCATTAGTGAAAGTGGACCTTTGCCCTTAAGCGGGATTCAACAAACTATGAGCTTTTTAAACTTTGGTTTCTGGACCGATTCATGCATGCAACATAATGAAATTCTTGTTCAATAAAAAATTTATTAGTAAATAATTAGCGTTCCCAACATCCCAACGTTGGTATTGGGACATTATCAATTAATAGTTGCTTTTGGAGAATCCGCAAGTGATTATAGTTATTATGTATATAATAAAATTTAAAAAAACTGTTGGTAGTACTCTTAGATAAAGTATATGTCTAGATTGAGCCTCACGCTTCTACCTTACTAAAATAAACTGGCAAACTTTCATATGTTGGTGTGCGTGACAGCGTCATACAACTTAATTAAGCGCGGGAAAGGATTTATCAGCAAACTGTTCGCAGCTTCGACTGTCTATCTAGACATATACTTTATCTAAGGTAGTAGGTACTCTTCTTTTTTTGCGCTTAAACGAACTTTTTCCTCAATTTCTAGGAGAATCAAGAGCAACTGTAATCCGTGCTACAACAGATTCTCCCCTGTCTCCCGTCGGGGCTGGAAACGGTGCTTCCAGCAGCACCAGCGGCGATATATGGGCGCCACGGAATGTTCTGGATGCGCTACTGGGACCACCGAGACCTGATCGCAGGGCTGACTTCGCGGGTCGTATGGCCGCCGGCAATAGGGTAGCTTCACTGTACCCACAACTACAGCAAGATGTTGAGGCGCAACATTGAACGTTGTAAAATTTGTAACGTTAAGTGTAATAATAAAAAAGTATGTTTTGTAAAGGGTTTTTGTTTTCTCATTGCGCCAAAACACAATAGGGCAGTGGACTGCATAAAATATATTTTAGTTTTATCTTAGTAAAAAAAACGTTAAACTCACATTTTCAATTATTTTTTAGCTGTAAAACTATTTTAGTAACAGGATGCTAAACTCGCATTTTCAGTTATTCTTTAGATTGAATACTATTTTTTTTAATAACAGGTGAACTTTAAAAATCCTTGAAATGTTGATGACTTTACTTGTTAGTATTTATAGTGCGTCCAAGGTAGCCCCGTGATTTTGACAGATCGTTTATTTTACTTTCTGAAAATGTTTGAGCCGTAAAACCTTTAATGTTTTGTTAAATGTTAATTAATCTTGTATATTTTTAGTGTAATATAAAGTTTAGAAGGCTCAAATGGTTTTAAAATGTATAAAACCTGTGTAAAACCGCCTGTCAAAATCACGGAGCTATCTTGGACGTACTATAGTAACATTTTTCACAAAGAGCGCGTTTTGACGTTCGATTAATAGTTGCCAATTTGACTAGTCCACTGCTCTATTAGATACTCATTATTACGTTTGTGTGTAATGGATAGGTGATAATAAAAATGCAACATTATAAAATTAATATCTTATATTTGTTCAATAAAACTACATTGTGGGCCCGTGTGCCCGGCGCCCGGGTAACACGACCTTTGTATTATCTTGTTGCATATAAACTCTGCGGGCAGACTGTGTCATAAGGCAATGGTGTGAGTGAGACGGCCTGTGCGGCCACGTCAAGGCATCTGATCCGGTTCCACTTGCGGCGGTGATGCACCCCCTACCCCTACCCCTCCCATCTCTCCCCCCCTACGCCGCCGACGAACTTGTTACAATTATTGGAATGTCACGCGGGTTGCGAACGTTCAAACATTAAAAATCATTACAAACAAAACCTAACACTAGGCCCTATCGCGAGCCACTCAGAAAATACACTCACATCGAAATATTGTACAATCTCATACTCTCGCTCGAGTGCGCCCGGCATAAGTCCGTAGAAACGCATCCAAAATTATTTTAATACCCTATAAAACTTACAAAATCGACCGGTACTCTTAAACTTAGCGCTAAGTTAAAATTAAACGGAATTGAAAATAAATTACCTAGGTACAATATTTTACTCTAGAAAGCTATTTATAGGCGCACGAGGGTAGCTTGGTGGGTGGTGCGCGTGTCAGTGTGTGGCTTCCCGAAGTTTCTTCGCGATAGGCGGTACCGCGGCATCTGTTGAATCGCCCAGAGAGTTTTCTTCTGCTGAACTCCCTTCCTCTATCGGTCTGTGAAATGAAATATACTTATTAGTAATTCAAATAAAATGTGTCCAAGTAACGAATGCTAAAGGATCGTTATCGTACCGTTTCGCGCGTGGTGTACTGAAGGCGGAGTCAGAGTTGTCGGAGGGAGATGCGGGAGTAGCAGGCGACGCCGCCTTCGCGTCCATAGAGTCTTCTGTGCAGGATGTCGTCGTGTCCTCATTCACTGAATCAACACCCAGCTTGCCTGTAATTAATTAATAATCTCTTCAAATTCAATATTCGCTAACTATTATTTCACTGAGCGAGGAATATTTTTACAGTTTTTAAGAACATTCGCATAAGCAGAAATTATAAATCTTGAAACAACTTTAGGTATTTGTGTGATAACACGCATTTTGTCAGTTTTTTAGTCGTCTAGACTGTCTTTCCGATATGACTAAATTGACATATGCTACCACTCATCACTGTCCTCAACCGAAACAACTGTTCTTTAATAATGGACTTAGTCCAAGAATGTGACAACTTGTTAAAAGTAGTCACTAAATTATTGTTAGTCATGTTTTTGTAATACATTCCAAAAAATATTTTTATTTGCCATTAGCATTACGTCTTACGACTATAATATTCCCCGAGGAGTAAGTTAGGGTATTGTAAACTTTACATACTCAGAATAATTACATTTCACTAATAACTAGTTCCCAAACAATGTCCAGCAAGTGTGACAGAGCTAGTGAGCCTGAAGTGGATAGATTAACGATAGAAAAAACATATACGAGGTGCTACAAAAATACAAATAAACATTTAAGGGGATGGTTAAGACCATCAAACTGAACAACTTTCACTATGGGACCAATATCGAAATCGCGAAAAAAAATCGGATGTTCCATACTAAACTACAAATCTACTCGAGCTAAATGTATGGGACAGCAGATTTTTTTTTCGCGATTTTGATGTTGGTCTCATAGTGAAAGTTGTTCTGTTTGATAGTCTAAGCAACCTTAAAAGTTTTAAATGTTTATTTTACTTTTGTAACACCTTGTATTGAACACTGACATGCAGGTCAATGCTGACATACAAATATTCTTAATATTATGGAAAAAATGTTCTCATCTCGTCTGCCAAAAAAACATTTATAAAATTAAATTAGGTTCCTTCTTACCATTTCCATTAGTAGGTGGTTCTAAGTTGCTCTCATCGCTGGGTAGTGGTGATCCACCGTTTGTGGGCGCGACGACCTTACGTTCCTTGCCGATCAGTTCTGGCTGCAAGTCTGACACTATGTGGTGGGTCCATATTGCCAGCTCTACCATGTGTGGTGACCATTTTTTACCGCATCCATTTAGTTCCTGAAAAATAAAACAATACTTGATTGACATATTGGGTAAGAAATAATAGGAATCTCCACATATAGGGTCATCAGATCGTCAAACTGGACATCTTTCTCTATGGCACCAACATCGCGAAAAATAAATCAGCTGTCCCATACAGTTGGCTCGAATAGGTTTGCAGTTTTGTATGCGACAGGTGATTTATTTTCGCTGTTTCGATGTTGGTGCCATAGAGAAAGTTGTTCAGTTTGACGGACTGATCATCCCCTTAAAAAAGTGTCAACATATTAAGAAAGACCTTGTACAAGTAGGTGTGAACACTGTTATAAGATGATGAAATAAAGGCTACTAATTTTAAGAATTTCATTATTAGTTTAGTTACTTGCCTTATTCAACCTATCACAGACACTCTTTATGTGGTTAATATAATTGAGGTACTCCTTGGCAGTGTAATCGCTTCCTTCCATCTCTGGGATTGCTTGCACACATTCATCGGCCATAAATGGTGCTATTTCGGGGCTGGCTGCAGCAAGTAGAGCTGATGCTGTGGCTGTACCTACTCCTTTGAGGTTGCTCAATGCTGTCATTGCTGATTCAATATTGGGCAGTTTCTTAAAAGCCTTCTTTGTCTCTTGCATCACAGCTCTAGGTGTATTCACTTTTATAAGATATGATAGTTGTGGGTAAAACTTTCCTCTCTGTAAAGAAATAAAGGTTTTAAATTATTCACCCATTGTTCAAATTGAATGGCTAATTACTTTACAGTGACTTAAGCCGTTGTGATTTAAATTGACCTTCATGCAACTGTATTTAAAATTTATAAAACAAAATTGAATAGGTATTTTTTAACATTGTCTCTGGTTTGTTTTATGATGATGAGTTTATAAACATGCTCTTACCGCTTGTTTCCATTTCATCAGTTGAACCAACTCTTCGTGAATTAAGTGAGCATCCTTGCCTCTCGACTTGATCTTCTTTGGCAGTTCATTCTGATACCTATAAAGAAAAGATGAATTTAATTGTATTTAGCTTATTCCCAGTTCAAAGTGTTCAAATCTATAGGGTGTTAGGGTAAACAGTTGCATTACTTTAAGGGGTGATTGTACCAGCAAAAAAAATCTTGTAGAATTTCTGTATTGCAAAATAGCCTTAAAATTTCGTTGCTATTTTGAATGGAGTATAGAATAAAATAAAGAGGACAGTTAATATTTTTTGAGCGTATTTTCTTTTACGATTAGTATAAGGCAGTAACAATTTATATTTTACTTTGTTTTATTAATGGGTAGTTGAAAAAATTATTAAGATAAACAAAAAACCCGACTGCATAAAAAACCTATTGACTGAAAAGAGAATAATAAACTAAATAATCACTAATCAGCTATAACAGCTTTATTTGAGCTAATAAAATTTGAATGTTATTAGGTAGGTATACATTGACAAAAAGATTTTTTGTTTGGTTATTGGTTTTTCCCCGCCTGCAATACCTAACTAATAACATTCAAATTATATTAGCTCAAATAAAGCTGTTATAGCTGATTAGTGATTATAGAGCTTGTTTTTCTCTTTTCAGTTAATAGGTTTTTTATGCAGACGGGTTTTTTGTTTATCTTAATAATTTAGTTCATTTCATACTTTTTATTCTTGTGTCGAAACAGTAACATAAAAACACTATAGTAAATATATTTTTGGAATCGTCTGATGACTAGCTTTCATTTGATACCCATATTGTAATTTTTAACAAACAAATATGGATATTCCCCCTCTCTTTTTTATTTCGCAGACGTTATATTAAAATCATATAGCCTATGTCAGTCTCACAATTTTTACGAACCTATTGACACCTCATACGTTAAAATCCATCCAGCTGTTTAGGCTGTAGGCCGTACCAAAGAAATAGACATACATACATGCATACGCTCGAAAAATATAACCCTCCTTCTGGCGCAGTCGGGTAAAAATATTCTAGTTTTAGCTTCTCAGTAAAAAAACGTTTGAAAATGACGGTAATCTCACATTTTTAGTACTTAATTATTATTCTTGAATACTATTTTTAATAACAGCATAATATAAACTATAGAAAGTTTTAAAATATTGATGACGTCTAACTGTGTATTATTTATAGTACAACTTTATTTTCCATACAAAGCGCGCGTTTTACGCCCCATTAAGAGTTTCTGATTTGACTAAAATTAATTGTCAAGTCAGCAGATTATATTGTGCATCAAATTTTAAAATGTTGTATGAATAATATCATTCATACATTTGTATGCATAAACTGGCGGCCTTTTTTACACTTTCTGGGTGGTCAGAAACTTTTGTAGGTACAAATTGAAGTATGAATGTTAGCAATTTTAAAGGTATGATGTAAGAAATTTTTCTAACACCAACTCTTACTAGTCGGGGAAATCTACGGATTTTTGTATGGAGAAGGTTGCATTAATTGCACTTTTGGTGATAATTTGGAATATAGTAGATACATACCCGAAAAACATAAATTCTCAATAATCCCCGATTTTTTATTGTGTATTATTGAATAATTAAGACATTTACAAAACATTAAATTTAGGTATGAACAAAAAATGGCAAACTGGTGATTTTTTACAGGATGGCTTCATTCAATACGTTTTACTTATAACAAAAATAATCCCCGGTTATTATCATAAATTTGAGTAGATATTTAATATTTTGTAAGTCTTCAAAAATTATAACCTCAAAACTAAATTGTTTACTGTTTGTTTGTACACATTAAATTTGCCTTGTGATAATTAACCGTCTTTTTTGCTAATATGCTGGAAGAAATATCTTTCGAAATAAGCTTGCCCTTTGGACATTTATATCGATTTTAAGGTATTTCTCAGGTTCCTGAGCCAATATAACCACGAAATCTCGACCAAAGTGTTATAAACTAACAGTAATATTAGTTCAAACACAATTTACTAAAGTGTCTTTAATGCAATCTCAAACCTTATTTTTCCTAGACTATACCTACCTATGAAATATGAGAAAAAATTCTTAAAAAATAGGCTTCATTAATAAATAGAACAATCATACTTTCATAACATTACCATAGAAATAACATTAATTTAATTTCTGAAATTTGTTTCTGGATATGAAATTATATTCATCAAAAATCAATACAAAAAATCATAAGGAAATAATAATTTAAAAATGTAAAAATTAAATAGGTTCTATAATTCGGTATGTCAAGTTCTTTTTGGCGTTATTTTATATTTTTTACGAACAGAAGACATAATTTTAAAACTTTTTTGTTTTTTTTTATCAATTGAGATTTATAAATTTAATTTTTCAAATGAATTTAATCTGTAATTGCAAAAGTGGTCCCGAGAAAATCATTTAAACTCCATGGAGAAAAACCTTTGATCACCTGCCTTCTCATTCTAATTAAAAATCTCTAACATAGAAAATATTGTTATTCAGACAATTCGGTATGTCAAGTTTTTTTTTGGAGGGCTGAATCGAAAACTATTTCGAGATAATTGTCTCAATAATAATATTTTCTATGTCAGAGATTTTCAAATGATAATGAATATATTTAATAAAATAACTTAGTTTTTCGGTAAACTTAAAATAACTGGCCATTAAAAAAAATAGATCTTTAATGTCAGAATTTGACATTTGATGTTGCTGTTTCTGTTTCCTGCATAGAGTTAGAAAGAGAAGGCAATTGATTTTTATTTTTTTAAATTAAGCAATGGTTTTTGGAGTTCGAATTATCTCGCAACGACTTTTACCATTTGGAAATAACAGTTGAAAAATTAAATTAATTTCTTACATGTTGTCTTCTATCCGTAATAAAAAATATAAAATAAAAACAAAAAAAAAAACTTGACAAACCTACCGAATTACCTATCTCTAAATGGTTTTCGATTCAGCCAAAAAACATGACATACCGAAAGTCATTGCAAAGTGGAGTTAGGTAGTTCATTT
This sequence comes from Agonopterix alstromeriana, assembly GCA_963924505.1. NCBI lineage: Eukaryota > Metazoa > Arthropoda > Insecta > Lepidoptera > Depressariidae > Agonopterix > Agonopterix alstromeriana. The sequence continues at coordinate 9,608,400 of OZ004662.1, read as the reverse complement.
TCCCGCCAAATGGCTATAAAAGAAAGATAATTTCTTTGACCTTGAAATTATTATAATGTCATTTGATAAAATAAATGTAAGAAGCCATAATTATTGGCTTTCATTTAAATCTTCTTTCTAATCATAATCAAGCAATAAAATAAATAAAAGGGAGGTTTGAACCACTTGTTAGATGACATAGAAATACATGATGTTGATGACTCATGGTGGTTAATTATACTAAATTAAAATCAAATAACAATAATTAGATATTGTACTATCGTTCATTGTATCTATATGTAGCGATATATTAAAATTTTGAGAGTATTTGCAGCGCCTAGAAGCCCAGAATTATTAAAACTATAGCAAAACTAAAAGGCAAGTCACCATTTTGAACGGATGTGAGACGTACTCAACAAAGCATTGTATAACTCAAGTTGTTTAAAACAAAATACCATGCTTGGAACATTATCAAGCATGTTATTTAGTCAAGGGATCGCAGGAACGAACAAAAGAATGCCCGTAAACAGACAAGTAAATGCATTAAAACAAGTCATGATGGGTAGGACAGCCACCATTTTATAACGCCTGAGCGCGGCGATATTTTCCTCCACACTGGCTTCAGGGAAAACGATTGGTGTCAATTTGACATCGATCCCACGTGACGTAGATTTTAATGAACCGTCCGCGGACTAGAGATGCAGTCCGCGAGGGAGGTAGCTATCAAATCAGTTTGCACGGATACACACACAATACAAGTTCATTGACACGCCACGGCCGCATTTTCTCCTTTCAAAGGCGTTCGTACTTACCAATTGTCCAATTTTACGAGCTCCTCAGGTTTCTTTGTTTTCTGTTCAGCTTTTAACTTAATCGCTTGTGGGTATAACTTTAAAACACTGTCAAATTGTTGTGCATCTGCCTCCAGAAAGAAAGTAGACGTGTCTTTCGCGGTGGCCATTGTGAACGTTCTAAATGTACAACACTGCGTATTTAGTTAGCTATAGCTCCGATCTCGACGCGGCGGCAGCACCTGGCCAACTGGGCGCCCTCTCCCCACTCGCCGCCATGTTGTCGAATGACTGAACCTTGCACTGACGCTCGATAATATTTTAACAAATGTCCTGTTTTCTGGCCTATTTTCATTAATTATTCTCAGTTTTTCTACTTCATTAGTCTTTAAAAAGTCCTGATTAACTATTTTAGTTTTAATGTAGCCTATATTTTTAACATAGCGACATGTTAGAGATAAATAATAATACTCACTCGACGTTACAAGGTTACAGCGGATGTACTTCAAGCTGGCGTCGGACATTTGTCTGGCCTCCATAGGGAATAACAGGATGAGAAAAAATAAACTTTATACTGCCGAAATTCACAACAGCACACTAAAACATCAACATTATTACTGAAAATCGCACAAAATGAGCACAAAGTTCACAATTATGTTAGTCACGTCGACCTCGGCGCACTATCAATTTCCTCAAACGTGACGCAACACACGACACTGTTCCACCGAAACGACTTGGTAAACACGCATATTTTCCGTTGCATTGCAGTACACACTGAGCTCGGAGTAGTCATGAAGTTGTAACTAGCGGTGTACATAAGGCATTTAGGTAGTAGGACGTACATATCACCGGGGTGGAACGTCACCTCACCAATCGCCTTTGTTGTTTTGATAGATCGCCATGTGCTCCACTCTCTTTTAGATTTCGGTTTATTATTGCCTATTGATTTGTTGGATAGCGTTAATGATTTAGCACTTTCATTGATTCATTGACCTGTTGTCATATATTATCTCTTTAACGTTTTTGTATGTTACTTGTTAGGTTAGCTCCTACTTAATTAAAAGTACCTCCCTACCATCTTTAACGTGACTTTAACCATAATTTTATGGTCAGTTCTTACCTACCATAAACGCATGGTTGTAACTTGTATATCATCGAATAAGTAGGTAAGGTACCTATTCTGTCGAAGTTGCTATTTGTCTGTAAATAACTTTTATTTTATTACACATAAGAGTCTGCCATATAAATAACATATTGTTTTTAGTTAGAAGTAATTTTAATTTAAATATAATTCTTACACTGAACCCAAATTCCTTAATGATCAAATTTTAGTAACTACATACATCCATCTAAACCATCGCCAAAGTCGTAACTTGACCAAAATACAGCTAATCCTAAAAACAAGTTTCATTTGTCTCTACCGGGACACGAACCTGTGGCCAACGCCAAAACTGACACCTGTTTTCCAACAACACTGACGCATCCGGCAACATTCACGCCTTCACATCCAATCAAAAACGTGTCGAAACTTTCATCGTCATTTCCACCAATGGCTGACGGTTCTTGGCATTCCCAAGAACGCGGAATGGCAATTAACCTACGTGAATCACAGGTTTCAAATGAACTACGTCCGGAAAACACTGTGCAATCAACTCTTAGTGGACTTGTAGACGGATAATAGACCTTATTGTGTTACAATAAGGTTGAAAACTGAGGACCAGTACTAGCATACGATTGAATTTCCCGAGAGGGTGGCAGTCGGAGGTCTACGTAAACCATATCCTGAATACCCTTATTTCACTAGCGGGATTTGTAGGTTAGGTACTAAAATCGCAGAAAAATTATCAAAAGAAAATACAATTTGACTAGTGAGATCGTTTATTCTACCTATACTCCATTCAAAACAGCAACGACATTTTAAGGCTATTTTGCATTACAGAAACAGAGATTTGAAACACTTCCTCTTACTTATTCTTCGCTTTAGTAACGTCCAAGATATGTCGGATAGTATATGTATTCAATAAATTAATTACATTTGGTAATCAGAATTGGCCAGAAAGCTAAATAGGAATCGGAAAATCTCGTCGTCCTTATTTGGAATGAAGTATAGGTAGTATTTCACCGCATCTACTCTTTAGCTTCATCAGCCTTAGAAAGGTCTTAGTGCATAACATGGCATAGATCATAATTTATCGCTACCTTTAATTTAAAAAGAAACAGGTTGGCAGTTTTGTATCGAACAGTCGATTTTTTATTCGCGATTTTGATATTGGTGCCATAGAGAAAGTTGTACAGTTTGACTCATCTGATCATCCCCGTAAAAAGTGTCAGCATATTAAGAAAGACCCTGTAAAGGGTGAAATTGATATCATTGGCATTCTTTTAAACTAAGAGTCTACCCATTAAACTGAACAACTTTTACTATGGGAGCAAACCGATCGGAGCAAAATAAATTATGTTCCATATTAAACTGCAATGCCTAGCCTACTCGACTCAAATGTATGCAACAGCTGTTTGTTTTGCTCCGATCGGTAAACCTGTATAAGCATAAAAATTTACCCAACGCATTTAATTTTACACCCTGTATAATAACACTTATTACATAATTAAACAACAATTTAAACAAATTAATCAAGAACACCTAATGACAAATTTTGAGAAGATGCGTATCTGCAAAAGCTGATCGTATTACAGACAGGACGTACGTAAGATAGGCGTATCTGCAAAAGCTGATGGTATTACAGTCATAATAGGTAAGGTACTTACTTACCTACTAACTAAGAAAAATAAAACGATGATTTCGAGCAGGTAGCGGAATATAGCAGCGATCGAAAAACCATTTTCAATTAGGTATAAAACTGTGTGCCAGAAACTACAAAATGCTTATCGAGAATAATTAAAATGTAACAGATAAGTACAAATTAAAATTATTTGCCGCCCTAGGCAAAAGGGATATTTGTTAAACAAAATGTTCCATTCAGTAGGGTGAAGTTACTAGTTACTGTATTTAGATGGAACTGGAACCGAAGACTGGTAAATGTATACGGGAGATGAAAGTTAAGGGAGCGGTGCGTCATGCATTTGCATTCTGTTAATTTCTGTAGCTTATACAAGGTGTTACAAAAATACAAATAAACATTTAAGGGGGTGGTTTAGACCGTCAAACTGAACAACTTTCACTATGGGACCAATATCGAAATCGCGAAAATACGGAATGGAATACATGAGGGGGATATTACAGTTTTGGCGCGCTCTATACAAACGAATTCTGGTAATATTTCAATACTAACCAATTCAAGTCAATGAAATTTTGCAGACACAATCTAGAAATAATTCTCTATGCTTGTATGAAGTCAGATTTTCCATTCAATATACAGTGTTAATGCTAGCATTAATTTAAGATTTGTAAGGAAATCTTTGTGTCACTGTATCTCTAAAACTATGAATTTTAACGAAAATCTGACAACATACAAGCATAGAGATTAGTTTCTAGATTGTTTCTGAAAAAATTCACTGGCTTTAATTGGTCAGTAGGTAGGTATTGAAAATATAACCAGACTTCGTTTGTATTATGGAGCGGGCCAACGGTAATATACTTAAGACCATTTTTAGAATTTTTGTCTGTTTGTGCACGCATAACTTAAAAATTACTGAACCAATTTCGATGGGGTTTTCATAAACCATAGTGCTTAGTTTGGATTAACATTTAAGCTTCATTTCATCGCAATCGGTTCATTCAATCAAAGATCTGGGCATATAAAATAAGAAAACGATGTACTTAGTTACAACAAACCTACATTATGATATTATTATTGAACATTTTAATAATAAATTTTTCTTTGAGTTTTTTAACGTTAACCACTATATCATTATTCTGTGCGTAATATAAGTTTAACGAATTTCAAGAATAAAATTATAACAGAAACGGAATGTGATACAAACGTGACTCAATACTCGAGTCGAGTCTCGAATAGCAGGGGCCTTAACTATAATAATAAATAGGGTTCGTTTGGGTCGTTTGTAAAAAAAAGGATGAAAGGAAAGGGACAGACGGAGCCCGCTGAGCCCTATAGCCAGCCGTTTTTAAGCGAGGGTTCGGAAAGGTTTAATTTTTTATGGAAATACCGGCTGCAGCAAATAAACTGGGTTTGCCAGTAGGCAAAAACATAATCACAATCTAGGCCATTAGGCCTACTGTTATTGGTAGGTATGTTACGTGCAAAGTCCGCAAAACCGCAATGTGAGCAATGTCAGTAGGTACCTATACTCCATTCAAAATAGCAACGAAATTTTAAGGCTATTTTGCATTACAGAAACAGAGATTTTAAGGCTATTTTGCATTACAGAAACAGAAGTGTTTCAAACATTTCCTCTCACTTATTCTTAGAACAGCTTTAGTAACGTCAATGATATGTAGGATAGTATATGTATTCAATAAATTAATTACATTTGGTAATCAGAATTGGCCAGAAAGCTAAATAGGAATCAGAAAATCTCGTCGTCCTTATTTGGAATGAAGTATACATTGTCGACATTATACAAGCAGTTCTTGCAAAGTCCGCAAAGGTCGACTTTTGCGGAATTTGTACAAGAGTGCGATTTTTGAAACTCATTCGTTGAACTCAGCAGTTGAAAATGACAAAATTACGATCCAGTAGTGCGATTTTTGAAAGTCAAATCTGCCAGTAGAAAGATGCATATCCTCCATAGTAATATTGCTGAGTTTAAAGTATGATGTTCAAAAATCGCACTCCAGCACGTCTAGTATGATTTCTCTACCCGCGCGCGACGCGCCTTCGCTGCATAGAAAATAACCTGTTCCCGCGCTTTTCGGAGAGCGAAAGCCGCGCTTGCCGCGACGTGTAGTATGGGAATGGGAGAAATCATGCTAGACGTGCAGATCATGTTGGGCATTGTCAGCACTCCCTGAGCACAGAACAACAATCCCGGAGTCCCCGAGTGACGAAACGTGAGTTCTACCGGCGCACCCTGGGCAGTCAGCCTCGATACTACCATTGCTGGCTTCAGCAATCAAACTTTACAATTCATCAGGAGTTATTGACACTGAAAAGAGAAAGAGAGCATTGATAATAAAGTCTGGTGTTGTACAATAGTAAGTCTAAGTACATTATTTAGTACGATACAAGTAAGCTAAGATGGTCGTTACAGTTGAGGCGGGATTGCAGCACGAGTTGCATGCGAGTGCTGTATTATACAAGCCGAGACTGTAACAAATATTTGTGAAAAATAGCGCGGGGCTTTTTTTTCGCGGGCCGTTTCTTTGGTTGAATTAACTATGCGCGCGCAAGTGGAACAAGTGGCAATCAATTAACGACATTTTGTTGCAAACAACCTAATATTAAACGGAATATATTTATGTATTTATAAATCAAATTAATGTTAATTTATTTACAAAAGTAGGTAAATTACTTGATAAAATGAAACGTGTTTTTATCATAATTTTATTTTTATTAACACAGTTTATTTAACCAGAAAAATTTTACATTTTTATTACAAAATATATTTAAAAAGTTACTTTACCTACATTTCCGCACGCGTGTTTTCTAAGCTGCACTATGTACCTAAAAGCGGTGCGATAAGAGCCACTTTACGAGCAAGTGTGTTGAAAAGTATATATTTCCAATATTTCATTTTATTTCGGACTGGATCCAAACCTCAGCCACAGATTATTTAATAGCTTTAGGACAAGCCTTGTGGTAGCATTTTCCCTCTGCCACGGTATAAGCACAATTGATCTTGTGCATTTACATTGAATTTTACACCTTATCACTAAACGAGACAGCCTATAATTGCGAAATAATAACTTCGAACTTAGAACGTTTGGGGTTCACACGAGACTACTTTTCATGATTTTTAACATTCAAAATTAGAATCTAAAGTTTTGGGGAATAAAATCCAAAGTTGCGGATTTCATGTTACCTCGCCCCCCGCAAAAAGTGGCAGAAATGTTTGTTAGTAGAATTACACACGTAACCAGTCCAAAGTTTAATAGTTACTACCGTAACAGATATGATTTCGCGCGCTTATTCGAATTTCGAACAGGAACGACGAGCTAAAATGCTTTAGCTTCTGAGCAGATAATTGGCGCCGAGACGCCGGCCCGGCCGTAGGCACTTATCGCAGCTGTCAAACGATAGTTACGGAGCACTGCCTCAGCTGTACATTGTTGACAATGCTTGTTCTAAGTCTAAGCGTGCAACGCTGCCTGGGTTGCTGGTTGTTGTGTGTGAGGGCACCAAATCGGCACTTTTGATATTTTCTGATGATAATCAAAGATAAACAAAATCAACTCAACATTAAACTTCACAGAAAACTTAAAATACCGGTTCCAAAATTTGTATTTTGACTTTTTAGATTTTTTACAAAATTCCAGTTTTTTGTTTTTTACAAAATGCCATGATTCCTATACAGGATGAAATTGATATCATTGGCATCCTTTTAAACTTAGAGTCTACCAATCAAACTGAACAACGTTTACTATGGAAGCAAACCTGAATACGTTAAAAAAATCATATGTTTCTATCTATTTGAGTCGAGTTGCAGTTTAGTATGGAATAGGTACTTAGCTAATTTCTTTTTTGCGATTTCAGGTTTGCGTCCATAGTAAAAGTGGTTCAGTTTGATGGTCTGTACCTTTACCATGAGTTTACAGTGAGTCAACTCGCTAGCGAGGGTGAAACAGATTTCTATGGCAAATTGAACAGCGCCTCCTAGCGGTCACTGAAAGAACTAAAATCGGTAGTATGAGTCAACAAGTAAAATACGTATCGAAATCTTATCGCTAGCGAATGGCTAGCGATTAACCTTTTTGCGGCGGTTACTATAGAAATTCGGTACCATGAGTTATAAATTTGACATACGTTCTCGAGAAATACCGTTACGATAGTGGTGAAGTCATTCACTAGCATAAGCAAGCGTGAATGCATAGTGAAAAGTTGTCGATTGACAATAAGTTGATTAATTTTAGAGTATTATTTGTCAAAATAATGTCTTAACGAATAACCACTCTAAACTGCATTCATCTACTATTCCGCTCAACAAAATAAAGCCGAAATATTTCTCCATAAAAACTGGCTTACAATCGTTCAAAGTCTTTGCAGCTTTCTCTGCTTATTTAAAGAACAATTTATTGATAAATTTACCTATAATGTAACAAATTAACATTCGAGTAGTTAAGAGTCCTTTTACCATTCAGTGGCGCTTCAGATAATCATCACAATAGGAATCATTTCTCAATAATGAAAACACAAAATGAAAAAGTGCTACCACAACTTACTACACAAGCTGAAAGCAATTTTTATAGAACACTTTTATAGGTTCTAAGGTATGAAATAAATGTTAAGGTGGCTGTTTTTTTTCTTTCTTCAAATTATTTGTTTAGATCTAGAAAAAGCCTATAAAATTATCTTCAAGGCTTTTGTAGTAAGTTGGAGTAGGACTTTTAATTCAGGCTTTCTGGTTTGAGATATCACAAACAATTATTGTGATGAGGGTACCACTGAACTCTAATACGACTCTTAAACTATTTCTTATTTACTTTATTAAACTGTATACGGGGTGTAATATTGAATCCGGTACATATCAAACATGGTGCTTCAGACCATCAAAATGATCAATTTTCACTTTGGAGCCAACTTCGAAACAATCAGCTGTTCCATACTCGATCGAAATGTATGAAACAGCAACATTGTTGTTGCTATTTCAAAGTTGGTCCCTGAGTAACAGTTGTTCGTTTGATGTAAAGTAATGTAAAATGTAAATTAATGTTGAAAGTATGTAACGCATTTAAGTTTACACCCTGCATCTTATAGAATAACTTCCTTTTTGTTTAGTTAGATTTATTTTTGTACATTTCATTCCATTTCCATACACTCCACTAATAACTGGAATTGTGATGCACTGGTTCTCATTTTATTTTATTTGCGTTTAAACTCTTTAAAACCGACGATGTTTTGCGATAAAACTTCGTAGGTAACAAACACAATCACAGCCATTCACATCACAGCACAATACAACGTCACATTTACAAAATATAACAAATATTAATTAAAAATCACTATGCGACGAACTCTATGAAGGTGCCCTGTGACGTTTTTAATAGGCAGGGTTATTTCAAAGTTTTAAGTGTTTCTGCGAAATTAGGCTGGGATACAAAAACAATATGGGAATATCTATCTTACTCTGTCTTTTGAGTGTAGTTAGAAAGAAGAAGCTTCATTAGTTATGAAGTTAGACACGTCGCTACGTGTATACCAACATGACGACTCGAATACTTACTAGACCAAACATAAACAATCGAGCTAACACTAGCGAGTATAGAAAACGTTTATGTAACTCATGGTGCGAGTTTAATCGAATACCATTCGATGCGCGTTTATACGCTATCGAATCTGGTAACGTAATGTAATTTTTCGATAGCAACTCATGGTAGATGTACTGAACCACCCCTGAAAGATTCGAAACGATAAAAAAAATCATTCGTTATAAGTAAATCGACAATGTTTGGCAAATACCACTACGTAACCAAAGTAACACAGCAGATTAAAACCTGCAGTTCTAAAAATTAGTGATTCCACATTAGTATTCGTAAAGGAAAACACTGCGGTTGGTATTAAAATTGTTTCTCGTTTTTGCGACAAGGTCAGTGAGTTGACTCGCGTATCTCTTCGTGTCGTGCAGCGCGTGATAATCACAAAAACAACATGTTGCGGGCACAGCGAGCAGATACCGAGAAACTGGGATATTTTTATACCTCGCTTGCAACGCCATCTGTTGTCGTGCTGTTGTATTTCACTCTTATTAGGTTGCTATTTTATTTTGAATCGGACTTCTAACCTTTTATTTTTCTGTGTGGGTTTCCTTGCATAGTATAACTTTTTAATACGGTAAGGTATACCTTACCTATATTCCATTCCAAATAGCAACGAAATGTTAAGGCTATTTTTTTTATTACAGAAACAGTGATTTGAAACACTTCACTTATTCTTAGAACAGCTTTAGTAGCGTCCAATTTGCCAGAAAGCTAAATAGAAATCTTTTCGTCCGTAAATGGAATGAAGAATAGAATAATTATATCAGTTATTACCTACTTCCTTATATACAGGGTGTAAGTGACAGCATAGCAAATACTGAAACGGTGAACTCAAACCATTAAAAGCGAAAAAAAATCTGCCATACAAAAACACGTTTAGCTGGCAGGGGGGGGGACGACGACGACGACGACGACACTTGACTCTAACAAAAATTTTCACTTTAAAGCGTAATATTTCGCTAACGGATCCCTAAATCGAAAAATGGCTTTCCCATCCCCACTTTTTGTGTAGGGGAGGTAGGTACATTAAAAAAAAAAATTCAAGGTTTTATTTTACCACTTTGTCGGCGTGATTAATATGTATACCTATGTCAAATTACAGCTTTCTAGTACTAAGCGTCTCTGAGCTAAGCCGCGGACAGACGGACAGACGGACGGACATGGCGATACTATAAGGGTTCCTTGTTGACTACGGAACCCTAAAAAACAGTGTTCCATATAAAAACTGCAACTGATCATCCCCTTGAGTTGGACTCCGTATATTACCTACCTAGGTATTTACTACAAATTCTTTACTGTTTTGAGGATAAGTACCTAACTTGAGATAAATAATGTTCATATATCATGAATAAGTAGCTACATTGCCGTTTTCGCTATGATGCTGTGTAAATTGAGTTAAAATTGCTAAACTTTTAATTAAAATCAAATCCTTAAAAATCCTCTTTCTTCTAGTAAAACCGACTAAGGAATCTACCAGCTACTTTCAGAGTTTGTGAGATGTGAAACTTATGTAACTTGAAGACTTGACTTTAAACAACGTGTTAATGAATTGGCGAAAACTAGAAAGTAGTTGGTTTAGAATCGAGAGCCGAGTCGAATTATCATGGTTTCAACATATATGTAATTTTTTTCAAAATATTAAATAATTGATTTGTAAAATTTAAAATTTACTGAACTCACCTTACTTACTACCAAAACAAGATTCTTAAGATGTGTCCATGAGCACGTTTTAGCGCTTTCATTCATTGCTGAAATGATAAAAATCATGTTTCCCTCAAAACTTAAAATGCGAATAACTTTAAGTTTTAACTATTAAAATAATGAAATTATTGTTTCAATCTATTTATTTTGTTATAAATCAGTTGGGGTGTATGAGGTTTTGCGCAAATTCATTAACATGTTGTATAAGTATAATTAATAACTTTCGATTGGGTTTTCATAAAAGCATAGTGCTTAGTTTGTTTTGGTAGGTAACTATACTTCATTCCAAATTAGGACGACGAGATTTTCCGATTCCTATTTAGCTTTCTGGTTAATTCTGATTACCAAATGTAATTAATTTATTGGATACATATATGTATCCAACATACGAGATGGATGATGTATGTGTAGTATACTATCCGACATATCTTGGATGCTACTAAAGCTGTTCTAAAAATAAGTGAGAGGAAGTGTTTCAAATCTCTGTTTCTGTAATGCAACATAGCCTTAAAATTTCGTTGCTATTTTGAATGGAGTATAGGTAGGTAAACACAGAAAAAAGTTGTTCATATCAAAACTTGTTCATATTCGTTAGTATCTTATCGAATCCAATCCAAAGATTATCGTGAAAGCAACGTTTAAAGATAATAGAGTCAACGATAATGATTGATAACAAACACTTAACTATGAGCTATAGTGTTACTGTTTGTTCAATTCTTAACTCTAATACAATAAAATAAAGTATATATCTACAACAACTATTTAATATGGAATGAAAAAATTATCGCTTCATTTGAATTCGCCGATGCAACTTGCTGAAAAAATCGTTACTCTTTTGCAACTCTCATAATTTTATAATTCTGTATATATTCTTACACAGTATGTAGAGTATGGTGTTTTCTACCCCGCGGATTAATACTGTGGAATACAAAAATTCAGAGTGGTAACCCACAGAACATTATAAGAGGGGTTAGAAATGCAAAGTAGCGCTGTTGCTTCGGAGACGGCTGTCGCCACTTGTCTTCCCAATTACTCACGCTGCTACAATTACTCATGCCCTCTCGCTCGCACCACGCCGCGCGCCTTATGTTGTTATGCAAATCATTGCATAACCTGTGGCGACACGTTCCACGCCTACGTTGCACTTCTAACCCCTCTTATAATGTTCTGTGGGTTACCACTCAGAATTTTTGTATTCCACAATATTAATCCTTCCAAATCCCAAACACTCGACTTTCTTAGACGCCGTGTGAAGAAATTTGGCCAACAAATTATCCCACCTTCTCCATGTTTTCAGTCCTTCACTCCTTTCAAGCTCAAGCACCACCATTTCTTTATCATTTAAATACCGTTTGCGGTTTCTTTCTTATAATGAATGGGCTTATTTTGGTGTAGTAAGAAAGTAATAGTATACCTAACAGTTAGTATTTCCATATCTTTCTATTTTTTTATGATATGTTATTGGTTCCAGTGTCCCAGTGAATTTAGTTGACTAACCTTAATGTTACTGAAAACAATTTGGTTTACCGCAAGGTGGATTACCGCATCCAACATAACTTTGGTATTACTCTAATTATAATATTAAAATGTAATCTGTTATTATTATAGGAAGTGAAATTAAAAATTGGTTAAATATCAAATTGCATAATGTTATGCAAAACATGATATCCACCAGCACCACCATTACAACTGGGCCCATAACCTGTTCAAAGTAAATAAATACGTAGTATTGTAGAATAAAATAAAAATCTATGTTATTTAGGTACTTCTTTTATTCGATCAAAGATAAAATATCTTAGATAAAGTACATATTTGGAGCTCTCAATTAAGTATATCCCAGAAAAAAGAGTTGAACATTAAAGTTTTGCCAGCCAGTTCGAGAATTATTCCAATCAACATTCACGATGTCGGTCATATACATACCTAGGAAGGTACCTTACCTGCATATCTAATACTGGGTAGGTAGTCTACACTAAACGTTCAATGAAAGTTTCTGTGAAACTCCGCTCTTGAATGAACTGACGTCACGGCATAGTATACAAACGCTTGTGGATAATGTAGCATAGTTATATAGATGATTGGGTCTTTCTTTCGGCGTCAGATTATGTTGGGGCTTGAATAAAATAGTCACAACTCGGTAGCGATGTGAGTCGGACGCTACAAAACGTTCCTTCGCCTCTTGTACCGCGCTCTTTCCCGCCCACTGCGCTCTGGCGGACCGTTCCACCACGAATTTGGGCCAAGAACAAATACTTCAAATCTCTCATTCTTACTTTCCTTTGACGTATAACGCCATCTCTTTTTACCATTTTCTCCTCGCTTCGCCGCATCATAATTTAATGTAATCAGTTCAATGTTTACATTGTTGTGCTGTTTATCAATCTGGTGATGATAGTATATTGCGTGCTGATAAGCGGTCGTGCCGTGAGCCCGTGGTGTCGTGGCTTCTGTTCGTTTGGTAGGTATTCATTTATCAATGAACCATGTCACTGATTGAACAATGGCAATTTTACAAATTCTGTCCGCCACGTAAATTGTACGTTTCATTACGTAATTGATATTTATTACCTGATGTGTATTTTGAGATGCAGATTTTGCTGATAAGTATGAAATGAAATTTACTTATTGCGTGCGTGTACTTTATAAATATTTAAGTAATTTGTGGCGACCCTGATTCGACCCTGCTGTATTGAATGCATAGTTTAATTATTGCGATCGTTAGGCGTTACTATTTAAAAAAAAATAGATGTCTCGTAAATCTAGTTTGTAGTGGATAAGCCGGACAAGCCGAGGTGTAGGTACTGTTTCGAATCCCCCAATGGGATAAGTGTGATAAATACAAAAAATTCACATTGTTGCAACATTACGAGCTATTATGTTTGTAATTGCTCTGAAATGCTGTATTGAAAATAGTAACCTACGATATGAACATTAAAAAAAACAAATCCTGTAGCTACACTCATAGAAGTCGTAGATTCTGGTAACAGATAATCAAGAGGAAAAAACAGTCAAACACTCTTTCAATTTCTTTATATTTTTTTCCAGGGAATGAAATTGGGCACTGCTAATAAAGTATACCTATACCTACCTATTTAGAATATACCCCCTGGAGAATACAGTCGTGAGCATATTCTTATTAAAGCAACGAAATAACATTTCTTTTAGTCAACCGATCGTAATATTGCATCAAATTATGCATCTAAACATAAATTTGTAATTTAATGTTATTTCATAATTTTTTAAAGTTACTTCCGAATCGATATTTACCAAATATAGCTAAGAGCCACCGCAAGGAAACTTACTTTCACGTAAAAAAAAACCATCAATATCTGTCCATCCGTTCGAGAGCTACGATGCCACAGACAGATAGACACACATACATTGGCGTCAAACTTATAACACTCCTCTTTTTGCGTCGGGGGTTAAAAACACTGGCAGAATCAATTTTCAAATGCAGTTTAGTGGTCAGCTTCTCCTACCTACTTACCTAAACGCCAAAATATTAATAAAAGTAGGTAACAAATACAAAACATAAATCTGGTTTACATTAGGTAGGTATAGTTTCATGAGATACTGGCTAACTCTTCATAAAATTGATAAGTCCTTCAAAACTATTCAAATTTCAGCGCTCTCAAAATAGATCTTGTCAATATTACAACACGCTTGAAACAATTCTTTAGAAATATCTTTGTAATTTATGCTAAACAGCTACAGGTAACGCCGTCACTCTGTTAGTTACAGTCAGTCTTCAATTACTTACATTAATATACTGTTACCGTTAAGAGTTACGACGAGTGGCGACGGGCTCACTCCCCGTCACACTGGACAGAGTTTCGGTCCTAGTGAAATGTGGATGTTTTGAGGTTTCAGAATGTCTCTGACTACCCCCTCGGGGCATAAAGTCGTGAGCATATGCATATGCGTTAAGAGTAAATTGTCGTTCATTTCGGATCTTTTAGGTAATAAAGCAGTGTAGGTATGTTAAAAAAATATTTTAATCCTACTATCATCATCACCATCAGCCTATACGTAAGTATACGTCTACATACCAATGCAGGGCACAGGCCTACCCCCAAGAAGGGTGTATACAACGTGTTAAAGAATAAACGCATAACTTGAAAATAGTTTGTTTAGAATCGAGAGCAGAATCGAATTATCAAGGTTTTAACATAGGTAAATGTTTTTCAAAATATTAATTAATTTGTTCGTATCATTTAAAATTTACTCAACTCGATGTAAACCCACCGCACAGGCACACTCACCATACTTACTACCAAAACAAGATTCTTAAAATGTATCCTATACAAAAAGTAATAACAAAAAACGCTGAAAAATTAGTTTTTCTTGTCTGAGAAGATAAGAAAATAGATTTTTTCAACGTTTTTTGTTCTTTCTCTATCGTAAAAACGGTAATAAATTATCGTATTTAGGCTTAAACATGTTTAAATATGATGCTGTCACTGTAATTTGTATGAGCAGTGTGAAAGACAGAACTATCACTAAATACGTTTAATCCTAAATACTTGTTGGTGCAAGTCGGGCCAAGAGTCAAACTTGGTGTGATTATAGTGCAAACTCTACATTATAACCATTTAAAAAAATTTACCAAGTGTAAGTCTGGCTCGCCCTAAAGGTCACGGAGAAAATATTTTTTAAAAAATAAAGTAAGTAAATTATATTGTATTGTATGGTGATTCGGAAACTTCGGTGCGGAGTAGTCCGACTCGCACTTGGCCGGTTTTTATAACATATTTTCATTTGCAATAAAATTGTATTGACCATTAAAACTGATTGAGGGTGCATGTTTAATTGTGTTGGAAAAAATGGAAAAAAATGACTTTAAATCATGCAATACATGACTCGTTAATATACTTTTAAAAACCTATAAACGCATGATTTACTTTATAGAAAGGGCATTGAAAAATGCACGAAGAAAGTGGCAACCGATTGCTTAGAAAATTGATAAAAGACATTTATTTTACAAGAAAGTTACTATCTAACACGTCAACTATTTTTAAAATTGTTTAAAGAAAACGGTCTACAATGATGCTCTACATGACATAGTAGAGATCACTACGATACGATAGCATGACCCGTGTGAGACGGACGCCATACAAAAACAAATATACGAATTTGTTGCTCGACTAGCGATCGGGCGGGCCATGTTATGTTAAAAATCTGGGATGACATGTAGAGATCTTCTATGATCTCTACATCCCAAAATTTTTATCCATAATATCTACAAGATGTATCAAAACTTTAGTAACATTTAACGGGGTGGTTTAGAGTCCTAAACCTTAGAGCATCAAACTGAAAATCTTACACTAGAGAATAAAAAACATAATTTTTATAGTGAATGTGGTTCATTCCATGGTCCTAACTAAACCACCTAAATAATACTAGAGCGTTTTGTTACACTCTGTATAATACAGGTTCCAACTTAATATGCTGACAGTTCTTTAAGAAGATGATTAGACCATCAAACTGATCAACTTTCTCTATGGGACCAATGTCGATTCGCGAAAAAAAAATCTGCTGTGCCATACAATTGGGTCGAGTAAGATTTCAGTTTACTATGGAACAGCAGATTTTTTTTTTCGCGATTTCGACATTGGTCCCATAGAGAAAGTTGTTCAGTTTGACAGTCTGAACGTCTAAAAGTCTGAAAGTCTGAAAGTGTCAGCATATTAAGAAGGACCCTATACAACGTGTTAATGAATTAACGCAAAACTAGAAAGTAGTTTGTTTAGAATCGAGAGCAGAATCGAATTATCATGTTTTCAACATAGGTAATTTTTTTCAAAATATTATGTAATTTGTTTGTAAAATTTAAAATTTTCTGATTTCGATCTCAGCCCACCGCTCGGGCACTCTCTCCCTACTTACTACCAAAACAAGATTCTTAAAAGGTATCCATGAGCACGTTAGCGCTTTCATTAATTACTGAAATGATAATAAATCATTTTTGCCTAAAAACTTAAAATGCGAATAACTTTAAATGTTAACTATGAAAATAATGAAATTATCGTTTCAATCTAATTATTTTGTTATAAATCAGTTGGGGTGTATGAGGTTTTGCGCTTATTCATTAACACGTTGTATATTTAACATATTATGTGGCCTAGAACCTGATACCACCTGATACTTATATTGAGTTGTAATAGTGCAGAATAACAGACAGACAGGAAAAACGACATCAAACAAACGGATGTTTGTATTGTTTTATGCTTTGTTTTTTGTCGCATTCGCAGTTGAATGGTTTTTTTTTTTCATTTACTCTAGCCGGTTTAAAGTAGTTAACGATTCGTGGGCTTTATTAATGTAGTTAGCCTTATTTGCTAATTTAAGGGTGGACACATATCTATCCGCGGCGAAGGAGGCGAATGAAACGAATTGAACGTTCTTTTAATTCTTCTGACGATTCGTCCTATTCGCCGCGGATAAGTGTGCGAGGTGTCAGAATTTCATACAAAGAATTCTAAAATTCGATTCTTTCGCCTAATTCGGCTTGTTCGCCGCGGATAAAGGTGGACGCATAATTTATCCGTTAAGTTATGAAAATTGCATCGTTGTACCTATTTGTCAATCGTACTGTTTCTGATAAGTTATCAATAAACCAATTTTTAATAATGTATTACTGCAATATAAGGCCATCATAAAGATATCAGTCCAGTCGATAACAAACATGTAGCGGTAAAAAACGTTTTAAATGTGAGTTAATAAACTTAATTGGCCGGTCTCAATTGTGTGTACTTCGTACCTTGTACTTACTTACATGAAGTCAATAGTTCGTACATCATTTATAAGTAGTAAGTATAATGCGTTAGTATTTATATCGCACTCAGGGGAAATATTATCAGTAGTGCGTTTGCAGTCATCGCTACCTGAGGCGTTTATGGTTTTCTCTCATTAATGTAAGGTATGATAGTGATACGGTTTTAATTTTATAACAACGGAAGGGAATAAGCATTATTTTAAATTTGCGTGTTAGATATTACCTCGTAGTTGTAGGTATATGATGAAAACATTTAATTATTCTGCTCTAGATTTGTAAAAATCAGAAAACCGAGTGCCTACGAGTAATATTTGTTATGCTAATGCGAAAGAAGAGTCTTGCGTGTAAAATTTTACAAAGTGTGAAAAATAAAGTTTTCCCCAATATCCAAGGCAATATTTTTTATTTTGTTAAAACGCAGAAAATATTATCCATTTAAAATAACTCAAAATTCAATCAATCAATCGATTATACTTTATTTTACACCAAAAAACATAGTATACAGAGAGTAAACAAACAGGAAATACAGAAGGTATAAAAATAGGTGGTCTTATCGCTAAAAAGTGATTTCTTCCAGACAGCCTTAATTCTTATAAAACCGTTTTTTATTTTTAGGGTTTCGTAGTTAAACCAGAAATCCTTACACTTTCATCCATTCTGTCTGTCCGTCTGTCTGTATGCCCCACCTCGATTACTCACTCTTTTTTGCATTGTATTGAATTGAAATTTGGCATGACGACACATATTAGTAACCCCAAAAACCGAAATGAGGTAGTCATGAAGAAACTAATTTTTTGGACACCATACTACGAAACGGGGGTTAGAAAAAAATTGTTTTTTTTATAAATGGAGTGAGGTATCGTTGGATAGATCTTGCAAAATGGAACCAAACTCTCATAGAAACAAAATAGTTATAATGCTTCTGTCTCGAGATATCTGCGCTCAAAGTCAAAAAGCGTAAAAAATCTGAACATTTTCTACAATATAGATTTTCGTAAGTACTGGTACCGGTTGGTAGTACTTGTTACGCTACAGTGGTTGTGTTAATTCTCTAAACTCTGACACCAGGGCTTGCTGCCCACATAAGAAGAAGGTTTAGTGTAACAAAAATGAATAGTGGTGACGCTCAGCGGTCGCCCTGGGGCACGGGCGTTCCCTAATTGAATTCGCTTTGAGGGAGAAAAGAAACTTAACTAGTAATGTTCTTTTATCTCTCAGACTGAAAATAAACGGCCATTGTTCATAACGAATGAAATGAAATGTCAATTAGGTTATGGTACTTACACCTATTTAATCCATTTTGCTTGCGACTTCGTATACGTGGAATCAATTAATCCCATCCAGTCTTATACCAATATAATTCCGGGAAAAAGGGTCTCGGACAAAATTCCAAAACACTTTGATTTTAGGCATTCCGATACCCTCAGCCGATTATTTTTCTGGACTAAATTTATTACCGTTGGCGTGCTCCATACAAATGAAGTCTTGTTTTATTTTTAATACTAACCAATTACAGTCAAAGAAATATTTCAGAAACAATGTAGAAACTAATCTCTATGCTTGTTATGTGTCTGATTTCCGTTAAAATGTACAGTTTCAATGCTAGGATTAATTTAAGGATTCGTTTCTAGATTGTTTCCCTAACATTTAATTGACTTTAAACTGTATTGACAATAAAACCAGACTTCGTTTGTATGGAGCGCGCCAACAGGTATTATAATAGATACCCTAACAACTGTTCATCTAAGATTCTGATCATAGTTTCGTATTATCACCTAGAATTGTAGAGACAGAAAAATACAGGGTGTTAGGGTAAACAGTTGCGTTACTTTAAGTGGTGATTTGTACCCAAGATACAGAACGACTTTCCCTAAGAAACCTATAGGAAAAAAAATTGTGGACTCTCCATGCTAAATACAATCAGGTGATCGAACGAAAAATGTTTTTTTTTTGTATTGCGAATTTCCCTTTTTAGGGAAAGTCTCAACACAAAAAGACCCAATAAAGTAATGCAACTGCCTACCCTAACACCCTGTAGTTTACACAGAGGTCGGACGGTCAGAGCTGATAATATATCTGATAAGTATGCGGTAGACAAGCACCTATGCGGTTGATAATAAAAAAAACATGTTTTATTATCAACTGATTAAGTACCAATCATTTTATAAACTGACCTTTGTAATCTTATAATAAACTCTCACGCTTGTATCACAAAATGCAGGAATGATAAAACGAGGCAAATATCGTGTCCATTATCCATAAAAGAATGACGATGGTCTAAATACTTGTCATTTGGACCAAGTTTTGGCAGTAAGAAGTGAAATGTGGACGCGAATATGGTGTATACACGGCGACACATCAAACTACGCAAAACCGAAATAAGTTGGCCGCGCGTAGGTAGGGTAATGTATAACGTCGCGCGGCCAGCTTATGTTGTTTTTGCGTAGCTTGATGCGTCGTCGTGTGTACGTATTCAGAATTTGTCTAGATACCTCCTCGATGTACGACCAATAGTGAGCATATGCATACAGAAATGATACCTCTAGTCCTCAATTTTACAAATCCGAAATTATACTAAGGACCGAATATCGGACGATGACAAAACCCAATGAAATAATTTCATATAATTATTATAAATGACATCATACAATTTGGTCCAAAATTTGAAAGTGTCGGCCAAA
Source organism: Agonopterix alstromeriana (assembly GCA_963924505.1). Classification (NCBI taxonomy): domain Eukaryota; kingdom Metazoa; phylum Arthropoda; class Insecta; order Lepidoptera; family Depressariidae; genus Agonopterix; species Agonopterix alstromeriana. Next base: position 9,588,141 of record OZ004662.1, on the reverse strand, counting down.
AAGAAAGCGATGTTCTGTTAGTACTTGGCTGTCTAAGCATTTATTAATATGGCACTGCAGAGAAAAGCTGTACGGCCATTGTTTTTGGTTTAATTTGGGTTCGAAAAATCTGCCTTTTCATACATTTTCGATGAAATTAGCTAAGGTTATATTCTGTTAGAACTAGTCGTTCTCAATATTTATTTGTATGGCACCAAAGTTGTAGGGCCTTTGTCCTGGTTTGAAAATTCTTCCTTTTCATACAAATGTTTATGTATGTACCTAATAAAACTTACAGCTACAGCTTTCATAATAAATGCTTAGATGGACAGGTTCTAACATAATACACTTAAAAATAAAACATTGGTTTTTGTTGGCCGGCACTTCCACATTTGGACAATAAATATATGAAACGCGGATGATGTTGATGTCCTTTCATGTTTCTAGAGTAGGTACTGAACTTATCGACTTCCTTTTCCCTAGATATGGGCATAGAGCAAATAGGTGTAAGGTGACTAAAGAACAATGCCGATTCTACGCACCGCTGACCACCCCGCCTCGAAAGCGAGTGATGTGTGCACGAGGTATTCCGTCGCCGTGGTTGGAGCCTGGGCGGCTGAGACAGGTATGTACATTCTAATTTAAACTTTATCATTGAGGGGTAAAGAACACTTTGGTTGTGGTGAACCGGTGTTTTTTGGGCTAGATGCTAAAAAATTCCCAGTAGAAAGCATCGTAAAAGGACTTGGTTAAATGGATTTGCTCGTCTGTCGTATTGAATCCTAATAACGTTTCCATTTACAGCAACATACCCGTTTGACTTGACGAAGACGAGGCTGCAAATCCAATCAGAAGTGGCTTCTACTAAACATGGCTTCAAGGTACCAATACACTGCCTACTTAATTGTTTTTTTTTAATTTCCTTCGTATACCTCTAGGTAACATAAATTTATTGACTCTGCTGTTGTTGAATAACGATTCGTCAAACTTTCGCTGATACCATTATACATGGTGTTAGTGGAGAAAAGACAGGTGCATAACTTTTGTGATTCTACTCATGATACTGAATAACTTTCCCCAAGGAACCTATAGGAGATTTGCAAATACAGTTTTGTATTTGCCTAACAAAATGCAAGCAACAGAACAATTTACAAAGATGTCATTTTTTTGCTGATTCCCCTTAGGTTCTTTAGTGAAAGTTGTTCGGTACGAGTATCATCTGTACAATTACCTCTGTCTACCTACACTAAAACCCTGTAATAAAGCCCTGGCAGTTTCGGATCGTATTTATTTGTTTAATCTTGCAGCTTGAAAACCACGGCATGATAAAAACAGCAGTGAGCATAGCCAAGAAGGAAGGAGTGCTTAAGTTATGGAGCGGTCTAATGCCAATGTTCCAGCGCCATGCAATATATTCTGGTTTCCGGCTCATCTTCTATGAGGAGTTCAGGAACAAAATGAAGGATGAACGTGGGCAGGTTTCTCTCGCATCTGCCTCTTTGGGTGAGAAAACTTTTCTGATGATGATTTTTTAGCAATTCGTCATGAAAAGCAGCTCTGGGTTTGAATGTTCACATTTCCAAGATAGGTATGCGTCTTTCTTTATAACTGCGAAGGAAAACATCGTGGTGAATCTTCTACATCTGAGATGATGTGTGAAATGCGGAATACAACGGCGAACCTGTCTTTTGAAAAGTAATCCATTTATCTGGAATCCCTCTATCTCATATTATAAATACGAGTATGATCAAGATCCTCGGTTTAACGAAGGATGCTATGACGAAGGCAAAACTTATTTCTCCTAACAGAATAATACTTACCTTATTTATACCTTTATGAAAACTCCACTTACCATTAAAATACCTGAAAACTGATGGGGGCCTAACATGCCATCCCCGAGAAAAAGACAAAAATCGAGACTTGCTAGTCTTTACTTTGCTTTCGCGAAAGCGAGCAAGCAGCGGTTTTCCCCTTTTTTCGTGCGTTCCATGCTTGTAGATATACCTTGATTATCAAGTCCTAAAAAAAAGACCGTTTTAGGACTAGGTACGCCACGCAAAACAAAGCGTCAAACGGGAAAACCATCATGAGCGCTTACTTTGGCATGCGTGAAGTACATTAAAAAGACAAAGGCATATCTTGAACTTTCTCCTTTTTTACGGCGGCATGCTAAGGCCTACGCAACAACGTAACATAATTTCGACGAAGTCCGGCAGGTGGGCTAGCGGCCGGGTCTCTAGCGCAGCTGATTGCGTCTCCAACGGACCTGGTGAAGGTTCAGATGCAGGCGGAGGGGCGACGCGTCTCCCAGGGCAAGGCTTCCAGGTTTACCAACTGCAGGCAGGTCTACGCTATGCTGTACAAGGAGAGTGGGATCTTAGGGTTTTGGAGAGGTGAGACTTAGTAAAAATAACTAGACTTTTTATTCAGGGTGTTAGGGTAGACAGTTGCATTACTTCAATGGTTGATTGTACTCATAATACTGAACAATTTTCCTAAAGGAACACGGGGAAAATTCTCAAAAAAAACACCTTTTATACAGACGTTCGATCGGCTGATTGCATTTAGGTACCTGGAAAGACCAAAATGTTTTACTAATTTCCCATAGGTTTCTTAGGAAAGGTTGTTCAGTATCCTGGGCACAATCACCCCTTAAAGTAATGCAACTGTTTACCCTAACACCCTGTACTAGGTAAAATTTGTATGATAAGCGGTTCTGTCGCCAAACTTAGCCGCATAAGTATTAATCAAATTCTGCTTTGATCATTTCAGTATATCTTCTGTATCTTCATTATATATTTCGCTGATGTATCTAGCAGGATCTAGTAGTTGATATGCACTCAGATGATGCTCCAACAAACGTTATTGTGTACGAAAATTGAAACTTTGCACTTTTTTTTTATTTGCGGGTTTGTGGCCTTGACAGTCTTGCACCTGTGCCATGACCATCGCTGGTCCTTTGTGAACGCCCTTTTTACAGTGTTATCTTCAATACTTATCACCTTACAGGCGCAATACCAAACGTGCAACGAGCTGCCCTAGTCAACATGGGTGATCTAGCTGCATACGACTACAGCAAGCAGTTCCTAATAAGGGAATTTGGCATGGCAGACAACGCGATAGTCCACGCCGCTGCGGCATTCACTGCCGGCTTCATTGCTGCCGTGCTAGGTACTCCGGCAGACGTACTTAAAACGCGTCTTATGAATCAACCAGTGGGACCTGATGGAAGGTGAGCAAATCACCAAGTTATTTTCTGACTGTTGAGGCACAGTAAAGACAAAGACAGTATTCAGACTTAATACAAGCGCCAGAATCGACGCACGCACACAGGCGAGCGGTACGTACACAGCCCGCTGGTATACCTCGGGGGTCCGTACCCCTCAGGGGTGCCCTTGGGCAGATTTCTTAAGTTCATTCACTGGTTCGGTTAACCTACCAGGGCGCTTCGTCGTCACTGGTGTGGTCCACCCATAGTCCGTAGTGATAACCCAACACGACCGGTATCACAAGAATCTTCATGTTGCGTCGCTGTAATAATCGAGGTCCCCAACGTCGCCGCGGGGGACAGCCGCGATCTCTGCCCACTCCATTTTCTTCTTGACGCTACCGGCATATCGCTGACCGGTTCTCACCTATCCCCACTACCCAATCCGCGGCGTAGTCCCAGCAACGCCCATTGCCGAGGTGCTTACCCCTTAGGGCGCCCTTGGGCAGGTTGCTTAAATTCATTCACTAGTTCGGTTGACCTACCAGGGCGCTTTGCCGTCACTGGTACCACACCCCCCCATATTCCGCAGTAATAAGCAACAGTACCAAGTGCTGCGTACTGAATTTTAAAATGGCGCTTCCGTAAAATAGTTCGACAATAGATAGAAGATTAGTTCAAATTTAGATAACTGATTACTCATGTAATATGGTGCCGTCACGATCTTAAAACCCGCCAGTGGCAACCATAGCGCTTTGGCCGAGATTAGGCATTAATTTCAAGGACACGACCTAGTTATCTTACTGTTTCCCTTTCTCTACCGTGGTTGTAACTGAGTCAAGATCAATGCGACTGTGTACAATACATGACATTGAAGTCCAGGGAGCCAGAGCCGGTTTGATATTTTATTTCTAAACTTCCTTGAACTCGAAGCCGACTGTCGTGTTCTCCATCCCATATCTTTAGGAGTTTATATCCGGTTCAATTGGGACTGTTTGTATCTGGAGCCTGGAGAGAATTATGCTCGGGTCAAATACCTTCAGAAAGGAAAGACGCTAAAAATGTTACATCCTTAAAATAATTGCTAAAATAATTGTAATAATTTTATCAAAACTATAATATCTCAATTTTCTTAGAGCACAACAGAAAGTGTCAAAGTACAAAATAATAAACCAAGCTCAATAGATTAATTAACTGGGTAAAGTGCAAACTGATATGAAACTATTTGTTGCTTCGTTGATTGATGCAATGGCGCCAGTGCCAGTTGGTAGTCTATAACAAGCAATATCTAAGTTATAAAATAAGTAAAGTAAGTAAATGGAAACATAAATGCGTTACACTTTATGATGTGCTTCAGACTATCAAACTGAACAACTTTTAGTATGGTTTCCCATAGTAAAAGTTGTTCAGTTTGATGGTTCATTGAAATCGCGAAAAAGATCAGCTATTTCATAAATTTTAGTCGAGCTAGCTATTGTCATTTTCTATAGAACAGCAAAAAAATTTTCGCGATTTCGATATTGGCTTCATAGTGAAAGTTGTTCAGTTTGATGGTCTGAAGCACCCAGTTCCATATGTAAGGCATTTAATTGTAAAATATAACTACTGGTATAACATGATCCAATGTAGTCGTTCTGCTCTGTAATTGGCGGTTATTTCATCAACATTTTGTTAATCGATTTTGAAGTGTTTTCCTAATTTGATTCTAAAGATAGAACGAGGGTGAAAAATAATGGTCTAGCCACCGGTTTCCGTTTCATAACAAGTTACTCATTTGAACTTGATGCAACCTTGCTCTGTTTATCGATTTTCTAACACCAACTCATTTAACTAAGTGGCTGTGGGTTTAAATCGATAACAAATGATTAGTTCAATCGCTTTCCATATGAGTTTTTTATATAGGGTCCTAGGGTCTTAATATGCTGACACTTTTTTAAGAGGATGATCAGACCATCAAACTGAAAATTTTTCTCTATGGGACCTATGTCGAAATTGCGAAAATAAAATCAGCTGTTCTGTACAGAAAAATGAAATGAAATGATGAATGATGATGATGTTTTCTGTTCTGAAATCTTACTCGTCCTAATTGCATGGGACAGCTGATTACTTTCTCGCGATTTTGACTTTGGTCTCATAGAGAAAGTTGTTCAGTTTGATGGTCTGATCATTCTCTTAAAAAACTGTCAGCATATTAAATTGGACCCTGTATTGGTATTCTATTCACCTGTTGTCTGAATAAATGAATTTTATTGAATTGTCCTACATTATGATAGTGAATCACAGGCATGTGCACATATTGTGGTACCATAGCGCGCGAATATTGATGGTGGTCAATTTTATTGTTTTAATCAATTACTTAATTTTGTTTGACAATTTCTTCTTAGGGCATTGTCTTAGACGATTTATATAGGGACCCGCCTCGCCTTAGCATTTATTTCCCCTCTGCCAAAGTACAAGATCATAAAATCTTACGCATTTACATACAGTTTTATACCTTATCACTAAACGCGACAGCCTGTAATTGCAGAACATTAATTTCGACCTTATCACGTTTGGGGTTCACACGACACTGTTTTTCACGATTTTTAACATTCAAAATTATAATCTAAACTAATGGAATAAAATTCAAAGTTGCGTACCTCGTGCAACCTCGCCCCCCGCAAAAAGTGTCAGAAAAGTTTTTAGTAGAATTACACGCGTAACTAGTCCTTATATAATTAGTCTAAGGGCAAATACAACAAAACTAAAACATTAATTATGATAGGTACTTAACTATTCAGATTTCCTTCTATAAAAAGCTACAGTAGGTAGCCATGAATTGTAATGGAATTTAGGACAAATAAAGTTGCAGTAAAATCTTCTTACATTATAGTAGCAGTGTTTGGTAGGTAGGTAGAGTATATTGTAACTTTGTATTCACGCGGTCGGGGTCAAACGAACGAGGTCAAAGTCGCAACGCGCAGACTCGCTGTGCTCCCTTTTCCTTTCGTTCAAATCGGTACTTTGGACTTAGTGTAACAACTCCGTCGACATGAAGCCATAACGTCATTTTGGAATTAACAAATTTGACGAAATATGGACAGACTTGAAAAAAAAATTCATAGGAAACTTCGTAATATCATGAGATAATGATGTGAGATAATAGGTATTGTCATCGATTAGGTATAGATATCTAATAAATCTAATAAAGACGTCCAAGATTTGTCGGATAGTAAGTATATCTATTGCTAATCAGAATTGGATCTTTTCGTCTTTATATGGAATGAAGTACCTATAGTTAACCCAAAAACAAAAGCAACTTTTTTGCATTCAAAGATTTAAAAATAAATGTTTGAGTTGGAAATTGAACAGACATAAAAGCAAATCGATAAGATACCTATACTTCATTCCAAATAAGGACGACGAGATTGAGCCATTCCTATTTAGCTTTCTGGCCAATTCTGATTACCAAATGTAATTAATTTATTGGATACATATTATACTATCCCACATATCTTAGACGTTACTAAATCTTTTCTAAGAATTAGTGAGAGGAAGTGTTTCAGATCTCTGTTTCTGTAATGCAAAATAGCCTTAAAATTTCGTTCGCTTGTAAGGCAGTCTGTACTCCAGGTATAGACAATACCTATTTCCAGGTTCCTGATTGAGACACATTGACTGACGAAGAACTACGGCAGGCCCATTAAAAAAAAACACGATTAGTATGGGAACGCGTTCGGCGCCGTTCGCCGCGTCATCGGTCGACGGCGGAGGATGCGAACGGACGGTGTCCCATACTAAAGCTCAGGCCACACAGAGGCGGGACTGCGGGAAAGCGGGCCAGCGGCGGTCCTGCGGGAAGCGAAAGCGTTCCGGGGCCTGCCACACAGGGACCGCGCGGCGCGGTGGCGGCGCGGTAGCGTGGCGGAGGCGGCCGGTGTGACATCGAAAGCGGCCATGTTTCATTTTCTGTACAGATTGCAAGGAAGCACAATGTCGCCTATTGATAGTGATGAAGAAGAGCTCTTGCTGTTATTAGCGCTGTCGCAGAAGAATCGTAAACCTAAACGGAATTGGGTACATCCGATCAATCTAAGGAGAGAAGTGTTCGAAAAATATCACCACCTGTGCAAAGAATTAAAATCCTGTGCAAAAAAAAAAAAATCCGCGCCCGCGCCGCCTCCGGCCCGCGTCGCGGCCGCCTCTTTGTTATAGCGTTCTGCCCGGTACCGCGCCACGCCGCTCACGGCCCGGATTTTTGTGTGGCAGGGTCCATATAAACTCGTACATTACAAAAAATCCCGCCTCCGGTACAGCCTGTGTGTGACCGAAGCTTAAACGTGCGTTGGTCAATGTGTCTCAACCCTTACTCTGTCTACGCTTTTATTACATATGACAATACCTTAAGCATTTTTCTTTTTCAGAGGTTTGCTATACCGAGGAATGATAGACTGCCTCCAACAATCTGTGAAGAACGAAGGTGTGTTGTCTCTGTACAAGGGTTTCCTGCCGCTCTGGATGAGGCTGGGGCCATGGGCGCTTATCAACTGGGTAGCTTTCGAGAACATTATGATCGCTTTGGGTAAACACACGTTTTAAATAAGTACTTAGCGCAAAGAAAACATATTTAGTACTTACCTACTTTAAGGGGGCACCGAGCCCCCAGTGTTGCCCTCAATCGTATGTCTTTTTTTATTTTATACTAGAGTTAACCAGCGACTTCGTCCGCACAAACAATATACCAGATTTTAAGTCAGATCATAAGCTATCAAACTAAAAATGTTTCATCAAAATCGGATCAGTAGTTTTTGCGTGATGACAAACATACAAACAAACAGACAAAAATTCTAAAAAAGGTTGATTTGGAGTCCGGGATACCTAAAAACCATATCACAATCTTTTTCATATAAATATCTTCAATGTACAGACACACTTCTGTTACAATTTTATAATAGTTAAGATTAAGATTTCAAGAATCGTTTCTTAAAATAATATTTCATTTTAAGAAACTATATTTTTTTTTCGATTCATCGAGTTTATTTAATTAACATAAATTTAATGTTTAAATGAATTTGATCTGTAATCTCTAAATGCAAAAGTGGTCGCGAGAAAACTATTCGAACTCCATGGAGATAAATCTTTGCTTGATTTAAAAAAAATCACTTGTGTTCTCTTTTTAACTCTATGCTGGAAACAGAAACGCCAACATCAAATATCAAATTCAGACTTTGTGAATTTATTGTTTTTCTTAAGGTGGTTGCCGAGTTGCCAATTTCATACAAATGTTTAGTTACGCATAATACGCTTATAATACGCGTATAATTCGCGTATACGGTATTAATTAAAGTTATATTTCATAAATGGAAAAATAGTTTAGAAAATCTAGATGCTGCGTAACAAATAACATTTGGAATTTATAATATAATTAACTTCGACCTCGAAATGGTTTTCTATCCAGCCCTCCAAAAAGCTGAAAAATGACATTTCCAAAAAATTTTAATCTCACATGATTGTACGTTTGTAGTTATTACCATTAAAACCGCCAAAAGTGGCCACTTTTTAAAGGTAGTAACTACAAACATTATAAAACAATATCCGTAATGACACGATAAATACTACGACTACAATGTGGCATTCCTGTTTTTTGGTAATGTTGTATAATTGCTAAGAAATTTAAAAATACGATTGAGGACTAGAGGCTCGGTGCCCCCTTAAATGTCAGACCAAACTCTTTGTTGAACTACTAGTAATATTGTGTAAGAATGTGGTCGCGAATTGTTACCAAAGTTAATTAAATTAGATGGAGCTCATCGTATTTTATTTAAAATGCCAATTTGATGCTAAAATGTATTGATACAGTTTCCTTAGAGCAGTCAATTTTGATTTAATTTAACCTTTATCAGATAGTAATAACGTTTCATATTCAGTGGAAATATTAATTGTGGTGTGCTCTATTTGATCTGAAAGAGTTTAAAAGTTATATGTATTACTTTTTATAGTAATTAATTAATTTATTATTTACTAGGGCTTGTTTCACCACTTCTTAGTAAGTTCTTGTACTAAGAAGTGGTGAAACAGGCCTTTGTGTTTTTTATAAGCGAAGTCTCAAATAATTAAGGATAAATCGTGAATGTTTTCAATCCTCGATGCCATAGGTATTGGTTGCAATGTTCTTAAAATATTTAAAATTAGTTTTTGAAAGGAAGTAAATTAGTAAGCGATCAAATCTGTGTAAAACATTACACAATTTAAATTGTTGAAAATCATTGTTTCATCAGATTCCGGTTTAACCTTAGCTAAATAGTAAATACATTGAATTTACTGATCATGGCTATACTTAAACCAATAGTTTTTAATTACTAACAAAATTTGAAGGGTGGTTCAGACAATGAAACTAAACAACTTTCGAAAAATCGAAACATCCACACTTTTGTATGAGAGGTCCAAACATTTTTTTCGTTTTTCAACCCATGTTCCTTAGGGAAAGTTGTTTAGTTTCATTGTCTGAATACACCCTTGAAATTTTATCAATAATTAAAAACTGGTGGTGTATATTATCAAAGTAGGTGCTACAATGACTATATTTTTGTTGGCCTTTAAGGAGACACCGAGCATCCGGTGCTGCCCTCAATAGTATTTGTACTCAAAGACATTTAGTAGTCATTACTAATTTTCTATATATTGGGTCATTACGTATTTGTTTTATATTGCTTGTTGTTACTATCTTCAAATACGCCAAAAGTGGCCCAGACGTAAAACATATTAATTCTTAATTTATCGTTTCGATAAATTGAGAATTCATATGTTTTACGTCTATAATCCTTTTCTTTGAAACAAAACTGACTAAAATCCTTTTCTTTTACTGAAGAGTGTAGACCTGGTTACTTGAAGTACTTACAAGTGTGTGTGCAACTTTGAATAAATTAAAATAGCGAAAGATAGGTATGACGTTCTTGCATTACGTACTCGAACAATGGACCTGTTTTTTCATGTACTTACCACTTTTTGTTTTTTCTTTTTGCATTTTTCTTTTGTATTTTTTCCTGATTTGTGAAACGAGTAAAAAGCACACGGAAGGCATTGTGGTACCTTTATTTCGGTGCTCAATTTATGCGGTCCATGCGCTATAGGCTAGTCACCTATATTCCGCTTTTTTGATCGAATCTAAGGTGTGCAAACACACATACTTTTTACCAAAAATACAATAAATTATAATTGCGTAGCGTACATCTCTTAACTATTTGTGGAGAAAATAAGTTTTTTTTTGTATAGTTTTTTTTATAGTAATGTTACATTCTTGTTTTTTGGAAATGTTAATTGTTTAGAAATAAAAATTCAGCACTGGAGGCTCGGTATCCTCTTAAATTACAGTCAATCATTAGATAAATCATGAAAATTATGTATGTATGTACTCATGTATGAGAAATAAGATCATGTTATTTAAATTATGTATTTTATATTCCAATAAGACAGTCTTAAAACTGAAACAAAAAGCTAACCTCATTTCATTTGTAGATTTTCGATATTTTGTAGTAGGTATTTTTTTGTTTGATTGAATGTCACCATACAGGCTAGGCCTGTATCTAGCAATACAGACGCAGAGGCCAATGATGAAGTGTTTTCACTCGTTTTTGTTTACATCCTAAGACATTCTTATTGGTGTAGATTAAAGTAGCACTGTAGACGGCTCGATAGCACAATTGGTAGTAAACCTGCCTATTGACCCTAGGGTCGTGGGTTCGAACCCCGCAAGCTTAGATGAAAGTAAAATTAAGGGATGGGCATTACGCGATCATTTCAAACCAGAAAAATAAGTCAAAACAAATGACAGGTATACTTTGAATATTGTACCGAGATGACTAACCAAGTGTGCTACTTTTTATGGACATAGTGTACTCGTGTGCTTCAACTAAAAGCGCTTTGGGCGTATTCATTAATTTCACTTTCATCTAAGCTCGCAAGGGACTATTCAATACGATTTTTTTACTCGAGTCATGAATATTTTTATCTACATATGTATTATATACTTTGACTAATTATTATAAGGACTAGCCTTGCGGTAGCATTTCCCCTCTGCCACGGTATAAGCACAATTGATCTTGTGCATTTACATTCAATTTTACACCTTATCACTAAACGAGACAGCCTATAATTGCGAAATAATAAATTCGAATTTAGAACGTTTGGGGTTCACACGAGACAACTTTTCATGATTTTTAACATTCAAAATTAGAATCTAAAGTTATGGGGAATAAAATCCAACGTTGCGGATTTCATGTTACCTCGCCCCCCGCAAAAAGTGGCAGAAATATTTGTTAGTAGAATTACACGCGTAACCAGTCCACATATAAATAGTCAAAGATTATATATCATTGTCTCGTCATTAAAATACAAGACTGGACTAGATTCTAGTACTTCTATTGAGACTAGACAATCTGTGTGACAATGTTCAAGATATCAATTTTTCACCTTGAAATAACTTATTACTATTGAAAAAACTGTTTGTTTAGAGTTGATATGTATACTTAGTGTATACAATACACATCAATCAATCATATTTATTTCCATTTACAAAATAAATACAGAAGATACATCTTATTGTTCGGTAATGAGTATTTTTGTTATGTTTCTGTAATTTTGTAGTAGATTGTACAGATAGTAAGCCAATATTATAATAAAATTATAATCCTTGTAAATAATATGTAAAAGAGTTTTATGAAGTAATTTTTAAAGAGATTTTATTAAGATATGTTGACCAATGTGATGTTGAATAATGTGATAGGCATTTTAATAAAATATAGTTTGTTGGACAATGTTGTTTCAATCATAAACATAATATTTGTAATACATACTGTTTATACATAAACCTCGACCATTATGATAAACTTTTAGCGTAGCGTAGCTTTTTAACTTTAGCTCAAAGTAATTAATATCCTATGAACAACTTTTAGCTTATTTATAGGGTTGTAGACATGTAAAATAGTTGGCCTTTCGAAATACTTATGTAATATGGATGAAATATAAATAAAACACATAAATACAATATTAAATTTATTAGTAAAAAATATTATACATCTTCCACAATATTGGAGAATCATAACTTAATTGTTTAAATATTTGATTATCATAGATTATAGCACTTCCGATTTTTTAAAACCTGCCTTCATGCACTTATTTGTCACTACAGCGAGAAGCATTATTTTATGGACATTATTTATTTATTAATTTGTATATTTTCAAGTTTCCAAAGTTGACCAATCACGCGCGTTACAAACGAGCTTCAATTAAACTTATTCTATAAATACACACAGTTTTAAATGCTTTGTAGAAAGGGATACTCTTAAACGATAAAATAAAACATGCAGGGAAATGATCTTACCTTTACATTGTTGTTGACTAAGTCTAATGATCGGTAGCTCTCATACTCTATTACGATTATTATAATCTATGAAGTATGCTTCCATAAATATAGTAATTTTGGGTACATTACAATAACAAAAATAAATATCTACATTGGATCAACGAGCACTCAAAAATTTTATTAATTTCAAAGTCTTGACTAAATGTTAAACGCTAACTAAGTACAATGACACTTCGTTAGTGCCACGATATTTTTATGTATAATCACTTCTGTAGATTCATTTAACGTGATATCGACATAGGAATCACACATGCATTTTCTTGTAGTACGAAATTGACATCTGTAAATATTGTAATAGAGATGAAAACGCTATGGCGATATCATGTGAACCGTCTATCAGAAATAAGAACATTATCGTATTAGTTACAAACAGTACAGTAGTCCACCACGTCCTACTCGTACGTCGGTCGTCTCTTACATTAAAATTGAATTATTTTACGTTAAACATTTTAGACAATTTCGTTTACTCCTTTATTTATTAATTGGTAAAACACTAAAACGGGTAACAAATATGCCATCAAATTAATACATCAAAAGCGATAAAAAGCATGGTGTTACAGGTTTATGTTTTATAGATAAAATCCCGTTATAAAAATTGCCTCGCTTTACATCCGTTCTATCAAAAAACATCGTCATTATCAAAATAAATAAAATTCCTGATAGTAGGTGATGAAATGAGTGTAGGGGATGATATATTGTGCGTGATACTATCCACCCGGACATTTAACTAGGAAGAGCAGCCATACTTTTGACGGATGCTACTATTTAATTACATGTTTTTTTACGTGATCATGGTAGGAGACGAAAAATTGTTTTATACCAATTATGATAAAAATAAGATCGAAATGTGTAAAACGAACTTAAATTCTATTACCTAACTACATGTAAATGGTAAATATTTAAAAAATGAGCATTATACACTAAAAAAGGATAAATAATGGTCATACTTTAAAAAATCACATCAATAAAAAATCTATACTGTGGGGGAATTTCAGTGAAAACTGAATTGATCCCTATTACCTTCATATTACTAAAATCATATTTCAAAAACTACAAATAACATTTCTGGCACATTGAGGACAACATTTACTCTTCATCCTGCAAATTGTCACGATATATAAAATTGAGAAAAAACAATAAATTCGAAATAGAAGAACACGAAAACATCGATTGAGTAACGGATTGAAATTATTTTTGTACTACCAAACAATATTTGCATAAAATATTGCAGAAATCAAGGCAGTTCGCATACAACGAGTAAAATGGTCAGTTACGGCGATTAAGACCATTATCATTACACATGATTGTTTTAAAAGATATGATCCGCGTAACCAATTAGCTGTAGGACAAAGCACCATATACTCGTCAAAACATTACACAAAAATCATTTGTCCGGACGAGGCCTTGACAGGCAATAATTATTAAACACATTCTAAATGAAATCAATGAATAATTCTAAAGAAAACTATAACGTTTTCTTTCTTTCACGGGACAACAAAAATGGCCGATACAGATTCGGCTCTGGCTAGGGCTTTACATTAACACATGGCCCGATTACTAGCGCCATTTATTTCGCCATCTCATTGTCTCGCGACCGTCGAGTGTGAGACGATTGGTTTCCACGATATAAGCACGTTCAAGCGGAGTTGATAATAACATACCTATGCGAGTTATCAAGGCCCGGTCCGGGGCGCGAAGTCGGAAAGAAACATAATGGCAGCACACAACACAATTCAGCGGTAGAGAGGCAAGGGCGTGTGGCGCGCAAACACTATGAATGGTAGGCCGTCACGTACGAAGCTGGGAATAGGCCTTTGCGGTGCGCTATCTCCCCCTGGAAGGTAACGAAAAAAGATTTGTAGCTTGATTACAGAAACATACGAACGTTAATGGGTAAGGTTGTTGGACAAAGGAAAATTATGGGGACATGAAAGGGCCAACAATAGAAACCTTCGCAATAAACCCTTTTAATGTTGTCGTTATAAGGGAATTCGGCTTAGAAGATTCCAACGTGAGAAAACATTATAAATTAGTCGATTTTGAGGAAGGTGACTGAACGACCAGAAGTGTTATTTTTGAATTTCACACTTTTAAATTTGTATACGAATAATGCATAAACTCCATAGCAGGAAGTTGGAATAGGTATTGTCTATACCTGGAGATCAGACTGCCATACAAGGTGTGAAACATGAAAAAAATACTCCTTGGCGCCCTTGGTAATGATCGTCCTTCTTTCGTAAATTCCCTTCGTTGTTTCTGACGTCGACGTTGTCCCTTTCTAATTTAACGACAAAAATGGATAGAATGGGACAAACGTAAATTCAGAAACATCGACGAAGGACACGAAGGACACGTACGAAAGAAGGACGGACATTACCGACTGCCATGGTCAATTTACGTGTTTCCATGCTTGTTAGGAGGTTATGGGTCCATTGGTTATAAATCCATGCTCCATAGTTATTTTGATATTTTTGTATACTAATTAGAATGTGTGAGATTAAAAATCCAATTAGAAATGTCACTCTGATTACAAATTGTATTTTTTATTATAACCAATTCCTTAGCTCCTCGAATGAAGATTTAAAAAATTTAACGTTTGCTTTGTTTCATTAAAGATTAAACTAAACGTACTTTGAATTAGTTACGTCAAATAAAAATTTAACAAGATTCAAGAAAAATTATACTTTCAAAACATCAAAGCCGCCTTATTTGTCCCATAATTAGTTTTGGTTTCTGCTCTGCAATGTATTTATGTGTTCGGTGTAAATAAAGTATATTTCATTGATTCAATTCCTTTAATAAATTGAGCTGCCTGAAAAAATGGGTCTATCCATGGACAAACCCACAAATAACCGAGAGTAATAACATTAACCTACTGCCGAGCCTCGCCTTGACGTGGATCGATTAATAGCTGTTTTATGACAATTTAGTATTACACGTTACTTTCAGTAATATTGTTATCAAGTTAGCGTAGACGGATATACAAGACAGACGGATATAAAATAAAATAAGCAAATTTGACTATGGAGCCAACATCGAATACGCGAAAAAAAAAAGTTTTTTCATACGTTTTTGCCGAGTAGTCATTAACGTTTTCTATGTAACCGATTTTTTCGCGATTTCGATGTTGGCTCCGCTCTGTAATGAAATTTGTTCAGTTTGGTGGTCTGGGAGTGCGATTCAAAAATCGCACTGTACTGTGTAACTCGTACGTTGAACTTAACAGTTGAAAATGTCAAAATTACTATGGAGATATGCATCTTTCTACTGCTGCATTTTTTTCATTTGTTACTTGCGATGCGACTATACGATTCGAATAATTGCGAAAATCAAAGAGAGTAAACTTATAAAATCATTGACCAAATCAGGCCTATGACAGCTTTAGTTCCGATAGATCCGTTGTAGTCACATTTTCCCTTATAAAACGTCATCATAGGACGCTTTAGAAGCTTATATCTTGTGTTTTTTCGGGAATTTTCGCTTGAGTTGAGAATCACTAATTCTTATCCGTTGTATGACATAATATCGTTGATTAGTTGGTTCCTTGGTCAAATATCATTATTTTTGCATTCTTGAATCACTGTATACACCTATAACTACAAGTTCTATACAAACAAATTACCTTGACGACAACACCGCCACAACGGGTCTGATGGAACTAAGTGAAAATTTCACTTTTGCATCTGTAGCTTGCTACATATCAGTGATCTGTGGAACAAATCTCAGATTTCCCATATTGACGTACACATGTGTAATAAGCAGGAAAACTGACCTGCCACCAATGCTGATCGGAGCGGTCAGTGACTGTGATGACGTCACCGCGCCTGAACTCGAGCTCCCCGGCCTCTTGGGGAGTAAAATCGTAAAGCGCCTGCACCAGCATCTGCAGATATAAACAGAGTTACGAGTGAAAATATGAATATGTAACATTTATAATTCGATATGTCCAGTTTTTTTTTTTGGCGGGCTGAATCTGAAACAATTTCGAGATAAATGTCTCAATAATAATATTTTCTATGTCAGAGATTTTAAAATGAAAGGATTACAAATATTTTAAATCAAATAACGTCGTTTTTTGGTCCGACCAGTGACGTCACTGGAAAACCTGTGAAAACTTTCTAAACTTAAAATCAACTTAAAGTAACTGGCCATTAAGAGGATATAATTCGGAGCGCGCTCCATACAAACGTACTATGGTGATATTTTCAATACTAACCAATTAAACTCAATGAAATTTTTCAGAATCAATCTAAAAACAAATTTATATTCTTGTATAGAGTCAGATTTTCGTTAAAATGTATAGTTATAAAGTTACAGTGCCTCAAAGATTTCCATACAAATCATAAATTAATCCTAGCATTGAAACTGTATATTTTAACGAAAATCTGACTCCATACAAGCATAGAAATTCGTTTCAAGCTTGTTTCAGCAAAATTTCATTGACTTCCATTAGTTAGTATTGAAAATATCACCATAGTACGTTTGTATGGAGCGCGCTCCGAATTATATCAATTAAAATTTTTGTTTAGTGGCATCCGATGTGTTATCACAATTCAGCCAATGTCTCGTTATGTGGATAGTATATGAAGGAAAATTATCAGTAGTATTTATTAAGTCTAGAGTGGCAGTTTTGCCAATGTAAGTAGTTTATAATCTCAAGTGATTGTTTTAAGGTTAAAACACAAAAGAGTTCACAAAATGGTGGAGCCACGTGCAATCTGAACGCGCCGATACGCACGCGTCCGTACTCCGCCAGAACTGCAGCGCGACTCCGAATTATATCCCCTTAAGAAAAAAAATACATTCACAATGTCAGAATTTGACATTTGATGTTACCGTTTCTGTTTCCAGCATAGAGATAGAAAGAGGAAACAGGTGATTTTTAAAAAAAATTAATCATTAGTTTTTCTCCATGGTGTTCGAATTATTTTCTCTCCGCCATTTTTGCACTTAAGAGATTACAGATCAAAATAATTTAAAAATTAAATTTATATTGATAAACTCGATGAATCGCAATAAAAATGAAATAGGTGTCTTAAAAATGTCTTTTATCCGTAAAAAATATAAAATGAAGACCAAAAAGAAAACTTGACATACCGAATTGGGATGACATTTGTTTGATATATGTTTAAACACTACCTACTAACGTGAAATTAATTTTTGAACATCTTTAAAAATAACTGAAATACAAGTCGAGTCAGTTAGTTTCTATGGGACTTTGTTTCCATTGGGCAAGACCTATTCAATAACATCCCACTTGATTTAAAAAAAATCTAATTCTTCCAACCCCTCTTTCGTTGAATGGTCGCAGGAGGGTCGAAAAAATTTGTAGTCTTGGTAACGACTACATTTCTGTTTTTGGGTTACTGTTATTTGTTGTCATACACGGGGCACACCTTGTTTGACAACGGAACCCTAAAAAGTCGGCAAGTCGTTAATAAAATAAAAAAACGAAAAAATCTCATTAAAGGTAAAAACTCTATAAATTAAAGACATTCCAGAAAAAAATTATTCCGTCATACTTTATGTAAGCCGAATGGAGGGGAGATTTTAAGAGTTTATAATCTATTTTGCATCTGCTATTTTACAGGGAATAAATATCAACAGCTATCCAATAACAAAGCAGAAAGAGGAAGGAATATCAAGGATATAAAAGTTAATTCAAAACATTTCTTCGAAATCATTTCCTCTAAGTAGAGTAGGTATATCTCATCTTTCTAAGGTATATCGATGTCATGCGATCGGAAATCGACACGGCTGACGACGACGTGTACAAATAGTAAAAATCCAATATCACGAAGTTAAATAGGCATCAAAAATCTGTTCAGTTATTTTTTTGAGAAACGGTTTTTCAGGCTTAACGATATTTTGATTACACCGTGTATACAGGGTGTAGACTTAAATGCGTTACATAATTTGTTAGGGGGTGCTTCATTTTAGACTTTCAAACTAAACAACTTTCACTATGCGACCAATTTTGAAATAGTGAAAAAATTAAATGGTTTCTGTTTGACATATTTAAGTCAAACTAGAGGTAACCCGCAACATCGTCCGCACAAATTATATACCACATTTTAAGTCGGATCATAATCGATTTAGTAGTTTCTGCATGATGCTCGCACAAACAGACATAAACACAAACAGACGGACAAAAATTCTTAAAAGGTTGATTTGGAGTCAGGGACATCTAAAAACCATATCGTAATCTTTTTATTTTGTAAATATCTTCAATTTACAGAGACACTTTTGTTACAGTTTTATAATAGGTAGTGAAGATTAGTAGTTTAAAATTGTTAGCCATAATGACGGAAGAGTTTGGTATCTCATACATACATAAACTCACGACCGTAATCCCTTTCGGGGTGATCAGAAACATAGCTACAACTAACAACTTTCTGTTTAAGAATGTAGTTGTAGCATTGCTCACATTTAGCAATTTAAGTTTCAGGATGGAATGACGTGTCAAGTGGTGACAAGTGGCTAGCCTTTCGCGCACATAAACATTGCATGAGAAACATTAAATCCCTTAGTCGCCTCGTACGACACCCACGGGAAGAATTGGGGTGGTCCATTCTAAGCCGGAACCACACGGCTTGTTTGGTATCTCAATGATTTGAATAAAATGTTAACAAAGTAATATTAACTAATGGTTGACATCACAGATTTAATTTCATGAGTCACTAAGGCAATTTCAATTACGTAGGAGCAGTATCTAAATGGTATGATTTAATTACTCTAGTTTGGTAAGTGAGTGATATACTGATGTATGACGTTCGTGTTGTAATTACTGTAGAAATAATATTATACAACGTGTTAATGAATTAACACAAAACTAGAAAGTAGTTTGTTTAGAATCGAGAGTAGAATCGAATTATCATGTTTTCAACATAGGTAATTTTTTTTTCAAAATATTAAATAATTTGTTTGTGAACTTATAATTTTCTGTACTCGATCTCACAACCCACCGCACTGGCGCCTCTTACTACCAAAACAAGATTTTGAAAATGTATCCACGAGCACGCTAGCGCTTTCATTAATTGCTGAAATGATAACAAATCATTTTTGCCTCATAACTTAAAATGTGAATAACTTTAAATTTTAACCATCAAAATAATGAAATTATTGTTTTGATATAATTACTTAGTTATAAATCAGTTCTGGTGTATGAGGTTTTGCGCTTATTCATTAACATGTTGTATAAAGAACTAGGTGTGCCCTTAGGGTACTTTTTTTTCCGACACACACTTAGCCGTTTCTATTGTTTTCAAAAACCTTCCCCAACGTGTGCACGAAAGCCGACCAAAGTTTCATCGCAATCGGACGCTTGATTTAGGACTAATAATAAGGGACTAATAGAAGAAGACAGACAGATTTTATGCAACGTGTTAATGAATAAGCGCAAAACCTCATACATCCCAACTGATTTACAAGAAAATAATTCGATTGAATCAATTATTTCATTATTTAAATAGTTAAAATTAAAAGTTATTCACATTTTAAGTATTATTTGAAAATGATTCACTTCAGCAGTAAATGAAAGCTCTAGCGTGCTCGTGGATACATTTTAAGACTCTGGTTTTGGTAGTAAGTAGGGTGAGTGTGCCCGTGCGGTGGGTTGAGATCGAGTTCAGTAAAGTGTAAATTTTACAAACAAATTATTAACTATTTTGAAAAAATTACCCCCACCGAGGGGTGAATGGCAATAGGTTAGATATACTGTGTAAACTTCTTGGTCAAATCTCATTAGATTTACCGCCATTTTGTGAGTAGTCAATGCGAGACTTGAAAACCCTAGTGATTTCACGCTGAAAGAATGAAAGAGGAAGACTATGTAAAGGAAGCTTTCATGTCAGTTCATTTTTGTTAGCGAATTGTACGATAGGACGGGTTCGAATAACTTTAACTTTACCTTATTGCCGTGCAGAGAGAGTCGCTATTTATTTAAATCTGTTTTCGAAGTGATTCTTCTGAACGGGTAGTACTAGTATATATTCTGTGGGTAAGCCAAGGTGTGCATATTTTTTAATTACCATAAAATTTCAAAGGTCCATTCATATAGTAAAACAAAAGCTATGGGCACTCAAATTGGCAATTTTTGATTCTTCTTTTTCTATTTAATGTATACTATTTTACTGTTTTATTTAATGTATATTTTGCTTGCGATCACATGGTTTGTTAGTATTGTATTCTATGTACAAGAGTTTAAAAATAGGCTTCCCTGATATAGCACGTAGGTAAACAGATATGCACTGTTTTTAGTTTTACAAACGTAACGAAAAGTTCGTCCGTGTTTGTAAACATTTAAAATGAATGAAATCAAAATCAAGTATTGAAATTGTTTGCGAGATCCTAGCGGCCAAATCTGGATGTCCATTTAGCTTTTAGCCATTTTTGCATAATACTACACGGAGATAAATATCTTGTAGTATATAGGGTCCTTCTTAATATGCTTTCTAAGGGGATGATCAGAAAATCAAACTATACAACTTTCTCTATGGGAGCAAAATCTAAATAGCGAAAAAACAATCACCCTGTATATGACAGTTTTAGGATATAGGTAGATTTTAAATCTACCAGTATTAGATTTATAATAATAACTAGAAATTTTCTAGTAAATTCTGCTATTTTCGGGAATTCTGTTAAAAAAATTAGTTGTCACATATACTAAAATCAAAATAGCAACGACATTTTAAGGCTATTTTGCATTACAGAAACAGAGATTTGAAACACTTACTCTCACTTATTCTTATAAAAGCTTTTGTACCGTCCAAGATATAACGGATAGTATATGTATCCAATAAATTAATTACATTTGGTAATCAGAATTGTCCTCCACCGGCTGAAGAAAAATTGGTTTGGATATTATTAAAGTCTGCAATTTTTTTTATATTATTAGGTATAATGATGTAGAGTTATATTCCAAAAAATTATAAAAAACTAGAACTTGCTTTAGATATTAGTTCGTAACCTGGTTCGCCGATATCTAACTTATATAAAAACTGTATAATATGAAGCTAACAACACATAATGACAGTTGAAACCAGAAATATTCAATTTTAGATCAATATTAATACGAGATAATCAGAATACCTAAAGTGTATTTACCATAAGTTCGAAAGTGTTATAACATTTTATAAATATGTATATTAACATGTTCCCGATATATATTTTTGACACATCATCAACTCTAATATTATTATAACTAAGAGGTTATTTTACGGCTTCTACGCCCGGACTATTGGCCAGAAAGCTAAATAGGAACCGGAAAATCATGTCGTCCTGATTTGGAATGAAGTATAGATATTTTTCTCCGTGTAGTTAGTAATGCTAACTAAACAAAATGCCATCGGGTCGTAATAGTCTGGAGCGGAGCTACGAGAGCCGACTAAACGATGCTGACGCACCCGAGGATAAATAACAGATATGTCATCTCATACGACACTGAACGTCACGAGTGTTACCCAACCAGATGACGAGTAACAAATCTATCGAAGCTTGCAAAAGATCTAACTAAGACAGTAAGACCGAGAACCCGGCCATTCGAATAAAAATATGAAGAACTTCCATTTTCCTCCACACGTCAACTTTACAAAAGGCCAAATTCAGTTTTTCAAACTAAGAGCCCAAAAAAAAAAATCTGCTGTTCCATACTAAACTGCAATGCCTACACGACTTAAACGTATGAAACAGCTGATGTTTTTTTTTTTGTTCTGACAGGTTTGCTCCCATAGTAAAAGTTGTTCAGGTTGATGGATCGAGTATGCGGTTTAAAGGTAAATTATACTTTTCCTTACACCCTGTATAATATTCTGAAGTTGTCGTTTAAGGAAGGCATTCCATCCAACCATCACAGCCCTTGATCACTCCGTCTTCGGACATAGGCCTCCTCCATATTTCTCCATGAGTGACGTTCTGTCCCTCGCTCTCTGCATCCAGTTGGAGCCCGCGTGTCAGGAAGGCATTATGCTTAGCGATTATAATAGGAGCTTTTGGACATTGTAAGTTGATATTTTATGGAGTCCGTCGTTCTACAGATAGACGTAGTGAAGGCACAATTTACTCAGTAACTAGATAGGTTGGTACAAAACTGACCGGGTTATTTTTGTGACTTTATCAGGGTCACTACGGATCGCTATTTACACATCGCGGAGTTCAGGATAAACGTATTGAATGTTTTTCGAACAAATAGAAAATGGACACGGGTATTTCCATTTCGTGTGTTAGGTACTTAACAACGTGTAACATACACACATACATAAACCCACTACCGTAATTCCTTTCAGCGGTTTTCCTGGAATGGTCAGAAAAATTGCTTCAAAAACAATTTTTAAGTGCTTTATGTCATAAATAGGTATATGACAAATATACGGGAAATAAAATAAAATGCGTAACATATTAAACAGGGTACTTCAGACCATCAAACTGAACAACTTTCACTATGGAGCCAACAGCAAAATCGGGGAAAAAATCTGTTGTTCCATAAATTTGGGTCCAGTAATCATTTCCCGTTTTCAGTGGAACTATTAAAAAAAAATTCCCGATTTGAATGTTGGCTTCATAGTGAAAGTTATTGAATTTGAAGGTCTGAATCATCCTGTTTAATATGTCACGCATTTCATTTTACACCCTGTATAATTGATCAGTATCAAATCTGAAGAAATATGTCTCGATCTAATTCGTAGCAAATAACGCATTAAATAAAATAGTATTACAATTTAAAGTAAATAAAGGTCTAACTTTTCTCGAATAAACATTATAACGAATACCAGTGTCAATAGTGTGTGAAAAAATTGGCTACGGCACCCTATCATAGGCATGTCCGACTCGCTCTTAGCCAGTTTTTCCTATTGAGTTGACGGTTGAACTTGACATCGTGGTGGGAATTGGCAATCAGCATTAGATGCTTGTCGATTGCCCAGGATGCGCCGAAATGACGTCCCGAGAGGATAGTAAGTCATATGGGGGAAAATTTAGTTTGTTGTTATGAATAACACCACCATATAGATGTTAATGCGATGGACATTTATTTCATCTGTGTCATTCATTTTCGACACAATCACCAAACGATTATTAAACTGTAACAGAAGTGTGTCTGTGAATTGAAGATATTTACAAGAGAAAACAACCTTTTTAGAATTTTTTTCTGTCTGTTTGTTTGTTCGAGTATCACGCAAAAACTACTGAACCGATTTTGATGAAACTTTCTTGTTTGATAGCTTATAATTTGATATAAAATCTGGTTTATAATGTGTGCGGACGTAGCGGGTAAACTCAAGTAGGTATTACGTAAAACTCACAGAAGTTAACTTGGCACCTGAGAGTAAGGGTTACGTACGACACATTGATCGACGGCGATCGACGGTTTGTCCATACGATGCGAAAGAATGCATACGTACGTCCCAAACTAATCGTGCTCTTTGTATGGACTACTCGATCGGTCGAAAAAGTAACACGTAAGCCCAACAATAATAGCTGAAACTATTTCAAAGGGATGTACAGACCATCAAACTGAACAACTTTTTCTAGAAGACCAAAATCAATATGGCGAAAAAAAATCAGCTGTCTCATACATTTCAAGTAGGATTGCAGTTTTGTATGGAACAGCAGAGTTCTTTTTCGACGTTGGTTCCTCAGAGAAAGTTGTTCAGTTTGATGGTCTGAACATCCCCTTAAATCCCGTCCGCATATTAAGAAGGACCCGAACGTACAACTATATTTAGCTTGAAATCAACCGAGCCAGTTGCCGAGTTAAATATCTGTGAGTTTTACAAATACCTTTTACCACAAAAACTAAGCTATAGGCAACGCCGGTAGACGTGCAAAGCAGGCTATTGACAGCATGTTGGTAAATGATTTTAAAGTGATTGCTGAATTGCAGTTCAATGGCGCTATCAAATAAACAACGAAACAGGGGACGGTAACGAACCCAAATCATTTGCATCCGAATTTCTTGGTTAATAATAAATATACAGCCAATAAACATTCCACTTTGCTCGGTCGCACATCAGGGGGCACGATACACGTATTTTATAAAAAATCCTTACTAATACTAAAAGATCAAATTGTCACCTAAAGATAGGACATGTACTAAGCATTATTATAAAAAGAAAATCGTTAAATATTTGCTGGAAATATTTAAAAAATCCTAAATAAAAAAATGATACTTAATAATGAACAAAAGCATTCATTTATTACGAAAATTACTATAAATTTGTATTTTATTTTTAAACCCCCATTCCCATAGGGCCAAAAATACATATGAAGGGATTCCTAACTCAGACCAAATTTTTTGTTAAATGAATGATGATGACGCATCTTTAGCCTGGTTTTGGGCATTGTCTTTTAAAATGAGCGTGCCTTTTCGTCTTTGATTATGTATGTTTACTTAAAAATTGATCTATTTCGACATAGCACTTTCTTAATATAAGAAAATTATCGGTTGCTGCTCTTGGCTGCATGCGTTTCCATTTCTATCTTCGGGCTGTGACGGCGCCATGTCGGCGGTTTCGGTAGGTAGATACCATTTTTTTACCAAAATGGTTACGCCACTTATTTGGGCTAAGAAAGACCAGGAATAATCTAAGTATCCGACTTCAGTCTGTATTCAAGACAGCAATTAATAATGTTAATAAATTACCTCCTCAGGCACAACATCTCTGAGCTTGACATCTTGCAGGCGGCTGACGGACGCAGTACGATGGTAGTCCACCAGCTCGTTTAGCGAATTGAACTTCACCACCCACAGGAAGAATTTGCTCGATGCGTCCCTTAGCACCTTGAAATGCTGCACGCCGTCTGGACATCTGATTAGAAAAAAGTAAATGTTTAGAAAAAAATACGTCGGCACAGTAAAGAACGCCAATGAGGACTTTCTGACAGTCCAATTCGGCATCCAATGATTGCTTTGATAGCTACACTTAAAAATAGAGATAGTAGATCAGGTAATGGAAGCCTTCATTCAGAATTAATGTAATGTAGACTTTAATCACCTCACCATTCAAGTCTTTCGTTTTTCCATTAAGTAAAAAAGTTAGTTAAAACCTGTAGGATGGTCCTGCAGGGCAAAGACTTCCTAAGGGTAATAGGGAAGTATTAAAAATAAGTAAAAATGTGTTTAGAGTTCGACAAAGGAGTAAAAAATTTTAGCCTATAACTAAAAATACATCTAAACTATTATAAAACTGTAAGAGAAGTGTGTCTGTACATTGAAGATATTTACAAGAAAAAGATTACAATAAATTGTCCCTCACTCCAAATCAACATTTTTAGAATTTTTGTCTGTTTGTTTGTTTATTCGAGCATGACGCAAAAACTACTGAACCGATGTTAATGAAACTTTTTTTGTTTGATATAATATATATATATGTGACTTAAAATCATATAATTTGTGCGGACGAAGTAGCGGGTTAACTCTAGTGTAGAATAAAGTTGAATGGCACTAAGCAGTGACTCATCTGCCAAAACGAAATTGAGCTGTAAATTGATAATCAAGTGCCGATCAAAATGTATGTCTAAGTAATTTTTCTATACAGCACAGAGATCTAATCTTTTAGCGTAACAGTGGCATGCAAATGACTCCTAATAAACTGATTAAACAAGAGGCCTCGATACAAAATAAAATATATTAGATATGCATAGATTGATAGCCTTCCCAAAAACAAGTTCCATCTCGAAACTCCACTACAGCTGAATCATACATTTGACAAAAAACTGGTTTGAGAATCACAAGAAAATAAAAAAGAAAGTTTACGTTACAAAAATTATTGAACAGCCACTTAATATTCAAACTATGCGGAATATTATAATGTTTTACACATCTAACATAGCTATTTCAAGTTTCCTCTAGATTCATTGATAGCCTTACCAGTATTACTAATACGTCAGTACAGCAGGAATTATTGCCTTATTTAAACGATCAATACGTGACTAATGCAAGCGTGCGAAGACAAATTCTCACAAAATAACTAGTACCACAACTATCAGATGAGTCACACGACGAGCGAGGCGCGAAACTTAACTTTTTATTCAACTATACCAATACTAATTTAACCGCCGACTGAATTGTTTGCTGACCAAAGATCATGCAGCTGTTAAGACTGTTATTTTTTGGTACCTACTTTACTTGATAAAGTACAGTCGCCATCAGACATATCATAGCAAACAAGGTGGTCAAAAATTTCTAAGCAGTTCTTATTATCAATAATTTCTTTACACATAACCAATCAAAAATATCTGAACGTCTAGAACATCAAATATATCTACGTAGTCAGGGTGATCATAAACATCTGAGAAGTTTAGGGAAAAAAATAACTTATCCGTTACAATGCATTTCAATTTTAAATAAAATTGTAAAGAAATTATTGAAAATGGGTATGTGTAAGGTTGTTTGGAAAAAAAAAAATTTTTTTTTTGTTGATTGTTACTTACATAGGTTTTTAGAGGACCTGTAGTTTGAAACTACATTAAAAAACATCACATTCATTGCTAGGCTGCATCGGAACTGTGCTATTAAGGTACAAAGAAATTATAAGGTTTTATGGCAGAAATCGCTTTTTAGCGCTAAGACCGCCTTGTTTTGTATCTTCCGTGTTTCTTTACGGTACATTTTGCTGAGTAGGTAATATGTTTCAATTGATTGATTGAAAATAAGTTGATTCTTAAAGGTTTTGGTTACTTTTTCATGAAACTTTAGAGTCAAATATCTCAGCTCCGATGCGAGCTGGGCCATAAGTGTTTATTACTATATGTTTATTTTTATAGTACTGTACTATAATTATACAATACTTTGATTGGTGGCCGCGACTGTTCAGAAATGACAACACCTTTACTCATACCCATTTGCTGTTCAGATATTTATGACACAATACACGTTTAGATATAATTGGTAACATTTACTGTTATGAATTTATTGAAAATTAGCACTGCTCAGAAATATTTGACCACCTTGTATGCTACGATATATCTGATGGCGACTGTACTACATCTGTTACAAATATGTATACGTGCATGACCTTGAAATGTCATTGGCTAACTTCTTTCATTTCACATAGTAAAGTAAAAAAAAACTACAATAATTTCTGTAGGTAATGTAAGGTTTTTTACTTACAAAAATTCTACTAACAAATTTTTGATGCAGATCATACTCAACCAAGTGAAATAGCCAACGGCAGTTCAAGGTCATGAACATTGACTTACTAACGGTAAGTTGCACGTACGTTTATTAAAGTTAATCATCCATTAAATCTCTTGCTAGCTTTTACTACGTCAACACGACAAAAGGTGACAACAAGAGATATAATGGAGGATTAACTTTAATGAACGTACATGCAATTGGCAGTAAGTCACACATTACAGACATTATTTTTTCTGTCAGTCGGTTTCCTCGTATGATTCGGGATTCTAAGGCACTACTGCACAGGAGTGCGATTTTTAAACTCACACGTTCAAATCAGCAGTAGAAAATAGCAAAATTATGGAGATTATGCATCATTTGCATCATTATCAAAGTCAAAAGTCAAGTCAAAATTGTTAATTCAAAACAAAATAATATCACATAGATAACTTTTTGACGTCATGCTTTTGAATCTACCACCGCGTCGGAAGTTGTTCCGTTGTAGAGAAGATGCGGCCAGAAACTCTACAATATGATTGACATCTTCTACTGCTGATTTGAACGTGGAGTTTCAAAAATTACACTTCAGATATTTAAGATGACTTTCATTTCGGAGTCACATATAAAACATCGCGGTAGGTTTAATTTAAGCAATACAATAATTTAAGTGTACAATCACTCCTTAAAGTAATGCAACTGTTTACCCTAATACCCTGTAAATTCGTCTTAAACTACTTCTAAGGATATTCCAATGCCACTTGTTTTGTTCCAAGGGATTTTTTCAATAAGATCACTTAGAATTACATGTTTACATGTGACGACAATGCTTTTTGACGCAAATTGTAATTCAGATATTGGTTTAATGGATTGAAACATAGGTATACCAGCTGTGTAAACAAATAATTATTCAGCACGGAAAGGAATTTCTAAGGTTTAAACAACCAAAATTCGAAATGGAATTATCATTTAATTAAGTACCCATTCTGTACAGAAGTTACTGTCCTTTACGAGGATAATCTAACCCTGCTTCGTCTGAATATGAATTCCTTCTAATAATATAATTTTACAAAAGAGGAAACCAATGGCAAATTAGCTCATTGAATTATGTTAGTTAAATATAGCAACAACCAAAAATATTGGCTCTCAATGTATTGTAAAACAAAACAGACATCAATGGATCTAATTAGTCTGTCTACGAGTATTTACTTGACATCAGCATAATTGCAGTGCAAAGCATAAGGCTCGGCGCAAACTGGCCACAGACCGGTAGCTGTCGCGGTCGCGGACACTTGTAGCTAGTGGCAGCCACCGGTAACACGTGTGCGGCGAAAACTTTACAACGTCTATTAAAAAGCGTGTTAACTGCTTGTCGCTAGCCACCTGTGTCTGTAGCTGGTGGCTCGTTTGCGCCGAACCTTAGCAACGGGTCACTATTGTTAAAAGAAGAACCCAAAAAGAGTTGGAGCAATTTAAACAATCTTACTAGAATTTCTAAGTAGTTTTGTTCTAAGTTAGCAGAAAATAGTGAAAATACTTTCAAGAAAATCTAATTATTTTATTTATTATTGCTTTAGTTTGCTGATAAAACGGTTACAAAGCAATTTAAGTACACATGATAATATGTAAATGAGCAGCAAGTACTATTGTGATAGTGTGTGAATTAATTTACATGCGTTACTAATAATTACAGTTTAATTATAATGAATGATTGTGGATAATTATCTGGCAATATTGGAAAAAGTGTCCTAAATGTAGATAACAAAATGTTAACTAATTAATATTCTTGGGAACTACACAAAATAATTAATTCACAAACAAGCTCCATCTTGGTAGGCTAATAATTGTTGTTTATGTTTTCATCAATGCATGTATTTATGTAGTCATGTCTATTTTGTATTACAGAAACACATATTTGAAACACGTACTCTCACTTATTCTAAGAACAGCTTAAGGGCCTATGTCGAAAAATAATTGAAGCGAAATGGGCGTGGCTTAGTCGCAGCAAGCGCCCCGCGCCCCGCTACCGACCATCGTCGCGCACTAGCCCGCGAAAATCAAATCACTCAAAATGCGTAGAAGACGCTTCGCTGTTAAGATATTATTAGTACCTTTTGTCGTATGAAAAAACACAATATATCATAATTAAGTATCTATTTATCCTCCTTGATCAATTATTAATTTATTACAGGATCAATTACGGACAACCAATTTATAGATAGAAACAATACCTAACTAACGATACTCTTTAATTGATTTCACTTAAAAAACTTAAAACTCATTAATATCATACCGAAAATAACTGTAACAGAAGGAAAAAAACTATCATTACAGGATTTTGTTTTACTTTATAGTACGAGAGCTACATGTTGGTAACTTTACGTCATTAGGTCCCGTAATCAAATCAATTCACTTCTTATTTTGTAATTGATATAATACAAATCAAAAAATTCTATGGTCAAAACATACCGACTATCTAGATGAAACCTGGAAGTTATTTTACGCCGTCAACAAAAATGTAAGAAGAACGTGAAAAAATAAGTTTCGTAATACTGCAATAATCTCAGTTATTCTCGATACCACAAGAACTTTCAGGTTGAGAAGTTGTATAACACTCATAAACCTATTTTGAAAATCCATAGGTAATTCTAAAATACCTCGCATCCCTCAGATGCATGGCATAGCATTGAAGGATGAGGATGATGCAGGATATTATGACAGGTATGAATGAATTTTAAAATGGTAAATCAACATTTATTTACAAAATCACTAATAATATTTATCTTACGACATAAAATCAACATTTATTTACATTAGTACATTACGATAAGTGTGACTTAAGTAGTTCATTTTTGCACAGCGTGAAGTTAGCACCCGAGCACAAGCAAGGGTGCTAAACGTATATGCAGGTTTAGGTCACAGAGTGCTGGAAAATTATTTACAACTTATTACCTTTTCTTTTCTCTCATACTTCTGGTATGTTCCTGCCTACGTTTCAAATTTAATGTTTTGTTCCGTTTTGTTTTTCATTATCACTGTTTCTCAATCAATCAATTCAATCAATTATACTTTACTTTACACCAAAAAACATAGTATACAGAGAGTTAATAAACAGGAAATACAGACGGTACAAAAATAGGCGGTCTTATCGCTAAAAAGCTATTTCTTCCAGACAACCTTAGGGTAGAGGAAAAGGTAAAAGAAGATGTTTCTCCTAGTACCCCAGGAAAATTAGGTGAAAAAAAGGGTCAACCTCGGAATGAGAGATAATAAGCTACAAACTTCTTTAAATCATCGTTATGACATCCTATACGTTAGGTCAAATGTCACATAAAATCTCGTTTATGCAGGTTAAAAGATTCAAGGTAAAATGTCAAAAAACAGGTCTTTAGGAAATATCTTCTTTTCTATGCTCTAAATGACCTTTGAAGTTTTAAAAAAAATTGTAGAACTTTAAATTTTCTTAAAATTTTGTCATTTATAATATTTAATATAGTTAACCGTTCTTGAGATAGATAGGTAGAACGCAAAGAGTTGTAACTCCCATAACGGTTTGCTCCCATAGTAAAATGATACTTTTCCTTACACCCTGTATAATATTATTTGGCGTTATTAATGAAAATAAATAATTTTAATAACTATACACGAAAGAAGATGATGAAGAATTATTTCGAGTTTGAAACAATCGGGATAGAAAAACGAGTACAGAATAGTGACCCTGAGCAGCGCGCATTGAAGATATTGAATGAAACCAGTCACCGCCTGCCCGACAGACGCTTCAAAACAATACTTATATGGAAAGAAGACGACATGAAGATTCCGAACAATTACAAAAACTCACTCAAACGGCTGCACAACCTAGAGAAGAAACTAGACCGAGATGAAGACCTGAAGAAGAAATATGAAGAAAGAATGCAAACCCTCTTCACTTTGGGCTACGCCGAGGAAGCTACCACACCGCCGGTGCCAAATAAAACATGGTACCTACCCCACTTCGCGGTCATTAACCCCGCGAAACCGAAGATAAGAGTAGTACACAACGCCACAGCGAAGACAGCCGGACGCAGCCTGAACGATATGCTACTCTGCGGTCCAGACTTGCTGCAATCTCTGCCGGGAGTTGTAATGCGATTTCGTGAACACCAACACGCCGTGTCAGCTGACATAAAGGAATTAATGTTTATGCAAATATGAGTTCAAGAGGACGACAGAGAGGCACTATGATTTCTATAGCGGGGCGACGAGAGAGGGAACCAGCGACCGCGAGAGTACCGCATGACGTCGGTGATCTTCGGCGCGATGTCATCACCATGCACCGCGCTATACGTGAAGAATAGAAATGCTTCAGACTTCAAAGAAAAGTATCCTGCAGCCGCGCGAGCCATTGAAAAGAACCACTACATGGACGACTACATAACAAGTTTTCCGACCGAAAAAGAAGCCAAAGAAGTATCGAAATCAGTCGACTACATTCATCGGCAAGCCGGCTTCGAGCTATGCGGATGGGTGTCCAATACAAATTCAGTAGTACAGCAGTTTTCCGCCAACTCGGGCGGCGCCGCGGTCTCTATCGGCGGGAGCGAGGTCCGATGGTACAACGGGCCGAGCTTCCTACGAAACCACGAACGAGAATGGCCACAAGAGACGAAGACAGAAGCACCGAAGACAGGAGAAGAGAGGGGACTTGTCACGTCACCGACCAGCGACCTGACCACGCTCACCTACCTCGAATCGAGCGATTTTCGTCGTTCCCACTTTTGCTACGAGCTACGGTGCGCATGCTACAGTTCGTCAATTTATGTCGAAAGAAGAAAAATGAAACAGTATTGGCTACGAAGCGCAAACGAACGAAAGAAAACAATAAAAACGACTCTGATTGAAAGATTGATAAGAAAACACGCAAAAGCGAGACACCGTACGAGAAGAAATGAGATAGCAACACCATCGGTATCGAAGCGCACTATCTCATTCGCGCTGAGAAACTATGGTGGAAACCTATACAAGAAGATTGTCTTTCCGAAGATTTACGTCGAGTAAGGAGCGGCGCGGCGCCTCAGCCGGGAGACAAGCTGTCGGCGCTATCAGTGGTCGTCGGCGAAGATGGCTCAAAGGAAAAATCCACGTAGCACCTGACATCGTTGAAGACACTTCGAGCCCGACCGTACTCGACGGGAAACACTACTTCACGCGACTGTACATACAACACGTACACGAGCGACTACACTACATGGCGGAATCGAAACCGTCGTGAATGAGCTACAGCAGCGACTATGGGTACTGAAGATACGACCGACGGTGCGTGAACGTCATCAAACACTGTCAACTATGCAAGATACGAAGAGCGAAGCCTACTTCTCCGGCGACCGGCGACCTGAGGAGGTTCGTGGCACGAAGAGGAGTGCCTAAGGAGCTATGGAGTGACAACGCGACGTGCTTCAAGGCTGCGGAGAAGGAGCTCGCCAAGGCCGCGCTGGCGGCGGTCAGCGAGGAGGCGACGGCGCGGCGCATCACCTGCCGCTACGTACCCCCGGCCTCCCCCTTCATGGACAGCGCGTGGGAGCGCATGGTACGCTCCGTGAAGGAGGCGCACTGCGCGTCAAACTCCACGAGTAGTACTCTAGCGACGAGACACTGCTCACCCTGCGCGCCGAGGCGGAGAACACCGTCAACTCCCACCCACTCACACACTTGGCGGTGACCCCAGAAGAACCGGAGGCGCTTACACCCAACCACATCCTGTTGGGACCCAAACGACCTCACCGCGCGCAAGCGCAGCGCGCTCAACGCCTGGCGGACGTCTTCTGGAGCCGCTAGGTCAAAGAGTACCAGCCTCTACTCCAACACCGGCGGGAGCCTCACACGACCAGCGCACGCTATCGGCGACCTGGTACTCGTCTGCGACCCCACCCTGCCCCGCAACACATGGCCGACAGGAAGGATCATCGCGGTCTACCCAGGGCGAGACGGCGAGGTGAGGATCGTGGACGTCGTAACCAGCAACGGGCATGTCCTCCGGAGACCGACCAAGAGGATCGTCGTGCTACAGGTTGGATCGCAGAGCTGCGACGGCGGGAGAAATGTGCACGACAGAACCTGAATTGACTACCTTTGTACATAGTTTTTACATTACTTCGTTTATTTCGTTTTATATACCCTTTTATACTAGGAGAATAAGTTTAGGTTAAGTGTTCATTTCAATAAATATTTTTTTCTTATTAGAATTAGGGCATAGCACATAAGTTATGTCAATAGTTCTAATAGGATTCTTATTTGATTTCTCTAGTGATTTCTACCCCAGATTAGATTAGGTACACTTCCCTATTAAAATTAACGCATAGCACAAGATAATAAAACAATTAGAATCGAGTTAGAACTTATAAAGTCCAATTAGAAATTAAGCCAATAAGCTTCACTACCTCATTAGAAGGGGTAGAATCCTATTAGAAATAATTGTTAGAAAGAGACAGAACGCTCCATCTCTGTCAGCACATACAGGCGAGCGAGGCGTCCCCGGCGTCCGGAACCTGTGTTATGAGGAAGCGGGGGCCGGGATCATATAAATATTGTACCTTTCCTTTTCGTTCTGCACTCTGTTATGCACCGGCGTATGATGCACATGCTATTTTTAGAATAAGAAAATAAGTATCTTAACTATATAATTATATTGGTTTGTAAGCGTAGAAATTAAGATTTTATGAGAAATAAAGAGATTTGTATTCAGGGCAAGAGTGCGGGGTAAGGAGGGGTGGTCGCTTGAAAATGATATAAAATGGCGCCAAATCGGCATAGATTCATTCCGGATCCAGCACTCAAGAAAGAAACAACTTGGAAGAAGAAACTCTTTGCGACCACTCGCCTTCCCTACCCTGCCCTCCAGCCTGGCTCACCATACTGACGACCCATACAATTAAGGGCCACAGAGTTTTCAAACTCTCATACCAGGCAAGATGTTCCGGAGCAATAGAATCCTTCAACTCGGTAAAAATACTGACAACGGTTCATAAATACGTTTATAACCATTTTTTATAACCATTATTTATTTATAACCATTATTTATTCCATTATGACAAATAAATATAATTATTTGAAGAAATTGAAAAACAAGATAGTAAAACCGAAAATTGATTTCATTACGTGACCGACGACTTAAAGATAATAACAGCTAGCTCTTGGTCTATGAAGTCCAAAAAAACTGCTATACATATTTGCAAGAAATATACTTAAGAGAAGTTTATTCCGAATGCGTAAATGCGCGCTGCATACAAACGAAGTCTGGTGATATTTTCAATACTAACCAATCAGTAAATGAAAAATTTGCAGAAACCATCTAGAAACTAATCTCTATGCTTGTATGAAGTCAGATTTTCGTAAAATATACAGTTTTAATGCTAGAATTAATTTAAGATTTGTATGGAAATCTTTGAGGTATTGTAACTTTAAAACTATACATTTTAACGAAAATCTGACTTCATACAAGCATAGAAATTAGTTTTTAGATTTTTTCTGAAAAATTTCATTGACTTTAATTGGTTACTATTGAAAATATCACCAGACTTCGTTTGTATGGAGCGCGCTCCGAATTATATTCTCTTAAATGTGAAGCTGCTATGGCCTCGAATTTATTTTAGATTGTATTTAATATATTTACACTATAATATTTACACGTAAGCTGGATAATTAATCGTAATTCGGAAATTGGGCATGCGAACGCAGGTCAGACGCGGGCAAAGGCCACAGCCCACTGAGCTTTTTAATAGATTGTGATAGCTTATATTACTGCCTGACGCGAGAGAAAGAGATGGGGCGGCGCGCGCGCCTGACTAAATAAAACGACGTAAGCGCCAAAACAAACTTTATTTAGTTGTGATTTTACTATTTATGTAAGTTAATTTCTGCTGCAATCAAAATTTATAAAATATCAATCTCTTTATTTTAAATCAAGTCTCGTGTTTCTATTATTCACCGTTTAGCAGTTCCAAGCGTTTATAGATAAAGACGGAGGCTACTTTGGCTTGTTTTTCTATCGAGAAAATTTGTCTTAATCGTGTTTTGGCGGCAATCAAAATTTTAATAATATGTTCAATTTACACATATCCTGAAATCATACTCCTACTGTTAGTACTTCATGATATCTGATGCTTTGAAGAATCCTATTTTTTTCACATATCCTCTTAAGTAACTTCCAAGATATGTCTGATAGTATAATCTTTCTGATAAATAAATTATACTTGCTAATTAGAATTAACCAGAAAGCTAAACAGGAATCGGAAAATCTTTTCGTCCTTATATGGAATGAAGTATAGTCAAATCAGCAACTCTTTATCGAACATCAAAACGCACGCTTGTATGAAATATTTTACTAAATAATAAATAGTGACGTCACTGGTTTTAGTTGTCGTTTCGAAACTTTATAGTTTATCTAGTTATAAAAAAAGTATTTTCAGCTAAAACTTACTGAAAATGTGCGTTCAGTATTATTTTCAAATGTTTGTTTAACTGAGAAGATAAAACTAACATATATTTTATAAAGTCAACTCCCCTCTTATTACCTCTCAAATCCAAACATTTCTTTAAATATTTGTTTGTTAATAGTGTCCGATAACGTCTTATTATGTGGTAGCATTTAGAAACATTCATTAAAAATATTCCACTAGGTACATCATAAAGTTACGCTTTTTTCCCAGAGGGCTAGACAGAGACTATGGAGTTCCACTTTGGGCGGTCTAGATCTACTAGAGTACTTTAGCTAAATCCATAGTTCATAAATCTTGTCATATATTCTCGTCAATGGGGAACTTGCACCAAAATTATAATGAGAAATTACCTTAATAATTCAATAATAACAATTGTGAATAGAACATTACTGAAAGATTTATTCTAAAGTTTTTATTTTTACGGAATATTTGAATTATAAGTTACGTGGATCGGAACGTAATTTCAAACACCAATCAGCGCAAAGAGACGAAGCGATTAGCAACTTGCGTGCGTTAGAAGTGTACGGCAACATATTATAGCGGATGATATGTGATGAGCTTCACGCGTCATGAAAAGGAGTGACGTCACGTCATGGCTGTTTTGGCACAGAATATGAAAAGTCAACTTATGATTTGTAATAAATAAATGATTTGTGCATATTTTACCATTTTTGGTTTTGGTATTTTTATGTAAGCCTTAAATCTTTATGTTACACTAAAAATATAAAACTGTGCAAGTTTCCCATTTCGGCTACTTTTAACCTGCCTTTTTCCAAAGACGTGTCTCATTTTATTATATCAGTAGTGCAATAATATTGATATCTTTGAAAGTAGTAAAACTCCAAAATCCAATCCCTATGAAATTATAATTGTCATGATGAGAAATGCCAACCTTTCCCTTCCAGATAATTCTACTAGTCATTAATTCCATGCAAAAGTTAACTGATCATATAATGAGATCTTAGACCATTTAACTAGAGACCAGCCTCGCATTTGCATTCCCCTCTGCCAAGAGTACAAGACCAACTGATCAAGTTCATTTACATACAATTTTATACCTTATCACGAAATGAGACGGTCAATAATTGCAGAACAATAGATTCAAATTAGTCTCGTGTGGGAGTTTTCCTTCTTCATCATCAATGATGTAGAACAACTTCCACATGAGACTATTTTTCATGATTTTAGACAAGTAAAATAAGAGTCTAAAGTAATGGAATAAAATCCAAATTTGGCTAATCATTGAAAACTAGCCTCGTGGAGTGTGAATTTCATGCTACCTCATCAACCACAAAAAGTGACAGAAATGTTTATTAGTAGACGTACATGCTTAACTTGCATAGTTAATTAATTGGTCTAAGGATGAAATGTCCACTAAATAACAGTGAAATATTAAAATGAATTTTATACAACGTGTTAATGAATTAACGCAAAACTAGAAAGTAGTTCGTTTAGAATCAAGAGCAGAATCGAATTATCTTGGTTTCAACATAGGTAATTTTTTTCAAAATATTAAATATTTTGTTAGTAAAATTTTAAATTTACTGAACTCGATCTCAACCCATTCAACGGGCACACTCATCCTACTTACTACCAAAACAAGATTCTTAAAATGTGTCCATGAGCACGTTAGCGCTTTCATTCATTGCTGAAATGATAACAAATCATTTTTGCCTCAAAACTTAAAATGTGAATAACTTTAAATTTTAACTATCAAAATAATGAAATTTTATTTCAATCTAATTATTTTGTTGTAAATCAGTTGGGGTGTATGAGGTTTTGCGCTTATTCATTAACACATTGTATAGACAGACAGAATAATAACATCATTTATGAACACAGTTTATGTAGAATATTAAGATTATATTTAATATAAGATGAGATATAAGATATAATTATATAGTGTATATTAACCAATTTACGATGGGCCATTACTATTATTTGTGGTATAAAGATAAGCTTTATTAGAAATATACTTACTTTACAGATAATGAGAAGTCACCGGGGCTTGATTCACTGATTCTTATGAGAAATCCACCCTCCGGTTTATTTGCTAACAGTCTCTCTGCATCTGCTCTTGTGATCCTTCCGTAGTACCAACTGAAAATAGGGTCAATTGTTTACAATTTTGCTGTTCTGTTCTTATCTTAAAATTGTGGCTCTATCTTAGTGTTGATGATTTTGCCAATGTCTTGTTTAAATAGCAAAAGTGCTTAATTTTGTAAAGTTATAAATATAGGGTCCTTCTTAATATGCTGATGGTGATTTAAGAGGATCAAACTTAATCAATCTTAATCTCCATCAAACTTATCAGATACAGTGTGGCTTCAACCCGAGGTTTGATGGGGCTCCGAAGCTCAATTCCAACACCAGTCGCAAAGCTATGATATAATATTTTGATGTATGCAGTATTTTGAATGTTGTTATACCTATTACTTATATTCTTCTATCCTAATACTTCTTCTGTCTTTACATATGTGGGCTAAAAGACAGTGATACCCTAATCATTTCTAGAATTCAATATATTTTATTTGCTGAATCACTTTTGATTGTTAAATTAGCTACCTGTATTTAAATATATAAAAGTTCTTTCATTCAAAAAAGTGTTAAATGCTAGAATTTATTAGAGTACTGCCTTTCCATATCAGTGCCATAAGTATTCTTTTGTACCTAGTTTTGAGTACCTACTGCTCCCTTACAGGTTTTTGGTGGAATCGATAGTATATCCAGGGTAGCATAGTTTAAAATGGCCCTGGGCTTGATGAAAGAGTAAATTTTTAAATGGGGATGGCTGACAAAATCATTCCCTATCAGTTTCTATCATCCTCACTATAGAGGCCTACCCCTCATGCGGAGTGTATAGGTATGAGTCCACTATGCTTGCCCTACAAGGATTGGCAGACTTCCCATACACTTCAGAATTATCATTGGTTTCCTAAAAATATTATCCTTGTATAAAATCCTATTATAAAAGCTCTAGTAGTCCAGTGGCGAGTACTGCCTGCCATGCTGGAGGCGATGATTCGATCCCCTTCCAAGCCGACTCATGCCAATGAGTTTTTTGGAATTTTATGTACAATTTGTTACACCACTGGCTTTTCAGTAAAGAAAAACATCATGAGGAAACCTGCATGCTTCAATTTCGAGGCATGTATTGTACCAACTGTCTATTACAAGTGACAGGCTCACTCCCCGTCACACTGGACAGAGTTTTGGTATTAGAGAAATGTGGATGTTCTGAGGTTTCAGAATATGACTGACTACCCCTTTGGGGAATATAGTCGTGAGCATATGCTAATGCTATTATCCTTGTTTGAGAGCAGCCTGTATTACATTGTAAGTTTGAACAACATAATGTCATATGTGCAGATTCAAACCTGGAACATCAATATTGGCAATATAGATGGCAAGTCTGGCAAAGTAAATATAATAATGGCTTTATCCTCATTAATATTAATAAATCAGAAAGTTTTTTAAAATTACTAAACTTATTAATTTTGTTTTAAAAGTAGCCTGTTTAAAAAGTATAGGTTACATTTTATGAACTATTTTGTACCCTGAATAGATAGACAGCATTCCTGTTATTTTGAAGTAATATTGAACCGTTGTTATAATACAACATTTACTAATAGCAGCTGCTAGTGATATTTCAGCCGAACCCGACCTTTTTGTAATCAACATATTAACAAGCCACAGTGACTTGTGCAAAACTATAAACATGGTTTGAACAACTTTATGTACCTAGAGTAGATGTGTATGAGAGGATATAGTGTATATAGTGAGTACTGCACATACCTGTGGCTCTTCATTTGAATATAGTTACTAGGTATTAGTCCTTCTTTCCCATCTAATTCAGCCCTATACCAATTCATATCGTCCTCCATATTAAGAATCTGCAAAATAAGAAATTCTAGAAAGAACCTGTCATCATACGATATAGAACCACAGTAAATGCAAAATATGGAACCCAAAACTTACTTTGAGGACCTGATTCTTCTTGAAACTCAGCTCATCATCTGCAGTTGCAGTAAAATCGTGTTTTGCTATAGCCTCCATGATCAAAATTAGGCACTTCACTGAAATGTCACCGAATACCAAAATAACTCACAAAGTATGTAATCTATTAACAGCGCTTAAGGTCAGGGCAGTAAAGTAATCATAATGCGTGCATTATCTCACTGTATAGTCTAAAATTAAATCTTTTGTAGCACTTTTACGAAGAACAATTTTGTTCGATCACAGACAGACAAACCACACATCAGTCACCTAATTCCTCACTAAAAAAAAGAACAGATGGTGTTGCCAGTTTACCAAGACATAAAATGTATCAAAGCTCTATTCGCATCACGACGGGGCGGGCGCGGACGGGCGCGGATGGTGCAAGGTAACATAATACCTATTTACGTGAATAGCTTGAGCCGGCGCCGGCGGCGGTCATTTTTGAACGGGGTCATAGTGCAAAATTATGTCCGCAGCGCTATCATGTATCAGTTTTCAGAATCAATGAGCAAAACAAAAGATTAGTGGGATTTTTATCTTGGGCACTAGCAACTCGCGCCTCTCCTGATGAGGATTGCCAGGCGTCTGGCTTTAACCGGACCGTTTGCCTTTTTACGGTCCTGGAGGGCAATCACGGCAAATATTCGGTGACTGAACCTTGATTGGACTACGTTCGAGTACGAAGCATAACTTATGAGACATTTGGTATCGCGCTAATCGCTGTATACCTAGCTCATGACAGCCGATAGCCTTTTTGACAGATGGCTCACTGTCCAGTCAAATATTTATCGATCGATACAATTGATAGTATTGAGATGCAGTAGAACATTAACGATACTATCGTCGATAGTCACCAATACTATCGGTTTTTTGCACAATCGATAGATTGATAAACTGCGGTAGTATTGTATTCCAAAAACAGTTTTCGTTAAAAGTACCTAAAGTCGTATTGAGCTTTTTATTTCAGTAGGTAAGTTACTTAATTACCTACATTGAATTTAAATAAAAACAGGTAAGGAGTTACATTTAATTTTAATAAAAGAAACAACACAGCTACACCGAGTATGTTATCCATTCAAAAGTTATTTGAAAATGTGGATGTGCGCGTCTTGGGCGCTTTCTATAACTAGTTATTTATACAGAATCCTTCTTAATATGCTGACACTTTTTTAAGGAGATGATTAGACCATCAAACTGAACAACTTTCTCTCTGGGACCAACATCGAAATCGCGAAAAAAAAATCTGCTGTCCCATACATTTGGCTCGTGTAGGTTTGCACTTTTGTATGGGATAGCCTCTTAGAGATAAACTACAAAATTTACTGGAATCTAGCTGGTATCTCTTTCCAGTTCTGCCAATATTGCGTGAAAAATAAAAAGTAAATGCGTTTATATTCCATTATTATGAATCACTAGCATAGCGGCAAAAACGTGAAGAGAAGTCTGATTTTTATTTCTGTGTTATTCATGAGTGAGTGATTTTTAAGTCATAGTTCGAATTCCCGTATGTCAAAAGCTCGAGCTAAGACTAGTAGTAGAAAGTCTCTGAATCTCGGCCTAAGAGTAGTTGCCGCTGTAGATCCTGGGTTACTGGAGTTACAAATGTGTGCTGGGCCGGGTATATTAGCAGAACAATCATTTACCAAGAAAAAATCTGCTAGAGAATAATAGTGTAGTTCTGTTAGAAACGGAGGTGGTGTAGTAAACAGTTTAAAGCACTTATATCGAAAACCACACAATTAAAGCGTGATTAATTTTAACTTCGACAGCTGTCATTTTTGACAGTTCTTTTAAGTCCATTTCTCTCCCAGTGGCATTACACGCGTAAGTATTTTTTAAAATCTTTAATTATTCTTGAAATCACAGATATATATTGTTGTTTAATATTGGTCCTAATAAATTGCGTTAACGCACAAACCCGTTGATATATTATTTTCGATTTATAGGCTTTGATTTGGAATTAAAATTTAACTTGACCGGTGTGTTGTGTTCCAGGTTTAGTCGTAACTCAAATAAACGCAACGATGTCGGGAGGACTAGATGTGCTAACCCTCAATGAGGAGGATGTCACCAAGATGCTGGCAGCGACGACCCACCTTGGGTCCGAGAATGTCCACTTCCAGGTGAGATGTCATCTTTTCTAACCTAAACAATGTTTACTAGAAGCCGTATCATGTTGCACGTGATACGGCTATATCTCGCCTTTTATCTCGTTCGTTTGCGCGCAAATAGAAAGAGAACTATGGCGCGACAGCGCTATATCACGCTGCCATGCTATGACGGCAGATGTTTTAATTTTAAATGATGATATAAGAATCCGTTCCATATATTTGTCTGAAAACATTGATGTTTTATTCTCCCAACTGATGTTTACATGTGCGTTAGAATGAATTTTAGTGTTTACATGGCAAATCCTAAATTTTTAATGGTAATTTCAGATGGAAACATACGTTTACAAGCGTCGTTCAGATGGTACACACGTCATCAACCTGCGCCGTACGTGGGAGAAACTGGTACTAGCCGCGCGTGCCGTGGTGGCCATTGAGAACCCAGCTGATGTGTTTGTCATCTCGTCCCGTCCCTTCGGACAGCGTGCCGTGCTTAAGTTTGCCGCACACACTGGTGCCACACCTATTGCTGGACGTTTCACTCCAGGAGCCTTCACTAACCAGGTAATATTTTTAATCAAATGAACTTCACATGTTACATGTAACAAGAATGTAACATAGTAGTCGTTGCTGATTTCCAGTTCATCTAAACATGGGCAATTATGTAAGTTATGTTTGTATCTTGAAAACTGTTGAATGTTGGCTGTTTTACAGAAACTAAAAAAAAAAATGTCCTAATAAATTGAAAATCAGCAACATGTGATGTTTTTAAAAAGTATAATTGCTAAGAAATTAAAAAATAAGATTGAGGGGCATCACTAGACACACAGTACCCTCTTATTTGAATAGCTCTTTCTTTAGCTCCTCATCCAAAACTATCTAATTAAAAGTAATTGATTACCATGCATATTTGGGATTAAATTAACATGTAACAGAAAATCTTGTGACAGAAACCATAACATAATTTATTTGAAGTTAATATAAATAATTTAAATATAAAATATGTTTCATGAAGGCTCACTAAATGATGACAAACTTAACTAAGGAACCACTGACTGTATCTAATACAGAATGATTACGAGTTATCTGATTCTATAAACTGCTGT
This sequence comes from Agonopterix alstromeriana, assembly GCA_963924505.1. Taxonomy (NCBI): domain Eukaryota; kingdom Metazoa; phylum Arthropoda; class Insecta; order Lepidoptera; family Depressariidae; genus Agonopterix; species Agonopterix alstromeriana. The sequence goes on along the minus strand of OZ004662.1, from coordinate 9,544,758 downwards.
TCTTTCTTAAAAAATGTTTAACTTCACAATTGACTGAATTTGTTTATCTTCTCAGATCCAAGCAGCCTTCCGTGAGCCACGTCTGTTGATCGTGCTGGACCCTGCCCAGGACCACCAGCCCATCACCGAGGCTTCATACGTCAACATTCCAGTAATTGCTTTCTGCAACACTGATTCACCTCTGCGTTTCGTTGACATTGCCATCCCATGCAACACCAAGGTAAATATTTATGTTCTAGTGCATACTATGCAAGTTCAATTTCTTTCTACTAATTTATTGAAATTCTAATGTAGTCTGATAGTTTACAACAGTGGCGAGCACTGAGGGTAGACACAATTACAGTTAAACCCATATAATTCGAAATGAAAAGCATTTTAAAGAAGTCGGGCGGCGAGCGGGATTCGAACCCACGACCTGCCTATCCGGGGCATGCTCCATTCCAACAGAGCTGTTAAATCAATAAATTCGAAAAGCATTTTGTTTAATAAATGACTTTTAATTGTTTAATTATCCTGTTTTTAAACAAATCAAAGTCATTTCGTAAATAAAATGCTTTTAGTTTAGAATTTATTGGGTTCACTGTCTTTTTGCCTACCTGGAGTGCAGAAACCCTAATAATTTCTAAACTAAAAATAATTTTGTTTACTAAATGACTTTGATTTGTGGGCAGTCAGAGATTATAACTCCTGGCACTGTTGGGTAAAAAGAATCTGGGAATGAAAAATTATCAAAAGGCATCGAAATAGCATTTTGATAATTTTTCATTCCCAGATTATTCAAATTATCACAAATTATCGTGATTTATTATTAGTACAGTTTAAATAAAAATTACAGCCAAATTTACTTATAATAAATAAATATCGTTGCCATTGTTAGATTATCTAGCATAACTATTCCGATCCCAGTGGAACATTGGTGCCCAATGACAATTGTTTATGCATTATGTCTGTTATATAAGGGCTTGACTGGTTAAGGATAGTTACTAATAGTACACTATATCTAATTCCAATTGAAGTATCAGTAATAAATCTCAATATGTATAAATAGTCTTTGAATCTAACAATGAATATTTCTTGCAGTCATCCCACTCTATTGGTCTGATGTGGTGGCTCTTGGCCCGTGAGGTCCTAAGGCTCCGTGGTGCCCTCACCCGTGACCAGAGATGGGACGTCGTAGTTGACCTGTTCTTCTACCGCGATCCTGAAGAGAGCGAGAAGGAGGAACAACAGGCTAAGGAACAGGTAAATACTTGATACATACATGATTCATGCTGCACTGGTTCGGTTGACCTACCAGGGCGCTTCGCCGTCACTGGTGTGGTCCCCCCATAGTCCACAGTTATTGCTCCCGGAGCTACGCTTTATTTGTAAAATAGAAAAAAAACATCTATGATTGGATACAGATAGACCAGGGCCCCATTTAAATTTAATAAATGTGATAATTGTTATTTACAATGATAATTTGAGATACATTACTGAGAATTTTAGGATACACGTTATTTAACGCCATAAGTAACCAGCAATGTACCCTTAATTGTCATTGTAAATTATTTGTGAAATAGGCCCTATTCAATAAACATGACCATTGTAATTTATATTAATAATAATAAACTTTATTTATTCTTCTTCCACACAAGAAAATACTGAGAATTCGAGGTACATTGCTGACGTTGTTAAGACACATTACCTATTGCAAGTTTATTGTCGATTAGTAACCAGCAACATACCTTGAATTGTCATTCTAAATTACAATTGTCATGTTTATAAAATGGGCCTCGCAAGAATAAATCCATCAGTAACATACATCTAAAATTCAGCAAAACAACAAATTTGAATCCTGCATAACATATACTCTATAGGGTCTTTCTTAATATGCTCACGCCTTTTCAAGGGCATGATCAGACTATCAAACTGAATAACTTTTCTCTGTGGGACCAAAGTAGCAAACGCGAAATAAAAATCTGCCTAGTAAGTCTAAAAAAGTCTGCCTAGTAACAATAATTTAAAATTTGAAAATGTTACGAAACAACTCGACAAATTGGAATCCGTGAGTTTCCAACTAGTCAAATCAGCAACTCATAGGTATAATTATAAACCTGGTACAAAATAATGAATAGTGAATAATGAATTCATTACTTTTATAGTTTATCCTGTTATCAAAAAAATAGTTACTGAAAAAGGGAAATGTGAGTTTAGCATTATTTACAAAAACATTTTTTACTTAGTTGTATGAGACTTAAAACATGTGTCCGTCCCTGCAGGCCGTGGTGGCAGCTAAGCCCGAGGTGCCAGCGCCGGTGCACGACGACTGGAACGAGCCCGCCGAGCCGGTGGCCTCCTGGGCCGAGGACGCCGCGCCGCCGGCCACCGCCGCCGCCGCTGCGGGCGCCGGGCCCGCTCCCGCCAGCTTCGGAGCTCCCGCCGCACAGGAAGACTGGGCCGCCCAGGTACTTTATTTATTTGCTTATTGGCTATGTGCGAAGTGGGTGGGTATCGAATTTGCTTGAATGTATGCAAACTACAGACTACCAACTTTAAAATAAATCCTCACATTCGCTGAGGTGTATGCTGCCTAGCTAGATACATGGATCGACTGTTGATTGATCTGTTTAGATAGAAACTAGTATGCCGTTTTCACGGGCGATGGCTTGTTACTACACACTGCAAGATGGGTGCGATAACGAATTGATCGTGTTCCCATTTGTGATCTTATGTACCTAGTAAGTCGAAATGTGTGTGAATTTAAGTATTGAGCTAATCTTAATCTTTTGTTTACATCAAGGCAGAATAGAGTTTAAGCCAGTAATGTGTGTATGATGTTTGACTAAGTTTAGATAAGAAGAAAAAATAACCTGTTTATAAACATTATACCCCACGAATTTCCACAAATACATGAATTGGAAAGTCATGGCATATGACTTTTTACAATGGTGTTTTTTATTCGTGAGATCCTTCAGTTTGTATGTAAAGTAAACATCTTTAATGTTACAGTTCAATGCTATAGCAATACTTAATATAGCTATTAAGAAAAGGCAAGGAAACCTTGGGTGTATTTTAATTTTGTTTGTTTGAAACAGGTCCAGGATGAGTGGGGACCCTCAGCACCAGCCCCAGTCGCCCCCACCGCTACTCCCTCGTGGGGAGGCTCTGCCCAGGACTGGAGCGCTTCGTAAACGTTGCCTTTGCTTCGGTTAATATAATTTGAAATATCTTCTGTTGTTTTTATTACATTTCTATCGTTAAAGAACCTCAAAATTTAATCTTATGGTATTAAAAAAAATGATTAAAAGAATAACACGGTAAATAACAGTAAAAATCAGTATCCTAGATCTATTTGAGTGTGTTGGAAATTAAACTGCCAGTCTATTACATACGATACTATAAACTACAATTAAAATTACTCATAACTTTTATATAAATGAACTCTGTACACACAAGTGTATCTAGGATTTCCTTGATTGGATAAAATCCTAAAAATCATTCTTTTCATTGGAATGTGTCGATACAACATGGTGTAATACTGTTTAGCAGGACCATTGTTTCTGTATTCTCCATCTACAGCCTTTACCAAAGTTCCATTTTCCAGTACACCCTGCAACATTAAGGATTGCGATTTCTGCATTCTAGACACTAAACCGTATGAAATAAGATTCAATTTAACTCACGTATAGAACGAAGTGTTTGGGTGCGCTCAAAGCCGTGTCGGGTCGAACGTGTTCAATGCTGATGCATCTCACCCCCAGCTTGTGAGGCAAATCGATGATTAGTTCGCCGTACGAACCGCTGTCAAAAGAATTTTCTATCAAAAGGCTTCTACGTACTGGGACATTCTAGTAAATGGCAAAAGGGGAATTTTGTAAGGGAAACAAAGTTATCGATTGATATTGTACAAAATTCAGATAGATTTCATTCGTTTTGTTTGAAGCTCTGAAACCTGCTCGTATCCTTTCCATAGCGCTATTGTATGGGTACGTAAATCGAAATCAGAGGTCTTCAACTTTATCGATTACACCTATTGACTTACAAACTAATAGACGCCGATTCTCATACAAAATTCTCGAAAAAAATTGTCCCAGACTAACTCACGTAAACGTGAGTACGTTTTAGTAATATAAACGCACGTTAAGCCGTTGGTCCCGGCTTCTATCTCTCGTGGTAGTGTAGTAGTCGTAACATAAAAACCACGTCAGAGGCCGTAAGGCGGTCTGAAAAAACTCTGGACACCAGGGATTGCCCACTCGATATGAAGTAATATAAACAAACAAAAAATAATGAAACTATTGGAAATTATTTTTTCATTTTGCTAGCGTAGTTTTTACAAATTCTTACAGCACAGCGGCACGGCCGGCACTCTAGACGTGCGCGGAGTCAGTCGATCATACGAATGCGTTTTGTTACTCTTGGTTTGGACACCGCGGACCCGATGTCCAGGTAGTTGGTAAGTCAATGATTACACCAAAGATAGTATTCAAATTACTAAAGGAAAAAGGTTTTATGCAGTATTTTTATGGGCCAGACAACCAATCATCTATAAGCAATCAACTTATAACCCTTGATATTAACTCTTGATGATTTTATCATGAAACTAAATACAATGTACTTCTTTATATGCCGACGGTTTTCAAGGAGATAATCAGACCAACAAACTTAACAACTTTCTCTATGGGGCTAACATCGAAATCCCGAAATAAATATGAACTCAGCATATTATAACCTTCTCGACCCTCTATAAAATTTCACGAAATTTAATTCAATTCACAAAACACCGAATTAAATTATGATGAATGTAGAGCGTAGGTGGCCCGTTCCGGAGACCTATGGAAATTCATTCTTGTCATCATCATCACAGCCTTTATACGTCCCACTGCAGGGCACAGACCTACCCTCAGGGAGGGTGTATGAGCGTTAGTCCACCACGCATGCCCAATGCGGATTGGTAGACTTCACATACGCACATCACTCGCATAGACTTCACATCAGAATTTCTTCTTCAGCGTATGCAGGTTTCCTCACGATGTTTTCCTTCACCGTTTGTGAGCAGTCGGAATTACACACTTAAGTTAGAAAAACTCATTAGTACATAGCATGTCGTCCGTGCGGATTCGAACGTGGTCTACGTGATAATCTTAACTATTATAAAACTGCAACAGAAGTGTGTCTGTACATTGAAGATATTTTAGGTATCCCGGACTCCAAAATCCACCGTTTTTAGAATTTTTGCCTGTCTGTTTGTATGTTTGTAACAGCATCACGCAAAAACTACTTCCGATTTTGATGAAACTTTTTTTGGTTGATAGCTTATAATCTGACTTAAAATCTGGTATATAATTTGTGCGGACGAAGTCGCGGGTAAACTCTAGTAGGTACTAAAATAAATTAAATTTTAGGTTCAAAATAGAATCTGGTAATTAACCTGAAGGGCCAGCAATCAGACGGCGTAGGTTTGCGTAGAACCAGGACGGTGTTGGGTGGCGGGGCGGCGCGCCATAAAGGAACTATACCCCACAGGGCCACGCGGCCACCCCACGCTTTAGTGCCACTGCCCTTTGTTACCGAAGCCCCCGATATGTATCCTCCGTCGATCGCATTCGATGGGTCTGAAACTTTTGGGACATGACATTTTGAAATAGTTTTAAGTTGCAAAAAAAAAGTTTAATAAAAGAAGAAGTATCAAGAGTGATACCGTTTTGAAAACTCGATTACATGGGCCAACTTTTGAAATAACTTGCCAGGTTACCGCTACACATTTTATACAGCATAGGTAGCATGGCATCTGAATGGCACCGTGATATAGCGCTATCACACCTTCGCTCTCTTTCTATTTGCGTACGAACGAACGAGATAAAAGACGTGATACAGCCGTATCACAGAGAGCGAAGGTGTGATAGCGCTATATCACGGTGCCATGCTACCTATGCAGGTTGTAGTTTCAAAGTTGCCAATGAAAAAAAATGTACCACGGAAGTCTGACAAAAGATAGTGTTTTCTTTAAAAAGCATGCTTTTATTTGGAATTGGGAATATTAGCAGGGTTTTCCAGGATTGCGTAACAAGGGTTTTCATGGAAAAATAGTCACTACATCTAAAAGTTTGGCGTAGCGTAGCGATTTTTACAATGTTCATAAAAATTTCAAAATCTCGAAAACGATTTAAGTCAGAATTTTTTTTTATTTCCTCCTGACCTGAACAGTTATAAATTCGCCTATCTTCTGTTTTCGGCTTGGCGTTGAGTTTTGGGACACCCTATGCAGGGTGTAAGTGACAACGCCGTACTAAATTATAGATCATAACATAATATATAAAGGTTGTAAGTGACACCTAGCAAATACTGAAACGGTGAACTCAGACCATCAAACTGAACAACTTTCACTTTCCACATTGAAAGTTTTTCAGTTTGATGTTCTGAGTTCACCGTTTCAGTACTTGCTAGGCTGTCACTTACACCCTTTATATATTATGTTACGATCTATAATTTAGTACCCACCTACTAGGTAAATTACTGTAATCGTTAATATTAGTTCGTTGTCTGCTCCTCGTTTCTTAACGCACAAGTAAAATACATGTTCTATTCAAACACATTGAATACGCACTATTTACGCATGTCGAAGTATTTTACAAATACAATCAGCAAACAAGTACAGCCCGTGAGCTGTCAGCTGTCGAGTAAAATTGGTTAGATTCGTATAATAATTAAGATCGCGGCAAATGACAATAGTTGTAACAGTTTTATACAATAGTTATAAAAAGTTTATAATATTATATCCGCGTGCCGCCGGCAATAACCCAAGAGAGGACCCGAATTCTATTCTAAGTGCTCCCGGACTGTACAATACTAATACTCCTTATATGCACACCGAAAACATACAAAACAGCAAGTACCTAACATATATATTAAGGCAATATGAAGTTGAAACGTCCAGTTACGTTTCTCACATTTATTTATATCAATAAGGTTAAGAAGTGTCCATCAACTTTTGTTGCTGTCTATACCTACGTTAAAAATACATATTTATTGTCCATTCACAAGCGTTTCTTTGCTGCTCGTAGTTTTCCACTATATTTAACAAACATCGTGAGGAAACCTGCATGCTTCAATTTCGAGGCATGTATTGTACCCACTGTCCATTTAAAATGGCTACGGGCTCACACTGGAGAGATTCGGTACTACTTGTGAAATGTGGATGTTCCGAGTTTTCAGAATATATCTGACTACCCCCTCGGGGAATATAGTCGTGAGCATATATGCTGATACATAAATATTTTGTCACTTCGGATTTCACCCCAAAAATATTGCCACAATTCGAACATCTAAGTTAGTTTTGAGATAAAGTAGCCATGTGTCTAACGGGTAGAAACATTACCTGCTTTAATAGTTTCAGAAGTTAACATCATCATCTTCCGCAATCGCAGAGCACTCCTGTAAATATTATCAATTCGTTGTTTATAAAGAACAATGTGTCCGTAAAGATACGATTACAATACAATAACAGAGTTTGTTGGTGTTTTTCCGCGATTGGGTAGTATGACAAGTCTATTCAATAGATTTTTAACCACCGACGCAAAAAGAGGGATGTTTCAATTTTGATGCCTATGTCGGTCTGTCCTTCTGTGGCATCGAAGCTCCCAAACGGGTGGACCGATTTCGATGCGTTTTTTTATAAAGAATACTAGTTTATGGGAGTGTTCTTAGCTTGGTTTCATGGAAATCGTTTCAGCAGTTTTTTATGTTTAACTTTTTAACTCTCTTGTCACTTTTTAAATGTTTCTTTTTTGTCGTTAAGGGTTTTTTAAATTTGTAATTTTAGGGGTGTTATAAGTTGGAAGCCTTTCTGTGTATTTGTGTGTGGCATCGCAGCTCCCACACGGATGCACCGTCATAGATGCGGTTTTTTAAAATGCAATGCAATTTTTTGCAAAATGGTTCTTAGCTTTGTGAAATCTGTTTTCGTGTTTTCCTGATATAATCCGCTTTATTATCCTTTTAGGTCACTATGAAGATTCTATTTCATCCACAATACTGATCAATCCAAGTATATTCAAATCAACGATATTCAAACACTTTTTTCTTTGGATTCCCGGTAAATCTGAAAGTATATTTGTATATAAGAGTTACCTAAGTGCTTCTTCAGTACGCAACAGCTCTGCTGCTAAGTGCTTCATCCTGTAACAGCATTCTTCGTCTACAGAAGTAGATGGTTCTAAGCCAACTGAAACAATTTCAGTCATCAGCATCAATCAAATCAACCCACTGCTGGGTAAAGGCATCATAAGCATAAGCATATGCTCACGACTATATTCCCCGAGGGGGTAGTCAGAGATATTCTGAAACCCTAGAACATCCACGTTTCACCAGTAGTACCGAAACTCTGTCCAGTGTGACAGGGGTGAGCCCGTCGCACGGTGGGCTGAAAATCGACTTTCATAGACATAGGGATAAAAAAAAATATGTGTCGTTTTTTTCTTGGATATGGGTTTTGTTTATCATTTCTATGCTGAAATATTCACAAAAGGTTGATTTAGCATATAAATGGATGACTTATAATTTTTTTACGAAAAGTTTGTATGGAGTTCGTGTGAAAAATCCGATTATCTTTGGAACAGCAAGTGAAACCGTAATATCCTTACAGGGGGTTTTAGAACTTATTATTTATGATTTATTGACATACCGCGTATGACGGTTACTGCTGCAGAAACTAAGTAAAAAAATAAAGAAATATAATATTTTTTTTAAATTCTTTCACGAATCTTTTTAAAGCGTCTAGTCAAAATACCAAGTATTAATTAGCTAATAAACCTAAATAAGTGATATTTAATTATTATTATTTAGTACCATGAGTCCATGACTATCATGCGACAACACAACACAAAACAATAACTATTGATTGTGATTAGGAGTTCTAGATGAAGATTTTCAAGAACTTCAGCCAATGCATCTTAAATGAGCGTAGTTAGCAAAGGGAAATCTCTAATGAGGGTAATTAACAAAAAGTAAATTTGCTAATCACTTACAGTGATTAATAAAAGTATTAAATATTGTATTTTTAAATTCTTTTACGACTCGTTTTAATGCACCAAACCAAAATAAAAAAAAATTCTTTTGATATTTGTATTAAAATATATTAAATATTAGTATTTGCGTAATTCTTAAAAAACTTAAATAATAATAAAAAAGCTTAAATAATATTAAAAATAACTTAATAACTTATTTACAAAAAAAATATAAAACATAATTATTAATATTCAACATCACTATCGTCGGATTCCAATTCGGAATCAGGATCCAAATTAGATACATCCAAAAACTCGAACTGAGTTTCCTGGCACTTGATTAGTTCTTTAGTTTCAGCAAAGAGATCCTGGCTTTTCTTAGTATCTAACTTAGGTCTTCGTGCACTAATCAAAGGATCAGACGAAAGAACAAGCATATTGAGGATATCCTCATTGGAAGCTTGCCTGCTTTTTTTCCGCGAATGATGTTCCCGGAACCTTCTAAAATCTTTATTGCGTGCCTCCGAGGCTTCTTCTGAAAGGCTTCCGATTGGCACAATATCGTTATTGGCGATTATGTCTGCACCATGTATCAAAAGCTTATGGACGGTTGAAGACATGTGGTACCAGTCGTATAGCTCCACGTACTTTTCTGCTGTTTTGCGGGCATAATCTTTAAATTTGATGACATCGATTTGCTCCCCAGATGTTATTGCTTGCAGAATCACGGCAAATCTTCGAACAAGCTCTTCATCCAATCCAGTAATGGCTGCAGTTTTATCAGGAAACTCGAAAAACCTTCTTGCCGTATTCCCGTCATTAGTGGTTCCTGAGCCTTGTTTTACGATGTCAATCAAAAGATTGAGCTCGTCTTTAAATTTATCCTGGATACTTTTTTTTCTTGCCTCTAACAATGCCTTGTACTCATTGCCTCTTGCAGCCCACTTTTTGAAGTCGAGTCGGTATGAAATATGCAAAAGACATTCCATAGAATTTATACGAGCGTGCAGTGATGACAAGCCAAATTCATATACGCCAGTTGACACAGTCTTTGATGTTACAACATCTAAACGGTTCATTTCTGTAGGTTTGGCTAAGCACAGGTAGCACGATGCGTTTGATCTAGCTTCGGAAAGATATGTACAAATTTTAGCATCGATCATTGTCATCATAAGTTGATGACTCACCTTATTACTACCGCACTCAGTAGGGATAAGATCCTTAATTTCATTATCCATTTGCCTTTTGTGACTGATGACCACTTCTTCGCTCTCCTTTATAAAAGTGTACTGCACTGGACGACAATATAAGGCTGAGCATGGCTTTGGATTCGTCCATAAAGTATCATCTCCAGCAGTCAGCTTGAGTGGCACTAACGAGGTCATAAATATACTGGAATCATCTTGTTGCCCCTCCATTTTCTGTTTGTATCGGCTTTGGTTGGAAGCACCATCAAATCCCCACTTAGATACTAGCTTCAAATCCTTATTTTGCACATTTTCAGAAAGACTTTCAATGATCCTCTTCACCGTGATATCAAGTAATGCTTGAAGTGTAATCCTAGCTGAAGAATCCATTACAGTGACTGATTGTTTCGGAGGATAGCATTGTAGTTTAGCTTGTTGCACTTTGTAGTAAGACGGGTAAATATCCTTAGCACCTTCCCGAATGGCCGTCTCTCGCAACGTGATGTATTGCCACTTAGAGAGTTTCAATGAAAGGAGCAACCCTAGTGATTTTTCTGGTGTAAATAAACAAGTTTGAACTGGTTTCTTAAGCATTTCTCTAATTTTTGCAGCTGCTTCTGGATTTTTCAGCATATATTTGATAACAAATGCGGTATCCTCACGACCATCTTCTTCTAAATGTAATGCAGCTGAACTGGCCAATTCGTTTGGATCTTCGCATTTATGATCTTCAGACCTTCTCTTCTTCTGTCATAGTACCAATAGACGACGATGTTGACGGTTCTGGAGAGATTAAATGTGCGCTAGGTCTCTCATCATTTGATTCTTGGATGACAAAACCGGTTGGCACACAACTTGGCCAATCGACATTAGCCTGAAGCCAATTTTCGTACTGCTTTCTGAATGTATCAAGGATACGGTGAGATTTCTGCCACCTCTGTGAAGCAGCTCTTGTAAATCTTCGACAAAATTCCTTGAGTGTTACACGGTCTTCGTCAGAGAAGCAATCACCTAGACGAGCTACCACTGCACTGAACAATACTTCATGATCAAATGAAGTACTCCCACTTCTTAGAAAAACAAACAAGTCTAAGTTGATGGTTAGACTTTCCATTATAATAATATTTTACGGTCACAGAATACGTATGTAGTTCAAAAGTTTGGAATACACTAAATTATTAAAGTCAAATTTAGCTTATTTATTGCTTTCCACTGATCATTAAAACTATAGTGATTAGCAAATTTACTTTTTGTTAATCTACCCTCATTAGAGATTTCCCTTTGCTAACTACGCTCATTAAAGATGCATTGGCTGAAGTTCTTGAAAATCTTCATCTAGAACTCCTAATCACAATCAATAGTTATTGTTTTGTGTTGTGTTGTCGCATGATAGTCATGGACTCATGGTACTAAATAATAATAATTAAATATCACTTATTTAGGTTTATTAGCTAATTAATACTTGGTTTTTGAAAAGATGCTTTAAAATGAGTCGTTATAGAATTATAAAAAATTAAATATTTCTTTATTTTTTTACTTAATTTCTGCAGCAGTAAATGTCATACGCGGTATGTCAATAAATCATAAATAATAAGTTCTAAAACCCCCTGTAAGGATATTACGGTTTAACTTGCTGTTCCAAAGATAATCGGATTTTTCACACGAACTCCATACAAATTTTTCGTAAAAAAATTATAAGTCATCCATTTATATGCTAAATCAACCTTTTGTGAATATTTGAGCATAGAAATGATAAACCAAACCCATATCCATGAAAAAAACGACACATATTTTTTTTTATCCCTATGTCTATGAAAGTCGATTTTCAGCCCACCGTGCGTCGCCACTTAATGGACAGTGGGTAAAGGCCTCCCTTTTATTGCGCCATTCCTCACGGTCCTACGCTAATCTGATCCAATGCGAACCCGTAACCCTCACAATGTCATCGGCGAACGTGCTTGTAGTCGTAGTTGGTAGATTCAAAAACATGACGTCAAAAAGTTATCTATATGATATTATTTTGAATAAACAATTTTGACTTTTTTGACTTTTGAGTCTGCCTGCTGACCTCCGTCCCACTCTTGGTACAGTGTTGGTCCACCGGCCGATTTCCTGTCTAGGCAAGTGTCCTGTCCATCTCCATTTCAACTCTATGATCCGCTTACCTCCTTCTTCGACCTTGGTTCTTCGTCGAATTTCGACGTTGGTTGCCTTACCTTACCTACTCGATCCCACCAGCATGGTACGTTCCATGGCTCTCAGTACTACTTTGTGCTCTACGTGAAACAATTTACCTTTACATTATTTACAGGATGAATAATTGGTTTTACATTCCTAGTACATAAGGTCTCGATTATATTCCTTGTTGGGGTGAACAGAAACATTGCTATAACCACCAACATACCTTTTTAAGCTTTAAGTGTGCTTTGTAGCAAGGCTCACTTGTTGCATATACATTTGGTTTCAGGATTAATATAATACGAAACTCAATGTACAAGTTTTTAGGGTTCCGTAGTCAAGGAACCCTTATAGTATCGCCATGTCCGTCCGTCTGTCCGCGGCTTAGCTCAGAGACGCTTAGTACTAAAAAGCTGTAATTTGTATTAAGCTTTAAAGTGAACATTTTTGTTAGTCAAGAGTCCCCCCCCCCCCACCCCCTGCCAACTAAACGGTTGTTTCTAGATACGTTAAAAATTCACGGAAGTAGTGTATATAACGAATTTAAAAGGAAAACTATCACCGCTAAGTAACTTTACAAGTTGTAAAATGTACTTTTTAGACTTTATTAGCCGTTAAACCGTAGTGTAAAACAAAAAGTCCCCTTCTAAGGCAACTACGGAACCCTACCCTGCGCGTGGCCCGACACGCACTTGGCAAATTTTTTTTACTGAAATGGAATGTCGCTGCATATTGTGTAGTATCTTTGGCTCTTTGTTTTGTAGGCGCGTTTGTTCATTTGGTAATGAAACAATTCCTGTGTTAATAATCTAGGCCAGGCATGAATTGCATTCTATGCTCATCGATGAGTCAAACAGTTTCGATGTGATTGATGAGTAAAACATAGTTTGTGATATAGGTACTTATTACTTTAGGTATACTGAGTAGTTTCTAATATTGAATTTGATAAGGATATAACGATAGGAAGGTACTTACGCATTGATATTAACTTGGTTCTTGGAAATACTGTTGCCATCATGTTCTTCTCTGAATTGGTATTGGAAATCCATAAAAATGCTGAAACGTAAATAAACCAATTCAGACAAGATTAAAATGAAAATTGCAGAAGTATAATATTCTTATTGAAAAACTGATTCTTTTAGAAAGCTTATAAAATTTTATAGTTACAATCAACATTATGTTCAAGCGAGAATCGTGGAAAATGGCAAACTTTTCACTTAACTAATAATAAAAAGTTTAAAATAATGACCTATCATTGCCACTGCAATAAACATAAACGCGGGCAAAATCACTGTTTTTCTCTGTGCTTTGTTCTTCGGCAGTATTTGTTTACAACGCGCTTTGCTATTCTTTCTCTTGTGGCAGAAGTTTTTCTTATCTTCCCTTAGATATTCCCAGATGTTTTCACGTAAAGGATAGGAGGATCGTATTTCCCAGGTCGGTGACGCAACTTTTCTTGGTTTCTTCCTTTCGTAAACTTTTCCTGTAGCAAAAACAACGGTTACCTGAGCACCGGTAGTTGGGTGGCTTGTTTAGCGTGTGTAATTAAATTAATTAATGCTTCGTAACGGTAAGATTTTACTTAGTGTTGTAATGTATGTAAATGGGTCGTTATAAAGATTTGTAGTAAAAGAAACGGTGGCGAAGGCATTGTTTTAAATACACTGAATGAAAAAAAAACGTGTGTTTTTCCAGGTTTTGGGATTTATTTAGGTAATTTCTACTCTTATGAAAAATTCAATGCAATACTCAATGGAATAATCCTTGGTTATGAAACTTAGCGGGCGGCGGAGTGAAAATGTTGGATAATCGTGGCCAGCCGGATAGTACCCGATATGCGACAGCCTAATATTAATAATAGTATAGTACTTTTTGTCGTATTCTTGTAAACAGCAAAGTGTTTGTTCAGTGTAATATTATGTGAGATCGATTTCTTTAGATTAACCTTTAGTAAAAACATAAAAAATAACAGTAACTTAGCGGAAGATTAATCAGGCCGTTAACACAGCTCATTTGATATTTGTGCAAACGGCGCACGTCATTATTCATAGCATGGCAGGTGGTAGCACGCTCCAATTGCATTATGCAAGCTGTTAGCTGCTCCCAATCGGTTTTTGGGTCGTACGAATTAGGAGCAGATGTAGGTTAGCACTAATAATGTCATTGTTGAAAGTTTCTGTTGTATTATATTGTGATTGACTACCAAGCTGTAACCGAGAACTCTGGAAGCTTAGCTTTTTGAAGATGACTGTTGAAAAGCTTGCCAAGTTGTAACCGCGAACTCTGGAAACTTATCTTTTTGAAGAAACTTATTTGACTTCACTAATTTATAATTTCACACACATGACAGACATATTTACCATTATGTAGGCATTCGATATGTTTAGGATATTAAGAATATATGGTAGGTAATTCGTATACTTTGTTAATGGTTTATGATTATGATGACTGTTGAGACTTGGACATACCTATATAAAGGTTAGATCGTACTTATATACCCTCCTTCTTAATATGCTGACACTTTTTGAAGAGGATGATCAGACCATGAAAGTGAACAACTTTCCCTATGGGACCAATATCGATCTCGCGAAAATAAAATCAGCTGTTCCATACTAAACTGATATCTTACTCGACCCAATTGTATGGGACAGCTGATTTCTTTATCGCGATTTCGACATTGGTCCCATAGAGAAAGTTGTTCAGTTTGATCGTCTGATCATCCTCTTAAAAAAGTGTCAGCATATTAAGAAGGACCCTGTATAGAGGTACATACGTACGTACTTATCTTTAGTTGCTAATGTCATCAGATCAGAATAATACAGTTTGTAAGAGTTCATTTAATATTGGAATAACAGGTACAGGTACATACAAATTGCGCAGAGTTGCTGCACTGCTATAAGATACCGTAATGGAATCAATTATGTTACTTATAATAGTTTGTGGATCAAATATGAATCGGCAAACGAAATAAGGATAAAACAGACGACTCAATAGACATTGGAAAAATATGGGAAAAGGCAAGGCAGACATTCTACGCAGGAGTGCTTATAGTAAGTATAGGTACGAATAATATATAAAGGCAATAGTTTGGCATCACTCTCGTATAAGAATATTACGAATTACCTAGGATGTGTGACTTTCAAAAAGAGTACCTACTCTGAAGTGCTATTTTTGAATCTTGAGATTCAAAATCGTGTTCAAATGATGCATAATCTCAGAATAATCTCCATAGTAATTTTGTCATTTTCTACTGCTGATTTGAACGTCAGATTTTCGAAAATCGCACTACTGGTCAGTTGGATGCACGAAAAAGTTTACGCTCGCTACCATTACAGATAGGTACCGACTATCTTCAGAGGAAACTTAGAAAATGTTTGTGACTTTGTTACCTAGGAACTTTCTACATCGTTCAAAAGTTCCCCAGTCGTACTGACTGACCCATAAATAATTCACAGTACCTACCTAGGTAGGTACCTAACTTGTTTTGTTTTTTGATGGCTTCGCAAATACACTGAGTATTGCATGCAGGTCATTGGAGTGCTGACCGCGCGAATGTAGTAGTGAACCAACTAGTTTGTGTTTTCACAAACAAATTGAACCAAATCCAAAACTAATGTATTCAGGGTTGCCAGACGTAGAAAATTTATCCTCGTACAAAAGCAAAGAAAAATCTCGTACTTTAAACCTCTTACATTAATATAAAGTGTGAAAAAACGAAAGAATTAGGCTCGAGTTAGCACAATTTAATTTTGGAGTATAATATTTAGACGTTTCAATCATGTAGTAACAATTTTTATGAATTAAAGTTGTTATGTTATTTGAAATATAATAAAAAGATAAGAACAGCTATAATAAAAGGAACAAATCTAAGCAATGATCAGTTTCTTGTAGATTTTCCATTAATATCTGATAGTCTGTGATGGTTTAGATATTCATTTATTGCCAAAACGTTGCCAACAATGGAAAATCATGCCTTAATTTGCCTAAAAGTAAAAGTATTTGTACGAGGCTGACAGCATCCTCAAACCTCGTACGAGAGACCCCAAATCTCGTATTTGTACAAGGAACATCGTACGTCTGGCAACCCTGAATGTATTATTTATGTACGGAAACCTCCAACGCGTATTTGGTACCTATACATTGACTTATTTTAGTAATTCAATGTTGGTATACGATAGACTATGAAATTTTTGTAGTTTTCCGATAATCTAACTATATTGTTTCTCTATTTCTGTATTAATAAAGAGCAATGCATCTGACATAAATAAAGCTTTCAAAGGCCGTACCACTTGTAGTGGTACGTGGACACGAGTTTAAATGACATATTTTATGCGAAAGGCCAGGATAACTTTATTCATATTTCATACATGACTAGCCATTAATAAATAACAATAAGTATTTTATTAACACTAACTGTACCCATGATTTCATAGGTATGTACCTACCTAGCCGTAGAGCCAAGACCTATGAAATACCTACGTACACTACCTATTTCGATTTATTTCGTCTTATCGTGTGGGAAAAGCCCTGGTGTCAGAGTCTTTTCAGACCGTAGCCGGGACCAACAGCTTAACGTGCCATCCGAAGCACGGAATCATTTTTTCTTTTCAGACAATCAGGTGATTCCGCCTACAATGTCCTAACCAACTGGGGAAAAACGCACAAAGTGACATTTTACTAGGTGCCCCCGTGGGAATCGAACCCAAGACCTCCGTGTGAAGAGCCCCATGCTATTAAACATTAACCACGGAGGCAGTCGTCTTTATATTATCTACAGAGATCAACAGAGATGCACTAATAAGTACCCACCTGAGTATAAACTTTACTGTGTCGATAATAATGACTACATAGTGTTCACTTTAAAAAAAAATATCTACTTAAATGTAAGTAGGTAAGTACGTACTACAGACACGTTTTCAAAATAGCGAATACTGCTCTCAAACGGTGAAGGAAAACATCGTGAGGAAACCTGCATACGTTGACGAAGATATTCTGATGCGTATGACGACCTATGTGAAGTTTACCAATCCGGATTGGGCATGCGTGGTAGACTGACGCCCATATACCCTTCTTGAGGGTAGGCCTGTGCCCTGCAGTGGGACGTATACAGGGTGTTACAAAACTAAAAATAATCATTTAAAACTTTAAAGGGGGTTGTTTATAAAAATGTAAAAAAAATCTGATGTTCCATACTAAACTACTAATCTACTCGAGCTAAATGTAGGGGACAACAGATTTCTTTTTTCGAGATTTCGATATTGGTCCTATAGTGAAAGTTGTTCAGTTTGATGGTCTAAACCACCCCCTTAAATGTTTATTTGTATTTTTGTAACACCTTGCATAGGGTCCTTCTTAATATATGCTGACACTTTTTAAGGGGATGATCAGACCATCAAACTGAACAACTTTCTCTATGGGACTAACATCGAAATTGCCAATAAAAGAAACAGCTGTCCCATACATACACTCAAGTAGGTTTGCATTCTTGTATGGAACAGCAGATTTTTTTAGCGATTTCGATGTTTGTGCCATAGAGAAAGTTGTTCAGTTTGACGGTCTGATCATCCCCTTAAAAAAAGTTACAGCATATTAAGAAAGACCCTATATAACTAGGCTGATCATGATATTGAATAAATATCTGATGATTTATTTGTATATCTAAACATACTATAAAATTTTAAAATTGGCTTGAATGTACATTGAAGAAATTTGAAAAATATTAATTGGGGGCGTTTAGGATACGTAAATATGAACATAAATACGAATGAATTGAGACCATTTTTAAAAATTTTGCTTGTCTGTCTGTTTGTGCAGGCATCACTTAAAAACGACTGAACCGATTTGGACGGGTTTTCACAAAAGTATAGCGCTTAGTTTACTAACATTTAAGCTTTATTTCATCGCAATCGGTTCATTCAATCAAAAGTTATGAGTATATTATAATATTACTACATCATACTCTATAGTCTGTACTCATTGAAGATATTTACAACAAAAGATGACGATATGCTTTTTAGATGTCCCTGACTCCAAACCAACCTTTTTATAATTTTGTCTGTCTGTTTGTTTGTGCGAGCATCACGCAAAAACTACTGAACCGATTTTGATGAATCTTTTTTGTTTGAAAGCCTATGATCTGACTTAAAATCTGGTATACAACTTGTGCGGATGAAGTCGCGGGTTAACTCTAGTAGTTAAGATAATGGTAGGTAGGTACCTACCTAATATTATATTTACACTGACCTGAACACCATGGTGGCCGTATTTCGTTTTTGTGAGACAAATCACTGATATCATAGCTTGCACAAGCTTTTCTGTGCGAGCTTCTAGTTACCATTACCATTTGAATGAGCTTGTTCTGAAATTTTCAAGAAAATGTATTTACTAAACTAAGTACATAGTCGTAATCGTAACTGACACCGACTTCATTTTGTTTTGTACACTGACCTACTTGATTTTTCGATTTGTGAACCAAATCGTAAACAACTTTGAATAAATATACAATAAAACATTTTACAACAATAATTACCTGGATAATTTGAAAAACAATTTGCCGCCTAAAAAGTAATGTTTAAAAAAATATATATTTATCCTTTCGGAAAGGCAATGGGAACTAGCCCTTACAGCCTTGGTCTTAAGTTATATTTTTCTTTGTACTTAAACCACACAATAGGTAATAGTATATAGTTCTATATACAGAACGGCCACTCCCCGCCCCCCTCTGACTTCAGATATCCCACCTCACCTCACACTTTCTGGGAAACTTGAGGGAAGCCGAGCAAGGGAATGCCACGCACACACGTTGGATTTGATAACATAAAATTCTGTCTTTTCAGTGCATAAAAACGTTGAAAAATAACGCTAAATTCACATTTGCAATAATTCTTTAGCTCAAATACTATTTTTAATAATATAACGAACAATTAAAAGTATTGAAATGTCGATGACGTGAAATGCAAAGCGCGGCTTTCAACCCTACACGCAATGTCATGGACGGTTTGCACAAAGTGCGCATGTGCAGACGCCATTTCGAAATTCAAAAACGTTCTTTAGAGTGCCGGACCTGTGCTTAAACCTAACCTTAATACTTAACTCTTGAAATGCGAGGGTGATACACACATTCCTATGTTCAGGGGAATTTTACGCGAGGATCAATCCGAATCAAACGCGAGCGCCTTTCTTTATTTCTCACTATAAATACATTGTTCCCCGTTAATGACACACTATTATAATAATTCCACCACATTATCACAACAATAGCCGCGAAAAACTAATTTAGAAAATTAAGAAAAAAAGTCCGTCCGTTCTTTTTCAATTCCCGTGCAAAACTCCAATGTAATTTTATTAAGTTTTAAATTTTCATTGTTTATTAAATGTCGATCACAGACAAAATATAGCGGCAGAATAAAAACAGGAAATAATTTAGTTATGGAAGGTGGAATTGGTGGGTATTGTCTTATCAACAATTTAATTAAAAACATTTTTCCAACAGTTTTGGTGACATCAATTTATTATTGAAAATTTTTGTTTATTAAAAGTCGATACCTGACAAGTGCGAGTCGGGTCACTCGCGCACCGAGGGTTCCGTACAACCACACAATGTAAACACTTAAACGTAACACTCTCTCTAAGGTACCAACATCGAAATCGCGAAAAACATAGGTATCAAACCTTCCTATACATTTGGCTCGAGTAGGTTTGCAGTTTTTGGATGAACCAGTTGTTTTTTATTTCGCGATTTCGATGTTTGTACCATAGAGAAAGTTGTTTAATTTTGACGGTCTGATCACACTTGCCCAGTTTTTATTATTTGTCATACTGTAGAGTTCGCACTCTTTTGCACTATAATCACACCATGTTTGAAGCTTGTATTTATTACCTATATAGGTCTAGGTATTACGTATTACCGTTTTTACGATACAGACAGAAGAAGAAACGCTGATAAAAACTAGTTTCTTGTATGGCGTACCCCTTCATTTTTAATTTTTTGTTTTATTCCTTATTTGTCATCAAATCCAACACAATGATAAATATTCTGTTAAAAATTTTAACCGGCTACCTATTACGGTTCAAACACACAACCTGAAGCTAGCACGGACGGACGAACAGCGTAGGCACAAGCCTAAGATAAGAATATGGTATATTCATAAGAATAGGGTACCGGTTTAACACTTTGGGTACGGAACCCAGAAAAAAGCTATCTATTTTAACACGGAAAACAATCGAAACCGTATCTAATCAAACTGGGCACACTTTCAACTTGAATTATTTGTCAAAGTTCTTGCTCGGGTTGACTCTCGTGCCGTTAGGTATTTTAAATTATCCAAAGTTAATTGTTTATCGAATCTTGAAATTAAAATTTCATGGGCGAGGTATTAAATGAAACGAAACATTTGAAGCGTAACAGTTTAGTTGCCATGATCTTGATCGCTGTCGTTTTTTTTGTTGCGTCGGAAGCTGGTGCACAAGATCAGGCGTTGAGTACTGTGCCACCGTCACAGCCTCCGCCTTTCCCGTTTTTAGACCTGTTTACAGGAGCCTCAAATTATTACTCTGAGCCGATACGTAAAGCATATTCGGACCATTCGTCTTCGTACATCTCGTGTCCAAAAAGTGACACACTAGGGTCATTCGCGTCTATTTTGGGGAGCGCCTCGAAGATCATGCTATCGGCTGCAGTTATTATTTTCCTAAAATTGTTAGGGGGGAAAATGATGCTGTTTCCTCTTACAGTTATGTTGTTCGCTAAGATGGGACTAAAGGCTTTACTGCTGTGGCCGATGATATCCAAGATGATCAAGTATTTTAAGAAGAAAAAGAAAAAAGGTCACATATCAAGAGCCATAACGGATTGTTCGGAAAGGATCGCGTGTGTTATCCGTACAGCGTCGAAATACGGGTGGAGCAGCAACATGGGTGCAGCCGTCACATTCTCCATGATCGAAGACATCGACGACGACAGTTCATTCGCAAAAATTATGCTAAGCATATTAGCTGGCGATAAAGTTGCTCGGTGTATGTCAGTGGAGTGCATTTCCGGAGTGGATATTAGCTGAAACTTACGATTTATTTCCGCAAACATTAAAACTATGTAGGGCAGTGTGACGCTATTTGTAACCCAGATTTTTTACGTGTAGAATGCTAACATGCAATAATGATGTTTCGAAATTTATAAATATCATTATGCACTTACGTCTGTTTGCACTTAGTCGCTATGGAGTTGGCGTGTATAACGTTGGTTTTGGTGATTTTGCATTCGATCCGATATGCATTTGGCAACCCTGGAGATCCTGTGATGTACCTTCCCCCATTGGAAGTGCGGACTACGGGCAACAGGCAAAATATACCTTTCGAAAACCAGTTTACTTTGGACACCAGTCGGTTTCAACAGCCGTTTCAACAAATAGAAGACAGCGTAGCTCTGCCACAAAACAGTGTACCACAGCAACAAATCCTTCACACCAGTTCCCAAGTGCCGATTCGAACAACAACGGAAAAACCGTTCAAAAGAGGTCACAACATAACTTTCAATGATTTAATAGAAGCTCTGAATCAAGTATCTGAAAACGAGGAACCTGCTAGCAAATCTCGTGCTGCTGGAAGAGACTATGAGAATTCGCCCTATCCTACAGCGCCATACCCTTCGTACTCACGACCGTACGGATCGTATCCATTACGACCGAGCTATGGACCGTACGCCCCTCCATACCAGCCTGCTGCACCATACCAGCCTGCCCCACCATACCAGCCTCCAGCCGCATACCTGCCACCTACGAGTGTTCACCACACTGCACCGAAGACCTTGAAACCAGAGCTGACCAGCTTTCTTAAACCCGTCACCACAAAGGTAGCTAGCAAAGTCAGCGGTCTAATAGGCCTGGTTCTATCCCTGCTCACTGGATCTGCCCCTGATGATTTAGAAATGAAAGGTTTTAAAGATATTGTCATAAACGGAATAGTAAAGCCGTTGCTTATTGCGAAAGGAGGTATAAAATCTTTGATAAGTAAGTTAACAATCCCAGTGATTTCTTTGCTGCTGATTAATTTGGAGGTTTTGATTACTATTTGGTGGTTATGGGAGGAGTGTCCGGAACCTGTACATCCTCCTGCATATTCTTACCCTAAACCTTCATATAACTATAATTCCTATACTTAGATAATGTTATTACTTACCTAATTTATGTAACAATCCAGTTTTTCAAGATTTGTAAATACTATTAGTTGTACGATTATTTTTAGTTAATTTAATATGCGAGACTGAATATCATCGTAAAAGTAAAATTGTGTGTTTGATTAATTACCAATAAAATAATTTATAAGTTTATTTGGCTTTTTACTTCGTGTTACATGTGAAATCATAAATTTTAATGATTTTACCATTAAATGCTACATACCTAATACCTATTAATTATTAACAACAAATAACCGCAAAACCAGAAAACCGATAGCAAACATACCTTTTTATGCTAACAACTATCATGTTGAATTATCAAATTTCACAGAAATAGCAAAGGTCATATAAGCTGATCCGCAATTTTTCCAAAGGTCCAAACATTTTTCTCATTTTTCGACCCATGTTCTTTAGGCAATGTTGTTTAGTTTCATTATCTGAAAACACCCTTAACACTTTTTCTAGTTATTAAAAATAGTGGTGTATTTTATTCTTATTATACACTTTTTTAAGGGGATGATCAGACCATCAAACTGAACAACTTTTTAGAGAAAGTCCTATAGATGGGACAAACATGGAAATCGCGAAAAAAAAAACAGCTGTCCCATACAAAACTGTGAACCTACTCGAGTCAAAAGTATGGGACAGCAGATTTTTTTTTCGCGATTTATATGTTGGTCCTATAGAGAAAGTTATTCAGTTCGATGGTCTGATCATCCCCTCAAAAAAGTGTCAGAATATTAAGTTGGACCCTATATGTATGTACAGTACTTATACTTATGACATATGTACTTACAATTTTGTTTTAAGATTCTTTTCTTTAGATAGGAGTTAAATTAGGTACCTATTTTATTATGTTGTTCAGAAATGTATTCTATTCAAACGGTTTCCTCATTTTGTGTTCACTTTGTTTTAATAAGAAACAATATCAATAATTATAAATTATCGCTAACGTCTCTTATAAATTTAACCTTGCCTGCCGTGACGGTTCGATTCCCGTCCAGCCGACTCGTACCAATGAGTTTTTCGGAATTTGTGTACGATTTGTAACACTACGGGCTTTTCGGTGAAGGAAAAAATCGTGAGGAAACCAGCATGTTTCAATTTCAAGGCATGTATTGTACCCACTGTCCATTACGGGTTCATTCCCCGTCACACTGGACAGAGTTTCGGTACTAGTGACATTTTATTGAATCCTTACCTACCTAATGTTCAAATAAATGATTTACCTAGAATTTATTATGAAATTAATAATGAATCGTTCGGCTAACAAATGGTCAGCTACGTACATGTTAATTGCTAATTAATTTTATGATTGGGATGAACGTAATTTTGTTTATTCGACAAAATTAAAAAGTATATAAAACTGACATTGCAATATTTGTAATGTAAATTCTATGTGTTTTAGTAGGTATGTACCTAGGTTACTTAATTAGTGCTATGGAGTATTGGTCCCATGAGATGGGATCGATTTGGTCTACTCCCAAGTTCAAACAGTTCCGTTAAGGGTATATCACTGTTGGCGCGCTCCATACAAACGAAGTCTGGTGATATTTTCAATCCTAACCGATTAAACTCAATGAAATTTTGCAGAAACAATCTAGAAACAAATCTCTATGCTTGTATCGTGTCAGATTTTCCTTAAAATGTACAGTTTTAAAGTTACAGTGCCTCAATGATTTCCATACAAATCTTAAATTAATCCTAGCATTGAAACTGTATATTTTAACGAAAATCGGACACGATACAAGCAGAGAAATTTGTTCCTAGATTATTTCTGCAAAATGTCATTGAGTTTGATTGCTTAGTATTGAAAATATCACCAGACTTCGATTGTATGCAGCGCGTATTTACGCATCCGGAATAAACTTCTCTTAAGATAGTAGTACTTCTCTTCAGTTCCATGATTGAACTAGTTCCACTAGTTTCGCGGAACTGTTTCATTTATCCCTTATGTACCAAGAAGTATAAGTACCTACAGGAAAAAAAGGAAAAAAGGAGTATTTATTGGTTGCACTATTTTCAAATCTAGAAATGCAGATATACATATACAGGGTGTTAGAGTAAACAGTTGCATTACTTTAAAGGGTGATTGTACCCCTGATAATGAACAACTTTCCCTAAGAAACTTATAGGAAATTCGCAAATATTGTTTTTGAACTTTCCATACTAAATGCAATCAGCTGATCGAAAGTTTGTATGAAAAAAGACATTTTTTTTTGCGAATTTCCTATAGGTTTTTTAGGGAAAGTTGTTCAGTATCATGGGTACGGTTACCCCTTAAAGTAATGCAACTGTTTACCCTAACACCTTGTAGACAATACCATAACTATAAAAGTGAAGTTTTTCTAGTAGTTAATGTTTTTTTGTAGCTTCAAGGGTTTTACTAAAAAAACAGCTATTTCATACATATTGGTCGAGTAGCTATGACATTTTCTATGGAACAGTTGAATTTTTTTCGCGATTTGAATGTTGATGGTCTGAAGCACTGTTCGATATTTACTTTTATAAGGTATAGGCTGGTGATGATAAAGTACATTCATTCTATACAAATGACTTTCAGATCTTGTTTTGGGTTGATTTAAGTCCTATATTTAAAATTTTATGTGGCTTCTAATTAGCGATCACAAGTTTCACAGGCAGGATCAGTAGGTACCAACTATGCTATCGGGCTGTATAATCTTATAGTACTTTTTTCTTACTTTATTCCATTAAGCACTTTGCGCCATACTTATTTCGCGATAGTATTTCAGAGTCCTTTACCCAATTAGGGTAACAGGGCCAACGATACACACCCTCTAACGAATGCAGACACCTGTCTCCTAATTTCATTACACCCTCTCTTTATGGGCGACACTGGTGAAGTTCTCGCGTCGTATTTCATACCTACTCACCTACATTATGTAGGATGAGGTTAGTTGTTATAAACTACCTACGTAAGATCAACATAGCTCAGTTACAGAGGTGGTGAACCATATTTTGTTTAGTTTCGCCAGTCTATTTTTTCAAAAAACTATGTATATCGAGGAATTAGATCAGTGTTAACAAATTTGCAAAACACCGTAACGGAGAATCCATTACATTAAGACGCTCCCACTATGTAAACGCAGGGCCGGGCCATATTTTGCTGTTTTTTTAGAAGCTATCTTCTCGTTATTTGGAAGACATTCGTACAAATTCAGGAAAAATTGGTATATAGGGTGCTTGGAAGTAGGGTGCAAATATTTAAGGGGATGGTAGTTGACATCATTTTGAGGCATACATGTCTCAGACGAAGTCTGGTTGTTGATTTTTAAATGCTATTTAAATTTAATAGAAAAAAAAAATTCTGCCAGTTAATTGCCAATAGTACCCCTATTTAAGTTGGTATGTTGAATCAAGTCGAATAAACCAAGTTTCAGGCATCTGTGTTATTGAAAACAAACTAGGCGCTTTCGAAGTCGTAAAAACTTTTAAAATTTGAACAACACTGTGAAGTTTATGGCATTTAGAAAAATAAATGAAATAGCCTCCATCGTTCAAACCTTTTCACAATGACATGCTCGGTTATTGGCCTTTCTTTTAAAATATCATTTAATCTGATATCTTACCAATTCTCAGAATTAGAGGCTAAAAACCAAATTGAGGGAGATAAATTTCGATGAATGAATCAATATTTTTTGGTAAAAAAATTTGATGATTCATTTTCAAAATGTTCACAGTGACATAATGAAGGAAAAGCCAGTCAAAAATAGGTATACCTACTAAAATGACGTAGTTTAGTAGGGTCAAGGTCGTTCAATGGGGGATACCTCTGAACGATAGGTACTGATATGTAACGTATTGAAATACTTTTTTTTTATACCTATCACAGAATAAATAAGTACTATACTCCATTCAAAATAGCAACGAAATTTTAAGGCCATTTTGCATTACAGAAACAGAGATTTGAAACACTTCCTCTCACTTATTCTTAGAACAGCTTTAGTAACGTCCAAGATATGTCGGATAGTATATGTATCCAATAAATTAATTACATTTGGTAATCAGAATTGGCCAGAAAGCTAAATAGGAATCGCAAAATCTCGTCGTCTTTATTTGGAATGAAGTATAGGTACAATCAGTTTGTATCGCGGAGAAAACGTGCGCAGAAATACTTTTTTTAAATCCCACAGAATAAATAAATACTAGGTACAATCAGTCTGTGTTACGGAGAAAGCGTTCGCTCTCTGCTCGCTCTAAGTTTGTTTTAATTGTGGCACTGCCTGGATAAACCAACAGCTTTCTGACCACAACCATTAAGCCGCAACCGAGTGGGTAATAGGTCGCTCCTTTATTTTGATATAGGCTGGTATTTTTTGGATAGGAAAAGGAGAGGCAAATTTAGTCTATGTCTCGAGCGGCGGAAACCTACGCTAAGCTACTGGGGACCAAGCCCCGTGGAAAATAACCCTAGAATTAGATACGCCAATATCCGTCCCCACAAGTTGAGATGAATTCGGGACGCTTTTTTTAGCCTCAAGATATAAAACCCCGTATTTAGTAGAAAGTCTGAATTGCTGATTTATCCGTCTTGGGTGACCACTGGCCCTCTAAAATTCTGGTCCGGAAGCGAGTTGTCCACTTTGTGAAATGTTAGGGGATAATTGGTCCAAAATTGTAAACCTTAAACAGGATGCAAACTGCAATTATACAGGATGTAAGAGGTCTTTGTCAGTTGGGGATTAATGTTGGTCACATTGATGGTCTGAAGCACTCCTAAAATGCCTATGTAACGTATTTAAAGTTTATTTAATCTAAGGATACCTTCCCACTGCTGGGCAAAGGCCTCTTACACATTCATACAAATTCATAATCATAATATACTTTTGAATTTACAAAATATTGTAGGTACAGGCATGTCATTTAGCTTTATTTCATGAACCATAACAAAGCGAACTATAATTAAAACAGTTTCAAATTGAAATTTGAATAATTTGTGCAACTATTTATGCGTAGTCAGCAAAATAATTACTGTTACGATAATGAGTGGGTGTTCGTTCAGGGTCGGTGGATTATTATCTTCTTTTTGTCTATTTCATACCTAACTATTACATTACATAGTAATTGAAATTAGTAGGTAGGTATCAAATGAATAATGGACGATGGTTTTTTGATTAGCATCAATATAGGTTGGTAGGTACCTTCTTGCAACATTATTACTATTTTAGAGACAACATGCATTGTGTACCTACTTATTGGCTAAATTATTGTTTGTGTATATAGGGTCCTTTTTAATATGCTGACACTTTTTTAAAAGCATGATCAGATCGTCAAACTGAACAACTTTCTCTATTGGACCAACATCGAAATCGCGAAAAAAATATCACCTGTCCCATAGATTTGGCTCGAGTAAGTTTGCAGTTTTGTATGGAAGAGCCGATTTATTTTCGTGATTTTTATGTTGGTGCCATAGAGAAAGTTGTTCAGTTTGACGATCTGATCATGCTTTTAAAAAAGTGTCAGCATATTAAAAAGGACCCTATATACACAAACAATAATTTAGCCAATAAGTAGGTACACAATGCATGTTGTCTCTAAAATAGTAATAATGTTGCAAGAAGGTACCTACCAACCTATATTGATGCAAATCAAAAAACCATCGTCCATTATTCATTTGATACCTACCTACTAATTTCAATTACTATGTAATGTAATAGTTAGGTATGAAATAGACAAAAAGAAGAAAGTTTGCTGGTTAAGTTTGATGGTCTGATCATGCCCTTAAAAAAGTGTCAGCATATTAAGAAGGACCCTATATGTATAAGTATAAAGTACCTATAGTGCGTCCAAGATAGCTCCGTGATTTTGACAGGCAATTTTAGAAAATTTTTAGGACTTTTTAAAGCTGTTTGAGCCGTCTAAACTTTATCATACGCTAAAAATATACGAGATTAATTAACAATTAACATAAAATTAAAGGTTTTAGGGCTCAAAACATTTACAGAAAGTAAAAAAATAATCGCTCTCAAACTATCTGTCAAAATCACTGAGCTATCTTGGACGCTATAGGTACTAGTATAATATAGGTTATTTATAGATTATACTAGTAGTTTTTATTTTATGTGATATAACAACAAATTACAATTTTCGGATTTTATTCCTTCACTTGTGTGAGACTTTGTTTTTTGCCAAACATAGTTATAGGTCGAGGGGAAGTGCCCTATAGGTTTTGATATGGGAGTTGCGCGTATCAAAATATGTCATAAATGGCCGTATATTTTGATTGCGGTTACTTCGAAGCTTGAATTTTTTACACCTCCAAGGGTCTGTAAATCTTAGTACCTACTTGGTATTTAATTTCAAATTGATACCTAGGTACGGAACCCTAAAAACCAATAGTTGTAGCTTGTACAATCCCACTGCAGGGCAAAGGCCTCCTCTCACGAATAAGGGTGAGAGGGAGTGGGCTAAACTCCACCACGCGGGCCCAGTGCATAGCGCAAGCTATTTTGCCTCGTCTGAAGAAAATAGCATGACTTCATATATCGAAATCGCGATAAAAAAATCAGCTGTCCCATACAAAACTGCAAACATAACTCGACTCAAATGTATGGTACAGCAGTTTTTTTTCCGTGATTCCGATATTCGTTCCATAGAGAAAGTTGTTCAGTTTGATGGTCTGGATCATCCCCTTAAAATAGTTTTGGCTAATGTTGTTAGAGTCATCCACAGGAAAGCCTGCGAATCCCGAATATTGCCGGGTTCGAATCAGGCCGTTCGTTAATCGCCCGGCGTGTTCCAGTGGCATGTTCATTAGGCCTTATCCAATTATGCGACGATCACGCTTGGCCAGACAGTTACTGTAGTGTAGACTGGACTGCTCGTAGTTGTATGAGAGACGGGTTCCATGAAACTCTCTTGACAGTTTTTAGTCCCGGGATCACAATAGGTAAGCCTTTTTTTTTGTTCTGTACCCAAACGGTGCCAACGGGACCCCTATTACTAAGCCTATGCTGTCCGTCCGTCCTAACTCTAAAGGGTTGAACCTTTTGAACTGTAACAGGTAACAATTTTCACATAATTTGTGCTTTTATTTGTGAAATGCTAATCATCACTACATAGTATAAAACAAAGTCGCTTTCTCTGTCCCTATGTCCCTTTGTATGCTTAAATCTTTGAAACTACGCAACGGATTTTGATGCGGTTTTTTTTAATAGATAGAGTGATTCAAGAGGAAGGTTTATATGTATAATAACATCCATTAAATAGTGGAGAAGTACTGTTATTTTTGAGGTTTCTAATGTGATGTCGTAAATAATTACATTTATACCGCTTACATTGCAAACGCAGGCTGAACCCTACGAGTTTTATCAAAATAATGTACTAAGTATTGTACACATTGAAAAGGTCTACAGAAAAGTCCGTGATGGTATATGTCTATCTCTTATGGATAACCCACAATAACTTTTTTTTGTCATTTACTTTTTACGACAAATAATGGCTAATTTTCGAAGCGATTTTAACCAATACAGCATTAATCCTTAACCAATTAAATACCTTGAATACATTGTTCATTTAATATAGATCTATATGACCCTTTACACCGTATGATTTAAGTGAATATTTTCGAAGATAATACAGATTTAAAAATTGCGGGACGTAGCGTTTCCAAGAAAGGAAGTAAAAATCGGAAGTAAAAATGTAGTGTATGAATTTAGATATTCCAAAGATAGCAGGAAATCTTCATGGTATAGGGAAAGGGGGATTGTTTTACTCCAAATTTAACGCGTGCGGGCCACGGGCAGTAATGAATAAATCAAAACTACTGAATCGATTTTAATCACCATAGGCTATATATTTTATACCCGTGCGAAGCCGGAGCGGGCCGCTATGTTTTTATATACAAAACGTTCACAGTTTTACTGTAGTGTATTTAGTATCAGCATTCCACCCGTGCGAAGCCGGGGCGGGTCGCTAGTAAATAATAAAAAAAGAAAAAAGTAAATAACTAAAGGTAGGTACAGTATTTGAGTCCCATCCCATACATTTGAGTCGAGTTATGTTTTCAGTTTTGTATGGGACAGATGATTTTTTTTGCGATATCAATGTTGGTCCCATTGAGTAAGTTGTTCAGTTTAATGGTCTGATAATCCCTTGAAAAACTGTCAACATAATAAGTAGGACCCCATACAGGTTGTAAGGAAAAGTATCATTAACCTTAAAACCACATACTCTACCCATCAAACTGAACAACTTTTATTATGTCAGAACAAAAAGAAAATCTGATGTTCCACACGTTTGAGTCGAGTATCATCAACCTTTAAACCACATACTCTACCCATCAAACTGAACAACTTTTACTATGGGAGCAAACCTTTCAGAACTTATTAACAGAACAGATTAATGATACTTTTCCTTACACCTTGTATATTTTAATGGAAATCTGACAAATATAAAACTCAGATTGGTTTCTAGATTGTGTCTAAAAATGTTCATTGACTTTAATTGGTTAGTATTGAAAATATAATAACCAGACTTCGATTGTATGGAGTTCGCTCCGGGGTCGGCAAAGATAAACAATAAAAAATGGTGCAGTACCAACCTTACCGACCACATTTGTATGAAATATCTGAATTTTTTATCAATTCCTGAGGTTGGCTCCATATAGTGAAAGGACAGAGTACTACAACGTGTTAATGAATAAGCGCAAAACCTCATACACCCCAACTGATTTATAACGAAATAATTAGAATTAAAAAAAGAATAATCATTATTGTGATAGTTAAAATTTAAAGTTATTCGCATTGTAAGTTTTGAGGCAAAAATGATTTGTTATCATTTCAGAAATTGATGAAAGCGATAACGTGCTCATGGATATATTTTAAGAATCTTGTTTTGGTAGTAAGTAGAGTGAGAGTGCCCGAGCGGCGAGATTGACATAGAGTTCAACAATTTTAAATTTTAAAAACCTGTTATTAAATATTTTGAAAAAAATTACCTATGTTGAAACCCTGATAATTCGATTCTGCTCTGGATTCCAAACAAACTACTTTCTAGTTTTGCGTTAATTCATTGACACGTGGTATAAGTGAAAGTAATTTTTTGATAGTCTGAATTCAAAGTTTCTGCATTGGCCTGGCTGTCCCTTACTCCCTGTATACTTTGATGTTTTATCTCCTTAAGTTAATAAAAATTTTGGTTTAATCGTTAATTTACTAACAAACTTTTAGCTTTTAACTAGCTTTAGGCCGCGACTTCGTGCGCGTGGATTACTACTTTGCCCCATTTAGGGGCCGATTTTCGAAAAATCCTTTCTTAGTGCACCCTTACATCCTCTGTAGAATATAATTATAATTATATTCCATTCATGACGTCTGTCTGTCAGTCAGTCACGGAACTCTTTTATGCATAAAGTATAGATTATTACGCACTCAGAATACGGTAACTAACTTACAATATGTACCTACGCGGGATATCCAATATTGTTTCAACGGAAAATAGAAGAATATAAAGATTCGTTTGTGAGAACTGATATTGTCCTAGATTCCAGTAAGTAGAGTGGTCTCGTAAACAATAATATAAATCGAAAGCTAGAACCAATCACGATTATAGTCGCATGAATAATGCCGATTTGTTCTACAATTATTTTTGTGGGAAAATCGTTGCTGCTATAATAATGATTCAGATTTGAGATTTAAGTCTATCTAATTTATATAAAAAGGTCCTTTTTAGGGTTCCATATCCAAAGGGGGAAAACAGGACCCTACTACTAAGCCTACGTTGTTCGTCCGTCCTTCCGTCCGTCCGCCCGTCCGTTCGTCCGTCCGTCTGTCTGTCTGTCCTACCTAATGTGTGTTATTATGGCGCATTCGCTATCAATTAATAAAATTTCAAAAAATATAAACTAAGGGTGTCTTTATACAAGAAACTAGTTTCTATCAAAGTTTTTTCTTCTTGCTCTATCATCAAAACGGTCATACATACAAGCCTCAAACTTGGTCTGATTATAGAGCAAACTCTACAGTTTAACAAAAAAGTAATAAAAACTGGCCAAGTGTAAGTCGGTCTCGCGCTAAAGGTCGCGGAGAAAACAAAATTTTTTGTTAATATGTTGTGATGTGGTGTGGTAGTAGTACGGATCCCTCGGTGCGCAAGTAGCCCAACTCGCACTTGACCGGTTTTTATTCGAATGTTAGGTGTAGGGAACGTGGCCTTACCGGTGTTTTATTCGGCTCCGCTGGATAGGTTTTAGTGGGCAGTAGTTTTTCTGGTGGCAGGAGTGGTTCGATGTAAAGGAAAGTCTTGTTTGCAGCACTGGAGGTTTATTTTAGTGATTTTTACACCAGAGTTAGTTACATGCACAAGCACAGTACCAATATGGAAGGCGGAAACGGAAATACAACTTTTTAAATTACTATTATTATTATTTTATTTTAAATGTCTTTAACGGCTATGGATACTAGTCCTATTGAGCCATTCGTTAATTTTTTTCTTTATATACTTTATTTTGATGATGGGATGATAGATGACGATGAATCTGTGGTCGAAGTCGTAAGCTCGCGCGTTGCTGCCAAAATTACCATGTACGAGTTAACTTGAACAAAAACTTATGTTCTGTTATCGTATTTATTTGAGATTCCTGTTACGTCGGTCGCAACTGTTTCGTACACAATCCGCACGATATAATGTTACAAATATCAATACTACAAATTTTTTACGAATTTCGAATACGAAGAAACACAGCAAGAGCAATGGCGCCAAGCAAACTCTTTTAATTACTACATTTTATGTTGGTGTTGCCAACATCAGGTACTTATAATAAGTTGTCGTCTGTTGTTACGATTCCTGTAATCTTGTTCGTTGTAACAATTTATGAGTCAAATATTTTTTTGCATTTGTATTTATTTAACGTAGGTACCTAGAATACGAAAACCGTCCAATTGCGTATCGGACCCCGCACAGTGTAGGGTTCTTTAGTCAATAAAAGCCGCTTGTCGCAAAGTTTTGCATGCAACAATATTTGATGTAGTAACTTTTTGAATTTAGCAATTTTTAAGTACGGTACCAGGCCTGTCTCACGCCACAGCTCAGGTACGCTTGACGGCGATCCCCACCGAGTGGTGAATGGCAATAGGTTAGGTATACCGTGTAAACTTCTTGGTCAAATCTCATTAGACTTGCCGCCATTATGTGAGTAGTCAATGAGACTTGAAAACCCTAGCGATTTCACGCTACCAGCACGTGAAAGAATGAAAGAGGGAGACTATCAAAAGGAATCTTTCATTTCTAATGATTCGGTTCATTTTTGTTTTCATGCCCGCCGTTGTGACGGTTGGTAGGTTATTCGCAAATTGTACATTAGGATGGGTGCGATTAACTTTTGCACCTTAGTGCCGTGCAGAGAGAGTCCCTATTTATCTAAATCTGTTTTCGAAGTGATCCTTCTGTACCGGTAGGTATTTATTCTGTGACGGTACTTTAAAACATGATGATCGACATTTCGGAATGAAGGCATTGTTAACCTCCAACAAGTCTAAACATTTTTTTTTCGAAACATTGTTGACTAGTGGTGCCCTCAATGTCATTTTCTAAAACATCCCAGCCAGAGGCAATCAACTTCATCTTGTTTCACTTGTTTGTTCTATCGACGTGCTACAATTAGGTTTCTGATTGTGCCAATCTCTGCGGCTTTCGAATCTGCAATTCCACGTAAAACTACGGGATTTGTGTTCAAAGTAGTGAAGCTTTAGGTTAGCAACTTTATTTTTATTATATAATTTGATATGTACGAAAGTTCCTTTATAGTTGAACCACCCTTTAGATAAGTAAATTTAATGTCTTCTGTTGTTTTAACATTTTTGTAACATAAATATCGAATCCATTTTCTTAGGGTTCCGTAGTCAAACAGGAATCCTTATGTTTTCGTCCATTCTGTCTATCTCCGCCTTAATTACCTGCTCATATATGTGCTATTGAATCGAAATTTGGCATTCATTCATCAATTTTGAATACAGATAACAGTAGGTAACCCAAAAACTGAAATTTGGTAGTTCAGAAGAAACAAACTTGCTCTCGCGATAAAAAAAAACCAGCATCCGATACGCTCTTGGCCGGTTTTATTGTATTTATGGTTCACGCTTCATGTTTTTAACCAATGTTTTAACATTCTTCTGATTCTAATTTATTTTAACTTATCATACAAACAATCGATCAGCTGATTGCATTTGGTATGGGAACTCCAAATTTTTATTGCTACGTGAATATAGGTCTCTCAGTGAATGTTGTTCAGTATCTCAGACATGTGAACAGCCATGTCCCGGAACGGGTACAATCACCCCTTCAAGTAATGCAACTGTTTACCCTAACACCCTGACTGTACATCTTCTTAACTATTATAAAAACTGTAACAGAAGTGCATGCATGCATATACTCACGACTATATTCCCCGAGGGGGTAGTCAGAGATATTCTGAAACCTCAGAACATCCACGTTTCACCAGTAGTACCGAAACTCTAACCAGTGTGACGGGGGGTGAGCCCGTCGCCACATAATGGACAGTGGGTACAATACATGCCTCGAAATTGAAGCATGCAGGTTTCCTCACGATGTTTTCCTTCACCGAAAAGCCAGTGGTGTTACAAATCGTACATAAATTCCGAAAAACTTATTGGTACGAATCGGTTTGGACGGGGATCGAACCATCGCCTCCGGCACGGCAGGCAAGGTTACTCGCCACTGGACCACCACGGCTTCCAACAGAAGACAGAACACAGAACAGCTTGTGACAGAAGTGTGTTTGTACATTAAAGATATTTACATGAAAAAGATTACGATATGGTTTTTAGGTATCTCGGACTCCAAATCAACCTTTTTTATTAGAATTTTTGTCTGTCTGTTTGTTTGTATGTTTGTAACAGCATCACGCAAAAACTACTGAACCGATTTTGATGAATTTTTGTTTGTTTGATAGCTTATGATCTGACTTAAAATCTGGTATATAATTTGTGCGGACGAAGTCGCGGGTAAACTCTAGTTAAATTTAAAATAGTAACTATGTATGTATAGTATAGCATAGGTAGGTACTCATTATCGGCCTTGGCGTTGGCCATCTTATCTACAAACAAGATTACAAATTTTCATATTATTATGAAAATTGTAGCGTCCGATACGATGGAGATACGAGTAACCTCGTACTTGAAAGTATTTTGAGTAAAACTTAGTTTCTTAGCAATAAAACTTAGACAATTTAACTATGGACGAGTTACGCGTGTAATTCTACTAACAAACTTTTCTGACACTTTTTGCGGGGGGCGAGGTAGCACCAGATCCGTAATAAACTTTGAATTTTATTCCATTACTTTAGATTCTAATGTTGATTGTTAAAAATAGTCTCGTGCATGGAACCCCGAACGCGACTAGTTTGAAGTTATTGTTCCGCAATTATAGGTCGTTTAGTGATAAGGTATAAAATTATATGCAAATGTATATGATCAATTGATCATGTAACGTGGCTTTGGAGAACTGCTATCGAAAGGCTGTTTCCTAGTTATATTGTCTAAACAATAAAAGTGTTTGGTCCGGAAATTTATAGCATTATTGTCAAGCTAATCTAACCTTTATTCCTATAGCCGTAATTGCTCAACTGCAAAGCACCATCTAAGGCGTATCCATTCAATTTGGGTAAATGTCACCGTACAATAACGGACCGAACAAAACGGGCGTGCGTGATTGTACCTTGTTAGCTCCGTCGCCCTTCAGGGAGGTTTGATTTTCCCATTGATTCCCTATCAATAATGCATTACGTTTTAAGGGAGATTAAATAAAAAGAAAAACCGGTCAAGTCCGAGTCGGGCTACTCGCCCGAGGGTTCCATACCACAACACCACACAACATATCAACTTACAAAAAAGTTTTGTTTTCTCCGGGACCTTTAGCGCGAGACTGACTCACACTTGGCCCGATTTTATTATTTGTTGTTATACTGTAGAGTTTGGAGTTTGCTCTATAATCACACTAAGTTTGACGCTTATATGTATGTCCGTTTTTACGATAGAGCGAGTAGAAAAAACGTTGATAAAACTAGTTTCTTGTATGAGGGCCCCACTTAATTTTTAACTTTTTGTCATTTTTCGTTAGTTAAAATTTCGACTGTTTAGCGGTTAAGATTTAAAAGTTACAGCCTTAAATAGGTAGGACAGACAGACAGACGGACGGACAACGTAGGCTTAGTAATGGGTCCCGTTTTCACCCTTTGGGTACGGAGCCCCAAAAAATTTCCGTAAGCACTCACTATTTATGGTTGGTACTCGAAGAGTTTCATTGACTGCATTCCCCTTTCAATAAACGTTTATACTTTATCGTGAAAGTATTTGTTTTGCATTAATTTGAGATTTGAATTTAAGTCTCTTTAGCTAACCTTTTCTTCTTATCGTGTGGGCAGCAATCCCTGGAGTTTTTTCAGACCGCCTTACGGCCTCTGACGTGGTTTTTATGTAACGACTACTACCACGAGAGATAGTAGTCGGGACCAACGGCTTAACGTGCCATCCGAAGCACGGAATCATCTTTCTTTTCAGACAATCAGGTGATTCGGCCTGCAATGTCCTAACCAACTGGGGAAAAATGCACAAAGTGACATATCACTAGGTGTCCCCCGTGGGAATCGAACCCACCACCTCCGTGTCAAGAGCCCAATGCTCTTAACCATTAGACCACGGAGGCAGGCTAACCTTTTAACCTCGTGGCATTTGATAACATAGGCGCCCTAATTGCAGAGTTGACAATTTCATACAAAACAACTTTTGTATGAAATTGTCAACTCTGCAATGCCCTATGCAAATGGAAACCTAAAATTTTACGTTTCTAGGTCAAACGGGCTGGGCATGATGTGTGAGTCTTGAGTCAGGACCTCAGAGGAAGGATCTCCATAGAGTCCGCATAAATTTACGATTGTAGTTAGTCTCTTTTGTCTTATGACGTACCTTTGATAGTAGAAGGAGATGGAACTATAGATATTTGTTTATGCGGCTGTCCACTTTTTTTTGAGCTAGTGTATGTGAAAAATGACCGTAAACATAAGGCCATATGTCACTTGGTGCCTTTTGTCCATACTACTTGACACCACACACTCAAACCTAAACGTCAAAAAAGTGGACACTTTACAATTGGTATTGCTCACTCTATTAGGTATAATCTCTTTGGTTAGGACACCTGTCTCTGTAGGTATCTACATTAGATACCGTAAGGATACCGTCCTCTTCGTTATTTATTTATGCTTAGGTAAGTCAACATCGTTATTTACGCAAGGTATGTGATGTTATAAATATGTTGTTAATTCTAAGTGGATGAAGTGGTCTGGAAATTCAAATAGCATTGAAGATAATTGCATAATGTTCCTTTTAGATTTGAATCAATCATCTATAATTATAAATCCTTTCTCCTGCCATGCCATATCAACACCACAGTATAAGAAACATACAGTACGGACACTCACTGTCCCCCACCAATTTTAGCCTCACTCCCGCTTGTTAGCAGGCGTGGCTGTAAATGTAGGCAATGGCGTATTCCTGTTTCGTTCGCACTCACTTTGTATCACACATGCTTACTTCTTCTTGTAAATTCTTCGCGTTTGTATGAAATGACAGCTTAGTGTCCAAGGTGTGCCTAGACCATGGATTTGTAACCAATGAATCCATAACCTCCTTCTAAGCATGGAAACACGAAAATTGACAATGGCGGTTGGTAAAGTTCGTCCTTCTTTCGTACGTCGATGTTTCTGATTTTACGTTTGTCCCTTTTTATCAATTTTCATTATTGGATTAGAAAGGGACAAACTTGACGTCAGAAACAACGGCGGGAATTTACGAAAGAAGGACGAACATTACCGCACTCCAAGGAGTATTTTCATATTTCATTCACCGCTTGAAAGGCAGTCTGCACTCCAGGTACAGACAATACCTATTCCAACTTTCTAGCCTAGACCACACCCGGTCACTGCCTACAAAAAACAGAGATTGACAAGATGACCTCAGCATATGCGGAACGGAGTCTAGGGCTACGACAACTTTAGCTGCGCGCGTACATGACTTTTTCGTAAATAAAACGCATTAAACCCATTTATTCAAAAAAAGAGTTTTATCCTTTGTCCTGAAATTTTATTCTCTTTGTTTCGAAAACATAAATTCTAGCATGTCAATTGTCGTGTCAGTCTAGGCTACACAGGTAACCGCCAAGATAACCAGAGGGCAATAGAGGGGGTGAGGTAAAAAGTTGGTAGGAGGCAGGGAGTGTCCACACTGTATGTAGTATACAACGTGTTAATGAATAAGCGCAAAATATCATACACCCCAACTGATTTATAGCAAAATAGTTAGATTGAAACAATAATTTTATTATTTTGATAGTTAAAATGGTTTTCAACATTTTAAGTTTTCAGGAATAAATGATATGTAATCATTTCAGCAATGAATGAAAGCGCTAGCGTGCTCGTTGATACATTTTAAAATCTTGTTTTGGTAGTAAGTAGGATGAGTGTAACCGTGCGGTGCGTGCGTTCGTAAATTTTAAATTTTACAAACAAATTATGTAATATTTTGAAAAAAAAAATCCTATATTGAAAACATGATAATTCGATTCTGTTCTCGATTCGAAACAAACTACTTTCTAGTTTTGCGTTAATGGTATTTCAATTAATTTATTCAAATAAGTAAAAACATCAATCACAAAAATATAGCGGTCAGCACAAGCTTCGTCAATAACACAGATACACAAATAAACAGACATAAATCAGCAACAAGCTTCGTCAAAACATTGATAAACACGCTCAGTCAAATAACCCGCCCCTTGTCGAACCTGGTGCAAAGGAGCCCAAAACGCTAGCAGCGTTGCCACGCTGAATTGCAATCGCTAGCCTCTGCACCAGAAACGACCCAGAACGCGGATCACAATTTCGCTCCCTCAGCCGACGGCCAATCTCCGCAACGAAGGTCTTTGCCTCGGCACCCCAAACCCCCGTGGACTCAACGGCGACTGGAACAAAAAGATAATCGGCCACCAGGGCCGAATACGTGTCCCACTTCCTAACGGCAGCCAGCTCCGCAGCTGCTCCAGGTGTTCGCGACGTGCGACTTAGGTAGCTGGTGGCGAAAGTGCTGACGCACGTTGCGTCCCATAAAAGGCACTTGCCTTTCTGCCAGGGCACCAAAGTTAAGCCATCCGGCCTCTTGCCGTCGGTACGGCTGAGGCCAGGTGGCTCAAGCACGCACGGGACGTTGGCAGACACGAGAGCCCTCCTGACGATATCATTGAGGGCATGGTGGCGAGGAAACCTTCCCGAGCAGCGACGGCAACTTAAAGCATGGTGCCCATTGGCCTCCACCATGGAACCGCAGATGCATCTATGAGGTTCACATACATTGCTGCCCAAGCGGAGTCCCACAGCCACACGCAGCGAGTCGCTGTCGAGGAGGGTGCCCATATGTGGTGAAGGCACCGCATGCAACCACGCCCCCGATTCAGGTTGCGATACCGCCCTGAGTCTTGCCAAGTCTGGCCCGGAAGCCTCACCCATAAGGCGGTCGAGAGCACACTTCGCTCCGAGGTCGTCCCAAGATCGCTGCACACACAGGTCCTCAGGCGCGCCCGCACCCAGGCCCAGAGCCTCCCAAGCCGCCAACGCATCCTCCGCAAAAGGAATGCTCAAATGGTTACCATCAAAACGTAAAATCTTAGTAACCAAATTAGCAACCCCATGCACCGATGACAGAAATGCTGGAAGGCTCACATCCCGCGCCCGACGCACGCCCAAGCCCCCGTGACGGATCGGCAAGGCCGCCTGGCCCCACTGACTCTCGCTGAGGGAGACGTTCAGGATGCTCTCGACCGTGAGCTTAAGGGTGTCGTCAAAGCACGAGACCTCCCCTGGGAACATCCATGTCGGAGCTGTCCGCAAAAGGTAGGTAACCTTTGGGACAGCAAAGCACATGCGCAAAAGTATTAGCGCGACATGGGCGGAAAGGTTACCTAGGCGCTCCCGGGAAAAATTCAGCATCTGCTTGCGAACCGCAATAGCCTCCGGGACCGCCTCCGGAAATATGGGCGACCCAAGAAGAAAAAAAGAGTTCACAGTAAGTTTCCTGATGCCAGGAAGTATGAAATTGATACGCGCAAATGCTGAATCCGACCCGGGGCCACAGGGGAAAAACTCGCACTTACCCATGTTAGCAACTAGCCCCAGCTCACCGAGACGCGGCAGCAAAGAGATTAGATCCTGCTCAACGACCTCTGGCTTGCCCCCAATGGTACCATCGTCCAAGTACCACAGGTTCAAAGGCGACCTCAGCTCCAGTATAGCCCCGTGAATGGCGAGGCTGAAAACGAGCGGACCTAGAGGGTCTCCCTGCTGCGCCCCTACCTGGGAGAGAATAAGCTCTCCGTCAAAAAACAGGTTTGACGGGCTATCGTAAACCTGATGCAAGAAAGGGTAGAGGGAGGGGATCCTATTCCTGACTTCACTTAATAATACGTCCCTCTCCAGGGTATTAAAGGCGTTGCGAATGTCCAATTTAACTAATACGCAGTCCCTGTTGGCGGCGTCCATAGCAAAAGCACGAGTGGCGTGGATCGCCGCCTCACAGCCCAGACGCGTCCCAAAACCCAGCTGTTGAGGCTGCAAGTAGCCAGACAACTCATCCCTAACGGCGCGACAGGCAAGCTTTGCCGCCAAACGACGGAAAGTGCTACCAACTGCTATCGGCCTCACACCACCATCCTTCTTAGCAAGAGCACAGAGCGATGCCCCATACAAGAAGGGACATACGTCCTTGTTTAGTTGGCCGCTAAGCAAAAAATTGGTAAGCCTTGTCAAGCACGCCAACAACCGCCTCCCATTATCGCCGGCCGAAACAGACGTTAGCTCCCTCAAGTGACCCGGACGAATACCATCCAAGCCCCCCGCCGAACCGCTGTTAAACGCCCCGAGGGCCCAAGACACATCCTCTACACTGACTACTAGGGGCGAAAAAGAATGATCCGGAGCAGAAGGAAAGGAGAGCAGACGCGAGGGTGGAGGATGTTTGGACTGCAGAGAAGCCAGTGTCTCTGGGCCCGACTGAGCCAAAGAGTCCTCAGACACCAGCAGCCGAACTGCACCCCTCAAATCCCCTTCGTGCACCTTCGACTCAATAGTCCTAATGACCGAGCGAGACCCCGAGGGCGCCACAGCCCCCCCCACTGAGCCGACATCACGACCGATATTTGACTTCACCTTCTGCGTATAATTGCCCGTGCCAGCCCGATCCGGAGTCCGCAAGGACGAATACGCAAAGGAGAGGAGAGAAAACCACTCCTCCACACCGTTGGATCCGACGCACTTGTCGATTACGTCACACAAACTCTCTGCAGCCAAGCTGCGAGCCCCCTTGGGAATGTGACGCAAAACGGGAATTGTTTTTTTGAAGTCAGCCAGATCCAACAAGCAGGAGCGTCGTGGTTGAGACTGTGCCAGCGACACAGCGCGGTGGACAAGACGCGAGGGGCCTGGAGCCTGCGAGGAGCCAGCACGTACCGCATCCTTGTGCATACGACCAACGTGCGTCCTAAGGCCCCGAGCCACGAAGAGACGTGAGGAGCCTGGGCAGTAAGGGCACGTCGACTTGGGAGCTTCAGACATCACAAACAGGTTGAAAATATGTCATAAAAATCCATTAAATAACTATTATTAAAACATTATAAAAAAAATAATAAAATTATAATAAAATAAAAATAATCAAAACAAATATTAAATAAAAATAATCCTAACAAATATTAACAAATTGTAAATAAAAAAATTATTAAGCGTCAAAGTTGCCCAGAACGCAGCAGAAGCAAGCAGAGTGAGCACATACCCCCCCCGCCCCAGCACGCACTAACAGCATAAAAGGCGCAAGCAGCGATAATAGCACCCGGACACAGCAGCCCGACGACCACACGACGGCACCGGCTCAACACCCCCCACCGCACCCGGCGAGCGATCACACCAACACACCCGCGCAGGCGATCCCCGTAGCACCTCGTAGCACGCGTAGCAAAAGTGGGCGGAGCGTAGCTCGCGTAGTCGGCCCGTAGCAGCGCGCCGTCGCCCACCATCGGAAGACTACGGCTGTTTCCGTGGTAAGGTCACTGACCGGTGCGCAGGAGCCGATCCGCGCGCCGTGTGTTAGCAACCGATGTTGACGTAGGTCGGGAATCCAATTTAAAACACTGCTGAATATATTTGGCTATATCTTCCGACCCCGAATATGGATTCAAAAACGGTTTGCACCACTGACTAGACCGATACGTCCTCTTTTAAAAGACTCCTTTTTTCACGTTTAGGATACACTTTTAGGTATTAAACTAAATCTATTTCGCGGAGCGATTTAAAAAACACCGTTGCTGCTATGCGCGCGCGTGCGCGTAAATTCATTAACACGTTGTATACTCTTTCTTATGCTGTGCCTAGACTGTGCCCAAGTTGCCACAGACAAATAAAACGCCATTTCACTTTCAAAACGAGCTTCCTTTCACGTCATTTCCACGATATAATTCACGGAAATAATTTCAACTGAAATATGACGAAAAAATATGTCACATAGTTACCTATAACGAGAAGTATTAACCCAGTTTCGTTTCGCTCGTCATATCGGGGACATTTCTCATTTCAGATGTCAATTCTGCGATGTGAGAGTTATCCTTAACATGACTGTTGAATAATACAATAGCCAGTTTGCATGACAAGTGAAGACGTCAAGCGACAGAGCCAGGTGCCTGTATCCCAGGTAATGACTTCTAATTCTAAAGGTTCCCCTTTGAGCTTAGATGGTACTATTTGGCTTAAGTATGTCAAAGGCGTGTCTAGGAATGAATTGCGAGATCAGAGGAGATTAGTACATAAGCTGTAATTAGTATTTTTCTTGCTTTTTAGGGTTCCGTACCCAAAGGGTGAAAACGGGACCATATTACTAAGCCTACGTTGTCCTTCCGTCCGTCCTACCTATTTAGGGCTGTAACTTTTGAACCGTAATAGCTAGACAGTTGAAATTTTCACCGAACATGCGTTATTACAACTGATTTATTAAACAAATAATAAAATGCCAAAAAATTTAATTTAAGGGACCCCTCATACAATAAACTAGTTTTTATGGACGTTTTTTCTTCTCGCTCTATCGTAGAAACGGTAATACATACAAGCGTCAAACTTGGTGTGATTATAGAGCAAACTCTACAGTTAAACAACAAATAATAAAAACCGGCCAAGTGTGAGTCGGTCTCGTGTTAAAGGTCCAGGAAAAATAAAAGTTTTTATTATATTATGTTGTATGGTGGTACGAAACCCTCGGTGCGCGAGTAGCCCGACTCGCACTTGACCGGTTTTATTTAATAGAGGAGAGGAGAAAGAGGGCTTGGGCTTCAAGAAAAAAAGTCAATCGG
The DNA here is from genome assembly GCA_963924505.1 of Agonopterix alstromeriana. Lineage (NCBI taxonomy): Eukaryota > Metazoa > Arthropoda > Insecta > Lepidoptera > Depressariidae > Agonopterix > Agonopterix alstromeriana. The sequence continues at coordinate 9,500,827 of OZ004662.1, read as the reverse complement.
TGTGATAGGTAGATATTTGCAAATGTATAACTGTACACAACAAAACAATAATGCTGCATTTATTACTGTGCATTGAATACGGCTGTGCTCTGTCAAGACGAGCGAAACGAGTTTTTTTACATCAGTTCTTTAACTCGATCGTTATGCAATATGGATATCATGCTAGCTATTCTTAAGGGGATATAATTCGGAGCGCGCTCCATACAAACGTACTATGGTGATATTTTCAATACTAACCAATTTAACTCAATGAAATTTTGCTGAAACAATCTTGAAACAAATATCTATGCTTGTATGGAGTCAGATTTTCGTCAAGATATACAGTTTCAATGCTAGGATTAATTTAAGATTTGTATGGAAATCTTTGAGGCACTGTAACTTTAAAACTATACTTTTTAACGAAAATCGGACTCTATACAAGCATAGAAATTTGTTATTAGATTGATTCTGAAAAATTTCATTGAGTTTAATTGGTTAGTATTGAAAATATCACCATAGTACGTTTGTATGGAGCGCGCTCCGAATTATATCCTCTTAAGGTTGAGAGGCCATTACTAGAAGTTAGTTATTTATATCCGCGAACCCCTCTATCCGTCACCAGTTAAAAAATACAGGGTGTAAAATTAAATGCGTTACAGATAAAAGAGGGTGCTTCAGACCATCAAACTGAACAACTTTCGCTATGGAGCCATTAGCGAAAAAATGACTACTCCATACAAAATAGCAACGAAATTTTAAGGCTATTTTGCATTACAGAAACAGAGACTTGAAACACTTCCTCTCACTTATTCTTAAAACAGCTTTAGTAACGTCCAAGATATGTCGGATAGTAAATGCATCCAATAAATTAATTACATTTGGTAATCAGAATTGGCCAGAAAGCTAAATAGGAATCGGAAAATCTCGTCGTCCTTATTTGGAATGAAGTATAGGTAGATGGGTACTTGATTCAATTGTACGGAACAAATGTTTTTTTTTCACGATTTAGATGTTTGCTCAATAGTGAAAGTTGTTCAGTTTGATGGTCTTTAGCACCCTATTCAATAGGTCTTTGTTAAAATCCGGATATCCCACTGAATGATTCGAGTCCCAACTTAGAATTTTCATTGACGCTGATTAAATACATCATACTACCTATTTCTTCCTTTTCTACTACTCTTAGGGCCTGTTTCACCACTTTTGGATAAGTTCCTGTTAGCTTATCTGACAGCTCATTTAACGTATTTTGTATGAAGAATATGTCAAATGAGCTGTCAGATAAGCTAATAACAAGAACTTATTCGGAGGTCGTGAAACAGGCCCTTATCTAAAAACTATTATAAAACTGTAACAGATAATATGTGTCTTGAAGATATTTACAAGAAAAAGATTACGATATGGTTTTTAGGTGTACGTGACTTAATATTATCAATATTTTTTAGACTTTTTGTCTGTTTGTTTGTTTGTTCGAGCATCACGCAAAAATTACAGAACCGATTTAGATGAAACATTTTTTGTTTGATAGCTTATGATCTGACGTAAAATCTGGTATATAATTTTTGCGGACGAAGTCGGGGGAAATTCTAGTAATATTATAAAATGTGAAAGTTTGGATATTAGGTTACTTTATCATTCATTAACGTCTGAACGGATTTGGATGATATTTGGCACAGATATAATATGATGTTCTAGACATATGAAACTCTTTTGAAGTCATACAATTTGTAGATGAAGTCGCGGGAAAAAGGTAGTCATTAATAAAGTTTAATAAGTACCAAGTGGAGAGGTGGCAGATCACAATCACTATGTTATAGTGGGTAAACGTTTCTGCACTGTCAGTCAAAATATCTTTAACGCGAAGTTCGGTCGAGCTCGTAGTTAGAAGTTATTCCTACGGATAAACTCTGTATCTTCTATATCTATAGGTACAATACTTACTGCACTGTACGTATTCTTTTTCGGATCAGTTACTTCTAGCCTAGATAGGGAATTATATTATGCTCTCTACCTTACATTGAACAGAAATGCGTTATACGTCAGAAGCCTTTTCGAATTCCTACAGCTAAATCCATACTAGCATAATATCACGATGAGATGTAGAATATGTACAAGCATAATATTGGAGTAGCAATTTTTCTTTCAATATTTATGAAACTGTAGTGTCCTCTAAATGATAAAGAAGACTGTAGCTTTGCAAAACGTTCTCCTGAAATGAGTTTATATTTTCCATTAGTCACAGAGGCTTATGGCGAAATTGGAAATCGAGGTTATTACAATAAAAATGGGATCAAATTAAGGGTTTGTGTGAACAGGATACTGAAAATAAACGTAGGCTATATGCAGAGGACCGTTTCGCAATAGGGTGTTTGTGTCAGAGTGGCGTGAAGGGAGTTGCAGGTCGGACGGTGGTGCGGAGCAGCGCCGCGTCGATACGCGCACCGGGCTGACGTCGCGGCGGACCGCGCGCCGCCGCCGCGCACCCCCGCGCGCCTCACTGCCCACCTCCGCGCCGACCGCCGTCGCGACGCACGTCACCCTCGTCACCCTCGGCGACGCAGCACGCGAACCCCGTGTCTAGGACGACACTTTGTACATAAATAGTGACTGTTCGATACCTTATAGTGGAATTACCCAAGACGCAGTTACAACTATTGAGTGATACTAAATCTATGTGGGATACGAGTGAAAACAAACACATCGGAATAATCGCGCAGGCGCGCCGTTCGAGAACATGATGAGAGCGGCCATCTTGGCCGAGGACGCACTTTCGCCTCGCCCCAGCCTCAGAGTCTAATTCTGAAACCTAGAGATAGCCCGAGGGAGAATGTGTCGCGGTCGAGGCTGTGCGGCGGGCGTCCTCTGAGCCTGCACCGCGTCGGTATCGATCGCGTGGAGCGCGATGGCGCTCGAGTGAATGCGGACATCGGGACGGCGCCGCAGCCCCCGCAAGCGAGCGGAGCGCCCGGCCAGTGATAGTGCTAGAGTGGTCGCGCGGCATGTGAGACAGCGTGTCGAAGTCGCGAGGGCGCGCGGGCGGCGGCGGCTGACCGCGCGCCATGGGCGAGGAGTACGCGCGTTCGCCATGCGAGCGTTTCCCGGCGGCGGGCGCGTTCAGCGTGGCGCCGCCGGAGCGGCTCAGCCCGCCGCCGCCCGCGCCGCTGCCGGACCGCTTCTCAGCATCTCCGCGGCGGGTGCGCCGGTGCGCCGAGGCAGAGCGCGCGCGGCGGCCGCGCTACGTGCCTCCGGCGGCGCACGTGCCGGTGGAGCGCTACGTGCCGCGGCCCCCGGCGCCGCTGCGTCCGCCGCCGCCGGTGTACTGCTCGCTGGCGTGCCGACCACCGCCGCCGGCGCCGCGCAAGTGTTGCGGGCCCGCCTGCCGCGAGGACATCGCTGGCTCACCGCCGCCGACGCGCTACGTGGAATATGTCGGGGCTGCGGCGGCGCGCCGTCTGGCCTGTACGCCGCCGCCGCCACCGCCGCCTGGACTTCAGCTGCCCTGCGAGCCTCAGGAGCCGCCTTGCTGCGTGCAAGCTCGCAGGCGACCCCAGCCTCCACATGATTGGTAAGTCCTCTACCTCTACCATGCGTATGCCTGTTTCCATGTCTATACTAAGCTCAACATTTTCTACTCTCTATATAGGCCGATACCTAGTATCAAAACAAACCAAGTAATGAGGGCTAGATCAAAATAAATATACAGCTTTTCAAAATGTACGCTCTGATTTAGAAAACATTCAAAGTAGGAAAGTAAAACTACGCACTTTAAATTGCAAAGCGTATTAATAAACGAGGTAATCATAAATCTAAGTGTTTCAATCTCGTTGAAGGTATAGTAATTGAAGGTGTGTCGATGGCTGATTCATAACAAAATTAAAGGGTTTTAACGATTGAGGACGCGGCGCGATGGAAGCTGGCCTGTTATAATTGGTTAATATTTCGTGGGCGGTTTGATAACGTGTGATTGATGGCGGATTCCACAAACGAGCAACTCAGCATCAAACGAGTCGCGTCAATCAAACCGATTATGATTTTATGATATTGGTTGACTATTATTGGATACTTTTACAGGGTCCTTTTTAATATGCGGACAGTTTTTGAGGGGGATGATCAGACCAATAAACTGTACAACTTTTACTATGGGACCAACACCGAAATCGGGAATAAAATGAGCTGTCCCATACATTTGGCTCGAGTAGGTTTGCAGTTTTTATGGAACATCTGATTTGTTTTGGCGATTTCGATGATGGTGCCATAGAGAAATTTGTTCAGTTTGACGGTCTGATCATAAAATTAAAAACTGACAGCAAATTAAGATGGATAATTGAGAGTGTTGGGCACCTTTCATGACATTATTCTGTAAGTTAACATATCGGTACTAAACTAAAGTTCCAGTATTTATAAATAACATAATGGAGAACACATATATCTTACCTAGTCGATCTTGCTGTGGCTTTTGATGAGTTCCAAACTCATTGTAATAGGCAGCCAAATAATTAAAGGAATTCTTACGAAAATTGAGAATACCTAGTCTATTAGAATTTAATTAGAGTCGGCTCTCTGTCTTTCAACAGGAAACTTTTAATTATTTACCTAGATATGTACCTACTATACATAATCCTAAGATAAGTATACCTATATACTACATACATAGGTACATAAACTCACGCCGCTGTCCCATGTCTTATATACTATGTAGGTATATTATATATTTAAGCGTTTTATACAGGTGTTAGGGCAGACAGTTGTACAGGGTGTAACAAAACACCTTAGTAATATTTAAAGGGATGGTTTAGACCATCAAACTGAGGAACTTTCACTATGGAGGAAACATCGCAAAAAAAATACCTGTCCCATACATTTGAGTCGAATTGATACAGCAGTTTTGTAAGATACAGCAGATTTTTAAAAAAAAATCTCTTTACCTGATAGATAATGTTGCTCAGTTTGATGTTCTAAAGTCTAAACCACCCATTTAAATATTACTAGGGTTTTTTGTTACATCCTGTATTACTTAAATAGGTGATTGTACTCATGATACTGACCAATTTACCCCAAGAAACATAAGGAAAATTCGAAAAAAAACTACTTTTCATACAAACGTACGATCAGCTGATTCCATTACGGAAAGTCCGACATTTTTTTTGCGAATTTCCAGAAGGCTTCTTAGTGCAAGTTGTTTAGTATCGTGGGTACAAACAATCACTTCTAAAGTAATGCAACTATTTACCCTAACACCCTGTATATTATACGATGTGTAGCACACAATTTATTTTGTAATACTTTTGCTTCAAAGCTCTTAAAAGTTGGCAGAGACAAAAACGGCTTTACTTTACGATATTGCGTCGTGAATTTGTTCAAGCGTAATTGAGGTATGCTCAAAGAGTTAGCTATCGGGAGTCAATTGTGTATCGAAATATTTCATCATCCGTCATCAAAAATCGTTTGACCCATCGAGTGATTGATGAAATTGATGATTTGAGATCTACAAGGTGTTACAAAAGTGAAAATAAACATTAAAAACTTTTAAGAGGGTTGATTAGACCATCAAACTGAACAACTTTTACTATGAGACCAACATCTAAATCGCAAAAAAAAATATCTGCTGTCCCATACATTTAGCTCGAGTAGATTTGTAGTTTAGTATGGAACATCAGATTTTTTTTCGCCATTTCGATGTTGGTCCCATGGTGTAAGTTGTTCAGTTTAATGGTCTAAACCACCCCCTTTAATGTTTATTTGTATTTTTGTAAGACCTTGTACACAGGGTTTTAGGGTAGACAGTTGCATTACTTAAATGGGTGGTTGTACTTATAATACTGAACAATCTTTCAAAAGGAACAAAGGAAATTCACAAAAAATATCGATGTTTCATACAAATTTTCGATCAGCTGATTGCATTTAGTATGGATACCTACACCCAAAAATTTTTTTGCTAATATTCTTAGGAAACGTTCCTCAGTACCATGTGTACAAACAACCCTCAAAGTAATGCAACTGTTCACCCTAACAATCTTATAAAGTCGGTAAATAATATTTGACATACATCTTTTGAGAGTTAGGCACGATTTATACAGAAGAGACGTGTGGCGGTGGCGGATAGTCAAAATAACACAATTACGAACCTTATAGTACATAGCATAGCGTCGTTTGGACAACTACGCCCAGGCGACGCCACCTTTACGACAAAAACGACGCTATGCTACGTACTATAAGGTTTATATTGTGTTACTTAGATTATCCGCCACCGCCACACGTCTCTTCTGTATAACTGTATTGTAGTTCACTGGTTACGCGGTTATTATTTAATCTAACTATTAAACATTTTAACGGGATTTTATCACTTTTTTGGTGTATTTGAGTTCCCGATATTTTGGCGGCCTTATGCAAATGCAAACGAAAAAGAAACTAGTATTGCCATAGGTATTACGACACTTATCTACGAGTTTCTTTGCGTATTAATACGATAAGATATGGGTGTGTCAACTTCTAGTTCGACCAAATTACTCGTGGCAATAAGTGTATTTTTACAGCAAGTTAAATTTAACTTTTGTTTATTAAAATAAAAATTGAAAAGTGATTGATTAATGAGTGAGAATGGTTATAAATTGTGTCAGAAAACCGGGATAATTTTTTAGGTTATGGAGAAAAAAACGTGAGTTATTTTTTCAGCTCTTTGTACGACAATATTGTGTTTTCAGATTCCGATTTATTTTTTTGTCAAAATGTAATTAGTGCATTACATTTGGTGTTAATATTTTGTAAAAGTTGTGATACATTTTGTCGTTTAGGGGTACACATTTTTGCTGTGTAGCAACTAGGGTAATAAACATTATTTTGTTTTTATTGTTTCTGTTAGCATGGATTTAAAGTTATGTTTATTTTTTTGTGTTTTTATTTTTTTAATCTTGCGTAACTATATCAATTCTTATAAAGCACTGTTTCCAAATTAATAAAATCATGACTCACAAAAAATATGAATCACCTCATAGGTTATCACGTTCAAAACTGTTTGAGATAATCTCAGTCAAAGTCTTGTTCTCATCTGTGTTGGTTCCGTCTTTTTCATTCTTGTCTAATATCAAATTTTATTTATGTACTAGAGTTAACCCGCGACTTCGTCCGCACAAATTATATACCAGATTTTAAGTCAGAACATAATATATCAAACAAAAAAGTTTCATCAAAATCGGTTCATTAGTTTTCGCGTGATGCTCGCACAATCAAACAAAAATTCTAAAAAACGTTGATTTGGAGTCAGGGACATCTAAAAACCACATCGTAATCTTTTTTTTTAATTTCTTCAATGTACAGACACACTTCTGTTACAGTTTTATAATAGTTAAGACTAGTGGTGCCCCCGTCTTCGTACATAGGGTACGCGCAGTTTACTTAATTACCCGCGGGGATGAAATCTTGAATTCATGCAATCATTAAATAGTCTATGCGCAATCATTTTCTGATTGAGTGAAACGATTGCTATGAAGTAAATACTTAGGTGGCTTGCACCAAACCGTATTTAGGCTTAAACATGTTTAAATATGATGCTGTCAATCTGTCATTAGTATGAGGTAGTAATTATAGTACTCTATGGTATGAGAAACAAATGTTTATGCTTGTATGTTGCCCGATTTTCGTTAAAACATATAGTTTCAATGCTAGGATTAATTTAAGATTTGTATAGGAATCTTTGAGGCACTATAACTTTACATTTTAACGAAAACCTGAAAACATACAAGCATAGAGATTAGTTTCTAGACTGTTTCTAAAAATAAAATGACTATAATTGGTTATTATTGAAAATATAACCAGACTTCGTTTATATGGAGCGCGCCAAAAGTACTTGACCGATACCCTTAACAGAGAAAAATAAATATAACATCGATCACTTACATCCTTCATTTCATGCCTAATTCTTTTTCAATGATTTTGAATGCACTAACACGCAAAATTTTCAGTAAGTACGTATTATTATAATTGTATAAATATACTCCTAATTATAGAAGGAGACGAAACATTCAGATACCTTTAGGACTATAATCACCCATTATAGTGGGTTGATTAGATTTTACTGCAAATATACTTCTAAACAAACTGAAACAGACGAACGTGAAGAACGTAAACTATTTAGTATTTTTTTATGTGTATTTTTGATATATACTAGTATTTTTAGAAATGTTAAAATAAGAATCTTTCTCAAATTTGAATAGGTATACTTATAGTATTCAAACATGTAGTTTTAATGCATGCATATGCTCACGACTATATTCCCCGAGGGGGTAGTCAGAGATATTCTGAACCCTCAGAACATCCACGTTTCACCAGCAGTACCGAAACTCCGTCCAGTGTGACGGGGGGTGAGCCCGTCGCCACTTATAATGGACAGTGGGTACAATACATGCCTCGAAATTGAAGCATGCAGGTTTCCTCACGAAAAGCCAGTGGTGTTACAAATCGTACATAAATTCCGAAAAACTCATGTAGTACATGTACATGTCGTTTTACTATGTATTATATATATCGTATCATTGAACTTCTGTTATTAATTTATTCCCAGATTCTGAAAGGTGGTACAAATGAACTCAACATAATGTAAAGCCGTTTGAACAGAATCGAGACATATTGATAATTTATGTAATTATGTTTTTGGAAATAGCAGTAACTCTCATATTTTCTCGCTAGCTCCTAGTACAATTATTAAAAGTCTACAAATTTTTATCACTGGATTTCACACACTCTACAGTTTCAAACCATCTTCTTGATCTTCATCTTCGATCCATTCTAAGCCGGAATTAAACGGCACTTTTTAAAAAAGCATGCCAAAGTAGAGCAACGTAGGTAGTCCCCAGCGAAAGTTGATGAACCTCAATTTTATTTCTAGAATGATGTTCAAAAGTATACATCAAGTTACTTTGCCTGTACTTAGACTGTGCCTGACTATACTTAGAATATCATACACGTGGTACACTTATTTTACTTTTGCCCTTTGCGTTTATAACCTCATACCTACATGCGGCTGTGGTTATTTATTTCTGACATTCGTATTCCAAAAGGTAAATTAGATTTAGGATTGGTTGGATATTTGAAATCAAAAAGCACTCGACTCGTTTGACCAAGTTTGCTGGTCTTTGGTATGTCATGTCTGTGTCTGTGTTATGTCAGTATGCGTGCTAGGTAGATAGGTGGTAGATAGGTGGTAATTTTTGTAGCCAGGTGACCGTTTTTTTTGTTGATTTGAAGGTGATTACAGTGAGTTTACATTTTTTAGAGGAATTAATCCTAGTGATATTCGGTGTTCAGCGAACACTATAATAGTAAAATATTAAAAAAAATGTAACATTCCTTAGATAACTTTAATAAACTATAACAATAACACCTGTAACTAAATAAAAATCCAGTGTTGATAAAAAATTGTCTTTTCTATTTTAGTGTTGGTATAAAAGTTGAAAAAAAGCGAATTATTTTCATTGACTTATTCTTAATTCATCTTTATTTTATTTACAAATAGGTATTTCGTTTTTTATTACAGTTCCATTTAAGATTTAATTAATACTTAGACTGGAACTATTAATAGTTCTGTTTTAACATTTCTTTTTTGTCCATTTACTACTTAAAATAATATCACGTCACAATATAAATCAAAAAAAATTCCTTACGTGGGCTAAAAACTAAAGACAGGCCAGGTAACAAAAAATTATCCTAAATAAGTCGGTAAGGTGCGTGATTTATCGATGGCGTTACAGCGTTAGCCACTGAAAAACTAGCGGAGCAAAACAAGCGAATAAGGAAGATAAATGAATGAACCATTTTGAGCACACCCCATTTGTACAGGAACCAGCTAAAAGCAAATTTGTTTTGGTACATAAAACTGCGCAGGAATTAAAGTGGTTATATTTTTGTGAACGGGTTTTATCAATACTCTACCACTACCAGTATTTTGTTAAATAACCAGCTGTTGTCTGCGACTTCTTATGCGTTTGACTATAAAACAATATCCTGTGTAAGTACATCAAAAGATTGAGCAATATTCCATCGAGCCGTACTAATTCATACGTTCTCTTTTTGCATCCTATGCTGTATGGATAGGAAATATGTGGGTAGAGTGGACTTGTTTGGTGTTTGCGGAATATGTTGGTATCTTAGAGTATGTATAAGCAAGGTTGGTATGTATACATAGTTCTTTCAGAGTCTTTTCAAGCTGTAGCGTGCCTCTCAATTAGCATAACGAGTATCACTGTCTGAATCGTTTTATTCAGGATTATCTGCTTTACTGTGTCTAGGTTTAAGTTTTAAATCCCAGGTTCAAGTCTAATCTTAATTCTTTATTTGTTATTGATAGGAAATGTATCTCCTTTTTTTGTAACAGGTAGGTTATTCCTGATTTCTTACTCTCTTTTAATGTTGGGAAACCATTTTTGTAATTAAACTTCTCAGTTTGAAATTACTTTTTGGAATTTTTGATTAAACTTTTGCGTACCATAGTGAGTTTTCTGATGAGAAAGATGAAGTAATTCAGTCAATAATATTCTCCATCGTGTACGATTCGGTAAAATTTGTCTAAAATATTATATGACATACCTAGAATTTAAGCGTAGGTAGCACTGATACTGAAATTATTTATCTATACATATAATAATACTGGAACCTTGGCGTGGATGTACATTAATTAGGGTAATGGAGAGCATTGAGACCATTTTCATAATTTTCGCCTGTTTGTCTGTTTGTTTGTGCACGCATCACTTAAAAACGACTGACCCGATTTGGGTGAGGTTTTCACAAAAATATAGGGCTTAGTTTGGATTAACTGTATGCTTTGTTTTATTACAGTCGGTCCACTCAATCAAAAGTTTTGAGTATTTAAATAAGTCAGTGGTCTTTCGCGGGTCCTAAATAATCCGAGGACTAGAATAATTAACTGCATATTGGAGTAGTTGCAATATAGTACCCGAGGTCAGATATATAGGAATCCAATTAAACTTATACGGGTTTGAACTAATAGGGTGGGTTGTGCGTGATTGCTTAGATGTATATGGTACTGCCAGCTCCGTTTTAAATGACTTCGTCGGCTAAAGGAGAGTACAAGTTTCAAACGAAAATTTTATCAGCCTTGTTGATACTGCGAAGCTGCGGGTAGCGGGTTCGAATCTCGTAAGGAATACATTTGTGTGAAGTAAAGGAATATCATTCTTGTTCTAGATATAACAAAAGCGTAACAAAGGAGGGTAGTAATATTGAATGTACATAACTGCTCTCAAACGGTGAAGGAAAATATAACGTGAGGAAACGTGCACATTGCGCACGCTGAAGATTAAATTCTGATGCGTTTTAGAAGTCTACTAATCCGCATTGGGCACGCGTGGTGGACTAACGCCCATACACGCTCCCTGAGGCAACTGACTGATAATGATATTTAATGGGGTGGTTTATGATATTTAATGGGGGGCAGTTGAATATCAAACTGTTCAACTTGAGTTGAGTTGAACAGTTTGATATTCTAAACGAGGTTAACCTCGAAATAAAATAGTTGGCTCTATAGTGACATTTGTTCAATTTGATGGTCTAAGCTATCCCTTTTAAATATTACCGTCCTTTTTTGTTCCACCCTGTATTTTCAAATCTTAAATATTGATGGGTTACAATTATGTATTAATCTCATGAAAAGGCTGAAAGTCACCCAAAGGGCAATGGAGAGGGCTATGCACGGAGTTTTCCTGCGAGATCAAATCAGAAATGAAAAGATCTATGCATAGAAGAACCACATTAGTTGACATACCCCAAAAATTGCTAAATTAAAGTGACCATGGCCGACAGAACCGATGGCCGATTGGGCGAAGAGTTCTCGAGTGGCGACCGCGTACCCGAAAGCGCAGCGTGGGTAAGGTCCACAAGGTGAACCGACGACATGGAGAAGGCGGCGGGAATCCGTTGGATGAGGGCAGCGCAGGACCGGCCGTTGTGGCGATCCTTGGAGCAGGCCTATTTCCAGCAGTGGACATCTATCGGTAGATGATGATGATGACGAATTATGTATTCTGTTTTAGCTACTTTGAATTCACAATTACAAATTTTTACATGGCTCGAAATTGAAGCATGTCATTATTTAAGTTTCCTTGATAAATTCAATACTTAGGACAATATAGTCAATACGTTATCGATATGTCGCGGTCTATGTGTCGGTGTTCTGTAGTATGAGTTTTCTATGACGTGTCGATATAGAAAACCCATACTTGCTGTTTTTCTTTTATGTATTTCACGGCGAATGGACGAGCTTGTTGTAAATTTAGCTATTGTAAATATTCAGAAGTCGCGTAGCACTGAATTATTCGGGGTTCACTGAGTTAAACAAACATAATACATTTCATAAGTTCAAAGACACGATGTCAATAAACGAAATTACAATAAAATTTATATTGTGTCTCGTCTGTCATTTAAAATGTTTAGGTAGGTACTTGTAAATACTAACTCACAAATTCTTATCAGATTTCACCTGTAAATTTTGACAGCTCAGCAAAGCAGTTATTCGCAAGTCAGCTCGCAAAGTATATAAGTAATTTGTGACGTGGCATTCGTGATTAATATTCGTTGCATCTTAGTATCGTTTGCGTCATCCATTATCCGAGAAGCGAGTGACAACCCTGAGTTGATAGCAGTGTTGCAAAAGACTCGAGTGTAGAGTCCTTCAAAGTTAAGACTGTCCTAGCCTTGTTAAATAGCTAGCCTACACATTTTAAGGATGTATTCAGATAATGATAATAAACAACTTTCCCTAAGGAACATGAGAAAATGAGAAAATTTGTTGGACCTCCCATAGAAAATTGATCAGCTTTTTTTGTATGGAAGGTCCAAAAATTATTCTCGTGGAAAAGTTTAGTTTCATTATCTGAGTACACCCTCAAAATGTTTCATTAATTAAAAATTGTGGTGTGTTTTGCGTTCTGATTGTTTTACCAGACTGCGCCAGGAGGAGGGTAATGTTTTTATAAGCAAGCAGTCAGTGTAGTCGGAATCTGCTATGAGCAAAAGGCATCAAAATGAAGACTTCAGTCTCTTGCAACACTAGTTGACACCCCTATGAATAGCGAGCTTTCAAACTCTATTTTTTTTGGTTCGCTCTCGTGTACCAACATTGCGACTGTACAGAATGAAACGGTTCTGGGAAGGCACTGAAACAGTAAAAGGTTTTGATAAAATTATTAATAAAAAACGGTCAAGTGCGAGTCGGGCTACTCGCGCGCCGAAGGTTCCGTACCACACCACCACACAAAATGTTAACTTACAAAAAGCTCTGTTGTCTCTGGGACCCTTAGCTAGAGACTGAGACCGACTCACACTTGGCCGGTTTTTATTATTTGTTGTTATTCTGTAGTTTGCTCTGTAATCATACAAAGTTTGACGCTTATATGTATGTTATTAATTTTAACTTTTTGACATTTTAATTATTTGTTAGAAAATCCGCCATAACTTTTCGCCGCTTTAACATTCTGTAAAAATTGACTATAGCTATTACGGTGCAAAAGTTAAAGCCCTAAATAGGTAGGACGGATAGACAGACGGACGGACGGACAGGCATAGGGTCCCGTTTTCACCCTTTGCTTACGGAACCCTAAAAATTAAAAACGTGGACACAAGGACAAGAAACTTTTTATTGCCAGAAAAAGTGTTTTCTTTTTTACACACGATTATTTTTTTCTACAATTATTTTCGTTTGAAATATTTCGTGACTTGAAAGCAATTAAATAGAAGATTTTATGATTACTGTTATTAATGTGTACAATTTCACATTAATCGTTATGAAATGTGTGATAGCTACGCCCCTTGAATAATCCCTTAGCGGATTCTTGCGTCCTAAATGAAAGCTAGAGCAAAATTTTCAGGTTTCTAGGTCAAACGGTTTAGGTCGGAGCGAGATGAGTCAGTTGTCAGGCCAATTCGCTACAAGCATTGTAGATTGCACACCTTATCACTCTGTCCTAAAATTGTAATTTGCCTGAAAAATTGCCTGATAAATCCTAAAGGATTCCCGAGATTCTGGCTTGCTGCATGCGGGGTCCATTGTATCATGTGTACTGACTAGTTCTTTTTGTTAATAAATATATTTGTATTTGTATCACAGACCATATTAAGATAGCTGATCTTACTTTTTACACGCTGTTAATATTGTTGTTTGGGTGTGGTTTTTTAGGGTTCCGTAGTCAACAGGGAACCCTTATAGTTTCGCCATGTCCGTCTGTTTTAATCACGCCGACAAAGTGGTAAAATAAAATCTTGAAACATTTTTTTAGGGAAGGTAATAAAAAAAAACTATCCTACACGAAAAGTGGGGATGCAATATTTTTTTCTCGTCTATCCCATATGGTCTCATTGGATAGTTCGTTTAAAAATATTGTGGATGTGGGAAACTTATATTTAGATTTAGGGATCCGTTAGCGAAATATTAAGCTTTAAAAACCGTCAGCATATCAACCTGGACCCTGTATAATAAGCCGGGACCCGCAACACCCCACCACTACTAACTTAAACGTTTCTCTTAAAACACTGTAAAGTAAAATGCAAATGAAAACACTAAAAAAGCTGCTCTTTTGCCCATGCCGAGATGTCAGCAAACTTAAAAGGCAAGGGTTTGAGGTCAAAGGGTGCGGGGGGTGGGTACCCCTCCCCACTCCCCCTCATTTACCAGATAATAAATGACGAGGACAAATAGCCTCTGGATTCCTGACAGACGTTTCAAATGAAATTGAAGTATATTTTTGGTATGTTGATAAACACAGCTTTTGTAATTGGTCGGTAAATGTTGTTGATTTAAAGAAATTGTCTTTTAATCGTGAGAATATACGTCTGGCTCGATCAGTAATGGAATACAGGGTGTAACGAAAAACCCTAGTAATATTTAAAGGGATGGATTACACCATCAAACTGAACAGTTTCACTATGGGGCCAACATCGAATCGTTTCATGCAAAACTCAAATGCACAGCAGATTTTTTAAATTTTATCAAACATTGTCTCTAAGTTGTTCAGTTTAATGGTCCTACTGAAGTAACCCCTTACTGCGGTGTATTTTAACACCTTGCACAGGGTGTAAAATTAAATGCGTTACATACTTTAGGGGGTGCTTCAGACCGCCACACTGAACAACTTTTACCAAAAGATTGGTAAATCGCTAAAAAAATAGCTGTTCCATACATTTGGGTCGAGTAGCCGTTCACAGGAAAAGTCCTATCTTCCTATCTTTTATCCTATTTTCCCTTATATATATCCTAATCCCTTATATATTATCCTTTTATCCTAATCTTTTCCTAACAAACTAATTTACGTAATTTAATTACCAACTGCACTGTGTTACATAGTGGGATGTCTCACGGGATGTCACACGTTTTAACTAAATGACTCGACCAGCTGCAGATTTTGCGATGGAAACTCCCTTGCATTGCATCTTCCTTGTGAATGTGGCCCATTGATGTGCAAACGAAGTATCCACCTAGGTAGACAGGTATTAGCAGCAGATGAGATACAAATGCAGATAGGAGATGACTGCAGTGGGGATCAGTAGGGAAATGTAAAATGGGCGTTCACAAAAGATCAGCGATGATCGCAGTGGCACAGGCGCATGTCTGTTACGGCCCTCATCCCATAATAATAGCAGTTGGTATTACAACTGCTCTCACGGTGAAAGAAAACATCTTTACCTGGCTTGTACTTCTGAATTTACCAGGGAAATATTATGTGACGTATTGGGCATATGCTAAAGCTTATGTCAAAACCTCAGAGAAATAACTAACTTTAGTCACCACTTTGAGGCCTGATTGAATATTTTGTTTTATAAAAAGATGTGTGTTGTAGAGTTTCTGGCCGCATTTTCTGTACAACACCTTCCGACGCGGTGTCGAGAAAAATGACGTCAGAAACCTATCGATGTGATTTTATATTAAATAAAAAATGTTGAATTCAGTTGAAGCCCAAACCAACTCATCGATCCTGCCAAAATGTGAAACCATACGAGAGTTTAAAACCATATAGGCGTTAACCTACAAGCGCGGATTCGAGAGCCCGCGATGAAATCGGGTTCATAAATAAACTAAAAAATCGTTTTATTACGGGCACATAGCCGTAGGCAGGCTATTTATAAAATCCTAAAATACATGATATTGACGAATACCTGGAACATATAAATAAAGAGAAGGTTGGGACGTATATGGGGTCGTAGAAAAACGGCTCCCGCGACTTCGTTTGCGCAGACCACTGACTTTAAATCTAGCTTTAAATACTAATAACTTTTGATTGAGTGAACTAAGCTCTATGCTTTTGTGGACACCCCATCCAAACCGGGTACGGGTAATAGTTTCTATGTGATGCCTGCACAAACAAACAGTCAAAGAGAAAAAAAAGTAAAAACTGTATTTATTTATCCTATTACGTATCCTAAACGCTTTCAATTAATATTTTTGCAAATATCTTTAATGTACATCCACGACAAGTTTACAATTCTATTATATGCATAGGTATATAGATGGAGGAAATTTGCCATTAATGCTACGATTGTAAGGCAGATTTCCGATCTCAGTCAGTAGATCGCACGCGAATTCTTGCTGTCCATTCCTATAAATTCTTGTTTCATCGTACGTAAACTAGAAATAGTAAGAACGGTCCTATTCTAGCCAGGACCAAACAGCAACACTTATCTACGGTTACGTCGTTCAAATGTATTGCAGTTAGAGCAGTTTTCAACAAAATAGTTCACAATTCCAGTCTCAACTTTTAAACACATCTGACACAGAGCTGGCACGTCTTGATATGTTTATGTTGCTGACTGTACACAAACAATCTGTTAAGTACAGTCTGCAGATAGAGAGAAGTTGGCTAGGATTCAACAGACGGCCTAGCTCATACTTGTCTTTATCGCTGGATGGCAACGTCGTTAGACTTTGGTACTTTATGATTAAAGCTTAAGTACTTACTTAATATTGAAGGTAATTTACTTTTAAATCCCGAAATAAAGAGCATAGTAGATTGTGAGTATAGTTGATGAGGTTTGTTTGCAAGTACTTATTGTTTGTCTTGAACTTGTTTTTTTTATTTTATATCGTTTTGTAGAGAAGTGGAGAATTGAATTACAGAGGGTCCATAAGGAACACATTTTCAAAAGACGGAATCTTTCGGTGCCCTGGCTTAACTTCGAGATAGACCTTTTATTGATTATTGACTTGAATTCACGTTTATTATTGATAGGTACAACCACTTTCAGTGACCCCTTCATTTTCATTAGCACATGATCCATAATATGAACCGAATGTCCATTACTGGATATAGAACTTCTCCAATGATTTCCACAACGATCGATTTTGTGCACCTACCACCAATTTCCTCATTGCGACCTTCCTAAGGCCCACAAGGTCGTCAGACTGCATTGTAAAATACCGAACTCACCGCATAAAATAAAACACCAGGAATACTACTTAAACTAGTCTAGACTGCACCACCACCACTGCATCATATTTGCAGTTCACACGTTCACAGAATTTTCTCAAAATCACAGTCTTAAGAAGTTTCGTCCCAGTCTTGGCTTGCTCCCAAATCGTGTTACGTCCTTGCCAGCTGACGGCTAACCGCCCCTTAATTATGACATCTCCTTAACCTACTACCCCTAGATTATTATCGCTTAATTAAATGCAACATTACCCGGATGCTATATGAGTCTCGGATATAGGACTGCAACGTTATCTGTACATATATTTCACCACTGGATTTTCTCTGACGTTATCAAGAAGTTATATTGAAAGAAAATATGTATAAAATCCAATTTATTTCATAAAAATACAAAGTGCGTATCCACGACAGGCTTCGACGAAGAAAATCCACAACCCGTTTCGTCAATACAAAATGACAATATGTGTGTGTATGTGTGTGCTGTATTAAATTGTATTTGCAATAACATGCTTGCTTTTTTTCTTGCTATGAATCTGAATCAGGTGCCCTAAAACAGAAAAAAAAAACACTCTTGGCTATTTAAAAAATCGAAAAGACTTCCACAAAGATTAAAAAAAAAGTTTGTCTTATCATATTTTGGTTCGATACTCATTTTAGCGTCTATGCCTCCTGTAAAGGCAAGGTTTTGAAATGGAATCTCTTTGTCCTATTATAATTATCGTACGCCAAAGGAGTTTTAGAATATTACCATGCTCGCTCTCTTGCTCTTGGCTGCGTAGTGGTCGAGTTGAGGCACATATCGATTGAGAAAGCATCGTCGTACACTGTATTATGTAATTTTATGCTTGAAGGACTACAAATGTCACCTCAAAAGACCCGAACTCTAGATAAAGGTTAGGTATGCATAACAGTAATCCAAGTTAGCGTTGCAGATTGACTCAATTGAAGCACGGCCTTCCATCAAGCAATTGTGTTCAATATAATAGCTCTGAACTTAACAATGCGATGTGAAAGCGGGCGGTATAATCTTGTGACTTATTGTTACAGTGGCCATCAGTGGGCATTATGCATCATGTACATTCATAGTGCAGTAAGGGGATTATTCCAACATCTATAGCTGCAAGAGTCTCTATTTTAAGGGTTTTTTAAGGGTGATAAGAGCATAAAAGAAAGTTGGTAGTTGTAGCAATGTTTCTGCTCACCTCGAAAGCGGATTATGGTCGTGAGTTTCTGTATGTGTAATATCAGACCATGAATTGAACAACTTTCTCTATCAAATTTGTCTTTTCACCCAGAAATACAGTCAGTCTATTTTAGAACACCACTTCTGGGACACCCTGTATAACCAGCGTCTTTTAAATTCGCACCTACAAACATTAATTTGTTTTATTATAAAATCAAAGTGGATAATTTGTATGAAAAGTAGACTTTTTCACAATTTTTTTATTGCACTCCAATAGCACTCTATTATCGGTTGTAGTGTTCTCCCTCCCAAAATATAAATTCTCGCTCCCAAAATATAATCGGATTGGTTTGATCAGTTTGACCGCAAACCGGCCAACTAAACCTAATGTCCGGTTGAATAACGATTTCTGCACTAGTATACGTCTTATCTCCTATCTAAGATTTAGATAAGTAGGTAAGTACGGTGTAAGACAAAAATGCTCTGTGTTTTTTCTTCAATCTTACCAACAAATGTTTGTTTTTTCTGTTTTACGCTGACAGGTTAATATAATAAAACATAAATGGAATTAAACTTTCTCGAAATGTCGAATGCGTTGCTTTGAAAAAATAAACACATTTCTCTGGAATACTATTCGATTTCATAATTTTAATTATTCTTGAAAATCGTTGTGTATGGGGTTTTAGTAAATATAACAATCCTAGCAATATTCGATACAACAGACAACTTTCAAGTATGCGAAAACGAATAAAAATGTCGTATACCTTCTAAAATAAGAGTACCTGCCTAGTCATTTTTGAATTCCACACATTCTTATACGAAAATATAGAAAACACAGGTTTATGCCTTTTTTCGTATACGAAAAAGTTACGTGTTGATAAAAAATGAAAAAAATATAGAAAACACAGGTTTATGCCTTTTTTCGTATACGAAAAAGTTACGTGTAGATAAAAAATGAAAAAAATTCCAGCCCTAGCTGTGATAGTTTAGTACACAACGAACGTGATAATATCAAAATCTTTCGCTCGAATTCTTTATAGGAAAAACTCAATGTTATTATCAAATAAAAATCTTCAAAACAACGTGTTGGCTTCGCTATGTGGTAAAATGTAGCAGCACACATTTTTATTTATTTTTATACCAGAAACTTGAATGGGTTTTTGTAAAACATCAAGTATTAAACTGAACACTTATTTTAAGGTTTCCCATAGCATATGTAGTAAAGTTGTTTGGCTCAAATTAAACATGTTTGCCTATTTAAAGGGTATCTGCGAGCAAGTGTGAGTGACTTCCATATAAGCAAAGTATACAGTTACTAAGTTTAACATAAAATAGGCTCACATTTTTGGGCGGTTTCTTTGCTTCTGGAGCTGACGTGAAGGAGCATAAACTTTCATATTATGGTCTATTCTATAGGGTTCGAACGGAGTCGAATTCGCGTCTAAACCAGAGATGGGAACCACCAATATCTACCGATTTATTGTATAACCACAGGTCCGGCACTTCAAACAACGTTTTAGATATCACATGATGACGTTCGCACATGCGCACATATGTGTGTATGACATATGTGTAGGGTTGACTTACCACGCATCGTATGAACATCATTATACATTTTGTTACTTTTAATAGATCATTCTGTTATTAAAAAATAGTATTTAAGCTAAAGAATCACTGAAAATGTGAATTTAGCATTATTTTCCAACATTTAATTTTACTGAGAGGATAAAAATAAAATATATTCTATGTAGTTAAAACCAACGGGTGCGCGCGCCTGACTGCATGCCCGTACTCGGCTCCCCTCAAGTTTCCCCTCAAGTGTGAGGAGAGGTTGGGTATCTGAAGTCAGAAGGTGGCGGGGAGTGGCCGTTCTGTATGTAGAACTATATACTATTCTGTGGTATAACCAGAAACTAAAAAATCCATCTGTCAGTAGCAATAAAATTAGTGTCGGACTCGTATTTATAGGACTGAGAACTTTTTAAACTGTAACGTAAGCGTAGGTTTAAAAAGTGTTGTTTGTGAATATTGTACAGGGTGGTCCAGATTAGATGGATAAATCATATTTTTTTAGATTGCTGACTTGGAAACTCACCTGGACACGCCAGGAAAAAAAATTGAAAACATTGTTTTTATTAGATTCATTTAAAATTAGCGCACTTTAAATCAACCAATCGGACTGTTTTTTCTTGTTGAGAGAGTGCAGTTAATAAAGTGAACACAACACAAATATTGTCATTGTTTTTTTTTTCAATGTTTCTCAGGACAGAGATAATAAAAATACGTCCATAATGTTTCGACCGAAGGTAGGTAGTAGTTTTCGGGGCGGTGAACAAATTAATGTTAAGTGTAGATTGTAGGTACATGTCTAGTACAATTTAGGTACGTTTAGCATGTTTAGGTTGCACAATGGAAATGTACATAAAAGATTTCCCAATATTTGCCGCGTGTGAACCCCTCGAGGAGAAACTGGGTGAATGTAAGCCATTATACAGGGTCCTTCTTAATATGCTGACACTTTTTTAAGGGGATGACCAGACCATTAAACTGAACAACTTTCTCTATAGGACCAACATAGAAATCACGATAAAAAAATTAACTGTCCCATACATTTGGCTCAAGTAGGTTTGCAGTTTTGTATGAAACAGCGGTTTTTTTATTCGCGATTTCGATGTTGGTCCCACAGAGAAAGTTGTACAGTTCGATGGCTGATGGTCCCCTTAAACAAATTTCAGCATAAACAGTTGCATTACTTTAAAGGGTGATTGTAACCATGATACTCAACAACTTTCCCTAAGAAACCTATAGGAAATTCGCAACACATATTTTTAATAATGCAACTGTTTACCCTAACACCCTGTATACGTATAAGAATCACACAGTAAAGAGAAAAAAAGGTTCAAGTAAAATAGCCCAGCCTTTTATTTGCTCAAATAGTATCCCAATAGACATAATTTCACAGAACAATTGTCAGGAACAAATAAAATTAATCACGTACCCGAATTGGAACTGTCTACATTCGTCTATATTCAATTTCCTAACACAGCTGCCCCGCTCCTCCTCTTCCACAACTTACATTGACCTGCAAGATCTATGGAGAAAATAGGATTGCTACTGAATGTCAATGTAGACTATTTAGTAGTGTTAAACGTATGTTACTGAACAACATTTAAACACACAAAAATATTTATGTAGACTGTACTTTGAAAACATCTACATTAGTAGGTCAAGGATGTATAATGTATCTACTTCATAGTTTAGGAAACTTAGGCTTCTGTTTCAAGGCTCTGTCCCTTTCAGCACATTGAATGGTTATATAATAGAAAACCTGTTTGAACGGGACAGCCATAAAACGAGAAATATACCGTTTTCGTAGTATGATGTACGCACTTCCACCTAAACCTTTGAAAATCAACTTAAACATTTTTAACTAATGCAAACAATTATGTATACTATTTGTTCTGTAAGTACCTAAAACTTCCTTTATGTAAATAAATAAAAATAAAACCTAAAAAAGACTCAATCAATCAATCAAATATTATTTATTTTACACCAAAAAATAAACAGTAAAATACAGAGAAAAAATACAAGAGGAACAAAATAAGGCGGTTTTATCGCTAAGAAGAGATTTCTTCCATACAACCTTAGGGTAGAGGTCAGCCTCTCCGTTTACGAAAAACGTTGTGTTACAACAATCATAAATTTTTCGTCATATTAACAAACATTGAAGATAAGACCGCCTAATTTTTTTTTACCTTCTGTATTTCCTGTTTGTATACTCTCTGTTATACTATGTTTTTTTGGTGTAAAATAAAGTATAATTGATTGATTGAATTTCGGTCGGAGCACCGCCCAATGCGAGGTGCGCAAGATTGTAGCGCACTGCGTGACTTAGCCCTTACATGACAGTGTATATAATAGAAGTTTCCCGCGTAAGTTCTTCTAGTACTACGCGGTTTGTTTTCATTAAGCTTCCTTGTACCACCGTACATAAAACAACAGAACTAAGCAGTTTATCTCAGCAAATTCTTAAATAGTTAAGCAGGGTGTAAATGTAAAGAATTTCTCATTGTACCCAACTTTAACTCTTAGCCCAACTCGGTACTGAATATTGAAATAAACGGCGGAAGTTTGCAGACGAACTTAGGACATTGAATAATAAGAAGCTCACAGAAACTACTGCAATTGTATTAAGTAAAATATCATTTTCTCTAAAGTTTGTAGGTAGTTAGTGCCGTAGCGTAAGACGAAGCCAATTTGCTAGAGTGTTTAATTTTACTTTATTTAGTTCAGGGATTAAATTGGAGTTCATAAGAATTGTCTTATTTATTAAAAGTTAACAACGTTTTATTTTATTGAAGTTAAAGCCTATACCATCTACATACTATTGTCTATGCTGTGCCTATACTCTTAGACGTATACTATAAGAAAGGATCATATAGGCCCTACAGGATACCACTATGCGGCAGAGATCTCTTGACTCTAATAAAGGTAAGGGGCAAAATGCTCTATTTCAACAACTGAGCAAGTACTAATTATTTATTGTGTGCTTCTAGACCCAGTGCAACTAAACTGGAAATCATAATTGGAAAACAATTTTTGGCGTAACTTATGAATGAACTTGAATGTACTATGAATGGATGTATTCATAAGTAACGTCAAAGTTGGTCTTCGAATTATGAATTTTAGTTTATTACTACTGGTGAAGACAAGTAAAATGTATCAGTCAGGCCGAGCCGAGCTACGCGTAGGAGCGAAGCCGCGGGCCGAGCGAGAATTTTTTAACTCTCCAAGAAGGTAAATGACTTGGCATCATCTTATCTAGCTCTACCTACGAGTATAACCATCAGGCAGTTTAGTTTTGTTTTAGTTAGGAAGTGTTCGGTTTTCATTGTTATGTTAGAGTCTCAAGGTCAAGGCACGATAGGGCTGAGGCGCGGCTGGGTGCGGCGCCTGAGCGGTGCACCGCGCCATGTGTTTCGCCTCTTAGGGTTAAAAGACCCCAAAGAAGACTGTGCCTTCCAAAGTACTCCAGATGAAATATCACTAAACCCACGTACCGGATTCTTCATCTGGTATTTTAATTTCGATGGTCTTTGAGATCACTAAGCACACACAATGTGTTCGGTAGCGGCGGGGAGCGACTGAATGAGGAGGGCTGAGGATAGAGTTTTGTGGCGCGCCTTGGGAGAGGCCTATTCAGCAGTGGATAATGATAGGCTGATGATGATGATGATTAAGTATTTTTGTTGTTATTGCCACGTATAGATAGATCGATTTTTGCTAGAGTTTTTACGACATTCGTTCGTTACACAACACTCTGTCGTTTAGTACTGTTATGATAATAAGCAAATTCCTTCAACAAAATGTTGACATTGCATATATCTTTACAATGTCATTCAATACAAATGGTAACGTATAAAAACACAAACGTTGTGCAGACGTAATCTATATAATTATTATTAAGGAAATTATTTTATTCATTGAAATTGTCCAAGGTAAGAAAATCTTTTATTTGGTTTTCGACACGCATGCTCTCTTTTCAACTTAGGGCGATTATCAATATTTCAATCCTCTTTCAAACTTTTATTCAGACTAATCGGTCACAAACTTTGCTACATAAGACATCAATGGTAGATATATTCTTTTACAAGGGTTTCCCTACGTTACTGCGAAAGTCACCACTTAGATTGTCGCTTCATCGAACACGAAGTAGGATGATACTGTAAAGATGGTTACAAATTAATCAACATTTTAATTTCTTCACAAATCAGTTGAATAGCACTAAAATCTCTGCAATGTCTTAATACACCAGGTTCTATCTTATATACCATATTAAGGAATGTCTAGTTCGACTTGATGAAAATACGATAGTCCCGATACGGCCCGATAGCACAGTCGGTAGTAAAGCTGCATGCTGTGCCAAGGGTCGCGGGTTCGAATCCCGTAAGGGACAAATATTTGTATGATGAATATGAATATTTGTACCCGAGTCATGGTTGTTTGTATCTATATATGCATTATATATCGTTGTCTAGTTATCATAATACAAGTCCTGGCTAGATTCTGGTACTTTAAATGTGACTAGATAATTTGTGTGACAATGTCCAAGATATTTATTTATTTATTTAAATTTGCGTAGAATTAAACTAGAAACTGTTTTCAGTTGAATTACGTGCAGAATTCATTGACACGGACGCGATTAGATCGGTCGGTGGTCGAGTGCGACGGTCGACCTAGTTGTTAGTGAAGTCGATATGCTGACAGCACCTAGCACTAGTAATCACGTCACATTTGCGAATTTCACATGATTTTCTACGAATATACTGCGAATTATTTTGCAATAAATATGCTAAAAGTAAGAAATGTTTCAATTGGAAACTTAAGATACGGGAGAAGTAGTAAAGTGTATGGCTGTGTTGTAATATCAATTAAATTTAAGTATATTTTACGTTAGGGTACCTTAGGATAGAGGAAACGGTGAACGAAGAAAGGACCATTGTTCCCAGGAAAAATGGGCGAAAGGATCAGACATCAGTAAATAAAAGATTTAAATATACAAAATAAACCTACTATAAATATATGTATACAATACATTTTTTTTTTTTATTATTGTTCAATTCACACATTTTTCACAAATAATTACATATTTTATTCCATAGCAGGAAACCGTGCAGCGGTTTATGTGCTAGGAATGAATCGTTACACTTGATCGCTTGTTGCTAGGTTAGTGTAGGTAAGTAGGTATCTTATGCATATAGCGATAAAAATATATGACTATGACTATAACAGGGTTCACGCCGAACGTCGCACCTCGGCCATCTCCTTAGCCAGGTGTTTGATTTAGATAGTACTTCTTTAGATACTTATTAAGGATGGATTTGGCTTTCTTATGATTAGTTTTTTTTATAATTTCGCTTAGGTCTTCGTCTGGAAATGTATTTAATATAGACGGCAGCATGTATTCCCATGTTCTTTTGCCGTACACGTTATTGACTTTAGGTATGAGATAAGTTGGTAAGTATGTTAAATTACGAAGGTTTTTTGACATGTAGACATATACATTACATATAACATCGATATCTAAGAATATCTTTATGTATACATCTACAGGGTGTTACAAAAGTAAAAATAAAAATTTTAAACTTTTTAGGGGATCGTTTAGACCATCAAACTGAACAACTTTCACTATGGGACCAACATCGAAATCGCGAAAAAAGAAATCACCTGTCCCATACATTTAGCTCGAGTAGATTTGTAGTTTAGTATGGAACATCAGTTTTTTTTTTCGCGTCCCATAGTGAAAGTTGTTCAGTTTGATGGTCTAAACCACCCCCTTAAATGTTTATTTGTATTTTTGTAACACCTTGTATACATATGGGGTCCTTCTTAATATGCTGACACTTTTTTAAGGGGATGATCAGACCGTCAAACTGAACTACTTTCTCTATGATACTAACATCGAAATCGCGAAAAAAATGCACAGTTCCAAACAAAACTGCAAACCTACTCGAGCCAAATGTATGGGACCGCTGATTTTTTTTTCTCGATTTCGATGTTGATCCCATAGAGAAAGTTGTTCAGTTTGATGGTCTGATCATCCCCTTAAAAAATGTCAGCATATTAAGAAGGATCCTGTATAATAAAATTGTAAACTGGTCGTGAATGTGCGTACATTAAGATATTTGCAAAAATATTTATTGGGGGCGTTTAGGATACGAAATGGAATGCATTGATACCATTTTCATAACTTTGTTTGTTTGTTTGTTTGTGTGCGCATCACTTAGAAATTTCTCAACCGATTGGATGGGGTTTTCACAGAATTATAGTGTTAAGTTATGATTATTTAAAGTTAGTGGTCTGCGTGTACGAAGTCACGGGCGCCGCTAGTCAAACATAAATACGAAATGTGTATGTGGGCATTGTACTAAGTAGCTAGGTATTAGCTTTATGATTGTCATGGATTACATTCTAGTTAGACCAGTTGACATAAATGTGTAAATTTACTGCCAAGCCATATCTACCTCTTTCGATCTACCTATATACGATTTCGATCCATTGAACAGTCGCTCAATCGTCGATTTATTGCAAAATAAAATAAAAATTCGAACTGAAGTTTCATGTTATTATACTTCATTTTACATAAAAGGTGTTACAAATCAGAGGAGACGAACATATCGTTGGCTAAAGTGTCAAACCTCGTAACTCCATTTTATTTTTCAAATTACATTTTATACAATTTTATTACTAATTTCTGAATGCATATATTGGCACAACTCCTAAATCCTTTTAAAAAGCCGTTACAATTTAAAATCATAAATAGAAAACCATATAACTCTGGGCTGCTGTTATTCGTGGTGAAGTTTTTTGTGCCTCCTGTAAAATTTGATCTATTGGAGTTACGAGGTTTGACACTTTAGTCGACGATATGCCACCCATTCACACATCATTGGGGCACATCATGCTATTGAAGAACAGATTAAGTTGAACCGAATGCAAATGAACTTCAAAAACATTACTAGATTAAAATTTTAACATTTATTCAATTAAAATAACAGTTACTAAATTAGACCTTTGTCTGTTTAATCTATGATTAATTAAAGCGAATGTATCGTTAGAATCCTTTTTAAATTAAAATAAATATCATTATATTATACCAGAGTTTACCCCGCGACTTCGTCCTCACAAAATATTTATCGGATTTGAAGTCAAATCATAAGCTATAAAAAAAGCTTCATCAAAATCGGTTCAGTAGTTTTTGCGTGATGCCTGAACAAGCAAACAAACAGACGGCAAAAAATTCTAAAAAGGTTGATTTGGAGTCAAGGACACCTAAATACCATACCTATCGTAATCTTTTTCTTGTAAATATCTTCAATGTACAGAGTTTCTGTTACAGTTTTATAATAGTTTTATAATACTTTCTACACGTACATTGATTGTAATTGCTTTATTAAACTAGATAACAGCATATTTTGTTATCACATTAGTAGAATTTTCGCAACATTGTGTGGCAAAAGGGCTCTTTGGAGACACCCTTGTATACCCATAAATACAAAACTTCTGGTCACCCAACGTTCGCGTGCCCGCATTCAACTTAATATGAGGTTATGTTGCATTTAATATACGTATACATTACGTTTATATGTCAAAGTGTACGTGTGTAGGTAGACTAGTGTGTCACCTCGCTCATAAAACTTGCATACACAGCCGTTACCTGACCTTATTAACCTTTTTTTTAATGCGCTGTTTCTGCATACATTGGTTATGTTATTATAATTTATAGCATTTGTGGTTTCTAATTACTGGCTTATAGTTAAATTAAATGAACTAAAGTTAATTAGTTACTCAGAGTAAATCATGATAAAACACATACCTGGGTATGTAGAATGGCAAAACAAGACATTTTTTATTTCGATTGAAACATTTTCAAGGGGTACATTTTTTAAGTTAGGTATCAGCAGAAGCCTTCACAAATTGTCATGAAAAATTTTACATTCTATACGTTAACGTTACCCTTAGTTAGTTGACTTTAAAAAATAATCCTATGTGTTAATTCAGAGCACATTCTATCTGTGTGCCAAATTTCATCTAAGTCCATTCAGCCGTTTATGCGTGCTTGAGTCACAAATATCCAAACTTTCAAAGGATATGAGTAGTATGAATATTACGATACAGCCTCTAAAGATATTTGCATAAAAAAATTGCTTCGTCGCAAAATATCCCTTTCTCAAAATGTCCCCCGTTCGCAAAACATCCCTTTCTCAAAATGCCCTTTTCTCAAAACACCCCTGTCTCAAAATATACCTTTCTCAAAACGTCCCTTTCTTAAAATGTACCTTTCTCAATACATCCCTTTCTCAAAATGTCCCTTTCTCAAAACGCCCCTTTCTCAAAACGTCCCTTTCTCAAAATGCCCCTTTTTCAAGATGACCTTATACATGAATATTTGGTAAGATTAATTATGCTCACAGATTTAAAATTACATACATACATACATATGATCACGACTATATTCCACGAGGATTTAAAATAAATAAATACGAGTAGGTTAATAAAAAAATCACAAAACCTAATTATAAATATCTTAGATGTTGTCACACACACCATTTAAAGTAGGTACAAAATGTACAAACTAACTATTTCTTAGCTAAGTCATCTACGAACTTATCAAACCCTTGCACGTATCCAAATACTAAACTCTCAGTAAATGCAAGCCTAATTTAAAATCACTCAAGAATGCCACCGAGTTGGGTGCAGTATCGTAGGGGCGATCGCGATAGGCCACGTTCAGTCTTGGGTGGTGCTTGGCGGCAGCCCAGCTCGCTTGGCAGCCAAAAGCGGGCGTTCTTAACCGATAGGCTTTTTGGCAAAAAAATCACAGTAATACGAGAAATTTTATAGAAAATATGAGTTGGATGGACTGTTCGCTGTTTGTGTAATGCGATTTATATTGCTATGTAGGTATACCTACGTACATTTTGAGGTAGTAACAAACTTTTTACGATTTCCTATCTTTTGTCATTATTTATTACTTTTGCAGTGAAAAGGTCAGTCTAAACTAAAGAGTAATGAGTCTTAAATGATCGTCGATCATTTATTTAATTGTCGTATTTGTGTGTCGTTATGGTTTTATAATCAAGCAATAAGTTGTTATACAGGGTGTTAGCATAGACAGTTGCATTACTGTAATGGGCAATTGTACTCATTATGGTGAACATCTTTCCCAATAGAACATAATGGGAAATTCGCAAAAAAAAAATTCTACTTTCATACAATCGTCCAATCAGCTGATATCACTTAGTAGTTAAGAAAATTTATTGCTAATTTCTTGCAGGTTTCCTATGAAAAGTAGTTGTTTAGTATCATGACTACAATCACCCTAACAACGTAGAGTATAATAAAATAAAATGTACTATTAGATCTACATTCGATATGGATAACATTTCTAGCACGAGGTCCTATGCGATGTTTCAGATTAAAAATTAACATTTTAGGCTCATAATCTCGTTAATCCAAACCAGACGGCGCAGTCTAACATGAAAAATAAACATGAAATACAGAAACAGAGCGCACAATTTACAAATTTAAAGTAGAGACCAATAGTCATCCAAACTTCTTAATTTACAATCATACATCTATTTTGTTTTGCCATAGCATTGTGTTATTTCAAAAATGTGTTGGGAATTAATTGAATGTTTTTTTTGCTTAAATTGATTTAAAATTTTAAAGGATTACAAGATTCCAACTAGAATCGATAAGCTGATCAAATTATTAAGCTAGGAGGGCAAAATATTTACCACGCAAAGTCTCAGCGTCCCTCGAGCTCGACCCAGTGGGACCTTTGTATCTTCTCCGTCCCTAATTTGGCATCAAGTAAATAATTTTTACTTTAGTTGGATATTATGTGTGATACTTTCTGGCACCGCCACAGGCACAAATCCGGATTTCAGTTAGCCTAAACAATGTACACAAATTGTACTTTATTTGTACTACCATGTTAAAAAATGTACTCATCAGGTTCACGACAAAGTAAGCAAAGTTTGTGGCGCAGCTGGGAAGCATGCTTCCTCAAATACCACATATCCAGAAGATTAATTGAAACGATCTTATCATGAAACAAATGTATTATAATTGTACTCTCTAATCATAAAGACAAATATTCTGTGAAACATTAGTAGAAGAATATATACTCAAAACTAAATTTCATAGAGCGAGCTTTTTAACAAAAGGAGTGCACGCGGTCTCACGCAGAAGTGCATGTGTGCGTGCGATAAACACAGATGCACTCTTCTCCTTTACCTACTCAATCTGACGGAACGGGAAACCGCTAGTATCAGAGGTGCGGTTGTTGGGTGCAGTGACACTAACCGGTAGCTTGTGGGTGTGGGCTTCAGATGACGTTACCTAATGGGATTAGTCACCTCTTAGCACGACATCCATCTGTGTTGATGCCACAGAAAAGAGAACCAGTAGAAACAGCATGAGGACTATTATTTAGTTTATGACTGAATCTTCGTAAGATTGTCATAGCAACTTGTGTCCTTTTTGTCAACAAAATGTATGAACAGATACGGTATATCGACCATATCAGTTGCACGCAGGCTGCACCTGCATGCTACTTCTATTAAGGTGAAGCCGGATTCTCTCTTCTGTGGTTAATGCTATGCGAAGCCCCTAAACTTTGCTTGGTAACTTTGCCTCTACATACAAAATAGTTGATTTTAGTTGCTACGGAGCATGCGACATGGCCTCTTCATACTGCGTGCCATGTAGCAACGTTGCACGACGACTTCGCCGAATTTGTCACACTTTAAATGACACCTAATGAATACCCTGCATAAATTTCAACTATAAACATCACAATTAGGACAGCACGTGGCTCCTCGAATATCTCTCCGATAATTAATCACGAAGACATAAAGTTTTCGCCAAAAGGGCTTGTTTCCAAACCGACAGACTAAAGACCGTTTCAGTTCGATCCACGCAAGTCTCCCAGCAGGACTCATTATGTCTTCGTCGTAAGTACGATAATAGCTTGATTCGTGGGGATTTGTAATTGGAGCGGCATATAAATTGAGTTTTGATTAACCTAAAACGAGGGCCGAGTCTGTAACCGTTGGTGATGGCACGTTTAGAACACTCATTTGTTTATTAATGAAAACGTCCATTATAATTTTGTAATGTTTGTTTGAGGTTATGACATAGCTTCGTGAAAACTTTGCATGTAACAACCCTTATCTACTCGTATCGTATCTTTGGTTAATTCCATGTTAATTCTAACTTGTCTTTAAAAAGTTAGGACATATTGTTTTTATAAATTTTAGTGTGTTGTATTCTATCCTTTATCAAGATAATGCAATCCTAGTTAAAATACGAGTAAAATAAGAAAAATCAACTATTTTTTCAACACCAATAAGTGCTTTGGTACTACTGGTGAAATGTGGATGTTGTGAGATTTCAGAGTATCTCTGACTACCCCCTCGGGGAATATAGTCGTGAGCATATGCATGCATACCAATAAGTGCCAAATCTTAAATTCCTTCACAAATCCTAACTAAAGTTAAACAAAATAGAATTACACCACGAAAAATGAAATGTTCTTCTTAAGAGGATATAATTCGGAGCGCGCTCCATACAAACGTACTATGGTGATATTTTCATTTTCATTAACCTAACCAATTAAACTCAATGAAATTTTTCAGAATCAATCTATTAACAAATTTCTATGCTTCTATAGAGACCGATTTTCGTTAAAATGTATAGTTTTAAAGTTACAGTGCCTCTAAGATTTCCATACAAATCTTAAATTAATCCTAGCATTGAAACTGTATATTTTAACGAAAATCTGACTCCATACAAGCATAGATATTTGTTTCAAGATTGTTTCAGCAAAATTTAATTGTGTTTAATTGGTTAGTATTGAAAATATCACCATAGTACGTTTGTATGGAGCGCGCTCCGAATTATATCCCCTTAATGAAAGTACAAAGTCACAACGTCAACCTACTACTACACTCGTGTAATACGTTTGTTAATATTACGACACTGTTACCAAATAAAATATAAAAGAAAAGGATTAACATAAATAAGAGTTAACTTTCGATATTAGTTACGGATCGTAAAAGTTTTAGTCACGTACGAGCTCGGGTAAAATCTAAACGACGGCGACGTCAGAGTTGTTCAATCTTCGAACAGTATCACCTCGGGCGATATCTCTTTGTCTTTGTTAAAAAGTTCACCTCTAGCGTTACGTTTAACTTTATCACGATATTGGTTTGATTTAAATTCAGATTTTCTCAGAATCGGTATCGGCGTCAACATTTTTCAGATGTCTCGATAATAACTTTGATAAAAAAGTTTGGTTGGCTTTAGAATTCTCATTTTTAAAAAATAAATTTTATCAGTTTTTCTTTTTTGTATCTTTCAGAATTTGATATTTTTTGTGCAAAATTCCGACGTTACTACACAGGGTGTACAATTAAATGCGTTACATGTCAAACTAAACAACTTTCACAACGGGATCAACAATGAATTCGTGAAAAAAAATCTGCTGTTTCATACATACATTTTAGTCGAGTAGCATATTCAGATGTTAAACAAAATAAATGCAAAAAGTTTCTAAAACATGACAACAACGAAAAATTTTCAACTAAGATTTGACTATTCATTTTGGCCAGGTCGGTAACCAAGTAAACGAATAATTAAATTTTCAGAAAATACATTTGAAATCAGACTTGCGGAACAATAGTTGAAGAAGAAAACCTACTCTTTGAAACAATGGTTCAAACTTGCTTCAAGGTTCCACAAGTACTTTACCCTCTATGTTAAGTCTACAGACACTAGCATATTTTAGGCTTCACTAATTATAATTAATTAAGCACGTCTACACCGTTGAGATCTATTAAGAGATGTTTATTCCGAGAGCGCAAATGCGCGCTGCATACAAACGAAGTCTGGTGATATTTTCAATACTAACCAATTAAAGGAAATTACATTTTTCAGAAACAATCTAGAAACTAAATATCTATGCTTGTATGAAGTCAGATTTTCGTTAAAATATACAGTTTTAATGCTAGGATTAATTAAAGATTTGTATGGAAATCTTTAAGGCTCTGTAACTTTAAAACTTTACATTATAACGAAAATCTGACTCTATACAAGCATAGAAATTTGTTTTTAGATTGATTCTGACAAATTTCATTGAGTTTAATTGGTTAGTATTGAAAATATCACCATAGTACGTTTCTATGGAGCGCGTTCCGAATTATATCCTCTTAAATAACGAGCTTTTGCCCGCGACTTCGTTCGCGTGGATTCTTCTATATAGGGTCCTTCTTAACATACTGACACTGTTTTAAGTGGATGATCAGATCGTCAAGCTGAACAACTTCCTCTATGGCACCAACATCGTAATGGCGAAAAAAAATATCATTTGTTCCATACAAAACTGCAAACCTACTCGAGCCAAATATAGGGTCCTTCTTAATATGCTGACACTTTTTAAGGGGGGGATCAGACCGTGAAACTGAACAACTTTCTCTATGGCACAAACGTCGAAATCGCGAAAAAAAATCTACTGTTGCATACATAAAATGCAAACCTTCTCGAGCCATATGTATGGGACAGCTGTTTTTCTTTTCGCGATTTCGATGTTGGTCCCATAGAGAAAGTTTTTCAGTTTGATGGCCTAAACAACCCCCTTAAAAGTTTTAAATATTTATTTTACTTTTGTTATACCTCAGCTGTTCCATACATTTAGCTCGAGTAGATTTATAGTTTAGTATGGAACATCAGTTTTTTTTCATAGTGAAAGTTCCATAGTGTGAGTTAGTGTAAGTCCCATAGTGAAAGTTGTTCAGTTTGATGGTCTAAACCACCATAAATGTTTATTTGTATTTTTGTAACACGTTCTATAAGTAACATTAAACTCCTACCGGGCAAAATGTATGGAAGAACAGATTTTTTTGAGATCTCATAGTTGATCCCGTAGTAAAAGTTGTTCATATTGATGGGTAATTTCACCCCTTTGAGTTTTCGGAAGCGGTTCTCTTACACCCTGTATTGGTGGAGAACATTTGTTCTATGACTTTAAAAACAGAATGGCTATACTGAGATTTATGTACGTTAAATTAAAGCCTGTAGGGAACAGCAGGGCAAGGGCCTACTATCGCGAATGAGGGTGAGAGTGGCAGGGCCAGGGTTTTCGCACGTAATATTCTTAAAAGACTCAAAGAGTATTCGTGATAATTTGAGCTACACTCAATTTGCTAAATTCAATAATGTAACAATTGTATTACGACAGTTAACCGTTCTCGCGGATAAGTGCCTCAATGATCCTTTTAACCTAAACGAATTGTGAAAAAGCCTTAATGTAATGTCTTTTAAATTTCGTCTGGTTTGCTTAGATCGCGTGGAACAGGGGCGGCTTTTGGTGACGCTAATGTTTCATTGGTGTCTTAATTTTACTTTCATGTACTTTTGTATCTGTTTACGGCAATGACTTTGGTATAATATTGATTTACGGCTATTTTCCGGATGGTCGTTTTTTAAGGGGATGACCAGAACATCAAACTAAACAACTTTATGGGACCAACATCGAAAACGCGAATAAAAAACTGCTGTTCTATACATTTGGCTCGAGTAGGTTTGAAGTTTTGTATGGAACAGCTGTTTTTTTTTCCGCTGTTTCGATATTGATGCTATGAAGAAAGTTGTTCAGTTTAACGGTCTTTTTTATACAACGTGTTAATGAATAAGCGCAAAACCTCATACACCCCAACTGATTTATAACAAAATAATTAGATTGAAACAATAATTTCATTATTTTGATAATTAAAATTTAAAGTTATTCGCATTTTAAGTTTTCAGGCATAAATGATTTGTTATCATTTCAGCAATGAATGAAAGCGCTAGCGTGCTCGTCGATACATTTTAAGAATCTTGTTTTGTTAGTAAGTAGGATGAGTGTGCCCGAGCGAATTTTACAAACAAATTATTTAATATTTTGAAGAAAAAAAAACCTATGTTGTAAACATGATAATTCGATTCTGCTCTCGATTCTAAACAAACTACTTTCTAGTTTTGCGTTAATTCATTAACACGTTGTATTTTAAACTATTAGGTAATTCCACTCCATTACCTACTCATGTCCTATCTTGGTTTTCCGTTTATTTTGCGCGTGCTTTGAAATACGTATATTATATACGTATATTATATTGACAAATAAATAATCGTTATCTTTACAAATTGATTTCACAGAAATATTATACAATATGTACTTCAGACAATCTATATTTCACTACCAGCGCCCAAATTCTGTTGAACTGACAAATAGTGATATTATTTCAATTGTAATTTACGGTAGTAATTATAGTACTCTGTGGCAATAGAAACACTTACTGATTGTTGTCAACGACGGGTTATATACATTTCTCGAAGTTTAGCGGTTTTACGCTTGCCTATAGGGGGAGTGCTTTGTGAAGTTCATTTGAATCATCTGTACGGCTTAGTACGATCTTTTATTTATTTTATGTCATAGAAAAAGACAAAGCTTTAGTGCACCAACAAGGGAAGACGACTTCACCTTGACATGTGCCTCAATACAACTCTGTACTCAGCCCGAAGCATCAATCACCAGCCGGTAACCGCGTTACGTCTCCGCTAATTGTGATCCCGTTTCTCAGGAGCGGGTATCGGCATTCGTTCTCAGGCGATCGATCGATCCCTACCACTATCGCTCTCGCGGACCGCTTTTCTTCTCACTTCACTTTACATCGAAGTGCGAATTCGCTCACAGCGAGAATAAACCCGTATAGAAGGAACGATAGTGCGCTCCCGAAGCTGGGATCCCGTCCCTTCGCAGTGCGGTGGTTAGACTTGCGGGTGAGGGACCGATGTGAAAGTAGGTCGTACCCCTCCCCTCTCCCCTGCCTTCCTTCAGCCACTGTTGTCGCTTTCACTGCGTCCGTTGCTCGGGATAAAACCTAATTTTATTGCGTTGCGTTCGATCGTGTTTTTTCGCTTGATTATTCCTTAAAAGTAAACGTATTTAGATATATCTAAATGCCTGTTGTCCATTGTGGTAGGCAGAGACAACAAAACGCCAACTGATACGATCCTAACCTAACATACCTCTCTCGCTTCCTCCACATTTACCAGACTCTTCATGTATGCTCTTCGGTTTTTGACCCTTTTAAATATTTTAGACGATAGGACTAGTTCATCAATTTAACCGCCGCGAACTGTAGTGTGGGACGCCCTGCTGCCCGCTGGACAGATGACCTGAAAAACGTAGCGGGGAGCGACTGGACGAGGAAGGCCGAGGACAGAGTTTTGTGGCACGCCTTCGGAGAGGCCTATGTCCAGCAGTGGACGATGATGGGCTGATAACGTTGATTAATTTTTCTTTGAAAATCTTATCCAGTAACTTTACTGAAGGTTTGTTAGTTTGGACACATATTATATACTAGCGTCGACCGCGACTCCGGACGCGCAGACTGCTGACTTTAAATACTCATTACTTTTGATTGATTGAACCGATTGCGATAAAACAAAGCGTACATATTAATCCAAACTAAGTCTTATGCTTTTGTAAAAACTGCAACCAAATCGCTTCATTAGTTTTTAAATGATGCGTGCACAAACAAACAGACAGACAGACCGACAGAATAATTTCTAAAAATGGTCTCAATGTGTTCCATTATGTACCTATCCTTAACGCCTCCAATAACTTTTTCGCAAATATTTTCAAGAATTTGTTATCACTTCGGTTATGTTAGAAATATCATATAAAATAGATAGGTACTTAACAATACATTATTGAAGATAAGAATATGGAGGCAACGTGGCCTACAGGTGTTTTTTTCGGGTCCGCTGGAGAGGTTTTTGTGGACTGTAGTTTTCTTCTGGTAGCAGTGGTTCGATGGAAAGGAAAGACTTGTTTGCAGCACTGGAGGTTTTTACACCAGGGTTAGTTATACAAACACCGTACCAATAAGGAAGGCGGAAACGGAAATACAACTTTTTAATGACTACATTTTATGTTGGTGTTGCCAACACAATATAAATTGCTTTTTAGTACGTAAAACTATTTCTCTAAAAGCGGTTATTATACGTGAGCTACATAAAATTGTCCCATAACCGTTCGCTAAGTTAGCAAGAAGCCATCTAAGTGTTACGAGCTGTTACCATAATTTGTATGTTATAAAACTGGATAAAAATAAAGAAACTTCGAACGTCGAGTTATCGAAGAACAGAAATAAAAATAAACTTTTCATGCTGCCATGTAATGTGAGTACATCTACTAGAGGTCATCGACACGGACTCGTTTCTAGAAAACCAACTGAAACTTGTTTTACAATAAGCTTTGTTCGAAACAATTCTATACTACAACATTATGGTGAAACAAAGAAAAGCTATCTCGTACGTATAGTACATACAAACAGAATACTGTGATACAAACATTTCAGCAATCCGTGCAAGTTTATGCTGTAAGTCATTGCGGTAAAGCATAAAATGGCACGTTTTTCAGTTTTCAGCAATGTACTAAACGACTAGCAACTCTCGGCTTGTTTATCACTTGCAATGAGAGAATGCATTAACCTATATTTAGCATTTCTTTTGGAGGAGCACATATTGTGTTAACAATGAGAAGTTTTTTAATGTCGCAGCACTCTGCAGCCATGAATCACTGCGGTTGACAAGGACGTTTTAAATTATACTTTTACTAGGGAAATTAATATTACAATAATTTTTCGTAGAGTTTCGTTGTAGCGAATTGTTGAAGCACGAATAAACAAAGGCTTTGGTATTGTATTGTTTTCAATTGGGTGGAAATAAAACTTGATAGGTAGTACAATAGTCTTGTCAAGTATCACGTTGAGCCTTCGTAGTAGTAAAATGGTGGATGCTACGAATGATACACTCGTAGCGCTACGGTTAGTTTATGCTACGAGTACGAAATTACTCTTCCCGTTTCTTATATCTCTTTCTAAAGTATCCAAGAGTGATATTTTTGAATGTCCTACATCGAATATGACATAAATTTCACAAAGTTTGACATCACTTTCGTAATCGAATTGGGGTGTGTTACTTTTAAAAATAGCACTCCATGACGTTAATCAGTTTATCCCGGATACTGTTATTGGATGGCGGTTATACTCCCTAATAGTAATTTGAAAACAGGCGGGATCGTTTTCAAATTACTATCATATATTGGTGTCGATTTTTGTACCCTTTTATTACCTTTTTTCAATTTAAAACTTAATATTTCTCTAACGGATGCCTAAATCGAAAAATGGTTTTCCCACACCCACAATATTTTTAAAAGACCTATCCAACGATATCCCACATCATGGGATAGACGAGAAAAATTGCATTCCCACTTTTCGTGATGGACGGACAGACGGACAGACGGACAGACGGACAGACATCTCGTAACTATAAGGGTTCCTTGTTGACTACGGAACCCTAAAAACTAGGGATGCATATCTACTTTATTGCTTTTTATTTGTGATCTTTAAAATTTTACCTAAGACATAGCAACAATTTTCGTTCCTTGAGTATATTTCTCAGTAAAAATAAATGAAGTTTCTAAGAGCTACAGTCCCGCGGAAAGTAAATTTTCACCGCCGTCGAAACTTCTACGGAAACGTCAAAGTGTCAATGGAGTCGCGCTTGACCGGGTTTCGTAATGAACATTGTCGCGACACCGTTAAAAATGAAATGTATTTCCTTTTACATGGGGCGTCGGATAGCTATTAAATTTGGAAGAGAGCCTCGTACTGTTCTATGGTCTATGTAACGTTGTAATGACTTCTTTTGAACGTAACATGATTGCACATAATTCTACTCTATTTTAACATACAACAAACCCATATGAAAAGGTGTTTGAAATTTCGGATTTTCAATTCAAATATGGTTATAGTTTCAGCAAGTTCAAGTAGTATACGCGCGCGATGCACCTTCGCTGTATAGTAAATGACCTCTTCCTGCGGTTTTAGAAGAATATGAACTTTCAGCATGGCGGATATAAAGATACATATAAAAATTACACTTCAGTTTGTTCTCCAGCCTCAAGTGAACAGCCTTTGTTTCCATCTTAAACCTTTTCCAGCCAGTAAATAGCCGAGGTTTAGCGAATTCGAAAAAAGTCAAGCGCTCAGCCCGGCCAAATGACGAGGGGCATTAATCGTGACGTAATTCACCCCGCGCCCCGCCACAACCCCGTAAATACCCACCGTTTTAAATAGGCGTCATTCAACTCATTTGACGTTTAATTATTTTCATTCCGCTTGGTCACTATGATGCTAAAAGTCGTTTTGAACTCGAATTTATTAATATTACTGTTATGTATCAAATTGGCAAAACGGAACACTTATGCAATCAGCTTGGTGTCTGTCCGTCCGTTCGTCCGTCTGTCCATCTGTCACAGACATTTCGACCGTCTGTCCGGCACACACACTTGACTCTAATAAAAATGTTAACTTTAAACCCTAATTTTTCGCTAACAGATCCCTAAATCGAAAAATGGTTTTCCCACACCCGCAGTATTTATCCCACGACACCCCACCTCATGGGATAGACGAGAAAAAAAATGCATCCCCACTTTACGTATAGGGGAAAAAATTTTCAAGATTTTATTCTACCACTTTGTCGGCGTGATCAATATGTATGCAGGATGAAATTGATATTGATGGCAGGAAAATTATCGGGCTGGCAATAGCTTGGATAGTTTTTTATGTATTATGAGTTCAAAAGGTAAGTTAGTAATTCAGTTTGGTATAGTCTTAAGAGGCGAGTAAAACGTGTTTCTCAGATCCAAAAGTAGTAAAGTTTGTTTCAATGCGGCGTTTTCCAAGACTAGTAAATCGAAAAGTCGGCAGATGGCAATATTAAAAGTTTAGAAAAACCTGTCACATTGACAGTAAATTGCTGTTGTCTATGGTTTGCATCATTCAAATGACGATTGATAGTAGTAATGTTGCCAATGGATAATTTTTCACTACCAATAAATTCAGCACCTGAAATTTTCGTTTGCCGTACATAAACGAACATTAAATGCACAAAAAGTTAATCAATTTGAAGTATCAAAACGTCTCTCATATTATAACCATAATAATCTTATTAATAAATCAAAAAATTGCTCCCTAAAATTAGAGAATCGAGAAATACACGTAACACTTTCGATCTGAGAGCTAAATTGGCACGATTATAACGCCATCCTTCTAATGTCTTTGAACGTTTTTTTTTAATGAAATCGCCTCATTGAAAACTGCGTGATTCCCCGTGTAAAATGGACCACGCTGTATCACCACCTAATATCTCATTCCATCCTGAAACTCTAAATAAACGAAATGTAAAAGCTTGCTACAACTGCAAGCTTTGAAAAGATTTTTTCTGTGAATTCAAATTGTCAACTACCTAGCGTCTTTTGTAATTTTTCAGCATTATAACAGTTATTCTTACCGTAATCTATTATCCTCACTTTATGTTCTTCAACAATTTTCGACAAAACAATGAGTTTGTACCTCGTAGTAGGCATGCAGTTACAAACGTACCCGTTTCACAGAAATTTTTTGTCACCCACGAACTTAATTTATGATGTTTGGGGTCCTTAATTAATTCGCGTTCCTCTCGACTAAATTATAATATCAATTGTAAAACGTAGCACGTAGATAACCAAAACGTGGCTTATGATTGTTTTATGACTTTGTTATTAACATGAAGTTGTTTATGCATTTTGAATTATTAGACTCAGTGTTTTTACCTGGTACCAACATTTGTAACAAAATAAATATTTATGTCTCAACTGTACATCCAATTAATATTTGGTATGCAGATAATAAGTTCATGGCTTGGAGACAGGCTTTGAGTTTTTATCTCGAAAAGCCACAGACAAAACTTAGTAAATTTATAAGACGTCAATGAAATTTATACATTTAGTCTGAAGCATGGATTTGTAACCAACAATACCTATTCCAACTTCCTGGTCTGAAGTCAATCAGAATCTACAAAGATCATTCTTATGGAATCTTTGTTATGGGAACTACACATTAAAAAGAGTTGTTACCCTTGTACTACCCATTGTTTCACTTACTTCTTACTACTCATGGTCGACCCGAATGACAGATCTGTTTTGCCTTTGGTATCTATAAATAAGATCTAACTCATAAAGTATTAAGACAACATTTATCTTTAAAATTTAAAGCTCTAGTAATGTGCTTTCTAAATAAAACCGCTATTTCATTTTACGACGCCCGTCCGTACATATTCAGTCATAGGGTAACAGGATAAGCACTTTTACAGCGGAATAGCGTATCTTATTATACCTTTATAATATTACCAGATGGAATTTCCCATCAAGTGACCGTCATAATTCTACTGTGGTCCGAAATGACGGCTCGTTCGATGTTAACGTATCATTTGGTAGCTTCAAAGAAAACTTTCTAGGTACATAGATAACCACTAAAGAGAGATGCGCAAAAAACGTCTCACAAATTTAATGAACAATGTACCAACATAATGGCAAGTATGCGCTGGGTGCTGGGGGTACGGGGAAAGGGAGGCAGGGGAATAGGACGAGACCGTTTTTGTGTACACTAACAAAACAAGCCGCTATATAACGTGTTTTTGTCATGTTAAAAGAGTGTTTGTTAACTAGATATGTGGATGGGTTTCTTTCATTTGTTATTTTGTTATGTAATGGAGAATTTATTGTGCTGAGGAATTTCAAAGTATTGTGTTGCAATGCTACTACATTAGTGGATCTTTTGTTGGAATAGACATAATTATATCGATGGCTATTTGTGGAAAACTATTTAGTTTTAAGGCTATATTTCCGTTCGTGAATTTTAACAAAACATAGAAAAAAATATGCGTTGAAATTTTAAGTAAAGGCAGGTCTTTTATAATAAATATTATACACTGGATATGCAATAGCATATCACTGAAACCATGTTCCTGGACGTTGGGGTTTTTGAAAATATGCCCTGAAGGGAATATAATTCGGAGCGAGCTCCATACAAACGAAGTATGGTGATAATTTCAATACTAACTAATTCAAGTCAATGAAATTTATCAGAAACAATCTAGAAACTCATCTCTGTTTGTATGAAGTCAGATTATATTTATAGTTTTAAAATTACAGCGCATCAAACATTTTCATACAAATCTTAAATTAATCCTAGCACTAAAACTGTATATTTTAACGAAAATCTGACTTGATACAAACATGGTGATTAGTTTCTAAATTGTTTCTGAAATATTTCATTGACTTTAATTGGCTAGTATTATACCAGACTTCGTTTGTATGCAGCGTGCATTTACGCAATTGATATTTAGAACCATTTTAAT
Organism: Agonopterix alstromeriana; assembly: GCA_963924505.1. Taxonomy (NCBI): domain Eukaryota; kingdom Metazoa; phylum Arthropoda; class Insecta; order Lepidoptera; family Depressariidae; genus Agonopterix; species Agonopterix alstromeriana. Next base: position 9,458,389 of record OZ004662.1, on the reverse strand, counting down.
TTTGGGTCCTTAGAAAAAGTTGTTCAGTTTGATGGTCTGAAGCATCTCCTAAAATATGTAAAAAGAAATAGTTTACACCACGTATACTTAATAGTTAAGCAACGTCTGGTCCGGTCAGTCTTTGGATGGATGACCGGTTAGTGGTATTTCATCTCGAGCATTTCCGTCCTTCGGAAGGCACGTTAAGCAGTTGGTTTCAGATAGTTCCGTCGGATGGCGTTGTAACTATTCGTTAAGTCAGTTCAGAGGCCTATTAAGGCGGCTTGAAATTTTTTTGACAGCAAGTTACCACTAACTTGCCTCCATCAACACGCACTGGGCCCGCCGCGTGGTGGAGTATGGCACACTCCCTCTCACCCTTATTCGCGAGAGGACGCGTTTGCCCTGCAGTGCTAATACTTAAAAAGCTATAACTAACTTACTTATTTATACTTAATAATTATGTATAGAGTATGAACCGTGCCTTCGTCACTGAGTAGATATCCTACACAGAAAAAGCGTCATACAAGCCTGCGGCGGCGGCCGGCAGTTGGTATACCTAAAAATCGCTGCGCATGGGTGTACTGGCCGCTGCGAGCTTCTATAAAGTTATTTCTCTGTAGGATATCTACTCGGTGCCTACGTTTCATGTAAAAATAATACCTACAACATATCGTTTTATTAATTCAGAGCTGTTTGTTAAGTGGTTTTATTGTTATCGTGTCGTCTCAAGATATTTCCTATTATTATCCTATTTTACTGCCGTGCGTGTTTCCTTACTGCTTTTTACCGCAGATTCTGAGATACAGCTTGTTTTCGGTTTGATATTTCCTAAATACTTTGTCAAGTATTTAGTATGATGATTGTATTACTTATACAGGGTCCAACAGGGTTTTTTAGGAGAATGATCATACCATTAAACTGAACAACTTTCTCTAAGGGACCAATGACGAAATCGCAAAAAAAAAATCTGCTGTCCCATACAATTGGGTCGAGTAAGATTTCAGTTTCGTATGGAACAGTTGATTTTTGTTTCGCGAAGGACCCTATATATACTTACATATACAGGGTCCTTCTTAATATCCTGACACTTTTTTAAGGGGATGATCAGAACATCAAACTGAACAACTTTCTATATGAGACCACATCGAAATCGCGAAATAAAAATCTGTTGTACCATATATTTGGCTCGAGTCAGTTTGCAGTTTTGTATGGAGCAGCAGATTTTTTTTGCGATTCTAATGTTGTTCCCATATAGAAAGTTGTTCAGTTTGATGGTCTGATCATCCCCTTAAAAAGTGTCAGCATATTAAGAAGGACCCTGTATATAATATTATGTTTATGGTTCGTAATGACTCTCGAGAAAAGCTTATTAAAAACATCAATGCAATTGTTGTATAAACGCTAATATGTGAATTTCCCTGCAGACCATAATATCTGCATCTCTTATTATTTGAAACTTCAAACTGTTTTAAATATTTAAAACAATTTACGTCTGCTAATCTTCTTAATTTTACTTATAAAATATACTTGTGTAAGCGAAAACGTACATATGCTCTGAGTAATAAATAAAAAAGTGAGACGCTTTTCAGAAGGAGATTAACAGACGTAATTCGTTTCATATAATGTTTTACACTTTGACCCAGATAAGGGGTCTGAAAAGCCTCTCTCCTTTCATTTTATTACTACTCAGTGCGACTCCAAGACTGGCGTAATTACCACTAGTAGGTACGGAGCTCATAAGATTATTCATTGTCGATACACATTGGTTTGTCTTGAGTAGGACTTGTAGTTAAGCGGCCAAAATAACATTTTTCATGTTTCAATTTTATGTTTCATGGCAAATAACATCCGAAATATTCCGTATAAAAAAATATACAGGGTGTAACAACACACCCTAGTAATATTTGAGGTGGTGCTTCAGACCATCCAACTGAACAACTTTCACTATAAAGCCAACATCGAAATCGCAAGAATAAAAATCCGCTCGTTCATACAAAACTGCAGTACCGTCTCGAGTCAAATGTATGGGACAGCTGATTTTGTTTATTTTTTCTCGACGTTGGCTCTCCAAACTATTTTGCTACAAAATAATAAAAAAATCATTGACGTCAGAAACATAATTTTTAATGATGTAATATCGCAAAGGAACTAAATTATAACTGTGTTTTGATAAAATGTTATGACAAACTTGTAGTTAAGCGGCCAAAATATCATTTTTCATGTTTCATGGCAAATAACTTCCGAAAATGTTCTCGAACATTTTATATTACTTATTTCACCAAAGTCAATGACGTGTATTTTAATCTATTTATGATATCAACATTTTCAGGTTAGTTAATTTGGTTACATTTTACCTAAATCCCAATAGAATAGAGTATAGAATATTTTGAGTGTTTTATCCAGAGACCAGATGGTTATTTTTTTTTTAGATTGCTGTTGCGGGTTCTACCAGAACGACAAGAAAAATATCAGAAATAATCCTTTTACCTATTTATATTACATAAAAATTTAGTGCACTTAAAATCAACTAATCGGACACCAATCGGACTGATTCTTTTAATGAGAGAGTACATGAAATAAAGTAAACACACAGGGTATTTGAAAGGTTTTTAAAAACTGTTCTACGCTAATCACAGATGTCTAAGGACTCTATAGAAAATGTATATTTTACGTTCCATTACATAAAGTGCAAGAAAAAACGAAAACTTAAAATGTTAGAAATATCCCGCGAAAACGCTTTTCCTGACAGTAGGACGAGGCAGCAAGCAGATGAGGTCACGATGACATAAACTTTGTACGACGATCACACTCTACACTGTTTACAAGCAGTTGACGTCATCACTAAAGTACTCAAAACAATGATTTTCTTTGACGATTTTCTCTTCAAAATCCAGTATTTATCTTAACTGACTAAATAGTTGGTTTTCAAAATTCATATTCAATACGGATGCCATCAATAGATCCTATATTTTACATGCTGTCAAATACCCTATTGTAACAATAGTCATTGAAAACATATTAAATAAATTTAATTTTCCTCAAGCTAGAGATAAACAAAAAATCTCTTCTTGTTACTTGGTAGGTCCCCAAGTCAGCAATCTAAAAAATATTGTAAATCCTGGTCCACGCCGTGGATAATGGAAAAATAGTTTAATTAGAGAACGTTGTGGTCTGAAAGTGGATGTAGTGACAAAGATAGAAAAAGGTATGTTGAGATGGTTTGGTCATATGGAAATAATGGATGAGAGCAGATTGACGAGGGCAATCTATAAGGCAAGTGTAAGTGGAAATGTTGGAAGGGGACAGCCTAGACGTACATATACGGACCAAATTGGCGACGTGCTTATAAATGGCCCTATCAGATCCACCTGAAAATGACGAACATGCATGAAAAGACTAATGAATGTGAAGGAAGCTAGAGAGGTTTGTCAGGATCGTAGCTGGTGGCGTTCCGTTGTCTCTGCCTACTCCAGTGGGTACAGGCGTGAAAATATGTATGTATGGTCTGGACCACCCTGTTTTCAATTCTAAAAGAGTATATTATTTAGGAACGTTCACGGTTCACGGTTCAAGTATTCAGTAAATCCCTGCTAATCAACATTTTAGTGCTGTACCTAGATAGGAGATACGTTGTTAGTTCTCCCTTGGTGAATCTGCGCTGAAATGCGAGGCCGTTGACCTCTCTGGAGAATATGTTTTGTACATTATAGTATCCAAAGTGATACTGCTAATATTTTGAAATGTTATTTAATGTTCAATTTAATTAAATCAAAGTAGTAGTGTACTAGTATATTTAAAGTAGTAATAACTATTTTACTGGAAGACTATATTATTTTGTTAATAGACATACTTTACAATTTACAAAGAATACAGGACGTAAAACTTGCATATAATAATTAAAAATACAGTTTTTGAGAGTTACACGGTTATTAATTAAACCAAAATTAAACATTTTAACGTTCGCGTTCCCGATAATTCGATTTAGTACTTTTTCGGCAGATTTCGTTTCGGTCAGATTCTTGTTGGGACAGATTCTTTTTTCACATGTATTGAATATGAGTTTGCATAATGTAATTTAAAAAACAGATTTAAAAAACTTTGAATATTTGGCAGTGTTACAACAGGATGATTGAATCAAAACTCAAACATTTAAAAACGCGGTAAGATCCTGTTAAAATGTTTAAAATTAAACATCTTACCGAAATTAAACATTTTAACGTTCAGCACGAAACTTATTTCGGGTTTTTCTTATTATGCTAACTGTTTTTTCAGGGGATGTTCAGACCATCAAACTGAACATCTTTCTCAATAGGACCAATATGGAAATCGCGAATCAAAATCTACTGTCCCATACAAAATTGCAAACCTACTGTACGGACCAGCTGATTTTTTCACGATTTTGATGTGGTCCCATAGAGAAAGTTGTGTAGTTTGAAGGTCTCATCATCCCCTGAAAAACCGTCAGGATATTAAGAAGGACCCTGTATGTGACCACTATTAAGACTTTGTAACTAAGTAGACTAAGTAGACTTTACTTTCCTTGTTCGACTTCAGATCTCTAAAAAATTCTACGTAATTAAATGTAAAAAAACATAAGGTATCTAATCAATACATTATTCGTATTATATAATGGCGACGTAGCCGCTGGACATTGAACGTTTTATTTTGCATTCTTCTTATTCGGTAACTAAAGAGCGGGGAGAGACAGGGACAGAGAATCGTATGTCCATTAGAGATAAGATTCAATTGTGTTCTTTTTTGTTTCGTTTTCGTGTCACTTGAGTACAAGTGCTACGCCGTAGCTGTTCGTAGCGCTCGTAGCAATGTAGCACGGAATATTGCTCGTTGTTATTTTATTTTGTTTTCTTCATTGGGAGTTCGTGATGTTAAACTAGTCCTCAATAATAAAACCGAAAATGTTTATTAAATAGGTGGCATGAATTTTATGCGTTTATTCTTGTAGATTTTGTTATTATTTATGTTTTCGAATGAGAGGAATAAGGTACTTATATAGGAAGTACTTTTTGACAGTGACGTTTTGATTATGTCTACTATCGTGGATATGCCGCTTGAGATTGACATCTAATATAATAGTAATAGAGTTTATTATAAAAATGTCTATTGATACGTAATGGATTATGAGAACTAATAAAGACAATTTGTAATAGTGTATCTTGTCATTCGAATACATTAACAGTTTTAGTATAACATATTAATAATTGCTATTTTTTAATCACACATATACTACTAGATATTCCCTTTTTCAAACACACAAGAAGAGAATGCTTAGTATTCTTATGCACGCGTTACTTGTATTCTCGTAAAGAAAAAAAGACAGAGTACGATTAGTACGACGAGAGTAGATTTTACGCTTTTCAGTGTAAACAATTTAGCGAAGCAATTCAATTCGATTATCATTACGTTTCCCCTTCGCTTTCGTCGACATGCGTGATCCATCAAGAGCTGTGCAAGACCTTCCTTTTCTCTCCACAAAGGTTTTTTGATAAACGCAAGAGAACAAAACAGAAACCAGACATGCAAGTTGCAATTTACCATCTCGAAGGCTTGAAATGAATCCGTTCCATCAAATTAGCGTCCTGCCATCTATTCATTTGAGTTGCAAAGAGTTCGTCGTCCGTAAACAAGCGAACAGAAACAATACAAGTTTGGCACGAGACAACTTCCACTCGAAATGAGTTCGTAATTACAAGTGGCCTTCCTTGTACGCTAGTTCGTTAGTACTTGATATAAATGAGCATGTTGTCTTTGAGGAAAAACAAACACAAATACGAACATTAATTACACACTTTTGTCATCATTTTATTTCATCATGTTTGGGTGAAACATGATAGAAGTTTTGTGATTTGTTTTATATTTGATCATTGACTTACCAACTACTGGACGTCGGGTCTGCGCTCAAAAGTGCCCGTACCAAAAGAGCACCAAAATGTATAAAGAGAACCAATTACAATGCCGTGCCGCGATGGGGTAAAAGCTACGCAAGCAAAATGAAAGAATTTCAGCAATTTCAATGTTTTTAGTTGGTTTATATTACTATACGTACTTAAGTTTGTGTAGGTTAGTCTCGGACACTGTTTTCAAGAATTTTGTGCTAGACCCGGACAATAGTCATCATCGATAAGTTTACTAGAGGATATACTATAAATGAACATCAGTCCTTTTTTATAATCCAATAAATAAATAAATAACGCTGACAGGCACATACATTGTAATTGTAATGATCCCAATTTGATCCAGGAAACTAATACAACAACGGAACAAACATATACATCAATCACCGAACCGGGATTCAAATCCAGGACCCTGGTTTGGCAGTCCGGCGTGGTCAATATTACACCAACCGGGTCATAATCGTTGTCGTCTTAAAAATATTATTGTAGGGTTTTTTGTTACACCCTGTGTACGTCCCATTGTAGACCACTGGCCTACCCTCAAGGAAGGTGTATGGGCGTACATGATATGTAATATAACGTGGAATTTTTTTGGTAACAATATCTGCCCCGATTATCTTGTTGACTTGATATCATACATAAAAGTTCCTAAAAATCTTTTTTTTACTTTTATTCTGCCGATGTCAAGTAGTGTAATCTCAAGTTTTGTTGTATATTCAAAAACAAATAACAAAATCCGGATAGAAGCCGATACGCGACGCTCGCGACCGCCCACCGTCAGACTTGCAGAGAAAATTCATTGGTACGAATTTGATTCACGGTGGGATGGAACCGCCACCGAACAGCACGAGATGCGGTGTCATTAGTCACGAGAAGATCACAGCTTTTTAGTGAGAAGCTTTTTAATAATTCCTCATTTCTAATTTTGATTCAGATGACTTTCGCTAAATTGCAGAAATACTCATTAGAGTTAATCCTCCATTAAATCTCTTGCTAGTTTTTACTACGTCAACGAGACAAAAAGTGACTGCAAGAGATTTAATGGAGGATTAACTCTAATGAGCGTTTCTGCAACTGAGCGTTTATGTTGCATTGCCATTTCAAAACAGCAATTTTGAAAAATAAATAAGCTTTGTTTGGAAAATGCGAGAATGCAATTTAATTTATTTACGTAAAACCGAATCAAACTGGTTCATTGCATTGTGATTACTAAAATATTTTTGAGCTTCATATCCGTATGATTTTAAATTTTATCGTAGCCAGAGGCTCTTTTATATCAAATGGAATAGACTGAAATGTTTGTGATAAGTAAATTACATTTCGGTTTGAAAATATTATTAAAAATAATATTAACTGAAATGGTTCCGAAAGTAAGAATCCCATCAAAAATATTTCATGTAAAAAAGTAGACTCACAACCCTTTTACTCTTAAAAAGTTATGAGATCTCGATGTCAGCCAAGTCTGAGTAAGTGTTCATCTCGTTCAAATAAAGTTATAAGGCTTGGCCGACATGCTCATCCCATGTAGAGTCAATGTATTTGGTTCCATAGTAAAATTTGTTCAGTTTAATGACCTAAACCACCCCCTTAAATACGGGGTGTAAGGGACAGCCCTCCGCAAACTGAAACGATGAACTCAGATTATTAAACTGAACAACTTTCACTAGGAAGCCTACCTTCGGAAACGCGAAAAAAAAAGTCAGCTGTTCAAATACAAAACTGCTGTACCTACCCGACAGCAGATTTTTTTTCGCGTTTCCGGGGTTAGGCTCCACAGTGAAAGTTGTTCAGTTTGATAGTCTGAGTTCATCGTTTCTGTTTGCGGAGGGCTGTCCCTTACACCCTGTATTACTAGGGTGCTTTGTTACGACCTGGATACTGATGGTTTTCTTAACCCGCTACTCGCTGGCAGTTGGGACATGTCCCTAAATATAAGATGGCTGCCGACTTGGTCTCTTCCACCGCTCACTGCAGATGATTGCGATCTTCACGTGAACCGACTCAAGATCAGTTTCAATTTATTTTGAGACGTGACTTAGTTCTCTAGTTTAACATTTACATATTGATATTATTACTGCGCAAGTTTACTCAATAGTTGTTGGTTTATTGTATCGACGAATGGTTTTATGATTTGATGTTCCGTTTGAGAAAAATCTGGTAAAGATAAAAGATATACCATGTCTTAAAAACATTCAAATGTTGCCAGCTGCCTAATTTTTTTGCTTTTACTCATCGTAAAAATTTCTTCGCTATTCTTCCCGTGGGTGCCGTACGAGGCGACTAAGGGATTAAAGTTTCGTAACGGTATTAATAAGGCAGTATTATAGCAAAAAAGCGATTTCTACCAGACAACGTTAGGGTAGAGGAAATTTAAACAAAGAAAACGGGTCGGTGCTTTACAAAATAATGGATGTTGGAAAATAATGAACCTTGCTACAACTACAGATTCAAAAAGTGACGGATTCTGACAATCCTAAAATGATTACAGAAGTAAGTATTTCAATGCATACAGTATAAAAGTTGTTCAGTTTCGTGGTCTAAAGCACCCACTAAAGTATGTAACGCATTTTAGTTAACACTCTTTATACATGATGTTATGATTAACAGTTGCATTACTTTAAGGGGTGATTGTACCCATGATACTGATTAACTTTCCCTAAGAAATCTATAGCAAATTCTCAAAAAAACAACTTCACTTTCCATACTAAATGCAATCAGCTGATCAAACGTTTGTGTGAAAAGACGAACAATTTTTTGGGAATTTCTTATAGGTATTTCTTTGGGAAAGTTGATCAGTATCATGGGTACAATCACACCTTAAAGGAATGCAACTGTTTACCCTAACACAAACCTATATAACAAATTGAAACCAAGAACATAAATTCTAGCGTGTTGAGTTAGTCGTTCGTATTTTTGGCGGGTCTAGAATATTTTGTATTCTTTTCCAAGCGGCTACCCAATTAGGCTTACTAAGGACCTAATTTACCGTTACAAGGCTTTTAGTGCTGACCTACCTTACGATATTATGGGCTACGTAAAAAATGGTGCTAGCAAATTACTTTGTCTTAGAGTAGCTCAGGGAGCTTTTATAGAAGACTTATACTATCTTTAACATCTACAATTAAATGAAAGAACCTCCTTTTTAAATTCAGTTAAGAGCGGATAGTCCTTGCTCGAGCTCGCTACCTGCAAATGAAGTTAGATCCTATTTTTAATACCAACAAATTAACCATTAGATGATTTATTTAAGATAATGTATGTTTTGGAGTTTCGATACTACTAGTGAAACGTGGATGTTCTGATATTTCAGAATATCTCTGACTACCCCCTCGGGGAATAAAGTCGTGAGCATATGAATGCGTATGCATGTATGTTTTGGTAAGCAAATAAGGAATGTTTGTTATTTTAATAACAAAAAAACGAATTATCTGGTAGATTTGATTAAAATTTAAGGTTTAAGTTGTTTTTATAAGTACCTGTACTGTTGTTATCATTTAAATTAACCTGTACAATAATTTAGTTTTTGAATAGAAGAACCATACCTATTTAAACTAGTTTTATGACAATCGAAAGGGCACAAATAGCAGTGCTAAAAACCATGTTTTCGAAATCTAGGAAATACCCCACTGAGCAACTTTATAGATATGCCGAGGTATTGACGGTACCGCAACTGTATATCCTGCGTATAATAATTAGGAAGTACGGCCGTGTCCCAGCTCAAACAGATTCTAGGAAGCGTAGTTACAAGGCTATCAGCCCTATCGACAGGCATCAAACTGCTTTTGCAACGAGACAGTTAAATGTGTTAGGTTCCAGGCTGTACAACAAAGTCAATAATAAGCTAAATATCTACCCCTTGAGTAAAATGGAAGTTAACGAAAGTAAATGAAAATGAAAGTGAAGTTTATTATAAATTTTCGAACTATTTGGATCCAAACTAAAGCAACTTGCACATTATCCTTCTTGCTGATTATAAACACAAGGCCTCTTAGGTCCCGTCTAAGATTCAGGTATACAAAAATTGTCTATTTAGCAATTAGATATCGTCTCTGTTAACTTGTAAATGTTAAGGCATATTGTAATCCTTTTACTTGAGTCTAATACATATTTTTATTATTATTATTGTTGTCTTTGAAATTTCTCAGTTTGCGCGGTATTTTTGTTATGCCATTTACGGGACAAAGCCAAGTAAATTACATATTAGGAAATACTATATTCTTAGATCACTGGCTTCTTCGTCTATTTGTTGTACGGCTTTTAGGAGTTGTATATAAATGTTAGGTTTCAAATTAATGAGCTTTAAACTATGGTGGAGGTATTTTGGTATTACGCCGGTGGTTGATTATTATTATTATTATTAATTAAATTCGTCGTGTTCATGGAACGTTCCCACATGGAGAGTCTTTGGAGGAGGTTTAAATGCTTATGTGATATTTTCTATTAAAGGAATAGTAAATGACGAAGCTTATTGCAGATATATGGAATGTACTTCTTGACGAGGCGAGTTGTGGATGTGAGTGCTATATTTTCTTTGACGAAGCCTGTTGTGGATACGCACTACGTATATTGTATTGAATAAACGACTTACAAAAAAAAAAAAATATTTAAATCGACTTGTAACAATAAATCTATTTATGTCTTCTAATGTACCTAAATTGTTGCCACATATAGGGTCCTTAATATGCTGACACTTTTATAAGGGGATTATCAGACCGGTTAACTGAACATCTTTCTATATGGCACTAACATCGAAATGGTGAAAAAAAATCAGCTGTTCTATACAAAACTGCAAACCTTCTCGAGCTAAATGTATGGGACAGCAGATTTTTTTTTCGCGATTTCTTTGTTGGTCCCATAGAGAAAGTTGTTCAGTATGATGGTCTGGTCATCCCCTTAAAAAAGTGTCAGCATATTAAAAAGGACCCTATATAGGGCCACAGACTAGGTACTAGATATTTTTCTCCGTGTACAATAATAGTACCTAGTACTTATTTCTATGATTATTCTTCGTAGTTTAAATGACACTTGAACTCTTTTAGAGTCATCAAACATATTGAAATTTTTTTTTGCTCTGAACCCCTAAAAAACTCAATTGTACTCCGATGTACGTAAATTCAATACATAAGACAGATTTAAAATACGTTGGAAGCGATCCACCCGTTTTGTGCCCGTGTGATTTACAACTCTATGCAAGATATATTACCGTTTAAGATATATCGTAGGGTCGATTTTAGAAGGGCTGCCTTGAAAATCTTATTTGGCATGTTCTTTTCAACGAAGGTCTGAGTGACGTTTACTACTAGCTTTCTGATGTATTTTTGGAGTACGATGAATATAAAATCAAAAAGATTTTCAGGTTACGCGTTCATTTGTTAAGTATGAAAGTGGTAGGTTTTGAATGTGCATCAGTAATTCATGTCATTATTTATTATAACGGCTCGACAGCTCATTCGGTAGTGAACCTGCTTGCTTTGTGCAGGTTCGAATCCCGTAAGGGGCAAATATTCGTATGATGGATATTAATGTTTGTTCCCAAGTCATGGATGTTTGTATCTATACATGTATTCGATATCGTTGTCTAGTTATCATTGTACAAGTCCAGGCTAGATTCTGGTACTAGATAACCTGTGTGACAATGTCAAAAAAGGCTATAGGTAAATACTTTATTAACATGTTTTTCTACATTATTCCCGAATAAAGCACAGCATAAGCATAAGCATATGCTCACAACTATATTCCCCGAGTGGGTAGTGAGAGATATTCTGAAACCACAGAACATCCACGTTTCACTAGTACCGAAAATCTGTCCAGTGTGCCGGGCAGTGAATCCGTCGCTACTTGTAATTGGACCGTGGGTACATGCCTCGAAATTGAAGCATGCAGGTTTCCTTACGATGTTTTCCGTCACCGAAAAGCCAGTGGTGTTACAAATCGTACATAAATTCCGAAAAACTCATTGGTACGAGCCGGCTTGAACGGGGATCGAACCATCGCCTCCTGCACGGCAGGCTAGGTTACTCGCCACTGGACCACCACTGGCGAATAAACATATATTTCATTAATCATACAGTCTTTCAGTATAGCAACAGGTACTGGGTAACGATATTTTACCATTATTACATCGTTAAATATACAAGGTGTTAGTGAATTAACGCAAAACTAGAAAGTAGTTTATTTGGAATCGAGAGCAGAATCGAATTATCATGGTTTCAACATAGGATTTTGTTTTCAAAATATTAAATAATTTGTTTGTAAAATTTAAAATTTACTGAACTCGATCTAACCCACCGCTCGGGCACCCTCACCTTACTTACTACCAAAACAAGATTCTTAAAATGTATTAATGAGCACGATAGCGCTTTCATTCATTGCTGAAATGATAACAAATCATTTTTGCCTCAAAACTTAAAATGCGGATAACTTTAAATTTTATCTATCTAAATAATGAAATTATTGTTTCAATCTAATTATTTTGTTATAAATCAGTTGGGGTGTATGAGGTTTTGCGCTTATTCATCAACACGTTTTATGTCAGATTCATGATGAATACGAGTAGGTGCGGGAATCTTACGGTTTTCATGCAGATTGATTTGCTAGATTAATGCAGACATATTTTGACAAAATTCGCAATTTATTGCAAAAATTTTGACGATTTTCTAGGTTAGAACATTTGCGATCGTACTACAATCTCAGAAAGATTATTTTGCAATGCACCAAGAAACATTTCTATTTCGTATAGTGTGAGCAATCAATCTTGTCTGCGACAGTGACCAAAGTAATTGCCGGTTTCACTAAACTTTTCTCGATATTGTTCGCATGAGAATTGATGGGGTTGAACAAGATTTATTGCTTCTTTTAAAATTTGTTACCTAATTAAAGGATTCAATTTTGAGAAAGTGAATTTTAGAACATTCACAACTTTGACCTAAATACAACGTGTTAATGAATTAATGCAAAACTATAAAGTAGTTTGTTCAGAATCGAGAGCAGAATCGAATTATCATGGTTTCAACATAGGTAATTTTTTTCATATGCGATTTGTAACACCACAGGCTTTTCGGTGAAGGAAATCATTGTGAGGAAACCTGCATACTTCAATTTCGAGGAATGTATTGTACCCACTGTCCATTATAAGTGGCGACGGGCTCACCCCCCGTCACACTGGACATAGTTTCGGTACTACTGGTGAAACGTGGATGTTCTGAGGTTTCAGAATATCTCTGACTACCCCCTCGGGGAATATAGTCGTGAGCATATGCCTATGCCAATTTTTTTTTCAAAATATTAAATAATTGGTTTGTAAAATTCGCTCGGGCACTCTCACCCTATTTACTACCGAAACAAGATTCTTAAAATATATCCATTATGAGCACGTTAGCGCTTTCATTCATTGCTGAAATGATAACAAATCATTTTTGCCTCAAAACTTAAAATGCGAATAACTTTAAATTTTAACTATCAAAATAATGAAATTATTGTTTCAATCTAATTATTTTGTTATAAACCAGTTGGGGTGTATGAGGTTTTGCGCTTATTCATTAACACGTTGTATAAGCATTTTACCTGTTCATTCAACGGTGAGGGTAAAATAATAATTACTCAATAGCCCAGGGCTTCTGAGTCATAATTAATAGTGACTACATTTTCAAAACATTTTAGTTTTCTATAATTTATATTAATACCTACCTTTGATGTATGTAAGTAGAAAATAATGCCGTGGGTACAAAAAAGTTATAGAACTGAAACAGACTAAAAAGTAAATTAAAAATCCATTTTTCAACCTGTCTGTGTCAAAACAATTAGCTATTTAATATTCCTAAATAATATATTAACCTGTGCTTTCTTTTTACATTATTGTGTAGATGAGTTTTTTACTTTGCGCAATGTACAAACTAAACTAATTTACGCAGTTTTTAATTAGGTACCTATTTGTTTTACGTTGCAAATGTTGTTGAATTATACAAGGCGTTACAGAAATACTTTTAAACATTAATGGGGTGGTTTAAACCATCAAATTGAATAACTTTCACTATGAAGCCAACATCGAAATCGCGAAAAAAATATGTTTGTATGTGCTTCATATAAAACTGTCGTATGGACTAACCTTCTATTATGTAAGGAATTTTTGCGATTTCGATGTTGGCTCTATATTGAAAGTTGTTCAGTTTGATGGTGTAAACCACCCCATTAAATGTGTATTTACCACCTTGTATAGTCAAAGCCTGTAAGCGGGATAGAGTGATAATTACCAACATAAGGATTAAAGGATTTTCCGATTCCTATTTAGCGTTCTGGATAATTCTGAATAGCAAATATACTTTATTTACCAGAAAGATATACTATTCGACACAGGAAGGTCTGACATATCTTGGACGTTACTAAATCTGTTCTAAGAATAAAGGAGAGGAAGTGTTTCAAATCTGTTTCTGTATTTCAAATTAGCGTAAAAGTTTCGTTGCTATTTGGAATGGACGTCATACGATATATGAGATGACTAAATTTGACTGATTTGAAATTCTTTTTGGGTTCCAAACCTTTTCCAAAAAAACATTATTTTACGAGTTTTCTAGACAAGACCATATGTATATATGGTAGATGTTCTGAGTTTTCAAAATATAGTCGTCGTTGAGGTCTTAAAAAGAAAACCAACGTTTGAAATGATTGAATAGGAATTTTTCCTATTATTTAGTCTTGTCTAGAAAACTCGTAAAATAATTTTTTTTTGGAAAAGGTTTGGAACCCAAAAAGAATTTCAAATCAGTCAAATTTAGTCATCTCATATATCGTATGACGTACTATTGGTTGGTTGCGAGCGGCCTCGTTTTCCGCAACTCGACATCCTATCTATATAATATCTTTACTCTTGCCATCCCAGCTCCTCCAGGAAGCCCACCCCCCATCAGCTTGTTTATGCTGCCGAAGGCTTCTGGAAGAGTGATCCTAGGTGTTGTGCCCGATAGTGTGCTAGCCCGTTGTATTCGGGCATATTAGCACGTGCACAGCTGTTTCCTCAACCTCCATGCACATCATGCACAGAGGACTGTTAGTAACACCAATGTTAAATAAAAAGACCCGTGACTATGACGTACTATTAATTACTATTTTGTGGTATGGCTATGACACTGAATTGTAAAGGATAAATAATAATTACTAAAGCTACTAATGTCGATTTATTTTTGTTTCAGGTACGTATAATCTGCTTAAGCGACACTTTGGTAAGCCTAAAGTGTTTTAAAGGTACTTAAAGAATGTCCAAACAATTACAAGTACACGAACTTTTGAATAAAATAAAAATCTTTGAATCTTAAGTCCAGAACTAAATTAATGGACGCATGAATATTTAAGCTTTTAAGTAAAAACTTCAATTAGAAAAAAAAGATCGAAAAGTGGAGTGAAAAACAGATGCTTGCATTTGTGAGCGAGTTGAATATTTTATGTATCATTTCGCAGTCCCGGGAATTCATCTCCACTTGAAAGATTTATATCGTAGAAATCTCGAGTTTACGACCAACGTTGCGATTTAAATGTACCGATATTTTCGCTCAGATACGTTGCAATTTTTTCGTGAGTGCACAGTGCCAGTCTGCGGCGGGAAAATTCAAATTCAGCAACGTCAGCAACGTGTCGCGTGAATAGATAACGAAACTCTTCCATTTCGTAATGAGTACTTTTATTTAAGATGTTTTTGACTTTTATCATATTTTACTATCATAGAGCGATACACTCAAACACATTCTAAAAGTAAGGCGAAAATGTATTGTCTTCTTTAAGTGCGAACCTCAAAATCTGCTCCAAATTAGGTATAAGGCGCGGTTTATACAGAAGAGACGTGTGGCGGTGGCGGATAGTCAAAGTAACAAAATTATAAACCTTATAGTACGTAGCATAGCGTCGTTTGGAGAATTACGCCCGCCCCTCCAGGCGACATCAACTGGAGGTGCGGGCGCGATTCTCTTTTACGACAAAAACGACGCTATGCTACGTACTATATGGTTTATGTCGTGTTACTTAGATTATCCGCCACCGCCACACGTCTCTTCTGTACCTATAAACCGTGACTAAGTTAGTGGAACCTGAAAACTGCAAAACAAACAGACGCAGGTTTCTATCCCTAAAGAAAGACAAGCTATCAGAAGAATATTCAGCATCGTTAAGACTGACTTCTAAAAGTGTAATTAAAACCTGAGCAATCCAAACATTTCTTTACGTCAAGAACGTAGAGCTGAAGCGAAACGTCTTGGTCATTGGTCAGTACCTAGACTTACATTCTAACATAAAAGTATTCAGCCAGCGTCATAATACAGGATCCTTCTTAATACGCAGAAACTTTTTTAAGCTGATTTTTTTTCGCGATTTCGCTGTTGGTCCCATAGAGAAAGTTCAGTTTGACGGTCTGATCATCCCCTTAAAAAAGTGTCAGCATATTTAGGGACTCTGTACAACGTGTTAATGAATTAACGCAAAACTAGAAAGTAGTTTGATTAGAATCGAGAGCAGAAACCAATTATCATGTTTTCAATATAGGTAATTTTTTTCCAAATATTAATTAATTTATTCGTAAAATTTAAAATTTCTTGAACTCGATCTCAACCCACCGCACAGGCATGCTTATTAGGCATTACTACCAAAACAAGATTCTTAATATGTATCCATGAGCACGTTAGCGCTTTCATTCATTGCTGAAATGATAACAAATAATTTTTGCCTCAAAACTTAAAATGCGAATAACTTTAAATTTTAACTATCAAAATAATGAAATTATTGTTTTAATCTTATTATTTTGTTGTACATCAGTTGGGGTGTATGAGGTTTTGCGCTTATTCGTTAACACGTTGTATAACGTTACTAAGAATGATTTCTTGCGTTTGACAGTAAGTATATGTGTAGTCAGCAACAAAAGTAGATTTTACCAACAGACTCTAATCAGGTGAGAAGATTTTTCTGGCACTGGTTGTACTGCATTCGTTCTTATTTCCACTGAAAGTCCGGTTCCTGGTTGAACTTCGGTACGCTTCACTAAAATGTATCTCTCCGACTATACATAGGTATAGTCAACATGAAAAGGTGATATACAATTTAGGGTATAATGTATAGACGTTAAATATATTTCAAACACATTCACTACTTATCTCACGTAGTATCCAAGTTCCTCTTCACTTTTAGACAGTCATGCTCAAAGCTAAGTGGCAAGTATAGCATGTTATCAAGTTAGTAGTTATCAACAAATTCTGAACTAGGTATGAAGCCTTTGTATCCAGACCCATCTATCACAAACCACTCGCCATAGTTGCCAAGAGCGAGTGGCGAAATGGAATTGTTTTAGTGTTCAAATAACAATAGAACTGCGGCTATAGTACCAGTGTACTAGTATCGTGTCAAATGCATCAAAAGAATTAAGTTTGTTACATTTACGGAAGCGTTCGCTCGAAAGAGATTTTTTTAATAAATCATTCTATACAACTCCATAGATGTCACTGTTGTCGTGTTGGTATGCTAAAAAAAAGAAATGTTGATCCAAGGATGTAGGTGATATTCCAAAGGTACTAATATTTCATTCAATTTGACAAAAACACAACTAGAAGAATTTAGGACTACATATTATGTAAAAACAAAAAAAAACGTAGTCAGGACCGGTTTAGAGAATATAGTCACATCTTGTGAAAATTATGTTAATTGCGAAAGACTTTGAGACAGACCTCTCGGTTGCGTAGCTCAGAAATACAGCTCTAAATTATGAAATTCACCTGACCTATTTCTGCGGAGTTTCACTTGCAGCGCCTCCGTTTGAATCAAATTTTTAGCATCTATTTCATTTCTGCGTTAATATATATGTCAGATGATCTGCTGCTTGCTTGCTTGCAACGTTATCTTTTCAATAAAAAGATAAATGATAAGCTTTACGATTAAAAGTTTCGTCAAAGATCAAAATTATAACTCTAGTCAAACTTGATTCCAGAGAATGTTTGAAAAACATTAAAATTTTTAGCTTTATGAGATCACTTTTTTAGTTTTTAATTTAAACATTTATTATTGCTTCATTAAAGTTTAACGTCCTAATTAAATAAGACTCTAAGACTATAAAATAAGTCTTACAAATTATTTTATCAAAAATCCACTTTAATTTCATTAGTCATCTTTGTATTTTAAATGAAACTAAAAGGCAAAAAATTTATTACATTTCTTTTAAAACTGATAATTTTTAATGAATGTTGATATTAAATCGCTCAGGTAAAATCGAAGTACCAAGGCATCATAGCTTAGAAGAGTTTAAGGACACGTCAAAGAGTAAAGCATCCGAACTGAGGTCTGCGGCGCTCGGAGCGCTATCGATTTTCCGCAGTCAGCGGGTGGAAAGCGGGGCAGGGGGGGATCTCAGCTGGTCGCTCCTCCCCACCCTCCTGTAAACATAAACACAGGCTCCGGCTGCCCGCGTCTCACTTCGGATCGACATCCGCCGAGGTGAAATAACGACACTGAATATTTATGAAGCCCTCGTATCAGGGATTAAGATTCGACTTTTCTAGGTCATCAATTCTAAAGGCATTTATCGGGGATAAGCTATTGGGTAATGAGTTGGTTAGAACATATTTTAAAATAGAGCATAATAATGATATTGTTTTCAAAGCGGTATCTTGTAAACTTAATAAGTTTTGCCTGGTATGCTAAAAGTTATATTGAATGTCCTACCCTATATCACATATATCTATATCACAGATAAGGCTATATCACTAATTTTGTCACGTTCGTTCGTTCGCGCGCAAATAGAAAGAGAGATAAGGCGCGATAGCGCTATATCACGCTACCATACTACGGCCTCTGGTGGGTATGGGTCTCTTCATTTTTATGCCATACAGAAATAGGACCTACGATCCTGACAAAAAACAGTTACCAAATACTTAGTTAAGTAAATAGACATAACGAGTATACAAACGTAAATTTTAAGCATAGCATAGCATAAGCATAAGCTCACGACTATATTCCCCGAGGGGGTAGTCAGAGATATTCTGAAAATCCACGTTTCACCAGTAGTACCGAAACTCTATCCAATGTGTCGGGGAGTGAGCCCGTCACCACACGTAAATTTTACTTCTACTAATTTCAGTCTTTTTGGAAACCGGTGATAAGTTACGTATTTGATCGTTAGACTAATTAGGTCAACTGTCTTCCGACTGAAAATAAGATATATTCACCTTTTGGTACAAAAGATAACCCGTAAACCTATCGGTTTTATAAAGGATCGACTGTTTATTTAATATTAAAGGCTTCCATCCCAATAGTAAGGGCACGTAAGGGTGATCCTGTCTAATGATTTACATGCCAGTAAACACCTGCAACTTCCAGTATACTTTATTTATTCTGGACCTTTCTCACACATTTACTTATAAAATTTGGCGTTCTATAAGTTTTTAATACTATGAATGTTTGTTATCATTTGCATAGGGCCTACATATAATGTTCCCCAGTTGTTTATTGTGATTATAGCTATTGCTAATAAGGCGCTTAGACTACTTATATGAGGACAAGTTACGCGTGTAATTCTACTAACAAAATTTTCTGCGACTTTTTGCGGGGGACGAAGAAGCACGAGATACGCAACTTTGAATTTTATTCCATTAGTTTAGATTCTAATTTTGAATGTTAAAAATCATGAAAAACAGTGCCGTGTGAACCCCAAACGTCATAAGTTCGAAATTATTGTTCCGCAAATATAGGCTGTAGCGTTTAGTGATAATTTATAAATCGTCTAAGCCATGACATCGTCTGCGTTGACCTTAAAAAAAGTATTCTTTGTCTTAATCCAGAACATTTTCTGTCTTTGTGCCAAATTTCATCCAAATCCGTTCAGCCTTTTATACGTGATTGAGCCGCAAACATTCAAACATCGTCACAAACATATGTCAAAGTTTGTGACGATGGTTGTATGTTTGTAACTCAATTACGCATTAACGACTGAACAGATTTGTATGATATTTGGCATACTGATGGAGTTTGTTCTGGATTAACACATAGGATACTTTTTCAAGTCCATGCAAACGAAGTCGCGGTCAAAAACTAGTTTATAATAATAGTTAAATGCGCCTGTTCTGCAGTGTCACGTACACGGTAGGCACCGAAAGAAGATTAACTTCTGATTTTCGTATTCAGTGTGTAAGGTAAACAGTTGCATTATTTTATGGGTGATTGTACCCATGATACTGAACAACTTTCTGTAAGAAACCTATAGGAAATTCTCAAAATATTTTTTGCACTTTCCATATTATATGCGACCAGCTGATCGAACATGTGTATGAAAAGTCGAAGAAAAAAAAACGATTTTTTTATCGGTTTCTTAGAAAAAGTTGTTCAGTATCATGGATACAATCACCCCTTCATGCAACTGTTTACACTAACACCCTGTATACACAACGTGTTAATGAATAAACGCAAAACCTCATACACCTCAACTGATTTATTACAAAATAATTAGATTGAAACAATAATTATTATTTTCATTATTTTGATAGTTAAAATTTAAAGTTATTCGCTTTTAAGTTTTGAACCATAAATTATTTGTTATCATTTCAGCAATGAAAGAAAGCGCTAACGTGCCCTTGGATACACATATCATCCTGAGACTCTCACCCTGAGAGTGCCCGAGCGTTGGGTTGAGATCGAGTTCAGTAAATTTTAAATTTTACAAACAATTTATTTAATATTTAAAAAAAATTACCTGTGTTGAAAACATGATAATTCGATTCTGCTCTCGATTCTAAACAAACTACTTTCTAGTTTTGCGTTAATTCATTAACACGTTGTATAGGTAAAGGCGAGAAATGTTCATAAACTTACTGTAAAAATCTGATGCCGACGACCTAGTACCTAGATAAAGTCAACAATATTTGTTGATATAAATTTAAGACCTTCAGTAAATTTCACTATTCACGAACTTTAATTAAGGTTCCGTACATATGACAGTACTCGTATCTTCGGGTCCTAGCTGTCCATAGGGAAATTAGCGACCAGACCAAAGTCAGACTAAATAATATATTTCATTCGTAACATAGTGATTAAAATGTCACTCTCTTCGTTATATTTTCTATACGTCTAATAAAACAATTCCTTGACTGACAGACAGGCTAAACCATTGAAGATAGTAAAATGTAATATATTCTACACAGCATTCTACGCAGCAGGAGTGCACTATTTTTCGAAAATCAGCCCCTAAAACTGCAACGGGGTATTAATGTTTTCCGAAATCCACTCTACTCTGGAGGCAAAGCTTGCATTCGTACCTTGTTTATGTCGCTGCCAAATTGTTTTTAAAAACTTTCCTATTTCACGAGGATTCCTATTACGGGTTTTATGTTCTGCTTCTGTCAGTCTAAGATGATTTGCTATGTTATAATGTCACCCTTTGCAAAAGTTGCTGTTTCGATGATTTTCATTAAATCTATGCAGCCTCACAGTAAAGTTTTTAGTAATATTATAGTTTTTTGTGAGAAAGCGTGTCAATAAGCTACTTGACAACTAGTCAAATCAGCTACTCTTTATCAGACGTCAAAACGTGCACTTTGTATGAAATTTGTACTCAATTCTGAGTTGTGACGTCATCAACATTTCATTACTTTTCAAAGTTTATCTTATTATTAAAATAGTATTCAAGCTAAAAACTCAATGAAAATGGGAGTATAGCGCTATTTTCTAACTTTTTTTTAATTGAGAAGACAAAAGTTAAATATATTGTATGTAGTCAAATACCCAATTAAGATCAAGTTTGATCAGCGCTAACATTTTGATACTTGAGGAAATTTTAAAATTATGAAAATCATTACCATCTTTTGCCCGTTAATCGAGATGCTCTCGTTACAAAGATACATAAGGAAACTCGTAATCGACGTTTGATTTTAAATTATCTATTGGTATCCTGTATTATAGAATCAATCAATCAAGTTGTATTTATATCCTGGTCCCTAATACAAGAAGGTAATGTAAACAACAAAGAGGCTTCTAGTGTCCTGTATATGGCTGCCTTACCTACTGCACGAGATACGCTGAACGAAGTCATGCGAATTGCGTTGTTTCAAACACAAATTGAGATAGTGGAACGCCACCGCAGCAACCCTACGTGTCTTCATACGCACACATGCACAGGCTACGGACACGATCTGCATATTTGCGTGCTTAGCGTTATTTCACACACTCTCCAGATAGGGTTATGTTATGCATCTTTTTGAATACCTATAACATAAAACTTTCGGATTGCAGTTGAGTTCTTTTTATTTGTAAAAATGTAATTAGGATGTCAATAGTTTACAAAGTAGTCGTGTGTCGATACTGCTGAAAGCCTTCGTCTAGAAAGCTTATGAAAATGTCGTGTTAAAATTTGTATTTTCAAATTCAAACGCTGCTCCATCGTAATAGAGTGTCATTAAGAGCTTTGAGTCCGTGTTTTCGGCAATTTGGCTACTCTGTGTACGCATCCCGGAATTAATATAGCTTAAGTCATGACGGAATCATAATGGGGTCGTAAATTAAACGCATTATTTCGGTATTGCCGCCGAACTGTTTACCTATTGTTTTGGAAAGGCTTTTCATGCAGGTTACGAGTGTTCATTCGAACGTCAAAAGCTATTAATTGGTGATACACGATTATGTTTGTTTGAGTAGGAAACATCGTGAGGAAACCTGCATGCTTCAATTATTGTACCCACTGTACATTACAAGTGGCGACGGGCTCACCCCCGTCACATTGGACAGAGTTTCGGTACTATTGGTGAAACGTGGATGTTCTGAGGTTTCAGAATATCTCTGACTACCCCCTCGGGGAATATAGTCGTGAGCATATGCTATGCAAGCTATGCTATGCATGAGTAGGAAATATGTATACGATTATAAAGGTTGTAAACTTAAGTGTTACATACCTAAGAGGGTGCTTCAGGCCATCAAATTGAACGACTTTCACTACGGGACCAACACTGAAATCGCGAAAAAATTACTGTTCTCCGTCAGATGTATGGAACATTTGGTTCGAGTACCGGTTGACGTTTTCTATGGAGAAGCAATTTTTTTTTTCGCGCTATTTCGATGTTGCCTCATTATTAAAAGTTGTTCAGTTTAATGATCAGAAGCACCCTCTAAGGTGTGTAACGCATTTAACTTTACACCATGTATACATTAACACCATCCAATAACATTTCATACAAACGTTCGATCAGTTTTCTTAAGAAAAGTGTTCAGTATCATGTGTACAATAACCCCTTAATGTAATGCATCTGTTTACCCTAACATCCTGTATAAGGCTCAAATCACACCAAGATAGCAGCAGCCCGTAGTGCGATAGATACTATGTTAGAGGTAGACAAATACTGCGCAACTAATTCTGCTCGCTGCTTCCCTGCCGGCCGCCACCATTGCGGTGTGAATTAACCTTATCAGTGGTTTAGGTCTTGGCTAGAAAGCACAAAGCTAAATGCACTTACGACGATTTCTACTCGGGGTCAACTCTTTGTATTATTTCCAGCCTGCTTTAACAGGCCTCTGACTTGACTTCACGAATACCGAGTAATAGTATCCGATACTAACTGCTTCATATGCCTTCCGAAGCATGAAGTGCCACTTTAACAGTCACCTATTTAAAGATACCTTACTATGCCAGCTACATCTCGAGAGAGCGATTGACTATCAGGAGTTCGATTTTTGAAACTCAGAAGATCAAATCAGCAGTAGAAAAGGTCAAAATTATGGAGATTATGCACCATTTGCATCATTATGATTTTCATTTATTATTTGAATTTGAATAATGATGCAGATTTCAAATATCATGATTATAAACATGTTACAGCCATGTTGTGCTCCCCGGTTTGGAAGAGTGCGGGTTCAAGTCCCGCCCGAGACTTAATTTTTCAATCTTTAATTTGAGTGATGCAGATGATGCATAATCTCCATAATGTTCACGTTTTCTACTACTGATTTGAACGTGTGAGTTTCAAAAATCGCACTCCTGGACTATAAAATAACATTTATTAACACTTACTTATTAATTAAATTCCCAGTTTGATTGAAAACGGTATAATCGTTATTGGCTTATTAATCTATTGATTGGAATTAAATTTACGCTTTCAGTTTACAGTCATGTTTTGGAGTAATTTATTATAAACTCGAAAACGAGTGAGGTATTATTGAGAATCACTTTGTTTATATTTTCCCACACATTTTACTGAATAACTGTCCTTCGAAGACGAATATATAACTTATTTTTGCACATTGGCGTCACTTACTTGCACGCTGTATTGCGAATTAACAAACTAAGTGCCAGTTGCACGTACGTCCATTAAAATTAATACTGCATTAAATCTCTTGCTGTCACTTTTTGTCTTGTTCAAGTAGTAAAAGCTAGCAAGAGATTTAATGGAGGATTAACTTTTTAAATCACGATTGACGAACTAATCTCTGTGTCGATAGTTTATCAGATCTCCGTTAAGATACAAATGCTAAGATTTGTAAGAAAATCATTGAGCCACTGTATAAACTTTGAAACCATACATTTTAACGAAACGAAAATATAATAAACCAGAGGCAAATATATTAGTTTCAAGATCGTGTATAAAAATTTCATCAACTTTAGTTGGTTAACATCCAAAATAATTATAATCAAACTTCGTTTGTATGGAGCGTCCTTGAGGCCTGCTACAGCGAAAAATTGCTTGTCTGGTAGAATTTACAAGAGTGTTGACAGTTAACTATGAGAAGATAGGTACACGTCAGTAAAGAGTTAAGGGCCTATGTCGAAAAATAATTGAAGCGAAATGGGCGTGGCTTAGCGCAGCAAGCGCCCCGCGCCCCGCTACCGAACATCGTCGCGCACTAGCCCGCGAAAATCAAATCACTCAAAATGCGTAGAAGACGCTTCGCTGTTAATATATTATTAGTACCTTTTGTCGTATGAAAAAACACAATATATTATAATTAAGTATCGTTCTATTTATCCTCCTTGATCAATTATTAATTTGTTACAGGATCAATTACGGACAACCAATTTATAGATAGAAACAATACCTAACTAACGATACTCTTTAATTGATTTCACTTAAAAAACTTAAAACTCATTAATATCATACCGAAAATCACTGTACCTATCTAGAAGGAAAAAAACTATCATTACAGGATTTTGTTTTACTTTATAGTACGAGAGCTACCTGTTGGTTTTCGGTTCGGTTCTTGGTTAGGCTTTACGTCTTTAGGTCCCGTAATCAAATCAATTCAACTTCTTATTTTGTACTTGTAATTGATATAATACAAGTCAAATCATTCTATGGTCAAAACATACCGACTATCTAGATGAAACCTGGAAGTTATTTTACGCCGTCAACAAAAATGTAAGAAGAACGTGAAAAAATAAGTTTCGTAATACTGCAATAATCTCAGTTATTCTCGATACCACAAGAACTTTCAGGTTGAGAAGTTGTATAACACTCATAAACCTATTTTGAAAATCCATAGGTAATTCTAAAATACCTCGCATCCCTCAGATGCATGGCATAGCATTGAAGGATGAGGATGATGCAGGATATTATAACAGGTATGAATGAATTTTAAAATGGTAAATCAACATTTATTTACAAAATCACTAATAATATTTATCTTACGACCTAAAATCAACATTTATTTACATTAGTACATTACGATAAATGTGACTTAAGTAGTCCATTATTGCACAGCGTGAAGTTAGCACCCGAGCACAAGCAAGGGTGCTAAACGTATATGCAGGTTTAGGTCACAGAGTGCTGGAAAATTATTTACAACTTATTACCTTTTCTTTTCTCTCATACTTCTGGTATGTTCCTGCCTACGTTTCAAATTTAATGTTTTGTTCCGTTTTGTTTTTCATTATCACTGTTTCTCCTAGTACCCCAGGAAAATTAGGTGAAAAAAAGGGTCAACCTCGGATTGAGAGATAATAAGCTACAAACTTCTTTAAATCATCGTTATGACATCCAATACGTTAGGTCAAATGTCACGTAAAATCTCGTTTATGCAGGTCAAAAGATTCAAGGTAAAATGTCAAAAAACAGGTCTTTAGGAAATATCTTCTTTTCTATGCTCTAAATGACCTTTGAAGTTTTAAAAAAAATTGTAGAACTTTAAATTTTCTTCAATTTTGGTCATTTATAATAGTTAACCGTTCTTGAGATAGATAGGTAGAACGCAAAGAGTTGTAACTCCCATAACGGTTTGCTCCCATAGTAAAATGATACTTTTCCTTACACCCTGTATAATATTATTTGGCGTTATTAATGAAAATACATAATTTCAATAACTATACACGAAAGAAGATGATGAAGAATTATTTCGAGTTTGAATCAATCGGGATAGAAAAACGAGTACAGAATAGTGACCCTGAGCAGCGCACATTGAAGATATTGAATGAAACCAGTCACCGCCTGCCCGACAGACGCTTCAAAACAATACTTATATGGAAAGAAGACGACATGAAGATTCCGAACAACTACAAAAACTCACTCAAACGGCTGCACAACCTAGAGAAGAAACTAGACCGAGATGAAGACCTGAAAAAGAAATATGAAGAAAAAATGCAAACCCTCTTCACTTTGGGCTACGCCGATGAAGCTACCACACCGCCGGTGCCAAATAAAACATGATACCTACCCCACTTCGCGGTCATTAACCCCGCGAAACCGAAGATAAGAGTAGTACACAACGCCACAGCGAAGACAGCCGGACGCAGCCTGAACGATATGCTACTCTGCGGTCCAGACTTGCTGCAATCTCTGCCGGGAGTTGTAATGCGATTTCGTCAACACCAACACGCCGTGTCAGCTGACATTAAGGAATTAATGTTTATGCAAATATAAGTTCAAGAGGACGACAGAGAGGCACTACGATTTCTATAGCGGGGCGACGAGAGAGGGAACCAGCGACCGCGAGAGTACCGCATGACTTCAGTGATCTTCGGAGAGATGTCATCACCATGCACCGCGCTATACGTGAAGAATAGAAATGCTTCAGACTTCAAAGAAAAGTATCCTGCAGCCGCGCGAGCCATTGAAAAGAACCACTACATGGACGACTACATAACAAGTTTTCCGACCGAAAAAGAAGCCAAAGAAGTATCGAAATCAGTCGACTACATTCATCGGCAAGCCGGCTTCGAGCTATGCGGATGGGTGTCCAATACAAATTCAGTAGTACAGAAGTTTTCCGCCAACTCGGGCGGCGCCACGGTCTCTATCGGCGGGAGCGAGGTCCGATGGTACAACGGGCCGAGCTTCCTACGAAACCACGAACGAGAATGGCCACAAGAGACGAAGACAGAAGCACCGAAGACAGGAGAAGAGAGGGGACTTGTCACGTCACCCACCAGCGACCTGACCACGCTCACCTACCTCGAATCGAGCGATTTTCGTCGTTCCCACTTTTGCTACGAGCTACGGTGCGCATGCTACAGTTCGTCAATTTATGTCGAAAGAAGAAAAATGAAACAGTATTGGCTACGAAGCGCAAACGAACGAAAGAAAACAATAAAAACGACTCTGATTCAAAGATTGATAAGAAAGCACGCAAGAACGAGACACCGTACGTGAAGAAATGAGATAGCAACACCATCGGTATCGAAACGCACTATCTCATTCGCGCTGAGAAACTATGGTGGAAACATGTACAAGAAGATTGTCTTTCCGAAGATTTACGTCGAGTAAGGAACGGCGCGGCGCCTCAGCCGGGAGACAAGCTGTCGGCGCTATCAGTGGTCGTCGGCGAAGATGGCTCAAAGGAAGAATCCACGTAGCACCTGACATCGTTGAAGACACTGCGAGCCCGACCGTACTCGACGGAAAACACTGCTTCACGCGACTGTACATACAACACGTACACGAGCGACTACATGGCGGTATCGAAACAGTCGTGAATAAGCTACAGCAGCGACTATGGGTACTGAAGATACGACCGACGGTGCGTGAACGTCATCAAACACTGTCAACTATGCAAGATACGAAGAGCGAAGCCTACTTCTCCGGCGACCGGCGACCTGAGGAGGTTCGTGGCACGAAGAGGAGTGCCTAAGGAGTGTGGAGTGGCGTGGAGTGGAGAATGGAGTGACAACGCGACGTGCTTCAAGGCTGCGGAGAAGGAGCTCGCCAAGGCCGCGCTGGCGGCGGTCAGCGAGGAGGCGACGGCGCGGCGCATCACCTGCCGCTACGTACCCCCGGCCTCCCCCTTCATGGACAGCGCGTGGGAGCGCATGGTACGCACCGTGAAGGAGGCACTGCGCGTCAAACTCCACGAGCAGTACCCTAGCGACGAGACACTGCTCACCCTGCTCGCCGAGGCGGAGAACACCGTCAACTCCCACCCACTCACACACGTGGCGGTGACCCCAGAAGAACCGGAGGCGCTTACACCCAACCACATCCTGTTGGGACCCAAACGACCTCACCGCGCGCAAGCGCAGCGCGCTCAACGATGGCGGACGTCTTCTGGAGCCAGGTCAAAGAGTACCAGCCTCTACTCCAACACCGGCGGGAGCCTCACACGACCAGCGCACGCTATCGGCGACCTGGTACTCGTCTGCGACCCCACCCTGCCCCGCAACACATGGCCGACAGGAAGGATCGTCGCGGTCTACCCAGGGCGAGACGGCGAGGTGAGGATCGTGGACGTCGTAACCAGCAACGGGCATGTCCTCCGGAGACCGACCAAGAGGATCGTCGTGCTACAGGTTGGATCGCAGAGCTGCGACGGCGGGAGAAATGTGCACGACAGAACCAGAATTGACTACCTTTGTACATAGTTTTTTACATTACTTTGTTTATTTCGTTTTATACACCCTTTTATACTAGTAGGATAAGTTTAGGTTAAGTGTTCATTTCAATAAATAAAATTTTCTTATTAGAATTAGGGCTTAGCACATAAGTTATGTAAATAGTTCTAATAGGATTCTTATTCGATTTCTCTAGTGATTTCTACCCCAGATTAGATTAGGTACACTTCCCTAATAAAATTAACGCATAGCATAAGTAAATAAAACAATTAGAATCGAGTAAGAACTTATAAATTCCAATTAGAAATTACGCCAATAAGCTTCACTACCTCATTAGAAGGGGTAGAATCCTATTAGAAATAATTGTTAGAAAGAGACAGAACGCTCCATCTCTGTCAGCGCATACAGGCGAGCGAGGGGGGCCCCGGCGTCCGGAACCTGTGTTATGAGGAAGCGGGGGCCGGGGTTATATAAATATTGTACCTTTCCTTTTCGTTCTGCACTC
The DNA here is from genome assembly GCA_963924505.1 of Agonopterix alstromeriana. NCBI lineage: Eukaryota > Metazoa > Arthropoda > Insecta > Lepidoptera > Depressariidae > Agonopterix > Agonopterix alstromeriana. The sequence continues at coordinate 9,429,234 of OZ004662.1, read as the reverse complement.
TGTTATGCACCGGCGGATGATGCACCTGCTATTTTTAGAATAAGAAAATAAGTATCTTAACTATATAATTATATTGGTTTGTAAGCGTAGAAATTAAGATTGTATGAGAAATAAAGAGATTTGTATTCAGGGCAAGAGTGCGGGGTAAGGAGGGGTGGTCGCTTGAAAATGATATAAAATGGCGCCAAATCGGCGTAGATTCATTCCGGATCCAGCACTCAAGAAAGAAACAACTTGGAAGAAGAAACTCTCTGCGACCACTCGCCTTCCCTACCCTGCCCTTCAGCCTAGCTCACCATACTGACTACCCATACAATTAAGGGCCACAGAGTTTTCAAACTCTCATACCAGGCAAGATGTTCCGGAGCAATAGAATCCTTCAACTCGGTAAAAATACTGACAACGGTTCATAATTACGTTTATAACCAGATTCCATTATGACAAATAAATTTAATTATTTGAAGAAATTGAAAAACAAGATAGTAAAACCGAAAATTACGACGACTTAAAGATAATAACAGCTAGCTCTTGGTCTATGAAGTCCAAAAAAACTGCTATACATATTTGAGTGAGAAATATACTAAAGAGAAGTTTATTCCGAATGCGTAAATGCGCGCTGCATACAAACGAAGTCTGGTGATATTTTCAATACTAACCAATCAGTAAATGAAAAATTTGCAGAAACAATCTAGAAACTAATCTCTATGCTTGTATGAAGTCAGATTTTCGTTAAAATATACAGTTTTAATGCTTGAATTAATTTAAGATTTGTATGGAAATCTTTGAGGTATTGTAACTTTAAAACTATACATTTTAACGAAAATCTGACTTCATACAAGCATAGAGATTAGTTTTAGATTTTTTCTGAAAAATTTCATTGACTTTAATTGGTTACTATTGAAAATATCACCAGACTTCGTTTGTATGGAGCGCGCTCCGAATTATATTCTCTTTAATGTGAAGCTGCTATGGCCTCGAATTTATTTTAGATTGTATTTAATATATTACACTATAATATTTACACGTAAGCTGGATAATTAATCGTAATTCGGAAATTGGGCATGCGAACGCAGGTCCGACGCGGGCAAAGGCCACAGCCGACTGAGCTTTTTAATAGATTGTGATAGCTTATATTACTGCCTGACGCGAGAGAAAGAGATGGGGCGGCGCGCGCGCCTGACTAAATAAAACGACGTAAGCGCCAAAACAAACTTTATTTAGTTGTGATTTTACTATTTATGTAAGTTAATTTCTGCTGCAATCAAAATTTATAAAATATCAATCTCTATTTTTTAAATCAAGTCTCGTGTTTCTATTATTCACCGTTTAGCAGTTCCAAGCGTTTATAGATAAAGACGGAGGCTACTTTGGCTTGTTTTTCTATCGAGAAAATTTGTCTTAATCGTGTTTTGGCGGCAATCAAAATTTTAATAATATGTTCAATTTACACATATCCTGAAATCATACTCCTACTGTTAGTACTTCATGATATCTGATGCTTTGAAGAATCCTATTTTTTTCACATATCCTCTTAATTGAAAACATATACATTGTTAGCAAAAGTTAACATCTCTGTTCCAAGGATAAATTTTAGACCGCAAAACATCACATTTAGACCGGGCTTCGTTACAACGAATGTGGGAAGTTTCCCGCCCCCTCACAGAATGCAAAAACTATACAGGGTCCTCTTAATATGCTGACACTATTTTAAGGGAATGATCAGACCATCAAACTGAACAACTTTGTCTATTGGACAAACATCGAAATCGCGAAATAAAAATCAGCTGTCCCATACATTTGGCTCGAGTAAGTTTGCAGTTTTGTATGGAAGAGCAGATTTTTTTTCGTGATTTCGATGTTGGTGCCATAGAGAAAGTTATTTAGTTTGACGGTCTGATAATGCCCTTAAAAAAGTGTCAGCATATTAAAAAGGTATTACAAGGTGTTACAAAAATACAAATAAACATTTAAGGGGGTGGTTTAGACCACCAAACTGAACAACTTTCACTATGGAACCAACATCGAAATCGCGAAAAAATAAATCCCCTTAATAGTTTTGAATTTGTATTCTTACCTTTGTAACACCCAGTATAACACAGTTGGCATTCATCTCGAGCTGGACATCTTTAATGATTCGGCATCATCGTGGAAGTGTAAGATGCTGCAACCAGGGTCATCACCAAACGGTGTACCAATTAGTAAATTTTTACTCTCGATTCTTGTTCACTTTATTTTAACCTTTTATTTGGAAATGTTATTCAACTAAATTAATTTTCATGTTTTGATACTGACAACATTGTTAATATGAGTGCTGTCGCATGCCTGTTATTAGTAAATAAGTTAGAATATTGTCCTATTCATTCATTTATATAATTTTTTACTTGTGTACCGTTGGCATGCATAATAAGTATTAAATAAAACAAAATATCGTAAGTTTATAAATCTAATTTGGCCAATGATTTTTAAGACCTAAGACGATGTCTTCAAACCATAGTTCATTTCTATAATATAGCGTAGGTTTCATTATAAAAAAAATAAGCAAAACAATATTATTACGACCTTTATGTAAACTTGCGTGGGACGTACGGCCTCGTGATCTTGAGAACTTTATACCGTTGAAGATTGCCAATGATTTTCTTTCTTTGTTTTTATTGTTTGAATACATTTTAATTACGAAAAAAGTTATTATTAAAACTTTACTTTAACAAAGACAGTAATGTATAGGTACCTAGTAAACTCCGCAATCGATATTTATTTTGTAAAGTTCGAGCAATATTTTCATCATCATCATCATCATCAGCCAATATAGGAACTACCTCAGCAAACGCGAAAAAAATCAGCTGTCCCATACAAATCTGTTGCACCTACCCGACTCAAAATGTGTGGGATAGCTGATTACACCCTGTATGTCCCACTGCATGCCACAGACCTTCCCTCAAGGAGGGTGTTTTGGCGTAAGTCCACCACGCGTCCCCAATACGGATTGGTAGATTTCACAATGACTTAAGATTTACTTCTTAGCGAGCAGAATATCATGAAATTAAATTCATATAAATTTATTATTTTTAGGATTTGCAAAAATAAGTAACACAAACGGTAGGTAAATATCACAAAACCAGACATTCTTCTATCGAGTCGATGACATTGTCATCCAAAATCTTTCCAGACTAATTTCTACAAGGTGTTACAAAAATAAAAATAAACATTTAAGGGGGTGGTTTAGACCATCAAACTGAACAACTTTCACTATGGGACCAACATCGAAATCGCAAAAAAAAAATCTGATGTTCCATACTAAACTACAAATCTACTCGAGCTAAATGTATGGGACAGGTGATTTTCTTTTTCGCGATTTCGATGTTGGTCCCATAGTGAAAGTTGTTCAGTTTGATGGTCTAAACAATCCCCTAAAAAGTTTAAAATTTTTATTTTTACTTTTGTAACACCCTGTATACATTGATTCCATTTCTTTATCGAAAAAGAATTAAAATATATTTCATCCCATATAATGATGCCAATAAACTATGTGCGCATGCAAATAATATATTTTCTAAACAAGTTTCCTAACTCATATTCATGATTGGGAAACGTCTAGCGCCACCGCGTCAAAGTTGTTGCAAACTCAAAGTTACAAAGTGCCCTGACAAGTTGAGTTATTAAACCAAACCACCCTGTTAATGGAGTAACATGAGAAGTGGCACGTTTACACTACGTTGCAGTACCTGCTCTGTATTTAGCTCTGCAGCCTCTAAAACTTTTTTATTTTAATACGATCGAAGACGCCCCACTGAGGTCAGTGTGGCGTCGCGTGGGTTTCTGTCGCCCGATTTTGCCTAATCAAAAGTAAAGGAGTGAGCGAAGAGAGCTCGAAGTTTTTGTTGTGGCTAGACATCTTTTGGTTTACCTTTGCAAAAATATAAACTTAGAGCGAGCGAAGCGAGCTCGACTTTTCTCCTCAATCGAATCAGTTGAAGCCGGAGCTTTTTAGTACGTATATTATCTGTGAAAAGAAACTTAAGTAAAAGCTATAGATCAAGCGAAGCTAGCTCGAAATTTATAGCACCACGTTTTAGCTGTGGTTGGAACTCTTGAGGATGTGTAGAAACTGTAATTAAAACAGAAAATTAGAGCGAGCGAAGCGAGCTCGACTTTTCTCTGCTCTACGAATTGGTTATGGTTAGGTATAGGCAGAGCTCAATCAATCTATTTTTTTCCCAACCAAGTGACACCTGGGGCTGGGGCTACGCTACTGATAGACCTACGTACTCTGTATTTAGACAAAAAACAACAACATCCAAAGCTATGTACCTATTACATACTGAGGCATTGGGATCCTAGAGGGTATACTGACTTACATGTATAACCTCACGAATCTAATAGTCAGAAACAAGGGATAACCTTCAGTTCGTTTGTCAGATGTTTTTGCCATACTTATTACTGTAGTGAATGAGTTTCAGTGCAATAGGTTTAGATTCCTCTTTTGTGTTTGTATTGCTATTTAATTGGTACTTTTGCAGAATGGTCTTAAATTTTTCCATAAATTTCATCTTGAGTTGGCTTACTAATAGCCATACTTTTCCTACTGCTGTCTCCCGTTTGCAACGGAAAAAGTTGGATATTTATTTTTCCTAGTTCTCCTAACTTCTTCAATTAAATTCATTGCGGGATCTAAGACAGTTTAGCGAGCAGGGCTTAGAACCGGTACCAAAAGTATAGGTTCTTTAGCGTTTCTTGTCATTTTGATACCTGGGCACCAGTTCCACACGGGTACCGGTACTCCAACTAAGAAGTACCGTTACCCAATAAAATTGTACCTGCTGCTTATGATAAGCGGTTCCCAAAAAATGAGACCTGGCTGGAATTCATTGTATCATTGTCTGGTAGCGTGAGAGGTCGCCGCTGTTGATCCTGGTTCACTGGAATAGGGATGACGACAACGTTTTTTTAATTCTTTTTTTAAAAACTATTGGATATCTTAAGCATTTATAGTAAAATAAATTTTTGAATAAATTAAAAATTGACTGAAATATAAGGGACCACCACACAACATATTGACTTAGAAAAAAGTTATTTTTCTCCGGGACCTTTAGCGCGAGACCAAATCATACTTAGCTGGTTTTTATGATTTGTTGTTAATGTTGTTAAGGTAAAAATCATGTACTCGTATTAACAAATACAAAACCGCTGGATAAGAAACTGTTTTTTGTTGCAGTAAGGTTCATTTTTCGCGTGTTTAGTTTCAGGATGGATTGAGCCTGTAGTACGTCTAGTATGATTTCACTACCAGCACGCGACTCGGCTTTTCCATACTACACGTCTACATAAATATGTAACGGCAAGCGCGACATTCGCTCTCTATAAAGCACGGAAAGAGTTCATTTTCTATGCAGTGAAGGCGCGTCGCGCGCGATCAGAGAAATCGTACTAGCGGGGCTGACGTGGTCTAGTCATGACAGGTGACTAGTCTAGTAAAATACGTTCCTAGGTCACCCCGTATAATAAAGGAGAGGCAAATGTGAGATATCTTTTCTCAGAAACCACACATTAGATACAAATGTAACATAAAAGTACGTAATACGAGAAATGTAATACAAAAATTGCGAGTATACGTAGGAAAAGTTACTTTATGCAAAGCAAAGAAAAATTGTGACCAAGCTGCATTTTCAAAGAACATTCTACTCGAGGTCTGGCTCGCAATAGCTTTTGTTGTTTTGATTTTCTCTAGAGCGTTTTGTTTTAAAACTTCGCTGGAGTACTGTGGGAGTGTGATTAAACTTAGAGAAAATGTTATAGTGTTTGTTTAACGCAGTTGAAAATTAGATTTGTAGTGTTAGCTCTTTACGAGTTTGTTGAATTGAGTGGTTCCGAAACCACGAATAGGAGCCACTTCCATTTTGAATGTTGCATGCTCTTTTTTCCACTGCTGGGTGAAGGCTGACGAATAGAAGATGGAAAGAAAATTTAGAGATCTTGTTGGTCTGAGCGTTCCTAAAACAAAAACCTAAATAAAAACTAAAGAAATCGTCGTGACCGTAAAGTAATAGCTTTTATAATTTCAGGCACTTTTTTTCAGAAAATGAAACTAACAAATAAAGTTGGAACTGGGTGCTTCAGACCATGAAACTGAACAACTTACACTATGTAGTCAACATCGAAATCGCGAAAAATATCTGTTCTTCCATAGAAAACGTAACTGACTACTCAACTGAAATTTAAGGAACAGCAGATTTTTTTACGATTTCAATGTTTACCTCACAATGCATGCGGCATTTAAGATTTTGTGTTTTGCTGTCATTACTAAAAACATTATGTATTATTTTAATTTATTATGAAATGTATCGATTCGTTAAGCCAGTTTTGTTAATAGTAACTATTCGTTAAGCCAGGTCAGAGGCCTATTTGCCCTGCAGTGGGATTCTACAAGCTATAACTTAATTTTTATGAATTGTATAATTGTGAATTATTAATGTAATAGGTATGAATCAAGTAGTATGAAATATATATATATTTTTTATTTTATACTCTAAACTCAAACTGAACTAACTGCATTACTATAAACTAAAGAAACCTCTTTACCATGTAACACATTTAAATTTCCAGACTGTTTAGTCTATAAAGTTGGCTGTTTAGTCTGGTATTAGTCCTCCAGGCTCTGTCTGCATAGATACCAGGGCGCCAACCATACACTCTATATAAAGCCCAAAATGTCTACCTAAATATGCCTAATGTTATTATGAACCTAATAACTTATGTGTATTTTGTATTTGTATTTTAAATTAAAAATAAACCCTATTCTAAAAATAAAATATAACGGCATAAGCGAGAACGCAAGGTTTAAATAAACATAAATTAATTCCATTTACTATTACTGCGCGTATACCCCTAAGAGTATATTTACACCGCGCCATATTTCTCCGTCACTACATCTCTGGAGCACTATTCAAGCTTCAGTGCGGTTCATCTCACACTTAATATACTGCCAGCCACATCTACAGTAACAAACAAACCTCATTATGCTTCTAATATACAACATGAGGTTGCTATGCCGCTCTATTTTAGCGTAAAGTTACTCTATTTGTAGAGCAAAAGTACCCTAAAAAGAATTGAAATACGAGTGAATAAGCTGAACTAGCTTAGTGTTTTATCAAAATTTTGTGACATTTAGTTAGTTTTTAACCATTTTATTCATTAACTTTGACACTTTTAAGTAGAAAAAAATAATGAGCAATCTACACGACATCAGACGTGATTTGGTTTTAGTAGAAATCTGTTTAAATATTTCCATATTTATTTATTTGCGTTCACGTACAGTACAACTTAAGTGTAACAAAATGTAGCCAATGTTGGTACACGAGCCCTGCAAGAGCACGGCAACATAGGTATTTTAATCATCTTACATCAACTAACAAAAATTATAATATTACAGTTACAAATTTTTCGGATATTTATGCAACATTGCCTAATTAATACAATATTATTAAGTACACAGTTTCGAATAATTAATCTATTTTCATTAATCATACTGAGAAAAAGGAATCTAAAGTCACCACTTTTTCCAGTGTAACCAATTTAATCATACATTGTTGATCGGAAGATAATGAAAATTTACAATATACTTCACAACACAACACAGAATGATTGGGTTTATTTATTTATAGAAAATTCATAAAAAAAATATCTCTTTTTTCAAATAAAACGGCTAAATTCTGACCTGACACTCGTTCACATCGATTAGTATGGCGTATATGGCGATACATGAATATTACTAGATGAAATAATCTTACCATAACTATTATACAACGTGTTAATGAATTAACGCAAAACTGGAAAGTAGTTTGTTTAGAATCGAGAGCAGAATCGAATTATCATGTTTTCAACATAGGTAATTTTTTTTCAAAATATTAAAGTATTTAGTTTGTTGAATTTAAAATTTACTCAACTCAACCTCAACCCACTGCACTAGCACACTCAACCTACTTACTACCAAAACAAGATTTTAAAATGTGTCCACGAGCACGCTAGCACTTTTATGCATTGCTGAAATGATAACAAATCATTTGTGCCTGAAAACTTAAAATATGAATAACATTAAATTTTAACTATCAAAATAATTAAATGATTGTTCCAATCTAATTATTTTGTTATAAATCAGTTGGGGTGTATGAGGTTTTGCTCTTATTCATTAACACATTGTATATTATGTCCTATGTGATTTTTATTCAAATAAAGCTTAAAATACTATCCTTTTAATTTCCAGACTATAATTTCTAGATTGCCGATTTGTTTTTTGAAACACGGAATCGCTGCAGGAGTAGATTTTTTTACATCAAACGTAGTGAAGTGGAAAATGGCTCAAATTATAAGGTTTTTATTTTTGTAGACGAATTATGGTCATAATGTTGAATTCAAAAATAAGGAGTTTCTCTTCTATAGTGTAGTAGTTATTCTTTTGGTTACTGTTTCCGCCGCACCTGAACGCCACGAGCGTTCCTACTTTTCCTACAACTTGTATAAAATGCGGTTGCGAAAATGCATCTGAAATTCTGTACAAGAGTGAATGTTTATCGATTTGTGTCGTTCTATGTATCGCCACAAGGTTCGGTTTTATTTTCTTTCATTTTAGAGTCAGTTGCCGATATAATGTTAAAATTCTTACTTTAGTCCCAGGACAGGATTAAGAATATGGTACCTTAACTTATTAACGATTTTACCTTTAAATAACAATTCAAAATATTATTTAGCAATTTTCGTGTCAAATTTCAATTATCCAAATGAGAAACACCTGTGACAAATGGACACAAAGTCACCCCATAAATGTTTCGATTTTCCAATATTGTAACCAGAACGGCCAGAATACCAAAAAAATCTTAGTTTTAAATACATATACAAATAAAAAGCAAAATATGAAATTTATTTGAGGTAAAGAAAAATGAGTAAATGGAAAAACCCAATAGAATTTCAGTGATAGTTCGTTTAATTTGAATTTATTCGATTGGAAATTTCTGAAAATTCTGTATTTCAAATAATCGAATACCTCTATGAATTACCCTATGTTACCTCGACGGCCAACACTTAGATTGACTCTTCAACGAACACTATTCATCGATGGTACGGTACATCAATGGTACCATACTTCGAAAGTCTCGATTGAACGAAGTTTTTGATTTGGTTGAACGGTAACGGATTAGTGAACAAGGGTTCCCCTAAGTTACCTCGAAAGGCAACACATAGATTGTCTTAAACTCGATTGATTACAGAATCTAAAGGTTACAGCCTCAACAGGTTACAACATCGACAGCGTTATAATCTAAGATTACAACATCGACAGTGATAGCACAGAATAAAGATGGCTGACGTAGCTGACGCATAGTCCCTTTGGGACACAAAGCAATAGAGCAATAAAATCAAACGGATAATAACACATTTTTGTTCAGGTAACATTTCTCTTAAAATATATAAATTAGGGACCGAAATTCCTTTAGATTCGGTCTTATATTTTTCTACAGCTAAAATTAGTAGAATACTCGGCTCTGATGACAAAAATCTAAAGCGTAATTCTGCAAACAGCAAAACATTGGCCATCCAGCATTCCAATTAAAACTTTTCTACAATTACTAACAACGTTTGGAAGGTGCAAAATTTTAGCATGAGTTACTTTTAGCATATTTTTAGCATTTTTTTAGGGTTAAATGACGGAATGACTGGTTGCTCTCAGTCCACACAAAAAGTTTACGTTAGGAAAAGATTTTTGTGTGAAAATATGTTACATTCAAAGATCCGCAATTCGAATTTCAAGCTATAGGTTGGTACACTAAAATATTCTTCTAATTAAAACTAATTGGTGTAGTATACCCAACCATAACGTTAAGAACCTAGAACTCTATGCATTGATAATGCTGGTCAAACATTTGTACCCTAATTGGCATCCGGAAACATCTTAGACTTGGGATCTCATCATTCATTCATCCTTCATCTTTTTGGGGTCAAACAGAGGCGAGAAAAACGTTGATACATACATATTTATGGGAAATTTTGTCCTTCCAATTTACCCGAAAGATCGTGTGTGTATATATTTTATATCATATCGACAGAAACAGCACTAAAGTTTCAGAAACTTAGTAGCTATAAACCCATTCTCATTTGTAGAATTTTCTTCTCAGACATCTTAATAGTGTCTATAACAACCAAAAGTATTTGATATAGCAGGTAATTTCAGTTATTCTGAGTAATAAGGCGTTTTCATAAAAAAAAAATCGAAGACGCTTGATGGTTCGCGATACAGTCATAATTTTGCTGTCAGTTCGAAAGTGTTCCGGGTTTTTGTTGATTTCCTATATTTTTAGGGAGAAATTTGTTAATTCGTTAATGGGTTGACGTTTTGATACTTTGAATTAATCGACTTTTTGAGCAGTTAATGTTCCTTTTATGTTTAACTAACAAAAATGTTTGGTGGTATTGCCTATTTATTGGTAGTGAACAGTTTATGCATGGGCAACGCATCCCACGTCAAGTGATGACATATACGAAAAATGTTTCGCTTACGCTAGTATACAGAATGTCAATATAACCGCGTATGACACAGAAATAGTCATATAATCCTATACAATTTATATGAATTGACATTTTGGAGTCAGGTGGCCGTAGTACAAAAATGTGATTACGTCGATAAGGACAGCAATAAGGTAGCGATCTCCTTTTTTAACTATACCGAATTAGCTATGTGCATTTCTAATTGAGTGAATAGGATAACACACATTCCGACCTCTTTTACTTCTCCCTCTATGAGTGATAATGATAAAACAATCTTTTTTATCGTCACTGTGACAGGTTTACCTAATAGTAATTTATTATGCCATCTGCTGATTTTTCGATTTACTAGTCTTGGAAAAAGCTATTTTTTTTGTAGCAACAGACTGTAATCATTTAAATAAAATACGCACATAAAGTAGCTAATGTATCTCGATGCTCAATGCTTCAGTAATTCATCTTCAAATGTCACTTTGGGAGTCATGTTGCAGGTTCTGACGCGAGCACTAGTCTCGCGCGGTTCGGCTTTTTGCCTGCCACGAGGCTCCGCAATCTGCAATCTCTTCTTGTTCGCAATCAAGAAGAATCTCTGAGATTGGGATAGATACTCCCCCAAACTACTTGAATCTAGCGGAAATGCACAAGCAAAAGTCGATTTATTATAAAAACAAAAAAAAAATTCACTTGCTCACACTTAGCATAAGTAAATCTTGAACATAATTAGCAGTCAAAGTTGGAAATTCTTTGTTTTCAAGGGTTTTGTAAACGCTATGATAGTAGTGACGTGAATTTCCATTCAAATCTCCATAGCTTGCCTGACAAAAACTCCTCTACATAATTTTCACAAAAGCCCATAATTGTCTTCGACCACTTTCGAAGTTTGAAGAGCTCTCCGCAGAACTACTTTAAGATATAGAATTCATTTCTAAACCTACTTTGTTGTTGCCTTAGGTATTTCTTACTGAAGATAGCAATCGTTTGGTATATAATATGTAGGACTGCAGTCCTGTATTATGGACTGTCTAGTAGTTTTTCAATTGTTTTCTTTATCATGCCCACCAACGTTGTTAAGCTCTTTCTTTGCCACTCATTCCTCCTATTATACCTCTAATCCCATTCCCTATTGAACTTAATAACTTGTGTTTACTATGACAAATCATCGGCATTAGTTGGACAACAAGTTGACTGTTGGAACGACCGACAAGTTAGAAATGGACTATACAAATTGTGTTAAGGGATGAAATTCAAGGTCGAATCTGACCCTTTTCGGAATACCCCATACGGTCGGTTATTCAGACAATAGAAGGCGGAACAAAACAACAAATAAACATTTAATGGGGTGGTTTACACCATCAAACTGAACAACTTACACTATGGAGCCGATAATGAATCGCGAAAAAAAAAATCTGCTGTCCCATACATTGGAGTCGAGTCGATACCACATATTAATAATACGTTGGATATGACAGTTTTATATGAAAAATATATTTTTTGTTGCTATATCGATATTGTATTGGATCCTTAGTGAAAGTTGTTTAGTTTGATGTTTTAAACAACCCCATTAAATGTTTATATGTTGTTTGTAGCACATAGTAAGGATACGTATACGGTTGGTTATGTTTTCAACACTGTCACTCTCATAGTAATTTAATATCACAATAGTAACAAGGCGGCATATGACGACGATGATATTGAAAAAGAAGAAAAATCGCGTCAAATGCGAATCGGGCTACTAGCGCACCGAGGATTCCCGTACCACAACATTATATGGCAGTATTGTGTGGCAATATATAAATTTACAAAAGTTATTTTTTTCTCCGCCCAAGACCGACTCACACTCACTTGGCCGGTTTGTATTATTTGTTGTTATAGTGCGGATTTTGATCTATAATCACACCAAGTATGACGCTTGTATGTATTACCGTTTTTACGATACTGCGACCTTGATAAAAACTAGTTTCTTGTATGAGGACCCCCTTTAATATTTAACTTTTGCCATGCCATTGCCAATATTGCCATTTGTTAACAAAGTCGCTGTAATAACGCATATTCTGTGAAAATGTCATCTGTCTAGCTATTACGGTTCAAAAGTTACAGCCCTAAATAGGTAAGACATCGACAGACAGACAGACGGACGGATAACGTAGACTTTGGGTCCCGTTTTTACCCTTTGGGTACGCAACCCTAAAAAAGCTGCGCAACATAATCTGGTAATAAAATATAATTATAAGTAGTTCTTATTAAGAATTAACGATTTTCAACTTGGGAATCAGTTTATTACTACGCAGTCATTGAACTACCATTGTAGAGTTAATATTGTACCAGGTTTTTAACCCTCAAACCGTTCTTTATTAAAATTGATTTTGACAGTCCTCGTTTATTTTCAAAAGGATTTTTATTTATTAATTTCGTGGATATTTAATTTAGGAATAAATAAAAAAAAGTAGAATATTATGTGTAAGATGTATTTTATTACAGTATTTTCGTATTATGCGATGGTGCATTGACTTTATATTAGGTCTAGCTATATAATTTAATTTGTGTAGGTATTTGATTTTTTCGTCGTATGTAATATGTATGTCTTTTATTGATTTGCAAAAATATAACTTAAGGGTATATTACTGTTGGCGCGCTCCATACTCACGAAGTCTGGTGATATTTTCAATACTAACCGATTAAACTCAATGAAATTTTGCAGAAACAATCTAGAAACAAATCTCTATGCTTGTATCGTGTCAGATTTTCCTTAAAATGTACAGTTTTAAAGTTACCGTGCCTCAAAGATTTCCATACAAATCTTAAATTAATCCTAGCACTGAAACTGTTTATTTTAACGAAAATCGGACACGATACAAGCATAGATATTTGTTGCTAGATTGTTTCTGCAAAATTTCATTGAGTTTAATTGGTTAGTTTTGAAAATATCACCACACTTCGTTTGTATGCAGCGCGCATTTACGCATTCAGAATAAACTTCTCTTAACGTATAATGTAGATCTTTTATGTGTAGAAACTTTATCCTTTATTTACCAGCATTTTATAGTTGTGGTTAATCGATTCAACTTCAAAGCTGTCTAACTACTCGTATCTATCTAACTAACAATGGAATCTTGTAATCGAATTTTTACCCACTTTCTGCCAACCAATTATTTTTACCGTTTACAGCAGTTTTCATTAAATAAAATAGTTTTACTTAAAAACCGGTTTTTTGTTGCTTATTGTTGTTGTTTGGAATAAGGACAAAGGACATTTATGAAGTATTCGGATAAACTCGATTGGTTTATCGGCGCTAGTCGGAAGTATATGACTGTAGCTTTTTGCTTCGTTTTTGAAACAATATTTGGATTTGTTAGCGCTTTGAAGCGCTCGTAGGCGTAGTGGAGCTTTGGTTTTGGAAACGATCGCCGAAGTTAAGGGGATATAATTCGGAGCGCGCTCCATACAAACGTACTAGGTGATATTTTTAATACTAACCATTTAAAGTCAATGAAATTTTGCTGAAACAATCTTGAAACAAATATCTATGCTTGTATGGAGTCAGATTTTCGTTAGAATAGACAGTTTCAATGCTAGGATTAATTTAAGATTTGTATGGAAATCTTTGAGGCACTGTAACTTTAAAACTGTACATTTTAAGGAAAATCTGACACGATACAAGCATAGAAATTTGTTTTTAGATTGAATCTGAAAAATTTCATTAAGTTTAATTGGTTAGTATTGAAAATATCACCATAGTACGTTTGTATGGAGCGCGCTCCGAATTATATCCTCTTAAGCAACGTCAGGTCCGGTCAGTCTTTGAATAGGGGACCGTTTAGTGATATTTCATCTCGAGCGTTTTCGTGCTTGGGAAGGTACATTAAGCAGTTGGTATCGGATAGTTCCGTCAGATGGCGTTGTAACTATTCGTTAAGCCAGGCTAATTAAGGCGGCTTGAAAATTCTCTGACAGCAAGTTCGCCACTAACTTGCCTCCACCAACACGCACTGGGCCCGCGTGGAGTATGGCCTACTCTCCCTCTCATTTATTATTCGTGAGCCCTGCAGTGGGATTTCTACAGGCTATAACTTTGATTTTGTTAATACTTTTTTATTTTGTTTTAGCGTTGAAATGAAATGAAATGTGTTTAGATGCTTTGATTTAACTAACACTTTGTGAAATACATGATCGTTCAAAATGTTCATGCAATCTCTTAGCTAGGCGTGCAATATCATTAATTAGTATATTATGCAAGTTCTATGTTGTGTTCGTCTCACCTGCTCGAATTATTCATATTTTCTCAGAAATATATTATACAGGGTGTCACAAAACACACTAGTAATACTTCATGAGGTGCTTCAGACCATCAAACTGAACAACTTTCACTATGGAGTAAACAAAGAGAAAAAATTAAATATGGGCCAGCAGATTTTTTGATTTTTTCTCGATGTTGGCTCCATATTAAAAGTTGTTCAATTTGATGGTCTAAACCTTGGGTGTTTTGTTACACCCTGTATATATTAATAAAAGCAATCATACCACTAGTAGTAAATTTAGATAAAATTAAGGCCACGCACCATAATTTTTTGAAGCAAATTAACGAACGCGCTATTCGTTTTCAAAGTGGTAACTTTTTTCGAACAATACCTACAGTTTTACAGTCTTCAGTCGGCTAAGCGATACACAATGGATATCATATCATGCCGTCTATAGAATAGTGAACTTGTCATTGTCAGTTGATAATAGAGTAACTATCGAGAATAGTCTTGAAGTCGTAGTAACAGCGAATATGTCTTCAGTAATTTTCAAAAGGAACATATATGACCTGTATGACTCTCACTCAGTTGCAGAAACGCTCATTAAAGTTAATCCTCCATTAAATCTCTTGCTGTCACTTTTTGTCTTGTTGACGTAGTAAAAGCTAGCAAGAGATTTAATGGATTAACTCTAATGGGCGTCTCTGCAACTGGGTGTTTGAGCGTCAATGGAGATTTAAAAAATATATATACTTACATATTCAGTCCAAGTGTTCATAATATTTTCTCTTAATTCAGAAGGTAACAGGATGCATTAATGATAACTGACAATTATTATAGAACCTGGAATGCTGATCCCAGTATACAAAAGACGGAATTAAAATTCATCATTAGCCCTAAAGAAGGGTGTTAGAATAAATATCCCCATCATTATGCATAGCATATGCTCACGAATATATTCCCCGAGGTAGTCAAAGATATTCTGAAAAAACTCAAAATCCTCGTTTCATTAGTAGTAACCAAACTCTTTCCAGTGTGAGATGGGAGTGAGCCCGTCGCCATTTATAATGGACGTAGGCCCGATAAGCATAGGCCTGTGTACTATCTATAGTTAAATTTAGTTAAAAAGAATATTAAGCAATTCTAAGAAGATAGTAGGTATAGATTGGGTAATGTCACAGAAATGTTACGAAACGTACAAACTGCTTTCCAAATTCACCTCGCCGGAATAATAGCATGAAAAACGTAGCACTAAAGGACAGTACCTAAATGTTACGAATGGACGTCATTGTCTATTCATAAAATTATTGTGAAGTGCAGGAATGAGAAAGGGTTAAAAATATCTTTATTGTCTCCCCGGGAGAAATTGCTAAGCTTTACGAATATTAAAGTTTCATCTTTGGACCGTCTGTTTTCATTTTGTACCAATGGCAGGCTTGATGTGACTATTGGTGAAACAGTAACAATGTAGTTTTATTTTATGTTTACAAGGAGACAAATTCCTCTTAGTAGACATTTATTTATTTTAGCAGAGTTTACTAGATTTATTGTTATAATTATAAGTACATTTTTATTTTTGGGTATAATTTAACCTTTTTTATAAGAAAGTACAAGCTTCAAATCTACAACATGCTTCGTCAAAAGTTATACAAAAATAAATAAATAAATAGGATACCAATCAGCAATCACATACTTCGACAAAATCGTAGACCTTTGTACTCTAAATCTGCTACACGCTTCATCAATCGATTTTAGTTAAATCTACGTGAATAAGATTTATAACAACAAATTATCTAGTAAATTCTGCTAAATTGTAGTAAAATCTATTAAAATAAATAGTCATCACATACCTATACACGAATATACTACACGATATTTTACTCCGTGTATGTATAATGTTGAAAGCTGCAAGAAGATGAGGTCTGCAAACAATTAATACGATTTCTCCCTCCTATCTATTCTCCTATCTGCTTAGCTGAATTGTTTATTATGTGCTTTAGTGGCCATGGTTGACGATGAAGAAAGGAGATTTTAGATTTTTAGGGCTGTTTTGTGCAGACATGTGCCGGCGCAGTGCGCAGTCGCAGCGGAGGGAAGAGTGGCCACATGCCCCGTTTCTCTGTTAACTATCTCCGCTTTGGTGAACACGTACTATAATTTTCTCGACTACATTAATTCTATCTTTTTTTGCTTATACCTACGTCTAGCTAAAGCTAAAATATGTACCTTATGAATAACTGAATATTTTAGGAATGACGGTTATTGACGGCTTGTTAATAAAGGATTCTAGATACTTATATTAAAGGTATCTATTTTGTACATCACACACGCATATATTTTGACAAATATTCTTGTACCTACCACGAGATTTGATGAGCTCTTAATATACCTAGGCGTATATGGTAATTGTACGAACGTAATTAAATACCTATATTTATGAAATACATCATTATATTTAACAACGTGTCACATTGCATTGCCACACGTAGAAAATTTGATATGTGATTATAAATGCTCCATGTAAGTATACAGGGTGAAATTGATATCAATAGCATCCTTTTAAACTCAGAGTCTACCCATCAAACTGAACAACTTTTACTATAGGAGCAAACCGATAATGAGCAAAATAAAATTCTGCTGTTTCGTACAAAACTGCAGTACCGATTCGACTGAAATGTATGAGACAGCTGTATTTTTTTCGCGATTTTGATGTTGGCTCCATAGTAAAAGTATTTCCAGTATGATGGTTTGAAGCACCCCTTAAAGTATTGACAGGGGGTTTTATTACACCCTGTATAGGGTCCAAATTAATATGCTGGCGGTTTTTAGAGGGATGATCAGACCATCAAACTGAACAACTTTCTCTATCGGACCAACATTGAAAACCTCGAAAAATGTTGGTCCCATAGAGAAAGCTATTCAGTGTTGATGGTCTGATCATCATCCTCTTGAAAAACCGCGAGCATATTAAGTTGGACCCTGTATTTTATTGCTTGTTTACGGATTATAAAAATCTATGATATCAAAATAATAGTTTGATTTTGTGTAAAAGAAAATACCTGCCTCATTAAAAAGTATCTTGACGGCTTTGTAATAGACAATCAAACTTTAAAACGATCTTTCTTTCCAGAGTTGCTAACTTTTAACTAGAAGAGTTTAGGGAGGTAACCAAGTTTCCGAACTGTCTTCGAGAGGAAAACTTACTAATCAAATATGTAGTATCCTGGGCAAGAGTTTGAAGTACAATCAATGGCTTTCAGCCTACAAACAATGCAGATACAAAGTCATCCGGGAGTTCTATTGTTTCGAAGTAATGGTTACAATATTGCATTGTCAAGCTGAAGCTCGATTTCAAATATTCTTTTCATAACGCAAGTTCAACATTCGAATATCCATTGGAACTAACTCAAATCTCGGTAGGTTGTACATACATGATATAACAAAAGACCCTAATAATATTTAAAGGGTTGGTTTAGAACTTCAATCTTAACAACTTCGACTATGGAACCAAAATCGAAATAAAATTTAAAAAAGTTTGGGTCGTGTTGGTACTACAGTTTTGTATGAAATAGCAGATTTTTCATCAAATTAAGGTCGCGTTGGTACTATAGTTTTGTATGAAACAGCAGAATTTTTTCTTTATTTACATGTTGGTTCCATAGTGAGAGTTGTTCAGTTTGATAGTCTGAAGCATGTAACGCATTTAAGTTTACACCCTGTACCTATTATACATAATATGTTGCTATAATGCAGTTTCCATGTGATTTATACCAAAATGTTCGAGAAAAAACTTTGATTATTGCATACGACTCTTTACTTACCTTTTGTAGAGAATATGTTATTCAATGAGATTACGATTATCTATCAAACTTTGCTATAATTTCACGTTGCAAATGATAGTTGGTTGATGTTACAACTAATATTTCTGATCAACCCAAAAAGTATTAATTTTGTTCATGAGTTTTTGTCTGCAAGACTTTTAAAAAGTCCAACTTTAACATAAATTCTCGTCTCCACTTTGTTATTCCGAACTATTTCTTTTAAAGAAAATATCTCTGCCCAGTCAAGTTAGCTTGAAAGTTGCTTGCTTTAATCTGGTTTAGTATGTACGTAGTTACTGTTGTACTTAAGTTCTTAAGCTCTTGCTAAGTTATTACGCTTACCACGCACGAAGTATAGTTCCTTTTGAACGCAAAGTCCCAAGAATCAAGGCATTTTCATTCTTATGTCCATGGGCATTATAAGAGTTCTCCTAGAGGTCTTCTTATGAAACTGGTAGATAGTAGCACAAAGTGTAAGTTGTCCGTAAATGTCAGCTTTTCCAACTTGCTACATTGTATTTTATCTGCCCTGAATGTAAGTGTTTCGAGCAATAAACATGATTTATGTGCTTTTCGACGGTAATGTCTGCACGTCGGGATCAACGCAAATGAACGAGGCGAGGAAAGTGACACATCTTGTGTCCACATTGATATTAATGGCCCGATGAATCCAACATGTATCTAGAAAACTAACACATGGGTCAATCTGCTTTGGCTTATCTGTATAAAAAAGTAAATAAAGAAGTAGATTATATATGCTAAACAATATATATTATGAATGTTAAAAGCAAGTAACTGGATGGTTTGAAACTCTTAATTATGAAGAGACGGAGAAACCTTTTCCAATACGCTATATAAAACACACATGCATGCACCACACATCATTCAGCTTGTGTTAATATTTAAATTTCGATAAAGGCTAACGGTCCGTTGCACGTACGTTCATCAAAGTTAATCCTCCATTAAATCTCTTGCTAGCTTTTACTACGTCAATAAACAAAAAGTGACAGCAAGAGATTTAGTGGAGGATTAACTTTAATGAACGTACGTGCAACTGGAAGTATAATAGGTAAAAAACGGTTTTATTTAAAAAAAATGGCAATATTTGTGTTAAACTATGCAAAATATCAGCGTAATTTTAGTATGGTTATGGAAGAGCCGAGCCTATCTATCGTACGCAAGCATTATCATGCTCAAATTCTATTTAATTGCTGCGTTTCGGCTTGTCCGTGATTAGTAGTTGAGAGGTATAATTACAAAACAACCGACCAATAAGCTGTAGTACCCTGAAGAGCCGCACCCGCGATCGCCGAGCATATAAGAACTACAACTGCGTATGCACTGGCCAAGATCGTGGTCTAATAGATTCATCCGAGGACATGTCCTGCCCCATCCCGCCGCCTTTTGGCAATTTAGTTTTCGTACAGCAATCGACCTCTTAGATTAATTATCTGTGTGCAAAACTAGAACTACTGTCCATTCTTTGGTAAACTCTCGTTCGCCTCATACGACATTGAGTCAAGGAGGAATTTTTTTTTAAATTGCCTTAATTCCATACAGTTTATGTAACTTTCGAATATTCATATTCATTTAATTGTTGCTTTCATGGACATGTTAAACTGGGTACTGTTACATAGATAAACTTAAAATAGTCCCAGACATGAAACCCGCGGTTGGACACTGCAACATTTACCTACAGTTTTATTTACAAATTATAGTTTTAAATGTGTTAAAATAAATCTTTGTGTAAAAAGTCACATCATGGCTTTCGAAAAATTCTTGTAGTGAGTACAAGCAATTTTGTAAAGTAAATATTTGGCAAGATTATTATTAAACGTTTCTTTGGCCCACCAAGGATAGAAACTTTTAGTGGATTTGGGATACCTATGTCAAATTAAAAAAATATACACTATAGTCTAGTGTAGAGTACAGTGTGTAGTGTACAGGAGTAGTGATAAATGTTCTTATGTCCTAATGTTCTTATTCCATATCAGCTAAAAAAAACTTACGTTATCCTTTATACCTACGTAATAAATGACATTTGGGAATTCGAGTTCTAAAAGTTTCCGTTCCAAACAAGATTACGCAATTGATAAAGATAAAAGTGTGCTCCAAGAAAAGGTCGGTTGCCTAGTTCTTAAGTACTTTAGCCTTCCGAAAATTACATGATTCCTTTGTCCGTTTGCATCTTTTACTTGTTTTCTGTAACTTATATATTGTTTGGACGGTTTGAATCTAAACTGTTATTATTCATTGTGTAACGTTGTACAAGGGTGTAAAATTAAATACCTTACATATCTAGGGGTGCTCCATGGTGAACAAATTTCACAAGAGAGACACTATCGATATCTCAATGATAAATCTGCTGTTTCTTAAGGCTACATTTTCGTTCGTGACGTCATCACTTGACGTACAAAGAAAAAATCGGAAACCAGTATAGTTTTGCAGTTGTCAAAGGACGTTTGTTCGCGATTTGGTATGATAATCAGACTATTTAATTTTTGCTTAAATATTTGCATAAATATTGTGTGTTTCCTACTCGTATTTCAAAAAGTCGATTCGTTGTTTTTGTAACATTATATAAACATTCTTTTTACGTAAACTATAAATTCATCCGTGTAACGTAACATTCTAAAAATATTCCTAAAGTAACCCCATTTTTAGTACTTTTTCGACAAACAGTGTCCGGATTTTAAGCGATAACTAAAATAAATTATTTGAAACATACAAAAAAACTATGCGATGAAATTTTAAGTACAGACAGGTCTTTTATAATAAATGCAATAGCGTTGGGGTATTTTGAAAATATAACCTTAAACCGCAATACCTATTCTGCTCAAATTTAATGGGACAGCTGATTTTAAAACTCATCGAAGAACTGTTGCTATTGAACATTGTGAGAGATTTAGATTTGTGAACTATGACGGACGTATATAGTTTATTAACTATACGGTACTATAAATTGTGTGTACCTATGGTGACGACGTTGTCAGTACCAAGCCGTAAAAATGTATTGCTATCCATAAAAGTAAAAACTTACAATATAAGGTCTAACAATATTAGCTGAAACTATTTTAAGGGGATGATCAGACCATCGAATGGAACGACTTTCTCTAAGGAACCATTATCGAAATCGCGAAAAAAAAACAACTGTCCCATACATTCGAGTCGATTCGAGAGTAGATTCGAGTCTGCAGTTTTGTATGGGATGGCAGATTTTTTTTCGCGATTTTGATATTAGAAACCCCATAGAGAAAGTTGTTCAGTTTGATGGTCTGTTCATCCCCTTAAAATAGTTTCAGCTAATATTGTTAGACCTTATATAAAATTATAAAATAACTTCTATTATGTTGAGAAAAGTCTGCCGTTTCATACAAAAATGTATGAAAATTGTTCAGTTTGATGGTGTAAATATATAAACTAAATAAATATTAATAGGGTGTTTTGTTACTAGTACCTATACGTGTAATGTTTGTAAATCGTAATTTTACGGGTAAAGTGAGGGGTAAAGTGTGGAAAGAATCAGCGACAGCCAGTCTTTCGCTATCTTCAGACAAATGAAGCTCACACCATTAGACTTCTGTCTGTAAATGGATTGAAAACGTATTTTATTCCCTCCATATCCGACCACTGAAATAATGGTCGGGTTTTAATAGTGAATTTATACAATTATCAGCATCGTTTTCAGTTCACATTCACCCGATTTTCCTTATTCCCGCTGGAACAGTATGTTTCCCGACGATATTTCGCTTCAGAATTGTTATGCTTATCTTAATTGTTGTAGGTAATTTTTCGAAATGTTTTCATTGTTCCAGAGATTTAAAATAATACAATTTATCTTTTTACATCATCACCTGATAGCTATACTTTTTTCTTAATTTAATTAATGGACTCTTGCACCTCCGCCAATGTCAAGTAGTTTGTGGGAGCATGCGTGGGAGTGCGATATTTATAGCCAAGATTAATTATCTACTACTAATTCTAACATGCATAACGGATTCGGTTACAGATTTGAACAGAAACTCGACCTGATGAACCAGTTACCTAAAACCTATCTAGACAGATGAGATTAACGCAACCAGATTTCTAGAGCATTCGTATTTCAATACAAATAACGTATGTGTGAGAATAGGGCTGTCAATAACCATAAGTATTATCATTCTCAGTTCCACGAGTCCAGTTTAATCGAACTAAAAGCCGCCATAGACTTACATCACACAGAGTTCGTACAAACCCACTATTTGTATGATAATTTTCTTGTATAGCTACATTTTATCTTAGAAAAAGGCATGAGTATTGCTGAAAATGTTCCGTCTGAAAATGAAGTGGATTGCTATTTAATTCAAAAGGATAGGAGGTTTCTGTATGTATCCTTCTTAATATGCTGACACTTTTTAAGGGGATGATCAGACCGTCAAATTGAAATACTTTCACTATGGCACCAAATTCAAAATCGCGGAAAAAAATCTCCTGTCCTATACAAAACTGCAATCGCCAACAAACTCCGATAAACTATTGTACAGTTTGGCGTGGTAATTTTAAAGATACACATGTACCCATTAAATTGAATAAATAAAAAAAATCCTACCTGACCCGTGTGTATGGGCGAATGTATTTTCATTTAATTTTAAAAAACCGTCAGCATATTAAGGGCCTATGTCGAAAAATAATTGAAGCGAAATGGGCGTGGCTTAGCGCAGCAAGCGCCCCGCGCCCCGCGACCGAACATCGTCGCGCACTAGCCCGCGAAAATCAAATCACTCAAAATGCGTAGAAGACGCTTCGCTGTTAATATATTATTAGTACCTTTTGTCGTATGAAAAAACACAATATATTATAATTAAGTATCGTTCTATTTATCCTCCTTGATCAATTATTAATTTTACAGGATCAATTACGGACAACCAATTTATAGATAGAAACAATACCTAACTAACGATACTCTTTAATTGATTTCACTTAAAAAACTTAAAACTCATTAATATCATACCGAAAATCACTGTACCTATCTAGAAGGAAAAAAACGATCATTACAGGATTTTGTTTTACTTTATAGTACGAGAGCTACCTGTTGGTCTTCGGTTCGGTTCTTGGTTAGGCTTTACGTCTTTAGGTCCCGTAATCAAATCAATTCAACTTCTTATTTTGTACTTGTAATTGATATAATACAAGTCAAAACATTATATGGTCAAAACATACCGACTATCTAGATGAAACCTGGAAGTTATTTTACGCCGTCAACAAAAATGTAAGAAGAACGTGAAAAAATAAGTTTCGTAATACTGCAATAATCTCAGTTATTCTCGATACCACAAGAACTTTCAGGTTGAGAAGTTGTATAACACTCATAAACCTATTTTGAAAATCCATAGGTAATTCTAAAATACCTCGCATCCCTCAGATGCATGGCATAGCATTGAAGGATGAGGATGATGCAGGATATTATAACAGGTATGAATGAATTTTAAAATGGTAAATCAACATTTACTTACAAAATCACTAATAATATTTATCTTACGACCTAAAATCAACATTTATTTACATTAGTACATTACGATAAATGTGACTTAAGTAGTCCATTATTGCACAGCGTGAAGTTAGCACCCGAGCACAAGCAAGGGTGCTAAACGTATATGCAGGTTTAGGTCACAGAGTGCTGGAAAATTATTTACAACTTATTACCTTTTCTTTTCTCTCATACTTCTGGTATGTTCCTGCCTACGTTTCAAATTTAATGTTTTGTTCCGTTTTGTTTTTCATTATCACTGTTTCTCCTAGTACCCCAGGAAAATTAGGTGAAAAAAAGGGTCAACCTCGGATTGAGAGATAATAAGCTACAAACTTCTTTAAATCATCGTTATGACATCCAATACGTTAGGTCAAATGTCACATAAAATCTCGTTTATGCAGGTCAAAAGATTCAAGGTAAAATGTCAAAAAACAGGTCTTTAGGAAATATCTTCTTTTCTATGCTCTAAATGACCTTTGAAGTTTTAAAAAAAATTGTAGAACTTTAAATTTTCTTCAAATTTGGTCATTTATAATAGTTAACCGTTCTTGACATAGATAGGTAGAACGCAAAGAGTTGTAACTCCCATAACGGTTTGCTCCCATAGTAAAATGATACTTTTCCTTACACCCTGTATAATATTATTTGGCGTTATTAATGAAAATACATAATTTCAATAACTATACACGAAAGAAGATGATGAAGAATTATTTCGAGTTTGAATCAATCGGGATAGAAAAACGAGTACAGAATAGTGACCCTGAGCAGCGCGCATTGAAGATATTGAATGAAGCCAGTCACCGCGTGCCCGACAGACGCTTCAAAACAATACTTATATGGAAAGAAGACGACATGAAGATTCCGAACAACTACAAACACTCACTCAAACGGCTGCACAACCTAGAGAAGAAACTAGACCGAGATGAAGACCTGAAAAAGAAATATGAAGAAAGAATGCAAACCCTCTTCACTTTGGGCTACGCCGATGAAGCTACCACACCGCCGGTGCCAAATAAAACATGATACCTACCCCACTTCGCGGTCATTAACCCCGCGAAACCGAAGATAAGAGTAGTACACAACGCCACAGCGAAGACAGCCGGACGCAGCCTGAACGATATGCTACTCTGCGGTCCAGACTTGCTGCAATCTCTGCCGGGAGTTGTAATGCGATTTCGTCAACACCAACACGCCGTGTCAGCTGACATTAAGGAATTAATGTTTATGCAAATATAAGTTCAAGAGGACGACAGAGAGGCACTACGATTTCTATAGCGGGGCGACGAGAGAGGGAACCAGCGACCGCGAGAGTACCGCATGACTTCAGTGATCTTCGGCGCGATGTCATCACCATGCACCGCGCTATACGTGAAGAATAGAAATGCTTCAGACTTCAAAGAAAAGTATCCTGCAGCCGCGCGAGCCATTGAAAAGAACCACTACATGGACGACTACATAACAAGTTTTCCGACCGAAAAAGAAGCCAAAGAAGTATCGAAATCAGTCGACTACATTCATCGGCAAGCCGGCTTCGAGCTATGCGGATGGGTGTCCAATACAAATTCAGTAGTACAGAAGTTTTCCGCCAACTCGGGCGGCGCCACGGTCTCTATCGGCGGGAGCGAGGTCCGATGGTACAACGGGCCGAGCTTCCTACGAAACCACGAACGAGAATGGCCACAAGAGACGAAGACAGAAGCACCGAAGACAGGAGAAGAGAGGGGACTTGTCACGTCACCCACCAGCGACCTGACCACGCTCACCTACCTCGAATCGAGCGATTTTCGTCGTTCCCACTTTTGCTACGAGCTACGGTGCGCATGCTACAGTTCGTCAATTTATGTCGAAAGAAGAAAAATGAAACAGTATTGGCTACGAAGCGCAAACGAACGAAAGAAAACAATAAAAACGACTCTGATTCAAAGATTGATAAGAAAGCACGCAAGAACGAGACACCGTACGTGAAGAAATGAGATAGCAACACCATCGGTATCGAAACGCACTATCTCATTCGCGCTGAGAAACTATGGTGGAAACATGTACAAGAAGATTGTCTTTCCGAAGATTTACGTCGAGTAAGGAACGGCGCGGCGCCTCAGCCGGGAGACAAGCTGTCGGCGCTATCAGTGGTCGTCGGCGAAGATGGCTCAAAGGAAGAATCCACGTAGCACCTGACATCGTTGAAGACACTGCGAGCCCGACCGTACTCGACGGGAAACACTACTTCACGCGACTGTACATACAACACGTACACGAGCGACTACATGGCGGTATCGAAACAGTCGTGAATAAGCTACAGCAGCGACTATGGGTACTGAAGATACGACCGACGGTGCGTGAACGTCATCAAACACTGTCAACTATGCAAGATACGAAGAGCGAAGCCTACTTCTCCGGCGACCGGCGACCTGAGGAGGTTCGTGGCACGAAGAGGAGTGCCTAAGGAGTGTGGAGTGGCGTGGAGTGGAGAATGGAATGACAACGCGACGTGCTTCAAGGCTGCGGAGAAGGAGCTCGCCAAGGCCGCGCTGGCGGCGGTCAGCGAGGAGGCGACGGCGCGGCGCATCACCTGCCGCTACGTACCCCCGGCCTCCCCCTTCATGGACAGCGCGTGGGAGCGCATGGTACGCACCGTGAAGGAGGTACTGCGCGTCAAACTCCACGAGCAGTACCCTAGCGACGAGACACTGCTCACCCTGCTCGCCGAGGCGGAGAACACCGTCAACTCCCACCCACTCACACACGTGGCGGTGACCCCAGAAGAACCGGAGGCGCTTACACCCAACCACATCCTGTTGGGACCCAAACTACCTCACCGCGCGCAAGCGCAGCGCGCTCAACGATGGCGGACGTCTTCTGGAGCCAGGTCAAAGAGTACCAGCCTCTACTCCAACACCGGCGGGAGCCTCACACGACCAGCGCACGCTATCGGCGACCTGGTACTCGTCTGCGACCCCACCCTGCCCCGCAACACATGGCCGACAGGAAGGATCGTCGCGGTCTACCCAGGGCGAGACGGCGAGGTGAGGATCGTGGACGTCGTAACCAGCAACGGGCATGTCCTCCGGAGACCGACCAAGAGGATCGTCGTGCTACAGGTTGGATCGCAGAGCTGCGACGGCGGGAGAAATGTGCACGACAGAACCTGAATTGACTACCTTTGTACATAGTTTTTTACATTACTTTGTTTATTTCGTTTTATATACCCTTTTATACTAGTAGGATAAGTTTAGGTTAAGTGTTCATTTCAATAAATAAAATTTTCTTATTAGAATTAGGGCTTAGCACATAAGTTATGTAAATAGTTCTAATAGGATTCTTATTTGATTTCTCTAGTGATTTCTACCCCAGATTAGATTAGGTACACTTCCCTAATAAAATTAACGCATAGCACAAGTAAATAAAACAATTAGAATCGAGTTAGAACTTATAAATTCCAATTAGAAATTACGCCAATAAGCTTCACTACCTCATTAGAAGGGGTAGAATCCTATTAGAAATAATTGTTAGAAAGAGACAGAACGCTCCATCTCTGTCAGCGCATACAGGCGAGCGAGGGGGGCCCCGGCGTCCGGAACCTGTGTTATGAGGAAGCGGGGGCCGGGGTTATATAAATATTGTACCTTTCCTTTTCGTTCTGCACTCTGTTATGCACCGGCGGATGATGCACCTGCTATTTTTAGAATAAGAAAATAAGTATCTTAACTATATAATTATATTGGTTTGTAAGCGTAGAAATTAAGATTGTATGAGAAATAAAGAGATTTGTATTCAGGGCAAGAGTGCGGGGTAAGGAGGGGTGGTCGCTTGAAAATGATATAAAATGGCGCCAAATCGGCGTAGATTCATTCCGGATCCAGCACTCAAGAAAGAAACAACTTGGAAGAAGAAACTCTCTGCGACCACTCGCCTTCCCTACCCTGCCCTTCAGCCTGGCTCACCATACTGACTACCCATACAATTAAGGGCCACAGAGTTTTCAAACTCTCATACCAGGCAAGATGTTCCGGAGCAATAGAATCCTTCAACTCGGTAAAAATACTGACAACGGTTCATAAATACGTTTATAACCAGATTCCATTATGACAAATAAATTTAATTATTTGAAGAAATTGAAAAACAAGATAGTAAAACCGAAAATTACGACGACTTAAAGATAATAACAGCTAGCTCTTGGTCTATGAAGTCCAAAAAACTGCTATACATATTTGAGTGAGAAATACAAGGTGTTACAAAAATACAAAATAAACATTTAAGGGGGTGGTTTAGACCATCAAACTAAACAACTTTCACTATGGGACAAATATCGAAATCGCGAAATGAAATTCTGATGTTCCATACTAAACTACAAATCTACTCGAGCTAAATGTATGGGACGGATGATTATTTTTTTCGCGATTTCGATGTTGGTCCCATAGTGAAAGTTGTTCAGTTTGATGGTCTAAACAACCCCCTTAAAAGTTTTAAAAGTTTATTTTTACTTTTGTAACAGCTTGTATACTAAAGAGAAGTTTATTCCGAATGCGTAAATGCGCGCTGCATACAAACGAAGTCTGGTGATATTTTCAATACTAACCAATCAGTAAATGAAAAATTTGCAGAAACAATCTAGAAACTAATCTCTATGCTTGTATGAAGTCAGATTTTCGTTAAAATATACAGTTTTAATGCTAGAATTAATTTAAGATTTGTATGGAAATCTTTGAGGTATTGTAACTTTAAAACTATACATTTTAACGAAAATCTGACTTCATACAAGCATAGAGATTAGTTTTAGATTTTTTCTGAAAAATTTCATTGACTTTAATTGGTTACTATTGAAAATATCACCAGACTTCGTTTGTATGGAGCGCGCTCCGAATTATATTCTCTTTAATGTGAAGCTGCTATGGCCTCGAATTTATTTTAGATTGTATTTAATATATTACACTATAATATTTACACGTAAGCTGGATAATTAATCGTAATTCGGAAATTGGGCATGCGAACGCAGGTCCGACGCGGGCAAAGGCCACAGCCGACTGAGCTTTTTAATAGATTGTGATAGCTTATATTACTGCCTGACGCGAGAGAAAGAGATGGGGCGGCGCGCGCGCCTGACTAAATAAAACGACGTAAGCGCCAAAACAAACTTTATTTAGTTGTGATTTTACTATTTATGTAAGTTAATTTCTGCTGCAATCAAAATTTATAAAATATCAATCTCTATTTTTTAAATCAAGTCTCGTGTTTCTATTATTCACCGTTTAGCAGTTCCAAGCGTTTATAGATAAAGACGGAGGCTACTTTGGCTTGTTTTTCTATCGAGAAAATTTGTCTTAATCGTGTTTTGGCGGCAATCAAAATTTTAATAATATGTTCAATTTACACATATCCTGAAATCATACTCCTACTGTTAGTACTTCATGATATCTGATGCTTTGAAGAATCCTATTTTTTTCACATATCCTCTTAAGTTGGACCCTGTAGTAGCCTGTAGGATCCTACTACAAATACCTCAATATACTAGTAGGTGTTGATAGTAAGAGGACATTGACCTAAGAGGAAGAACGAGTAGACCACACTTCACGTAAATCTCGTACAAAGGGCTTCTTTATCCATATTCATACTAATATTATAAATGCGAAAGTATCTCTGTATGTTACTTTTTCACGGCTAAACCAAATACAACTATAGGTACATGCATGGATATTAAACAACAAGCTAGCAAACAGCTAGTTTTATATAATTTTAAGAAGAGAAAACTGATCTCAAATCGGATAATAATAGTAATAGTTGTGAATTTGCAAAGTATTATGCAATTTTTTTATAAAACATCAATGTTTCTAGAATTGAACATTTTAACGGGTTCTTACCGCATTTTGGTATATTTGAGTTCCCGATATTTCTGAGAACAAAGTTTCTGATCACCCCGAAAAGAAAACCGGTCATGAATGTATGTGTTATTTTTTATCACTACATTATTTACAACCGTAATGACTAATGAGACATCTGTAGAAGACATCACCGCCCCACTTCCCAGATAAGTTTTTGACAGCATAAGTTGAGCAAGTATTGTTGCAGAATGTCAGCTAGACAAAGCCACGGGACACGGCTCATGACGGTCATATAAATGGAAATTGTCGCGATTTAAGTTCCTCCGACGTCTCGTACAGCGGACGCTTTCGGAAATGAGTGTGAAGCTCGAAAGCTAGCGCTATGGTAGGCCCCGTTTAGACTCGACAATTTATGTGTAATTTCGGTTTGTTGGCACTAATTTGGTAAGAAGATCATTCAGGCTCCATACATTGTCCATATCCAAAGTGCTGGCAAACAAACAAAAATTTTAAGTATGGTTGGAACTAGCTATTTGGAGCAATAGTGAATATGGGATTAATGTTGTACGGTTATTTTTTAAGCAATGTTATACAGGTTCGATGAATGGTAATTTTCATCCTTTTATTAGCAAACGCTCACGACTATATTCCTCGAGGGGGTAGTCAGAGATATTCTGAAACCTCAGAACATCCACGTTTCACCAGTAGTACTGAAACTCTGTACAGTGTGACGGGGGGTGAGCCCGTCGCCTCTTATAATGGACAGTGGGTACAATACGTGCCTCGAAATTGAAGCATGCAGGTTTCCTCACGATGTTTTCCTTCACCGAAAAGCCAGTGGTGTTACAAATCGCACATAAATTTCGACAAACTCATTGGCACGAGTCGGCCTGGACGGGGATCGAACTATCGCCTCCTGCATGGCAGGCAAGGTTACTCGCCACTGGACCACCATGGCTGGCTTTTATTGATCCTTTTATTGATTTCTGAAAATGTTGGGAAAAATAAAATAATGCTAAATATGTTGCAGAAGCTGTATAGTCATTCTCAATAAGGTTTATTGATGTTATCAAAAAATGATAATAAATTAATTAGTAACAATAAAGCAAACTAAATTAAACTTAATAGCTTTTTTCTAAGGTGTACGATATAAAATACTCTGAGAGCTGTAGGTACTTACGTCAGTTAACTCATGTAAAAATAAAACAATGTTTCACCTGAAAACGCAACACAAGACCGAATCACAAAACTTGCCACACCGCAAAATCGTAATAAAACATTCATGCGATTTGAACAATTTCTCAGAATATTTTCCATCTCGACCGTCGGTAAAAGTGTAAACACAGCATAAACAAGAGTAGAGGTACTATAGAGGTTCAAGTAGAACCGTCGGGTCGGAAAGAGGGAGAGGATGACGAATTTACACCAGCTCGATGAACCTGCTCGCAAAATGTTCTTGAATTATTTATACCAATCTCGGACTCGGCAGCAATGGAACTAGATGGTGTTCTGCTTACAATAACCCACTTTATTACCTACCTTGTGTATTCACTTTATCTAGGAATATTTTACTTTCCTTTTGAGTGTGAATTCACTTGTTGCTAAGGGTGGAATATATTGCTGGATAACTCGTACCTGGAAGTACCTACAAGATTTTATTTATCCATCGTCATATCAGCGTGATCTAAAAATTTTTTCTAATACGTACTTATACAGGGTATAAAATTAAATGCGTTACATATTTAAGGAGGTCGGTTCAGAACCTCAGCAATAACTGTTACTAACGGGATCAATATTGAAATCGCGAAAACAAAAATCTGCTGTTCCATAGAAAACGTTCATAGGGACTCGACCCAAATGTATGGAATGTTTTTCGCGTTTTTTTATGATCCCATAGTAAAAGTTGTTCAGTTTGATGTGCTGAAACACCTCATTATGTATGTAATGCATAGGCCAATGTAACGTTTTCCGAGAGTTACTTAACCGCCGATTTTACCGTAAAATTGGGTAACTTAGTAACCATTTTATACATTAACTATGACACTTTCTATGCAGAAAACAAAACTTAACAATCTACAGGACAACATTCTCTAAATTTCTCAAAATCTATTTTAATTATTAAAATTAGGAAAAAGGATTCTAAAGTCAACCCTTTTTTCCAGTTGTAACTATTTTACTCTTACATTGTTGATCGGAACAAAATGAAAATTTACAATATGAAGTATATTGTAAATTTACAACTCATTCATTGTTGATCGGAAGATAATGAAAATTTACAATATACTTCACAATACAACATAAAATGATTTGGTTTTTTTATTTTTTGATAATGCATAAAAATTCGTCTCATTTTTCAAAGAAAAGGGCCAAATTCTGACCACGCTCGTTCATATCGATTAGTATGGAGAGTCGTGTTCCCGAGGGGATACGCCTTAAACATGCCTTTCGTTTTATTAACATCATAGTCATAATCATCGTCAGCTGCATCGCCCACTGCTGAACATAGGCCTCTCCCAAGGCGCGCCACAAAACTCTGTATGCAAATTTATTTGAGTAGCGATTCGACTGTCTTGAAAACAAAACACACATTCGATAAAACTTGTACTTGAGCTTAGTAACCTCGAGACATACGATTCTGTAAATTCCAAGGTCAAAATCTGTTTCCCAGCTACATACTAAGACCTATTATTAAGATTTCATTATAGTTTACTGCCAAATGCTTACCTTATTTGTTCGAGAAAGCAATTTATCAATGTCAGTGGTAATGGAGGAATAAACAAACTTTGTTTAACCTGGCTTTATATAACTTTACTGATCAAGTTATAAAGGTTAAATAGAATGTAGACTAAACTTGAAGATTTCTAAGAACAGTAATTTGTAGAAGAATACTCAAATATTTAACAAAGTCAAAGCTTAGAAATTTCTATTGTTTATATTAGGTAATTTGTGAACTCTGTGATATTGCTTTCCCAGTTAACTATGTTTTGAAGCACGCTACGAATAGATTG
This sequence comes from Agonopterix alstromeriana, assembly GCA_963924505.1. Classification (NCBI taxonomy): domain Eukaryota; kingdom Metazoa; phylum Arthropoda; class Insecta; order Lepidoptera; family Depressariidae; genus Agonopterix; species Agonopterix alstromeriana. The sequence continues at coordinate 9,396,318 of OZ004662.1, read as the reverse complement.
GAGCATATCAATTTCCAGATTTTTATGAACCAAAATACTTGCGAAATGTAACTAACCATTAACATTTTAAATTGTTGTTTTGAAATAAAACAATGCCATGGCTGCTTTCACGGGGCGCAAGATAAATTCTCAGCAGCCTGCCGCCGCTCTCATTTACATCGAGAACCGTTTAGATTCTCTGACCGTGGCCGAGCACTCCCAAGACTCGCACATTTGCATTCTATACCAATTACTTTTTACAAGTTCACTAATTTTGTTACTGGAAAGATAAATTAACATCTACAATAAACGACAGACGTTTAGTGTATTGGATGAGTATTTTTAAGTAGTCGGATTCAGTTTGTTAGGCTTTACTAAGAGATTAATTGGTTAGTTTTGACATCATCAGCCTATTGTCGTCAGAGGGTGTCAAGTGTTCACATAAATTTAATCAAAATACAGGGTGTAAGGAAAAGGATAAATAACCTTTAAACCACATACTCTACCCATCAAACTGAACAACTTTTACTATGGGAACAAACGTTACAAACATATCATTTCTATTAACATATACATTACCACATAACATAACACATATACATTATCTATTCTCTGGTATAACAACATTTGGGCAGTTAGGCAGAATTCTCGATAAGTCCAGTAATTTTGGTGGTTTCCTACTATATTTTTGTATTTGAAGCTAAGTATTTCTTCAATACTTAGAATAGGAAAACTAGTTATTCGATGAAACTTTTTCAGAATAATCAGAAATCAGAATATCTCTGACTACCCCCTCGGGGAATATAGTCGTGAGCATATGCTATACAATGCTATGCGATGAAACTTTTTAAGTTTTTCTAACAAGATTGCTCTTGAGTTCTTTATAGCAAAATCGTACACATCAGAACCATGTGTGACTAAATAAAAAGTTACTCTATTGTGTTATTGCGATTTTATTTTTTGGCTCGGTTATTTGTGCCATAAATGGCTGCCTTCTCGCTCGCTCGCTCGCTTCTCGCTTGTCTTCGTTAGTATTGTAATACACATACACAGGCACATTACGTATTCTTAAGCCTGTCTACCATAAGGGGAGACCACAGTACGCCTCTTGCTACGATGCTGACATACCACTCTAGCTTCCTCCACATTCATCAGTCTTTTCATGCATGTTCTTCGGTTCCGGGTACACCTTGTCCTGACCCTTTTTAAAAACATCACCAATTTGATCAGTGCCCGTGCGTCTAGGTTCTCTCCTCCCTTTCGGCATTCCCATTCACGCTTGCCTTGTAAAATGTTAAGATAAATAAAGTAAAAAAAACTATTTTCAAATGTTATTGATTTTAAACATGTTACATGTTGTGCCATTTCGAATCAAATTAAAGTTTGAAAAATTAAGTCTCGGGCAGGACTTGAACCCGCGATCTTCCAAACCGGGGAATTGCGTCGTCCAATTTCGCCACCGAGCCCACTGCCCAGAGAACGAAACGTCCCCTTAAGACGCATAAGATTGAAAATTTCGTTCTCTGGGTAGTGGGCTCGGTGGCGAAATTGGACAACGCAATTCCCCGGTTTGGAAGAGTGCGGGTTCAAGTCTCGCCCGAGACTTAATTTTCTCAATCTTTAATTTCATAAGAAAAACTATGTCACAAACTCATTTCATCTTGTTCGCGAGCTGTTACATAATTATAGGTACTTATATGCTCCGTAAAACTTTCTGACTGCATTGAGGGTGACAGGTTTGTTATATAGCTTACACGAATAGTTGAACAGAGTGCCGACGATATTACGAAAATATTGCATCGTGTAACAATGTTCGTAAACGAAAAATTTCTATTTTAACATGCCTTGTACTCGTTGACGACGCTAGAAAACGACTTTCTAGTTTCAACGAGAAACAAATCGAATGTGACAATAACATTGACTGTTTGTATGAAAAATCCTACTAATATTATAAATGCGAAAGTTTGTATGGATGGATGTATGTTTGTTACTCTTTTACGCAAAAACTACTAGACAGATTTTGATGAAACTTGACACACAGATAGAATGTGATCTGGATTAACACATAGGATACTTTTTTAAGGTCTACGCAGACGGAGTCGCGGGCAACAGCTAGTAATATATATTTTAAAGTTTTCATGCAAAATCGGATTGGTAAGAAAGTGAAATTTTATATTTTTAGCAAATTACATTTTCCCCTGGCACTCCTTTAAGATACGGTCTCTCTCTACTTTCATAAAATACTTTGCTATATACCAAATATTTCCTGCTAATTCATTTAGACATTTTTCTGCCCAAATATTTGTAGTTAGAGGTAGATAGATTTACTCAGAGCACGCTTATAGCATTAGTCGACTTCGTCCACCCGTCTGAAACAGCAACTGTCTGAAACTTTAAGTATGCAGGCACTAATTTAAATATGTACGAACCAAGATCTGTACAGACTACCAAAAACAAAAAACATGTATGGTAATAGAAACTATAATTATATCTTGCCTAAACTCATCAATAGTTTACCGGATAAGATGCAAAATGTATATTTGTCTATTTCTAAATTTAAAAGTACCTTAAAAAGATACTTTCTTGATGAAAACGATGTGAGCTATCTATTGTGAATGTTTGTATAAATATTTACAATGGGTAGTTCGCATCGTTAGCAATCTGCATTTGGTTCTTGATGCTTTCAATAAATTATTAGATTATGTACCTACGTGTTCACGACAGCGAGTATCCACGTCTACCTCGGCTCCCGCTTCCCCTCACCGCGGTTGCGGGGGCCGAGGCACCCCTCGCTGGCCTTCGTGCGTCTACGCATTTCGCGGCGGTGCTGCTACGATTCCTCCCCGCGAAGTGAGACACCCAACGTTATCAGTGCAAATTCAAATTAGAATCTTTTGTCATTTTTATATTATTTACTCAAAGAATGCACTGATCACGTTGGGTATATCATGTCTATACAATTTTCTAATCGTTTTTTATAGTTTTTTTGTCTTGTATTTGTCATGTATTTCATGCATATCGATCGTAGTTTTAAGTTTTTATTGTTTTCTTTAGTTATTTATAGGTGTAAGTTTAGTTGTTAAGTGTTTTTAATAAAGTTTTTACATTTTTAATAGTTTAGGATAGGCTAGGATAAGTTTTTCATTGTTTAGAGTTACTAAAATCGTGTTTTTTTGATACCAAAGTTTTAAACCCTTATTTTTCGAGTCACAGTATAGATAGATTTTAACTGATAAATTGAATAGATTGTAGTTAACGAACTTTCTCATAATTTAACTAAAATAACAGTTCAGTTAAGATAAATAAGAAATTATAACGTTTTTAAAGATTGCTTTCACACTTAACACTTTGCCCCCGTATTTTGCATAGTAAACACATACATAGAGCCATAGACATAGATGCACTAAATGCATACGGTCCAGGTGCACTAAGACAGAAACCTAGGCTATAGATAGAATGCCTATAATTGTTTGGAAATGAAAATGTTTGAATCGGTGCGGTAAAAATCTGTATATTTTTCCGCCTCACTCTGTCTTAGTCACCTGGCCATCCTAACTAGAATAGACTGTTATATATCAAAATACGGGGACTTATAAGTTCTTTTACCAGCCAAAAAGTTTTGTATCTAAATCTTGTAGTTTAAGAGATATTGTCAAATATGTGTGTAAACCTAAGTGAAATTGATGTAAAACCAAAACAAAATTAGCAAATAAAACATGGCCGTCCCTACGGTATTGCCGTGAGGTAGCTCAGTAAATTCGATCGCTCAGTTCGATAATCAGTCGCAACAAGAGTCCTCACAGCAAAACCGGAAGAAAGCTAGCGAATATCAACTGAAGAATTCTTTTATTGGAAGAACCCCCCCCCGCTTCTGCTGCCCCGCTCTCAAGACAGCTGCTCTCCCTCCACGGCCCTAGTCTCACACGTACTGCCGTAATCGGGACTATAGTCCGGCGATAGTCTCTAGTAGCAAATGTGCGAAACCAGACGAACGTCGAAGGCTGGTTGACCACACTACGTGACTTCTTAAACAAACCACGCAACTATAACTATACTTAGTTAATCCGAACATTGTAATATTCGAACTCCCCTTAAACATATAAAGCCTAGAGGTTTCTGTTGGATAGGGACTATGCTAATACTTCATGTAATTTCTTCTTAATGTTTTTGTACAATAAAATAAAAAATAAAAATATTGCATTTGTAGATGATCTGTACATTATACCTATATATTAAAGACTGCAGCCGACCGTAGGTAAAAAAATCACGGGAAGGTATTATTATAATATAGAGTTTTATTTTAAGTAAGTACTATCCCTCAGAATAAAAATCAACAAACAAAACAATTCGAACGAACGAACTTAATGAAGTTCGATGCGCTCTAATACGAATATTTTATCTGCCATCCTTCAGAGTTTTCATCATTAAGAACATTTATTTCGGTTCAATTTCATTCTTCTTAAACAAGTTATTAGAAGTACATCTTTATGTCTGAAAACTTCAATTTTGTGCAAATGCGCAATATAGCAATAAAGCAACATCAATACTAAGTCCATGTGACCGATATAATTTACTTACCGTCGATGACAATAATATTGCAACCGGCAACCCGTTGTATTCTAAATGCCTTTACTCAACTAGTCTGGGGCTGCAGTCCTAAAGGTTGCGAGGCTCAATTTGCCTATTAAACGTGTTATTTTAAATGATTTACACTTAAAAGCACAATGAAACAATTACATTTAACAACTTTCACTATCGGATTAGCATTGAAATCTCGAAAAAATCTGCCATTCTATTTAGGTTTAGTAGCCACTGATCGCCATTTCCGTGTTGGCTCCATAGTGAAACTTATTTAGTTACACCCATTTAACATGTAGGTAACATTTAAGTTTACACTGTGTATAGATAATCCGAAACTGTGTATTATCACTACTGCTTGATTCGTATATTAGAAAAACCGGTCAAGTGGGAGCCGGGTTACTCGCGCACCGAGGGTTCCGTACCACCAGCACACAACATGTAATTAACTTACAAATGTTTCATTTTCTCCAGAACCTTTAGCACGAGACCGACTCACACTTGGCCGGTTTTTATTATTTAGTAGAGCTTGCTCTATAATCACACCATGCTTGTATGTATGACCGTTTTTATGATAAGACAAAATTTTTATACAAACTAGTCTAGTATGAGGCCCCCCCCCCTTAATTTTTAACTTTTTGGCATTTATTATTTGTTAGCAAATCCGATCTAATAACGCACATTCTGTGAAAATTTCAACTGTCTAGCTGTTATGTCCTACCCATTGGTAGGACGGGCGGACGGACGAAGACCCTATATTTCTCTTGCTGAATTTCTTAGTTTCTAATCTGTATAGAGATCACGATGCGAGAGATTTCATCATAACTGATATGATGGCCCCGAACATGGATTGATGAGGAAGTTCCTCTTCAAGCAATGTTCGGAGCCGTTTATTGAAAAACTTGGCGAGTCTCGTGTTTCTAGGTCACTAAATCGCGCCGAACTTTGGGCACAGGAAACTTTGCCTTTGTGATTTAGATCGGTAGTTGACTCTTTACCACTTAAAACTACGGAATTGTTTTGAATTGAATACGTTTTATGTTTTAACTCATTCACATGCAAGCATCGGAACTGGACTTTTGTTTCGGGCGTGGTGGTGAGGCTTTGACTAATTATTATAAGGACTAGCCTTGCGGTAGCATTTCCCCTCTGCCACGGTATAAACACAATTGATCTTGTGCATTTACATTCAATTTTACACCTTATCACTGAACGAGACAGCCCATAATTGCCAAATAATTACTTCGAATTTAGAACGTTTGGGGTTCACACGAGACTACTTTTCATGATTTTTAACATTCAAAATTAGAATCTAAAGTTATGGGGAATAAAATCCAAAGTTGCGGATTTCGTGTTACCTCGCCCCCCGCAAAAAGTGGCAGAAATATTTGTTAGTAGAATTACACGCGTAACCAGTCCACATATAAATAGTCAAAGTGGTGAGGGGACATTTATTGAAAAACAATAGCATACGAATAATTAAAAATAGTACTATACATCAGGTAGGGTCAGGTTCTAACTTAATATGCTGACGGTTTTTCAAGAGTATGATCAGACCATCAATCTGAACAACTTTTTCTATGAAACCAAAAGTAAAATCGCGAATAAAATCTGCTATCCCGTTTTGGTCAAGTAGGATTGCAGTTTTATCTTAGTTTTATATGGAACAGTTGATATTTTTCGCGATATTTAGACATTGGTGCCATAAAGAAAGTTATTCAGTTTGGTAGTCTGATCACCCCAATAAAAAACATATTAGAAAGGACCTTCTTAATATGCTGACACTTTTTTAAGGGGATGATCAGACCGTCAAACTGAACAACTTTCTCTATGGGACCAACATCGTAACCGCGAAAAAGAAATCAGCTGTCTCATACATTTGGCTTGAGTAGGTTTGCAGTTTTGTATGGAACAGCTGACATGTTTTTCATGATTTCGATGTTGATGATCATCCCCTTAAAAAAGTGTTAGCTTTTTATGAGGCCTTGAGTGAACGACCTCGTCTCTGTTCCATATATCATCACTGGCAACACACACTGATCGAAGACTTTCGTTTAAGACACTGCGGTATTTGGGATGTGAAGATATTACATAGCTTCCCGAACACTGCCCAGCCGAGTTGGATTCGACGGTTGATTTCTTTCTCAAAGTTGGACCTACCTAATTGAATAGTTTGTCCCAGGTAAACATAATCGTCAACAACTTCGAGCGCAGAATTTCCGATCATTACAGGGGTGGGTACCTTGTCCATGTTCATCTTCAGACCAACTCATTCGGAGGCTCTGCTAAGATCATCGAGCATTCGACTGAGCTCCTCCATAGTCTCCGCCATTATGACTATATCATCGGCAAACCGAAGGTGACTGATGTACTCGCCGTTTATGTTGATGCCTAGCCCTTTCCAGTCAAGAACCTTGAAAACATCTTCCAGTGCAACGGTGAACAGTTTCTGAGATGTAACGTCTCCCTGCCTCACACCTCGCTGCAGTAGGATAGGTTTCGAGTTCTGGTCCTGTAGTCGGACTGACATAGAGGCGTTTTTGTACAAACATTTCAACACTTCGATGTACCGGTAGTCTACTTGGCATCGCTGAAGAGACTGCAGTACAGCCCAAGTCTCGATCGAATCAAAGGCTTCCTCGTAGTCCACGTACGCCAAGCAAAGGGGCAGGTTGTACTCTTCAGTTTTCTGTATAACTTGCCGAAGCGTACGTATGTTTTGAGTTATTAATGAATAATGTTTAAGAAAACCTTAGGTATACAATATAAATACGTCTAAATGAATTTACTAATAACACAGAAAGGAATTTATTCTTCCTAAAATATAATAATGTTTTGTAAAGTAAGAAAATAGAAATAGAATAAAGAGAAGTGGAATTTATAAATACATATTTTTTCAAGCGCACCACTTCGAGGGATGGTACTTGCAGCGTTCCCTTTTTGAATTGAAAAAATAAAAACGTTTTGTAGGTACCTATTGCTTTGTCTAACATCTGCACAACTGGAATATTCGAGACCATTAATGTACGAACTTAACGAGATACAAAAAGAAATTAAAGTACGATTAACGTTTCAAGCCTTCCATTTACCGATAAAAAAGCTTCGAAGACTTTTATAATTGCTTTCAACTTATCTGATTGTTTTGCGGAGTCATCGTTTTGCTGAGAATCTGATAAATGCCTTATCGACCTCAGTAGGTACTTCAAGTTGTTTTTCAGAAAAAAGTTACTTCGTTCTTTGCTGAATCGAGCTTTTGGTCAATCCAATAGGAATTAAATCGAATTACGTTAAATAAGCTTATAATAATTATAATCCATACACATTAAACAGTTCCCTGACTGACTGACTCACAGACAACACCCAATCTAAACCACTGAAGACAGAAACATGAAATTATATATAACACATAAATAAATTTGGAATACATATTCTACAGAGGTGGACAAAGAAAGTATTCGAAATCAAACCCTATAAATGGGTGTAACGCGTTGTTTTAAGTTTAGTGTAAATCACGTGTGTGTGTATCTCACTACGATGACGGGAGCCAATGCGGACGAAGTTGCGTGCAAAATATAGAGTATAAAATATAGGCTATGAGTCTATGAGTAGACAAAAATAATTTAAACAACCCGTCATTGGTTTTGTTAATCAAAAATCACCCTTCAGGGTCAGTATCCAAATTGGAACTTCATGCAGAGATTTTATTACCTAATGGCAGCTAAACTAGCTTTTACTCTTGTAGGTACCAAATTCTGCTGGATACTAACAATAAGTATTTGCAAAATGTTTATTATTTATGAAAATTAATCCACTTCTAAGCGATGATGATGTTATTCCGAGATAAAAATCGTAGTCTAATCGTAGTTTTTTCAAGCTTATTATAGAGGAAAACAAACATTTTCATATTTGACGATTACAATGGAACGTAGTAAATGGCGCGCCCTTGTCTCTGTCTACTCCACTGGGAAAGAGGCGTGAAGTTAGAGATAGTTAGATCATAGAAGGCGCTGAAAAAATGTGCTATCCACATCATCACAAGATTAATAAGAAAATACTTTTCAGCAAATAACAACATAAACATAAACATATGCTCACGACTATATTCCCCGAGGAGGTAGTCAGAGATATTCTGAAACCTCAGAACATCCACGTTTCACCAGTAGTACCGAAAATCTGTCCAGTGTGACGGGGGGTGAGCCCGTCGCCACTTGTAATGGACAGTGGGTACAATACTCGTACATGCCTTGAAATTTAAGCGTACAGGTTTCCTCACCATATTTTCTTTCACCGAAAAGCCAGTGGTGTTACAAATCGTAAATAAATGCCGAAAAACTCATTGGTACGAGACGGCCTGGACGGGGATCGAACCATCGCCTCCTGCACGGCAGGCAAGGTTACTCGCCACTGGACCACCACGGCTATTCAGACAAATAACAACAGTAAATAATGTATTTTCGTACATTTCCCAAAGATACAATATAAACAGGTTTAGTTTAATGGGCACTGGTCCCACAAGCTCTTAAAATATTGCCTCGTTTTAAAACCACACCTGTGCTAGACAAACTACAGTTTAGTTTTCAGTGATAAAGGGATGTTGAAATGAGAGGGTTAGGTATGTGAAGACCGTGGATAGAAATAGATCATGAAAACTTTGTAGAGTGTAACGTTGCTCGCACGGGTGAAAAGGATAGGTAATAGAGTGATGTTGATGATGCAGGTAATTATTATCAAACTATTCAACTTTTTAATGCCGTGGTGGTCCAGTGGCGAGTAACCTTGCCTGCCGTGCAGGAGACGATGGTTCGATCCCCGTCCAGGCCGACTCGTACCAATGAATTTTTCGGAATTTATGTACGATTTGTAACACCACTGGCTATTCGGTGAAGGAAAACATCGTGAGGAAACCTGCATGCTACAATTTCGTGGCATGTATCGTACCACTGTCCATTATAAGTGGCGACGGGCTCACTCCCCGTCACACTGGACAGTTTCGGTGCTACTAGTGAAACGTGGGTGATCTGTGGTTTCAGAATATCTCTGACTACCTCTTCGGGGAATATAGTCGTGAGCATATGCTGCTGCTGCATTCAACTTTTGCGACAAGACAATAGCAGAAATTTTTTATGTGCAAAATATAATTTTTTTACTTCATTGTTGGTCCCATAGAAAAAGTTTGATGCATTGAATTGCACATTTTTGGGATTTTACCCGTGTAATTGTAACATTATAATGTAATTTACCCGTATTTAAGGTCCTTCTTAATATGCTGACACTTTTTTAAGGGGAAGATCAGACCGGTATACTGAACAACTTTCTCTATGGAACCAACATCGAAATTGCGAAAATAAAAATACTGTTCCATACAAAACTGCATACCTACTACAACCAACTACAATCGTAAATTTATGCGGACTCTATGGAGATCCTTCCTCTTAGAGCCAAATGTAGAGCATTTTTTTTTTCCCGATTTCGATATTGGTCCCATAGAGAAAGTTTTTCAGTTTGATGGTCTGATCATCCTCGTAGCCGATTTATAAATTTGATTGAAATAAATATAATTATATCAACACACGACCTAATCAACAGGATTTAGAACCGTAAAAATGAAATAACCTACTAATATTATACATTTAAAAGTTTGTGACGATGGTTGTATGTTTCTGTTAGTGACTCAATCACTCATAAACGGCTGAACGGACACCTATAGATGTTTTTAAGTTTATTTTACTATCCCCATTGACTGGGCTGTCAATATTCGGTGATTGAACCGGCACTGGACTACGTACGAACCATAACTTTTGACACATTTGGTATTGCGCTAATTGCGGTACAGCTCATGACAGCCGTTAGAGCCGTTTTGACGGATCGCTCAGACGTTAAAGGCAGTCAGTTACATAGAGTTTAGCGCGATGCGGAATTTGAATTGAAAGTTGAATAGTAATTGGATTGCAATGTGATTAGAACTGAAATTGGATAAGAATAGAACTTCGTTGTTTGAAATTATCGCAATCGGTCTACTTTTCAACCAAATTGTAATGCAGACAAATAAAATAAGTATGTAAGTCCGTATGTCGCGGAGATTGTCTTTGAATACTTTGGTACTTTTTATTCGGCAAATTAAACGAAATCCAGTAGGCTCCGAGATGGTGCCCCCTTTGTTACTTTACGTATGCCAAAAAGAGCGCACATGACAGTTTTCTCGTTTTGTCGCTGTCTTGTTTGTGGCATGCTAGCCGTGCTGGCCAGAGAAAACGTGCTGCCGTTGAAATTTCAACATAATTTTTACGGAGGATACAAATAATATTTGCTTGTAATTTTAAAGAAATATGTAACAATATCGTGAGTACTGTAAAAAGTATTAGAATTTGTCACGATATATGATGACCCCATTAAGATACAGGCGTGACTATATCCTTGTATTTTAGGGTACGTAATTCAGACATTTATGAGTAGCAACTGCGACATAATATTTTACGAGTCGGAAGTTTTACGCATCGCATGAACGAAGATTGTGCGAATAAAAAAGGAAAGAGGGCGCTCCAGAAAAAATATGCTTTCAGTCTCGCAGGTAACTCACGCCCCAAGGGTCACGTTTAATAAACATCGGTAATTTGTTTTTATGATTTTTCCGTGTATTTCTCTGTTTATTTACTAAATACGCACGTTAAATTTTAACGATATGTTCATGGTTTTTTTGGTCTTGTGTTATGAACTGTCTAAAAAACAACACCCTAATAATATTTCAGGCCTGATTCGACCGAAATTTGATTTTTCCAAATAATGCCCAAATTGTTTATCCGTCTATCTAAAGAAAGAGGTCGTTGTATCCGTACTTATTGCAATGTCAGGTTATACATTTTTAATTTGTTAGGTTTATACGTCACGTTTACCACTATGGTTTTAAAAACAAATCAACACAATACAAGGACGGACTTAAAAAAGAATAAAATTTACTAGCGTTTCTGGCCTTAATGGGGCGTAGTTTATACCATCCACTAAATAACATTCATCATGGAGCCAAAATCGAGAAAAAAAAATGTGCTGTTTCAGACAAAACTGCAGTCAGTACTCGGCTTAGATACAGTATACTTTTTTTTCGAAATTACCTAACTCTCCTTTTTTTCCCCTGAACTACTTTACTATGGCGCCAGGCTCCATAGTGAAAGATGTTCAATTTGGTGGTCTTAACCATGTCTGAACCACCCCTTTAAACATTACTAAAGTCCGGCCGCTGAAAGATTGCGTTTGACAGTTACCATAAAATTGTAAAAAACTGAATGAAAATATTGTTTACCTGTGCTCACTCTAGTACACAGGGCACTAGCTGCCCTTTTAAGTTCAAAAAGCTACTAAATAATGATCGGCATTTATAGTTTTCATTCAGTTTTTTACAATTTTATGGTAACTGTCAAACGCAATCTTTCAGCGGCCGGACTTTAGGGAATTTTGTTACAACTTGTTCAATGAACGTTTAAGTTATATACCTACACACTTTTAAATAAAATAGTTTTTTCGAGATATGCTATTGCAGCTAATTCACCAACCAAAGTGTTACGATACAGAATCATAACTTAGGACAGTACTTGCCCGGGAGTACGTCTGCGTGGACTTTAAAAAAGTATCCTATGTGTTAATTCAAAGCATATTCTATCTACGTGCCAAATTTCATCCAAATCCGTTCAGCCGTTTATGCTGATTGCGCCACAAACATACAACCCTACAAACATCCAAAAATCGTCACAAACTTTGACATTTATAATAATTATTATATACTGAGATGAGATAGTGAGATTTAATTTGATCGAGAAATTGTATAGTAATCGTTTAGTAACCTTTTGTTTTATCCGAAACGAATGATTTCAACGTTTTTCTTCCTTTCAAATTTAATATTCCTGAAAATCCCTTTTTCAGAGATAGAGAAAACAGAAAATTGTGTGAGATTATAGATCCTACATTCACTTGGTATTTTGACTTCCATTTCTCGTCACTGGGATTAAGTTACATCGTTAGCCGATGTCTAGTTATTAGGCACACCAACTTCACAAATCCGAGCTCTCAGAAGCATTGGTCTGAGGGATCTCGAGTGCTCGTACACGTTGTAATGATTTTCGAGAGAAACGGAGACGTTTCAAATGCCCTAGTCTTGACTGAATAGGATATTTTCAGAATTTCATTGTTCTTAACTCGTAATACAACGTGTTAATGAATAAGCGCAAAACCGCATATACCCCAACTGATTTATAACAAAATAATTAGGTAGATTGAAACAATAATTTCATTATTTTGATAGTTAAAATTTAAAGTTATTCGCATTTCAGTTTTGAGGCAAATATGCTTTGTTATCATTTCAGCAATTAATGAAATCGCTAACGTGCTCATGGATATATTTTAAGAATCTTGTTTTGGTTTTAAGTAGTGTAAGTGTGCACGAGCGACGGGTTAAGATAGAGTTGAGTCAATTTTAAATTTTGCCAACAAATTTTTTAATATTTTGGAAAAAAAATCGATGTTTAAACCATTATAATACGATTCTGCTCTATATTCTAAACGAACTACTTTCTAAGTTTGCGTTAATTCATTAACACGTTGGATAAATCATTTCGAACTAAGAATAATTGGTAGAATGTTGAAAAACTATACTTCAACTAGTTAACGAAATGTTTAAAAATGTAAGTGGACAGTGGCCCTGACCCAGTTTAATTCCTTGATTAAGGTTAAACTCTGAGAACAAAAGTAATTTACTCTCGGTCGTTGTTACAAAAAGGTGATAATTGACAACTTTTAGCGTCTTCCTGCAAACAAAAAAATACAAAGGAACTGGATTCGGCTATCTTTAAATGATTTTTTGTCATGAAATCGTATAAGTAAAGTGAATTTTCGTTTGAAAGGGTTTTGAGGTTTATTTAGTGTATTATCTAATAAATATTTGCAAAGTTTATTGACGGAGATAATTCAAGTAAACGGCTAAGACTGACCTTTTTAAGCAATTTTTAGAAGTCGGATTAATGTAAGAATTTTAGATCTGATCAACGCGCGTTATTAAGAGGATATAATTCATACGGCGTTCCATACAAAATGGAGTACCGTCCTAGTTTGAACATTTGGTTATTAAATTAAAGAAAAATGTTCTTCACATAATCTAGAAACCAATATCAGTGCTTTGAATTTGTCCCTTTTAAATATTTAGTCCTCAAGGTTTTTCATACAAATTATAAAGGAATCTTTACATAAAAATATACATTTAAAAGGAAATCTCACAAATGCAAAGCACAGGCATTGGTTTCTAGATCGTGTTTAAAAAATGCCATTGATTTTAATTGGTTAGCATAAGCATATGCTCACGACTATATTCCCCAAGGGGGTAGTCAGAGATATTCTGAAAACTTAGAACATCCACGTTTCACCAGTAGTACCAAAACTCTGTCCACTGTGACGGGGGGTGAGCCCGTTGCCACTTATAATGGACAGTGGGTACAATACATGCCTCGAAATTGAAGCATGCAAGTTTTTCCTTCACCGAAAAGCCAGTGGTGTTACAAATCGTACATAAATTCCGAAAAAGTCATTGGCACTAATAGGCCTGGACGGGGCCATTTAATTGGTTAATATAGAAAAAACCGGTCAAGTGCGAGTCGGGATTCGGGCGATTAGTGTTCCGACTATCAGTTTTTTTAAATGGGTATTTGAAGACCACCACTATAAATTGACACTTACTTAGTATGTGGTCACAAAGGAACTGAAGATCATTTTTCACTGGTTGTATTTTTTGGGTACAGAAGAAAAACTATCCAAGTTAGTGCCAGCCTATATAACGTGCGTGATTTTTTTAAGATTTAACGGGGCTCAGGATTTTGAAATATCGGTGGGGACAGCAGTTATTCTGGGTTTACTGAAAAATTTTGTTCATCAAAGTTTCTAAGAAAATATATTTTTAGACTAGTATTTTTATAAGCTTTCATTTGATACCCCACATGATAAAGTAGAAACAAAAATTTTGTTTTTCATCTCGTTCCGCCCCCTAAAACTGCCCCTAAATATAAACATTAAGCATTTTTGACATTATTTATGTCATTGGACTGTTAATTGCTATATCTATGCCAAGTTTCAGCTTCCTGTGTCTTACGGTCTCCGAGAAAAATGCCTGTGATACACGGACGGACGGACAGACACCGAGGTGATTCCATAAGTGTTCCGTTTTGCCAATTTTGGTACGGAACACTAAAAACAGGAAGGAACTTAGTTATGCAGCTCGCGGTAGCTTTCGGAATAAACTTCTCTTAAACTTGACGATGTTAACCAGGACATGACGAGGACTAATTGTAACCAAATTAATAATTTTACTAAGTACATAATGCCGATGCGATATCATACGTTTTTAGAACACAACGTACAAACTGCACATGAAAGTTTTAAGTGAATTTATATATAAAATAAATTATACCGTGACAACCTGAGTAGGGGGATAATTTGTGGTGACCCACTTTTTCTCATATTAATATGTAGGTAAGTACCTATGTACTCGTAATAAGTCCTGCGGGGTAGGTACACAAAAGGCTCAAATCAAAATAGTATGTTATTCATTGAATCTAATTAGTTGCAATCTTTGACTAATTATTATAAGGATTAGCCTTGCGGTAGCATTTCCCCTCTGCCACGGTATAAGCACAATTGATCTTGTGCATTTACATTCAATTTTACACCTTATCACTAAACGAGACAGCCTATAATTGCGAAATAATAACTTCGAACTTAGAACGTTTGGAGTTCACACGAGACTACTTTTCACGATTTTTAACATTCAAAATTAGAATCTAAAGTTATAGGAATAAAATCCAAAGTTGCAGATTTCATGTTACCTCGCCCCCCGCAAAAAGTGGCAGAAATGTTTGTTAGTAGAATTATATACATATAAATAGTCAAAGGTTGCAATGAATAATATACTTCTTTTGTTTTTGTTATGTTAGTTTAGTACATAGTTTTCATTACTCATGATTTGAATCTATACAGGGTGTAAAAAAACACTAATAATCAAGGGGGTGTTTTAGAACATCAAACTGAACAACTGCGCAACTTTCACTATGGAGCCAACTCAAAATCGCGAAAAAAAAAATCAGCTGTCCCATACAACTGCAGTTTTGTATGAAACAGCGGATATTTATTTCGCCATTTCGTAGTTGACTCCATAGTAAAAGTTGTTGGTCTGAAGCAACCCCTTACGTATTACTAGGGTGTTTTGTTACATTCTACACATCAAACTGAACAACTATTACTGACGAATCAACATCGAAATCGCAAACAAAAAATCTGTTGATCCGTACATTTGAGACGAGTTGCCATTGATTTTTTCTAAGAGACTGTTGATTTATTTTATATGCGATTTCAATATTGCTTCCATAGTAAATGTTGTTGACTTTGATGTTTAGACTAGGTATTATGTGAATCAATGTCTTTATGTTTCACTTATACATTATGCCAACTGTAAATTAAGTGTTTTAAATATGCCCATCTCCAATTTTATTTAACTACCTAAATATTATTTTAAATGAATCATAAATTCTAATTAAAAATTATGCATCCATTAGCGTAACGTAATAATAAAAAATAGAAATGAATCCCGTGTTTCACAGGCCCCGTCCCAGATGTGGCTATAAAAAGTGAAGCGTCACAATTTACCGAAATGGAAAGGCTGTCACAAGTTTTGCTGGGGCAAAAATGGACGCATGAAATATGGGCGTAATCAAACGTGTTTCAACCGGGGCAAACCGGAGTGACCTCGTACTCGCCCCTCTTTGATATCTACAACTTAATGCCGATACTCGTCCCTTTTTACCTTCGCGTGGTTTACGCTTGTTTATCCTCCTGCTCCTGTTTTATTTTTAATTTTCTTTGTTGAGGTACGAGAGGGAAATTCGTTTGTTTGTTTAGACTAAATAGGGAAGTATTAAATGTTCATTCTAACAAACAAAAAAACAAAATGAAATGCATAGATTGACACCTAAAGATGTCGAAGATTGTAAGTCTAAATATAAGCTTGTTGGCGGAACAAAAGCTCACAAACACTGTGTAAGGAGCTAAGGAGCCCAAAAAATAGTAAGCGATGATCCATATAAGGCACATGATTGACACATATTTTAGGTATAATAAGTAGGCAGTGAAAGAGGAGAGGTGCTGAACGATTACGTCTATCGTGAGCATTGTTTGTCCTTTGACCAAGAATCTCAGGTAAAGGAGATAGAAAGGAGGGTTCGACTAGAATGAGCTGCTCTTGGTGAACTAGATGACGTCCACAATGCCTAACGACCAAGGTGTACAACCGATGTGCCCTGCCCCATACTTACTTACGTTGTGGAAACATGGACGCTCACCAGTTAAAACATACACCAAATAAAAGAGCCCTGAAGCGCGGCATATATCGCTTGTGAATCGCGTACCCAACGTAGAAATTTGACGAAGAACTAAAGTCGTAGACGCTGGTGAGCGAATCACAAAGTTAAAGTGGAGATGACGGAAGACTTGACTAGAAGGGAAGATGGCCGGTGGACCAAAGCAGTATCGGAATGGTGGTCACGGGAGAAAAAGAGGTAGGCAGATCACCAACACGTTGGTAGGACGACATTGTAAAGGTTGCAGGTTAGAAATGGATCGGATAAGCACAGGACCGTGAGGAATGGCGCAATTAAAATCATGCCAATTAATCAAATCAGCCCACAGCAATCCACTGCTGGATAGTGGGTTGATGTGGGCTGATTTGATTGAAGCGCCTACATCAATATTGATTATTAAAATTATGCACATTATCTATTCCACATCGTTTCAATCAACAGAAGTGAAGGGTACCAACCCCTTGTCAATATGACACATACATTATTCTAGTCACAGGGGGGTCGTAAATGGTATTAAGCTGAGTGCGTAAATAGTAAGCTAAGAGTATATAATGAGTACAGTCACTTGCGACTGCATGTTATTGCTTTTGCGGTCGAGATTAAAAGTTGTGTTCAAGACTCTTCAACAATGAGCATTTTTCTTTTATTTTTTAAATTAACTCTACAGATTGATAGAAAAATACAGCTTTTCATGCGTTTGATAAATACCGGTCATTGTGAAACAATCCTGAGGGCAGAGCGATTCTCTGGCCTAAAAAGTATATATTTCAGTAAATGATTCGAAAATAATTAAATATTACATTCAAGTAAAATTTGGCATTATTTCGATAACATTTTCCCTCTTTTCTTTTTTTTAGGGAAGCCATGTTGTAAACATGATATTTAATTCAAACGCCCGTGGCGCCATCTAGCAATTCCCTGGAAAAGCACCGGGAAATACTCTTTGGTTGGACAGCTGAGGTGTGAAAGTAGAACAAACAATAAAATTCACTTTCGTAACAAATAAAACATACAAACAAAATCATTATCATACATAAGAGTATGGGACACATATAGGAAAACGCAGCGTGGGTAGACCCCCAATAAGGAATACCGACGTCAGACCTTGGACACTGTCAGCTGATAGCTGTCATTTTATATAAATAGGAAAAATTTTAAAGAAGCGTTAAGTATATGTGATACTGAGTGAATGCGAGCGAGACAGGAATATGCATTTGCTTAAGAGGAACCACGATTCACCCAGAGGGATAGGGGGTGAGGTAAAAATCGGTGGGGGGCAGGGAGTGTCCGTAATGTATGTAGTACTAGATACCCTTTCTTATACTGTGCCGACGACGTGGAGAAGGTGGCTGAAACTCGATGGATGAGGGCAGCGCAGGGCGTCGAGGCGATTTTTGGGGAGGCCTATATACGGCTGAGATGATAACAAATAAGAGTCAATCCACATGAAAAGGTACCTCATGAGTGATCTTCACTTCTCGAAACCTCTGGAAGAGATTAAGATGAATAGCGATTACTAGAGTTTACTTGCAACTACATCCGCACTAATTATGTACAAGATTTTATGTCAGATCATAAGCTATCAAAACAAAAATTTCCTCTAAATCGGTTCAGTAATTTTTGCGTGATGCCTGAACAAACAAACAAACAAACCAACAGACAGACATACATTCTAAAAAGGGTTGATTTTTTGTTGTTGGTATCTTGGGCATTTTCACACAAATTTATCTATTATATTTGGAGTCAGAGACAGCTATAAACCATATCGTAATCTTTTTCTTGTAAATATCTTCAATATACAGACACGCTTCTGTTACAGTTCTATAATAGTTTAGATTATAATGATAACGTGTTAGGCGACGACCGCTCATTTGTTACCTTTTCATTTACACAATATATTTTTATGATAGGTCGGTTACACGTAACCTAACGATCGTTTTCTCGTTTCGGATCACCCTAGTCAGGCACTGAACTGTATACTCACACTAAAAATAATTGATTCGATATAGGAGCTTGAAGTACACTTATTATACGTCAAACCTTTTTTTGAAGCTACCACCACGTCGGAACGTATTGTCGCTGTAGAGAAGTTGCGGTCAGAAACTCTACAACATAACACGACTTAATAACTATTACATATTATTACTACCAGTGACAATTACCTTCAAAGTACTCAGTTTTAGTTGTGGCATGGTTTATTTTATAAAGGGTGACAGGGTGAATTGATGCGTGGTGTGATAATAGTTAGCTAGCTGGAAATGAAAACTCATCCTACACAACAACCACGCGAAGACATGAAAATGTTAAATTGTGAAGCTGACTGTACCTACACGAGGTGTCTGACTTTGTTGGTTCATTTTGTAGATAGGTATTTGCAATCGTGTTAATTTAAGTATTTAAGGCAACCACTATACCTATTGTCATTTACTGTACAGGGTGTAATCTAAGTACCTACGTTATTTTAGGGGGTGCTTCTGATCATCAAACTGTACAAATTTCACTTTGGAGCCAAAGTCGAAATCGCGAAAAAGTATTCAGCTGTTTCGTACATTTGGGTCGAGTAGCTACTCACATTTATGGGAGCGTTGTGGTCCAGTTGCATTTAGGGTCACGTAGAAGGGGAGGTCTGAACAATATCACGTGAGATTTTGCGATTTATAATGTTACCTTACCCCAATTCTGTTAAAAACATAACCCTCCTTCTAGCGCAATCGGGTAAAAACAAAAACTTTGTCTAAAATCCCTACTTTATGACTTTACAAGAGAGTCTCATCAGGTCATGGATTGAAGATTTGTAAAATTGCGTATATTTCTATTGAGTTTTGAGTTCTATCTAAGTACCTCTCGATACCTCTCTAAATTATTAAAATCTAAGTACCTCTCGATACCTCTCTAAAATATTAAAATTAATTGTTGGTTAATTAATTTATTCACCTTGCAAATTTCTCATGATAAAAGTCACGTGAAATTATGGGAGGAGGTGTGGGGGTTAACAAGAATGTCACTAAGGGTTGAATCTCGACTGGCCGCGACCGCACGCGGCAGCACCGGCAGTTTCCGATAAGACCTTTCTCGATCTAGACAATGACATTCCTGAGCGACAGAAAAGGATGAAAAAAAGCGATTCTGTGCGGCCAGATGAGTTTCGACTCTAAGATGTCACTGGGGAGGTCTACATTCAACCTAATATGCGTCACATAATTTTATGAACGGCCCCCATACCCCATTTAATCAGATCTAAAATAGAAGAGACCATATCGTGGAACATTTCGAAGGTACAAAGGATTTCCAAGTTAATTAATTGCAATTACTCAGGTGTCTCTGCTCGGAAATATATTTCGTCTCTTCAGAAAATTCTTATAAGTATTTAATAAAGTACCTGTCGAAATCCGATTAAAAATGTCTAGGAAAGTTTAATAAAATTTCAAGGAGATCGATTTATGACAAACTCGATAGCGATTGCCTGATAACTTGTTGTGTTGATATCTTGAGGTGTTTTTCTCGTAGAATTATTAATTTACTACGTTATTCAAGAGTACCTTAGGTCTAAAGAAAATAGGTATAAAAGAATTAAACGCTGCTTTAACTATTCTTGAATTCGATTTTAATTATTTTATAGTTTAGGAACAATTATTTTTGTTTTATGTATCTTCTTTTACCTTGTAGAGTTTTCCCGCGACTTTGTCCGCATGGTTTCCGTCATTGTAGCGAGATAAATGATCTAACAGATTATGTATTATCTCCTACCCGCATGTGGCGCATGACGTTTGTTTGACGTGTCACCTCTAGCACGTACCTAGTACATAAAAGCTCAGTGGTTAAGGTACAATCCACACTCCACAGTTCATCAAGTAGGTATCAAAAGTGTAGTCCATTAAACTTAACCAAGTATTACTTGTAGACCATTGAGAAATGCACTCTAGCATAATAGAATAAGTCATAATTATTAAAATGGGCACTAGGCTTTGTTGGCAAAGAGCCCGACGGAATCAGAGTCGCGCAATCTTAAAGTAATTGTTGGACTCTACAAGCCTTTCACTGTTAATTAATTTATAATTTGCCAGCCAACTTTCCACTTCCTCGACGAAACCTTTAGAGATGTTTCAAATTTTGATATAAATCTCAACTTTTCAATGGTGCTCTCAATTTTACTTGCAAAGCTATTTTGGATTTAAGAACAATCATTAGTAAATCATAATAAAAATATACGCAAATGAGAAAATGAGACTAATGGATGAACACAGATCGCAGTGATATGATCGAGTGCATTGTCTCCCAAGACGACGGCAGTCAGGGCAAGGTGGAGAGAACAGACGCGGAAAGCTGACCCCACCAACATATAGGATTAACAAGCCAGGAAGAGAAAGAGAAAATGAGACTTAGCATCAAACTCCCGCAGATATTTCGTATATGTCGGTATTTGATAAGTGCCAAGTTAAGGCGGCATGATGATTTGATGATTTTGCTCAGGAACCACTTCGAATACATACCTACTTCCACCAACCCGCAATGGACCCGATTAGCGAAGTATGGCCCGTTCGCTCTTATTTATAAAAAACAAACATTTAAAAAGTAAAAATTATTCGGTCACCTATTATTATTGATGTAAGCAAATGTATGTTTTACTTCTTAACTCTCTTTAAGATATTTCAAGTCAATTAATGCGTAGGGGGGGGGGGGGGGGGATATTTTTACCATCACTTGCGATCCCCGACACATTAATTGAAAACATCGTGAGGAAACCTGCATGCTTCAATTTCGAGGCATGTATTGTATCCACTATCCATTACAAGTGGCGACGGGCTCACTCCCCGTCACACTGAACAGAAGTTTCGGTACTACTAGTGAAACGTGGATGTTATGAGTTTTCAGAATATCTCTGACGACTCGGGGAATAAAGTTGTGAGCATATGCTATGCTATGCTATGTTTATCAAAAATCAGCCGTTTCCTACCAGGAGGTAAAACTGATTGGTTTTAATTAATCTTGACAGAGACATACCGAGTTCAAGATTAAAACAGATAACAACGTTATGCCCACGCAAGCGAGTTACGAGCAAAGCGAATCCTAGTCAGAAAAACAGTCGCTAACGACTTTGTACATCAAATTGCGAAAATAGCATTTAATTTCCTGCACACATAAATTACTGTTGTCAGATGAGCCTCTAAATCTACAAACACACCTCTCTATTAAAGCCCGCGGCGAATTTATCCAAATCTCACAAACGATTGTTAACGATAATTAATAATACTGACCTAATTATGAAAATAGCTTTTCACCACAGAGCTGACACCGTTGTGAACTGGGTATCCGGCCTAGGCCATTAGCTTGAGTGTTGTCCGACCCGAATTACATCTATGACATGTAGTATAGGATGCCATAGATTGCTAATGACAGTTCCGTCATACTGCGGAACCAGTGGAGAAGCAAATTAAGCTATAAACCAGCCCTCCCCTTTCAGGATTGGCTAATCCTGAAAGGGGATTGAAATAACACGGATTTTGGAACGGAAAATTGGAATCATTGGTAACTGCAATGGAATAGAAATCAATATTGATTAGGATGTGACCAGGAACCACAGAGCCTGCTCGAACCGGTAAAACCGCCCAAGTTCGAGTCGGACTCGAGCACGGAGGGCTCCGTACCACCATAAAATATTAACAAAAATTGTCTTTTCTCCGGGACCCTTAGCGCAAGCGCGAAACACACTTGGCAAGCAAGTTTAGCAAATCCAAAATGATAACACATATTCTGTGAAGATTTCAACCCTCTACCTATTAAAGATCAATAGATAAAGCCTTTTAAAGCTAGGACGGACGGACGGACGGAAAATGTAGGCTTATGAATAAGGCCCCGTTGGCACCCTTTGGGTACGGAGCCCAAAAAATTTGTACTAGAAAAACAAAGCTGGCGCGATTTAAGCCAAAGTGAGAAAGTGAGTGAGTGTGGGGGGTGTGTGTGTGTGAGTGTGTGTGTGTGGGTGGTGAGGGGTGTGTGTGTGAGTGAGTGAGTGAGTGAGTGAGTGAGTGAGTGAGTGAGTGTGAGTGTGTGATTAAACTGGGATGAACTGTTGTGAGGTTTATTTGTTGGTACTGGGTCAATGACTGAAGAATAGACAAAATTTAATGTTGAAGTTGGAATAATAAATAATCTCAGTGTATTTAATAATCTGATTTATCACATATGAAGGCAAACAAAGAAAATAATAAAAAAAATATTTGAGGTACTTAAGGGAATATTATTCTGAGCGCGCTCCATACAAACAAAGTCTGATGATATTTCCAATACTAACCAATTAAATTCAATGAAATTTTTCAGAAACAATCTAGAATCTAAATTCAATTAAATTAAATTCAATTATACTTTCTATGCTTTTATTATTCTATGCTTGTATGAAGTCAGATTTTCGTTAAAATGTATAGTTTTAAAGTTACATTGCCTAGAAGAATTCTATACAAATTTTAGATTATTCCTAGCACTAAAACTGTATATTTGAAGTTGATTTGTTTCTAGATTGTTTCTGAAAAATTTCATTGACATTAATTGGTTAGTATTGAAAATATCACTAGACTTTGTTTGTATGCAGCGCGCATTTACGCATTCGGAATAAACTTCTCTTAACTACTCGACTACTAATAGTCGATTGAAAAAAAAAATCCGTCACCCTGATTGTTTTTATTTCAAAATAACAAATTATTGACTTTTAAACACTTTAAAAAAATATTCAATAGCATTTTTCGACGCTAATCGCATACGACGCCGAAATACACTGTTTCATGTTATTAATATAACATATTTGATTTACTTATTTTGTTCAACTTTTTTATATTTTCATTTTACTCTATTTAATAACGTCACAATTCATAAAGTATCTTTTCATGAGGAATGATATGATTATAAGGGCAATTCAAGATGTCATGAATAAATAAAGAATAAAAAATTAAGAATAAATAAAGAAACGGTATTATGTTATATTTTCAATGTACTATAATTGCAGAAAGCCAGACCTGTCAGGTCGACAGATCAATTTAGCTGTATTATCTTGTAAAGAAGCAACACTATATAGAACTATATACTATTCTACCTATTCTGTGGCAACACACAAGCTACTCAAATTAATTGTACCTACATATTGATAGGTAATATTATGATACATAATAGCATAGAGGAATAATTCACAGCGGTCGACCTCTATCGGATATCGATCGCTTGAATAAGCTGTTACGGACAGCTTATATGTGGCGCATAATCTGAGCCGTGCTAAAGCATATTTGCATAACCGTTTGAAACTCAAAATTCGAGTCAAAGCTGATCTCGGCAAAGCTATTGCATACGTATTAAGCAAGCTAAATAAAACATTTTATTTAAACGTCCGCTGTGAGGGTTTTTAAAATAACTTAAGCTGCTTATAAAATACAAACATTTCTCTCATACTCGTAAGTTTGTTTGTGATGCGCTATTTAAAGGTTGTTTTTGTTGACATTTTATTTAGTATGCTGTGTCGTGTGTGTTTTCACTTATTGTAAAAAATTAAGAGGATAGTCCTTGCAGCGCGCTCTACATAAACGAAATTCGATTATATTTAAACTAACCAATTAAAGTCAATGAATTTTTTAAAACACAATCTAGAAACTAATCTATGTGCTTGTGGATTATCAGATCTTCGTTTAAATGTATAGTTTCCAATAATTAATTATGTTCTAGAGCCTCAAAGATTTCCATACAAATTTTAAACTAATCTTAGTACTGTATTCTTTTGAGAAATTACAAATTACAATTAATAGAAGTTTATTCTGAATGCGTAAATGCGCGCTGCATACAAACGAATTCTGGTGATATTTTCAATACTAACTAATTAAAGTCAATGAAATTTTGCAGAAACCATCTAGAAACAAATCTCTGTGCTTGTATCTTGTCCAATTTTCGTTAAAATATACAGTTTCAATGCTAGGATTAATTTAAGATTTGTATGGAAATCTTTGAGGCACTGTAACTTTTAAACTATACATTTTAACGAAAATCTATCAAGATACAAGCATAGAAATTACTTTCTAGATTGTTTCTGAAAAATTTCACTGACTTTCATTGGTTAGTATTGAAAATATCACCAGACTACGTTTGTATGGACCGCGTTAACCAAGACATGGAGCAACAGTGTTGAGGAAGATCTGAGAGCCATGGGCAACTTTACTATCCGGAGAAGTAAAGCCAATGGATCGTGACAGATCGCATTCAATTGTAGAGGGGCCAGGTCCCATCAAGGGTTGTTGCAGCCACGCAGTAAGTAATACAATAACGCGAAGTCGAGTTCTCTACTCTGTGAACAAAACCAAGCCCTATGTTATCTACAGGGCTGCCAGTAGATTTTTTATAATTATTCCGCCGTATCCTACAAATTATACAAAATTGACTTACTGGATACATACAGGGGTAAAATACTAAAAGGCAAAAGAAAACTATTTTTTCTGATTATTCATAACGTAATTTGAACTCAGGTCGAATTTTTGATTCATAACCAACAGGTATTTTTTACCAACTTTACAGCATCCTAGTGGTTCCACCGATAAGAAACAAAATTATGCTACACAACTTGAAGGAAACAGCTTTCTCGTTCGATTGAATCGTTACGTGTAGAGTAGCGGCTCTTCGGCGATTTTCCGACTCAAGCAGAGCTTGTCATCAGTACGTAAAATTATTTGTTTTAGTTTTGTATCCAATTATACACGAGAGTCCAGGATACATTGAGGATACAAACAGGCATCCAATTATACAGTTTTTGTATCCAATTATACAATCTGGCAGCCCTGGTTATCTACTTGAGCCACCGCGCCGCGCCGCTTCATTCTCATTCGAGCGATCAAACGTCTTTGTCATATGAACTGACACAAAAGAACGATGACCCCAGCCAGGGATGCGTACACTTGGTCCGCCGTTCATATTATAGTTATCCCACCCCTGTTTCGAAAAGCGCTTGTTTGCAACACCTGTCATGTTTTGGGTCAATGTCGACCTACTCGGTAATTCGGTGGGGTAGTTTTAAGCGACACGGTTTAATAAGTTTTGAAAGCGTCGTGGTTTGTTTGGAACAATAACTGCATAGGTAAAGCTACAAATACTTTTTCTGCATATTTGTCTGATAGAGACAGAGTGTAGCATCTGACTAGTGTAATTTGTAATCATTTAGTCAAATATAGTAATTTGACTCCTCGCGTTCAATGGGTAAGTGACTCGCTTCGATTTAAAATCACTGAGTCGGATGTTGGCTGGTACAAGTCTTTTTTTGTTATCATACTGAAAATTTTCGAGCGAGGCAACGTTTTTACGTGCGGCTAATTATTATTTATTTCAAATTTTATATTGAAGTGCTCACTCTACCTCAGAGTGATTAATACAGGCTCAAAACAACTGCCTCCGTGGTCTAATGGTTAAGAGCATTTGGCTCTTGACACGGAGGTCGTGGGTTTGATTTCCACGGGAGTACACCTAGTGATACGTCACTTTGTGCGTTTTTCCCTAGTTGGTTAGGACATTGCAGGCTGAATCACCTGATTGTCTGAAAAGAAAGATGGTTCCGTGTTTCAGATGGCACGTTAAGTCGTTGGTCTCGGCTACTATCTCTGGTGGTAGTAGCCGTTACATAAAAACCACGTCAGATGCCGTAAGGCGGTCTGAAAAAACTTTGACACCAGGGCTTGCAACCAACACGATATGAAGAATACAGGGCATTAGGATATATAGTTGTATTCATGATACTGAACAACCGCCGCCTCCGCCACCGCCTATAATTTTCCGAAAAAAGCTCGTGTACTTGTAATTGAGCTCTGACCACACCTTGCATATTGATGACGTCATTTTATACAAATGGGAAATATTTACAAGAGGTAAGCAAATCATGTGCGATACGGTGTGAGTGCGAGCTAGATAGGAATACGCCATTGCCTACATTTTTCGCCGCGCTTCAGGCGGGGGTGAGGTTAGATTGGTGAGGGGCAGAGAGTGTCCGTACTAGATACTCTCTCATAAACTGTGTCCTAAGTAGATAATACTTATTTTTAGGGTTCCGTACCCAAAGGGTGAAAACGGGACCCTATTACTGAGTCTACTTTGTCCGTCCGTCAGTCCTACCTGTTTAGGGCTGTCACTTTTGAACTGAAAAGCTAGACAGTTGAAATTTTGCACAGAATGTGAGTTATTATGGCGGATTTACTAACAAATAATAAAAATTTCAAAAAGTAAAAAATTAAGGGGGGTCCTCATACAAAAACTAGTTTTATCAACGTCGCTGTATAATAAAAACGGTACATACAAGCGTCAAACTTGGTGTGATTATAGAGCAAACTCTACAGTATAACAACAAATAATAAAAACTGGCCAAGTGTGAGTCAGTCTTGCAATAAAGGCCCCTGAGAAAAAAAACGTTTTTGTAAGTTAATACGTCGTGTGATGGTGTGATACGGAACCCTCGGTGCGCAAGTAGCCCGACTCGCAATTGACCGGTTTTTTATTAGGTATCTACATTCTACAACATTAAAAGTTTAAAGATAGAACTCACCAAATATCACAATTAAGTCAGCAACCGCTTATAAGTTTGACGTACATTTGCCAGAAAGCAAGCAACGTTATAATTGCATTGCCAGTTTGTTTAGAGCTCATTCGTCGTCCGTCAGTGGAACTAAATTATGAATGTCCATTTAGTTTGTTAGGAGGTACAGTCGCCATCAGATATATCGTAGCATACAAGGTTTTCAAATATTTCAGAGCAGTACTAATTTTCAATAAATTCTTTACAGTAAATGTTACCAATTATATCTAAACACGTATTTTGTCATAAATATCTGATACAATGTTATTTAAATTGAAATGTATAACAAAGGATTAAGGTCATTTTTCCTAAACTGCTCAGATGTTAATGATTACCTTGACTGCAGAGATATATTTGATGTTCTACTCGTCGAAATGATTGAAAATTACAACTGCTTAGAAATATTTGACCACCTTGTTTGCTACGATATATCTGATGGCGACTGTACCTAGAGTTAGAGCACGATAACATTGCAGGTGCCGGAAAGTGGAACTACTTAATTTTGACAAGCTGACATTATGAAGTTGAAGATTGTTGTATTTCAGTTAAAAAAGTCGCATACTTAAATGTTGTTTAGAGAGAGATATCATTTTCTGTCTGCACCTAGTAATAAAATAAATTAAAAAAGGTTTTTGTTCTCAGTTAGTGTTAACTGAATAAATAATTGAACAATTTGCGACTATATTTTGCAATACAACTAATTACAATCCATTTACAATATGATTTATGGTTTACCACGTATTTACCATCTATCATCATCATAAACCGTACGGCATGTTTTGTCTTCCTGCTTAGATCTGAGGCCAAAGCAGTGGCGGATTTGCAGTCTTGGCCGTCCTAGGCATCTGGCCATTTAGCAAGTACCAGCCGCCGCTTTCTGCTGAGAAAGCGGCCGCTTTCTCAGCACACTTCATAGAGACTGCCTAATGATTTTACTTTATTGTCAGCTTTTATGAAAATCGATTCAAGCTGCTAGTTTGTAATATTTTCCGAGGTTTCAGCGATAATTACACTTTTAAATAAAACATTTAAAACCGTTTTAGATTTTAATTATTTACAGGCCTTTAGAATATTTAGGTGCTTTATATCAGGCCGCCCTAGGCCCGGGCCTACTAGGCCTTAGGGCAATTCCGCCACTGGGCCAAGGTGTTTCAGTGAGTCTTCCTATGCCGCTATCTATGGAGTTCTTCAACCATGCGACACAACAACGTCTATTTGATAACTCGAATACCAAAGTTTGGAATCGCAGCATATGCTCACGACTATATTCCCCGAGGGGGTATTCAGAGATATTCTGAAACCTCAGAACGTTTCACGAGTAGTACCGAAACTCTGTCCAGTGTGATGGGGGGTGAGCCCGTCGCCACATAATGAACAGTGGGTACAATACATGCCACGAAATTGAAGAATGCAGGTTTCCTCACGATGTTTTCCTTCACCGAAAAGCCAGGAATTGGACTGAACGATTTCGGGTTTTGTCGGGGGACTCTAAGCAAACGAAGTTTGACGAGGGTAATTATTTTCCTGGTCGTACTGTACGACGAAAAGGTAGGAAGGCCCAAGTAAAGATGGTCAAATGACATCGTAGATGGTCAGATGACATCGTAGAAGTAGCAGAGGACGATTGGAGAAATAAGGCGCAAAACAGAGTAACATGGAACGAGATGTTTTACCCAAAGAAAGGGATCCGTAACCGAAATATTAGAAACATCAATACCTAACTAACAATACTAACATAAAATAAGTAAACTATTAAAAAAACTAAAACTCATTAGAAAAGTACCTTTTTGAAATTACGGAATAAATAAAGCTTTATTATATCATTATTATTACTGTACGACGAACTTTTTCTCGAAAGTATGGTATAGCGATGTACATCATTTAGAATGTTTATGATCATGATGTGCGGAACTTCGAAAATATTCTAAAGGTGATTAGTATCTTATTGGTAGACCTTATTAATCGGTGTCTTCTTATTAGTTGTCAATAGTTTATATCTATAGGGTCCTTTTTAATATGCTGACACTTTTTTAAGGGCGTGATCAGACCGTCAAACTGAACAATTTTCTCTATGGCACCAACATCGAAATAACGAAAAAAAAGTCTGCTCTTCCATACAAAACTGCAAACTTACTCGAGCCAAATGTATGGGACAGCAGATATTTTTCTCGCGATTTCGATGTTGGTCCAATATAGAAAGTTGTTCAGTTTGATGGTCTGATCATCCCCTTAAAAAAGTGTTAGCAGATTAAGAAGGACCGTGTATAGTTACAACAGCGTCATATCTTGCCATACCCGACTGCAGAGTTATCGTAGGTAGGCTTTAATGCCTGTTATGTTGGTGTGTTGCGGACTTGCGGTCGCTAATCTAATTAGTGTTGTGCGGTAGGTATGACATTTCAGAAGGGTTTCTTGTTTATTTTATGTGTTTTGCGTGCTTATTATGTATTCATGTATATAAATATTTGTTTATAAGTAGGTGAATACGGTATTCACAAA
Source organism: Agonopterix alstromeriana (assembly GCA_963924505.1). Classification (NCBI taxonomy): domain Eukaryota; kingdom Metazoa; phylum Arthropoda; class Insecta; order Lepidoptera; family Depressariidae; genus Agonopterix; species Agonopterix alstromeriana. The sequence continues at coordinate 9,366,297 of OZ004662.1, read as the reverse complement.
TGAACGCTAAACCTGCAGACCATTTTCCCCAGAATCAATAGTGGAACAATATTGGATACATCATTCAATTTCGTTAGATAATCTTAAGACGCTTCGACTAGATAAACGCTGGACCGATCCATATTTTACTGGTTTTTAGAAGCTATAATATCTTCTCGTTATTTGAAAGACATATATAATGATCTTAAACGATCTCGGTTTTTTTTGTCTTTGTTCATAGTTTATATTTATCTATAAATACAAATGAAACCTGTGTTCAAAGGAAAGCCAAAACCTGTCTGAATCTACATTATAAGTTGAAGTCACTTTTACTTGCGAAACATACCATTATGTAGGTAGACAATATTATAATCTAAATATCTCATTTTAAAAATTTGGTTGAAGGACAAGCCTGTCAAAAATAGGGATACCTACTAAAATGACGTAGATTAGTAGAGAGAGGTGAGGTGGTTCTGAAAGGGTCAAGCTCGTTTAGTAGGGGATACGTTTTAAGAGGTATCCCCGACTGAATGACCTTAACTATTTGAGACTCGCCTCACCTCTCTCTAACGACATCATTTTAGTAGGTATACATATTTTTGACTGGTTTTTCCATCATTATTAAATAAAATTCGAAAATGATAAGAATTCGCACCATATTTTGAATTTATCTAATTAACTCATTAAATATAGGTCTTATAAAATTTACTTCCTAGCATTTATAGATCTTAATATTGTCTACACAATGGTGTGTTTCGCAAGTTAAAATTACTTCAACTGATAAAGTAGATGCACATAATACATATTATTCCTATATTTAGGCTTTCCTATGAACACAGGTTTCATAATATGTATTTATATGTAGAAAAATAAGAAATATACTTTATAGCAAATAAAGCCGAGTGTTTGAAGATCATTGCTATATTTTTTATTAATTTGTATGGCTTTCAAGTAACGAGTAGATAGCTTCTAAAAACCAGCCAAAGCGAGCGTCTTAACGGTGATGTTGTTTGTAAGCGCGTGGGCCGTGTGTTCGAATATCGAAGCGTTAAATATTTACTGTCTTGTTATGTAGAACTAAATACTATCACCTATTCTGTGGTCTTGTTTAAACAAAATGTGCTTGACGTTGTACGGCAATCGATATTTGGGTATCAAGGATTGTTTTTGAACAAAAACACACTTGAACCATCACAAATAAAATGGCGGAGACACGTGGTCATCTAACCCGCACACGAAACACGTCGGCCCGTGAACCCTCAAGCCGGATGATTCCTTGGAATTAATATTTCTGTTACGGAACAACTTCAGTGGCGATGACCTTGGGCAAAACAGATTCTACTGTAGAAGGGCCGCAGTAATTGATCAAAATCAGGTAAAGTTGAAGAAGTTTATCTCACTAATAATAACTCTGCTCCACAGGCAGGCAATAAGGAAATGGAGTTCAAAGACTTTCGCTTCGACCTCTTTTTAGGAGTTCAGTACCCATCAACATCGACACGATTTTCTTTACTCGAAATGAATTTAAGTGTATTTAGGTACATTGGTACACAAGTATTTACATTTCTGTTTTTCCGTATGTACCTACGATAAAACCTACCTATACTTATTTTTAGAATAATATCAGGGTTTATTAAATTCTTGTATTTTTCTCTGTATTTGACTGTTTATGGTTTGGTGTACAATAAAGTTAAGTTTAATAAAGTTATTACTCCCATCCGGGTACTAAAAATCTAAATTTAAATAATTTTACCTACTTTCTACAGACGAAATAAAGTGATAAATTGATAATGCTAGCTGTAATTTAAAATATACAGTGTGTAAGTGACAGCCTAGCAAATACTTAAACGGTGAACTCAGACCAATAAACTGAACAACTTTCACTATTCACTACCTCATGAAACGTGAAAAAAAATCTGCTGTCCCATACAAAACTGCTGTACCTACCCGACTCAAATGTATGGGACAGTAGATTTTTTTCGCGTTTCCTGAGGTTGGCTTCATAGTGAAAGTTGTTCAGTTTGATGGTCTGAGTTCACCGTTTCAGTATTTGCTATTTTGTCACTTTACACCCTGTATACTCCGTTATTCAAAACGAATTCCTAATCTATTCCTTTGTCGTGTGTTTAATAACTTTTGATTAATCGAAACGATATTCTATTATCCTGACTACATATTCACTACTATACTTCAGTGAAAAATTAGTATTTAAATAATTTAAAAACACTATAGAGAGAGATCTCTGAAGTGAAAAAGTGAGGTCAATGAATTATTCATATTAAAAAGAAGGTTTGCTGAACTTTGTGCAAATGAAAAACATTAATGCCTATTTTAAAATGAAATGTATTTTATAAAATATGTTCTTTAGTCAGTGATTTATAAAGTTAGTGTAGGAAATGCATTGTAGACGATATTATGTTAGTGACTCGAGTGAAACGTTAGTTCGAAAGTTCTAAACTAAGTTGCAAGTTTCCTGCACAAATGGAAGCCTACAATTTGACATACTTTAACTTACATGCTCTCGGAAATATAAAATAATTTGTATAAAATTTATTTCTAACTGTTATAAAAATGTAGCACGTTTGAAAGGAGCGAATGTGACGCTTTTAAAGAAATATTCCCAGAGAAATTATTTTATCGACTTTTTATTTTATTTGGTCTGCTGCAGTTATAAAATGCAACTCTTGACTTACAATCATTTAATGTAAGTATTTTTTTTAGTAAACATAGAGACTGGTTGGCAAATTACAAGCCTTTAAATGTCAATATTCTTGCTTTTCCTTACCTACTGATTATTAAAGTGCAGTAGACATTGAAACTTAGACTAGAATAATAAGAGTAGGTTTTTTTCTGTTCTTTCGCTGCTTCTTTAGTAAAAAATCGTAGGTTTGAATAGGGAATCGTTTTTGAACTCCAGATTTGAAATGAAACCAAAATTATAACACTTAACTTATTAGTAATAGCTGTCATCCAATGAAAAGAAATCCGTTGAAAATAGAATCGAAATTTTAAGGCTATTTTAGATTATTACAGAAACAGAGATTTGAAACACTTACTCTCACTTATTCTTAGAACAGCTTTAGTTACGTTCAAAATACGTCGGATATAGTAGGCTTGTCTTTTTGTTAAATAACTTATATTTGCAAACCAGAACTGGCCAGAAAGCTGAATAGGAATCGGAATATCTTTTCGTCCTTAAATTAATGAAATATATTTTTTAAATATTCGTTCGAACTACAAGGTAGTACCTACCGCTTTATATCCTTAACAGGAGTATTTTCAGGATCGGCACACATTTTCAACGTTTTCTCTTCACACTGAAAACACTATCGCGAACTATCTTACTCTAGGTATAGGCTAAGAGACAGTACTACAAAAACAGGGTTAATAAATATTTTAAAAATACTTAAATAATCATGAATTTACAAAACTTTCCATACTCTATGGCACAAAACACATAAGTTTAATACGAATTATCAGACAAATTATCAGAGAGTTCAATCCAGTACTAAATATTCTTTTTTTACGATAGTACATATATTATATTATATAGTTCGTAAATGGAACTAAAGTTTTATAATTATGTACGAACGTTTTATCTTTAGTACGTACGTACGTATAAAACAAATTCTTTATATTGGAAAAATAGTTGTACAAATCGTATTAAATTGAATGGTATCCAACGTTACTTGATCAACGCATTTTGATAATTTAAATCATAATCTTTTATAGCAGTAAGCTGCTTCATAAAGAAAAAAAGAGGACGTAAAGTAAGTTAAGTTTATAAATTTAAATAAACATTTTTACTAATTAACCTGCTAACTACAATATGGATGTGGTACGAAATAAATGATTAATTATTTAATTTTAAAAAACCCTACACTACCTATTACCTAATCTTACCTAACCCCACAAAATTAGGTGTTTTGTTTTTCAAATTTTCAAATTAATTAGTGTTGAGAGCTACAATAAATAAAAATAATTTGGCGGGCAAGACGAACCAATCCGCATTAACTATACATTACTTATATGAGAGAAGTATAAAAACGCAAACACAAAAAAGTTCAACGATAAGAGTTCCAAAAGAACACCAAAAGATGGCGCTGTTCGATTTTAAATGTCGCTATCGTTTGATTCACAATAAACGTACTAACAGTAATGAAAGCTTTTGACTACTGTGAAAACTCGATCTAAAAAATCGGTTCAGTAGTTTTTGAGATATTTTTGTAAGTGCTGCGATGAGAATTCATCGACTTGCACTTGGTTAACATTTATAAATTATAATACTCGAATACTCGTTTTTTTACCCGTGACTTCGTTCGCGTGGAGTTAGGAAAACCCCTTTAGGGGTCGATTTTCGAAAAATACTTTCGTAATTCGTTGTGCACCCCAAGGCTCTATATCCTCTATCTATAGAATATCCAGGGTGTAACAAAAACTGCTTCAGGACTGAACTTCACTTGACTGGACAACTTTCACTATGGCGCCAACATCGAAATCGCGAAAAAAAAACGCCTGTCCCATACATTAGAGTCGACTCGGTAAGTACTGCACTTTTGTATGAAACAGCTGTTTGTTTTCTAGCGATTTTGAAGTTGGCTCCATACCTCCATAGTGAAAGTTGTTTAGTTTGATGGTCTGTAGAACCACATTAAGTATTACTAAGGTGTTTTTTACACCATGTATAGGGCTCTTCTTAATATGCTGACTGTCTGTATGTACGTGTGTATATAAGGAGATGATCAGACCATCAAACTGAACAAATTTCTCTATGGGACCAACATCGAAAACGTGAAAAAAAAACAGCTGTTCCTTACATTTGATTTGGGTCGAGTAGGGTTGCAGTTTTATATTATTATGGAACAGCTTACTTTTAATTCGTGATTATGATGTTGGTCCCATAAAGAAAGTTGTTCAGTTTGATGGGTTTATCATCCACTTAAAAACCGACAGGATATTAAGGGTTTTCAATTTACAGGGTCCACCTGTAAATTCAATATTTCATGTTTCTATCTTCAGTGGTATAGTTAGGCTGTGCGTTGTCTGTCAGTCAGTCAGTTACTGTTAGTATACAAGAATATATTTTGACCGGCCGGAAGACTAATCGCCCGCGTGAGAGGGTTTCGGTTAAAAACCGATACTTAATACGTTATTCCAAACAAACTTTGACACTTTCTTGTGCCAAAACAATTTTTTTTCAATAATTCCTTTATTATTGCACCCCTACTTAAATCTTTTGTAGAGTACAAATGATGTAAAAAAACACCCTAATAATATTTAAAGGGGTGGTTCAGACCATCAAACTAAATAACTTATACTTTACAGCCAACACCGAGAAAAAATAAAATCTTGTTCCGCTGTTTCATACAAAACTGCAGTACCTACTTGACTTAAATGTATGGGAATTCAGATTTTTTAATTTTTTTAGTGTTCCGTATCAAAATTAGCAAAACGGGACACTTATGAAATCATCTCGGTGTCTGTACTTCCGTCCGTCAGTCACAGGCATTTTTCTCAGACACCGTAAGACACAGGAAGTTGGTATAGTTATAGCAATATGGCCCAATGACATAAATGAAGTCGAAAAGCTTAATGTTTATATTGAGGGGCAGTTTTGGGAGGGCAGAAAGAAATTTGTTTTTCTATTATATCGTGTGGGGTATCAAATGAAACCTGTTCCAAAAACACGAGTCTAAAAAAAATTGACAAACATTTGTTGTTAATTTTTATCAATAAACTCAGAAAAACTGCGGGTACAAATGATAATTTATTTCTGTGGTTAATATTCTAATACGTAGATAGCTTTAGAAAACATCTCTTTTTACGATGACTCTTGTACTATAATAGTGTAGCACCGAGCACAACGCCATATCGCCACTCTACGCCGCGCTCACTCCGCCTAGCCTCAGCTCCAACTACTGAATTATTAATGTACTAGCAGAGACATGATACTTTGCGACATCGGCACGTACAGGCGAAAGTGTGTTACTACTCACACAATCCAAGACAAGATCTGCCGAGTAAAGAGCTTTTTGTAAAAAAAAATGTATCTAGAACGTGTTAATGAATAAACGCAAAACCTCTTACACCCCAACTGATTTATAACAAAATAATTCGATTAGAACAAAAATTTCAATATTTTGATAGTTAAAATTTAAAGTTATTCGCATTTTAAGTTTTCAGGCAAAAATGATTTGTTATCATTTCAGCAATGAATGAAAGCGCTAACGTGCTCATGGATACATTTTAAGAATCTTGTTTTGGTAGTAAGTAGGGTGCGTGTACCTGTGCGGTGAGTTGAGATCGAGTTCAGTAAAATTTAAATTTTACAAACAAATTATTTAATATTTAAAAAAAAAATTCCTCTATTGAAAACTTGATAATTCGATTCTGCTCTCGATTCTAAACAAACTACTTTCTAGTTTTGCGTTAATTCATGCCAGCCAGCCAGACACTCTAAAACACACACCTTTAAAAAATACAAAGTACACTTACAAATACAATATTGAATTACAAAGTGTAACATTGTCAAGACCAGACACTTCCCATTATTTGGGGTCGGTCGGCGCAATAGAGTGTTATACTGGGTGATTTTTTTAATCACTTTCCAAAATGTCAGGAGTGCTTCAGACCATCAAACTGAACAACTTTTAATATGGTGCCAACATCGAAAACGCAAAAAAAAGGGAATACGAAATGCTGATTTCGTCCGTTTTATGTAGATAAAATCGGTCCGAGCTGCAGTTGTCTCTTTCGCACTCTAGTCGGCGGAATGTGCGGGAGGGGCGGATCGGACAAATACGTAAACAGTCGAAAAAGTCTTAATGAATCTGTAGGGCATTTCTTTCTATAACACATATTTGAATAACTGAAGTTCGAGTATTACGAGTTTTCTAGCTCAATTTATCGAAAGCTACAACAAAGAATTGCTGTAAAATTAACAATATTTTTAACTTACTGTACGATGGTCCAAGAGTGCCCGCCTTACAATAGACCCTCGAGGTTAAAACGCTGAGTTCTTCCATCCCCGCGGCGAGGGAAAACATCTAAGAGAATCTAGATGCTTCGATTTTGAGGCGAGTATTGTGTTGTGTCCAGAAGAGCTATTTTTCAATCTCGCACATTTAATTCGTATGAGTAAGAAAATTTCAAAATAACTATGGAGTTTATGCATCATTCGTATACGAATTTGAAAGTTAGTGATTCAAAAATATCTCTTCAGTTCACAACCCAGGGGCTGGCGGGCGGGCGGGCTGGCGCACGAGTAAAAATGCCAATATTACTACGTAGTACCTCCGTGGTCTAATGTTTATGAGCATTGGGCTCTTGACTTGGAGGTCATGGGTTCGATTCCCACGGGGGACACCTAGAGATATGCGCCTTTGTGCTTTTTTTCTCAATCGGTAGGACATTGCAGACTGAATCACCTGATTGTCAGAAAAAGAAAGATGATTCCATGCTTCGGATAGCACATCAAGCTGTTGGTCCCGGCTACTATCTCTGGTGGGTAGTAGTCGGTAAATAAAAACCACGTCAGAGGCCGAAATGCGGTCTGAACTATGACACCAGGGCTTGCCACCCACGCGATAAGAAGTTGACTATAGAGATTATGTATCATTCGAACACGATTTTGAAAGTGAAACTATTGGACAGAGTTAGGGCATTAGGTACTAGTGAAATATCCGAAAGGAATAATCCTGTTATATTTAGCATATAGCTGGCTACTCTCAAGGAGAACTTTATCGTGAGCATATATTATGCGACGCCATGTCTCAAGACGGTTCTGATGGAATAGAATTATATTATAAGATAACTGTAGTGACATTATTAAGAGACTTGAAATATGAATGTTGTCAGCTCCAGCAATACAAGTCAGGTTTACGAGTCGAAGCTCGCTGTTAGTAAACAGTGGAACGATACCGGGCCCGTTTCCCGCTTCGGAAGATATTTCATCGATAAGGCCCTCCTTTATATTACTCCACCACACGCTATAGCCTATTCCACAAAACTAGTCCAATAACAAAACTCTTATGCCTAAGAAATAAATATGAAAATAGCTCACTGTGTGAGAATTCTTTGAACGGATACGAGTTTCAAGAATTTCAACTCCAGTTCTATAACGCTTTTATTCAACATCTTGAAGTTATGATGACATTTATTATTTAACGTGAAACTCGTTTTATTATTTTATTTATGGGGGTGGGTAGGTCGTAAAAGATTTTTGTGGCATCATTTGTTAAATGTCGATTTAGACATCGATTAGTTGTAAAGTTTATACACAAGTTTTTACATGTTTATAAGTGTTACTACGGGGTAATTATGTATAGGGTAGTTGTGATTCTTCCAGAATAAAACAAATTAATCTAATCTTGTTGACGCAAAATACACAATTATATTATGATTTAGCACGTTTAATTTTTCTACAGTTTTATTTTCGTACATTTACTTATAGTAAATCCACAGGAGACCCAAAGATGGGAAGAAGTCACTTTGCTTAGATGGTCTGATGTCCTTGTGAAAGTCATGCGAGTTGCACAAAGTTGCTTGTACAGAAAATCAATGAAAGAGAATATCAAACGGACCGTGAAATTCCAGATATTTTTACAAAAAAACTTGACATAGAAAGATAATGTCGTACCTACACATTCCGCTACAGAAAACAATTTATGTTCCATCGCTAAAAGTACAAATAAGAAGATACTATCTAATACAGTAACATTACTGTAAGTACCGAATTATTTTATTCCCAGAACATAAAAGAGATTTACAGTTTAATACATTGTCTGTTAAATAGCACAAACTATTAAGTTCCCCTACGTTAGTGGTTGAACGGCATGTCTTGCCCATCGGTTGCATATGTTGTTGTTTAACTAGATTAAACTCGACTTACGCAGAGGAAAGTTTTACCGACCAGCCCGATTAGTTTAGAACCAATCTAAAACTAATTTAGTCCGAGTGAGATTTGGACGACAAATTTCGTTTATACAAGTTGTCAGTAAGATACGTCGCATATTGACATGGAATTTTAGCAAAGTGCGCTTTTACTTTATGAGGATACACTCCTCACCGTGAGCGCGCTGCATAAAAACGAAGTATAGTCCTATTTTCAAAATTAACCAATTAGAGTAAAAATAAAATAATAATAATCTAGAAACCAATATCTTATCAGATTTCTGTTTAAATATTTAGTTTCAATGCTAGGATTAATTCAAGATTTGTACAGAAATCATGGAGCCACGGTAACTATGGCATTAGATAACAGATATTGGTTTCTAGATTGTGTTAAGACAACTTTTATTTTATTTTAATTACTAAATGTTCAAACTAGGACGTTACTTCGTTTTATCAGGAATATCCTCTTTAGAGAAGTTTATTCCGAATGCTTAAATGCGCACTGCATACAAACTTAGTCTGGTGATATTTTCAATGCTAATCAATTTCAAAGTCAATGAAATTCTTCAGAAACCATCTAGAAATTAATATCTTTATTTGTATGGAGCGCGCTCCGAATTATATTCCCTTAAGTCATTTTTGTCGTAGTATGCTTCCGTAGCTGCCTACGCTGCTACGAGTACGTAGCTACGAAGGCTACCGTGGACTATTTGTAATGCACAGCACGGAACCAATAAGTCAAGTCGGACGCGAGTGGAGGCAACGCAAACGCTCGAGGATATATTAAAAGAACGTAGAGTAATTAATGCCGCCATTTGCTCCTCGAAAATACCACTTAATGGAATGCAAAATTTCCTTGTTTATTTATAACAAAGGAACGAACCATTAAAGTTTATTATACGTTGCGCAAACGAGGTTGGAGCGTGGTTTGTAAGTGGAGCTAGTCATACACGGTCGGCTAGACATAAGTGGTCTCTTCTCGAATTAACCAAGCATTCGCTACGTTTAGAGAGCTCATATAAAATGGGGGATGTTAATTATTTTTGAGGCCGACTTCATTGATTAAAAAATAAAATAAAAAGAAATGTATTCATCAGAAACATAAGCAATACAGGGATTTACAATATTAATTATATACATTTTCAGAATAAACAGTTGGAGCCTCAGCGCAAATGCTGTTTTGCGGTCTCCCTCCACCTTTTGTATTTACAATTTTATAAAGCTCATATAGGTAATTACCTGTAGTCCTGTAGTACAGTGGCGGGTTTTCAATAGCCGAATATCACGTATTGAATAAAGCATTTACAGCCATAAAACAATGTAAATCAGTTACATCCTTGTTTCATATTGTTTTAAATAACTGTGAATAAAATAGGTTTGTGAACAAAAACGACTGTTTACATTCCTCTAGTTATTTCAACACACCCTGCAGCGGTTGCTAACAGGTCGATATTTTAACAGCGACCACATTATTTTATCACTGCTCTGAACAAACGGACGGCTGGAAAATGTTACGAGCCTCGTTTAATTGCCTATAAAAATGCTGATTAATAAGTGTGAATTAATAGATATCGTATTTATTATTTTTACTTATTATTAAAAGCGTCGTCGGTGGTCTGTTGCGGAGCGGTATTGGATTCGATTCCGCACGGATGACATACCATATACCAATGAGTATTTGAATATCATATGTAAGTAATACCGATTGCTCTCAAACGGTGAAGGAAGAATAGTGAGAGAACATGTGTAGGCTGGAGAAGAAATTCTGATGTGTTGTGAAGTCTGTTATACAGCATTGGGCACGCGTTGTGGACAAACGCCCTTGGACCCCATCCTAAACGTAGGCCTGTTTCCTGCAGTGGGACGTATTCAAGGTGTTACAAAAATACAAATAAACATTTAAGGAGGTGGTTTAGATTATCAAACTGAACAACTTTCACTAAAGGACCAATATCGCGAAAAAAAATCGTATGTTCCATACTAAACTACAAATCGACTCGAGCTAAATGTATGGGACAACATATATTTTTTTCGAGATTTCGATGTTGGTCCCATAGTGAAAGTTGTTCAGTTTGACGGTCTAAACAACCCCCTTAAAAGTTTTAAATATTTGTTTTTACTTTTGTAACAACTTGTATACGCTGATGATTGATAATCTAAGTGATGATGGTTTATTACGCATGTGTTTGTGGGCGAAAGCCTATAGTCACTTATCAGCAATTGACGTCAATCTATCCTCAAAACAACAACAACACAGTTGAAGCAACATTTTATTTTTGACCATCCCAAAACGGATCAATAGCAAAAGTCAATGCGCTTTGAGATATGGAAAATTAAATTAAAGTTCAATAAAATCGTCATTATATTATAAAGTAATATATTTTAAATAAAATATTGAACCGAAATCTCACTAAGCAAACAAAATCAAATATTATCCTCGTATTGTACTCGTAATGTTTGAACAACTAAATATTGTTTTTCTTCAGGAGAAAAGCATTTTAAATTAAAGTTATCAACCTACCATGTCGATCTTTGTAAGGTTAATGTTCTATGAAATAGCTTCGCCATTAAAGAGACACAGCATTCGCTTTCTCTTGAATCGGAAGTTACTTACGTAAATTTAAATATTTATTGGCCATTTGTGTTCGTTAATATCGGTTGTCTAACTATGGGAAATTTAAATTATATTATCGCAGTATTGTTATGGAGATATTGTAAATTATTGCAATCGGTGAATTTAAATTTGTAAAAAAAGTAAGTTATAGCTTGTAGATTCCCACTGCAGAGCAAAGGCCTAGTCTCACGAATAAGGCTGGTTATCCTGTTAAATTTTCAGATAGCCTCTTAAAATCAGTTAATCGAAGTAAATGATGATTCATACTAATTATCTCAAGTTATGTTTGCGCGAATTAGTTTATTGTTAGCTGTAAAATGAAGTTGATTATTTGATTTAATACTTTTTACTTTGTAATATTAAATGAGTTAGCTATCATACAGGGTGCTGCTTCTAACCATCAAACTGAATAACGTTCACTATGGAGACTAAATAGAAATCGCGAAAAAAAAAATCTGCTGTTCTTTAGAAAATGTCAATAGCTACTCGACCTAAATGTATGAAACAGCTGCTTTTCTTTCGCGTTTACAATGTTGGTCCCGTATAGTAAAAGTTGTTCAGTTTGATGGTCTGAACTCTGAAGCACCCTATAAAGTATGTAACGTACCTATTGAAGTTTACACCCTGTATCCAGGATGTTAGGGTAAACAACCAGGGGTGATTCAACCCTTAAAGTAATGAATCTGTTTACCTGTGTACCTATGAAATTGAACAACTTTCCGTATAAAATCTATAGGAAATTAGCAAAAAAGATTTTGGAAATTCGATACTAAATGCAATCAGCTGATCGAATGTTTGTAGGAAAAGAAGAATTTTGTTTTGCGAATTTCTCCTATGTTCCTTTGTGAAAGTTGTTCGGTATCATGAGCACAATCACCCACTAAATTAATAAATTTACATCATTAACTTACCATCACAGTCATTTTGATCTGAAATATTCTACATTTAACTGCCGAAACAATTTCTTTTTAATGACTTTCAAATAACGAAGTTCATGCACTTTCTAGTGACATTTAAAGGTGCACTTCCGATGCCAGCGGCCGATGCGATGCGTGCGACGCGCGCGTCAGACGCATCGGCCGCTGGCATCGGAAGTGCACCTTTAGTGTTTCTATTCGAATGTCGTTAGGTCGTGTGTTTTGCAAACATTGATTTATGCAAGTTGAAAATCGTCCTATCCGTAGATCACACATGCTTGACTACATCACAAAAACCATGCTATACACAGCTGCTACTGCTGATGTTCCTGACACTGCACTTTTTGCACCATTGATGTATTGTTCAGATCACGTTAGTATCATTAAATTAAAGATCTTGTACATGTATACAGCGTGTTAATGAATAAGCGCAAAACCTCATACTCGTACACCCCAATTGATTTGTGACAAAATAATTAGATTGAAACAATAATTTCATTAATATCATAGTTAACATTTAAAGTTATCCGCATTATTTGTTATTATTTCAGCATTGAATGAAAGCGTTAACGTGCTCATGGATACATTTTATGAATCTTGTTTTGGTCGTAAGTAGGGTGAGAGTGCCCGAGTGGTGGGTTGAGATGAAGATCAGTAAATTTTAAATTTTACAAATAAACATCGCTATAAATAAATTATTTAATATTATGAAAAAAAAACCGGCCAAGTGCATGTCGGGCCACGCGCAGGCTAGGTTTCCGTAGTTGCCCGTCACAATATACGGACTTAGAAGGGGGCTTTATGTTTTATACTACGGTTTAACGGCTAATAAATTCTAAACTGTACATTTTACAAGTTATTGGACGATTACTCGTTAACTTGTAATTGTAAAGCCTACTTAACGGTTATAGTTTCCTTTTAAATTCGTTATACACCCTACTGCCATGCATTTTTTCACGTATCCAGAAACAATCGTTTAGCTGGCAGGGGGGGAACTTGACTCTAAAAACTTTTTTTTGATTACGCTTATAAATTTATGCTTTTTTAGATTGTAAATGATCGCATTCGCCATATTTCATAACATTATTTATAACATTACGATCATTCCTTACTTTCGAAAAGCATACATTAATAATCGTAACCAAAAGCGTAATTGATTAATTACAATTAACAATTACAAATAGTAATTAGTAGTTAATTACATTTAGTCCAACACTATCTCCAACCTATTGGTGTATCTAGGTAGTGTAACCAGAAGCGTCTTATAAGTACCTTAATCCGTTATTCAACTCGGGCGTCTGCTATGCGACACAATAATAAGGAATATTTATCAAAGGCATTGCTTAGCTACCAAGTGCTATATCTTGATTTACCTGCTCCGTTTACTGCTGCGTGCAAATTATTGCCAGCTCAAGGCACCACCTGCGACTCTCGCGTTTAATACACTTGGTAGGGTTGCCATTTGGATGAAGTGAAGAAAGATAGTCTGGTTTTTAAAACAAAACTGACTAGAAAAGCTTGATCTTGGAATTGGCACTTCTTTTATCGTGTTCTAATTAATTGATGCCTTACTTTAGCTAGGCTAGGTCAAGGGGGAGGCTGAAAAATGAAGATTTAATTGAATAGAATTTGAATTTGCGTTAATACGGTCCTTTATGGAGTAAGACGAGATTTCAATAAAGTCGAATGCATAAATATGCATTTTTATCAGCAACTACATATTATAATTAATAAGGGCCACTGTCACCAATTAAAGTCAAAAAGTAGTTAGTAGTTGGTGCTAAGTTTCTAATCACCCCAAAATGCGATCATAAGTTTAAGTGATCATCGATATTTAGATTCTTGTCTCTAATATACTTCAGTAAAACTAGCATTATTCAACTTACTTACTTTGAAAATTACACAAAGTTCTTAAGACTGTCCGAAGTCTGAAACATTTATCAATCACTTGTCCTGTGCAGTCTCTTCGGGACTTGTTCTGTTCGACCCTGGACGCCAAATAATTGCTCTGAACTCTTGGGAAATTCCATGTCATTCCCTCGACTATCAAAAAACAAGGATATATCAGAAATGACAAAGGTCACAGCCCTGCTATTTTCTTTTGACGCACGAATAATACGGAAATTGCTATTGAATACGTAATATTATGTAGAATTAATGTGACATGCTTCCCGTTTTGGTATATTTAATCTACATTTCGACGCCTTAGAGTGAAGAACTCGTAAGTGCAAAAGAGAAATCTTTCAGGAGGAAGTAAAAACTGCGTCGTATAACTTTTTTGCAAGTTCGAGAATATTTGCACGGTTCTTATTACACGCTATAGATGACTACGAGTATCAGATTATTTTTGAGTGAAATCAGGACACGGTTTGTGAGATTTTCTTTCCAGAAACGTACTAATAAAAAAATTCAAAAATTTCATTCCCGAGGTCTTCACTCTAAGGCGACGATTTAAAAAGCTGTTTGTAAGGTATTCAGTTGAGAAAAAAATAAAATTATTTGGACGAAGATAGACTCTCTACGGTCTTCGTTTTAATGTTGTATTAGAGTTTACTCGCGACTTCGTCCACACCGGTTTCCGTCATCGTATCGAGATAAATGATACACGAGATTTTAAGACTAACCATTAGCTTACAAACACAAAAAATTTCATCAAAATCAGTCTAGCAGTTTTCGCGTGACGCGCGAACAAACAAACAGCCCGACAAAAAAATCCAAAAATGTATTGTTTGGAGAGAGAAACGGAGATCAGTAGGCAGACTATCAGCACGTTGTTGGTCTGATGACATTGTGAAAGTGAGGGGATTGTATTAGATTTGCATAAAAAAGGAGGCCTATGTCCAGAAGTGGGTTGATGAGGGCTTATTTGATTGATTGATTATGATTTGGAGTTGGGGACAACTAAAAACCATATCGTAACTTTTTTTGTAAATATCTTCAATGTACAGACACACATTTATAATAGTAGGTACCAATAGATTCAAATTGATGTACATCTCTTATTTTTCAATAATTTTAGTTAATTATTTAATGGCGCTATATAGAGAATATGTTGAGTTATTTGATATATATTATTTTATAAAAATCCATTCAATCGTTTTCAATCTACAGAAGTTCAAAGTCAACTTTGAATAGTGATTTTTTTACACTTTAAAATAATATGTTTGACTATGTAGTGAAAATATTATACTTAGCTATATATTTGTAATGTACTCACAAAGCCCTTTCATTTGATACCTCACATGAAAAAATGTTTTCTGTGTATGGCCATCTTCATGACGTCACAGTTTCTACCCTGACAGCCTGAGCGCTTCTCATCTTATAAGTCTCATAAGAACTTCTCTAAGTCTCATATATTTCTAATCAGGTCATCATACTGAACACATTAACACCAGATGACACCATATCCGAGATGACTTGCACGGAATAAAAACCTCAAGTGACCGACCTACAATATATGATTATTAATAACGTTGTCATTTTACATAGCAAAATGTTGTGAAAACAAAGTGATAATTTGATAGTTGCAGAGTAATTTGTTTCTCGAAGGTCATCTTATTAATGTGTGAGCTATTGTAATTAAAATTGTTTGCTTCGAGTAACGTCCCCTAGTTATATGATTATTTGATTTACTTAGGAATATTGGAGTGCTGAAGTAATTATTTGTTTTTAAGATTGAATTTAGTCTGTGCAATAATGTCTCCATACACTTAAGTAAATGATCAGTTCATTGTTTATTAAGTAATACGCTATGTTAATTATAATTAAAAACCGGCCAAGAGCGTGTCGGACTCGCCCATGATAGGGTTTCGTAGCCATTGTATAAGCAGAAAAGAAGATAACTTTTTCTTCTGTTTATCTTACTAAGAGAAATTTTTGAAACACAATGATAGCGCGATTTATTTTCGTGCAATGCACCGCCATCTAGTTTGTCATTAGAGAACAAATCAATTTTACTGGTTTTTTTCCGAAACTAATTGAGCTACAGCATCCGTTATTATTTCAGACCTGTTACATTATCTCAAATAAAATAAATAAATGTAAAGATACAGCTTACATAAATAGTACAATGCAGGCCTGGCTCCTATCCGGAGCCAGTAAATGCCAAATAATTGTATACATAGGTTAATAAAGGTTTACTTCTGATGGTTCAAGGACTTTCCTCGTATTGAACCCCTCTCTATTATGTGTATATGCCGAATTTCAGCGACCCAGCCTATTGTTTTCGCAAATTTGGTACAGCTTCTGAACTTCAACACCTTTCCTTCCAACATTAATAACATGTCACTAGAATTTCCATCAATTTTCGCCAGTTCAGTGTAGGCGGCTGTGTATCGAATGTAATTGAAAATTGATTTGCGACGGAATCGCAATCGGAAATACCAAATCAATTGGACCAATTTGACGATGACGATGTTGTACCGGAATAACGAATTCCGAGGATACTTATAGGTACATTCGTTGGGTTGACGGTTACGGATTATCCGGATTCTGTTGCTTTATAATGCTATTTGTTGTTAGTAAAATTTTTTGCTGTAACTAGATTAGCGCTCCGTATAGATTTATTTGTTAAAAGCTTTTATAGATGAACAGCTAATGCAAAGCATTTCCGCTTTCACGTTTGATAGCGAGTACCGGTGTGCCTTTTAAACAAGAAATTAAAAATAAAACCGGTCAAGTGAGAGTCGGGCTACTAGCGCACCAAGGGTTCCGTACCACACCATCACACAATATAATAACGAATAATTTTATTTTTGTCCTGGACCTTTAACACGTGACCGACTCAAACTTGGCACGTTTTTATTATTTGTTGTTATATTCTAGAGCTTGCTCTATAATCACACCAAACTTGAAGCTTGTATGTATTACCGTTTTTATGATAGAACGAGAAGAAGAAACGTTGTTAAAAACTAGTTTCTTGTATGAGGACCTCCCTTAAATTTAACTTTTTGACAGTTTATTATATCCGCCGTAATAACGCATATTCTGTGAAAGTTTCAACTGTAAATAGGTAGGACAGACGGACGGACAACGTAGGCTTAGTAATAGGGTCCCGTTTTCATCCTTTGGGTACGGAACCCTAAAAAACGACCTATACAATTTTTCGTTAAATAAAAATAGAGTCCTTCTACTTCTTAATTGAAAATATCGACGTTGGAATGATAATCGTTACATCAAAGTGATTATAGTTAAATAAGTCACATAAAACCATTTATCATTACAATCATTTATCGATATACTAGCAGGGTTTCAAATAAAATGCGTTACGTATCAAACAGGGAGTGAAGCATCAAACTGAACAACTTTCACTATGGAGTCAATATCGAAATCAGGAAAATAAAAATCTGCTGTTCCATAGAAAATGTCAATAGCTATTCCACTAAAATGCATTGACCAGTTGATTTTATTATTGTTATTTCACAGTCGGTCCCCCCTTCGGCCGTTGATAATTTTCTTTTTAATGTAAAATAAACCGCTAATAGCTTTTTTGTGCCGGTAATATTTGAAAGATGAAGATTTTTTTAACTTTTGGAGCGTGGTAACTGAAAGAAAGATCGGTTTATCTTTTGGGACGTATATTTCCGCAGAAGGTCAAATAGATACTGCACCTATCTAAATGTATTATTGTATAAGTACCTACATTCTTATGGCGCTCCATACAAAACGAAGTTCTGTTTTGGTTTTCTCATTTAGTAATTGGAGTAAAAGAAATGTTTATCTAGACCAATAATTTTGCTTTGCAATTTAAAATATTTAGTTCTAAAGTTATTGTGGCTCAAAGTTTTCCATACAAATTTTAAATAACATTGAAACTAACTTATAGGTATATTTAAAAGGAAATCTAAAAAATGCAAAACACAGAAATTGGTTTCTAGATTGTGTTTAAATAATTGCATTGACTTTAATTGGTTAATATAGAAAATGGGATGGAACTTCGTTTGTATGCGGCGCGCTCCGGAGCTTACGGAATAAACTTCTCTTGGAGCCATACATACCGACGATTATGTTCTATGAGAAACGCGATTGCCCAGCACTCCGAAAACTGGGTGCGTGCGTCGTATTTTTGATTAAAAAGAATTAACAAAAGTATTTTTCTAGATTTTTTTATGATTTTACTAGATAAACTAATGGTGAATATGTATATATATAAATACCAGAGATCGGAAATTATTTTAAGTTCTTCTAAAACGAGAAAAATGTTTAAAATACATGAAAAACTTCGTCTTTGTGGCCATTTTCTATTGAGTGAAGTAATTCCAATCGTGTATTCAATTTATGATTTCATTAGATAAACTATCCAATAGTACTAAGGTATGACTTTGGTTTCGGTAAATTGTATAAATCTAGTCGAAAAATGAAAAATAAAAAATTCCTCCAAGGTATTTCGTCTTGCTATTGCGTCTTAACATGAATATTTTATTGTTACAGGCGCTCAAGTGCGGGGCTACTGGCACCACAACTAGCATGCCAGAGCTCCTCCCCGCCAACAGCTGCGTCGGCGCCGCCGCTTCCCGCGCCCGCCTCACCACCGCGCGTCGTCTCCGCCCCGCCCGTCCCCCTCGCCCCACCCCCTCCCGAACCCGTACCGCAACCCGCCCAGGAAGACGGCGTCAGATTACGCAGAGTTCATACGGTTGCAGTCAGGGATTATCTTAAGAGAGAGACGCAGACGTTCTTCGGAGTTCAGAGGGATAATGAGAGGGAACAAAGGAGGCTGTGGTACGAGAGGCGGAGGAGGCACGCGGCGCGGGCGCTCGGCGACCTCCGGCTCGACGTGCCGCCGGACCATCATCCAGATGATGATGACATTAGGTACGTATTTAACAATTTACCTTGGCATATACCTTGTGGGGAGCCTACCTACGCTGCGATTTCCGGTGTGCGGTCGCCACTCGATAACTCTTCGGCTCCATCGGCCATCGGACCTGTTAGCCATGTGCCCCGCTCATTCTATTTAGCAATTCTTTGGGCTATGTCATCTACTCTAGTTCTTCTGCTGATCTCTTCGTTTCTGATTCGATCTCGCAAGGGATACTTACTTCAAGCATAGCCTGACACTTTTTAAGACGATGATCGGACCGTGTAAAACTGAACAACTTTCTCCATGGAACCAACATCAAAATAAAAATAAAAAATAGCTTTTTCATACATTTGGATCGAGTAGGTTTGCCAGTTTTGTATGGAACAGGTGATTTTTCGCGATTTCGATGTTGGTGCCATAGATAAAGTTGTTTAGGTTGACGGTCTGATCATCCCCTTAAAAAGTGTCAGTATATTAAGAATGACCCTATATTGAGGGCAATGGAGAGGGCAATGGAGAGGGCTATGCTCGGAGTTTCCCTGCGAGATCGAATCAGAAATGAAGAGATCCGCAGAAGCTAGAGTAGCTAACGTAGGTTAAAGAATTGTTAAACTAATTGTTAAACAAAAGCCCATTGCTCGCAGAACCGATGGCCAATGGGGTCGAAGAGTTCTCAAGTGGTAAACACGTACCGGAAAGCGCAGCGTGGGTAGGCCTCCCACAAGGTCGACTGACGATCTGGTGAAGGCGGCGAGATCCCGTTGGATGAGGGTAGCGCAGGACCGGTCGTTGAGGCGATCCTTGGGGGAGGCCTATGTCCAGCAGTGGACGTCTATCGGCTTATATGATGATGATGATATTATTTCATACTTTAAAACTTTAGCCTCACTTGCGCACTCCTCGGTCAGCAATAAACTCTAGGTGAAATTGGTATACCATGATTTTTTGTATAGAGAAAGAACTTATAGAGCTATATTACTCGGAGTTAATTCCTAACCCAGGTCGACGCAATTTGGGGTTTAGAATGCTAAAAGTTATCTTTGATACTGCTGTACGCTTTAAAAACGTTATTGGTAGTAGTCAAGTTTGTGACCACCCCGAAAAGAATAATACTTTATAGTTGTGAGTTCATCTTACTAGTTATGTGTATACAGGGTGTAAATGTATCTTCATCGTAATATCCGCAAAAAAGCTCGTATTCATTTATTTTATTTGTGTCACTTTTCTATCTATATAAATAACAAAGTCTATGAACATTAAGCTATCAAAAAACGTCATTAGCACGTGGTTTAAATTGAAAATAAAACGACTGTAATTTGGTTGGTAAATAGCGCAGCTACTTTGCAACAGAAAATTGAATTGTAAACGTAATTCGGTACGCAGGTCATTAAACATTTAACACTTCACAGGTTTTCATTCACTCGTGTAATGTTCACTTCATTATCACAATTGAAACTTTTACGTGCCAATGCGTGCCGTTTGAGCTTTCTAAATGATTTTTGAATTATCTGGTTGGATTAATATTTATATGTAATCAATGACATATGTAATACAAAGAAGTCTTTTGTTTGATTCCTGGCGAATGTTATAATATTTACTAGCGGCGCCCGCAACTTCGTAGGGGAGCTCGGGAGACCAGTGGGAGTTGAAACAATTTTCAGATTTCAATTCGTAACAAAGTTTCTTAAAGGCCAAATAGTACGAGATTGGTATCTATCGATAGCTGGTTTCTTTGACTTCCAGATGAATAAAAAAATGTTGAAATGTCAACCCGGTCGTTAAAAATCGAATTGAACGTTAGAAGTCATTCTGTTTCAAATCATACTAAGGTGAGTTGAAACAAGGGTCGAGGTGAATTGAAACAGGTATGTTTTAGTAAGGAAAAAAATACCACGTAAATGTGAATCCACGCCAAATTTGAAAAAAAAAAAACATATTTGCCCTAACCTAAACCTACACCGCTAGATGGCGCCACGTCCCTTAAGACAGAAAAGGTTGAAGAATTTCGTTCTCTGACGTAGTAGGGCCGGTAGCTTAATTGGACGAAAACAAATCGTCGGTTTGGAAGGTGGCGGGTTCAGATCCCGCCCAAGGCTTCATTTTTCAATCTTTAATTTGGTTTATCTGATTGTATTTATGAAGCCAAGTTCTCTGTTCTGTGATGATACAAAATATGTATTTAGTTTGAGTCCTGGTTTGTTCATGGACGTTATAATATTTATGTTGTACCGTTGTGATTTAAAAATAAACGTTTCAATAATAAGACAGATAATAATTTAAAATATGTATACAGTCAACAAGACAAGTGCATCAATCAAAGCTTATCTCTGAAAGCAACATCGCAATACACTCAAAGACAATCCCCGCTGGGTGCATAAACTATTGCAGGACGGATAGAACTCCAGGCTACAGATATACATGGAAACTGGGAAATATGGATTATTTGAGACTAGAACGCGTTAAATATCAACGTGCTTCCAACAAATAATAGCCTAGTTCTATATAGGGTAGCTTTATACTTACCATACGTTAAACACAGTTAGGTACCTCATCAGCAATGGCCGTATTTACGCTTATTAAAGCTACCTCATTAGCAGTATTATAATAATAGCCTTCGTCATGAGCCCCCACGCAAGCCCCGGACGGAATCTGCCTTCGAATATGACTTAAAATGAATCAATTGACGTTTTTGAATTCAAAACCTGTGACTTTTGCAACGAGTGCTCGGTGACCTACACGTAATTAAATCTCACCACTCGAAAGTTTGACGTTTGTAATGTCATAAACGTCAACAGATTTTTCTTCTTTTCTACGTTCCGTTACCCTATAATTCTGGAGATAAACTCTGATTTAACTGTCACTAATAAACCATTCATTATTTCGTTTGTTCAATTGAAACATTTTCTGTGTGAAACTAAACGTTTCATATAACATTCGGAAGATCTCAAAAATACAGAAAAAATAAGCGTAATCACTAACACTTGAAATGAAGATGGATGGATTTCAAAGAGGGTGATATTTACATTCAAAAATAGCAGCACTCCTGTGAGGATTGTAGGAATAGAATATTATAATACATTTTGGCTAATCTGGATACAAACAGGGTCCTTCTTAATATGCTGACACTTTTTTAAGGGGATTATCAGACCGTCAAGCTGAACAACTTTTTCTATAGGCGCAACATCGATCGAAAAAAAATCTGCTGTCCCATACATTTGGCTCCAGAAGGTTTGCAGTTTTGTATGGAACAGCAGTTTTTTTTGACGCGATTTTGATGTTGGTCCCATAGAGAAAATTTTTCAGTTTGACGCTCTGATCATCACCTTAAATAAGTGTCAGCATATTAAGAAGGACCCCGTATGTACATACATAGATATAACAAAATAGAAACAGCCCATACTACTAATATTAAACTAACTGTATGCTGTTTAATGTGTACCCAGCGGGACGTCCGTGGTACCCAACGGCAAGCTTATTAATGTTCCTGTTAATTCTTGACTCCAAAGTGGCACGAACTCCGAACTTTGCATGCTCCGTCGAATACTAACTTTGGACACTTCTAGGTACATGCTCTTAGTTGGGATCTCGTAATGTTTGTTTCAGTTTAACATTGCGTTAAATTAGATTTATTGATCAAGTTGTTCTGATCGAGCAACGACAGACAAATTAACCCAATTATAAATAGGTGCCTACGCTACAATTTCTTATCCGTAGTAAAAACTTCGGAGTTAAATAGGTCGATAACGCGGTGATAACGTGTGCAAAACTCTATCCTCGGCCTTCCTCATCCAGTCGCTCCCCGCTACCTTTTCTAGGTCGTTGTCAGTCCAGCGGTCCCACACTACACCTGAACTCTGACTTCACTTTAGCTGGGTATTTTCCTAAGCTACGCTGACTGATCTGTCATAGAAACACCGACCATAGCTCTCTCGATAGCTCGCTGAGAGACTTTGAATTGATGAACTAGTCCTATCGTCAGGGTCCACGTTTCTGCACGAATAGACATTTATCAATGATACAAAAAATAAAAACCGCCCTTTAAAATGCTTAATTCTAGATTAAATAATAACCGCACATATTAATACAGCATATAATTAATAAACGTATTTCAATGATATCTATATTCATTGAAATTATTTTCGAAAAATTGTGATGAGCATATAGTAAAACTAAAAGTGTTACTTTTTACGCAATTCTTTATTTTCCAGGTTCGTAAACATTCGATTCACGTTAGCATCAATACAAAAGAGTATATATTTGTTAAATATAAAGCAAACGTCACGTCTGCTCCAATTTTACGGGACGCACAAAGGTATCGAGTTTTCTTGGAAACGTTTAAAATGCAAAATGCTTTCGCGGAATATTTACGGAGCAGGGTATGTTTGTCCCGTAGTACTTTAAATAATTCAATCTCTTTCGTACTAGGCGAGTTAGTTATCTTAATGTGTATTTAGTATGTTTTCCTCCATTCTTTGCCAAGAATAAGTCATACCATATAGAATTTATTCGTCGGTTATCTGAAGTTATGCTCAATGCTCTATCTCGTAAACTTGGATAAATATTGGTTTTCTATTAAATGAACTCAGAATATTTGCTTAATGTTTTAGACATACACATACCTATCTACGTATGTTATTAGACATGAGTACATACATGTAATATAACTTTAAATGGGTAGTAAGCTAAAAGAGTAAGTATCGATTCTAATATTAATAAATAACTTGTATGAAATGAAAAATTTTATTTGTTTTATTATTCATAGTTTACATAAAAATTCGATGAACAATCGTTGAATGATTTGAGGTAACAAACAAGCATGTGAATAATTGGAATCTACCTTGGGATTTAATACGGTATCATATTTTTCTCTTATCAAAATCTAGGTTACATAGCCCTTAAACCTATATCTGAAAATTAAAGATAGAGTGAGAAATTGTGAGATTAGAGATCAATGTCAATTGAAAGAAGATGTTGTGACAAGAATAGAGAAGGGTTTGCTTCATTGGTTTGGGCATGTGGAGAGGATGAGTGATAGCAGATGTAAGAAAGAGATATATGGAGCTAAAGTGAGTGGAAGAGTCGGCAGAGGGCGCCCTCGTAGGACGTATTCTGATCAAATCGGTTGCGTCTTAAAAAAAAGGGGAGGTGTGGAGTACTCGAAACCGACGGGCATGTATGAAGAGTTGTATGGATGTGAATGAGGCAAAAGAGGTATGTAAGGATCGTAGTATATGGCGCGCTCTGGTCTCTGCCTACCCCACTGGGAAAGAGGCGTGACGTTATAGATAGATAGAGACAAAAACGTCACTCTAGTATAACACGATTTATGACAACAATTACCAAAACCATTTTAAAAGTGCAGCAAAGATAGCTTTTATCTATTTAAGATTACCTAATTTCTTTGTGGATGTAAAATATAAGGAAAGGTATCATTAACCTTTATACCACAAACTCTGCCCATCAAACTGAACCACTTTTACTATGGAATTTGCTGTCAGAACAAAATAAAACTGCTGTCATACTAAACTGCAATGCCTACTTGACTCAAACGTATGGAACAGCAGATTTTTTTTAAGTTTTGACAGTTTTGCACCCATAGTAAAAGTTGTTCAGTTTGATGCGTAGAGTATCTGATTTAAAGGTTAATTTTATTTTTCCTTACACCCTATATAATAATCATTTTCATTTGTACAGTATGTATGGAGCATCGGGCGCGGCGCCTAGGGAGGCGCGGGGGAGAGGGCGGGAGCGGCCCGACGTTTTGCCTGCGCCGGCGTCGCTCGAGGACCCCGCCCCGTCCTCCCCGCCTCGCCCCGGCAAGGATAGCGTTGCTCGCCTCACGCTAACAGGCCTTTCATATGTTGTTACCGTAAGTATTGCTGTCTACTTTATTATTTACAAATCTCGTGTTGGTTTAACTATAGTTTCGCTTTTATAGTATACTACTATTATCTATTCATATGCATCAGTGTTGAACGTGCCATTAGCGTAAAGTTGGTCATCGACTCAAAATTCCTAACCAAGTGCTAATTACGTCTTTACACGGTTGTATTATTTATCACTAGCTGTTACCTGGAATTTTTATGCATATTCCTCAGGGCACCGAAAAGGTAGTAGTATATAGTTCTATATACAGAACGGCCACTCCCCGCTTCAGACTTCAGATTCCCTACCTCCATTCACACTTTCTGGGAATCTTGAGGAAAGCCGAGCAAGGGAATGCAGTCAGGCGCGCGCACCCGTAGTATTTGACTACATACCTATATAATTTAGTCTTTTCAATGCAAAAAAAACGTTGAAAAACAACGCTAAATTCACATTTCAGTAATTCTTTAGCTCAAATACTATTTTTAATAACAGAACGAACAATAAAAAGTAACGAAATGTAGATGATTTTCATACGATGCGTGTTAAGTCAACCCTAAACATACGTCAAAGACAATTTGCACGAAGTGCGCATGTGCGAACACCATCATGTCGAATCCAGAACGTTGTTTGAAGTGCCGGACCTGTGCTCAGGGTTCAAACAATCTCTATAGGCACCTAACACATTTTATTAACATCGGTTCAGCGGTTTAACCGTGAAAACGTACGAGTAACAGACAAAGAGATATCAAAAGATGCTTTCGCATTTAAAACAATAGTATGGATTTTGATGCTTCATAACCAGGGTCAACAGTGGCTATTCATAACAATAGACAATGAAGTCAATTAGGTAAGTCGGGAATAACTAAACTGTCTTGCAACTCGATACTAAATTTAATCAATGATGGTAGAAGTGGAGTAGGACAAACAATTATAGTACCTTTCATTGCCAACGGGAGACAGATATTATACTAAAAATAAGGCTTAATAAAAGTCGATTCCTTGTGGTTAGCAAATATATACAACGTGTTAATGAATAAGGGCAAAACCTCATACATCCCAACTGATTTATAACCAAGTAATTATATTAAAACAATAATTTAATTATTTTGATGGTTAAAATGTAAAGTTATTCGCATTTTAAGTTTTGAGGCAAAAATGATTTGTTATCATTTCAGCAATGAATGAAAGCGCTAGCGTGCTCATGTATACATTTTAAGAATCTTGTTTTGGTAGTAAGTAGGGTGAGTATGCCCGTGCGGTGAGTGGAGATCGAGTCCAGAAAATTTTAAATTTTACAAACAAATTATTTCGTATTTTGAAAAAAAAAACCTATGTTGAAAACATGATAATTTGATTCTGCTCTCGATTCTAAACAAACCACTTTCTAGTTTTGCGTTAATTCATTAACACGTTGTATAGGAATGTTATGTATTGAAAAGAGGAACCTATACAAAATGGTCCAGACCATATAATTTTTTTTAGATTGCTGGTTGTGGACCTACCAGGATCCACTAGGAAAAAAATCTGAAAAAGTTAGATTAATTTAAAATTATTTGCAGTGCACTTAAAATCAACTAATCGTTCTGTTTTTTAGAGAGTGTACAGTTAATAAAGTAAACACAAGGCATACAAAATTGCGAAAAACATCTTTTCTTGTACTTTCATGTTAATGCAAGCCAGAAATCTAAAAAAATGTTATCCATCTGGACCACACTTTGTACAACGCGTTAATGAATAAGCGCAAAACCTCATACACCCCAACTGATTTACAATAAAATAATTAGATTGAAACAATAATTTCATTATTTTAATAGTTAAAATTTAAAGATATTAGCATTTTAAGTTTTGAGGCAAAACTGATTTGTTATCATTTCAGCAATGAATAAAAGCGTTAACGTGCTCATGGTTATATTTTAAGAATCTTGTTTTGGTAGTAAGTAAGGTGAGAGTACCCGAGTGATGGGTTGAGATCGAGTTCAGTAAATTTAAAATTTTACAAACAAATTATTTAATATTTCTTGATTCTAAAGAAACTACTTTCTAGTTTTGCGTTAATTCATTAACGCGTTGTATATCTACCGATTTGTTAATGAAGCGCAGAATACTGAATGTTAAAAGAATATTTTCACACGTTCTACACTCCAAAATACGAAAAAAAAAACCGTCGAATTCAAGTGGATGTGAATCGGATTTGTGAAAAAATGGACGAAATTATGCGATTCTAAGCTCAGTACCAAAAAATGAAAGATGCCACTGTGTCAATCATACAATTGACTAAGAAGATAATGGGCCCAAAGGCTTATCCGAAAGCTTAGCACCCAAAAGCTTAGTTAGAAAGAATTGACCGGATGACCTGTTTGTTTTCGATAACAGCTTGGCCTGGCTTGGGCAAGACAGGAACGGTTAGATGAGTTGATTATTAGCCTAGCAGTAGGGTGCTGGCTGAATATTGTTGAAGTTCAAAAGTTTCTTTTCACTACCTAAGGTAGGAAGAAAACAGACCATCCTCATCTGCAAATGTCGGTATAGTGATTTGGTGGAGAGAAAGTAGCGAACTAGTGACTATCCTGGAATTTAATTGTGAAAATGTAATTTTCGTTCAACCTACGAGCGACTGAAACAGTGGTTTTCTTCAAATGGTCTAATTCTAAACGCGTCAAAGTCAAACCTGATGCTATTTACTGCGAAAAACCACTTAGCATCACTAGTCCAGTCCCTCTCTGCTATTCATGCAAGTTTCTTGGGTTCACTCTAGATGCCAACGTTAACTGGAAATCGCATATACAGTCCCTATGTGACAAACTTAGCAGTGCAACTTACGCACTAAGAAAACTTCGACCAGTAGTTTCCAGTGCCGTACTTAGTACAGTAGACAAACGTACTTTGCACATTTCCATTCGCTAATGACCTATGGCATCCTATTATGGGGCGATTCAACGGATTTAAATAGAATATTACAAAAACGGGCACTACGTATAATGGAGAGTATTAAGCCCCGACAAACTTGTAGGACTCATTTTGCAAAAAAGCATATCGTGACTATGCCCAGTTTATATTTATTTGAAATAATTTCATATGTCCGTCGGAATATTACGCATTTCAATTGGCGTTTAGGTGGATTCACTACGCAACGCGGGAAGATTGGCCAGCGTATCCCGTCGTACAGAAATGGCTTCTAAAAACCCACGAGTAATAGGTCCGACTTATTATGAGCAACTTCCTGAACATCTGAGGAATGTAATCAATGACGAGTCATTTTACCGCCAACTAAAAAGTCTTTTGCTGGATGGTGAATTTTATTCTGTAAACGAATTTCTTTTGTTTGACTTTAAGTAGACTATACA
This sequence comes from Agonopterix alstromeriana, assembly GCA_963924505.1. Taxonomy (NCBI): domain Eukaryota; kingdom Metazoa; phylum Arthropoda; class Insecta; order Lepidoptera; family Depressariidae; genus Agonopterix; species Agonopterix alstromeriana. The sequence goes on along the minus strand of OZ004662.1, from coordinate 9,337,881 downwards.
TTAAGTAATTGATTGAAAGTAAACTATACTACTACTACTACGACTATACATTAAGTAAACATTTTATTTAAATTATTATTTAGAATTGTATTTCCTTTTGTTTTACATATTTATTTGATTTTGTTACCCTCTACCTTAGTAATGTTGACATTTTTATTGATTTATTTTATATTCTTGACGGTTATATTATTTTTTGACATTCTTATTCTTTATGTAATGTACTTACATAATAATGAAATAAATAGTTCTATTCTATTCTATTCTATTCTGTTAATGAATAAACACAAAATTCGAAAATAGTTTGTGTATAATCGAAAGCAGAATCGAATTATCAAAGTTTCAACATAGGTTACATTTTTAAAATAATAAATTATTGGTATGCATAATTTAAAATTAACTGAACTCGATGTCAACCCACCGCACAGGTACACTCACCTTAACTACTAACAAAAGAAGATTCTAAAAATGTTCTAAAAATGTAGCATTCATTTCTGAAATAATAACAACTTGTTTTTGCATGAAAACTTAAAATGCGAATAACTTTAAGTGTTAACTACTAAAATAATCAAAATATAAATTCAATGCAAATACTTCGTTATACATAAGTTGGGTTGTATGAGGTTTTGCGCTTAATCAATAACACGTTGTATAAAGAAATCACCAAAGTGTGTAAAAAACGGTCCTGACATTGTCTGTATCTTAAATCTCTGTAAGCACCCGCATCAGGCGTCGTCCTCTTTGACCTTTGACCTAGTTAACGAAAACTATAATAGATATATGTGTCTTTTAAGTTATAGTAGAATGTGGTTGCTAGAACAATGGTACATACAACATCTGTATATAAGGTGTTTATAATTTCTGATGAAACTGTATCACATTGTGTTAATTTGTTACAAGAATATTTTTGAGAAAATTATTATGAGTTAGGTTAATCATAACGACTCTGAATGTGCTAAAAGTATACCTGGAAAAGGTAGATAAGTTTTAGAACCCCGAAATTTTGCATACCGCAAACTTAAATAAAATGTACGTGGTGTAAGTGAAGACATTTGCATTACTCTGTACTCATGATATTGAACAACTCTTTCCAAGGACCTATAAGAAATGAGAATAAAAAATTTTACTTGCCATACCAAGTGCAATCAAATAATCGAACGTTTTATTTAATTATTTTATTTAGGATTACTAACAAGGTTATACAACGTGTTAATAAATTATCGCAATTCTAGAAAGTTGTTTATACAATTTATTTGTAAAATTTTAAATTTACTGAACTCGATCTCAACCCACCGCATGGGCATACAGGGTGAGTATGCCCGTGCGGCCTTACTACCAAAACAAGATTCTTAAAATGTATCCACGAGCACGCTAGCGCTTTCATTCGTTGCTGAAATGATAACAAATCATTTTTGCCTGAAAACTTAAAATGCGTATAACTTTAAATGTTAACTACCAAAATAGTTGTTTCAATCTAATTATTTTGTTATAAATCAGTTGGGGTGCATGAGGTTTTGCGCTTATTCATTAATACGTTGTATAGATAAAACAAAATAAAAATTATTTATTTGATAACAATTTAGTGTGAGGACACGCAAATGATGAGTCCCTGACTCCCAAAGTCGGAGAACCGTGTATTAGAAGGCAGTTTCTTCCCGTTACAATAAGTTGGTATAAACCGACTAAATTAATTAACACAATAACTGTTCTAAAGCTATTACAATAGGCATGTGCCACCTCACTTATAGGTAACTACGGCATTCAACTGGACAATTGTATAAAAGTTGAATGTTTTTAATGTTTTTAAGGTTTTCTGTGAAAGTTGTTCAGTTCATGATTACAATCACCCTTTTATGTAGTATCTATATTTAAAACTTGTATACAGGGTGTCAGGGTAGACAGTGGCATTACTTTAATGGGTGTTTGAACTCATGACACTGAAAAACTTTCCCAAAAGAACACAAGCGAAATTCGCAACAAAAAAAACATTTTTTCACACAAACGTTCGATCAGCTACGCTATGCTACATTTACACCCTCTAATATCACCTAGGTGATGCATGCGTCTTTCACTAAACTTTCCCCATCCAGTGTAGCTTGCAAAAACACGTAGGTATTTAGGCTTATACGCTTCTTATACGTATTTGGTGACTTAAACAGCTCATATAACAGTGATAGTATCTATTCAAAATGTTTAAGCCTAACTCCGTTTTGGTGCAAGCCACTCTCAGATGTGGAGCAATCCACTTGACCCTAAAATACTCTATCGAAGATCAATATCATTTCGATACGAAGTAGCAAGGCCTTTTAAACCCGGAAGATAATACAATGTTAGCTATTGCATAAGTAAAAGTCATGCATCTTGTTTACGAGAATGATATACATCTTTTTCAATAAAAATTAATATTTATACCTTAACTATCTCTAAACTGTTATAAAACTATAAAAGTCTGTCTTTGTTCGAGCAACACGTAAAAATAACTAGACCGATTTTTATGAAACTTTTTGTGTGTAGAAGCTTACGATAAGACTTAAAAACTGCGGCCGTAGCTTGGCAGCGTAATGTAGCGCTGTTGCGCCTTAACTTTCTTTCTATTTATGTGCGACCGAACGACATAAAAGACGTGATATAGCCTTATCGCGCGCATCAGCCGGTGCGAACGATGTCGCGAGAAAAATCTAGTAATCTATAATACAGTAAAAGACTGTGTATTCTGTACATTGAATTAAAAAAAAAGAACACAGTCCCTACCCTAGTCACTATTTGAGACCAGTGGACTCAAAATTTCAGTTTTTCGTATACTGTGTGCTCTATACTCTTAAAATCTACCGGACCGATTTTGATGCGGTTTTCATGCAGGCGAGTTTGTTTCATAAGCATGTATAAACATATGCTCATAACTATATTCCCCGAGGGGGTAGTCAGAGATATTCTGAAACCTCAGAACATCCACGTTTCACCAGTAGTACCGAAACTCTGTCCAGTGTGACGGGGGGTGAGCCCGTGAGTTGGTTTCAAATAAACGTTTAACTCTCTTTTTTGGTTGAATAATGCATCGGAAGCGTTAGATTACGTACTACGGAGCACGATATGAAACTGCCTCCCTTTTAAGACGAATATAACCTTATATACATGCCTACAACATATCACGTGGACAAGGGACTTACTAACTATTCACAACGGCTTAATCTACTCCGACGAAGGCTATAATGGCCACAGGTGGCGCTAACTAACCCAGTTAAAACCATTTTAAAGTTAGCTGTACGGTAGGTCGCTTGTAGCTAAATATGTTTTAACAGCTCTAAAAGTTCTTTGACTATCTTCTCAAAATCATAAACACTCCCTTGAGCTTGAAATGGCTTGAATACAAGCTGTAGAAAGCTAGAATGAATATAGGGTGTAACAAAACACAGCAATAATGTTTAAAGGGGTGGTTTATACCATAAAACTGAACCAATTTCACTGTGGAGACAACATCGACAAAAATAAAAATAAAAATCTGTTTTTCTATACATTTTCGGTGCTGCATTTTTTGTATGAATCAGATTTTTTGTTAGTCTATTCTATACAGAGTGAAATTGATATCATTAGCATCTGTTTAAACTAAGAGTCTACCCATCAAACTGAACAACTTTTACTACGGGAGCAAACCGATCGAAACAAAAAAAAATCTGTTGCTCCATACTAAACTGCAATCTCTATTAATTATATAAATACTAACTCGACTCAAATTTATGCAACCACAGATTTTGAAAAATTTCCGAAATCCTGCAAAATAATGGTTACCATTCTGTCAAAAAGTTGAAACCCCTTTGTCTTCATAGTGAAAGTTGTTCAGTTTGACGAGTAGAATGGTAGGTTATAGTCATAGCAATACCAGTTATAAAAAGTTACTCTGTATATTACTTTTGCTGATCGTAATACGCAGGTGAAAAGCTAATTATTAATCCACTTGGCTTTAATTAGCTTATAGGAGTAAAATAAAATGAAGTGCAGCGAGTTTACGATCTTCATTCGGAATCGTGTCGATTGCGATAATTTTATATGACCATTCAACAATTTCCTCTTCTTCTTCGGGTGCCTCTCCATAACTGGAGGTTGGCAGTCAGTTCTGCATATCCCTGTCTATCTCTGGCCAAACGAAACAGCTTTTCGACGTTGGCCATGCCTGTCCAGGTTCGCGGGGCACGACATTCGTGGCCTACTGACACTTCTTTTGCTCATTATGATCTAGTCTGCAGCAGCTGGTATAGTTCATTCGAAAATTACATCGCTCGGCCTTGCGGCCTCGCTTGGCGGGCAGATTGACCCCGGAGACCAGATCCACCAGGTTCCAGGGGGGACGCTTCGGAGATTCGCTCCTACGCGTAGCTCGGCCTTAGCTTTTTATATAAGTTGACCTCATTGATATGATTGAAGTGGAGAAAAAGCATTGACTATCGTAACCCATTTATGGATATGTATGAAAACTTTTAGTTCCATTTATGGATACATTGATTCTACGAAGCGTAATATCAATGTATCCATAAATGGATCTATAAGCTACATCTATAAGTACAAACACTCATTGTTTTGATCCATTTGATATTTCGGCGCTTTGCTATAAATATTGGAGTACTCTAGCTATCGATGTATACTAGCAGCGTAATGAAATATTAATAAAACCTACAGGGGGTTTAGCTTTTAGACTGTATCTCGGTTGTTGACCTGAACAATTACTGCAATAAGAAAAGGGATTTTATAAAAACATTTCATTTTACAAACAAAGACATGGCTTTTTAAAATATGAATACTGATATGGATTGAGTGTCTCAACAGATAGCTTGTTTCCGTCAGGAGGTAAATGGGGTTAAAGAACTTTAGTTGCAATCAAGTGCTCGACGAATCCGATTTGATAATGACAGTGGAAATTATTCATTTACAATATTTAGTGAGGAGCGGGTGACCAGGGAGCCGACAGCTACCTCTGCTATCGTATCAGTCTGACCATACAAAGAGGTAACGCTGCCAGCCTCCCGGGCACCCTGCCATAGAGACCGAGATGCCGGTTGTGTAGTATAAGGATGTTTGAGGGTTCCGTACCTAAAGGTTGAAAACGAGACCATATTCATAAGCCTACGCTATTCGTCTGTCCGTCCATCTGTCCTTTTAAACCGTTATAGCTAGAAATTCTCACAGAATTTGCGTTTTTATGTCTTAATCACTAACAAATACTGCTTTGTTTTGTTGCTGTATGTTTTTTGGTGTGCAAATAAAGAATATTTATGTTATGTTATGTTATGTTAAATAATAAAAAAGTCAAAAAATTAAAAATTAAGGGAGAACATACTAGTTTTTATCGACTTTTTTTCTTCTCACTCTATCGTAAAAACGGTAATACATACAAGCGTCAAACTTGGTGTGGTTATAGTACAAACTTTAAAGTATTATAAAAATGATAAAAACCGGCCAAGTGTGAGTTGGTCGCGCGCTAAAGATCCCGGTGAAAACAAAACTTTTTCGTAACTTAATATGTTGTGTGGTGTTGTGCTACGGAACTCTCGGTGCGCGAGTATTCCGACTCGCACTTGACCGGTGTTATTTATTTATAGCGCAAGTTTTCTCTCTTTATTTTTTGTTTTAGGTTATGATTTGGTTACAACTCCGTACCCCTTACTGGATGAAAATGTAGGATGAATTGAGAAGTTTAAAACACACTATTATACCTACATGTGAGATCAAGCTTACATAGTAATGATATCTTAATGTAGGTACCAGTAATAATAGCGTTTACTCGTAGGTAATCAAAATGAAAAACTGACTTTGTAAGTAAATTGATATTGGATTCGGTGTTTATCGTGTTATCCAGTAGATTTGTTACCGTCAAAATTATATAGCTACTATCAATCATATCAAGCCCTATGCTTTTGTGAGAACCCCATCCAAAATGGTTTTGAAGTTTTTATGTGATGCGTGCACAAAAAACAGACAAATAGACAACAATTCTAAAAATGCTCTGCATTCCATTACGTAAGTACACTTAACGCCCCAATAAATTTTTTGCAAATATCATCAATGTATCCACGCTAAGTATAAAATTTTTAATTATACAACGTGTTAATGAATAAGCGCAAAACCTCATACACCCCAACTGATTTACAACAAAATAATTACATTAAAATAATAATTTCATTATTTTGATATTTAAAGTTTTAAGTTTTGAGGCAAAAATGATTTGTTATCATTTCAGCAGTGAATGAAGGCGCTAACGTGCTCATGGACACATTTTAAGAATCTTGTTTTGATAGTAAGTAGGGTGAGAGTGCCCGAGCGGTGGGTTGAGATCGAGTTCAGTAAATTCTAAATTATACAAGCAAATTTATTATTATTTTGTAAAAAAAAACCTATGTTGAAACAATGATAATTCGATTCTGCTCTCGATTCTAAACAAACTACTTTCTAGTTTTGCGTTAGTTCATTAACACGTTGTATATAGATAAATGGACACGGAATAAAAGAAGACTAATTAAGTGATGAAAAGATTTATTGTATTTGTACCTTCAATATTTGTATCTATAAACATAAAAATTCAATCTACCCTAACCATTTGCAAAATCACAAATACTATCTTAAACAAAGGATTGAATAGGGCTTTGAACTCTACAATATGTACGAAGTACTCCACTCAATGTATTCTAGAGCACTCAAATTCTTCTATAAAAAGAAAGGGTTCTTTGGTGATACAAGTACTTGGAATTAGTAGTACTTTCATTATTTTGAACCAACGAACTTTTACAGTTCATTCTGTATATATAAATATCGTTTTAGGTAGACTACTTTAAGTGCTATCTACAGGTGTAACAAATTACCCTAGTATTTAAAGGGGTGGTTTAGACCATGAAACTGAACAACTTTCACTATGGAGCCAACATCGAGAAAAAATAAAATCCTGTTGTTCATACAAAGCTGCAGTCTTGATTCAAGTGTATGGGACAGCTGCCTTTTTTCCGTTTCGACGTTGTCTCCATAGTGAAATTTGTTCAGTTTGATGGTCTAATTCCAAGGCCTGTGCAAACTTTGGAGAAATTGTACGAGTATGATAAGGTTCTTGCCTAGTTTAATTGAAACTAAAGGAATACAAAATGTCTGTCTCCTTAGCTATAGATCCATCAAAGTATTTCTTTTACAACTTAAATAGGACATACGTCTAAAGGACACTTTTGACGGCTGTAAAAATTTTATGAAAGTTAAAATGAAAATAAGAGCTTAAAATGTACGTCAATAAAAGTTATTTTAATGCCGTAAGCGCCTTAGCGTAGGCTTCTACGATGCTACGCCGTAGCAAGCGTAGCGTGGAAGTTAAGAATTTATTTGTTTTCATGTCATACCATAATAATTTATTTATAAACGTTAAAAAAACGTTAAACAATTAAAAACTTAACACTATCCAAGATGATGACTTTATTTGTATTTACAAATAGCTCAATTCAATTTTTGTTTAGTGGCATCCGATGTGTTATCACAATTCAGCCAATGTCTCGTTATGTGGATAGTATATGAAGGAAAATGATCAGTAGTATTTATTAAGTCTAGAGTGGCAGTTTTGCCAATGTAAGTAGTTTATAATCTCAAGTGATTGTTTTAAGGTTAAAACACAAAAGAGTTCACAAAATGGTGGAGCCACGTGCAATCCCAACGCGCCGATACGCACGCGCGTCCGTACTCCGCCAGAATTGCAGCGCGACTCTCTACAAATAGCTCTCTAAAAAAAAGCCTCTAAAAAAAAATATCAAAATATGTGAAACTGATACAGAGAATATTTTGAATCGCACACAATTATTAATTTATAAATTAATGGACTTTTGCGTACTGCATTTCCGCCAATGTCAAGTTGTTTGTGGGGGAGTATCTATCCCAATCTCAAGGATAACAAATTTGATTTGATTTGGATTTGTTTTATAACAAAAACACAGTTAAGAGAAGTTTATTCCAAATGCGTAAATGCGCGCTGCATACAAACGAAGTCTGGTGATATTTTCAATACTAAGCAATTCAAGTCAATGAAATTTTGCAGAAATAATTTAGAAACAAATCTCTATGCTTGTATCTTGTCCATCTTGACTTCAAACAAGCGTAGAGATTAGTTTCTAGATTGTTTCTGAACATTTTCATTGATTTTAATTGGTTACTTTTGAAAATATCACCAGACTTCGTTTGTATGGAGCGCATTCCGAATTATATTCCCTTAAGAAGAGATGGCGGTGGACAACGTGACTCTCAATTAATAAGCTTACTGTACTGTTCATTTAAGCAGAAAAGTAAATAACCTTGCCATGTTGCGGAAAATTATTGGAACTGAGTTATCTATTTGCATTTTCATCGCACCCCAAAAAAGGTATTTTATTTTTTTTGGTCAGGCTTTAACTTCATGACCGTTCGGGTTTTATTTGACAATTTCCGTAATATCATAATTGTATATGAAAAAAAGTTTTGCACGTATTTTGTAGAAAATGACAAAAAACATCAAAACACGAAAGGTACAACAAGTTATTTTCAAAAATCTTATAGAATAATATATATAAAGTCCTGGGCTATTTTATTGTGTGTCATTTTAAATGTTCTCCGTGGATATCTTCACCAATTTTTATGTTTTTTTTAGTATTAAACCCGAGACGCGTAATATCTTCTCGCATCTGTCATGGATAAAAATGTTTTCACAATTCAGCGACGAATCAAAACACACCACCAGAAATTCCAATAATTTCTTGGTGGGCTTTAAATATACGGCCGACGAATTAGGCTACCATATCCCAGCCATAAATTATGACGGCTATGTCTTTTGGGATCGACTAGGGCATCGTTTCTCAACCTGTGGGTACCCATACGTTCTACTACTACTAAAACATTGGGCGTGTCTCATGTAGCACTAAGAAAATACCAAATCCACGCGGACGGAGTCGCGGTAAAATGCTACTCCCTAATATAAAAATACTTGTAGAAAATATTGTTATTGATAGAATTATTACCTCGAAATAGTTTTCGATCCAGCCATTTAAAAAAAAAACTTGACACACCGAATTGTGAACAATGTTGTTCAGTTATTAATAGCCTACGTTGTCCGTCCGTCCGTCCTACCTATTTTAGGGATGTAACTTTTAAATCGTAATAGCTTGACAGTTGACATTTTCACAGAATATGCTTTATTACGGCGAATTTGGTAAAAAAAAAAAATAATGTCAAAAAATTTAATATAAAGGGGGGTCCTCATACAAGAAACTAGTTTTTATCATCGTTTTTTTCTTCTCGCTCTATGGTAAAAATGGTAATACATACAAGCGTTAAACTTGGTATGACAATAGAACGAACTCTACAGTATAACAAAAAATAATAAAAACTGGCCAAGTTGTGAGTCGGTCTCGCGCTAAAGGTCCCGGAGAATAGTTTTTTATGTAAGTTAATATGTTGTGGTACGGAACCCTCGATTCGCGAATGGCCCGACACGCACTTCACCGGTTTTTACTATGGTATCGAATAATAATTTGCCAAAGTAAGCTTGATAAGGGGCCTTGACATACGAAAGTTGGAGAACCACTAGACTAGACCGTTATGGAGCCATAAATAATGGTCGCCGACGTTTTTCGCCCTCACCAGCAATAACCCAGGAAGTAGGACGAAATACCACTGCTTCCGACGCGTACCCTGCTGATGAAAGGGATTTTTTTCAAATTGCTTCTTGAAGTCGTGTTGAGCAGGAATTATAAATAGTCACATCCTAGTAACAGCTAGCTAAAACGAGCGATATGTGAGAGTAGCTTGTTGATTGAAAGTGAACATTTTAACAAGCTCTGTCCATTTTGCTTTGACTCGTTTTGCCTCCACTTTCTGTCACTACAGATACAATTTGAGTGTATCAAAACGGGAATGTTTAACAGGGACTGAGCCGAAAATAAAATAAGGGTAAAACTGAGTTTGATAGTTCAATTTTATTGTTGGATAGTAAATAAAGATGTAAATTTACATTAATCTATGGAACTAAACTACAATAATCGTAAGTAGAGATGGTCTCCCTAAAAGTTAACCGGCCGATTTCAATTTCAACATGTTATGTAGATGATAATATTTCACGAAAATTTACAAAAGTTATTGAAAATTAAAGTTTTTTCTAACTCTACGAAATCTGATTCACCAGATCGAGCCATAAATATTCGCCACCGAAACCCCAGGAAGGAAAAAGAAATACATCTGTTTCCGTGTCGCATCGCAACCGCACCGTTCTGATAAAAGGATTTTTTTTTAATATAAAATGTAGATGGTCGTTTTGAATAGGATTATAATTACACGCCGCGCGCTGTTGGGATTGTTGTGATTGACATTTTTCATTCGCGAATTTTTCAGAGGAAGGGGATTCGATTGTTTTTATTGTTTTCAATCAATCAAATCAATCATGGGCGAGAAGATTTAATATTTAAACTAAAAGAATAAAACCACAAAATTGTGCAATCATTGTCCGATACGAATAAAAGAACATTAACTATATTAATGATAGTCTTCGCTGCGCCCGCGAACCAAGCCGGAAAGCCCAACCAGGGTTCTAATCCCGGTTCGGTCATGGTTGTTATATGTTTGTGTCGTTGTTGTATGGCTTCCACAATAAAAAGCCTATAGTAGCTTACGTTAGGGATCATTACAATGTATGTATGTGCCTTTGAGCGTGTCTAAGACGGGTGATTCGTCAGTCTGGTCCATCAGTTATGTAAACTGATGTCTGACTGATCGTCTAACCCACAGACTAATATACTAAAGTCTCCAGACTGAAGGATTTTTAAATATTATAATAATTTTCGTCAGTCTGACGTGATCAGACTGACGGACCATACTGACGCGAGACTGAGCGTGTAACACTAGTCTACAGGGTATTGACTTTGAAATTTCGACTTTCCATTCTAAATGCAGCCAGCTGATCGAGCGTTTGAATTGAAATTCGATATTTTTTGGCGAATGTTTCTTTTGGAAAGTAGTTCAGGATCATGGGTACCCCTTAAAGTAATAAATCCTGTATAGCAGCTAAATTTAAGTAAAATTTAATTGTTTTATATCAGGCCGTCACGCGACGATCACGACAGTCGACGTCAGCACAATGGTCGCGATCGTTCCGAGGCAGCGCCACGACGCCTCACGAAGACGCTGACGTCGACGACGTCTTCTTCGCGGCGCCCACATCTACGTCGCCGCTCAATCAACTTCACGACGAGGGTGATACCTTAGATGGATCTAAAGGGTAAGTGACGTTAACATTATTTTGATGAGCACTGCAAATAGACTGTAACAAAACACACTAGTAATATAATATTTAGACCCTCAAACTGAACAATTTTCTAATATTGTTGCCAACATCGAGAAGAAACCACAGCAGCACACATAAAACTGCAGCAACTACTCGACTCAAATGTATGGCTCCATGGTAAAATTTGATCAGTTTGATGATCTACACCACCCCTTTAAATATCACTAAGATCTTTTTTACAACCTGTAGTAAAGATCTGACGATAGGTATTAAGATACATTGGACGTTATTCTCTAACTCTAACGCCAAATTTTTTTCGACGTGGAATTAGTATTACAGATATTATAGAATATATAATGACGCGTTAAAGAACTGGGTTTGACAGGTTGACCAACTAAAAGTGAACAGAAAGTACCTATGTGATACGCTACAGTTACATTAGCGATTATGATATTCCTTTTACACATGCTGAATATTTGCACTTTGATACTAACAAATTTAACAGTTTGGTTCACGTTGCGCAAACCTTAACTAAACCTTTTTTTTACACTTTATTGTACACACGGAAACATAAATGAAAACAGCATAATATACAATTACATAGTGTTATATGTAATTTTTTATTATGCTGTCAAAGGCTGCAGCTTTTGCTTCAGCATAAATGCTGAGTCAGAACCTTTATCATCTGCGCAATACGGGTCGAACGGTGTCATATTCAACATCTATACCTACTGTATTGTGTTTGTTTTTAAATGGTCCGTCGTGGAAATTCCCAGTTGCGGTTTTGCTTGGACTTCCTATAAGGATTCCATAGTGTTAACTGCTACCTTTGTCAACTGTTTGTCTTGTATTGTTCTGATGAAATAAACGAGCTAACCATCTATCTATCAGGTTCTAATATTTTATCACTAAAACTTAGGCTACTAGTCAAACGTGGATATTCTGAGGTGTCAGAACATCTCTAACTGACGGTTATTACCGGGTTTTGGTATTTTTGAGTTCCCGATATAATTCTAGATTCAATAATAACCGCGTAGCTCTCAAAAACTGTATCTCTGACGACCCCCTCGGGGAATATAGTCGTGGTCATATGCTATGCTTACGCTGCTTATTTAGGCCTGGGTTTGATCCTGTGAACTCTAAAGCGTGCCCATACTTAACCAAATAGACAAGAGTTTTAGCATAGCGTAATTACGATCAGCGGTCGCCGCGGGTCTATGCTCGCGCTCTATGTCACCGCGCAAGATTAACCTGTCGCGACCACTGAGCGCACCCACTAGTTTAATCGAAATTTAATCTTATAACTACTTTTCATTCTTGTTAATCACTCAAAGCTATGGTTTAACTTATGCTTGTAGTCAACAACAATAGTCTACGACAAAATTAACGACCTTTGTTGAGAAGTCCGATGCCCTGACCGCAGGGTTGTCTACATTTGCTTTTGACACACAATATCTAAGAGCGGGAGATTAAGCTATTTGATTGAATCAATATCTTATTAAAATTTGAAAGTATTTATTACAATTGTTGGCATCACCAACTTAGAATGTAGTAATAAAAAAAAGTTGTATTTCCGTTTCCGCCTTCCATATTGGTACGGTGCTTGTGCGTGTAACTAACTTTGGTGTAAAAATCACTAAAATAAACCTCCAGTGCTGCAATCAAGACTTTCCTTTACATCGAATCACTCTTGCTACCAGAAAACGACAGTCCACTAAAACGATTCCAGCGGAGCAGAATAAAACACCGGTAGGCCACGTTCCCTACAACAATCACTTGGCCACATTGACCAAGAACTTTTTCGCTACGCTAGCAGACAGAACGTCAGTGTAACTTTGTATGAGATACGGATAGTCATACAATTTATATGAAAACAGCCGTAGTAAAAAATGTGGTTACATCGATAAGGACGGCAATAGGGTAGCAATCTCCTTTTTTAACTCGAGCTTTATGAGTGAATAGGACAAAAACACGTTCCGACTTTTATGCTCTTACTTAGTCATTGCTGTAATAAGGGATAAAATCCTAAATTAATCCTTATACAAATCTTAAATTAATCCTAGCACTAAAATTATATTGTATCGAAAGTCTGACTTCATTCAAACATAAAGATTAGTTTCTAGATTGTTTATGAAAAATTTCATTGACTTTAATTGGTTAGTATTGAAAATATCACCAGACTTCATTTTTATGGAGTGCGGTCCGAATTACATTCCCTTAAGATCTTTATTTCGTTAAATTAAATTTTAAAAATAACTCGTACCTAATTTTAGTCCAAAGATTCAAAGAACATAATTTTACTAATTAAACAATTCTTTACCTAAATCTAAAACATTCAAGAGTAAATATGCGAAATAAGTAAAATTGAGTAGGAAATTCTTAATAAGGCACGAAGGCGTACTGAAGTAGGTATGTACAGTCAGGGTAAAAAATCGATACGCATGTGGTAAAACGCCACGCTTAAAGAAACAGCTAGTAGCTGTATTGTGTGGTTATATAAAGAAGTATAACGCATTTTAATTTAACCTCTTGTTATTTAAAAATTTCCTTTGAGGAAATAGCAATGCATGCAACACTGAAACGATCTAGGAGGAGGAAATTAAATATGAAGCAAATCGTATCTTTATAAATACATAACAGTCTTTATGTTGATTAAATTAATTAGATTTACCTACCGATTTTATGTTTATGCCTTCTTATACTGTCTTTTATTTACACCAATAACAAAAATACATTAAAAAGCATTATAGTCGTGTTCATAAGATCATCTTATTGCTACAAAGCTAATTGTTCTACTTAATATTGGAACATGTTCAGGTTGCTAATTTAAACCGCTGTCCTAAACAAAGGAAACTTGGTATGCAGAAGACTTAATCAAGCCTCGTTTGAATAGTTACTAACATTTGAATTAGAGCATGAAGATTAAATTCCCTTTAAAATGTTAATAAACTTCTGACGGTAACTGTACAGGAACGTTGTGAACGGATCTGAGAAAGTTAGGCCGGATGCAACTTTGTTATAAAGTTTGGCTAATAATCGTGGTACAGCCTCAACAAGCTCCTGCACCGCCAAGATGCAACATCTTGATAGATTAATTAGCTCGAACGCGGTCTAACATTCTATAACTATCGACGTTTACGGAATTTAGTCCTGCTTTGACGCAAAATTTACATAAACTTAACTGATAAAGGTTCACTGCTGGACAGCCTCTCCTAAGGATCGCCACAATGAGCGGTCCTGGGCTACCCTCATCCACTGGGTTCCCGCGGCCTTCATCAGGTCGCCGGTCCACTTTGTGAGGCGGCCTACCCACGCTGCGCTTTCCGATACTCGGTCGCCACTCGAGAACTCTTCGGCCCCGTCGGCCATTGCTACTGTGAGCTACGAGCGTTGTGCCCTGCCCATTGCCACTTTAGTTTAGCAATTCTTTGGGCTATGTCCGCTACTAGAGTCGTTGTGAACGGATCTGAGAAAGTTGATAGATTAATTAGCTCGAACGCGGTATAACATTCTATAACTATCGACGTTTACGGAATTTAGTCCTTACGCTATGATGCAAAATTTTAAAAAATTATATTCATACATAAACATAGTAACAATAAAATATATTCACATTATCCCAGACGACGACGCAACATAGCTATGATTGTGTTACCGTCGGCGGAGATGGTGTTGGTAGCGGAGCTGATCTGATTGAACCTATTTATTTGTTGATTTTACCCATCTCCGCTTTGGTGGATGTCGGGCACTCTTTCCCACCTCTCTCTTCTCAACTATAATATGTTTGGTGAGCATCTAGATCGTAACGCCTTCGTTTTCTGGTTCTGCCCGAATCCCTTCTTCCGTCCTTGGATATCCTAGCATTGAATGATGAAAAGAGGCGAGAAATTCTCGAGCTGTTGTACAATACTATGTTGCTATGTAGGTTAAGCGTGCGTGTGCTTTACTTATCTGACAAACATATCACTTTACCCAAATCTTTGTGACATGGGTCTGTGAAATCGCAGATTGAATCTCCGGGGTGACTAACATACGTATAATTTGTATTTTCAATATATATGTTTGACATGGTATATGTGAATTATATAGTTCGTACACTTTTTTCGGGATTGATCGACTATTGTGTGTTCAAAATACGTTTCGTTCGTGAAAGGACGCCCTAGCCGATGATGTTGATTAAGATCATAATTAATTTGGTTTTAAGTATCTTCATGTCTTCGTGTTGACTACACGTAGTCCATGTCTGGTTTTATGAAAATTTTTATACTTAGTAAACTCATATTTGTTGTTTTAACTGCCGTAACTAAAAAAATTGCCATTTTCCATTATTATGTGGTCGGAAAACTAGTAAAATAACACAAATCGAAAAAAACCAGTTTACTAGAAAAGATGTTGAAGATGTTTTTGTAAATCGAATTCTGCTAGATTTCGACACAATAAAAGGGTTGTCACAGATATCTTTTTCCGTGTAGCGCTAGTCAGAATACCAACCATGAAAATGTATGAACGTACCGCAGTTTTTCATAGGTTACTGATTGTTAGTTACCGAATTTATATTTAACATTGATTAGTCTAAAGAAAAAAATCATAAATACTTAGGTACCTAATTCGGTTATTGCCAATAATATTTATAATGTTGGTACAGAGGCCAATTATTGTCGAAGTAGTTTTCAAGTTCGATTTCTATTTATTTTCCGATATATACGACATCTAAGCTCCAACTGTCAACTTTCCAGGGCGCGGTCACCAGTAGGATCGAGTGGAGTGGAGTACCGAAGGCCGGAGAGGAGTGTGTCTTGGGGTGCGGGGGGAGCGAGGATCCACACGCCGATGCTGGAACCTCTAGCCGATAATTCGAACAGGAGGCAATTTGGCATGGGCGTTGTCGGCAGATTTTTCCGGTAAGTTTTATGAAATCTCTAAATAGGGTATTTGACAGTTTTTAAAAACAATTCTACGTTAATCACTGATGTCTAAGGACTCTATAGAAAATGTATATTTTACGTTAAATTACATATAGTGCCAGAAAAAACTAAAACTAACAATTTTATTTAAATATCCCTCTAAAACATTTTTCCTGACAATTTACGTGGCAAAAAGTAGGTGACGTCACGATGACGTTAACTTTGTACGTCACTCACTCTACACGCAACTGTTTACAAGCAGTTGACGTCATCAACCATTCGGCCAATCACAGTCTTTTACGATCACGTGACTAAAGTAGATAAAAACAATATTTTCTTTGTCGATTTACTCTTAAAATATCCAGTATTTTTCTTAACTGACTAAATAGTTGGCTTCCGAAATTCATATTTAATACGGATGCCATCAACAAATCCTATATTTTACATGCCGTCAAATACCCTAATGTAAAAAACAAAGTCATTATCCGCGTCTGTCTGTCTGTTTCTCCGCTTACTTCTTATAAACCACGCAACGGATTTTGATACGGTTTTCACTGTCATTTATAGAATTTCTTCCGGGAGGTTAAAACCTACCTCTATTGAAAATCCCACCCGACCAAAACTAGGGCGGGTCGCTAGTTAATAAAGTAATTTTAATTACGAATTCTGATGAGTCTCGATTAGTGCTACCGTCTTTTGTTTTATTGAATTCCGATGCACTTAGATATGCTTGCTATCCACATTCCAATGCGCATCGATTTTCTTGGCCAGGCTTTTGTTCAGAATTCTTTCGGAAATAAACTAACAGTTTTGTGCAGCTGTTGATAGACCTGACTACCCCGAAAGGGATTACTGTCAAACCTCATGTTTGTAATAGTCACGTTCACTGGCAATGCCGCACAAAATTGAACGATATATTATACGTTAAAAGTGGCAATAAAATGTACTCGTAACTTGCGAATTTGACAAAAAATAGCTTCTTCACATGAATTGTAACAACGTAGGGTGTAAAATTAAATGCGTTACATATTAAATAGTGTGCTTCGGACCATCAAATTGATCAACTTTTACCATGGGACGAACATTAAAATAGCGAAAACAAAATCAGCTGTTTCATAAAAAGGTCATTTAAAATGTATAGAACAGCGGATTTTTTTCGCGATTTCGACATTGGCTCCATAGTCAAAGTCGTTTAGTTTGATGGTTTGAAGCCTTAGATGAAAGTATTTAATTTCCATCATAGGTTTGAAGCACCCCGTTCAATATGTAACCTCTTTAATTATGTTACATTCTGTATACATGGTGTAACAAAACAGAAACACCCTAGTACAGTAGTATCAGGTTTATAAGACTTACCGATGTACTTACCTGCGAAGTTGACTTTTAGTAGCGCGCGAAATTATATTGACCAATCAGGATGTGTCACCTTTTATCCCTTGCCGCTATTAGCTAATTGTTTACGAGCCCTTTTCGCTGCTATCCGACTTTGCACCCTTTGATTACTAAATGACTTCGGGTTTTGACAGGGACTCGGACTCGGGTCTGCTCTGGCAAACTAAAATTGACGAGCGGAATTATTTTCCTGGTCGTACTGTAATATTTTAAAGGGGACAACGTAAAACAATGCTATTGGTAAAGCAATAATGCAATGCAAATTATTTCCAGTAATAAGAGAACGATCGTCTACTCGACTCTGTATCGATCCATTGCATTATTTTATTAAAGAGAAAGAGACTCGGCAATGAGCTGGTACAGTTCATCCTGAATTTCATTTCCCCTTTATTACTCGTTTATTTATGTTTCAACCTTTTAAGCTTTCAGATTCGAAGAGTGTTTTGCTTTATTAGGGTTATTTATTTATTTATTTATTTATTTATTTTATTATTCCGTACCCAAAGGGTAGTAACGGGACCTTATTCATAAGCCTACGCTGTCCGTCTGTCCATCCGTCCGTCTGTCTGTCGGTCTGTCCTAACTATAAAGGGCTGTATCTTTTGAACTAAATTGCTAAATGTGAGCATTGCTACAACTATATTTTCAAATAGAAAGTTGGTAGATGGTTGAGATTTTCTCAGGATATGCGTTAGTATGACCGATTTGCTAGTAAATAATAAAAAAAACAGAAAGTAATAAATTAAGGGGGGTTCCCCATACAAGAAACGGTTTTTTTAAACGTTTATTGTTTTTGCTCTATCGTAAAAATGACAAGGTTCGTATATATGTGTCAACCTTGGCGTAAACCAACAAATAACCAAATCTAGTCAAGTGTGTCCGGCTTGCGCTTAGGTTCCCGGAAAAACGCATTTTTTTATTGTTTGGTGGTACAGAACCCTCCGTGCGCGAGTCCGACTCGGACATGGTCGGTTTTTTTCATGTACAAGGATTTATGAAATGAATGGACAACCCGAAACCTTTTCAAAGAACATCATAATATTTATATATATCTGCTTGTAACATTTTGCGTTGGCCGAACAAAGAGCGCAACTATGTCCGGCCACTTCGGCAACTTTATACGTCGTAAATTTATGGCCAATTTATATTGTTCACTATGATATTAATCTGGATTAACGCGATTCTGCGTCAAAAAATTTGGGGAGATCTATGCATCCATCACTCTTAGGGTAACCAAGTATTTCGATCAACGCTTGTCATATAGACACATACGTAAGTTCGAAACGTTCCCGAATGGTACAGTACCTGAATGGTACAGTACCTTTCACATTTTTAACATTGAGAATGTTTTTTCGATCGCTTCAGTGAAAGTGCGAATTCACCCTAGTTTCGTAAGTTTTCTGGCTAGAGACGCGTATTGAAATTGAAACGGGCTACAAGATGGTGACGTGATATTTTGAGGAAATCGCGAAAAACCACAGAAGAGGGGCGTTTTTAAGGGATTTCTAAAGGACACGTATTCTTAGTTCAAGGTGTTTATTCATTTTCGGGAAATTGTGTTAATTTTTGGAGTTATTATTTATTGTATTTTTTTTTATTGGCCTTTTCAGGAATAATTATTTATGTTTTATTTATTTCACATTTATTGAGTCCATATTCAAAGTAACCGAAGGTCGTGTAGAGCATGAGATCTGTGATTTTTTTTGTTATTCCGGTTCAATGGAACGCGATCGGAGATTGAGTGTTGGTTGTTAATTCTGTGCAAATGGTTCTCAGTTCTCTTATATTCCATTCGGAGTCCAAAATTGTATTGTTCGTAGAAGAGCGATATCGCTGGATCCCTTTGAATAAAAATTTTTAAATAGGTTGACCCTACCCAACGTGCGTTCTGACAGATATGCCAGAAACTGCGCTAATCGGTTGTTCATATCCGTTGACAAATAAAACCCAAAAAGTAATGACGTTCAAAATTAGAACGATTTATTCTTAAACATTTTATAATTATATTTTATAATCCTTGGACTTGGACTTTGACTGTTATTTACTGTTATCTGTCTTCATGATAAATTTCGATTCAATAGGTGCAAAAATGAACGGGTTATTGAGGTGGGGCATACAGACAGACAGAATGGACGAAAGTATAAGGGTTCCTTGTTTGACCACGGAACCCGAAAAAGGACATAGATGAATACGATCTAGTCAAGATAATAAAATACCTGAGTAACGTAAACAAGGGTTTACGCGAACAATTTCCATTAAAAACTTGCCTTAATGGGTTTATGAATTAATACCACCATGTACATGACATGGGGTATTATTTATGGGGTCACGCGTTGTTTGGCGATTTACCCCCTCTTTGCGGATATTTGGGCAGTAAATGTTTCTGTACCTAATTGTAGTTAGGAAACGTAATAAAAAAAAATGTTATGGATTCGTGTTTTGTTACGATCTAATTAAAAAAACCGGCCCAGTGCGTGCCGGGCTACGCGCAGGATAGGGTTCCTTAGTTGCCCGTCATAATATTTTGGGGGTTGAAGGAGTTTTTTTGTTTTATACTACGGTTTAACGGCTAATAAAGTGTAAAAAGTATATTTTACAAGTTGGTCGACTATTACTCGTTAACTTGTAAAGCCTACTTAGCGGTGATAGTTATCCTTTAAATTCATTATATACACTACTGCCGTGAATTTTTTCACGTATCCGGAAACAATCGTTTAGCTGGCAGGGGGGGACACTAACAAAAATTTACACTTTAAAGCTTAATATTTCGCTAACGGATCCCTAAATCGAAAAATGGCTTTCGAACACTCACAATATATTTAAAAGACCTATCCAATGATACCCCACACCATGGGTTAGACGAGAAAAAAAAATGTCATCCCCACTTTTCGTGTAGGCGAGAAAATACCTAAAGAAAATATTTTTCAAGATTTTATTTTACCACTTTGTCGGCGTAATTAATATGTATACCCATGTCAAATTACAGCTTTCTAGTACTAAGCGTCTCTGAGCTAAGCCGCGGACCGACGGACAGACGGACTGACATGACGAAACCATAAGGGTTCCTTGTTGACTACGGAACTCTAAAAATTGGAGACTTGAAACTTAAAACTACAACTATACCACAAATAAAAAAGGCGGGGGAATCAAGAAGTTAAAAATAAAATAGAAATTTAATTTATTTGCGGCTGAATTCATTATCTGTAATTTGTGTTTGTGAAACCAGACACGTTAATGCAGAGCTTTAATACCAGGAAATAATTAAATACACGTACGTTTTATGGTTTTTCGTACCAGCTTTCATTATGCCCTCTTTACCTCAAAGCGAGCAATTAATTTCAAATTAAAAACGAAAAAATTGCATTTTTTTCCTGGTACTTCACAGGATCCTGCCTGTAGCACACAGGCTGGATCCTTGCCACGGGTACCAACACACCGATACCTTACAATCCTTATAAAATATTGTATAATTAGTTCTAACCTATAGATGTTAGCCCCACTCAACACTCACATATTTATACTAATGTTTTTGGTACGCAAATAAATATTTTTGTATTTTTAACCGACTGCGACAGAAGGAGGGTTATGTTTTTCGAGCGTATGTATGTATGTATGTATGTATGTATGTATGTATGTTTGTATGTCTATTTCTTTGGCACGGCCTACAGCCTAAACGGCTTGATGGATTTTAACGTATGGGGTGTCATTGGATTCGTAAAAATCGTGAGAGTGACATAGGGTATATTATTTCAAGATGGCGTCTACAAATTAAAAAAGAGAGGGGGAATAAACAATTTTTTTTTGTTAAAAATTACAATATGGGTATCAAATGAAAGCTGGTGATCAGACGATTCCGAGTATATAAATATTATAGTACTTTTATGTTACCGTTTCGACACAAGACTAAAAAGTAAGAAATAAACTAAATTATTAAGATAAACAAAAAACCCGACTGCATAAAAAATCTATTAACTGAAAAGAGAAAAACAAGCTTTAAAATCACTAATCAGCTATAACACCTGTATTTAAGCTAATATAATTAGAATGTTATTAGGTAGGTATTGCAGGCGGGGTCAAAAATAACCAACCAAAAATCTCCTTTGTCCCCGTTTGCGATACCTACCTAATAACATTCAAATTATATTAGCTTAAATACAGGTGTTATAGCTGATTAGTGATTTTAAAGCTTGTTTTTCTCTTTTCAGTTAATAGATTTTTTATGCAGTCGGGTTTTTTTTCCGTTTTCCAAGGGCAGGGCAAAAAACCTGTCTGAAGGCTCGTTGTTTTTGGTGCTGCCAGTAGATAAACTGTTCGTTACCAACAAATACGCAGTAACATCGAAAATGTTAGTCTGTTGTTAATAATCGAACATGAACTCCATAAAAATTAGATAAATTGATAGGTGTCTTTGTCATTGTAAACATCAAAATCTTATTAACAAATACCTTCCTAAAATTAAGAAATCGAGAAAAACACTAAACGCTATAGACCTGATAGCAAACTTGTGGCAACTCTAACCACCCACCCTTCCAGTGCCACGGAACAATTATTTTTTTATTAAAAACGCTAACTGAAATTTATTTATTGAAACGCGTATTTTCTACTTTTTCAGGCGTTCCCTCCGCAAATCAGTCACGTATCAAGAAGATGTGGCTAGGCAACTGGACGAGCTGACAGACTACCGACCTTACTTCACGTGGTGGGTCAGCACAGTCCAAACACTGGTGCTTTTACTCTCATTGCTCTGCTACGGATTTGGTCCCGTCGGCTTCGGGAGACACACGCATTCTGGACAAGTCCTTGTCAAGAGCTTGAGTTTGCAACAGGTAAGATTTATTTTCTAGTCTTTAAATTTGTAATTGTTTTTTTTATTCTGTTTAGTACAATCAATAAGCGTTTCCAAAAGCAATTTTTAACAGGGCAGCTCTCTTTCTTATACTACTATAATATAGCCTTAGTGATCTATAGTAGTCGCTACAAGAAAACAGCGTCGATTATCGTCTCGTTCTCGTCTTGTCTCGCTTGCCGAATCACTAGAATAAGACGATAATACAAGACGAGAACGAGACGATAATCGACGCTGTTTTCTTGTAGTGACTACCATAGCTGTCTCAAAACTATTACAGGGGTTGAACAGGTTGAACCGACTGCGGTCGAGATTGTACTATACAATCGTTAGGACCTCTTGGGCACGGGCGGACCGTTATGAAAAAAAGAATTTGTCATTTTACTTACATGATGCTGTAAAAAATTAGATATTCTTGATCGATCTCGATTGTCGGACAAGCATGAGAGGAGACGAGATCTATGAACAAAAGACAAAAGCGAGAACATTCGAGCGAGATGAGTCACTTACATAGCTTTAGTATAAAACACAATACTCTTATAAAATCAACTTTAAATAAGATGAATAATTGGTGTTTTGTATTACAATTAGCATTAGAATAGTAAAATTTACGTCAGAACGTTAATGTAATCAATATTTATTTTAAGAAATCTATATACAAGGTCCAAATTAATATGCTGACAGTTTATTAAAAGGATGATCAGACCATCAAACTCTTAGACGAATTATATACGGACCCGCCTCGCCTTAGCATTTCTCCTCTGCCAACGTGCAAGATCAAAAGATCTTACGCATTTACATTCAATTTTATACCTTGTCACTAAACGCGACAGCCTATTATTGCGGAGCAATAATTTGGAACTTATAACGTTTGGGGTTCACACGACACTGTTTTTCATGACTTTTAACATTCAAAATTAGAATCTAAACTAATGGAATAAAATTCAAAGTTGCGTATCTCGTGCTACCTCGCCCCCCGCAAAAAGTGGCAGAATAGTTTGTTAGTAGAATTACACGCGTAGCTTGTCCTCATATTAGTAGTCTAAGATCAAACTGAACAATTTTCTCTATGGGACCAATGTCGAACATGACAATGTCGTCCCATACAATAGGGTCGAGTAAGATTTCTGTTTAGTATGGAACAGATGATTTTTTTTTCGCGATTTCGACATTGGTACTATATAGAAAGTTGTTCTGTTTGATGGTCTGATCATCCCCTTAAAAAAGTGTCAGCATATTAAGAAGGACCCTATGTAATATAGAGCCAACAAAGGGATATATGAAAAGCGATTACTTGATTCAATTATTATTTGTGTTTCATTATCCTAAATAATTATGACCAAGAAAAGTAAGAAGGTGAGAGTTCTCATTTTGAATGGTGAAACACTGTGGTTTTTACGGCCAATATCCATAACTATAAAAGCGGAAAAGATGATCATAAAACTTGGAGAAACATATTTAGGAGAGTTAGTGTTCACGACAGCGAGTATCCACGTCTACCTCGGCTCCCGCTTCCCCTCACCGCGGTTGCGGGGGCCGAGGCACCCCTCGCTGGCCTTCGAGCGTCTACGCATTTCGCGGCGGTGCTGCTACGATTCCTCCCCGCGAAGTGAGACACCCAACGTTATCAGTGCAAATTCTAATTAGAATTTTCCGTCATTTTTATACTATTTACTCAAAGAATGCACTGATCACGTTGGGTATATCATGTTTATACAATTTCCTAATAGTTTTTTATAGTTTTTTTCGTTGTATTTGTCATGTATTTCATAACAAATCTATCGTAGTCTTAAGTTTTTATTAAATATTGTTTTTTCTTTAGTTTTATAGGTATAAGTTTGGTTTTTTTAGTGTTTTTTAATAAAGTTTTCATTTTTACAGTTTAGGATAGGATAGGTTAAGTTTTTCATTGTATAGTGTTACTAATATCGTGTTTTTTTGAATCCCAAGTTTTAACCCCTTATTTTTAGAGTCACAGTATAGATAGATTTTAACTGATAAATTTAATAGATTGTAGTTAACGAACTTTCTCATAATTTAACTAAAATAACAGTTCAGTTAAGATAAAGTAAGAGATTATAACGTTTTTAAATATTGCTTTCACACTTAACACTTTGCCCCCGTATTTTGCATAGTAAACACATACATAGAGCCATAGAAATAGATGCACTAAATGCATACGGTCCAGGTGCACTAAGACAGAAACCTAGGCTATAGATAGAATGCCTACAATTGTTTGGAAATGAAAATGTTTTGATCGGTGCGGTAAAAAACTGTATATTTTTCCGCCTCACTCTGTCTTAGTCACCTGGCCATCCTAACTAGAATAGACTGTTATATATCAAAATACGGGGACTTATAAGTTCCTTTTCACCAATAAGAAAGTTTGTATCTGAATCTCATAGTTTAAGAAATATTGTCAAATATGTGTGTAAACCTAAGTGAAATTGATGTAAAACCAAAACAAAATTAGAAAATAAAACAAGGCCGTCCCTACGGTATTGCCGTGAGGTAGCTCAGTAAATTCGATCGCTCAGTTCGATAATCAGTCGCAACAAGAGTCCTCACAGCAAAACCGGAAGAAAGCTAGCGAAAATCAACTGAAGAATTCTTTTATTGGAAGAACCCCCCCCCGCTTCTGCTGCCCCGCTCTCAAGACAGCTGCTCTCCCTCCACGGCCCTAGTCTCACACGTACTGCCGTAATCGGGACTGTAGTCCGGCGATAGTCTCTAGTAGCAAATGTGCGAAACCAGACGAACGTCGAAGGCTGGTTGACCACATTTTATGGTCCTTCGAGCCGGATACCGTCCTGAGCGTACTGTGAGACCTGGGTGAAGACCTGGAAGACCTGCTGTATAGAAAATGCCCGTGACAAGAAGTATGAAGTCTGTGCCGCGTCGCGACGGACTCCCGCTCCGTGAAGAGGAGTCCACGTCACGTCCTGGTGTGTCTGCGTCGGGCACCGCGGCCGACTCCGAGCCCACGGCGTCGTCCGCGACGACCACGGAGTCGAGCACCGCCACCACAGCCCCAGACACATCAGCCACGTCGACTGACGCCACGAAAACCACCGCACCACAGAAGTCACCACGATCCAGAGCATCGAAAGCATCCAGCAGAAAACAACGGGAGCTGGCGCAGGCCCGGCTAGAGCTCTTACGAGCTCGCGTCGAACTAGCCGAGGCAAAAGTCAGCGTACTAGAAGAAACTTCAGATGAAGAGGACTCAATAGATGAAACGGTCCGAGAAGAAAGGACGTCGGAATGGGTCGATAGAAGCACTCTCGCCCTCACGATGGAGCCTCACAACGTGCCAGAACCTTGTTCGGAACCACCGCCCGCCGCTCTGCCGCCACCAGTGCCGTGTGACGTCGAGCCCGGGTGTCGCGTGGACGCCGAAGCACGAGGCCCCATTAATAGTCAACCGACGAAAAATACGGAGGCGAGGCCCTATTGGGAGGGCCTCCCCGTGGACCACCGCCACCCTGCCGCGTTGCTGGAGCCGCCGCCACGACAGGGAGAACCAAGACTGATTATAGATAGAAGCGCGGCCCTGGCGCGGGAGCCCTGGGAGAGCACCGGGGAGCCACGCCAGCCTGTAGCGCCGCAACAGCCGCCTACGCTACAGGAAATACGAAAACATATAGAAGATAGAAGATGGGACGCGGCGCAGAGGCCCCCGGGTGGGGACGTCGCCGGAGATCCGCATCACCTTGTCGCGCCGCTCCAGCAGCCTCCGCGACAAGACAGCAAACCGAACGAGTTGGCGATACAAGAGCTCGCCAGCGCCATCACTCTCGCCGCGCGGTCCGCGGGACAGCCCGCAATCGCGTCAAGGGTTCCTGACCTACCCTTCTTCAGTGGCCAGTCGGCGGAGTGGTTACCGTTCAAGATAGCAGTGGAAGAATCAATGGCACAGCTGACAGAACAAGAAACGATAGCGAGACTACGACGGAGCCTGCGCGGGCCGGCGCGGGACGCGGCCCACTGTCTATTCGTGGGCCACACAACAACATTGGAGGTAATGCAGCTTCTTCAATCAAGATTTGGACGACCCGATGCGCTCGTCATGGCTGAAATGAAGAAGCTACGGGACCTGCCGCGCCTCACCGAAAACCCGAAAGATGTGTGTGTGTTCGCGTCGCGTGTGGCCAACATCACCGCGACGGTCAAGGCGCTGGGCCGATCGCACTATCTGTACAACCCAGAGATAGTGCGCGCCGTCATCGACAAGTTCCCGCCTACGCTACGCTTCCGTTACTACGACTTCGCTCCGGAACAGCCTGCCTTCCAACCAGACTTGGTAACGTTGACAAAGTTTTTAGACTATACCGCTGAACGGTGCGGTAACTTTGCTCCCCTCGAACACGTGCCGCAGTTCGAGCGGCGGGAGCAACAACAAAGAGGACCAGCGCGCGCCTACCACGCCAGAGGACAGCAGCCGAAGCCAGAGCCCTGTCCAGTCTGCAGGAAAGGCGATCACAAGGTAAATAATTGTGAACTGTTTAAAAAGGAAACTGTGTCGGCGCGCTGGGACATCGCGAAAGAAAAACGCCTGTGCTTCAAATGTCTTCGTGTTCGTCGCAGTCAACACAGCTGTAAGACACACAGGTGTGAAATCAATGGGTGTCAGCACAACCACCACCCGCTCCTCCATAGCACGCCGCAGCCGAGGCCGCCGCCCAAGCCAGAGCCAGAAGAAACAGTGTCGTCGGCGCGAAATACAGAAAGAACGGCGCTATTGAAAATCGTGCCAGTGATAGTGAGCGGTCCTACGTCGCAAATAGAAACATACGCACTGTTGGACGACGGCTCTACATGCACTATAGTGGAAAGAGAAATTGCTAACAAGGTGGGTGCGAAAGGGACAGCATCACCGTTCACTATAGAGGGCGTGGCGGGCGCGCGGATCGACGCAAGTGAGTCGACGCGCGTGCGTTTGAAAATTGGCGGCAAATATAGTTTGGAAGAGTTTGAAGTAACAGCGCGCACAATGGACAAGCTTCACCTGTCGGCACAGCGGGTCCCGCCGGAGCTCATCTCCGGCCTCGAACATCTCAAAGACATAGAGGAAGAGATCCTCTATGAAGACGGCAAGCCAACGATACTCATCGGGCAGGACAACTGGCAGCTGCTGCTGGCTCACGCCGTGCGCCGCGGGACGGACGATCAACCCGTCGCCTCCCTAACCGAACTAGGGTGGGTCCTGCACGGCGCGCGAGACGGACGGCGTGAGAAGGTAAACGATCAACGAATTAGCTATGTGTCTGCGCCTCAGCCCGAGAGTTCTATAGAAGAAATGATTCGAGAACATTTTTCGCTCGATTCGCTGTGTGTCGAGCCTCGTCGCAGTTACAACGATAGTGAGAAGCGTGCGCTATCAATTTTGGAGGAAACTACTAAGCGGTTACCGGCGGGAGGCTACGAGACTGGGCTCCTATGGCGTCGCGACGACTTCACGCCACCCGACAGCTACGCTACAGCACTCCGCCGCCTCGAACTTATTGAGAAAAAGCTGGACCGGGAACCTGCGCTGAAGAAAAGGTACACCGACCAGATTCAAGATTACATAGAAAAAGACTACGCGGAGGAAGCGCCCAAGACCACCGCGCGACCCAATAAGGTATGGTACCTACCTCACTTCGGCGTAGTGAACCCGGAGAAACCCGAAAAGCTGCGAATAGTGCACGACGCGGCGGCGAAGTCAAGAGGGACGAGTTTGAACGACCTGCTGCTGTCCGGTCCCGACCTACTTCAATCCCTGCCCGGCGTGCTGATGAGGTTTCGACAGCGAAACATAGCGGTCACAGCTGATATTCGTGAAATGTTCATGCGAATATCGATTCGAGAGGAAGACAGAGACATGCAGCGCTTCCTATGGAGAGGGGAGCGACGCGACGGACCTCCGACCGAATATCGCATGAAGAGCGTAATATTCGGGGCCACCTCTTCACCTAGCACAGCCATTTTTGTCAAGAATCGAAACGCCGAGTACTTCAAAGAAAAGTTCCCGGAGGCCGCCGACGCCGTAGTACGTAGTCATTACGTAGATGACTATATAGCTAGCTACGACACCGAGGAGGAGGCTCTACGAGTTTCCAATCAAGTCACATTCATACATAGTCGAGGTAATTTTTTCCTTACTAAATGGGCATCGAACTCTCAACTTGTACGTGGACAGCTGGCGCCGGGTGAGAAAAAAGAAGTGGTTCAACTCGACACCGAAAAAATACTTGGAATGGTCTGGCGGACGCAGACCGACACGCTCTCGTTCAACATAAACGAACGTAAGTTGCCCACTTCACTACTCGACGGTACACCCACTAAGAGAGAGGCTCTACGTGTTGTAATGTCTATCTACGATCCACTGGGGCTTGCTACACCGATCACCGTGCAAGCCAAACGAATACTGCAGAACACATGGCGCTCTGGCATCGACTGGGACACCGAGCTACCACCAGCGGAAGCAGAGGCATGGAGGAGTTGGGTCGGCGAGGCTAAGCAACTCTCAAGCTTAGCCGTGCCGCGCTGCTACGCCCAACTAGCACACGCGACGACGATAGAGCTTCACACGTTCGTCGATGCCAGCAGTTCGGCCTACGCGGCCGTCTCCTACTGGCGAGTGATCGACGGCGACGGACGTGTCTGCGTGTCCCTCATCGCTGCAAAGGGACGAGTCGCGCCGCTGAAGACGGTGTCAATCCCGCGCCTCGAACTACAAGCTGCAGTGCTGGGCGCCCGCCTAGCACAATCGATCGCTACAGAACACGATATCAAGCCTCATCGACGTGTATTTTGGTCCGACTCACGCACCGTGCTCACATGGCTACGCAACGGTCCTCGAGTATACAAACCATTCGTCTCACATCGTGTCGCCGAGATCGGTGAGTCCACAAAGACATCGGAGTGGAGGTGGGTCCCCACCAAGGCAAACGTCGCGGACGACGCGACGAGAGAGGCGCCGGGAAATTTCGAGTCGTCACATCGCTGGTTCACGGGGCCGCCTTTCCTACACACACAGGAAAGTGAATGGCCGGCCGAGACAGATAGTACTACGGACGACGTCGACACCACCGAAGAGCGCCTGCATGTGACGAGGTCAACGACACGACTCACCGAAGCCCTACCCGATGTGAAACGTTTCTCTAACTTCAATCGTCTGCTACGATCGACCGCACGAGTTCTACAATTCATCGAGTTACTACGCGCGCCGCAACAATGTAACGCGGCCTACAAACGAACAAAGAAAAGTACAGACAGCGACGCGACGTGGAGAAACAACAATGAAAATCGTAAGAAAATTGTCAAGAAAGCGGCGACGAGCGACGTGACTACATCGCCGTACAAACCTATTGAAGTACATCACATACACCGTGCACAGCTCCTGTGGATTCGAGCCCAACAAGAAATAGTTTTTGCTGACGACGTGACCGCCCTGCGCCTGGGGCGCCCCCTACCTACAGATAGCAGACTCAAACAGCTGTCCGTCACCTACGGACAAGACGGCGTGATACGACTACGGTCACGCATAGACGCCGCTACGGACATTTGTTACAGCCAACGAGAGCCTGCGATAATAGAGGGCGGCCACCCGTGGACACAGCTTTACATCGCACACGTTCACACACAACTACACCACGGCGGGTTCGAGACTACAGCGAACGAAGTACGACAACACTACTGGGTGCTACGCCTGCGCTACGCCGTTCGTAGCGCTGTGAAACAATGCCTACGGTGCCGCATCGCTAAGGCGAAGCCGGCGCAACCGTCAACGGGCAACCACCCACCGAGTCGCCTTGCTCATCATCAGCGGGCCTTCACTTTCGCGGCCCTCGATTATTTCGGGCCCCTCACCGTGACCGTCGGCCGTACCCATCAAAAGAGGTACGGCGTGCTCTACACGTGCCTCACTACCCGAGCTGTACACATAGAGCTCGCGGGTAGTCTCAGCACGGACTCTGCGGTGATGGCGCTGAGGAGGTTCATCGGACGACGTGGCTGCCCTACAGAGCTCTGGTCGGACCAGGGCACCAACCTGCGCGGCGCCGACGTCGAGCTTCGCCGCGCGATCGACGGGGCGACGCAAGAAGAGGCGTCGCTACGCGCCATCCGGTGGCGCTTCATACCGCCGAGCGCCCCATTCATGGGGGGCGCATGGGAGCGTATGGTGCGGAGCATCAAAACCGCACTATACACAACACTGAACGAGCGCGCGCCCAAGGAAGAGGTGCTCGCTACACTACTCGTCGAGGCGGAGCACACAGTAAACAGCCGCCCCCTCACACACCTGTCGACGGCCCCGGACGACGAGGAAGCCCTCACGCCCAACCACTTCCTCCTGGGCGGGCCATCACGCGTCCCACAACCCGGGACGTTCACCGACGGCGACATCAGCGGGCGCAGGGAGTGGCGAGTCAGTCAGCGGCTGGCCGACCACTTCTGGGCGCGCTGGGTGCGCGAGTACCTCCCCGAGCTGCAACACCGGCGGGAGCCCCGCGCCACTGGAGGCGCCATTCAGCTGGGCGATCTGGTCCTCATCGCAGACGGGACCCTGCCTCGCAACATCTGGCCGCGAGGCGTCGTGGTCGCCACCTTCCCCGGCCCCGACGGCGAGATACGAGCTGTCGACGTGCGCACCAACAAGGGAGTCTTGCGGCGGCCCACGAAGAAGCTGGTGATCCTGCCCACTGCCAACGAGTCGTCCTGATGACCACGGGACTGCCTGCTGCCGCTCACACGAAAAGTTCCAGCTACGAGAGCTGCGGCGGGAGAATATGTTCACGACAGCGAGTATCCACGTCTACCTCGGCTCCCGCTTCCCCTCACCGCGGTTGCGGGGGCCGAGGCACCCCTCGCTGGCCTTCGAGCGTCTACGCATTTCGCGGCGGTGCTGCTACGATTCCTCCCCGCGAAGTGAGACACCCAACGTTATCAGTGCAAATTCTAATTAGAATTTTCCGTCATTTTTATACTATTTACTCAAAGAATGCACTGATCACGTTGGGTATATCATGTTTATACAATTTCCTAATAGTTTTTTATAGTTTTTTTCGTTGTATTTGTCATGTATTTCATAACAAATCTATCGTAGTCTTAAGTTTTTATTAAATATTGTTTTTTCTTTAGTTTTATAGGTATAAGTTTGGTTTTTTTAGTGTTTTTTAATAAAGTTTTCATTTTTACAGTTTAGGATAGGATAGGTTAAGTTTTTCATTGTATAGTGTTACTAATATCGTGTTTTTTTGAATCCCAAGTTTTAACCCCTTATTTTTAGAGTCACAGTATAGATAGATTTTAACTGATAAATTTAATAGATTGTAGTTAACGAACTTTCTCATAATTTAACTAAAATAACAGTTCAGTTAAGATAAAGTAAGAGATTATAACGTTTTTAAATATTGCTTTCACACTTAACACTTTGCCCCCGTATTTTGCATAGTAAACACATACATAGAGCCATAGAAATAGATGCACTAAATGCATACGGTCCAGGTGCACTAAGACAGAAACCTAGGCTATAGATAGAATGCCTACAATTGTTTGGAAATGAAAATGTTTTGATCGGTGCGGTAAAAAACTGTATATTTTTCCGCCTCACTCTGTCTTAGTCACCTGGCCATCCTAACTAGAATAGACTGTTATATATCAAAATACGGGGACTTATAAGTTCCTTTTCACCAATAAGAAAGTTTGTATCTGAATCTCATAGTTTAAGAAATATTGTCAAATATGTGTGTAAACCTAAGTGAAATTGATGTAAAACCAAAACAAAATTAGAAAATAAAACAAGGCCGTCCCTACGGTATTGCCGTGAGGTAGCTCAGTAAATTCGATCGCTCAGTTCGATAATCAGTCGCAACAAGAGTCCTCACAGCAAAACCGGAAGAAAGCTAGCGAAAATCAACTGAAGAATTCTTTTATTGGAAGAACCCCCCCCCGCTTCTGCTGCCCCGCTCTCAAGACAGCTGCTCTCCCTCCACGGCCCTAGTCTCACACGTACTGCCGTAATCGGGACTGTAGTCCGGCGATAGTCTCTAGTAGCAAATGTGCGAAACCAGACGAACGTCGAAGGCTGGTTGACCACAGTTAGTTTAGTGCGGATAGTAAACTTTGTTGCCACATAGTATGTTGTTGGTTTGATCAATGTCACGGAACATGTAGGTGATAGTTTGAACGGTTATCTTATTGAATTTCATTAGATTATGAGACAAATCCTCCTGTGTGGATTACTTTATCATGTTGAATTCAGAATTGTCAAGCTTTTTGGTAAGTTTTGCCAGAAACATCATTTAATCTTCTTAGGATCATTTAGTTCAAAAAATACTAAAATTTTCAAATAAATCTATTACCTACACTCCATTCAAAATAACAACGAAATTTTAAGGCTATTTTGCATTACAGAAACAGAGATGTGAAACACTTACTCTCACTTATTCTTAGAACAGCTTTTGTACCGTCCAAGATATGTCGGATACTATATGTATCCAATAAATTAATTACATTTGATCAGAATTGACCAGAAAGCTAAATAGGAATCGGAAAATCTCGTTGTCCTTATTTGGAATGAAGTATAGGTAGCACAAATTGGTGGACTGGCCCGTCAAGTTCTTATACCAGATACAATACATAAACAATTGTTATCGGACATAGACGTTCTGCTGGGGTCTGACTAAGTAAAAAAGCAAGGGAACGTACCTACCTCTATGTAACAGAATAAATACTAGCCGTTCAGTCTCGAAAAATTTTTGAGTAACTAGGTAAAGAACCACTCTAAAGTAAACAGTGTTTCCTAGAAAAGTTAATTTTGTGATTCGTATTTTCACACTAAGTTTACTTTGTAAGATATTAAAAAAGCTAGTTCGTGAATTTTTAAGTGAGCGTAATGTAAAAAGTACTTTCGAAAGAAGTAAATATTTCTACGACTACTTTAAGCCGTCAAAGAGAAAAAATTTAAGAAACAAATTAGAAATGTTTTATGTATTCTAGTAGCTGACTTTGTCCAAAATTAGAAAAGATGAAATCCAATTTCATACAGTAGACGCCCAACCACCTTTTAAAAGGCACTCGATTTGAATGTGTCATACGATTTTAAATAGTGTGCTATATGATATGCACATTAAGACACATTGAGCCGGTACCATGTGAACCTATATAAAGACGTTCGGGCAGTAAACTAATGTTTTGTCGAAAAAGCCTGGGCTTTGTTATGTTCTGTAGATAATTTTTCCATGGTGACTGGCCAGTCTGCCTTGCTAAGCTTGCTATGTTCAACCTTTGAGAAGCTCATTATTTTATCATCCGGGCTAGCTGGACTTCATTATCTAGGATTTCGTTGTGGCGGTGCTGCGCTGATGATCCTAGTTTACAGGAGTTATAGCCAGCTGTGGGAATGTGTGGTGGGCCCAAGCTCACCTTGATTTGCACTCTGTTAAATAAATTACACATAGTTGAATGAAAGATCGCTATTTGTACAAGTACGTACGAGTACCTTAAATCATTAATAGTTTTATAATTCTATGTAAATAGTAAGGAATCATTTATAGTGTTAGTAGTAGTAGATGCAGATGTACGAAAGAGATATATGGAGCTAAAGTGAGTGGAAGTGACGGCAGAGGGCGCCCTCGTAGGACGTATTCAAATTGGTTGCGTCCTACAAAAAGGGGAGGTGTCGAGTACTCGAAACCGACGGGCAAAAATGAAGAGATGTATGGATGTGAATGAGGCAAAAGAGGTATGTAAGGATCGTAGTAGATGGCGCGCTCTGGTCTCTGCCTACCCCACTCGGAAAGATGCGTGACGTTATAGATAGATAGTAGTAGATTATCCTCTCGGCTTCTGTAACGTGGATCCGCCCGACGAAAACCATTGATTTGTATTGTGTCTGTATTTCGGCAGGATAAACATGTTTTACCTACAATATCTCAAAATAGTATAAAACAGAGTCGCTATCCGCGTTTTTCCTTATCATTTCTGTTTCTCCGCTTCCGTCTTCTAAACCACGCAACGGATTTTGATACGGTTTTCACTGTCATTTAGATATTTTTTTTCGGAAGGTAGGTATAATATATTGAGACCTATCAGAGAGAGGGTGAGCTTGGGCCGAACACAAAGGACCAGCGCTGGTCTCAGTGTTACTTAACGACCCTTGCTTGCAATAGCGCCACCACAAATCAATCAATCTATCAATATATTTACTAATATTATACAGGGTCCAACTTAACATGCTGACAGTTTTTTTAAGAGGATGATCAGACCATCAAACTGAACAACTTTCTCTAAAGGATCAATGTCGAATTCGCGAAAAAAAATGAGCTGTCCCATACATTGAGTAAGATTTCAGTTTAGTATAGAACAGCTGATTTTTTTTCGCGTCCCATAGAGAAAGCATTTCAGTTTGATGGTCTGATCATCCCCTTAAAAAAGTGTCAGCATAAGATCCCACCGCACCCAGGCAATGCTGGGGCGGGTCGCTAGTTTACAATAAAGCTCAAATCGTAAGATCAACTCCCTTACTCAGTTTCTTTGTATTACGACTTAATGTAACACTGTTTAATGACGTAAAGCTTTTAGACAAAACACGTTAACCCAGATTTTATGCCTGAGAAAGCTTAGGGACAATGCACTATTTACACAAGGGATTTATTACGACATCCAACCTCAGCCTGTATAAATGTTTAGACTAGGTATAATTTGTTTAGATTGTGAGACATTTGAGTTACCTACTTCAATTATTGTTCTTGGCGCTTGGTGGATTGTTGTATTTATATTTAAACTAGTAGATCAATCAGATAGTCTGTTAAGGTTATATTACCGTTAGCGCGCTCCATACACACGAAATCTGGTAAAATTTTCAATACTGGTTAGTATTGAATTAAACTCTATATTAAACTCAATGACATTTTTCAGAAATGGAAACAATCTAGAAACTAATCTCTATGCTTGTATGTTGTCAGATTTTCGTTAAAATGTGTAGTTTTAAGGTTACAGTACCCCAAAGATTTCCATACAAATCTTATCCTAGCATTCTACAGCATCTTTGAAGCGTTGTAACCTGAATTTGATTGGTATTGAAAATATAACCAGACTTCGTTTCGGCAGACCACCAGGTCTGTCAACCACGATATAAATTCTGATTAAAAAATTCAGTTGTATCGAAATTTAAATTTTAATGGTTAAATTTTTTATTCGTTTTTGGCTTTGTTAGGCTGAGTATAGTCCCGAAGTATTAGTGTGCCCTGACGTAGGTTGGAACGCAACTATGAAAAGACCTTTTGTCTACATTTTGATCCTTTGCGGTTAAGTTTCTTTGCGGGAGCACTGACCTAGAAGGGTTCATTTAATTACAATGGGTCGGTGGACTTTATACCGTCTTTAGATCGTCTGACGTATAAATAATTTGGATCCGCAGAATCTAGAGAACAGGGCATTGTTATTGGTTGATTAATTTAATTCATTGCTGAATTATCGGTGTCTATTTAGGGATTTGTTGAACTACAACATTATCTGACCGCGTGGATTATATTTTACCGCGTGGTGAAGCGTCATTGATCATTTTTGAATCGAACCAACCACAGCGGTGAACTTTGTGATAATAGCTTTCGTCGAGTTTTATCGTAATAAATAAATGCAGCAAACGTATCATCTGAATAATATAAACAGATTGTATCGTCTCTGCATTGCGGATATTTGTACCTAATAGCTTAGGGACTTGGGATCATTACAATGTATGTGCTTTATTTATTTATTTATAATTCCTACATCTTTCATTTTGTAATACCCAACAATTTAATTTTCAAGGTGGAATGGGAAGAGCCAGCATCATTCTGGTTAGGCCCGCGAGCGGCGGACCTCATACATTTAGGAGCTAAATTTGCACCATGCATGAGACGAGACGCAAGGATAGCAAGAGCCATAGCAGCGTCCGCGAGAAGAGAAAGAGATACTGCTTGTTGTATAAGAAACGATGATTCGGGATGTGTTCAGTCATCTAAAGCTGATTGTTCGGTGAGTAAACCACGCAGTTCTGTTACTTATTTAAGTATTGTATTTATTAATGCATTCATTAAGATGCTAAATTATATGGATAACACAAAGTAATAACTAGAATGGAACCTAAAGATTAGTGAAGTTCGCCGAAGACTGCGTGTCTGCGTACAAAGTCGAGGCAGGCAATTCATACAAGACCTGTCAATTTTCTTCTCTCTGTGTGAGGAACAAAACCCCGTATTGTATTTACAAAAATTTCTGTTTCGTATGGAAAGTGGTGCCTTATTTTTCGCCTACTTTTTTGGTCTTCATCCGAACTTGAATATTTTAGTTCGAAATAAAGTCATAAACACAACTTGTTAAATCATGTATTTCTCTAAACTCAGTCCGAACGGGGATATATAAAGCCTTGAAGTTGAAAATTTATTCATTGCGTTTACTTCAAGCCTTTATATCTCCGTTCGGACGAAGATTTACTTGGTGAACAAGTTTTGTTTCATTGCCGTGTTAAAAAAATAGGCGAAAAGAAAAAAGGCACAATTTTTAGGCATTGGCTTTTCATTGAAATCCAATCAGACGTTTATGCGTGATTGAGCCCTAAAACTACAAACATTGTCACAAACTTTAACCAATATGATATTTAGTGAGATGAGATATACAATTTTTTTTATCTTTTGCGCATGCTACCTAATAGATAAGAGGATTAATACCAAAAGTAAGTTACAAAATAATAACATTTATTAATATTTCCTTGTATCGATAGAGCCTAGTCAAAATAAATTGTTGCTAACGGATTTTTTTGTTAAATCAGAACACAATATCAACGTGGAAGAAATGGTCTTCAGGAGAATCAGGTCCCGGAGGTCGGATATCAGGGTCAGTTTGTGGATTAGATCCCAAGTAAGTATTATGCAATTCACTTTCATTTCTTCTCTTAGATAAATATATGGTAACTGTGTCGTTTCCCCATAAATGAAAGTACTTAAAGCATCATTAACCCATCAATTGGTCACGAATACTTGCGAAAATTTCCAGTGGTACCATCACAACGCATTGAAATTTTATTTGTATTTTGAAAAGCTTTGTTGATTTCGTGATGTAGCCAGACAAGGCGACTTTTAAGTTAGGCTGCCAGTAAATAATGACTCTAAATAATAATTACTCTTTCCAGATTCTGCGAAGCACCGCGTTCGATAGCACCGCACGAATGGCCAGATGATATCACCAAGTGGCCGATCTGTCGCAAGTCGGTGCTAGACGGCTCGGCTGCAGCAGGCCGGGCTGGCCACGCTGCAGAACACATGGCGTGCGAAGTCATCGGACATCCCTGCTGCATAGGAGTTCACGGTCAATGTGTCATCACGACGAGAGAGCATTGCGACTTTGTGAAGGGTTACTTCCACGAAGAAGCGTCTCTGTGTTCACAGGTATTGAACCTTCTGAATTGTAAAATATGTTTTTTGGTTGTAGTTCAGAGTTTCATTATCATCACTGCGTTTGGTATTTTTCTATTCAGCCTTATAATAAATTACCTGAAGTGCCATTTTTGAACCGTGAGATTCTACATTATGACCGAATGAACACTTCTACAGGATTCTAATGCTGATTTATACTTGTGACTTTCAAAAATCGTTCTTCTGATGGAGAGTAAAGCAGAAGACGTAGGTCGTGTTTGCATGAATGCCTATGAAAAACTATACTGTTCTCTTTTGACATTTCCAGGTGTCCTGTCTTGACGATGTATGCGGCATGTTACCATTCATGCGAAGACGTCGGCCAGATCAGCTGTACAGAGCGTGGACATCACTTTTTGTACATGCCGGTCTGCTCCACCTGGCTGCGACGCTGGCGTTGCAGTGGCTTTTTATGAGGGATCTGGAGAAGATGGCAGGGCCTGTCAGATTAGCGGTAGTATACCTAGGCAGTGGTGTCGCTGGAAATATGGCATCGGCTATTTTTGAACCGTACAGAGCAGAGGTAAGTCTGTTGAGCTTATCGTGTCTATTGTTAATCATAAGTAATTAAATCAGTTTCAGACGTTATTAGTTTTAATGTAATCTGTTCTTCGGTTTCAGGTGGGACCGGCTGGATCACACTTCGGTCTTCTAGCGTGTTTGATAGTGGAAGTAATAGGCGCGTGGCCTCTTCTGAGGCATCCACGCCGAGCCTTGTTAAAACTCATTGGCATTGCGATAGCATTGTTCCTTCTCGGTCTTCTACCGTGGATCGATAATTTTGCGCATGTGTTCGGTTTCGTATTCGGATTTTTGTTGTCTTATGCGTTACTGCCGTTTATAACGTTCGGGCCATACGAACGACGGAGGAAGATAGTGTTGGTCTGGGTATGTTTAGTATCAGCCGCTGGTATGCTGTGCGCGCTAGTTGCGTTGTTCTATGCGGCGCCGGCGTACGAATGTGCAGCGTGTGCCTACTTCACGTGTCTGCCGTTCGCGCCTGACATGTGCGCCTCGCAGGACGTGCGCGTGCGGCAGCTGGACGGGGTATGACGGCGCGCGGCCCGGGCGCCACCGCCGCCGCCGCCGCCCCCCCGCCCCGCGCCGCCCGTCACCTGCCGCCGCGCTGCGAGCGCCTAGTCTAGTCGTACCTTACCTTACCATATTTACCGTTTTCCACTAGTAAAAAATGCGCACGGCCTTATCAGAAAAGACACTTGCTAAATATGATCAAATATGTGATGAGCACCGTGTGCGTCTTTCTAAATAAAACTACTGCCTGTCACTTGGAAATTAAATAAATCTAAAATGGGAATGATACTAGTAGGTACGTGAAAAACCCCCTAATCACCCTACAATATTTTATGGCATTTGCGTTCTTCGAAGTGATGCTACGCCCATACTCCTCATGATAATATTCCTATTTGCCTTTAAAACTTTTTGTAAGTGTCTTTCTGTAAGGTTGGATGCATTTTCTTCTATGTTTAGAATAATTTTGGTTTGTCTGTCGTCACAGTATTAGCTACTACCCTCAGTCGATGCTCAAAGGGAAATTTTCGTGTTGATCAAAGTGGTATGTTAAGTTTTGTACTAAGAGATAAATGAATTACTTACAACCTTCAGACTTTTAAAAATATAAAAAGAAAACATTGCGAATATCAACATCATTGAACTATTATAACAAAATACCATTCGTTGTTGTACTTTTATTAAG
This sequence comes from Agonopterix alstromeriana, assembly GCA_963924505.1. Lineage (NCBI taxonomy): Eukaryota > Metazoa > Arthropoda > Insecta > Lepidoptera > Depressariidae > Agonopterix > Agonopterix alstromeriana. The sequence goes on along the minus strand of OZ004662.1, from coordinate 9,298,325 downwards.
GAACCCACGACATTAAAACAAAAAATAAAAAAGTACTTTGATTTCATTTATAAATTTCTCATCAATGTGAATAACACGTCTAGAGGCAGTTATAAATGAATACAAATTGAATAATTTGATTGTGATAAATACTGAACCGCAGATATACATTGATAATGCGGACATGACTTGAATTATTGTAAATATTCTGTAAAAATACTCGTGTAAGATCTATTAAGTGAGCTGTATTTACGTGTGAATTTGTTGAGTCTGTGTGCATTTTACGAGAATTGCGTTATGCCACTATTACTCAGATTTTTGTTAAATATTGTTCATGTACAGAATACAATCACGCCGGATTTGAGGGATCAAGAATAACAGAAAAATATCTAGTGCGAAGTCAAAAAGTCATCGTTAAAACAGTTATTTCTACAAAAAAAAGCTGTTAGGAGCTCTTTTGGTTTTGTCATTTTTGGAACGTTGATTTCGAATCTAGTTCTGTAATTTAAGATATACAATGAAGTAAGTCCCTAAAATGGAGGCTGATTGGTTAATTACACCATTTTTATATATTACTTAGGTCGTCCTTCACATAAGTAACATCAAATAAACTTAAAATGCTGTCTATATAAATGTGATGTATTGCTGTAAATTACAATTTTATTCACTTTTCCGTGAATGGAAATATCGTTTACTTACCTATTCATTACAGTAAATAATTCAGAATATTTCCTGGCTTTCCATGACAACTCTCCTTGAGTTATAATTCACATAGAAGTGTTTTATTATAACTTTTCTTTTCTCATTCTATCAAGGTTTGCATTCCTCGTACTAGATGCCCTCTGTTCGTGATCCCACATATCCTAATGAAAACATTAGTTTATAATTTACTACAGAATCATACATTGAACTGTTTTGTATGTTTTTTAAAATTATTTTGTACTTACGTAAGTGGCATTTAACGAGTTCCCGTAAACAGTGTCAAAATAAACATAATTTAGTATATTACTAAATATGTAAAGAGCATGTTATACATACTTATATTTGATATTTTAATCTATTACGTTCACTGCATATATTACGAATTCAGTCTTATCTCTAAGTAATCACTTAAAAGAGTTTTAATTTCGTCAATTTATATTATAGTTATATGATGAAGTCTGCGTAGGGTTTATATGTTATTTTATAAAGTATGCTAGTAAATATTTAAATTAACCATTTATCTTTAGGATTACGTTTATTTTATTATAAATGCAGATGAGGGCGGGTGATGACGTCACTATGTGTGGCGTTCGGGATGGTTAATGGTCAGTTTGTTACGAATTTATTACTAAACTAGACAGTCGCTTGATGTATTAGTTAGGGTATCCTTTTAAGGATTTTTTGTACATGCGTAAGTTTTTTTGTATTTAAATTAACCTTAGTTAAAATTCGTTAATTTTATAAAATCAATTTTTATTGTTAAAAAATAATTGATTAAATTAGTCCTTTAAAATTTTTGTACCGAAGCAATGTATCAATTGTAGATATGTCCTGTCTTGTAAATATTCCCAACTATTTAAAACGAGGCTAAGTTATGAAAATCACTATTATTCAAAAACCATTTGGATTACAAACTTTCTCATTGACATGAAATTTGATATTGTGTTAAAGATATAATAAAATATACCAAAAAGTATATCTAGTAGAGTTAAAAACCAGACAAAATATAAATGCTAATGGCGTGTTGGGGAAAAATGTGAATGACAATGCGACAGTAGTTAATTGTAACACTTAATTATCATCACAACTCATTCTGCAGCATAATTGGAAATAGAACGAGGGTCCAGGGTTGTTTTTCTAAATTAAAGTATAAAGGGTGTAAGGAAATTTATCATTAACCTTTACCTTTTTTTGTTCCGATATGTTTGCTACCATAGTAAAAGTTGTTCAGTTTGATGGGTAGAGTGTGTTGTTTAAAGGTTAATAATACTTTTCCTTATACCCTGTATAGGTACTCAAAGAAGGCTTGAATAATTATGGAAGCAATTTTTAGATCATTTGTTTTGAAAATAAACGAAGAAAAGCTATTGTTTTATCTATCTAATAACGGGGTTTACCCGATACTATACTTAGTCGGTTTTTATTCTAAACACTCTTTAGTAGGAACGAGCGTAATTTTATTTTATTTTCCATTCGAATTTATGTGTAAACCGCATGAATTATGAAGGACATTTAAAAACATCGTTGATACTAACAACCAGTTTATTATCAAGTAATAATAAGCACCTATAAAACTAAGGAGGAAAAAAACAGCAACTCAATTTTCGGAATAAAATTTTTAAAACCAATTATGGCTTTGTTCGCATTAAAAAAAAATGATTCCTGCCAGAAATGACTTTAATGCCATGTATTTTTTTTTTAATTTAAGTACATACGCAACACACATATTCTCATTTTGTATGTGGTCAGGAAAAAATTAAGGAGATCTTCTTTTGGTTGGTGAGGAATGGAAAGTTAATATACCTATATATTGTTGCTGTCGACATCAAAAAGTGTTAAGTAATTCTCACCACCGGTCTCCAGGATTTAATTTCAATCTTTTTCGTAAAATTTTAGATTAAAACGACTCTCGTCTTCTATCTAATATGACTGTATTTTTTAAGAAAAAATAACGTGGTTTTAGAGGTCATATTTGGCTTTATATGGGTTATTAAGGGTTAAGCGAGTTTTTAATTTAAAGGGTATCTAATTATTCGTGCGGAAAAGAACGATATTAATATGGTTTTAATTACTGTCATATTGTCTTCCATCTTGTATGCAGAGGATATCATTATAGGTATGTTGAGTCTCTTTTCGTTTGATACCGCTTTAATACACGAAAACACTAGCGCCACTTAAAATTTTCATGACTTTCTTGCTATTTTGTTGCAATTTTTAAAATGAAAGCTTGGAACAAATAAAGTGGCTATAGGCCGACCAAAATCTCATGGCATAAAAAAAGTAAAAAAATATATATGTTCACATGGTAGTGTTAAACTGTCATCTGTCTAGTCAAAGTAGGCCATTTACAAACTGTGACTTTTTGCAGCTAAAAAACGCGCGTTTGTCAATCGCGTGAATGCATCTCTACACTAGGCGTTTGTATCGATTCTAACGCGTGATTGTAGCAATGTACCTACACTCTCGTTTGTACCGAAGCAGATTGCTGTATTACGTTTGCATCGATGCTGCATCGCGACTGAATCGATGCAGAAGCAAAAAGTCGCAGAGTATTAAAGGCCTTAAGGTTGCAGAGGTGTCAATTTCATACAAAAGTTCGACGCGTAATACACGTTGACGATACAATTAAAAGTAATATTTTATATATGAAAAAATAGTTTAGATAATCTAGATGCCGCGTATTAAATATTATTTGCAATTTATAATATAATTATGAAGATATAAAGCTTTGGACTTATCCATAGAAAATTTCAAAGCTTTATATCTTCGTAATTATACTATAAATTGCAAATGTTATTTGATACGCGGCATCTAGATTTTCTAAACTATTTTTTCATATGTAAAATAATACTTTTAATTGTATCGTCAATGCGTATTACGCGTCGAACTTTTGTATGAAATTGACAACTCTGCAACCACCTTAATCCTAATACCCCAGTATTGCTTACTCTAAAATTATATTTCCTTATTTGTCATCAGATTTTGGTCGACCTATACTAACACCCATAGGTTTGAGCGTAAGCGTTGAAGGAACGATATCATTGCGATTTCGCCGCGACATTGCCGCGATATCGCCGCGACATCGCCGCGTAATCACCGAGATATTTCTAAGATCAATCGGTGTCGCAGCAGAATCGCAGCGATATCGCGACGGAATGGCGGCGTATCGGCGATAACGATCAGTAAAATCGCGGCGAGTTGCATTGTGGCAGCGGTGCTGTTGCGAAATCGCCTACGCTCAATAATAACTTGTGTTGTGTGACATAGCTCTAAATGAGAAAGTTATAGCGATATTTGGAAAACATAAAAGAATGTGTTTTAGATTTACTTTATTCATTTTGTGGGTTCATTAGAAGTTTAAATTATAGGTCTATAGAAAAAATTTACCATGATAATTGGGATTGGCGCCAGTGTTTAAGGACTTGACAAGCAACCTTACACCCAGTAAGGTACCTCTCGAAATCAGAGAGATTATGAGATCTTCCATCTCTTATCAATGTGTCTATGATAAATTCTTGTCAATCTTGTTTTATCATTGCAATATCTTTAACTAATATCTCTGAAAGATTTTTAGATGACAATGACGTCAGTAGATATCCTACCTATTGACGTCATTGGTTACCTGCAGGAAAATCGTTGCGTTCCAAAGTCTAAGATATTTACAGTGTTTATGATGAATTTATGCAAAATAATGTTTAATTTTTTCTGAAATTAAAAATGGATAAAGTTACTGATCAAAATATGTTAAACTTTACTGACCTTACAGAGTAATAAGTCTTAGTTTATTGTGAAAATAAACGACACCATGACGTTTAGGCCCTGAGTAGACGATGGAAAATTTTGCCCGCTGGCACCCGCGGGTATCTGTGGTAACTTCCATGCCAAGGTATGCCCGTGGGAGTCCGCGGGCAAAATTGTTCACCGTCTGCGTGTAGGGCCTTAATGCGTCAAATTTATTAAGTTTCAGTTTTGTTATGTTATGTTTTAATCTTGTTTTCTAGTTTTACGATGTATCTGTGTCTGTTGCTTTAGAAAATGTAGTCGTCTCCATACATCATTTGGTGTTTTTATTTATTCGTATGGTTTCAGAACATGTCATTCTAATATTATATCCAAGTTCTTCGACCATTTGGAAGTCTCTTTCGTTTGTCCGAGAAGGTCTTTAGTTTTACCATAATTCTTTCTGTTTAATTAATTAATCAATTTAATCAGTCTACGTAAACCCACTATTCGGCGAAGGCCTTTTTCATAACATCGTTTTTGGTGTATCGTTTTAGTGCGGAAAGCGAGATAAATATATTTAATTATTCCAAACCATCCTGCCCTGACACGATAAAAGCGGCTAAGTGCTATGAGTCAGATAGCGCTAAACCGCATTTTACCATATCAGGGCAATATAATTTTGTGTCCGGTCAAAATTCAGACATCTGACTTAAAATATATCAAATATTTGATTTAATTAAGCTGGCTAACTGCCGCCATTATATTTTGCCGATGGCCCTTATGACTCTACAAAATTTGATCGAAAAACTGTTCGTTAGGTTCCTCAAAAGAGTGGTCTTTTTACTAGTTAAATAACCAAAGATGTCGTAACTTTTTATTAGACTACTGGACTATTTTCATCTTATAATCTATTCTTATTTCTATTTATAATTATTGCTGCCTAGAACTTCTGCTCCCGTATAGTTTTTAATTTTATCTTGACATTTGAAGACGACTATATGATCTACTAAATAGGGCTCGACGCATACGACAGCCAGACAGCATAATGCACTTTTTTGTCCCTCGAAAATAGACCGTATGGAACTAACCTAACGCACACGGCATATACTTTTTTGTCCGTAGAGTTTCCTTTACTGTGGTTTGTCCGTCATCTGCGTTGGCCTTATTACGCAATTTTTTTGTACGAAAACGAATATGATAGAGTTTGATTGATGTGAGTGCTAAGTTAAATTGTTGGCTATAGTTTAAAATTCAACAGTGACGTTATCTCAAAAGTGCCCTTGTGACCGGCGGCTCGGCGGACTGTTCTCAGAAATTAAATCTAAGACAAAACTTACATATATTGTACATTGTGAACATAAAACTAATTAATATACTTATTATGTAAGAAAATGGTAAAGTAATCTTATTGTAAACTAGCATTAATCGAACAAGAAACCTTATTATCATAATATCGATGTGTTTTATTTCGTTAAATACAATTAATACCAAATTTTACCAGGCTTTTCACCTGTAATAGGATTATGGTCGTAAGTTTATATGCATTAATATTATGAAACTTTCATTGAATTTATTTGACACCATAGAAATCAAAAGGTCACCTATACTCAAAAAAAGTGTACTCGTATAAACGAAAAAAATAATGTTTATTTAAATTTAACCGAACTTTTGAATTGAATCAAATGTTAGGTAGGTATCACAAATATTTCCGTAGTTACTATAATTCGGCTAAAGGACAGTGGGCAGCAGTGGTCCAAGAGCCCCATAATTAGCATACTACTTGAAAGGGGGTTTAATAAATATAGGTAGAACATTTTTTATATGTGGCACCAATATCTTTACAATAGAAAAAAACATACAGGTCGTTTTGTTTAGCGGCTTTTCATACTAATAGCATTTCAATGTTATTGAAATGCATGAATTCCTTGTTTCATATGGATAGTATTATTGATTTTTTATTATTATTAAATGCAAAAAATCGTTTGCCCTTAGCATTTCGTAAACTCAAAGCGAGAAAATCGTTATTCCATCCTGAAATTTACATTATAGTACATGTGAGCCTTCTTACCGTTGCATGCTTAATAATAACTTTTAGTGGTTGTAGCTAAGTGTCTGATCACCCCGAAAGAGATTTCACATTTCGGGACATAAAGTCAAAATTATTTCTTCCTAAAACGACCACGTAAAAATAAAACATTCTATATCTTCTTTTTCTCGACAATATTTTGATGCCTTTTGTACACCATGTATACGTTAGGGTATCCTCTTATTGTCCCTACCTGCGCCATGGCGAGGAGCTTAAAAAGATAATTAGTCTATAGTTGCAAGCAATGTGTCTGAGCACGTGGAACGATTTGAATTGAATTGAATTGAAAGGGATCGTACTCGTAAGATATTCACAGACTCCCGCATAAGCTGCGAAGGTTCTCCTGCTCTCTAGAAGAAGCCGAGCCTCGACCTGTCACAATTATGTTTATCATATTAAGTATACGGTGTGCTGGCACCAACTTTGATGTATACCCTCAGATTACTATTACTACGGTAACTAAAGTAATTAGGAATGGAACCCTCAAACTCTCGGCATCAAACATCGAGAGAAAATCAGCTTAGGCATAATTTTTTTTTATTTGCGCCTTTTTTCAGATTAATAGCAATAATTTTGGAACGAAAAATTCTAGACGCAAGTTTTTACCAATTTATAAAGCTGGTTAAGTGGAAAAGTTACTAAAATACTGGTCTAGCAGTTCAGTGTCATAATTTTTTTTTACAAGAGATTTTTTCAATTTCGGTCATCGGAAGGGAAAGAAGATAATTTTTCAACTCGGGATTTTTTTCCAAGTCAATCTTAAAGGTTAGTAACAAAAATGTTATCTGGAGACATTGGTAAACTATTCAGCAATAATTTACAAAAATATGATCTTAGAAATGTTATCATTTGCAAGGACAGCGTTAAGAAACTTGATGTCCGGTAGACGAAACGGAAAAAAAAAAATGTATTCTTGGTAACCCTATAGATTTTTCTACAACAATTTAAATTAGTTTTAGGTAATTAGGTAAGCTTCCCCTTATCCTTGGACCATTATTTACGGGTCAACTTTTGTAATACGTAATAAGTAAGTACCATTAAAAAATTACTATCAATCCTATAATAAAATAATAAAGTTCGAAACTAATAAATGGGAATCCGCGCGCTCGAAAAGTCAGAGAAGCGAATTGTAAAGCAGAGTGCAATTTGCTTCTATGACTTTGAAAATTTGTAGCTTGAAAATTCGTAGGTTCAATGTACGTAGAATAGGCATGATTATGACAGCACGTCATATGCCAGAGATGCCATTATGTCAGAGAACTAAAGTGGTTGACATAGCTCAGAAAATTACCAAGCTGAAGTGGCAATGGGCTGGTCATATCTGCCGAAGAACTGACAACCGATGGGGTGTCAGAGTTCTAGAGTGGACGACCGCGAACTGGTAGGCGTAGTGTGGGACGTCCTGCTGCCCACTGGACAGACGACCTAAAAAAGTAGCGGGGAGCGATTGGATGAGGAAGGCCGAGGACAGAGTTTTGTGGCGCGCCTTGGGACAGGCCTTTGTTCTGCAGTGGATGATGATGGGCTGATGATGATGACAGCACGGCTAGCATGGCCACTCAAGACAAAGCGAATGAATAAATGTAGTATGATTTTATTTACTCCAAACATACAGATACACCATTAAACAGAAACAGAAAAGATAATAGTACAAATACGGCGGTCTTATTGCTAAAAAGCGATTTCTTTCAGACAACTGCGAATAAAGTAGAAAAACGTAAGGCGCGCTTTTTTCGCTTTTTACGTAAAGAAACAAAGATGAAGGCTCATCTCGATTTTTATTGTTTTCTCGGGGATGGCATGCTAGGCTGGTACTTATAAAGATTTAAATTATCTAGGTACTCGTCTATTTTATCTGTTATTGTATGGAGGATCAATATAAGACTTTGATCTAAAGGTAAAAACCATTGAAAGTGGCTAAGAACCCCACGAAGATGTAGTAGATAACGTCTATCAAAGCAAGATAGCTGATACCAATCTCTTGATGGTATATAACATCTGTCACAATTGTATTATTATGATCAGTACTATTTTACATTTCATGTTGTAGTGGAGGTTTATTAAAATAAAAAAAGGTTTTAAAAAATACAATATTGAGGTTAGTGGACACTTTATTCGGAAAATCTATATCTATTATCTATATACAACGTGTTAATGAAAAAGCGCAAAACCTCATACACCCCAACCGATTTATAACAAAATAATTAGATTGATTCAATAATTTAATTATTTACATAGTTAAAATTTAAAGTTATTCGGATTCTAAGTTTTCAGGCAAAAATGATTTGTTATCATTTCAGCAATGAATGAAAACGCTAGCGTGCTCATGGATACATTTTAAGAATCTTGTTTTGGTAGTTAGTAGGATGGGTGAGTGTGGTTCAGGAAATTTTACATTAACACGTTGTATACATAAAATAAAATTTTAAATTTGGCGTCAATTTACATTGGAGAAATTTGCAAAAAAAGTTATTGGGGACAGGGGGGGGGGGGGGGGGGTGATTTTAGAATACCTAATGGTATTCATTAAGACCATTTTTAGAATTTTGATTGCAACACTTAAAAATAACTAAACCGATTTGGATGGGGTTTTCAAATAAGCATAAGACATCATTCGGATTAACATATAGGCTTTGTTTCATTGCTATCGGTTCATTCAATCAAAATAAAGTCAGTAATAATAAAGCGCCTAGTAATAATAAACTTAATAATTATATCATTTCCTGTACAAGGCGTAACAAAACACCCTAGTAATATTTGAAGGGATGGTTTAGTTAGTTGGAACATCAAACTGAACAACATTAACTACTATGGGGACATCGCCGAAAAAAAAGAAAGCTGTCCTATACATTGACTCACCAACTACTGGACGTAGGGTACGCGCTCAAAAGTGTCCGAACCAAAAGAGCACCAAAACGTAAAAAGAGAACCAATTACGCGACAGTCTTCGTTTGATCGGCCGATTACGCACATGCGATGGGGGAGTGGAATGGAAAATAATTTCAGCATTTTCAATGTTTTCATTTGGTTAGTATTACTACACGTACTTAGGTTTGTGTAGTTTAGTCTCGAACACTTTTTTCGAGAATATTGTACTAGACCCGGCGTCCATAGTATTCTACGTCAATGGTGCTATAAATTTGATTCAAGTAGGTAAAGCAGTTTTGAATGAATCAGCGGATTTTATCATTTTTCAAAGTTGTTCAATTTGATGGTCTAAATATTGCTAGGGTCTTTTGTTACATGCTGTTGAAATATGTTGCTTGTAGGGTGGTGGATGTTTAAGAGATAAACATGCTATTTAGTTGATGGTCGTTTATTGAGTGTCCAAAAATCAATAATAACTTAAAAACTAGTTACACTAATGTCAGCATAACGTGACATTGCATTGCGCGTGCGACCTCATTAAACATTATACTTTTTAGTTTATTTCGCAACAGTACCTACTTACTACAACTCCCCGGAAAAACTGGGTCATTACACCCTCTTCCCTTAGGGTAAAAAAAAAAAAATTGGTTGCACACGTAATACAAGTCTTTTTTTTTTTACACTTAATTCTAATACATACTGTTAAAATAAAAGAATACATAGGAGAATGTCTTAATATTACTTTTCTGTAAACAATTTTGTATTATTTTTGTGGATCAAATACTCTTTATTATTTTTAATTATCTTTACATTGGGTGTCAAATCTTCTACTACTACATATGGTCCTTCGTACAAACGGTCGAGTTTGGTACCTGTGTAATTTTTTAACAAAATAAGATCTCCCCTATGATATACAATTGGATAAGAGTTCCTATCATATCTTAACTTTCTATTTTGCTTACATTCGATCAAATTTTTTTTTGCATCAGCTTGCGCTTGTTGTAATCTAAACTTAAGTTCTAGTGGATAATTACCAAAATTATACAAGGGATCAGTTTGAGTCTGTAAATTACTGGGTATATTACAAATTTTTCCAAACACAAGTTCGTATGGAGTGTATTTTGTCTCACAATGCACCGTTGTATTAAACGAAAAACACCAAAAGTTAATCCAATCACTCCAATCTGTTTTATTATTTTCGCACTGAATCCTGAGATAAGCTGCTAAATGTTTGTGTGTATTTTCAAGACCTCCTAGAGTTTCATGATGATATGCGGTTGAATGCATCTTTTTGATATTTAATAATCTGCATGTTTCAGTCATAATGGATGATAAAAATTCTGTCCCCCTATCAGTAATTATTTCCTTAGGAATACCGTATCGTAATAAAAAATTATAAGCAAAAGTTCTAGACACTGTTTCAGCATCCTTTTTCTGTAACGGATATGCTTCGACGAACTTTGTCAAGTCACATTGAATAGTTAAAATATACTTATTATTATAATTATCTACTTCTAAAGGGCCCATTAAATCTAAGCTGATCCTCTCTAAAGCTGAATTTGCTGTGGAGGTTATTACCATAGGTTCCTTAATTTTATGATTAGTAAATTTATGTAATTGACAACTCTTACATCGTTTCACAAAATTCGTGACGTCACTGGTTAAGCCTGGCCAGAAATAATACTTTTTAATGTTGCTGAGCATTCTATTTACCCCTGCATGTCCGCTAGTGGGCAACAAATGAAAATCGTTTAGGATAACAGTTTTCTCGTCTTTATCTATAATTCTTTGAACATCACGCGTGATAAGAAATCGTAGAGAGTTATGTTGCAACTTTTTCATTTCTCTTGTTAAACATTTTATATTGTTACCATTGCACCTGTTTTTAATGATTAGCAATTCTTTAATATTTAATTTAACGCATAATTGTTCTAAATCCCTCGCTAGCACCTGTGGGGTTGATAACGATCGGGAGTTTAGCAATATCGCTGAGTGCGATGGGACAAAGGTGCAGTAATGTTTATTAATAAATACATTATTTTCATTCATTAAACATTTTTTATTGTATTTTTCTGTAAAAATCAATTCAATAACATCGTCTGGTTTTTTGAGCACTTCCACAGCCAGAGGGTGATCAGACCTGTATGGTGTGGTCGTTTCAAGTGTATGTCTGTTATAGTCACTATCACTATCCTGTAAATTGCGTCTCTGCGCTCTAGTTAGCACGGAAACAGCTTTTTCTTGCATTTCCTTGAAATCTTTGCACGTCATCGGAAGACGACTTAATGCATCTGCAGCTGCATTATTTCGCCCCGGAACGTACTCTACCTCAAAATCATATTCTTCCAAATATAAACGAAACTTAGTTAAACGACTTGAAGGATCGCTTAAGCTGAATAAATAAATAAGTGGTTTGTGGTCTGTGTAGATTTTGAATTTTCTGCCATACAAATAAGGTTTAAAATGTCTTACCGCCCAAACAATGGCTAACAATTCTAATTCAATCACCGGATATCTTGATTCTGCTGGTTTCAAGTTACGGCTCGCGTAAGCTACTACTTTTCCGTTTCCATTCGATAATATTGCACCTAAACCTACTTTTGATGCGTCTGTTTGTAATTTAAAAATGTTTGAATCGGAAAAGTCTGGATATTCTAAAACTGGAGGATTAATAAGAGTCTGTTTAAGTTTTTGGAATGCATTTTCACAGTCTGTTGTCCATTCAAATTTAATTCCTTTTCTACACAACACATTTAGTGGGTAAACGATATCCGCAAAGCGTGGAATAAACCTTCTATAATAATTTGCAAATGCAACGAAACGTTTTATTTCATCGGCATTTGTTGGTGTAGGGTAATTCTGTACTATCTGTATTTTTCCTTCATCTACGTAAATTCCTGCTGATGTTATTTTATGGCCTAGGTAAACAATCTCTTTTCTCAAAAATTCACACTTCATTGGATTTAACTTTAGGTTAACCTCTCTTAGTCTGTTTAAAATTTTCATGAGGTTTCTATTGTGGTTTTCCATAGATTTTCCTATGACAACACAATCATCTAAGTAAATAAAACAGGACTGATAGTTCAAACCTGCCATAGCAATAGTCATGAGTCTCGAAAAAACACTGGGGCTCGTTTTGAGTCCCATTGGGCATCTCTTCATTTGATATTGTTTTCCCGCCGAAAACGCAGTACATTTTCGTGAATTTTGATCTAAAGAAAGTTGATACATCTTATCTAAACTGAATGAAGTATATTTTCGCGAGTTTTCATTTAAACTTAACTGGTAGTATGATTGAGATAAATCTAATTTTGAAAAATACATGCTTCCTGATAATGAATCTAAAATTTCTGTTATATTAGGTAAAGGAAATTTGTCGTCTTGTATTTTATTATTTAACTGTCTATAATCAATAACAAGTCTCCATTTTTTCTCGTTTGATTTATCAGCTTTCTTTGGTACTAATAAAACAGGACTGGACCACTCAGAGACTGCTTCTTCTATAATGTCGTTATTTAACATTTCTTGAATTTGTTTATTTATCTCTGGTTTCATAGAATGTGGTACCCTGTATGGTTTGACATAAACTGGTGTTATGTTGTCTTTTAATGTTATATTATGTTCCATTAGGTTAGTAACCGATAATTTGTCTCCCGGTAAATGGAAAACATCTGCGTATTTTGCACAAATATTTTCAATACCTATCTTCTCTTCTGTGTTTAAATAACTTAAATCAAGCAAATCGAACAAAGTCTTCACTCGCTCTGCTGTGTTTTGTCTCTCATTAAATTCACATACATCAAAATTATTTATGGAATAGACTTCTAAGTTTGAAAAATTCACATTAACTTCGTTATCTGTCGTATTAAGAATTCTCAAGGGAATGCGTCCCTTTTCAGGCCTGGAAATCATTCCGGCAACAAAAACACCTTCTTCTACTTCTTTAGCTAAAATGACTGTGTCGTCACAATAACAACAAGGAATATACTTTATTGTTTCACAACGTGGCGGAATCATGTGTTGAAACCCGTCATTGTAATTAATACTTATGAATATAGTTCGGTTATCTTTTGATAACTGCAAACTCTTATTTTTATAATCAATGACAGCATTATATTGCTTAAAAAAATTTTCTCCTAAAATACCATCTGCTGCGCAGGAAAGATTCTTGAAAACGTAAAATTTTTGATTAAAAATGAGGTCATTATATTCTAAGTCTAAGTAAACAAAACCTTCCGAAACTAACTTCCCGCTTACGCCCTTAATAGTTATACTATCGCAATGTAGTTTGTTCATATACTTGCTATTAATAAGCCACTCGTATTTCAAGACGCATAGACTCGCGCCACTGTCTACTAATACATTTACTTTACTACCTATACCTACTGACATTGTCACTACGCTATTTACATTATAATTGAAAATAAAATGTTCATTCACTGTTGGAACGAAAAAACTCATTTCGATCATTTATGTTTTCTGGTTTAGAGTCATATTGTGTATATTGGACTCTCGGTGGACCACGAGGCGCTGAGTGCGCATTTTCGCTTGCATGACCGCGCGGTGGCCCATTGTTATAGTATACCCTCGGTTTCGGGTTTCCTTGCCAATTAGTGTAATTACGATAATAGTTATTACCATTATTTTTATTGTAATTTTGTCTATTTGGATAACCTTGGTTTACAGGTTTCCTGTAAAATTTTCTATTTGAATTCGTATACTGCTGTGTGTTTGGATACGATTGTCTTAATTTCATGACGTGATCCTCATTCGGAGTCAACGTCTGCTCATCCATTGCGGTTTGGATAGCTTCTGGCAGTGAATCAAATTGACGAGCTGCTATGATGGTACTAAGGCGTTTGTCAGACAGACCGTCTGCGAATCGCTTAATCGCTACCTTTTCATTCAATGGTTTTAACACTTTATACGTTTCCTCATTTCCGTCTGCCTGTGATATTGACAAATTGACAAATATCTGTTCTAGTTCATTTCCGTAATTATGAATAGACCTGTTTCCCTGTTTACTACATTGAAGTTGAGACAAAAGTGCGATAGGTGATTTTTTCTGAATTAAATACCTACGCATGTCTAAAATCATACTGTTTACATCCGCATAGCTACTTTTCAAGCGTAATTTTGCGCTTGCCGATAACCTTGTTTTTAGAACGTACTCGATTAATTGTTTTTTCGAGTCTTCTTTAATCATGCTGCTATATAACTGAATTCCATCAATCAACTGTAAGGTGACTTGTTCAGAGCCTGTCATGATAGGCAACAAACTAATTGCAGTTTTCAAATCAAAAGAATCGTGTGCCATGTTTGATTCTTTTCCCGTGACTAAAGTCAAGATTTTGCTAAATAAAGTGTTAATTTCGTTAACTGTGTAATTAATGTCTATAAGGGTGTCGGAGCTTATCTCAGCATTTTCTATCTTTGAATGAATATCGGACAAAATACACTGCACACTATTGTACAAAACTTGAGCCTCCTTTAACTTTTCTTGTGCTTTTTCTGAGGTTTCCCTACGAACTGGTCCTATTTTAATCAAATAAGTCTTAATGTCATGTAAACTTTTTAGTACAGAGGCTAAATTACTTGCAGACATCACAATATAATAATAATAATAATAATAAAAAAAAATAAGCAAATTAGTATTTTAACGTAAATATTAAAATGTAACTGCTACGACTTACATATATTAATTAATCGACGATGACGACGTGGAGTCACGTTGCATGTTGTCGCGTCACGTGTCTGGTACGGGCAGCTGGTGGCTGATCCTGCTGCTGTTACTGCGATGCTGGGTGGGCCGGGCTACTCCCTGGACTCCGATGCTCACGTTGGATGGCTGCTGCTTCTGACTTCTTAATTTTGCGATTCTGGGCGTTGGGTGGCGTTAATAACGATTGCGTTGAGTTCTCTTCTTAAGGTTTTTACGGCGTTGCTTCGGCATTTCTTTATAATGTAATATAGTGCGGCGGCTGAAGTTAGGGCGACGAGCGTTATGAGTAATATTTCTGAAGCGTTGATAGAAGAGTTACGTTGTTGAGCTACGTCGGCGTTTGCTATTCCATTGGCGTTCTGTGCGATGACGACTTCTTCTTTCGAATAGGATTTTCCCATGGTGTAGAATTAATTTTTTTTTTCTTCTTTAATACATTTTCTTCCTAGGTTGTCTTGCTATTTTTTTTTTTCTATCTTCATTTTATTCTTTCTTCAAGATCCTCTGGTACGGCAGGCAAGGTCGCCATGAAATATGTTGCTTGTAGGGTGGTGGATGTTTAAGAGATAAACATGCTATTTAGTTGATGGTCGTTTATTGAGTGTCCAAAAATCAATAATAACTTAAAAACTAGTTACACTAATGTCAGCATAACGTGACATTGCATTGCGCGTGCGACCTCATTAAACATTATACTTTTTAGTTTATTTCGCAACAGTACCTACTTACTACACTGTATTCCGCCAAACTTCCGGATTTTGCAATGCCCTTGTTCAATTTTAGTACCACCTCTTCTTAATATACCTACCTACCTTAAGATAATGTTAGGTACCTGCCTAATTAGTGATTCGAAAAGGGAATGTTATTCCTAAAAAAATACTTAATCAACTTCACAACAAAAGTTGGTAAATAATAAAAGAACTTTTTAGTAAAACCGTTTACCTAAGGTACAGTTTAATCTTATCGCATCGCTATTGAAAACATTAAACAACCTGCACCTTGTTTAAATAATGTGTTTTTTAATGTGTATTGAATCATCGTAGAAATAGTGGAATATACAGATCATTATTATTTCTTTGACAAAATAGTTTACTTGTAATTTCTATTAGAGTTACGACGATTAGTATGGGACGTATTATATCACATCGACGACGTGGCGAACGATGTCCTATAATATAATAATACTAATCATGGAGTCACGTTGCAGGGTTTGCCCCGAACACTTGTCTTTCGCGTGGTGTTCGCGCGGTTCGCGTTTCAGCCTACCACGAGGCTCTGCAATCCTTCTCAGTTGTGTTCTTACTCAAAAACAATCCTCGAGATTGGATAGATACTCCCTCAAACTACTTGAAACTGGCGGAAATGCGGTGCTAACGCACAAGCAAAAAGTCCACATTATTAAAAAAAAAAAATTATCGTGCTTTTTGCATGGACAAACCGTCGATCGCCGTCGATCAATGTGTCGTTACCCTTTTTTGTACTCGAACGATTTGTATTCTATGATTTAGCTACGATACACAAATCGACAGAGCACATGCGCTGAATTTGAGAAATCGTCGTCCTCGACATCTACTTTTGAAACCCAAAAATGAAACCGAACATAGCTGTTTTTCTCACGCCTGCCTGGCCTGTCTCTCAATAAGACAGGTAGAGGCAACAGAAACATTTAATATAAGTCAACTTAAAACTATCGCTTTGTAAAAAAATCGGGTAGGTATATCACAGGGACGTATGGAGTACCTACGTGAAACGTCTTGTACTAATGGTTTCTCTATCGGGGCTCTATCGTAAAAACGATAATACAAACAAGCGTCCAACATGGTGCGATTATAGTGCATAAGGCAAAACAACAAATATAATAAAAACCGGTCAAGTGTGTGTCGGGCTCGCGTTAAGGGTCCCGAAGAAAAAAAAATTTTTGGCATTATACAATGGTTGCACGGAACTTTCCGTGAGCGAGTCCGACTTGCACTTGACCGGTTTATTATAGTGCGAGGAGTCTACAAACAATTTTTGAACCTCACTTTTGAACCACAATGTAGATACTATTAGATACTCAGAAAGTACCTATACTTACCTACATTCTTTTATCAGTAGTATATAACATACACTCGCATAAGATAAGCGAGATAAATCTGTGAAAATATTGAAGTGCTGATGAATGATACTGTCAAAATATATTTCAAATAATCCAAAATTCAATTACCTATCAACTTATACCTTCGATCTAGTCTTTTTTTTCACGTGCAACAGCAACGTGCCCAATGTGAGATAAAAGATTACGAAGAGCCTGAGGTGTACCTATACTTACCGACATTGTTTTATTAGTAGTATATAACATACAATCGCATAAGATAAACGAGATAAATCTGAGAAAATATTGAAGTGCTGATGAATGATACTGTCAAAATATTTTTTTAAATAATCCAAATTAATACATGCGTATATTATTTAAACAATACAAACTGTGAAACAGAGAAAAGAAAGAACGTAAACTAATATAATAGACAGAAAATTTCTAACTAATATAATAAAGGCAACGTAAGTTAAAAAGGAAAAAAGAAAGAAAATAAATATGAACCTATGCTATTATAGGAGCCAGCCACGGTTGGTTTCTAGTATAAACGAGCCCATAATACTGGCAGCGTTGCCGCATTGCATTGCCAATGCTACGCGTTGAACCAGAAAGGAACCGGAGTGGGAGTCGCAGCCCCTGTCCCGTAGCCGTCGGCCCAATTCCTTGACAAAGTCCTTTGTCTTTCTGCACCCTAGGGACTGGCTGTCTCTAGCGGTGTTCTGTGTGTTCCGCAGCTGACCCGGCTACCTGCGTGGTGCTGGGAAGGTGTGTTGGTGCAAAGATGCTTACGAAGGTAGCATACCATGGGACGCAACTGCCTTGTGCCATGGGATAAGGGTGAGGCCATCTGGTTTTCTGCCATCGGTGCGAGACAGTCCAGAGGGCTAGAGGACATTCAGGATGTTAGCTGAAATGATCGCCTGACGGATCAGGTCATCAGTTTAAAAATGACCCACGGATTTCCGGCAGCCCGGGGCATGGTGGCCGTTGACTTGACCAGGGAGAGGACGCCAGGCTAGGTTCAGGCCAGGATTAAGGTCCTCGAAACGGGAAAAGCAAGATGACGCTGTCCGGCTGCACATGAAGAATTCGCATTTTTTGGTATTCACCTGCAGACTTACGTCTTTAAGGCGGTGGAAAAGTTCTTCAACGTCGCTGAGGCCGCTGTCAGCGCTGCCGGCAGTGGTTCCATAACAAATATTGAGTGGAGAGTTAAGGGTGTATATGATTTATTGTTCGGACGGAGAGGTTGAAAGTGAGCGGGCCAAGTGGGTCGCCTTACTAAGCGCATACTGTCATGTAACTCTATCCAATATAATGTTACCTAACAACTTACTTTCGTTCGATTGGATGGAGAAACGTCCACGATGTCCTCGATGTCCATGTTGAGGCTACATCAACAAAGGGCAGGCACAGATCGCCGCCATTGATAGATAGGATGCAAGTGATGGGATTTGCTGCCCCGTGTGATGTAGCCAAAAAAGCTGCCAAGCCGAGGTCCTCCGAGGCACACGACCGTCGTGTCAGATCTGGAGAGACGCCTGTTGTCACTGTTTACTAAAGATAGTCAATTGTTTTGAAACCCACAACCAATTTTGACGCTTTCTCCTCTCGGGAGGTGAACGACAGTAAGGAGTGGTGTATTCCTCTCTCACTTGCGTACAGTCAAGGCATACTACAATTCTGTGTATACAGGGTGTAAGGAAAAGTATCATTAACCTTTAAACGCAAAAACAAAAACTGCTGTTCCGTACTAAACTGCAAAGCCTACTCGACTAAAATGTATTACACAGCAGATTTTTGTTTTGTTCTGACAGGTTTGCTCCCATAGTAAAAGTTTCTCAGTTTGATGGGTAGAGTATGTTAAATCCTAAAATCCTTAAACCATGTATACCTCTTTTTGTTAGTGTGAGCTCGCTTGTATGAAGTATCCATGGTGTGCTTTTTATATTATGTGAAAATATTATTTTTTGACAGCGTGTTATTTCGGCATTTAGTTTTTCTCGACAATTAAATAAATTTGACTTGTAAATTTTCGCCTTTCATTGATATTAAGACTTTTTGTGTTATTTTAATGAGGCAAACCATGTTATCGGCAAGATCATTGTCGTGATTGTGTAAGGAAACGTTTGTCAGTATATCTCTTTATCGTGTAGTGTGTGACTGTATTTCGTGAAGGCAACCCATGCTTTAAAAGTAGGTACTACGTACTTACTTATTTCTTTAAAATACTATAAAAACCAATCAATGTCAAACACGCGATCAGAAATATTAGGTTAATAAGAGTGCTATCGCGACCTTCAATTTTTTAACAAAGATTGAATTAAGTTTATCTTTCTGCTCCTCTTTTAAAAGATTTTTAGTGTTCCGTACCAAAATTGACAAAATGAAATACTTATGGAATCAATCGGTGTCCGTCCGTCCGTCTATCACAGGTATTTTTCTCAAGGACCGTAAGACATAGGAAGCTGAAACTTGGAATTTTATTACATTAGAAGAAATTAAAATAAATTAGTATTTCCCACATTTCCGACTCAGTAAGGTCAACACATACGCTATTATAATAAGATACCAGAGATGATTATATGAATGACCAAAATGTTCGCTTTTGACAATTTTACACTATGTAATTCAACATTGTATTTGTAAGTGTACTTTGTATTTTTTTACTGTTTGTGTTGTAGAGTTTCTGGCCGCATCTTCTCTACAACGGAACACCTTCCGACGAGGTAGTAGAGTCAAAAATGACGTCAGAAAGATATCCATGTAATATTATTTTGAATAAAACATTTTGTTTTGGTTTAATTTGATTTGGCACAGATCAATTGAAAGCTTATGAAATGAAAATGTGAGTCGAAAAATATTATTTTCAAATTTTTCATTAGAATTTTGTGCAACAAATTCAATAAACTCAGAAAAACTGCTGCCGAACCTATAAAAATGTAGCGAGGTCAATTAAAAAATATATTTAGATCGCGTAAAATTTATCAGCTTGGCACTAACTTGGATAGTTTATTTCTATATAAAAAAATGTAGGGCCTTGTTCAACACTACTGGATAAGTTCTTGTTAGCTTATATGACAGATACATTGACATATCTTTTATACGGAATATGTCAAACGATCTGTCAAATAGGTAAGCTAACTATGACTTATTGAGAAGTGGTGAAACAGGGCCTTAGTCTTTACTCTTTTCGACATAAAAACGAAGAATAAAACATTTGCCGTATATGATTTCAAAATAATCACCTTAGCTCCTGATACCACATATATTCGGGTCGGTCAGAAAAATTGTACGTGTCGCAGCACAGTATTTTATCGGACCCCAAAATCGGATGTGGCCCAACATTTGCCGAAAATAGATAGTTTATAACATTTTGAATACAAGAGTAAAACTCCTGATTGTCTATGATTTATAGTTTCAGAGAAAAAAAAATCTGAAAATCGCCTATTTTCTATCCCGGTTATCAGAAAAAAAATCCTGTTAAATATCTGAACCTGTTACTGCTTCTTTGCATAAACATGCCGAAAGATTTTTAATTTACGCGTCTTTTAAGAATAGTTTGAGACTTGTACACTGTACAGGTCTTAGAAATTTAAATATTAACTATTTAAGTTTATTCAATTTTTTTTTTCTCTGTAGTTCCGCTGTATTGGGTTCCGATTTTTGAGGCAAATCGTAGGCCGCAGTTACCACTAACTGTAAAAAAAAAAAAATGCCCAATTTTGTTCAATCTTTGAGATATGATTTTTTAAAGTTTTAGCTAGGTTTGACACTTTTATTCCTCAGAAAATATCCAGATTTCATGAATATTTCTTAAAGGACAATAGTTCCCTACTTCCCCCCCCCCCCCCCCCCAACCCCTTTATTAAATTCGGACATCCAAGACAACGGCATGAAATCCGGATGTTTTCAGAGGAATAAAAAGTGTCAATCCTAGTTAAAGCTTTAAAAATCTCAGAGATTCCACGGAATTGGTCAATAGTTTTTTTTTACAGTTAGTGGAGACTGCGGCCTAAGATTTGGATTGGAAAAAAATCGGAACCCAATACGGCGGAACTTCAGAGAAAAAAAATAAAGTAGAAAAAACTTAAATAGTTAATATTTAAATTTCTAAGACCTAGTAAATAATAAATTATAGTAAATATATAGTAAATTATAAAAATAAAAATAGTAAATTAAAAGTCTTTCGGCATGTTTATGCAAAGAAGCAGTAACAGGTTCAGATACTTTACAGGATTTTTTTTCTGATAACCGGGATAGATACTAGGCGATTATCAGGATTTTTTTCTCTAAAACTATAAATTGTAGACAATTGGGAGTTTTACTCTTGTATTCAAAGTGTTATAAACTATCTATTTTCGGCAAAAACTGGGCCACGTCCGATTTTGGGCTCCGATAAAACACTGTGCGCCGTAGGAAGTGAAAATTGAGACATCCTTATATTACATCAAGACATTATTTATAATGGCCCGTTTCAAACACGATTAACCTATAAAACCAGCAAGCTACACATAGATCATAAAACTAGAGTTCAACAGAGTATATTGACCCAATTTAAAGAAAATTGGATATTAAAATATTTTAAAGGAAAACATGAAAATTATAATAAACATAACATTTTCCACACCTCAAAATGGAACAAAAAATGAACCTTTTTTGCGTTAGCGATAGATTGCGTTGCATATTTTAACGGGTTTATTTATTATATTTAACAGTTGGCATTTTTATGATCGTAACATTTTTACTACAAATCCGCTGATCTTCCATGATTCTAGAGAAAATAATCAAACAAGGAAACATTTAATAAACTATTGCGAAACATTGTAAATAAAGAGTTTACTATGACCTTAGTAATCCGGTAGTGGTATTTTCATTGAAAACTTTGTACAATCGTCTCTACTTTTCCTTATTAGAATCCATCTGTCGCTCAGACGGTTTAGTTCATGGCTCCAGTCTTATTTAAATAGTTCATCCTAGAGGTACGGTACAGAAAATAGTAAAAACATTCAGTTGTGTTAGTTACAGAGAAGACAATACATTTATATTTAAAACAAATCGAGAAAAAAAATTGAAGTGGATTTCATCGCCATTTGATTAAAAGTTTAAATAAGCATTTTTGATTTAAGTTAAATTAAAATATATTATATTTAATAATTATCTAAATGAAACTATTTATTCAGATTCAGGTTCAGATTGATTTATTTGTCAAGATGTAGAGCATTCCAGTGGATATCGATAATATTTTAAAGTTTATAAGTAAATTTTTCCTATAAAGGCGTGCAATTTGTATAATAAATACAACATTTACATAACATTATTATAGATTATTAACTGAAATTGTGAAGCAAAATGTTTACGAATTTAATAAGTACCTATTACGATTTGTGCATAAAGTGATTGAAATAATAAATGATGTCCAATTACCTGGTCATTATAATGGGTATTTCTCCAAATTTTGCCGTAACCAGCCTATTGTTTTTATTTTCTCTGTGATACATTTTTACAAATTGCATACCACTTTAAAAATTGAAATTTTAAAAGTAGTTTTTATTAATTTATGACGATTTTTCAATGACTTCATCGTCATAGGTTATGTTTTCGGCATTCCAACAAAAGCAAGTGTTGTTGACTTTGGATTTGTTTCACTTTGATTGCACCTGTGTAAATGAATTACAATTATAAACTATGAAAATACATGAAATATTCAAAATACAACGTGTTAACAAACGAATGCGAAACACTGAGAGAAAAGACCAGCACCAAATAATTATGTTAAAGATATACATTTTTCTTTCTGATTTTTACCACAATCGATATTTCCAAAAATATTAGCTGGAGGCATTTAGGATACATAACGGAAATATTTTTTAGAATGTTTGTTTGTTTGTTTGTGCACGTATGACTTAAAAATTACTAAGCTGTTTTGGATAGGGTTTTCAAAAAACGTAGAGTTTAGTTTGGATTAATATTTAGGCTTTATTTCATTGTAAACGGTTCGGTATAAATAGTGAATATGGAGCAAATATTTTAGAAGGTGAAATTAATAATATTTTTTTAATTAACGTTAAATTTCTGTTGTTTTAGAGTCTACTTTAAAATGTTAACAGGATGGAGACTTGCCCTGTCAAAATGTAAGTATTTATCTCGTATTAACTCAGATTAATTATCAATATCGATATAAACTAACCAAACAAACAATCATTTGTTACTTGTCTACTCTTTCTGTGTCTAAAATAAAATATTGGTCAAATGCAGAAATAAATAGTGAATCAATAATTCGATGATAATCATTGACATTCTTTGACATTGACAAGCTACGCAAAACCAATATAAGCTGGCCGCGCGACGTTATACATTACTCTACCTACGCGCGGTTAGCTTATTTTGGTTTTGCGTAGCTTGATGTGTCGTCGTGTGTACATAAATAAAACTGAATGAACTATTTTCACGATAAAATGTGGTTACACATGTCAATACATCAAATACTTAGTTAATTCAATAGGGTACTTTTTAATATGCTGATACTTTTTTAAGGGACGATCAGACCATCAAACTAAAACTTTCTCTATGGAACCAACATAGAAATCGCGAATAAAAATCTGCTGTTCCATAAAAAACTGCAAAGTAAACCTACTCGAGCCATATGTATGGGACAGCAGATTTTTTTGCGATTTCGATGTTGGTCCCACAAAGAAAGTGGTTCAGTTTGACGGTCTGATCATCCCCTTATATAAGTGTCAGTACATTAAGAAAGATCCTATATATTGTATTTAATTTCCCACTAAATCTAAAGAACTTTAATTTAGTTTCTGGTACAGAGAATTTCTTTGGCCATCCAGAGGGGCAATGCGGCCAGTATCTTTGGGACCTTTGAGCCAGGGTTGCGAAGGGCAGTGCCTTTAGTTTAGTTAGTGATAGTCTGACGAAGCTTGCATGCGGATTTTATCGTGTGTCCTGCCATTGACGAAGCTTGTAGCGGATATAGATGTATGTGATTAAGATTTGACGAAGCCTGCGTTGCGGATTAGATTATTTTTGTTATATTGTTTTGAATTTGAATACAGAAATTGGTATAGCAAAAAAAAAAAATGGTGTTTCTTATTTCATTAAATCAATTATAAAACGTAGTTGAGTTAGGTTGGGAAAAAGAAATAAATGCAGAGAGTTAACCCAGTTTTAATCGACATTATCCTGGTATGATTATCATGAAAAAATAATGGTACGAGATCCGTCCGTAAAATTATGCACCTATTTGTTTGGTGAACGATATGTGATTTAAGTGAATGTTTATACAGAGGTTCATACAACGCCGCTGGGTTGCCTAGCAAAATCTTGCCGCAAGTGCCTTTACCATGATGATTTATGATACATTTTTTTCCACCGATCTGTTTGGGAAGTAAATGAGGTGCCATCTGAAGGAGACCAATATAAAGAACTGGAAAAACTAGGGTTGCCACCTCTCAGTCTGCCACAACTTCGCAACTCTAAGGGTTAATAATGACTTATTTGAACTTGGCAACCCTAGAGTTGCGGCAGACTGAGAGGTGGCAACCCTAGTTTTACCAGTTCTTATATCGGTCTCCTTCAAATGACACCTCGATTACTTCCCAAACAGATAGGTGGAAAAAATGTACCATATATCATCATGGTAAAGGTACTTGCAGCAAGATTTTGCTAGGCAACCCGGCGGCGTTGTATGAACCCCTGTCAAACTTTCACTTAAATCACATTTTGTACACCAAACAAATAGGTGCATAATTTTGCGGTTGGATCTTGGTATTAAAAAATCGTATCCAGAAATTGTATAATAATATATTCATAATGTTGTCCACAGTATTCATAATACCACAGCGATATGTGATGGCAATTATGGCTTTACTGGCCGTAGCCAACGCTTACACAATGCGAGTATGTCTAAACCTGGCCATCACACAAATGGTCAAGAAGACGGTGTCTGTGGAAGGTGACCCACATTTCGATCCAGATGCCTGTCCAGACCAGTCAATTAGTAGTAGTAACGCTACGTTCGGAATGAGCTTCTATGTCAAAAGTGAGGTAAGAACTAGATCCTTACCTAATTTAGCATTCTTATACATACTCTAACCAACACCTCGTACAAAGAAAACATGGTAAAAAATGTTACACCAAAAATAAACTAACAATAAGCAAAATGTCTATTAATAAACCCGGAATAACTTAAACCTAGTATAACGCCGGCGTCACTGTTCTGTATCATAGACAAATTTCTGTTTTTTTGTTCAGTTTATCTATGAACCGCGACGTTGCCACCAACGTAGTTACGAGTTTATAAGTAAGAAATTACTGATCTCCTTATCCTTAGCTTATTCTAATCATAACTATTCCTAATATAGAGTAAGTTTTTATTTGTACCAGTGTAAGAATGGATCTGAAAATTGTTGTTCAGTTGTTGGAAAAAAAAAAATCTAAGTTTTACTTCTCGCTAAAGATAAACAAACTGCACATAATAATAAGTAGTGTGCTATGCCAAGTTTATATTGAAAGTAATCATCCTAAATACCTCATTATTCAACGTTTTAATGAATTAACGCAAAACTAGAAAGTAGTTTGTTCAGAATCGAGAGCAGAATCGAATTATCAAATACACTGGTTTTTTTTTTTCAAAATATTAAATAATTTGTTTGTAAAATTTAAAATTTACTGAATTCGATCTCAACCCACCACTCGGATACTCTCACCCTACCAAAACAAGATTCTTAAAATGTATCCATGAGCACGTTAGCGCTTTCATTCATTGCTGAAATGATAATAAATAATTTTTGCCTGAAAACTTAAAATGCGAATAACTTTAAATGTTAACTATCAAAATAATGAAATTATTGTTTCAATCTAATTATTTTGTTATAAATCAGGTGGGGTGTATGAGGTTTTGCGCTTATTCATTAACACGTTGTATACTAGTTATAACATAATTATTCCTGAATAGCGGCGACTGCGACTTCGTACGAGCAGACCACTGACTTTAAATACAAATCATACTTTCCTGAAAACCACATGTTTATTTGTTGAAAGTAAAAAAAATTGAATTCCCCTCTCTTCTTTAATTCATAGACGCCATGTTAAAATAATATACCCTATGTCACTCTCACGATTTTATGAATCCAATGACACCTCATACGTTAAAATCCACCAAGCCGTTAAGGCTGTAGGGCGTGACAAAGAAATAGACAAACATAAATATAAATGTTCGAAAAACATAACCCTGCTTCTGGTGCAGTCGGGTAAAATGAATAAAATTCTTAACCTGACAATACGTTAATTTATTTCATAAAAATAATTAAACATGTTTTTTCCCGTATCAGTCACAGTAAATAAATAGCTCATTCATTTACTGATCTTTTTCAAGAGGCTATATTAATAACAAGGATTTAGATAGTAAACATTATCTCGAGGTGATTACGAGATCTACTAACATTTGTGTTGGCAGCTGTTGCGAAATATTGAAAAACATTTTAAGGTTGTCCGTGGGGTAAAATTTTCAACCATTAAAAAAATTGGTTTATTATTATAAGGTCCTATAAGCCGGAACAAGGTCCTATAAGCGTGGGGATAGTCTCATTCGATACAGCGCAAAAAATTACATAAAAATGATACTTCACTCGCCTAGTTTGTAAAATGTTAAATTTCCAAAATGCCCTCTGGAAGGGGGTCGGTCCCCTAAATTTTGGGTGGACTCTGCAGATCCTCATTTCTAAGGCCAAGATAAAGATAAAAAACAAAGTTTCATTTATGTACAAATTTTTCCTCCAGAATGTAAAATTTTTCCTGTATTAATAACTATTTTATTATTATGACAACATAATTATGTTTTCATAATAATTATGTATGTACCTAAGAGGAAGGATTTCTCTTTAAGACTAGAGTGAGCCATACCAATTGTAAAGTGTCCACTTTTTTTGACGTTTAGGTTTGAGTGTGTGGTGTCAAGTAGTATGGACAAAAGGCACCGAGTGACATATATTACGGTCACTTTTCACACACACTAGCTTAAAAAAAAGTGGACAGGCGCATAAGCAAATATCTATAGTTCCATCTCCTTCTACTATTAAAGGTATGTCATAAGACAAATGAGACCAACTACAATCGTAAATTTATGCGGACTCTATGGAGATCCTTCCTCTTAGGTATGTACGCAACTTGCCCATGAATTTTTAGTTTCTATTATTACAACTGGTGACTTTCCATCTTAAAAATGTCTAAGCCGCAAGGCAAGGCATTTAGTACTTAAGGCGTATCCCCCACTGAACGACCTTGACCCTTTCAGAAACGCTTCACCTCTACTAAACTACGTAAATTTTAGTAGGTATACCTATTTTTGACTAGTTTGTCTAATCCAATGAATCCAAATTCGAAAAGTGACACCAAATTTAAAAATTATCAAATTATCCCATTAAAAAATGGTCTTAATTTTTTTTTAAATGCTTTTTTCACATTACAGTATTGTCTACACAATGGTATGTGTCGCAAGTCAAAGTAACTTCAGCTTATAATGTAGATGCACGTTATACATACTTTCAGAGAGATTTAAGTTTTCCTTTCAACACATGTTTCCTATGTATTTTATAGAAAAATAAGAAAAATGAACTATGACTAATAAAGCCGAGATATTGTAGTTCATTGCTATACTTTAAATTAACTGGTGTGCCTTTAAAATAAAGAGAAGATAGCTTCTAAAAACCAGCAAAATGTTGCCCGGCCCAGCGTTTACCTAATGGGAGCGTCTTAAGTATTATTAGGTATTATATACGTGCATGTAATTTGAAGTACTTATGTCTCACAAATCAATATAATTTTCGTTATCTTTAGCAAAGTATCTAGTAGTTACTACACATCAAATTATTATTATCTTCATAGTAATTTTTAGTTACACGTGTTATTGTATTCAAGCCTATAGATTGTAAATATGTTTACAGTAATTAGTAGATTTTGAAACAAGATCACAGAATAGGTAATAGTACATAATTCTACATACAGATCTGCCACTCCCCACCCCCCTCTGACTTCAGATCCCCCACCCCACACTTTCTGGGAAACTTGAGGGAAGCCGAGCAAGGAATGCTGTCAGGCGCGCGCACCCGTAGTATTTGACTACATAAAATTGAGTCTTTTCAGTGCATAAAAAACGTTGAAATTCACATTTTCAGTAATTCTTTAGCTTAAATACTATTTTTAATAACAGAACGAACAATAAAAATTAGTAAAATGTATATGATGTTCATACGATGCGTGGTAAGTCAACCCTACACATATTTCAAAGACAATTTGCACCAAGTGCGCATGTGCGAGCGCCATCATGTCTAATCCAAAACGTTGTTTGAAGTGCCGGATCTGTGCCAAGGGATGAAAGTCGCCCATTTCACACGCCATAGTTCGAGTGTGAAAACGGTGACTTTCACCCGAGTTAAACACTCTGCTTTTCATTACGACTACGAGGAAAGTAAACTAAAGCCAGATATATACAAAATATATTTCAGAATCGCTCCATGAAATAATATTAGACTAGTTACGTTTCAAAACATAACTTGTTCGAGCATCACACGAAAACGATTTTGACCTTTGAAACTTTTTAATCTGGGATACCTATCCCAGATTAAAAAGTTTCAAATCATCATTCGTATCTGGCTACGATCCCGTGTGGACGAAGTCGCGGGTAAACTCTAGTACCTATTAAATATAGTTATTTTGGCAATGAAACGAACAGAATACAAATACATTACAATGAAGCATCAAATGGTTTTTGTGTAACGAAGAAGATCGTACAAGAACAATAAAAATAAAATAAATCCAAATTACAAAAACAGCAAACATGGCTGTTAAAATAGCAAATTACACAACAACATAATGAACAATGTTTCAGTATTGTTTTTTTTATGAACCTCGCGTACAAAATGCTTATGAGTTAAACGTTTTAAAGTGGTCATACTTCATTCGAGTTTATTGTGAAAAGTCATTGGCCCATGATTCTGACTTACCTTGTATTTCACGTGACAAGGAACGTAACGAATTTCGAACCTTTTATATGTAAGGAAAAGTATCATTAACCTTTAAAACACATAGTCTACCCAGCCTACCTGCAAAAAAATATCAGCTGTTCCATACTAAACTAATTTCAGTTCCCTACTAAAGTGATTTTCTTTTTGCTCTGATCGGTTTGCTCACATAGTAAAAGTTGTTCAGTTTGATGGGTGGAGTATGTGGTTTAAAGGTTAATAAAACTTTTCCTTACAACCTGTATACATATTTAAACTAGCTTTTGTCCGCGTCTTCGTTCACGTGAAATTAGAATGTAGAAAAATCCTTTCTTAGTACAGCCATACATCTTCCGTAGAATATATATATATTCAAGATAAGCGCAAAACCTCACACACCCCAACTGATTTATAACAAAATAATAAGATTGATACAGTAATCTCATTATTTTGATAGTTGAAATTTAAAGTTATTCGCATTTTAAGTTTTCAGGCAAAAATGATTTGTTATCATTTCAGCAATAAATGAAAGCACTAACGTGCTCATGGATACATTTTGAGTATCTTGTTTTGGTAGTAAGTAGGGCGAGCGTGCCCGTGTGGTGGGTTTGGATCGAGTTCAGTAAATTTTTAAATTTTACAAACAAATTATTTTATATTTTGAAAAAAGCTATCTATGTTGAAACCATTTTAATTCTATTTTGCTCTCGATTCTAAACAAACTACTTTCTAGTTTGGCGTTTATTCATTAACACGTTGTATATTTGGGTTATTCTTGGCTAAAGTAAAGAAGCAGTGGGGCAAATTCTATCACGCAAGCTCAGGAGACCGATTATGACATACTTACCAGAATTCATACATATTTTGCAAACGCCCTCTAGTTGAATTGTGGTACTTTAAATGTGGCTAGTTAATTTGTGTGACAATGTCGAAGATATAATAAATAGAAAAAACATATTCCAATTAGTCGCATATTACCTTACTTGCAATCTTCATTTTATATTTCAGAACGTACAATTCGAATGGAGTGAAGCGACCCAAGGCCTGCTACTCAGTTCTTTCTACTACGGTTACGTGTTGACCCATGTCCCTGGAGGAATGCTGGCAGAACGCTATGGGGGCAAATGGGTCTTAGGTCTGGGTCTACTGTCAACTGCTCTCTGTACAATTATCACGCCGATGGTGGTGAAGTTGGGTGGTGCACCAGCTTTATTCGCATTGAGAGTTATTGAGGGTTTGGGAGAAGTAAGTTTGACTGAGATTAAATTTTTATGTTCAATACAACGTATCGTTTATTGAGATGAATGTAGAAAAGAAAGTTGTTCAACTGAACAACTTTTATCTCGATTGGTCGGAGTTTTATCAGTGATAAATATTAGTCAGAGATATTCTGAAACCTCAGAACATCCACGTTTCACCAGTAGTACCGATAGTCTGTCCAGTGTGACGGGGGGTGAGCCCGTCGCCACTTATAATGTACAGTGGGTACAAGTACAATACATGCCTCGAAATTGAAGCATGCAGGTTTCCTCACGATGTTCTCCTTCACCGAAAAGCCAGTGGTGTTACAAATCGTACATAAATGCCGAAAAACTCATTGGTACGAGGGTCTGGACGGGGATCGAACCATCGCCTCCGGCACGGCAGGCAAGGTTACTCGCCACTAGACCACCACGGCTTCTGTACATTGTAACTATGATAAAACAGGTTATGCCTGAAATAGACAGAGTTAGGCTTTTGACCAGCAGTGTGTGTATGTGTGAATAAACTAAAACTGACTGAAATAAAAATGACTATTCCATTTTTGAACACAACATTTAATTATCCAGGGTCCAACAATGCCAGGACTCATGGCAATGATATCCCGTTGGGCGCCAAAAGAAGAACGAGCACGTATGGGAGCCATCATATTCGGGGGAGCACAGATCGGGAACATTGGAGGCACATACTTCTCAGGCCTCATTTTGCATAGCGGGACATGGGATAATGTTTTCTATATGTATGGTGGACTCGGTTTAGCTTGGTTTGTCGTTTGGGTAAGTTATTCGCAAAAACACTATTATACTGACCATTTAATAATTAGCACGTCTAGTATAATTTCTCTACACGCGCGCGACGCGCCTTCGCTGCATAGAAAATAACCTGTTACTGCGCTTTTCGGAGAGCGAAAGCCACGGTTGCCGCGACTTGTAGTATGGGAAAAAGCCGAGTCGCGCGCAAGTAGAGAAATTATGCTAGACGTACAGGTGACCCCCAAATGGGAGCTGCATATAGGATCGTTCTTAATATGCGGACACTATTTTAAGGGGATGAATATACCATCAAACTGAACATCTTTCTCTTTGGGACCAATGTCGAAATCACGAAAAAAAATATCAGCTGTTCTATACTAAACTGAAATCTTACTCGACCCAATTGCATGGGACGGCTGATTTTGGTCCCATAGATAAAGTTGTTTAGTTTGATGGTCTTATCATCTTCTAAAAAAACTGTCAGCATATTAAGTTGAGCCCTGTATATTGTATTATTAATAAAACCAGACAATAACGATAAACCTAGGTGTAAAATAAATGCAAAGGCCTTTTGCAGTAGTAGGTACCTACGACTAAGTAAGGAAAAAATTAGAGCTTTGATATCATTAAATGAGCAGGCCATTATAAGGGTGCCTGTCCACTGAAGCGGAGCGATGCTGCGGAGCGGAGAAACGAAGAAATCTCAAACAATAAGACTGCATAAATTCTCGGAGCGGAGATTTTATGCAACCCCATTGGACAACATTCCTTCGTTTCTCCGCTCCGCAGCCTCGTTCCGCATTAGTGGATAGGCAGCCTAATCGAAATCTAAGATCGCAAACAAGACTTTATACAAGGTGTTACAAAAATACAAATAAACATTTAAGGTGTAGTCCATCCAACTGAACAACTTTCTCTATGGGACCAATATCACTATCCTGAAAAAAACATCTGACGTTCCATATTAAACTAAAAATCTACTCGAGCTAAATGTATGGGACAGCAGATTTTTTTTTTCGTGATTTCGATGTTGGTCCCATAGTGAAAGTTGTTCAGTTTAATGGTCTAAGCAACCCCCTTAAAAGTTTAAAATATTTGTTTTTACTTTTGTAACATCTTGTATAAAATGAATTATTGTTTTTTTTTCAGTGTCTAATCTGCTACAGCACACCAAATACGCATCCATTCATATCAGACGATGAGAAGAAGTTTTTGAACCAAAACGTAGACTCTCTGATTCATTCTAAAAAGCAAGCTCTGGATCCCGTACCTTGGAAGGCGTTACTCCGTTCTGGACCACTCTGGGCTCTCATTATTGCTGGAGTGAGTTGAATCTTTTATTATTAATCAATTATCCTGTTCAGTCAGTAGAAATAGCAGGAGCACAGTTCAGATTAATTTTTTTTGACAGATTTTTAGACCTATTTTTAATCGCCAGCTGTGCTGTTGCTTACTTGACTCGTGCGTAGAACTCAATATTGGCTTGCTAACCTCGTGAAAGGACTACATCTAACAATGGTCTAGAGTTGATTGCTCATAATATTGAAAGAAATGTTAAAAGACATCCTCCAAATCGGGCCATTTTTGTACTACCGAATGTTATGTACGGCGTCATAAAAATATGGTAATAATACGCATAAGCATATGCTCACGACTATATTCCCTGAGGGGATAGTCAGAGATATTCTGAAACCTCAGAACATCCACGTTTCACCAGTAGTACCGAAACTCTGTCCAGTGTGATGGGGGTGAGCCCGTCGACACTTGTAATTTTTTTTTTAAATTGTGCAAAAATGGCGGAAAAAATGGGATCGGATTTAGTGGAAAGATCGTTTCTTTGTATCGCTAACAGCGCTATATGTAGTTACTTCGAGTTGTCATAATATTACTTTGAATATGTTGTAGACAGAATTTGGGGCTATTTTTGCAATTGGATTGTATTTGTCTATATTATAATGCGTAAAGCAAAGCTATCACAATTTAGCCGCATACGTGGACTTGTGTTGTAATTTATCACCGTTTTTGTTTGCATGTTTCAGGTTGGCCACGATTGGGGGTATTTCACAATGGTTACAGATCTTCCTAAGTACATGACAGACGTTCTTAAGTTCAATATAAAATCTGCTGGTCTTCTTTCGGCCATGCCATATGTCGCTATGTGGATCGCTTCATTCTTCTTTGGGCTTCTATGCGACTTCTGCGTCAAGAGGGGCTACCACAATATTAAGAATGCTAGAAAGATTTATACTACTATTGGTAAGGAATTATTATTTGCTTTTCGTCGAATGTTTTGTAATCACTATCATATTTTATCTGCGTAGTATATTAAAAATGTCTCACTACAGGATACTGGCTTCTTTTCAATAATAATGACTATAATTGAGCGAGCTATAGATTAACGACGCAGCGCTAGGTTTTTTACATCACCTATTTTTCTTTACTAAAGCTTATTAATTTTATACAGGGTGACATTGATATCATTTGCATCCTTTTAAACTAAGTGTCTACCCATCAAACTGAACAACTTTTACTATGAGAGCAAACCGATCGGAGCAACAAAAAAAATCAGCTTACATATGAGTCGAGCAGGCATTGCAGTTTAGTATGGAACAGGAACTGATTTTTTTCTCCGATTGGTTTACTCCCATAGTAAAAGTTGTTCAGTTTGATAAGTAGATTCTTAGTTTAAAAGGATGCTAATGATATCAATTTCACCCTGTATAATTTAACATATTATTATGTTTTTCTTACTATAATTATCAATATTTCAGCGGCTACCGGTCCAGGAATCTGCCTAATCATGGCCTCGTACTCCGGCTGCGACACTACCCTAGCAGTCTTCTGGTTCATAGCAGCCATGACCCTCATGGGTGCCTACTACAGTGGAATGAAGATCAACGCTCTGGACATCACACCAAACTACGCTGGTACCACAACGTCGTTGGTGAACGGAATCGCAGCCATCTCTGCTATCATTACACCGTACTTAATAGGATTATTAACACCAGAGGTAAGTTAGATTCTCATAACTAGTACGAAAGATAATGTGAAAGATGAAAGACAATCTTCTCTTTATTTTTATGTGTTTTATACAGGGTGTAAGGAAAAGTATCATATAACCTTTAAACCACATGCTCTACCCATGAAACTGAACAACTTTTACTATGGGAGCAAACCAGTTAGAACAAAAAAAAACTGCTGTCCCATACGCTTGAATCGAGTAGGTATTGCAGTTTAGTAAGGGACAGCTGATATTTAAAAAAAAAAACACAATAGTAAAAAGGGCTAAGTAAAATGAAGGTGTTCAGAACCGACAAGCATAGTGATGAAGAGACTTATATTGAAGAGGCGAGGAATCGTTTGTCTCTGCCTACCCCAGTCGAATTTAGGCATAATGTACTCGTATGTATGTGTGTGAAGTAAATAATGTAGTTATTTATTTTATAAAAAATGCGTTTTTGTTAAACGCATTTTTCTCGCTATTTTAATGTTGATCCCGTAGTGAAAGTTATTCAGTTTGATAGTTTGATGGTCTGAAGTATGTAATGCAATTAAGTATACTCCCTGTATACGATGATCTGAAGCACTTTAAGTATGCAATGCAATTAAGTATACTCCCTGTATACTTTTGGAGATCCAAAAGTGGAGAGACAGTGATTATATCATTTCAGAGATGAAACACTTAATTAAACGAACGCATTCAATTAAATATTAATTTCAAAATGTAGAATTGTAAAATAGGCGAATACACTTATAGTTTGTATTGAAACAACTCTCTACGCCAAGTAATTTCGGCGAGACAAATTTGGTCACTGATAAGTGTTATATTTTCTAAAAAAAATATATTTTTAATAAAAAGTATTTATTGTCCCGCAGTCTACGCTGAAGCAATGGAGAGTGGCATTCTGGATCTGCCTGGCAGTTTTAGTTATAACTAATGTAGTTTACGTCTTGTTCGCGCAAGGAGAACAACTATGGTGGGATGACGTGAAGAGACACGGTTACCCGAAAGGCTGGAAGCATGGACCTTTACGGTTAAGAGAAATAGATCAAGAATCGGAAACACAAAAAAAGAACGAAACTAAAGAAAAGTACTGATCTATACTTACTAATTATAGTTTAGGAGGCAGTAGATAGAGTTAATCCGAACTAAGCATTTTTGAATTTCAGAAATGGCGTAAATAAGTCATGTGTGCTTTACGCCATTTTTGTATAAAAGATTAGAAAGCGTTAGAACGGCATTAGAACGGCACATATTATTTTGTACCTAATACTGAAGTAAGATTATACGTTTGAAAAATGTTTTTCGATATAGCACAGATGTTATCAAATTGTATATGATAAAATTACAGTTAGTGTTTCTAATATCTGTTTCTGTGATTCAAATTAGCCTTAAAATTAGAATTCTGTGTTAAACGAAGCGTGTATGAATATTAAAGGATAACGAAGTAAAACAAACTGCTCCATTCATTCTATTAACTTCTTTCAAAGAGATTGTATCACTGTTTTTAACACAGAACAGAGAGCCCGGCTTCGCTTTAAGAGAAGTAGCATGTAGGTGTAGCCTGCGTTACACTGATATGGTCGTGTAGTCTTATCGTCTCATACAAATGCAAAAAAAGGGTCACAAGTCACTTTGACAATTTGAAGATTATGCCCGGTTTGCACCAACAAGTATTTATCCTTAAATGTATTTAGTGATTTTTATTTATTTATATTTAACGGACACTTGCTTGTGCGTTAGCACTGCATTTCCGCTAATGTCAAGTAGTTTGTGGGAGTATCTATCTCAATCTCAGGGATCGTTTTTGATCAAGAATAAGCAGAGATTGAGGATTGCGGAGCCTCGTGGCAGGCAAAAACGCGACGCGCGAACAACACGCGAGACAAGTG
Organism: Agonopterix alstromeriana; assembly: GCA_963924505.1. Taxonomy (NCBI): domain Eukaryota; kingdom Metazoa; phylum Arthropoda; class Insecta; order Lepidoptera; family Depressariidae; genus Agonopterix; species Agonopterix alstromeriana. Next base: position 9,262,252 of record OZ004662.1, on the reverse strand, counting down.
CTCGGGTCAGAACCTACAACGTGACTCCTATTTAGTGATAGTTCTATCATTCACACTGCTCATACAAATGACAGTGACAGCATCATATTTAAACACGTTAAAGACTAAATACTTTTTGGTACAAGCCAGCCTCAGTCATAAGACTTATGAAGCTAAAGTTGAATTTCCCTTGATATTTTTTTTGGTCACGATCGTTTTCAAACAAAATTGTCCTCATGCTATTTCTATTGGTTCCGTGTTCTGTGGTTTATACCGTATCTAATTAGGAAATTTGTTTTTATTATAGGATACAGTTTGGAGCAAAATAGCTCGAAGGACAAGGTCAAACATTGACATTTAGTGTGTTATTTATTCCCTCTGTTAGGTCTATAGTGATATAATACCAATACGATAGATGAATCTGTAAATAGCTTATGTTAAGTTAATTGTTAAGAAAATAAAATATTTATTTGAGTTGTCATTGTTTTTTTCGGTAGTTTAGGGTTACGACACATTGGTTAAAGGCGATCGACGGTTTTTTCATACGAAAAGTACGACTCGCGACGCCGTACGTATCCGTTCACGTGAAGAACGGCGGCGCGTCGTCGCATATGATACTAATCGTGCTTTTGTACAGACAAAACGTCGATCGCCGTGGTCAGTCAATGTGTCGTAACTAGAGATCGGATATTTGGATGCATATTTACCTAAACTTAATTTTTGGCTACGAAATTATGGAACCGGCTTCTAAAAATTTTCTTTTAAAAGAAATTCCGTATGCCAGGAAATCCAGTAATGCATAACTAATCGGATGCATAGTGTTGAAGCTTCTTTCGACTTCTTAAAACTATTTGATCTAAAAAGAATTTTTTTTCGGTAATATATATATTCCAGGATGTCAGAAAGTTCGAGAATGCATAACTACTCGGATGCATAGTATGGAGGCGACTTTTTAATATTATAAAATAAAAATTAAAATAAAAATTTCGAGATAAAAGTGCACTCCATAATAGCCAAATCCTCAACTTTAGGTAAATATGCATCCGATTAAACGATCTCTAGTCGTCCCTTAACTGTTCCACTGATCTAATTACTGGATATAAGACTTATTCAAATTATGTGCTGCAACTGTACAGTTAGCATCATAAGTAAATTATGCACGGTATAAACTTTAATGTGTTACATATTTTATGGACTGTTTCAGACCATAAAACAAAACATATTTTACTTACTATGTGACAAAATTGATATCGCAAAGTAAAAAATCTGCTGTTCTTAGTAAATAACAAATACCTTACCCAAATGACGAACCAAGCTAAACGGGGTCGGAGTCCACCATACATATACAGGGTCCTTCTTAATACGCTGAAATTTTTTAAGGGGATGATCAGACCGTCAAACTGAACAACTTTCTTTATGGGAGCAACATCGAAATCGCGAAAAAAAACAGCTTTCCCATACATATGGCTCGAGCAGGTTTGCAATTTTGTATGGAAGAGCAGATTTTATTTTCGCGATTTCAATGTTGGTGCCATAGAGAAAGTTGTTCAGTAGGACGGTCTGATCATCTCATTAAAAAAGTGTCAGCATATTATATTGGACCCTATAGAAAACATGCTCGTAAAATATATCATTGGAAAACATCATCCCATGTCCCACTATGCACTATGACTAGCATAATGAAATTTGCTAGATTGAAAAAATATCATTCAGGAGAAATAACTCCCGAAATATTGGAACATGGTTTAAACGTTCCTTTAGTACCTACATAAGATATAGTCCTGGGAGCTCTAAGGGTGATTTAACCTAGGGCTAGTTGCAGTTAAAAAGAAAATGAGGTATTTTTTCACCATCCTCCTCGAACCAAAAAACAAAATAGCGAAATTTAAGATGACTGCAATAGAATTCCGTAGTCAAACAAGGAACCCTTATACTTTCGGCCATTCTGTCTGTCTGTATGCCCCGCCTCAATAACTCGCTCATTTTTGCACCTCGAATCGAATCGAAATTTGGCATAAAGACAGATAACAGTAACCCAAAAACAGAAATGTAATAGTTATGTTTTTTTAAATAAATTGAGCGAGGTGTCGTTAGATAGGACTTGTCCAATGTAACAAAGCTCCCATAGAAACTAAAAAATAGGGCGATCATCAAAGCGAGGATCAAGAACCTAAAAAAACACAATTTTTTTAATCAGCTTTTGTTTCATGGCCGTACGAATTTCATATTTTAAAAGGCTGTTACTTTCTCAGCCCTGTAGCCCTCAAATCTATACACTCTTAAATTTTTTATAAATTGGGGTGGATTAACCGACCAAAATTTGTGAAACATCTGATTTTTTAAATATTTCAAACGCGATGCTATAGTCAAAGTTGTTTAGTTTGATGGTTCGAAGTACCCCCTAGAGTAAGTAACCCTATCTACTGTATATGAAATACATTTCAAGGTGAACATCTCAACTATTCAATGTGAAATAAATAAATAATATCTTGGTCATTGCCACATATCATTTTTTAAATCCCCATTTAAAGTGAATTGAAGTGAAGTGAATTTCGATCGTCTTTTCGTTATTTCTTTGTTCCCTTCCAAACGCTTCTACTCCCTTCTCGAACATTCCCGAACACGACTGTCTTTTCGTTATTTTCTGTTTCTTTCTAAATGTTCCTTCTCCCTCTTTCTTCTAGAACATTCCTAAACAACATTAAAATCTAAAAACTATTTTCACCGGGGTGAGGTTTTGAACCCAGAACTTCTCAACTTAGGTGTCAACTACAATCCATCCGTCGACCGCTGAGCCACGGAGACTGCTAATAAACCGTCCGAATTTTTGAATGCCTTTTTACGTTCGACGTTTGGTAGCATCCGTGACACTGCCCCTCCCTTAGTTCTGCTCGTCCCGAGCATCATTACTGCCGAAATATCGAGCTAACCGATCAACGTGCACTATCTTCAACGGGCTCCTTGGCGATCGTCGGATTCGATATGTGACGTCGTTTATTTTGGTCACTACCTCATACGGCCCTTCCCAACTTGCTTGTAACTTCGGGCACTTCCCTTTCTTTCGAACTGGATTATGCAGCCAAACCGATGTTCCTTCCTCAAAACCCGTATAGTTCGCCTTCCGGTCATATCGTGTCTTCGAACGGTCACTGGAGTTTTGACCTGCTTCTCGAAGTTGTTCATAGATGTCGACCATTTTCTCCCGCAGTTTACTCACATAATCACTGATACTTTTAGGAGTGCCTGGTGCGCACCCTGATAACAAATCCGCTGGAAGCTTCAATTCCCTCCCGAAGTTTGCTATTGCTGGAGTTGTTGAAGTACTCTCATGAACAGCGGTTCGATAGGCTAACAGGAAAAGAGGTATGTACTCATCCCAGTTATCTTGATGATTATCGACGACCTTCGCAAGATGCCGTTCCAAAGTTTGATTGAATCGCTCCACCATGCCGTCGGACTGAGGGTGATAAGGAGTAGTCCGGGTCTTATGGATTCCGAAAATCTTGCAAACTTCCTGGAACAACTGTGACTCAAAATTCCTGCCCTGATCACTGTGCATTTCTAGCGGAACCCCAAACCGGCAGAAAACTTCATTAACCAACTTGGTAGCCACAGTTATCGCTTCCTGATTTGGAATGGCAAATACTTCTGGCCACTTCGTGAAGTAATCCATTACCACAAGGATATACCGGTTTCCTGATTTAGTGACTGGAAATGGTCCCGCGACGTCTAATGCAATTCGTTCCCAAGGCACCCCAACATTATAGATTCTCATTGCTGCCCTGCTCCTCGTATGAGGTCCCTTTACAGCTGCACAGACTGTGCACTTGCGGCACCAATCTTTCACATCGTCTTTACAATGCAACCAGTAAAATCTTTCCTTTACTTTCTCCAAGGTTTTCTTTACACCTAAATGCCCTCCGGAAGTCCCGTCATGAAAAACTCGCAGAATTTCTTTCACCTTAACTCGTGGGACCACCAACTGTAGATACAAGTCTTTGCCATTCGGTGTCTCCCATCTTCTACAGAGTAATCCATTGTGTATGACGAGGCTTTTCCACTGAGCCCAAAGTCCCTTCGTGACTGCCCCATACCTTGCCACCTCACTCCACTGAGGCTTAGAAACGTCCTTCCTTAACCAGTTCAAGACTGGCCCGACTCCTGAGTCCTTTTCCTGCTCAAGGCGCATCGCCTCGTTTCCCCACTCATCATTGATGGCATCAGTTCTGATAACCCTGAGTGAAACTGTTTCCTTCCCTTCCTGCTTGCTGCAGTGCTTACAATCTTCTGGACATGGTCTTCTTGATAATGCATCTGCATTGGAATGAACTCTTCCGCTTCGATGTTCTACTTCAAAGTTGAATTCCTGTAGTTGCTCCAACCATCTTGCAACTTGACCCTCCGGGTTCTTAAATTGGAGTAACCATTTCAATGCAGCGTGGTCTGTCCTGACTAAAAATTTACGTCCCAGCAGGTACTTCTTGAAGTGTTGTACAGTCTTCACCACCGCCAACAATTCTCGTCTAGTTACACAATAGTTTCTCTCATGTCTAGATAATGACTTACTGAAGTAGGCTATTACAGTTTCTTGCTCACCATGTCGCTGTGAGAGCACACCCCCAATTCCGATGTTACTGGCGTCCGCATCTACAACAAATTCCCCCTGAACATCAGGATATCCAAGAATTGGTGCTATACTTAGACGTTCCTTTAACTCCATAAAAGCCTTTTCACATTCTGAATCCCATGTGAACATTCTCTTCTCTTCCGTAAGTCGATGTAATGGCTTTGCGATGTCCGAAAACCCTTTCACAAAACGACGATAGTAAGAACAGAGCCCAAGGAAAGCTCTAACTTGTGTCTTATCTCTCGGGGTCGGCCACTCCCTTACAGCAGCAGTTTTGGCAGGATCGGTCTCGACTCCTCTCTCAGAGATTACATGCCCAAGGTAATTGACTTGCCGTTTAAAGAAAGAACATTTGTTTGGACTCAACTTGAGATTTGCTCCACGCAGTCTTTCAAAAACTTTCTCCAACTTTTTCAGATGATCATCGAAGTCTCGTCCAACAATGATGATGTCGTCCAGGTAGACCAGACACGTGTCACCCAGAATTCCAGCTAGGACGTGTTCCATCAATCTCTCGAAAGTCGCAGGGGCGTTACACAATCCAAACGGCATTACCTTGAACTGCCATAGTCCTTTTCCGGTAGAAAACGCGGTTTTCTCCTTGTCTTTAGGGTCTACGTCCACTTGCCAGTACCCACTTTTCAGGTCGAGTGTTGAAAACCATTTCATTCCATTCAAAGTGTCTAAGGTGTCGTCGATTCTCGGCAAAGGGTAGCTGTCTTTCTTCGTCACTTCATTAAGCTGTCGATAATCCGCACAAAATCTTGTTGAGCCATCCTTTTTCTTGACGAGAACTACCGGTGAACACCAGGGACTCGATGAAGGTTCGATGATGTTACTCCTTCTCATGTCCTCTATCATTTCCTCCACCTCCTTCTCACGAGCAAACGGAATACGCCTAGGTCGTTGCTTGATTGGCGCCACATCTCCTGTATTAATCTTGTGCTTCACCAAGTCTGTTCTACCAATATCTGCGCCGTTCTTAGAGAACAAGTCTGAAAAACGCAGCAGCAAGTTCTTCGCTTTCAAAGCCTGCAGCTTAGTCAGGTCCTTGCCAGAGTCTTCCATAACTTTCGATACTACATCCACCTCAGCCTTATGTTTTCTAGGAGGATTTTCCACACATTGTCGCAACCATAAAACTTCCTCACAGTGACCAACCACCTCCCCCTTCTCAATCGTCAGCTCCACATCTCCAACGTTGAGTATCGGGATCGAAGTAGATGAAACTGATCCAACAACTGTCCTCGCCGGAATCCAACAAGTTTCAGTTTTAACTTTTTCTACCACAGCACATCTTCGTGGTAATCTCCCGTCGTTGTTCTTGGGCAAAACAACAGGTACCAAGGTCTGTGATCTAGGCTTAAGAACTGTTCTTCTCACACAGTAGACCTTTCCCGATGATCCACCTTTCATCGGAACCTCCTCTGTGTTACACCGTAGCACTCCGTTTTTCATGTCTATATTACACTGGTGATTTTGTAAGAAATCTAAGCCAATGATGCAATCGTCAACTATTTCAGCTACAATCACCTCATGTTTGAAAGGAGTTTCCCCGATTTTAATCGAAACTCCCAACTCCCCCTTAACAGGTATGCGCTGGCCGGTAGCTGTTGTCAACTGTAGGTTGGTGTTCTGCAGAAGTCGTTTTACCTGATAACTTTTGATTTCGCTTAACAATCGAGTATTGATCACGGTTCTCGAAGCTCCGGTATCCAAAGTTAGTTGACAGATTCTACCATTGACCTCTCCTTCAACTAACAGACTATTTCCGTCCGATGTTTGCTTGATTCTAATGGTTGGGGTTGCAACATAACCGGCCAGCGCCCACCCCGCAGCCCTGGCTGGTTCTAGTTTTCCTGCTGCTCATCAGTCGAGACTCCTATATCCCGACGGCCTGTGCGCTTCGGGCAGGAGCTGCGAATATGCCCTCGTTCACCACACTCGAAGCACACATAATTGACGTTTCGATTTCTCGGCGCTGATGTTCTGGTCACCACAATCTCCCTGAGACGAGCGGAACGAGGATCCTGACGTACGGCTTCCACTTCTAATGCATGAGCAACAGCATCCCTGAGTGTAACATGGTGCCCAAGTCGCACTGCAGCTCGCACCTCCGGGTCCCGTATCCCATCCGTAAAGGCCTGCAGGAGCATGTCATCGATGGCTGCTGGTGATGACTGGAAAGCTTTTCGCACGAGCTTTTCCACTTCCACGGACCATTGCTGCAGACTCTCGTTAGCATGTTGGTTACGTTCCTTCAATCGCGCCCGATACATGTGCTCGAGATGTCCATCACCGAATCTAGCCTCCAGAGCTCCAAAGAGTTTGTCGAACGTCAGGTTTTCGCCAGCACCTACGGCTTCCAGCACGGTGAGAGCCTGTCCCTGGAGTGCTAATGTCAACGCAGACTGCGCCTCCTCTTTGCCCCAACCATTAACCATCATTGCCGTCTCGAACTGTAGCTTAAAGGCGGGCCATGACGTCAGTCCATCGTAAACCGGTGTCTTGACACCTTTTGGTTGTATGGGTGAGTCAAAAACAGCAGCGACACGACTATGAGATTTGCTCTGCTCAACCTCTCGCCGGATTTTGGCAAACTCACCCTCCACACGAACAAACCTCCCTTCAAACTCACCCTTCACACGATCCAACCTCCCTTCGAACTCACCCTTCACAAGATCCAACCTCTCTTCTACGGCTTCGACTCTCTCCACTGCCTGCTGCAAGCCTTTCGTTATATCTTTGTGAAGCGCCTCCTGCATCGTGCGTATTTGTTCCACCTGACGGCGAGCCTGTTCCTCCTGACGGCGAGCCTGCTCCTCTTTAAGGTCGCGCAGTTGTTCCTCCTGGCGGCGAGCCTGTTCCTCCTGGCGGCGAGCCTGTTCCTCCTGGCGGCGAGCTGCCTGTTCCTCCTGACGGCGAGCTTGTTCCTCCATCATGCACTGGATCTGATAGAGGAAGTTTCCTGGGTTCTGCTCCGGAGTGCGCTGCACCTCACCTCCCTCAGGTCTTCTCACTGGGGTTCGCTGCACCTCCGTTGCAAGGGCCGCACCCTCCTGTCGCGCTTCCGACATGGACCGGGTGGTGACTCCCTTTAACTCCTTTGGCACCAGCGGCATCCTATTCCAATCCCACTTCTGACACCAAATGTTACGAGCGACGGGTTCCGGGATTGGAGTGAAACGCCAAGTCCAAATTTACAGAGTTTATTTGGGTTTCTCTTACTTACGGTTATCCGCGCAGGGATTCCTCTTACACCACTTTTCACTGTTCACTACGTCACTACTAAAACGCACTACACTGTCACTTAACTGTTCGCTTTGCACTTGTCACTATTCACTTTTTCACTTTCACTTTTGTTTAGCACTTTTCACTGTTAAACTCAATACTGCCCTGTGGCCGCAAACTCGCCGGTTTATATACCCCTTAGAATGTTCTAGACAATTTGAATTTCGATCGTCTTTTCGTTATTTCTTTGTTCCCTTCCAAACGCTTCTACTCCCTTCTCGAACATTCCCGAACACGACTGTCTTTTCGTTATTTTCTGTTTCTTTCTAAATGTTCCTTCTCCCTCTTTCTTCTAGAACATTCCTAAACAACATTAAAATCTAAAAACTATTTGCACCGGGGTGAGGTTTTGAACCCAGAACTTCTCAACTTAGGTGTCAACTACAATCCATCCGTCGACCGCTGAGCCACGGAGACTGTTAATAAACCGTTCGAATTTTTGAATGCCTTTTTACGTTCGACGTTTGGTAGCATCCGTGACAGTATGTACAATTGATATAATAAAGTATAATAGATTGGTTGATTGAAATATTAATATTCATCACACGTATTTATTTACCACTTGAACTATCAGATCAGCCAGGCAACTTCACTTCTAACTGAGCTACCGTGGGCCGGCAAATGGAATATAGTCTAGGAAAAAAACGGTTTGAGATTGCATTAAAGACACTTTAGTAAATTGTGTTTGAAATAATATTACTGTTAGTTTATGACACTTTTGTCGAGATTTCGTGGTTACATTGGCTCAGGAACCTGAGAAATACCTTAAAATCCATATAAATGTACAAAGGGCAAGCTTATTTCGAAAGATATTTCTTCCAGCATACTAGCAAAAGAGACATTTAATTATCAGAAGGCAAATTTAATGTGTACAAACAAACAGTAAATAATTTAGTTTTGAGGTTATAATTTTTGAAGACTTACAAAATATTAAATATCTACTCAAATTTATGATATTAACCGGGGATTATTATTGTTATAAGTAAAACGTATTCAATGAAGCCATCCTGTACAAAATCACCAGTTTTCCATTTTTTGTACCTCACCTCACCTAAATTTAATGTTTTGTAAATGTCTTAATTATTAAATAATACACAGTAAAAAATCGGGGATTATTGAGAATTTATGTTTTTCAGGTATTTATTTACTATATTCCAAATTATCACCAAAAGTGCAATTAAGTGCACCTTCTCCATATAAAAATCCGTAGATTTCCTCGACTAATAAAAAAATCACGGAATAAAGATTTCCATCACCAAAAAAAATCATCATGATCTCAGCCGATAAACGACCACTGATGGGCGTAGGCCTCCCCTAAGCATTATCAGTCCTGTGTTGCCCTCATTCAACGGGTTTCTGTTACAAGGCCTTCTCCAGCTCGTCGGTCTACGCGAAGATTTGAAAAAGATTTATCCTAATGTTAATATGGAGTTTACTATCTCTTCGGATAAAATAACTTTGTATCTTTTATCTGTAAGTGTGATGTAAAACCGTTATCAAATCTCTTAGTAAACTACATTCGTTATAGACATTGTACCACGATTCACGATATGAGTGTCATCTGCAGATGATAATTTTTCATATTTTGATAGTAAAATATTATTATTATTTACTGAAGTGGCTTACAAAGTGACAATGGCGTTAAAAGGATGGAGGCTCTTTTTAAATAGGGGTAAGCATTTTTTATTGTAATGTAACGAAAGCGTCGGTGGCGCGTTATGGAGAGATAAGGGGACCCAGTCCGGGTTCGAATCTGCAAGGACGGCATGCTATGTACCATTGAGTTTTTCTAACTTATGTACATAATACTGACTGCTCTCAAGGGTCGCAAACGATAAAGGAAAACATATTTCAGTTCGTATTGGGCACGCGTGGTGAACTGACGGTGCCCTGAAGTGGCCGTGGGTCGTAACTATAGAAACTGATGATGATTCTAATGTAAAGTCATCCCTGGTTAGGATAATGCCTGGAAATATATGGAGTCTAGTACCCCCTCCAATAGCTATTTGTTATACATCGTCGGATAGCTATATTTGAGCTGGACAAAAGTTACTATGGCGACTAGTTCCAAATTCTAGTCCGTTCAGACTTATGCTGTACTAAACATGTCAGTTTAGCAATAGCCAAATTATGAAATTAGTAGCGTGCCATTATCATCTGCGCCTTTTAAATGAGGTCACAGTAGACTAGGCATGAAAAATGCTTTATTTTTCTATGATTTTCTATGAAAAAAACAGGGGTATCCCCAAACAAGTATAACTATTATTTTTCATAGTTTTTTATTCTTGCTCTATCGTAAAAACGGTATAAGCATCATGCATATGCTCACGACTATATTCCCCGAGGGGGTAGTCAGAGATATTCTGAAACCTCAGAACATCCACGTTTCACCAGTAGTACCGAAACTCTGTCCAGTGTGTCCCGTGGCCACTTATAATTGACAGTGGGTACAATACATGCCTCGAAATTGCATGCAGGTTTCCTCACGATGTTTTTCTTCACCGAAAAGCCAGTGGTGTTACAAATCGTACATAAATTCCGAAAAAAACTCATTGGTACGAGTCGGCCTGGACGGGAGTCGAACCATCGCCACCTGCACGGCAGGCAAGGATACTCGCCGCTGGACCACCACGGTAAAAACGGTAATTAATAAAAACCACCCCCTTAAATATTAATATTACCAGGGTATTTTGTTTCACCGGTGTAGTTATGCATTATTCATATTTTCAGTGATGGTGATACCTCAACGCTATGTCCTGGGTATTCTGGGCCTTTTTGCTTTGGCAAATTCTTTTACTATGCGAGTGTGCGTTAGCATGACAATAACACAGATGGTGGTCCACACGGTCCCAGCAGAGCACATGGTGGGCGAAACTTGTCCCAGTACAGGACCTGTTACCAATACTTCTAATGCAACTTCTGTTGTTTTTGCGGTAAGTTTGTTGGATGGTTTATTGCACTGTTGTAATTACTCGTAGTAAGATTTGATAAGCGAAGGTAAGTAGCTAAAATCTGAAGAGGAATTTTCTGTGACAACATTATTTAAGCAATATAAAATGTTGCGTGTTTTACTGGCTTGGGAGGTTTGTATAAACTTATTTTATGTACCTAATATAAACGTAGGATGTACCTACTACATTTTGTGAAGTTCAGTCTCTGTATCTCACTTTTTGTACTGTAATAATCGTATTGAAACATTTTTAAGACCAAAAGGCGGTGTGCAAGACTATTCTGAAGAATAGGTTTTATAACAGATCTATTATTGTCGCGCAGGAAGCTGGAAAAGGTATTGTCTATACCTGGAGAACAGACGACCTTACAAGCGGTGAAACTAGAACATAGGCCATGGCGATCAGTAATATTCGTCCTTCTTTCATAAATTTCCGTCCATGTTTCCAATGTGTTAACTTTGTCCCTTTCCATCATGCGTAAAACCTAAGAGGAAGGAAATTGCGTCGTTGGATAGAAATGGACAAAGTAAACACGTTGGATACATCGACGGAATCGTATACGAAAGAAGGACAAAAATTAATGACCGCCATGGTCAATTTTCGTGTTTCGATGCTTGTGAGGAGGATTGGCATCCAATGCTGTCGCACTGCAAAAGTGACAACTGCAGTTTGGACTGATTAACGGTCAGTTGCACGTACGTTAATCAAAGTTAATCATCTATTAAATCTCTTGCTAGATTTTACTGCGTCAACAATACAAAAAGTGACAGCAAAAGATTTAATGGAGGATTAAGGGGATATGATTCGGAGCGCACTTCATACAAACGAAGTCTGGTTATATTTTCAATACCAACCAATTAAAGTCAATGACATTTATCAAAAAAAATCTAGAAACTAATCTCTATGCTTAGTGTCAGATTTTCGTACAAAATGTCTTATACAGGGTGTCTCAAAAGAAATTTTATATTTATTTAGCTTACTGCGTGAGCGCAACGTATCCGAGGGGCGCGGGGGTTATGTCAATCGGTAGCCTGGCTCTTGGGAATTCAGTCGCTATGGAGCGTTTCTCGGGAGCAGACCGCGCGTTGTGCGTGCGAGAGTTTTACAAAAACGGTGATTCGGCGACTGTAGCGCGTAGAAAATTCTGCAGTATTCGAGGTTTTCGCCACTTAAATGATGCGCCAAGCATTCCTCTCATTCGACATTGGGTTAAAAAGTTTGAAGAGACCGGTACAACGCTAGATAAATCAATATCCGGGCGACCTAGGTCATCAAGAACGGTAGAAAACGTGGAGAATGTTAATCAGTCTGTTCGTGACGACCCGAACCTTTCAATTCGGAAGCGCGCAAGTGCTTTAAATGTGCATAGATCATCATTACATCGCATCATGCACAAAGACCTAAAGCTGCACCCCTACAAAATTCAATTGGTGCAAGAATTAAAGCCCCAAGATGCCAGTCAGAGGCTTCATTTCGTAAATCAGGTGATTGAGCGATTTTCAACGTTTACCAACATTTTGTTTTCGGATGAAGCTCATTTTCATCTTAATGGCCACGTAAATAAGCAGAACTGCCGCTACTGGAGTGCAACGAATCCAAAACGCAAACATCAGAAACCCGATAAACCGACTTCACTGGCCCATTTGAAAGAAAATACCCGTCACGAAATGGCAGCCATCCCTGAATCCACCTGCCGAGCCGTCATAAGTAATTTTACTGTTCGATTAAATGAGTGCCGAGAACGCGAGGGTCTACATTTAGACGATATCATTTTTAAGAAATAAATCCCCAAAAAGTGTATTTCAATAATTAATAAACATTTTTTCGATCGATCGAAAGCGATCCACTAAATATACAATTTCTTTTGAGACACCCTGTATAACTGCTTTTTAGAAGACTCCAAAGAGAATGGAATCACTACGTTTGAAGACTCGGTGTATAGCAAGACTGGACACGGACAAATCTTTATTTTTGTTTTGATAGTAAACGGAACTATTTAATTACTAAAAAGGTACGACATTTTATTAATATAAAACCTCAGTCTTAAAGACAACCCGCCGTAAAAAGTCATTTGCACAAATGATACAAATATTATTATTTCAGCAATGAACGAAAGCTCGATCTTGTTTTGGTAGAAAATAGGGTCCGAGGTTGAGTGTGACTGTGCGGTGGGTTGACATCGATTTCAGTAAATTTTAAATTAAATAATAAATTCTTGGACATGGTCACACAAATTATCTAGTCACATTTAAAGTACCAGAATCTAGCCTGAACTTGTATTATGATGACTAGACAACGATATAGAATACATAAATAGATACAAACGTCCATGACTCGGGTCTAAATATTCATATTCATCATACAAATTTATGTCTCTTACGATTCGAACCCGCGACCCTCGGCACATCAGGCAGGTTCACTACCGACTGTGCTGTCGGGCCGTCAAAAAATGTAACCGCAATGTTGAAACATTGATAATTCGATTCTGCTGTAGATTCTAAACAAACTATTTTCTAGTTTTGCATTAATTCATCAACACGTTGTAGATGAAATAGTACCTACATATACATACATGCATGAACTCACAACTGTAATCCCTTATCCCGTATCCCTAATAGTACCTTCATCGCATTGAATTCTAACACCTTGTTAGAGCAAATCTCTGGTTACAATCTCGCTTTAACACTCTTCTATACACAGGGTGTAAAATTAAATGTATATCATATGAAACAAGGTGTTTTACGGTCAGTTGCACGTACGTTAATTAAAGTTAATCCTTCATTACATCTCTTGCTAGCTTTTACTACGTCAAGAAGACAAAAAGTGACAGCAAAAGATTTAATGGAGGATTAACTTAAATTAACGTACGTGCAACTGGCAGTTAAAAGGGGAAACTGACAAATTTTTACTACGGGACCAACACTGAAATCGCGAAAAAAATATCTGCTGTCACGTTATCTATGGAACAGCAGATTTTTTTTCGCTTTTTTAATGTGATTCCCACAGGGAAAATCATTCAGTTTGATAGTCTGAAGCACTTTTTTGTAAGTCTGTTTATTTGTTTGTTTATTTCTAAATCGTTCGTCCGATTACGATGAAACTTTGATTGGGTTTTGTATGTTAGTATGCGAAGTTTCCTGACAAAATAAAGCCGCACTGCAACGCATGCCTTCCCAGTCTTTTGATAAAAACATGCAATTTATCTTTTCAGCATGATAAGGCAATAAACTTGAAGCGGCCCTGCTCCAGAGATGTGGCCATAAATTCTAACTGGCTCGTCAAAACTTGCCCACTAATCGTTTCAGTTTTATGGCTGGCTACTTAAAGGAATGGTTTATTTATTATGTAGGTCGCTTTACGTGACACGTAATTCAACCATGAAAACTTAAATTGCTAAATGTGAGCTTTGCTACAAGAATGTTGGTAGTTTAAGCAATGTTTCTGACCACCCCGAAAGGGATTACGGTCGTGTTATGTATGTGTAGGTGCCGACATCTCTATTTCAAAGTTAAACTACAGAACTGGCGTGTTAAATATGAAGTCGAAATTGTTTTCCGCGTTTTATGGATTCTGTGTTTTTTACCTCGCCCAGCTCACGTTGGCCACTGCGGTGTGTATATTTTATTTACAACAGTGTTTGTCCACCTGCGTGTTACGGTTTTACGCCGAAACTGAAAACCATTTTCAAAGATTTAGCAATGAAATACGGAGCTACCTACGCGATATGAGGAAATGTGAGTTCCGTTTAGTCCATACAAAATGTATTCACCTGTTTTATCCCTGGATAATGTCACTAGACCTAATATTTTTCAACATACAATCTTTGTTACCTCCGCCATGTCCCTATGTTTTGTTTTTTTCGAACTAGGAGCCTTCAAAAATGACGAAAAATTACTCAATTTTACCGCTGTGTTCAGACATCCAGCAAGTAAATTTGACGAATATAAACAATAAAAGGAAAACATATACAGAAAAAGCTAGTCTTTCTCGTATTACTCTTGAAAGAATAATTATTAAAATCGGTTTTGTTTTGGAGGAGGAAACAGGGGAATAGGACTTCGTGATTTAGTCCATTTTATGCAGGTAAAATCATTTCGAGCTTTAGTTGTTACTTTCGCACTGGTAGCTCAATTGCTTGGGAACAGCGTGACATCATTAGATCTGTTGAAAACCTATTCTTCAAATTTATTGGAGACCTCCTTATCCTAGTAGACGGTATTAAATAACGCTGAGCAAACGACGGACTTTTTGTCCGCTGGACAGAAAGTTTTGTTCCTCCTAGAGTTCTATTATTACTATTTTTACTGTCCGTCGTCTGCTCAGCGTCTATGAGGACAACGTTGTTTATAAAATCTTCCGTGTGATATTTCTAGGATCGAGAACGTTATGACTGGGATGAAGCTACTCAAGGGTTGCTTCTCAGCGCTTTTTATTATGGCTACGTCCTCACACATCTTCCTGGTGGTATCTTGGCGGAGAAGTTTGGCGGTAAATGGACTGTTGGTCTTGGATTGCTGTGTACTTCTGTAGCAACAGTTATCACCCCTTGGGCAGTTAGTGTCGGAGGTGCGGTTGGATTGTTCATTATCAGGGTTATCGAAGGGTTTGGAGAGGTAACTATTATTAAACAAACAATTTTATGATTATGAATAAATTGACTCGTCCGTTACTTTGACCCCAAAGCCGTATTGTTAGAAAACAATTTTTGCAGACGCGCCATCGTATTTGAGTCGGATACGAATTAACTTCAGCTTTATTGTCGAAACCAGAAAATCGTCACATCGTCAAAAAATCATTAAGTCCATAACCGACTCAGGATTAAAATCCAGGCACTTTAATTTGACAGTCCAGCATGGTAACCATCAACTGGGTCGGAAAATTAACCTATTTCTGAAATTGTAATCTTATTTAAGCCTCTATATTCTCTTTTCCAGGGACCAGTGACTCCAGGTCTAGTTCTCCTTCTGGCTAGATGGGTGCCACCGTCAGAGCGCTCTCGTTTTGGAGCCATGATATTCGGAGGGGCTCAAGTGGGAAATATCTTGGGGCCGTACATATCTGGAATGCTCTTGGCTGATGGAGGAGACTGGGCTAATGTCTTTTACGTTTTTGGTTTCCTTGGGCTGATTTGGTTCATATTTTGGGTAAGAGAAGTATGATATAAATGCAACATTTGAGGCGAATCGTTTGGCAGCACTATACAACTTTTTACATTTGAAGCACTTCTTACGTTTTTGGGGTCTGCGCTGCACTCCTACATTCGTCTTCTTCTTGTGGTGCCATCTCCTATCGGAGGTTGGCTATCATTAGGGCTATTCGGACCCTGGAGACTGCCGCCCTGAACAGCATGACGCTCCTACATTAGAGTAATTGAATTTCTTAATCTACTTTATTACAAAATAAACAAATTTATTATATTATTATTATTATTATTAACTAGCGGGCACGGTATTCTTGTTTAAACAATGAAAAGTTTCAAGCGTAACTTTTCTCTGCACCTTCTTAAAGAAGAACTTTTGAATTCGAAATTTTGAATTATGGAAAAATTGTTCGAGAAAAAATACGGGCTGATCTAAGGAATGGGAAAGGATGCTATGATTTAGATGATCAAATTGAAAGAGATTTTTGATAATCAACTACTATTATACTCGCTTTTCAGCGATAAGACCGACTATTTTTGTACCATCTGTATTTCCTATTTGTTTACTCTCTGTATACTATGATTTTTGGTGTAGAGCGGTAGAGTCAAAAATGACGTCAGAAAGCTATCCATGTGATATTATTTTGAATAAAACATTTTGAGTTTGAGTTTGATTCGAGTTTACGGAATTCGATTTCCTGGCATTTTGACTATCTGGCATTACGTGTTCCTGGTATTTAACGTTACTGGCATTTTGCGTATCTGTCATTTTGCGTTACTGACTGCATGCAAACCGGAAATTTGGTCAGCGATATACCTACAAATTTCCTTGTATACTTGTTTTCCACTATAAAAATCTATCTAGGTCTTTTTCAGTTTTTACTCTGCTACAATACACCGAATTCTCATCCTTTTATTTCCGATGAAGAACGAGATTATTTAAACGCCAACGTGACAGCTTCTGGTCTTCACAAGAAACTAGATCCGGTTCCTTTTAAAGCAATACTACGATCTGGACCTCTGTGGGTGCTCGTGATGGCAGCAGTAAGTTTCTTTATAGCACTAGGCTGTGTCACCTAAACCCCCTCTGTTCCGTTACCTGAGTAGTCCATTTTTACCAAAGAACACTTATAATCCTTTACACCGTGCGAAAATGAATCTACTAATTGCACAGATGCAAAATAAACAAGAGAAGATGCTTTTAAATTTCATTCACAACAGACCAGTGACAAAAGAGAGGTATATTATAATTTCTTCTAAAAACAACGCAAGAGACGAAACACAAACATTTATTGTTCGTGGATTACAATATTTGATCAGTATTAATGCTGTGACTTTTTCGTGTGCTTGACTTGCGGCGTGTACCTATTGAGATCGGGATTGTGATGTGTGACCCCCCGGTATGGCGGGAGCCGTGTTGCTCTATAGTGACTGCGATATTATTGACGAAACTTTTGAAGTCATTACTGTGTCCTTCAGGGCTCGTCTCCACCTCCGGTCCCCCTTCGTCCGGGTTTTAATAGAATATTGTGTTCACCGCGTACTTGTCGCGTGGTTTGAAATGGCCTACTTCCCTCACTAGTTGCGTTATATACTATTTTAATTCGATTTTTTCAATAAATTAAAAAGATGACGGGTTTAGGTCACACGAGCTATGAAATAGTATACGTTGCTTGTGACTTTAGTAAGTCCATTATAGCACCGCATTAAGCACCCTTGCTGCGCTTGGGCGCTATCTTCATGCCATGCAATGGAGTAATTAAGTCACGCGTATCGTAATATAGGTACGCACTATAATTTATGTAACCTCGCAGAATCTTGATGTAAAAGAAACCGTATCTCCCTATTCTCCACAGATAGGCCATGACTGCGGATATTTCACTATGATAACAGATCTGCCAAAGTATTTCTCAGATGTCTTGAAATTCAACATTAAGGAGACGGGGTTAATGTCAGCTTTGCCTTACGTAGCGATGTATGTCTTCTCCTTCATCTTTGCAGAGCTATGCGATTTGTGTATTAGAAAAAAATGGCACAACATTACAACTGGGAGAAAGATTTACACAACTATTTGTAAGTATTGGCCAGCTATTATACAAGGTGTCAGGATAAACAGTTGCATTACTTAAAGGGATTGTACCCAAGATACTGAACAACTTTCCCTAAGAAACATATAGGAAATAAACAAAAGCATTTTTTGACTATCCATATTTGTACATAACTAACATAAGTTGTATTTTTCTTACTTTTTTGCTAATTTCCCTTTGGGAAAATTGTTCAGTATCGTGAATAAAATTACCCATTACTGTTTCCCGTTATTTCCTCCAAAATATGTAAATAATACCCATTAAAGTAATGCAACTGTCTATCCTAACACCCTGTATAGACCTAATCCCAAATGTCGAAATTAGACGCCGAACAAAGGTAGTTTGATATCGTCAAGCGGATTTCGACTCTAAGTGGAAGTGGGCAGGAAACTCGGCCAGACGAAATGATGACAGATGGACGAAAGCATTAACGGAATGAGACGGTCAGCAGGCAGACATACCAGATGATCAGACGACATCAGCAGAGTGGCCAACCTTGTACCCAGCATTGGGGTTTACCAGGCTGATGATGGTGATGATATAATATAGGCACATCATAGAGCTGTGTAATCATCCTTATTCGTGACATGGCCTATAATATCACGTAATTAGGTTGATGATGGTGGTGATAATCTAAGTACTTCGTACTAGGATTTTTATAAGCCCTCAGTAGTAGTTTACTCAAATAACCTAAAAATGTCAATAAAGGCGGGCACTGATGGAAGTACTGAAATTTAGATAAGGATACTAAAGGAAACAAACGTACTATGGAGCATATATAGCTAAGTAATATCGGGGCTGAGATATACAGGGTAGAATATTTTGGACAGGGCAGTACGGTAGGTACCTTAACTGCTTAGATACAGGAAAATGTTCTCAGAATATCCTTAACTTTTTGAGACACATGCATTCACAGATTTAAAAAAAAATGTACTTTCAGCAAGAAAATGGGCAATTTGCATAAACACTTTTTTTATGCCGATCGATCCTGTTTCTTATAAAGGATACAAAATATATATTAGATCTAACCTATATTACATTGCCCCGTTTAAAAACTAAGAGCAAATTTTGTTAGTCATACATGTTTGTTTAAGTTTAGTTTAAACAGTAATTAAATTATCGGTGGCCGCAACAAAAATATTTTACGCCATTGGGCCAAATAAAGTTACACAAACCCCTTTACTGGTACCTTCCAACACAAAACTTCTTTCGAGTCAAGATGAAAATGTTAAATAGCGTGAAAATAAGTAGCTTCGATTTTCAGCTTCAAAGGCATTCAGCACTTATAATTTACAAAACCGAACCCCCAAAAAGGTACAGGAGGTTTGATAGGTGTAATCGGTGATATTCCTTACTTTGTAAACAAACTGTAAAAACGAATACCTTGTTTCGATGTTACTATTTACACTTAAACCAGATAAAGTGTATTTCCGGATGACCTTAGAATTAAATAAAATTACCTTAACTCTATCGCGAACCGGCTTAAGGAAAACCTTTTTTTCCAGCGTCCACCGTGCCGGCAGTTTTTATTATTCTGGCCTCGTATTCCGGTTGCAACCGGGTATGGGCCGTTACCTTCTTCATAGCATCAATGGCATTCATGGCAGGTTTCTACAGCAGTGTCAAGATCAATGCTATGGACATAGCACCTAATTATGCTGGAACTTGTTCTGCATTCGTGAATGGAATCGCAGCGCTTTCTGGAATAATCACACCTTACCTGATTGGATTGTTGACGCCCGATGTAAGTATTTTGAAATATATTATAATGAATAGTTTGAGTATGAAGTTTGCTAAATTTTCATATTGTTTCCGAGAACGAGAGATGCCGGTATGGATCTATAATACTATGTAGGGTCCTTCTTAAAATCCTGACGGTTTTTTAAGGTATCAGACCATCGAACTGGAAAACTTTCAGTATCGGACCAACGTCGAAATAGCGAAAAATTATACAGGGTATACATAAGTGACAGCCTGAACAACTTTCACTATGAATCCACCTTCAGGAAACGTGACAAAAATCCGCTGTTTCATACATTTGAGGTGAGCAGGTATAGCTGTTTTGTGTGGACAAGCTGATTTTGTTTTCACGTTTCCTCATTCACTTACATGTTGTATGGAACTCTAAAAAAATGTCAGAATATAAAGTTGGATCCCGCCAATGTTATTAATAATTTTCTAGAAAGATTATAATATTGATCATAGAGTTAGCTCTAAACCTTATAACCTTATACAAGTATTGATGGTGGTGTTTCAATAATTTAATTGATAATACGCTCTAATGAACTCAATAGACTTGCAAAAAATTCAGTTTTTCGGATAAAGAGATGACGAACGTTGAAATATCTCAAGGATTTTTAGGGTTCCGTACCCAAAGGGTGAAAACAGGACCCTATTCATAAGCCTACGCTGTCCGTACCTCTGCCCGTAACTTTTGAACCGTCATAGCTAGACAGTTGAAATTTTCACGGAATGTGCGTTATTATGGCGGGTTTGTTAACAAATGTCAAAAAGTTAAAATTAAGGGGCCCTCATACAAGAAACTAGTTTTATAATCAAAGTTTATTCTTCTCACTCTAAATGGTAATACATACAAGCGTCAAACTTGATGTAATTATAGAGCAAACTCTACAGAAAAACAAAAAATATTAAAAACTGGCCAAATGTGAGTCGGTCTTGCGCTAAAGTTCCCGGAGAAAACAAAACTTTTTTTACGTTAATATTTTGTGTGGTAGTGTGGTACGGAATCCTCGGTGCGTGAGTAGCCCGACTCGCACTTGACCAGTTTTGGTCAAACACCAGTCTACGGCATCCCGCAGGAACATCCTTCAGCGAATAATTCCTAGACGTATGATCTAGGCCGTGAATCTGAATTAAAATGGACCATATTTCTTCTCGTAGAAGTCGTACTTAGGTGTTGCACGAGGCGATAATGTTTCTCATGATTGTAGTGTTTTTGTAGGCTAGCAGTTATTATAACTTGACACAGCATTCTATCCTGAACCCTTGTGGTAAAAGTCAGGCTTTTTATAACAAGGTTTCTGACTACCTTTCGTTAAAATATACAGTTTTAGTGCTAGGATTAATTTAAGATTTGTATAGAAATCTTTGAGGCACTGTAACTTTAAAACTATACATTTTAACGAAAATCTGACTTCATACAAGCATAGAGATTAGTTTCTAGATTGTTTCTGAAAAATTTCATGGACTTTAATTTGTTAGTATTGAAAAAATTACCAGATTTCGTAAAATTAAATTTGGGCCGACTCTCCGGCCGCGAGTCCTCGCGTGGCTAGAGGATTCATGGGCGGACATTTTTCGCGCGCGGGTTAGGTGGCCACGTGGCTCTGCATTATAAGTATGGTGGCTCATGTTTTTGTACAAAAACAATCTTTGAGATCACCGAAATATCTATTATCGATTAACTTCGCACGTTTGCTATTTAAACTAGACATTGTGCTAATCATCAACACCACGATACAATTTCAAGAATAGAATAGAATAGAGCTCACTTTATTTGTACACCAGTGAAATATGGAGATTCATTTTAAAAATATATTAAATAAATAATTTTTCTTTATTTCTAAATTGGTATTAGAAATAGAATAGTATTTGGTGAAACTTGCGACTGCATGCTTGAATTATTGGACGTACGCCAACAAGCTTTGAATTCTTTAGGAAGTGAGGGACGAAAAACTTTTAGCCTATTTTCAAGTCACAATGGAAAAGGCAGATCGTGCTATTTTTCCGTTAAAAAAAAACGACTTGCCAGTGTCATCTCTTTTCATGCTTTATTATGTATGTAGAAAACATCGAATGGATCCGTCTGCCACAGAATTTTATTCGCTCTAAGATAATCTTTTCACTTAGATGCAATTTACACTCCGTGGGAAATGCGTGAATAATTGCATCGGATCCAAATCCTCGCATATCTCGCATGAGCGAGAACGGATTTGGATTCATTCGTTCGATCACTCGCAATTCTCGATTTACATTTAGGTATACAGATCACTTAAAATATACTCACGCCATGTTCAAGGCCTTATTTCCATTATCGTATTATCACGATTAGAAAATATTATCCATGTATTTGGTTTGTCAGATTTTCGTTAAAATGTGTAAGTAGTTTGAAAGTTACGATTTATTTAAGATTTGTATAAAATCTATAGTACCAGTCTACTGGTACAACGATTGGTACATGTAAGTTGCTTCTGGATAAATAAATCTGAATCTAAATCTGAATTGCAACGATGCGATTTGTACCAGAAGACTGGTACAATAATTTTCATACAAACCTTAAATAAACGAAACTATACATTTTAACGGAAATCGAACAAACCACCGACATGGATAATTCGTTTCCAGCGCCCACGGCATGGTGCCTCGATAAAGTTTTACCGCGCCTGCTAACTCATTCGTTCGCGCGGAAAAAGAATGAGAGCTATGGTGCGATAGCGCTTTATTGCGCCGCCATGCCGCGGGCGCAGATCGTGTTTAAAAATGTCATTGAATTATTAAATTAATAATATTTATCTTCTTTTGGCAGTCGGGTAAAAATTTAATCAAAATTTAATTTGTAATGACGGTGGAGAAAATAAACAACTAGGCTTCATTTTATAAATGAGTTGATAATAAAATTGAGATAACCTGTAAGCTTATAAACCCATCATGTAACGATAACAGTCAAACCATTTCGGTCCTGATGCTGTTAAAATGTATTTTGAAGAGTTTTTCTTTCTATATAAGTACTTATTTCTCATACCTATATAGTAAATGATCAATCATTTACTAACGGAAAAACGCAGGCTTCGTCATATAAAATCACATCATTTTGATATCCGTTGCAAACTTCGTCAAAGGTAGGTAGTGCACAGAATATAATCCACATGCCACATGCAAGCTTCGTCAAAACACAACCAACGAAACAAAAGCCCCTGACCTGCTCAAAGGTAAAAAAAAGCCCACGAGCGTGTCGGACTCGCCTATGAGAGGGTTCCGTAGCCATAGTATAAGTAGAATAAGAACTAAGAAGAAAATTAATCAACCTGTTTATCTTACATAAGAGAAATTTTAAATCAAAAAGATGAAGCTCGATTTAACTTATGATTATGACTTGATTTCTAATTAGAAAATCAATCTATGTTACCGTTTTTGACCTAAATTGGTTGCGCTACATCATCCGTTATAATTTTCATTGAAAGTAATAACAAAATGCTAAGTCTTTTAGAAATTTTTTAAATTTTGACTCCAGTATTTTAGTACCTATAGTTTCCAATAGTTTCTATGGGAGTTTTGATCCATTAGACAAGACCTATCCAACGACATCTCACCATCCAATTAGTTTCTTCATGATTACCTCATTTATGTTTGTGGGTTACAGTCATCTGTCCTTTTGGGTACCTTGTTTGACTACGAGATTAAGCTAGATTTGATTTGACAGTAGACACACTTTTTGAAGTCGATGCAGCGTTATAGGAAAGGACACTCACGGACACGTGGACACGGCACCAAAGTCATTAAGTCGGTAATATAGTTTATATTTGGATGGTCAGAACCTTTGACAAACTGACCATCCCACTTCCGACACCACTGTAACGGGGTGGGTTGATGAGTCTTTAAAAAAGATTTTAAGATGAAATGAGTTTATTGAAAAACAAAATTAGATACAAATTAAAAGAGTGTCCTTCGAGAGGTTCTAATCTAGACTGCGCGTGCAAATTATTTTAGAAATATCGAAAACAGATGTAATGCAATAAAACCCCGTTGCAAGCTAGGTCAGCAGTCTGTACCGCATACAAGCGTAGTATACAGAATATTATAACAGAACCCTAAAAAAGGTAAATTGTGTTTTTACCTTATATTAGTATTTTTATTTGCAATATTGTAGCTTGTACCACCCGATGTGTGATATGAGAGTTTATTAAATATCCTGCAGAACTAATTTCGTCGTCGTAGGCAAGCTTTAATATATTTCAGTTCAGTTTATTCGCTTTTAAAGTTAATAAAGCGGTGCCAGTGAGTTTTTCATAAGGGGTACACACGGCGACAGATCAACCTACCCATAGTTGAACTCTATGTACATGGACATAAGGTCCAACTATGGGTACGCACGGCGACAGCGCCGTGCGTACAATAATTTTGAAACTATGCATATGCATTCTTATCGTGTGGGCAGCAAGCCCTGGTGTCAGAGTTTTTTCAGACCGCCTTGCGGCCTCTGACGTGGTTTTTATGTAACGACTACTACCACCAGAGATAGTAGCCGGGACCAACTGCTTAACGTGCCATCCGAAGCACGGAATCAACTTTCTTTTCAGACCATCAGGTGATTCAGCCTGCAATGTCCTAACCAACTGGGGAAAAAAGGACAAACTGACATATCACTAGGAGACACTAGGAGTCCTCGTGGTAATCGAACCCACGACCTCCGTGTCACGAGCCCGATGTTCTTAACCATTAGACCAAGGAGGTAGTTCACATTTATGGTAAAAGCGGTACATAGTGGTATTTTATGATTAGGTAGGTACTTTCAATTAAAGTAGATAGATAAGAGTTTCATACATTAAAATTTGTGTCGATGAGTCATGGTCTTTCTACTGAAAAGCTGTATTTTTTTTCTGTAGTCAAAGTTGTTCAGTTTCAAGATTTGAAGCTCCCGTTTAATAATGTAATGTAAAGCATTATGCATGTATCCAAGTTTACTAAATTTATAAAAACGTAATCGTCTTTTAAAATTTCTCAATTAATATTTGACCAATCCGTTCCATTTAGAATTTTTATTTTTGGATATAATCAATGCCTGATATAAAATATAAAGCAAATAAACTTATAAACAACTTCTTCGCAGTTACAAGAACTACGATTTTAAAAGTTTTTGAAATTGAAAACATTCAACAAAGGAGTTTGAAGATTTAATTTTATTATAGTGGCCTGTGGTCCGTCGAGTATTTGAACACCAAAAACAAATCAGCTGTCCTATATATTGAGCTCGAGTAGATTTGCAGTTTTGTATGGAACAGCTGATTTTTTCTCGCGATTTCGATGTTGGTGTTCAGTTTTATAGTCTGATCCTCCCTTTAAAAAAAGTGTCAGCATATGAAGAAGGACTCTATATAAAGACGTGACAAGAATGTTTTTTGGAAAATATTGGCTAACAGACGGGGATCGTGCCGCTGTTTATATCATCATAATATGACAGAGCGTTATTTCACTCATTCTCATACCTCTCATAAATACTTTCTTCCAGCAAACCGTGGCACAATGGCGCATAGCATTCTGGGCGGTATTCGCAACACTAATAGGAACGAATATCGTATACGTCATCTGGGGTTCTGGTGAACAGCAATGGTGGGACGACGTCGACAAACACGGCTACCCTGAGGATTGGACACATGGTCCGTTGAAAAGGACTCCACAGATTGTGGAAAAGAAGATTGTTTATCCGAAACATAAACATTCACCCGTAGTTGTAGATTGATGGTGTAAAATAAATACGAAAAATAAATCAAAGTTTTGACGCGAAACGTCTTTCATTTCGGTCAGTACTTGCAAAAACCATATTTAACGAAATATATAATGACAAAATCGCTTATTACTTTGGAAGTTATAGCATATCACCTACCGGCATTATTTTAGTACCATAATTTAGAGAATAGAAGCCTTGGTACAGTCGGCATCAGATAAGATATCGTAGCATACAAGGCGGTAAAATATTTCTAACCAGTTCTTATTTTTAATAATTTCTTTACATACAGGGTCCGACTTAATATGCTGACAGTTTTTTAAGACGATGATCTGACCATAAAACTGACTAACTTTCTTTATCGGACCAAAGTCGAAATCGCGAAAAAAAAACTGCTGTTCCATACAATTGGGTCGAGTAAGATTTTTTTCGCGTTTCCTGAGGTAGGCTCCATAGTAAAAGTTGTTCTGTTTGATGGTCTGAGTTCACCGTTTCAGTATTTCCTAGGCTGTCACTTACACCCTGTATGTTATAATAGTAAGTATCTGTAAGGTAGCTTGAGGAAGTACATGGACATGGTTCTAAACGAAATCATCATCAATATCCATGTAATGTACATAAATGACTCATATCATGCATTAGGGTCAGGCCACATTGTGCACAGCCCCGTGGCGTGCGGCAGGGCGGCGTCGCAACGCAATTATTTTGGCAAATGATGTACGAGCATCGAACATGCCCTACATTTATCTACCAAGTATAATCATTGACTACATCGTCTGTTACTTTATATCGCCGGAACAAACTACTAGTAGTGCAGAGACCCCCCGAGACTTTTTTATTACCAAAAAGGTTACCGGTTGCCGTTTAGAAATTGTTGTAAGAGGTACGAAATTACTAATATAAAACCTAAGTCTTACAGATCACAACACGCAGAAGCAAAAAAAAATATATACAACGTGTTAATGAATAAGCGCAAAACCTCATACACCCCAACTGATTTATAACAAAACAATTTGATTGAAACAATTTTTTAATTTTTTTGATAGTTAAAATTTAAAATTATTCGCAGTTTAAGTTTTCAGGAAAAAATTATTTGTTATCATTTCAGCAATGAATGAAAGCGCAAGCGTGCTCGTTGATAAATTTAAAGAATCTTGTTTTGGTAGTAAGTAGGGTGAGTGTGCCTGTGCGGTGGGTTTAGATCGAGTTCAGTAAATTTTAAATTTTACAAACAAATTATTTATTTATTGAAAAAAAATTACCTATGTTGAAAACATTATAATTCGATTCTGCTCTCGATTCTAAACAAACTACTTTCTAGTTTTGCGTTAATTCATTAACACGTTGTATAGGTACATGAAAATTTTAAATTTCGAGGTTATCATTTTTTATCTAAACTGTCATGTTCTTCACCTTAGTTCAATACCCATAAGACTGTCTAAAATTGCCATACAAAGCTATAAGACCAGATGTAAAAGTCAATTTTTGTTCAATTGGTCTTATATAGCTTAGTATGGCAACTTTAAGCTGTCTTACAATTACGTATGGGTATTGAACTAAGGTGAAGAACATGACAGTATTGAAAAAAAAAATGATAACCTCGAAATTTTAAAATTTCAGAATTTTGTTTTTTTGCTGCGGCGTATCTGTTAGACTTAGGTTTTTGTATTAGTATTTTCGTACCTTACAAAAATTTCAAAACGGAAATCGGTAAACTTTTTGGTAATTAAAAAGTCCCGGGGCTACAGTGCTATACTAGCTTCAGACGTACATCCTACAAGAGATCTACTTGTTTGGGAAACTTGTTGTACAAACTAAGTGGAACGCTGAATTTCCATAGACGGCTTCCGATATCTATCAGTGACGTATCGAAGCACTATATTATGTTGAATTTGGGTTCGTATCAAACCTGGTACGATAGCGCACCGCTGTAGTAGTGAGAGATTTCGCTTGTTTCAATCACTGTTTTGTTGATCTAGTGGTCTAGACAACCGGCTCACGATTCTGGTGGTTTTGGTTCGATCCTCGTGTCGGCCGACCGTCTTTTTCAATCCATTTCACAATATGGTTCCCCTGGTGCTAATGAGTGGTAACGCAAATAATTGGACGTTCTAAAATACCAGGAGACTTACCTATCTTTGGATTAACTGCAAAGTCAAAGTCAAGTCAAAGTCAAAATTGTTTATTCAAAATAATATCACATAGATAACTTTTTGACGTCATGTTTTTGAACCTACCACCGCGTCGGAAGGTGTACAACACACTTCTTTTAAACAAAACAAAATATACAAAGTACAATTACATAAATCCAATATTAAATTACATTAATAAATAAATAAATATATATCTTGGACATCGTCACACAAATTATCTAGTGACATTTAAAGTACCAGAATCTAGACTGGACTTGTGTTATGATGACAACGATATAGAATACACAAATAGATACAAACATCCATGACTCGTGTACAAATATTCATATTCATCATACAAATATTTGTCCCCTACGGGATTCGAACCGCGACCCTCGGCACAGCAGGCAGGTTCACTACAGACTGTGCTATCGGGCCGACATAGTGTAACACTGTCAAGACCAGACATTTTGGTCATTCAAATAATCATCGAGTTTATAGTAACCTTTTTTACAGAGGACTTGTTTAACATGGGACTTAAAATTGTTGTCTGTCAAGTTTAGAATATTCTCTGGTATCTTATTATAATAACTAACGTAAACAGTGCCCCATGAAAGATGTGTTGACCTTACTAAGTCGAAAATGTGGGAATACCTACTAATTTATTTGTATTACTTGTATTGTAACTTCACTGTTTTTGGGAAAGAGAGACAAGTTTTTGCGAACGTATAAAATATTTTCGTAAATATATTGACTATAGAAAGTCAAAATATTGATATCTTTGAAAAGATCTCGTAGATGCAGCACCAAATGTGAATTTAGGGATTGTTAGGTGGGTAGGGCTGGGAGCAAGTTACTTTTACTTTCCTCCACTGCAGGGTTCGCGTGAATCTGGCTTGCGCCCTGCAGAGTATAGGCACATGAGTACAATGTACAGTACGAAAATTCCCATCCATCCCAAAAGATTCAACCTAACCCCCTGAAAATTTATTTGTTCCGGAAAAGAAAATGCACTTATCTGATTGGCTATAAACATGCGCTGAACGAAGAATACAGAACCTACAAGTATGTACATGTTTATGGGAAGAATATTAAATTTTTGACAAACAAAATACTAAAATGTTTATAACAATGACGTGACGTATGATAAAGACAAAACAATATAATATTTAGGAAGTTGAGACCCTGGGACCATGGGGACCCGATGCAAAACAGCTTATAAAGGAGATATCGGCACGCCTTATAGAGACCACTGGTGATAAGAGGGCTGGCAGTTACCTACGTCAGCGCATAAGCTTGGCGATTCAGAGGGGGAATGCTGCCAGCGTTCTTGGAACCGTCCCTCGGGGAGAGGCTTTGGAGGAGGTTTACAGGTTGTAGGTCCCCCCTTCCCCCTTTTTTTTTTTGACGAAGCTTGTTGCAGATATACGGGATGTGTTTATTGACGAAACGTGTTGTGGATCACAGTGGTGTATTTCCTTTGACGAAGCCTGTTGTGGGTGTGAGTGATGTATTACCATTGACAAAGCCTGTTGCGGATGTGAGTATTGTATTACCTTTGACGAAGCCTGTTGTGGATACGCATATTGTATTTTTTTTCTATAATTTTTGAATTTAATAAATGATTTTAGGAAGCTGGCATATGTATTGTCTAAATATAATACGCTCTAACATAAATAGTGACAATACCTACGACGAAGAGAGAAAACATATACCTAAACCGAAAAAAAATAAACCGAAAATTAAATTAAATGATGTTGTTGTAGAGTTTCTAGCTGCATCTTCTCTACAACGCAACACTTTGCGACGCGTATTAGGGCTTAAAATTTACCTCATTAAGTTATCTGTGCGATATTATTTTGAATATAAGTTTGTGAATTTAGAATTTGTTCTACAATTTTGTATAAAAGTAAACTTATTTTCTCGTTAAAAATGGTTTGATTTGTCAATTTTTTTTTACAAATGATTGGTCTTACACGATCATTTGCGAAACGTTAGATACAGGTACTTACTTCAGATCAGACACGTGCCGAGATTTGCCGAGATGCGAGAGCTTCAGCAAAATGCGCATTGGGCCTATCCATTAATTTTACTTTAATCGAAATCTAACCATTTAGGCAGGTACAATACTGAACAAGGGTACTGCGACATAAAACGAATTAATAGTTTCTCACTACCCGAAATCGGGAATAAAACTTGTACCTATTCCAGATTTCGGGAAGTGATAAACTATGCTACAAGAGTAGACCTTTGTAAGGGCATAGTAGTTGGTAATTAAATAATAGTACTCTATGTTAGTAGTAAGATTCATGTCTCAAATATACGATTCGTAGCGCCATCTAGTTTTTTATTACGACAACACGGAGATAAATATCTTGAAAACTTTTAATTTAAAAAATACTATTTATTATTAGTATACTTTACTAGAACATTTGTTGTTATAAGTAGGATATAGATCCTCTTAAATGCCTAGTAGACTTTTTTTACGACTACCAGAATTAGATTTATACCTACAAATTTTCTTATAAAGTTTAGGTCTTCTAATAATAAATAGTTTTTTTTTCTATCATGGGCCCACCACACATTGCCACCGCTTTAACTCCTGTAAAACAGAATCAACAGCGGTGACCATTAATAACACTAGACAATGATGTCCAGCGAGCCCGGAGGATGACTTTAATATGTCTCGGAACCCGCAAAAGAAAGAAAAACCAATAATAAATAGTTGTCATAAAAACTATTATTATTATAAAATATAATATCCAAACTGAGACGGGCGCCCTAATCTTGGTAGAATTCGGACACTTCTAGACGTGGATCTGGTGTTCTGAATGTGCTATTTCCATAGTAACACGTTACGGTACGGTTTTAAACTTCAATAAGCTTATAGATATTATGGTAGGTTATGATAAAACATGATAACATATTTTTGATAAATTTGACAACTTATTTATGATAAATTTGACAACATCTAGATGCAATTGTTTAAAATGATGTATTTTTATCAGTAAAAGAAAATATCATGTCAATCCTACTTAGATATACATACCTATCATCAAAAACATATAATGTAAAATAGTAGCCAAGACTCACAACCCTCTTAAAAAGTTATGAGAACTCATTTCAAGCCAAGACTTGAGTAAGTATGCATCTCGATCAAATAAGACTTTGTCGGTATCGTCATCCCATGTAGAGTCTTGGACTGTGAGTCTTGGCTACTTTTGCACTTGAAATGTTTTTCATGGGAACTCAATTCTTTTTTTAGATTGCTCTTGCTCTCATTTATAATTAGCTGATTCCCAAGTCTTACAAAATTTGCTCTCCTGCAACACCTGGACTGAGCTCAATGACAAAGTATTTGCTTGATATCCACATTACTAATTTAAAATCAGCAGCTCCTCAAATAACACAGTTTATGAGGGCAGTACTACTGCAGCATCAGGACTGAAGAGTTGTAACCCGAAATTTAACACAAAGGATCTTGCCTAATACCCACAGTGAACATTAGAAATCAGCAGATTCTCTAGTATCACGGTTAGTACCCCTGCAGCATCAGGACTGCAGAGTTGGGTCCTGATAGTTAATGACATAGTCTCTGCTCGATGCCAACAATACTTACTTATTCAAAATCGGTAAATTCTCTAATCTAATTGTTTAGGATGGCAGTACCCCTAAAGCATTCGGATTTCAGGATCGGAGGTTGAAATTTACATTTTGTTATTTTCATATGGGGACTGAATACCTGGAACTATAAAAAGTTTCATGAATGTTGATGGTCTAAACTAAACCACCTCTTTAAATATTATTACTAGGGTGTTTAGTTGGAACAAACATCGAAATTGCGAAATAAATATTATCAGACTTCACTAGTTAATTGGTTGTTATTAATATAATTCTGGTAGATTTAACTAAACTATACCAAATTTAAATTTATTTAATTAGATCTAATATTTATTTATATGCTATAAATAGATCAAAATTCGATTTATAGCAACTTAGATCATATTTATCTAAATACTTAGAGCAACTAATTTTCTAGTTGAGAAATGTTGTCAGTTGTCTTATACAGGGTCCTTCTTAATATGCTGACACTTTTTTAAGGGGATGATCAGACCATCAAACTGAACAACTTTCTCTATACTATAACCAAAATCGAAATCGCGAAAAAAAATCAACTGCTCCATACAAAACTGCAAACCTACTTTTGCCAAGTGTATGGGACAGCTGACTTTTTTTTCGTGATTTCGATGTTGGTCCTATAGTGAAAGTTGTTCAGTTTGATGGTCTAATCATCCCCTTAAAAAAGTATCAGTACATTAAGTTGGACCCTATGTACTACTACCTCTATTCCAAATAGCAATTTTGAATTATAGAAACATAGATTTGAAACAGACTCTCACTTATATTCTTAGAACAGCTTTATTACACTAACATCAAAAATATGTCGGATAGTATATCTATCTGATAAATAAGTTATACTTGCTAATCAGAATTGGCCAGAGAGCTAAATAGGAATCGGAAATTATTTTCGTCCTTATATGGAATGAAGTATAGGTATTAGTTATGGCAAAGTTTATAACCACCCCAAAAGGGATAGTAGTCGTGAGTAACTGTGTATAAGTAAAATAAGCCTTACGATCCAGTGTCGCCATCTAGTTGTCATAAATATTACCTCTAGTTAATCCGAGTGATGATTTCTATGAACAGTTCAATCGATTTCAAGGTGCGCAACGTGTACTAACTAATTAGTGTCTCGCAATCCGTCTACATTCCGCTTGATCTAAGCACGTGCTCTCAGAGACTGCGTGTGCGCCGATCCGAAACAGTCTGGTGGTAGCTCGACCGCCACTCACCTGCGTACTTGTAACTTATGATAAGTGTTTAAAATAAGTGACTGTGTAACGTAGATTCTACGGAGCAGAAAAGTGAAAGAAGTTTTAGAATTAATTTATAATTTAATTGGTGAGTAGTTTAACTTCTTTTTTTTAATTTTTTATTTGTCTTGGTAAATTTTTCGCTGTTAATAAAAATTAAGCTAACCAAGTAATTTAAGAGGTTATTAATAAACAATAACATTATTATTTTGCAAAGTGACACATTGATAAGAATAAGAATAGTTAGTATTTTTTTCCCTTAAGTTATTTCCACAGCTTCATATTCGCGTTTTTTCTTCATGTTGCGAGGTCAAAGCTTTTTGTAGATAAAATAGAGCCAAGCCTTTTTAGTTTCTGTCAAGTTTTTTCCTTCCTTAGTAATGAATTAAATTCCTCAAGATCAACGAAGTGAAACGTTTTTATTAAGTTGAAAGCAATACTAATAAAATATAGAAAACAATGCGTGATTGTTTTATGAAATGAAAACAGTTGTCAATGACAAGGTCAACGTTTGTGAAGCTAACGAGATAGAACAATCACTATCTCTACCACAGACACTTTCGATAAGTACATGGCATGCATAAGCAAAGTTTCAATGACAATTTAGAAATCTTAAAAGATTTCATAATCTTTGAAAGATCGAGGTAACGAAGATAAGATCGACATTTACTATCTTTTTGTTCGCCTCTTTTAAATGCATTCTGTATTATTACTTCTCTGGGAAGTACCGGAAAATATCTATTGCGATTGCTATCTACAGGGTCCTTCTTAATATGCTGACATTTTTTTTAAGGGTTGATCAGAACGTCAAACTGAACATTTTTCTCTATGGCACCTAGATCGAAATCAGAAAAAAAAATCTGCTGTTCCATACATAACTCCAAACCTACTCAAGCCAAATGTATGGGAGAGCTGATTTTTTTCCCCATTTCGATGTTTGTTTAGTTTAATGGTCGGATCATCTCTTTAAAGTCGTCAGCAAATTAAGAGTATAGACAGTGGCGAAGCGTGGGTTCCTGCCGCCCGGGGCACAGATCAATTTTGTCGCCCCATTATCTTTATAAGAAGACCCACACAAAAAATAACGGAGCGAGCGAAGCGACCTAGAAATTCAGGTTGCGGTTAGACATCTTTTGGTTTATCCATGTAAAAATTGAAACTTAAACCGAGCGAAGCGACCTCAACTTTTCTCCTTATTACGGATTGGTTCCAGAGCTTTTTACTTACAAAACATGTGCAAAGTAAAAAAATACACAATATTTACCTAAGATGAAATTTACTGTAATAAGATGAAACGTGTTTTGAAAAGATTTTTTTCAGCGCGTCGCTAGAGATTATGTCAATGTTCCAGCGGGTCGGCTGGAAGTGTATAGTATTTGTATTCTGTACCTATTCAAAGAAAACATGTAAAGAAATTGCAATTTGAAATATTAATCTAAAAAAAATCTATGCATGTATTTCGCACAACGTCTGTCAAATTCGGTTCATCAATTATCCACGCATTTCGATGAAAACAAATAAATAGCACGGAAAGTTGTTACCTTCTTGTTTCTATACTTTAAACATGCAAATTAAAGACTTACTATTATTAGAACTATTACTCGAAATGACGTGTTGGTTTTTATTTTCAGTTAAATATTGCTTATTTATCGTAAACGTGTTCACTAAATGTAGACAAATTTCAAATAAATTCCGATGCGTTTTTCGTGATAATAATTTCAAAATGTGCTATAGAAAATTGTAGCCGGTTGAGCTCTGTAAATAAATCGTAGTTCTGTTTTATGTAATTGGCAAACATTTTTTTTAAAATCTGGTAATGCTAAATTTTATTTTCATAATTTTTAAAAGCAGGTTTTATCCCAAAGTTATGACAACTCATACGAATATTGGTTAAAATATCAATAAATTTCAACTCATAAAGAGATAAGAGAGTTACTATTGAGTAGTAGTCGGAGCTCTTACCGGGCTGTACCTTACCTCATGTAGGCTGTGGTGTAGGTGTCTAAATTATATGCATATTTTTAAAACTATCTTTTTTTTTTTGCAACGGTATATAAAACGTAAACGCAAAACTAGAAAGCAGTTTGTTTAGAATATTTTCAACATAGGTAATTTTTTTCAAAATATTAAACTATTTGTTTATAAAATTTTCTGAACTCGATCTCAACCCACCGCTCGGGCACTCTCACCCTACTTACTACAAAACAAGATTCTTAAAATGTACCCATGAGTACGTTAGCGCTTTCATTTATTGCTGAAATGACAGCTAATCATTTTTGCCTCAAAACTTAAAATGCGAATAACTTTAAATTTTAAGTTACAAAATAATGAAATTATTATTTCAATCGAATTGTTTTGTTATAAATCAGTTGGGGTGTATGAGGTTTTCCGCTTATTCATTAACACGTTGTTAAGAAGTAGGTATGTAATGAATAACATTTATTAAAATGGCAAGCATGTTCCAATTGTAAATCTAAAAGGCGGATACCGCAAAACAGCATATTTGTGCTAAGGCTCCACCTGATCATTTAGGAAATGTCAATAATTAATATTAATGTTAATCCTTGTATCTTTATGATGAATAAATATCTTTTTTTTTTTAAAGTCATGTGTTGCTAGTTCAAGGAAAATTGTTTAACAATAATTTGGTGCCTTCGTTTTATTGTGTCTAGACAAATCTGATTGAGTTAATAATGGTGTATGGTGTTTGGCTATTTTTTTAGGCTGTAAAATTGAAGATTATGAGTTCGAAACCAGGTCTAGTAACGGATATTACTTAAAATTGTTATTTATCATAATCAAAGCAGCATAGTTAGTCGTGAGCATAATTTTATGCTATGCTATGCCGAATCAAATGTACCTTTGACGAATGTTAATTTATACGTTATTGTTTAGCGATCATGTCACAAAAAAGCGCCGAGTAACGTCGTAAGTTATTCCTAAGGTTCCTTATAAAGCCTTAATGTTAACTAAAAATCAAGTAATATTAAAACATCATCGTCTTATTTGAATTGCAATCCCGTATTTCCTATTATAAATGAAGGTATTATAGATTATTAGCATATTATGGTCATGACCATGTATTCCCCGAGCAGGTAGTCAGAGATATTCTGTAATCTCAGAATATCTACGTTTCATTAGTACCTAGTATCCAAACTCTGTCTAGTGTGACGGGGATTGAGCCCGTCCACACTTATAATGGAGAGTGGGTACAATACTTGTCTCGAAATTGAGGCATGCAGGATCATGATGTTTTCCTTCACTGAACAGCCAGTGGTGTTATAAATCGTACATAAATTCCAAAAAACTAATTGGTACGAGTCGCTTTTGTTTTAGATCG
This sequence comes from Agonopterix alstromeriana, assembly GCA_963924505.1. NCBI lineage: Eukaryota > Metazoa > Arthropoda > Insecta > Lepidoptera > Depressariidae > Agonopterix > Agonopterix alstromeriana. The sequence continues at coordinate 9,226,369 of OZ004662.1, read as the reverse complement.
AACCATCGCCCCTGCACGGTAGGCATGATTAGGTATATCGATCAAATTGGCTTGGTACTTATGTATAAGTGCTTGGTGTCATTTGCTATGCACTTCCTCAATGTAATATGTTTTTATTTATTTAGTAAATATAGAGTCCTTCTTAATATGCTGACACTTTTTAAGGACAGGATCAGATCGTCAAACTGTACAACTTTCTCTATGGCACCAACAGCGAAATCACGAAAATAAAATCAGCTGTTCCATACTAAACTGAAATCTTACTAGACCCACTTGTATGGGACAGCTTATTTATTTTCCGCGATTTCGACATTGGTATCATAGAGAAAGTTGTTCAGTTAGATGGTCTGATCATCCTCTTAAAAAAATTGTCAGCATATTAAGTTGGACCCTATATGTTCATCTTTTGCATTCTAATTCTTACCTCTCAGAATTACCAGTTATCGAAAAAAAACATAAATTACTATTGAATCGTGTATCCGAGTGCTGCGAATTAATTAATCGTTTTGCCGCCGCACTGCCATCTTCACTGGGTCAAGTTGAACGAGTCTGTTGCGTTGTCGCGAAATAATTATTATAAACAAACTTTAACGGTGTCATCAGCATTACTATGGACATTTTTCAAGTAGCTCTATCCTAAATATAACACAAATAGCACAACATGGATGTAATATGACGGCCCGATAGCACAGTCGGTAGTGAACCTGCCTGCTGTGCCGAGGGTCGCGGGTTCGAATCCCGTAAGGGACAAATATTTGTATGATGAATATGAATATTTGTACCCGAGTCATGGACGTTTGTATCTATATATGTATTCTGTCTCGTTGTCTAGTCATCATAAGACAAGTCCAGGCTAGATTCTGGTACTTTAAATGTGACTAGATAATTTGTGTGACAATTACCAAGATATTTATTTATTTAATATGTTTATAATCAATAATAATTGAAATTAGCTCAATACTGATAACATTCTTCTATCAGATAATGTTCCGGTAACGTAGTTTTTAGGTTTCTGTATCCAAAAGGTGAAACGGGACCCTTTTACTATGCCTACGTTCTCCTCCCGTCCGTCCGTCCTACCTATTTAGGGCTGTAACTTTTGAACTGTAATAGCTAGACAATTGAAATTTTCACAGTTGTTATTACGGCTTATTTGTCAACAAATAATAAATATGTCGAAAAGTTGAAAATTGAGGGGGGTCGTCATATAAGAAACTAGTTTTTATCAATGTTTTTTCTTCTCACTCTATCGTAAAAACGGTAATAAATACAAGCGTCAAACTTGGTGTGATATAGAGCAAACTCTACGGTATAACAACGAATAATAAAAACCGGCCAAGCGTGAGTCGGTTTCTCGGAGAGAACTAAACTTTTTTTCTAAGTTAATTGTTGTGTGATGGATCGTGTGGTACGGAACCCTCGGTGCGCGAGTAGCCCGACTCGCACTTGACCGGTTTTTATTCTTACTTTATCAGCATTGAAAATAAATAAAATGAAATTTTTGAAATTTTATTTTACTATTGGCTCAAAAATTTTCTGTTTTGTTAACATTTTTCCTGTATGTGTATTATACAGATCCAGGTACTCTATCCATATTTTCCTTTGTCTATTTTGACACCATGCAGATAGTGGACGCCAAGTACCTAGGCGTTGAGGTATACCCAGAAAATGATCGAGAGATACCTTCCCGGCAGTTTTTCAGTAGTTGTACACTGTAAGGAATTGGAGATTAGACCGGAAACGTTAAAAAAATATACCTACTTATAATATAGTTAGCATAAGCACACGCTCACGACTATATTCCCCGAGGGGGTAGTCAGAGATATTCTGAAATCTCAGAACATCCACGTTTCACCAGCAGTACCAAAACTCTGTCCAGTGTGATGTAGGGTGAGCCCGTCGCCACTTAAAATGGACAGTGGGTACAATACATGCCTCGAAATTGAAGCATGCAGGTTTCCTCGCGATGTAATCCTTCACCGAAAAGCCAGTGGTGTTACAAATCGTACATAAATTCAGAAAAACTCATTGGTACTAGTCGGCCTGGACGGGATCGAACCATCGCCTCCTGCATGGCCGGCAAGGTTACTCACCACTGGACCAACACGGCTTTTTATAATTAATACATACGAATATGATCAGAACGATATAAAAAATCCTTTGAATCACACTAATCTACACTAATATTATAAAGAGGAAAGATTTGTACCTATTTTTGTATGTTTGTATGTTTGTAATGAATAGGCTCAAAAAGTACTGGGCCGATTTAAAAAATTCTTTCACCAATAGAATGCTACATTCTTCCAATTTGACATAGGCTACATTTCATTTTAATAAAAAATAGGGATCCTTGGTAAAATTTGAACAATGTAACCGAAGGTGTAGAAAAATGAGTCTTACAATTTATTTGTCTACCCCGTGCGAAGCCGGGACGGGCTGCTAGTTTATAATAAAATTGTATGCAACTACAGCACAATTTTACTTTTCCTTCCACATTTAGTAATTAAAAATATTACTTTGGGCCATCTTTGGGCAGATAAATACAGCTTCTAATTTCCTCTCTCCTTATCGGGATAAGGTCGAATCCTTCATTCGCTGCTATTGTCAATGATTTCCGCATCACTGTGTATTGAATGCAAAAGAAATAATGTGACACGAATTTTTAGTATATTGCTAAATTAATACTATTCGGTAGTCTATGATGTCAAGGAGAAATAATTTTCATTCAAGGAAACTGACGGAGTACAGTCGCCGTCAGATATATCGTAGCATACAAGGTGTTCAAATATTTCTGTGCAGTGCTAATTTTCAATAAATTATTTACAGTAATTGTTACCAATTATATCTAAACATGTATTTGGTAATAAATATCTGAACAGCTAATTTTAAATAATTTCTACACAATGCTATTTAAAACCGAAATGTATAATAACGGATTCAATTCAATTCAATTCAATTCAATATAATTTTATTCAATATAGGAGCTTACAGCACACTTATCAAACGTCAAATCTTTTTTAAAGCTACCACCGCGTCGGAACGTGTTGTCGCTGTAGAGAAGATGCGGCCAGAAACTCTACAACATAACACGACTTAATAACTATTACAATATAAATTCTTAAGCTAAAGTTATGTATACAATAATACATAGTCTATTTAATAAAATAATTGATACTATACAGTAAAGTAAATAAACTATAAGCTAGTGACCTCAGACCCAAGCATTTTGATCATTTAAATAGATTGAGGTCTTTTTTTTCCTAAACTGCTCAGATGTTTATGATCACCCTGACTGCGTAGATATATTGGATGTTCTAGGCGTTCCGATATTTTATTTATGCATAAATCAATTATTATTTAAAATTAGAACTGCTTTGAATTATTTGAACATCTTGTTTGCTGTGATATATCTGATGGCGATTGTACTAATATTTTTTGTAAGACATAGGATACTAACAAACGAATATTGGAACATGTGTAGACACATGTAACAAAAATAATGATAATAGTTTAAATATCAAATAAAGTAAATAATAAAGTAAAAATATAAATAATAATAAATAAATATATAATATAGTAACATATACAATAATATATCCATCACACACACACACACTCTTAGATGTACAAAAATGTGTTTTCTTTAATTGTTATTTATTGTTTAACTTTAAAGTCTTTACTTAAATTGGAAAATTATTAAGAAAATTATGTTTGTTTCTTCACATTGATACTGTTTGTTATGGAAGAGCAAGGGCGTCCTGTTACAGGTATTTTATTTAAATATCTACCAATATCTACTTATTTAAATATCTATCTACCATCTCTCTATCTTACCTTGTATGTATTTAGTTTTGCGAAGAAAATGAATAAAGAATATTTTTTAATGTTTTAAATGTGTTTAAAACAATCCAGAGAAAACGATGAAGCAAATGCTAAAGGCTGTAAAACTAAATGCTTTACATATCAAAGGAGGTGCTTCAGACCATCGAACTGAACAATTTTCACTATGGAGCCGACACATCGAAATCGCGAAAGACAAATCAGGGCCTATAAACCAAGTAACATTTCTATTGGCGTAGACGCTAGTAGAAATGATAGAATATATGGATTTGACATTGGCGATCGAAACATTTTGACGTTTGCTTTCGTCACCATATTATGTCAAGTCCATACATTTTTATGTTTTCTACTGTCGTTAATGCTAATAGAAAGATACTTTGACTAGGGGCCTAACTGTTCCATAGAAAACGTCAATGGCTACTCGACCCAAATATATGGAAAAGCTGATTTTTTAGCGCGATTTCGATGTTGACTCTATAATGTTCAGTTTAATGGTCTGAAACACCACATACAAAATATATAATCGTAGAATAGCAAATTTATACACATTCTAAACCTAGTTTACACATTCGTTTTGCATATTTACGTTTAGTATTGAAATGAATAGAAAAAAAAATGCGATTGATTTAAAAGAAGGTTTGGCGCCAGTTTACTTTATGAAAATAAAGTCCAATAGTTTTCGTGTAATAAAGGTGACAGATAAGCCGTTTGTAATTTTTGCCTACCATTGATTTATTGACCTTGATAAGTTACTCGTAATGAACTAATGACCATGACATACACTTTAATAAGCGAATTTATAAATAGATGTAGATAAAACTGGAACGATAGAGACAGAAACTACCAATCGTATATTTTATATTGATGTATTGAAATCCATTATATTACGTAGACTACAAAGTGATGTTGTTAAACAATGACGTAGTACATGAATATTTATGCAAATAGGTAAATTCAACACTTATTTATTGGCTTCTTGTTTATTGAACAATTGAAATGAACGTACTTACAATTTTTTTTCTTTTTTATTATTTGTGTGAGGTGTGGGTGCGTTGTTTATTTTGTTTGTGTTTAATATATATGTGTTTGTAGAGTTTTCAAGCCAGGTAGCATGGAAGTTTCAGCCTACTCAATAGTTTAGGGAAAAAAATTTACAGAAAATACAATTTTGTGCGAAAATGGTTTTTCTCAGGGATGAAACCTATCAAGATTTTGGCATTTTCTCTACAGCGAAACACTTCCCAACATAGTGATAGTCATAAAAGTGATTTCAAATATCTGCTATCGTCATTACCCAAATAAAAATTTTGGTCGAGTATAGGATTGCAGGTTTGTATGGAACAGCTTGATTTTTTTTGCGATTTCGATGTTGTACTTATAAAGAAAGATGTTAAGTTTCATGTTCTGATCTTCCCCTTTTAAAACCGTCAGCATATTAAAGAGGACCCTATATTTCAATTTTTCAATATTCTTTCTTGATAAATTATGATAATAAGCGTGTTTAGTTGTGTTGCGCTAAGGTTATGTAAGATTTGAACATGATTTGTATGTGATTGCGCCTAGACAAAATAATATAATAAATAAAGAAAGAAATAATTATAGGTAGAAAAGAAACAAATACCTAGCCAGAGTTGTATGTAACTCACTTTTAACCATTTACAAAAATATTCCAAGAGTAACAAACATTGCCCCACAAAACGGATTTATATCAGTTTGCGTAGGTATTTGGTGGGATCTACAGTCTCATAAATATACACCACTATTATATTTTTATTAAAATTTCATACAAAAGTGCGGATCAGCCGATCGATTTTTTTGGGATATGTAACAGAATTTCTCTTTTTTCCACCCATGTTCCTTAGGTAAAGTTGTTTAGTTTCATTATCTAAATGCACCCAATCTAAACAAAAAAGAGAAAAACTATTTAATTCTAAAATTATTGTAAAAAAAATGAAGTTTTGTGAGGTACCTAATGACAAAAATGCAATATGTAGGCAGAAAGTTGTCGACCTCACAAATTTTTAGAGCTGTTTGAAGTTGTTTGCAGTCGCCTTGGTATAAAAGTTGCTCAATGATTAGACATAATTCGAGATGAAGTGCGTTCACACGCTTATTGCGGATGTAAAATGTATACCTGCGAATATTTTTATTGCACCCGATGGAATAAATAAAAATACATGAAGATCTCAATTTCTTCATCTTATGGAGAAGACGCATGGAAGCATCCTGTGAGCGGGAATCGTTTACCAACTCTAAACTTGATGTGAATATTGTATTAATTATATCCGTAATTTTAATATTTTATAATTACGTAGTACATCGTCAACACGCATTATCTTCAGGAACTAAAACATGTTTGAGCAGGATATTTTTTCACGGTTATCCTGGGTTAAGAATCGAGTTTATTTATAAAACGGCTATATTTCATAAGAATTGCATATGCTCACGACCTTATTCCCCGAGGTAGTCAGAGATATTCTGAAACCTCAGAACATCCACGTTTCACCAGTAGTACCGAAACTCTGTCCAGTGTGACGGGGGTTGAGCCCGTCGCCACTTATAATTGACAGTGGGTACAACACATGCCTCGAAATTGAAGCATGCAGGTTTCCTCACGATGTTTTCCTTCACCGAAAAGCCAGTGTTGTTACAAATCGTACATAAATTCGAGAAAAGTCGAGTCGAGTTGGCTTGGACGGGAATCGAACCATCGCCTCCTGCACGGAAGGCAAGGTTATTCGCCACTGAACCGCCACGGGCTATATTTTATTTCATGTATATTTCAATTCAATTCGTTTCATTTCATGGATTAGCTTGCATTATATTACAATGGATAGATATGAATCTTATAATCTATATCGAACAAGATCTAGTTTGTTGCACTTATACTCTTATACTTGTGACATCGATAAAGTTTTATTGACATGTTCCGATAAGTAACGTCTTTACCACATGCAGCATGTTAGGTAACTACTTGAAGATCATAATCATTAGATTGTTATATTATTCACTTCTCTGCACCCTCAGCAAGCACTGTCATAATCATAAGTCTGATTGTGTTTTCGCACACACACAATCACACATATCGCTGGTACAGTGGTACCAGATTTATAAGTTCCTCCGATGTACCTGCGCAGTTGACAAATTTTAACAGCGCGCAATATTAAATTGACCAATCTGGATATGCCACCTTCAATGCTTTGCCAAGATTGACTACTTGTTTTCCCGTCCTTTTCGCTGCCATCCGACTATGCACCCTTTGATTGCAAGAAATTGAACTTGCTTAGATTACTAAACGACTTCGGGTTTTATTGAGGACTCTGCCCAAACGGAAATTGCCGAGGCTAATTATTTTCCTGGTCGTACTGCACGTATTGACATTTTGAGCAATTTTAAAACCACGGACGTACAATATAAGTCCAAATGTTACTTCAGACAGGTTTTTTCAATCTTGTTTACTGTTTAAAGACTATTTAACAACAACAAAATCATGATAAAATTTTGCATAAAAGTTGCAACAAAGATACAATAATTGGCTACTTTAGTTTAACTCTATTCAACGTGATTCAATATGATTTATTATTCAAATACTGAATAATACTTACAAACAAATAAACCTTCGTGGCAGTGACTGATGTATGTTTTGTTTCAGTATTAATATTATGCATGACAGTATTCATGGAAAATGTTAAATCATCGTCATTTGTAGGCGCATACTACTGAAATAAGCTCTATGTACGATGCTGCATTTTTAAAACTTTGCCACAGAACAAATTTAATAGTTAGTATTTGCAGACTTTAAATTAGCATCATTATTTTCTGATTGAGTTAGCCGATAGTGATTAACTAGAGCCGAAAAAAATAAAAAATAAAAGGAGCTTAACTATTTCGGACTACAATTTAACTCTTTGGTTTTTTTTTAATTCTTAACACCTGATTTATTGAGTTGTTTTTATACCTAAGCATAGACTTTACGTTAACTGTTGGTGAATTTCAACTACGTAAAACAATTGAATTTAAAAAAAATTAAGTCAGCAGTTTGTTAAACTATGAGCTTCATCTAAGAGCCCATCTACACTAACGTCTTGATCGCCGATTTCACAGCGATTTCATTCAGTTTGTACGCTGCGATCTGTGGCTCCCGCCCCGAGAAATCACTGATCACGCCTGTGTGGAAGAGCTCTTATTTCAGATTACTATAGAATAAATTAGTTTTGCAAAGATGTACCTATCTAAATAAGTATTATACTACGAGTATTTCTACAGGAAAATATTGATCTTTATTCAGTCGTGCTTCCCCGAGCGCAAGTTCGTTGTACGGTACTGCATTCTGCATTAAATGATACCTAAAAATGTTTCAATGTAGTTTCCTGCAGTTGTTTTTCCTCTTTGTAGTGCTTATACTTTGGTTTACCTCGGTGAAATATTAAAAATAAAAAACTGTTATCTGAAAAGAGAAAAACAAGAGTTTGAGCAAATATGATTTGAATGTTATTAGGTAGGTATCGCAAAGGGGACAAAGCAACATTACAAAACATACCTATTTGTTGGTTTTTGGTTTGTCTCCGCCTGCAATACCTACATTCAAAATATATTTGCTCAAACAAAGATGTTATAGCTGACTAGTGATTACCCACATTATTTATCTCTTTTCAGTTAATAGTTTTTTTGGAGTCTGATTTTTGTTGTTCTTAATAATTTAGTTTATTTTATACTTTTTAGTCTTGAGTCGAAATGGTAGCATAAAACTACTATAATATTTATATTTTTGGAATCTTCTGTTCGCTAGCTTTCATTTGATACCCATATTATAATGTTTTAAAAAAAATGATTATCCCCCCCCTCTTTTTTTAATTCGCAAACGCCATATTCAAAAAATACGGCTTATGTCATTCTCACAATTGTTTACGAATTTAACGACACATCATACGTTAAAATTCATCAAACCGTTTAGGCTATACCCTCCTTCTGGCGCAATCGGGTAAAAAACCAACGGCTTAAGGGGGCATCAAGCCTCCAGTGCTGCCCTCGATCGTAATTTTTTTTTTTTTTATCAATAAGGGTTATTACACATTTATCGACGTTGATCAATGGTTTGCCAATAAATGAGCTGTGAGCCTATCTCTATACAAGATGTTACAAAACTAAAAATAAACATTTAAAACTTTTAAGGGGGTTGTTTAGACCATCAAACTGAATAACTTTCACTATGGGACCAACATCGAAATCGCGAAAAAAAAAATCAGCTATCCCATACATTTAGCTCGAGTAGATTTGTAGTTTAGTATGGAACATCAGATTTTTTTTCCCGATTTCGATATTGGTGCCATAGTGTAAGTTGTTCACTTTGATGGTCTAAACCACTCCCTTAAATGTTTATTTGTATTTTTGTAACACCTTGTATTTATATTTATATAACTTTGATCGAAGTGTATTGTTAAAAAAAAAAAAAACATTGCGTATTTCGTGAAAAAATAGCGATGGTGACAAGAATGTGACCGTAGACCGCATTGGTTTGAATGTATTTATAAACCTCTACTATTAGTTGTCTGTTATCTTTCGGACATTCACCGTGAATGGTATCCATTGGGGAAAAGCCTTGGAAACCACTTTATGCACCGGTCTCTATTAAATGCATAATATGCATATGAAGCTTCCTTGTGATTAAAAATAAATTCTTAAATGTTAAGCTCGAAGGAATAGGTAATGCGATAAACTTCTTACGACATTTTAATCAATTCATAATATTTGCAAATAGAATTAATAAAATACAATGTACAGTTCATGGGACACTTCAGACCATCAAACCGAACAATTTTTACTACCTATGAGACCAACATTGAAATCACAAAACGAAAACAGCTGTTTTATACATTTTGGTACTGTAGCAATTGACATTTTCTATGGAACTGCAGATTATTTATTTTAGTTTGATGGTCTGAAGCACCCTGTTCAATATGTAACGCATTTCATTTTACACTCTGTCTCGCTCTTTATCAGCTCACCAAATTAAAAAATAAAAAGATTAAAGAAAACATATGAACGCAATAACTCAAAAACCGTTCAACTCAGAATCAGTAAGTAGTAGTAAAAGCTAGCAAGAGATTTAATTGAGGATTAACTCTAATGAGTGTTTCCGCAACATAGCGTAAAACACTTTTCGACTAAAGTAATCTAACTTTGGTGTGGAATATTATTATATTTCGTTCAAAAAATTAAAATAAAACATTTAGAGCATAAACAAATCTTTACGATGAAAGTGAAAGAAAAGAAAGGGAATCCATAAAAGCAAAGAAACTGAAAATGTTGGCAACGGTCCCTTTGTTGCAAGGAACCTTTTTGTAAGGCCATAAATATTCACTCCAACCTTGGTTTCGATTCTGTAGGACTTGCATGCCAAGCACGACGAAGCGACAAAACGAGAAAAACGTCATGCACGCTCGCATTAACGCAAATTACTAGAAGTTTATTCCGAATGAGTAAATGCGCGCTGCATACAAACGAAGTCTGGTGATATTTTCAATACTAACCGGTTAAAGACAATGAAATTTTGCAGAAACAATCTAGAAACAAATTTATATGCTTGTATCTTGTCCGATTTTCGTTAAAATATACAGTTTAAATGCTAGGATTAATTTAAGATTTGTATGGAAATGTTTGAGGCACTGTAATTTTAAAACTTTACATTTTATCGAAAATCTGACAAGATACTTTCTAGTTTGTTTCTGAAAAATTTCACTGAATTCAATTGGTTCATATTGAAAATATAACCAGACTCTGTTTGTATGGAGCGTGCCAACAGTAATATACCCTTAACAAAGACGGAAGTACGTCTCGATTTTTGTCGCTTTCTCAAGGATGGCATGCTAGGCCGACAGGTCAAAAGAATTTTCGTATAGGTCTCCGATTACCTAATGCTTTCGCCACGCTAAGTCCCTTGTTCTGTCTGTACCCGGCAACCGGTAAAAGTTCTACATCAGTTCCAGGGTGCAGATTTGAATTTTTTAGCCGGGCTGTATTCCTAAAAATTCTTTTTAGTGTTGAGCCGTCAAAGTGACAGATGAAAAACGAATGAATGCAGCTGAAATGCGAATGTGATGGTGTTACCAGAATAGAAAGGGTTAGGAATGAGTCGCGATGCTTTTGTATTTTTTGTCTATGTAGGTATTTTACTGTTTATGTTTTGGTTTAAAATAAAGTATATTGTATTGAGTATATTAGAGGAAGCTTGAAAGTAGCTCAACTGAAAAACTGCGCAGTAATTGATTATCGGCATGTGATGCGAAGAAAAGGAAGGAAGGAGAAAGGAGTGAATGCTGAAATGACGGCTAAAAGAGATGAATGGAGGAAGACTGCATATTGCGCCGACCCCAAGTAATAGGATAAGGGCAGGAAGGAAGAAGAAGCTTTTTAGAATAAGAACGCAACGAAGGAAAAATCTGAAAAACTCATAAAAAATCATAAAAACTGAGAGACTAATTAACTCGTGTAGGTTATTGAAAATGTGTACTTAGAAGTATCTTTCAATGAAACATTGCAACAAAATACTGAACTAACATGATAATAGAATGGTTGCAGTACGGTCAGTCTATTTACATTTCCTCAGCCATGGTAAACACTTCAATGCTGACGAAGTTAGAGTTCGTTTCTCTCTAGAAGTCCCATGAGTCAATCAATTTTAACACTTGTGACTTAATCGTAAGATATATGATAACGGGCATTGTCAAAGGACTGCAAAGAAATTGCGGTCGTTTTGCCTCAATAGGCTAGCAGATTTGCCAATAAGTAGGCAAATACTTCAGTTCAAAGAAGTAGGCAAGCTGCTCTGATTCCGTTTCATAAACATGATAATAAAAGATAGAATAAACTCAAATCTAATCTACTACTTCTTAACACTCTTAGAACGTTACAGGTTTAAGTCAAGATCCTTTATCTTGTTTAAGATTATTATTTTATTACTTACGTTGTAAAATAATTCCATTATTTTCAGGTACAAAGTAAATAACGCAATGTTAACACCAGAATGGCGGAAAAAAATATCGAAATGTAAGTGCCAGCATCATTATAATGTTTTAAAACAAGGCTATTATTAAACATGAAGTTAAAAATAACAACAAAATTTCATAATACTGTTTCATACAATGATATTATTATGATAACTATCGTAACACTTTTAGCGATTAAGCGAGAAGTATTAACTTACATAATTTCTGGTCAGACCACTGAACTAAAAAATTATTAAATACATTCCTCTCACAATGATGAAATAATCGAATCTTTCTCTTCATTATTATAAATGGGCTTTTATGACAGCAAATATTTATTATTTATGCGTTGTTAATGATGGAAAAGAGTTGTTTCTTGATAAATTTACCTTAATGCGCTCGAATTTTTTCTAATTAGGTTCTATATTCCAAGGTAACTAAATACAATCTTCAAAATAAAGTTTACGATATTATTTTCTGTTGTTTAACCGATTACCTAATGCTGTAATACAGTTTTCAGAGAGCGCTTCATGATTTAATCCACAAACTAAACACAACAATGTTTAGTTAAATTGTTTTCTTTATAGTATCTAGTAAACTTCTCCTACATGGTCAGTAGAGAAGACTAGGGATATGATGTAGAGCAGTTGGGTACAAAAATTTCTTTATTACAAGTATTTTGCTTCAAATCAAACGATTCAGTAACAATAATGAGGAAAGAGACGATCAATAACATTTTCTCATAGTTTTACCACAACAGCGTTACCAAAATGTTTGTCTTGAATAAATTATATTGGGTGTAAAATTAAATAAGTTACATATCTCAGTAATAATCGTAAAAATTAATCAGTTGTTCCATACATTTGGGTGCAATAGCTGTTAACAGCAGATTTTCCGCGATTTCATTATTTGCATCGTCGTGAAAGTTGTTCAGTTTGATGCTCTGAAGCACTTGAGTCATCATCATCATCGTCCACCGCTGAACATATGCCTCTCCGAAGGCGCGCCACAAAACTTTATCCTCAGCTTTCCTCATCCAGTTGCTCCCCGCTACCTTTTTTAGGTCGTCTGTCCAGCGAGCCGCTGGTCACCCTGTAATATGTAACGCATTTAATTTTACACCCTGTTTAAAAAGCTAATAGGTATGTTTTTTCAAATCAAATAACTATTAAATCATACTATATGAAATTATTTTCTCCGCTCAGTGTTCCTAATTCCCCAGCGGTATGTCCTCGGCATCATGGGTCTTCTTGCCGTATGCAACGCTTACACTATGCGGGTGTGTCTCAACTTGGCTGTCACTCAGATGGTTCACGATTCCAGCAACGATGAATCAAACTTCGATCCTAACGCTTGCCCTGACGATAGCGAGATATTTGTCAATGGGACCGTCAGTTTGAAACCTGTAAGTAATATTATAAAAAAAATACATACTTTGATTAAATTAAAACCGGATTATAGGTGACTGTCCTACAGCGCATGGACCGCATGAATTGGGCCCCGGCGCCTAATTTCGTTAGTCGCAATATGAGTGGCATTGCGTGATTTAGATACTTTTTGATTTTAGGCGGAATAAAGGTACCACAATGCCTTCGTGTGCTTTTACTCGATGTACAAATTATTCTAAAAGAAAAAAACGAATCACACGGCATTACTTTTCACTCCTAAGAGATATGAAAAGCAGGTCCATTTTTCGAGTACGTAACGCAACCTATAGCCATAGCGAACGTCACCTATCTTCCTATTTTAATTTAATCAAAGAATAAATATAAATAAATGACTTTGACATTGTCATACATTTCCAGTCACATTTAAAGTACCAGTATTTAGCCTGGATTTGTATTATGATGACTAGATAATGATATAGAATACTAATATAGATAGAAACATTCATTGCTCGGGTACAAAACAAATACTAATCATCATCATACAAATATTTGTCCCTTACGGGCTTCGATCCGGCGACCTTCAGCATAGCAGGCAGGTTCACTATCAACTGAGCTATCGGGCCGTCATGATCTCAATGTCTAAATAAAAACCGGTCAAGTGCTAGTCGGGCTACTCGTGCACCGAGGGTTCCGTACCACACCACCACACATCATAATAAATATAAGAAAATATTTTGTCCTGGACCTTTAACACGAGACCGACTCACACTTGGCCGGTTTTTATTATTTGTTGTTATACTGTAGAGTTTGCTACCAAATAGGTAGGACGGACGGACGGACGGATAGACAACGTAAGCTTAGTAATAGAGTCCCGTTTTCACCCTATGGGTACGGAACCCTAAAAATTAAGTAGTTGACGACGCTTGTGCTGACTGCTATACTAATCGTTACGCTTTTTGAATAAATTTGAAATGAATATTTAAACATGTATTAAGTAGTGTGTAGTTGTAGGAATGATTTTTACCTAGGTAGGTACATACATACATGCATGAACCTTAGTTCAAAGCTGAAACATCTCGATAATGAAAGAGGAGCAGAACCGCATTATCTATTCCAAATAGCAAAGAAAATTTAAGGCTATTTTGAAGTACAGAAACAGAGATTTGAAACAATTACTCTCACTTATTTTTAGAACAGCTTCAGTAACATCCCAGATAAGTCTGATAGTATGTCTTTCTCTAAAAAAAATCTAATTTGCTAATAGGGAGCTAAATAGGAATCGGAAAATCTTTTCGCCTTATATGGCACCTCCCTGTTAGATTCACTGAATCAGACCCTTAAAAATAAACATTTAACACTTTTAAGGGGGTAGTTAAGATCATCAAACTAAACAACTTTCACTATGAGACCAACATCGAAATCGCGAAAAAAAAATCAGCTGTCCCATACATTTCGATCGAGTTGATTTGTAGTTTATGACAAATCCGATTTTTTTTTGTTGGCTGTCAAGTAGATTTTCAGATAATAAATTATTTGAGTCGAGACAATCTTGAAGTTTAATGTTTTAATCCGGTGTTATTAATGAACAAAGTTTGCTCGGCATAATAAACGTGTAACAACATCGTAAAAATGAAGGCTTACTGCTTCAACGATATTTTTAATGTAAAAGGATAATACAACTGCAATTTTTCAAGGCCACACTATGAGAATTCAAATCTTTACTTTGTGATGTACGTATTAGAACTTATACAATATAACTATGGACGAGTTACGCGTGTAATTCTACTACCAAACTTTTCTGCCACTTTTTGCGGGGGACGAGGTAGCATGAAATACGCAACTTCAGATTTTATTCCATTACTTTAGATTCTAATTTGGATTGTCAAAAGTAGTCTCGTGTGTACCTCAAACGCGACTAGTTTTAACTTATTGTTCTGCAATTATAGGCTGTTTCGTTTAGTCATAAGGCATACAATTGTATGCAAATGCACATGATCAATTGATCTTGTAACGTGGAAGAGGGAAATGCTACCGCAATGCTGGTTCCTAGTTACATGGTCTAAGACTTAGTACCAACTGCTCTCAAACGGTGAAGGAAAACATGATTCTAATATTAATCAGAAATGAAGTCTTTAAATCCACATTGGGCACGCGTGGTGTACAACCGTCCGCCTCCTTCGGGTCTACCACCCGTGCCCTGCAGTGAGACGTAAACAGGGTGTTAGGGTAAACAGTTGCATTACTTTAAGGAGTGATTGTACCCATGATACTGAACTACTTTCCCTAAGAAACCTTTAGGAAACACGCAAAAAAAATATTCCGACTTTTCATATAAACCGTTCGATCATCTGATTGCATTTAATATGGGAAGTCCATTTTTTTTTGCGTTTTTTATATAGATAGGAAAGATGTTCAGTATCATCGGTGAAATCACCCCTTAAATTAATGCAATAACAAATGTGCATAATGCTTTTATGTATGTTTGAAAATGAAATGAAAATGTTTAAAAACTGCCTAAAAATTGAAATTTTCAATAATAAACACTCTTTTTCCCTTTTTCAGTATGCAATATTCGACTGGTCTCAGAAGACTCAAGGAATCATCCTAAGTGCTTTCTACTATGGGTACGCCATAACGCATGTTCCTGGAGGATACTTAGCCGAAAGATACGGAGGAAAATGGACCTTAGGCATAGGGCTATTGAGTACAGCTATCTTTACGCTGTTGACACCGGTTGTCGTAAAGGCTGGTGGTGCGACATGGCTATTTATACTTCGAGTTTTGCAAGGCATGGGAGAGGTAAGAAGATACGATTTTTTAATTACAATTGTAGTAAAAGCTAGCCATCTATAACTTGATGAACATGTGACACATTAAATACTGAAACATATTAATATTATGTCTTGTTAATCGTACATTATGATGATACATGTGAGCTAAGTCGGTCATTATAGTCGAGACTGGATTGCAGTACGAGCCACAGGAAAGTGCTGTAAACGAGCCGAGACTGTAATAAATAACACTCACGCGTTTCATACGACGTTTTTTAACACAAGGTTTAAAATTTCGTAAAACACAACTCAATGTTTAGACAACATTAAATGTGAAGGAAAATGGCGCAGTTTTTTGTTTTATAATCTGAATTTAGAACCAGAAAATGGTGCGGTAAGAGCCACATTACAAGAAAGTGTGTCGATTTTTTTTTTAAGCAGAGTTCTTAATCAGTTGAGTTGTTGATAATCTAAGGATTATCAACACCCTTAAATGTGGTGAATAAGGTTAACCCTGGGCAATCATCAAGCCTGTAATTCTGATTGGCTTTACTCTTCACCACGAGATGTCTAATCAAACTCAAACGACTCGAAATACTATCATTTGTTTTTTGTATCTATCACAGCGGTTATACATACTTAACATAAATAACATAGGTATTAATATTCTTTATACATGGTGTCCCAAAAAATGGTCTCAAGCGGAAGTCCAGTGTAAGAGCACCCTTAGGGAATAGAATCATCCCATTATTCTTATTGCATCACCGATAATATGATTGAATAAAAAACCACTTTTGATTGAAACCTTGAAATAGAAGACTCTGCCACTGCAATTGAAGTTTTATTGTAGGTGCCGAACTTTGAAACTAGTGGATTGCGAAACGAAACTGATCCAATATGGAGCCAGCCAATAACATTTTAGAGTCGATTGATTTTATTTTGAGATTTCACCTTTGAAATAGGTCAATAGGTCAGTCAATATACTAGAGAATAATTAAATATTTGCTTTACAATCGTGCCTTCGCTCTAGCCTGCTGGATTATCTTGTTCCATTCACCGACCGGTATAGTGTCTGTGGCACGAGGTATGGAAACTCGAATCTTGAGGTCCGCGTTCGAATCCGCACGGATGACATGCCATGTGCCAATAACTTTTTCTAACGTAATATCGACTGCCCTCAAACGGTGAAGGAAAACATCGGAATCCTGCATTCGCTGAAGACGAAATTCCGATCCGTATGTGAAGTCTCTACTAATCCAAATTGGGCGAGCGTGGTGGACTAACGACCATATATACCACCCTGCAGGCAATGGGTAGGCCTGTGCCCTTGAGTGGGACGTATACAGAGTGTAAAATTAAAACAAATCGAATTGGGTGCTTCAGACCAACAAACTGAACAACTTTCACTATAGAGCTGTGGAGGAACTACTGTGGAAGGTTCCTCCGGTGAAAAGGGAAGATCTTCCGCCAGGCTAGGTGTGAAGCCTGGGGACCGGCCGTGGTCCGACAGTTCTTAGTTGGACCTTGTATATATATCGAATCTCTGTGATTATTTCTCTTGCGCGATTCATGTCTTGTATACGATTGTGAACCTTATGTGTAGCGGCTAACGGGTTACCAATGTGACGTCGCAAGTTGTCTTTACGTACACATTTGGAAGTGCGACCGTAGTGCCATCTGTTAGCTTCGTTGCTATAACTTGTGGGTGTTGACATCTGTGGCAAGTCCCCACAGAGCCAAAATCAAAATTCGAGTCGAGTTGTTACGACAGTTTTATATGAAACAGCTCTTTTCTTCCGGGATTTCGGTCTTGGTTCCCTAGAGAAACTTGGTCAGTTTGATGGTCTGTAAACCGTCAGCATATTAAGATGGACCTTATATCATCATAGGCCTTTACATTTCTTTTACAGATGTTTTAGTCAGATGTTTTTGGAGAAGAACTTTTTCTCATGGCTGTACAGTCCTACTCTTCCCTATACAACGTGTTAATAAATAAGCGCAAAATTTCATACACCCCAACTAGTTTATAACAAAAATTAGATTGAAACAATAATTTCTTTATTTTGATAGTTAAAATTTAAAGTTATTCTCATTTTAAGTTTGAAGGCAAAAATGATTTGTTTTATTTCAGCAATGAATGAAAGCACTACCGTGCTTATACATTTTCGGAATCTTGTTTTCATAGTAAGTAGGGTGAGAGTGCCCGGGCGGTGGGTTGAGATCGAGTTCAGTAAATTTGAAATTTTACAAACAAATCTTAACTATTATAAAACTGTAACAGAAGTGTGTCGGTACCTTGAAGATATTTACATGAAATTGATTATTAACACGAAAGAGATTACGATATGCATAAGCATAAGCATATGCTCACGACTATATTCCCCGAGGGGGTAGTCAGAGATATTCTGAAACCTCAGAACATCCACGAAACCACATCGTGAGGAAACCTGCATGCTTCAATATCGAGGCATGTATTGTATCCACTGTCCATTATGTGGCGACGGGCTCACCCCCCGTCACACTGGATAGAGTTTCGCTACTACTGGATTACGATATGGTTTATAGGTATCCCGGACTCCAAATCAACCTTTTTTAGAATTTTTGTCTGCCTGTTTGTTTGTTTATATGTTTGTAACAGTATCACGCAAAAACTACTGAACCGATTTTGATGCAACTTTTTTTGTTTAATGATCTGACTTAAAATCTGGTATATAATTTGTGCCGACGAAGTAGCGGGTAAACTCTAGTTATTTAATATTTTGAAAAAAAATCCTATGTTGAAACGTTCAATTCTGCTCTCGATTCCAAACAAACTACTTTCTAGTTGTGCGTTAATTCATTAACACGTTGTATAGGCCGATGATTATGATTTACCAACTTGCCGTTTCTACTATTTCAGGGTCCAACAATGCCGGCTCTCATGATAGTGTTGGCCCGATGGGTGCCACCTCATGAACGATCAAGGCAAGGAGCAATCGTATTTGGAGGTGCCCAGATTGGTAACATATTCGGATCATTCATGTCTGGGTTCCTCATGGCTGGTGGTGGAGATTGGGCGAATGTCTTCTACTTCTTTGGTTGCTTCGGTATTTTGTGGTTTATATTCTGGGTTAGTATTTCTTATGTTTTTTTTAAGTCATAGACTTACCTACAGACGACACATAGAAAGTTTTAATGAAAAATAAAACAAGAAAAACGTTTCAACTAAAGCTGTACGTTTTAACAAGATTTTAAGAGGATATGTGAAAAAAATAGGATTCTTCAAAGCATCAGATATCATGAAGTTCTAACAGTAGGAGTATGATTTCAGGATATGTGTAAATTGAACATATTATTAAAATTTTGATTGCCGCCAAAACACGATTCAGACAAATTTTCTCGATAGAAAAACAAGCCAAAGTAGCCTCCGTCTTTATCTATAAACGCTTGGAACTGCTAAACGGTGAATAATAGAAACACGAGACTTGATTTAAAAAAAAGAGATTGATATTTTATAAATTTTGATTGCAGCAGAAATTAACTTACATAAATAGTAAAATCACAACTAAATAAAGTTTGTTTTGGCGCTTACGTCGTTTTATTTAGTCAGGCGCGCGCGCCGCCCCATCTCTTTCTCTCGCGTCAGGCAGTAATATAAGCTATCCCAATCTATTAAAAAGCTCAGTCGGCTGTGGCCTTTGCCCGCGTCGGACCTGCGTTCGCATGCCCAATTTCCGAATTACGATTAATTATCCAGCTTACGTGTAAATATGATAGTGTAATATATTAAATACAATCTAAAATAAATTCGAGGCCATAGCAGCTTCACATTTAAGAGAATATAATTCGGAGCGCGCTCCATACAAACGAAGTCTGGTGATATTTTCAATAGTAACCAATTAAAGTCAATGAAATTTTTCAGGAAAAATCTAAAAACTAATCTCTATGCTTGTATGAAGACAGATTTTCGTTAAAATGTATAGTTTTAAAGTTACAATACCTCAAAGATTTCCATACAAATCTTAAATTAATTCTAGCATTAAAACTGGATATTTTAACGAAAATCTGACTTCATAGAGCAGAAGCATAGAGATTAGTTTCTAGATTGTTTCTGAAAATTTTTCATTTACTGATTGGTTAGTATTGAAAATATCATCAGACTTCGTTTGTATGCAGCGCGCATTTACGCATTCGGAATAAACTTCTCTTAAGTATATTTCTCACTCAAATATGTATAGCAGTTTTTTTGGACTTCATAGACCAAGAGCTAGCTGTTATTATCTTTAAGTCGTAATTTTCGGTTTTGCTATCTTGTTTTTCAATTTCTTCAAATAATTAAATTTATTTGTCATAATAGAATCTGGTTATAAACGTATTTATGAACCGTTGTCAGTATTTTTACCGAGTTGAAGGATTCTATTGCTCCGGAACATCTTGCCTGGTATGAGAGTTTGAAAACTCTGTGGCCCTTAATTGTATGGGTAGTCAGTATGGTGAGCCAGGCTGAAGGGCAGGGTAGGGAAGGCGAGTGGTCGCAGAGAGTTTCTACTTCCAAGTTGTTTCTTTCTTGAGTGCTGGATCCGGAATGAATCTACGCCGATTTGGCGCCATTTTATATCATTTTCAAGCGACCACCCCTCCTTACCCCGCACTCTTGCCCTGAATACTAATCTCTTTATTTCTCATACAATCTTAATTTCTACGCTTACAAACCAATATAATTATATAGTTAAGATACTTATTTTCTTATTCTAAAAATAGCATGTGCATCATCCGCCGGTGCATAACAGAGTGCAGAACGAAAAGGAAAGGTACAATATTTATATTACCCCGGCCCCCGCTTCCTCATAACACAGGTTCCGGACGCCGGGGCCCCCCTCGCTCGCCTGTATGCGCTGACAGAGATGCAGCGTTCTGTCTCTTTCTAACAATTATTTCTAATAGGATTCTACCCCTTCTAATGAGGTAGTGAAGCTTATTGGCGTAATTTATAATTGGAATTTATAAGTTCTAACTCGATTCTAATTGTTTTATTTACTTGTGATATGCGTTAATTTTTTTAGGGAAGTGTACCTAATCTAATCTGGGGTAGAAATCACTAGAGAAATTAAATAAGAATCCTATTCGAACTATTTACATAACTTATGTGCTAAGCCCTAATTCTAATAAGAAAATTTTATTTATTGAAATGAACACTTAACCGAAACTTATCCTACTAGTATAAAAGGGTATATAAAACGAAATAAACAAAGTATTGTAAAAAACTATGTACAAAGGTAGTCAATTCAGGTTCTGTCGTGCACATTTCTCCGCCGTCGCACCTCTGCAATCCTGTAGCACGATGATCCTCTTGGTCGGTCTCCGGAGGACATGCCCGTTGCTGGTTACGACGTCCACGATCCTCACCTCGCCGTCTCGCCCTGGGTAGACCGCGACGATCCTTCCTGTCGGCCATGTGTTGCGGGGCAGGGTGGGGTCGCAGACTAGTAC
The DNA here is from genome assembly GCA_963924505.1 of Agonopterix alstromeriana. NCBI lineage: Eukaryota > Metazoa > Arthropoda > Insecta > Lepidoptera > Depressariidae > Agonopterix > Agonopterix alstromeriana. The sequence goes on along the minus strand of OZ004662.1, from coordinate 9,204,916 downwards.
CAGGTCGCCGATAGCGTGCGCTGGTCGTGTGAGGCTCCCGCCGGTGTTGGAGTAGAGGCTGGTACTCTTTGACCTAGCGGCTCCAGAAGACGTCCGCCATCGTTGAGCGCGCTGCGCTTGCGCGGTGCCTCCTTCACGGTGCGTACCATGCGCTCCCACGCGCTGTCCATGAAGGGGGAGGCCGGGGGTACGTAGCGGCAGGTGATGCAACGCGCCGTCGCCTCCTCGCTGACCGCCGCCAGCGTTCGCTCTTCGTATCTTTCATAGTTGACAGTGTTTGATGACGTTCACGCACCGTCGGTCGTATCTTCAGTACCCATAGTCGTTGCAGTAGCTCATTCACGACGGTTTCGATACCGCCATGTAGTCGCTCGTGTACGTGTTGTATGTACAGTCGCGTGAAGTAGTGTTTCCCGTCGAGTACGGTCGGGCTCGCAGTGTCTTCAACGATGTCAGGTGCTACGTGGATTCTTCCTTTGAGCCATCTTCACCGACGACCACTGATAGCGCTGACAGCTTGTCTCCCGGCAGAGGCGCCGCGCCGCTCCTTACTCGACGTAAATCTTCGGAAAGACAATCTTCTTGTACAGGTTTCCACCATAGTTTCTCAGCGCGAATGAGATAGTGCGCTTCGATACCGATGGTGTTGCTATCTCATTTCTTCACGTACGGTGTCTCGCTCTTGCGTGTTTTCTTATCAATCTTTGAATCAGAGTCGTTTTTATTGTTTTCTTTCGTTCGTTTGCGCTTCGTAGCCAATACTGTTTCATTTTTCTTCTTTCGACATAAAATTGACGAAGTGTAGCATGCGCACCGTAGCTCGTAGCAAAAGTGGGAACGACAAAAATCGCTCGATTCGAGGTAGGTGAGCGTGGTCAGGTCGCTGGTGGGTGACGAGACAAGTCCCCTCTCTTCTCCTGTCTTCGGTGCTTCTGTCTTCGTCTCTTGTGGCCATTCTCGTTCGTGGTTTCGTAGGAAGCTCGGCCCGTTGTACCATCGGACCTCGCTCCCGCCGATAGAGACCGTGGCGCCGCCCGAGTTGGCGGAAAACTGCTGTACTACTGAATTTGTATTGGAAACCCATCCGCATAGCTCGAAGCCGGCTTGCCGTTGAATGTAGTCGACTGATTTCGATGCTTCTTTGGCTTCTTTTTCGGTCGGAAAACTTGTTATGTAGTCGTCCATGTAGTGGTTCTTTTCAATGGCTCGCGCGGCTGCAGGATACTTTTCTTTGAAGTCTGAAGCATTTCTATTCTTCACGTATAGCGCGGTGCATGGTGATGACATCGCGCCAAAGATCACTGAAGTCATGCGGTACTCTCGCGGTCGCTGGTTCCCTCTCTCGTCGCCCCGCTATAGAAATCGTAGTGCCTCTTTGTCGTCCTCTTGAACTCATATTTGCATAAACATTAATTCCTTTATGTCAGCTGACACGGCGTGTTGGTGTTGACGAAATCGCATTACAACTCCCGGCAGAGATTGCAGCAAGTCTGGACCGCAGAGTAGCATATCGTTCAGGCTGCGTCCGGCTGTCTTCGCTGTGGCGTTGTGTACTACTCTTATCTTCGGTTTCGCGGGGTTAATGACCGCGAAGTGGGGTAGGTACCATGTTTTATTTGGCACCGGCGGTGTGGTAGCTTCCTCGGCGTAGCCCAAAGTGAAGAGGGTTTGCATTCTTTCTTCATATTTCTTTTTCAGGTCTTCATCTCGGTCTAGTTTCTTCTCTAGGTTGTGCAGCTGTTTGAGTGAGTTTTTGTAGTTGTTCGGAATCTTCATGTCGTCTTCTTTCCATATAAGTATTGTTTTGAAGCGTCTGTCGGGCAGGCGGTGACTGGTTTCATTCAATATCTTCAATGCGCGCTGCTCAGGGTCACTATTCTGTACTCGTTTTTCTATCCCGATTGATTCAAACTCGAAATAATTCTTCATCATCTTCTTTCGTGTATAGTTATTGAAATTATGTATTTTCATTAATAACGCCAAATAATATTATACAGGGTGTAAGGAAAAGTATAATTTTACTATGGGAGCAAACCGTTATGGGAGTTACAACTCTTTGCGTTCTACCTATCTATCTCAAGAACGGTTAACTATATTAAATATTATAAATGACCAAATTTGAAGAAAATTTAAAGTTCTAAAATTTTTTTTTAAAACTTCAAAGGTCATTTAGAGCATAGAAAAGAAGATATTTCCTAAAGACCTGTTTTTTGACATTTTACCTTGAATCTTTTGACCTGCATAAACGAGATTTTATGTGACATTTGACCTAACTTATTGGATGTCGTAACGATGATTTAAAGAAGTTTGTAGCTTATTATCTCTCAATCCGAGGTTGACCCTTTTTATCACCTAATTTTCCTGGGGTACTAGGAGAAACAGTGATAATGAAAAACAAAACGGAACAAAAACATTAAATTTGAAACGTAGGCAGGAACATACCGGAAGTATGAGAGAAAAGAAAAGGTAATAAGTTGTAAATAATTTTCCAGCACTCTGTGACCTAAACCTGCATATACGTTTGCTTGTGCTCGGGTGCTAACTTCACGCTGTGCAATAATGAACTACTTAAGTCACACTTATCGTAATGTACTAATGTAAATAAATGTTGATTTTAGGTCGTAAGATAAATATTATTAGTGATTTTGTAAATAAATGTTGATTTACCATTTTAAAATTCATTCATACCTGTTATAATATCCTGCATCATCCTCATCCTTCAATGCTATGCCATGCATCTGAGGGATGCGAGGTATTTTAGAATTACCTATGGATTTTCAAAATAGGTTTATGAGTGTTATACAACTTCTCAACCTGAAAGTTCTTGTGGTATCGAGAATAACTGAGATTATTGCAGTATTACGAAACTTATTTTTTCACGTTCTTCTTACATTTTTGTTGACGGCGTAAAATAACTTCCAGGTTTCATCTAGATAGTCGGTATGTTTTGACCATAGAATGTTTTGACTTGTATTATATCAATTACAAGTTAAAAATAAGAAGTTGAATTTATTTGATTACGGGACCTAAAGACGTAAAGCCTAACCAAGAACCGAACCGAAGACCAACAGGTAGCTCTCGTACTATAAAGTAAAACAAAATCCTGTAATGATAGTTTTTTTCCTTCTAGATAGGTACAGTGATTTTCGGTATGATATTAATGAGTTTTTTAAGTGAAATCAATTAAAGAGTATCGTTAGTTAGGTATTGTTTCTATCTATAAATTGGTTGTCCGTAATTGATCCTGTAACAAATTAATAATTGATCAAGGAGGATAAATAGAACGATACTTAATTATAATATATTGTGTTTTTTCATACGACAAAAGGTACTAATAATATATTAACAGCGAAGCGTCTTCTACGCATTTTGAGTGATTTGATTTTCGCGGGCTAGTGCGCGACGATGTTCGGTAGCGGGGCGCGGGGCGCTTGCTGCGCTAAGCCACGCCCATTTCGCTTCAATTATTTTTCGACATAGGCCCTTAACTGGTTGTTACAGTTTTAATACTATACAATACAATACAATGCAATGCAATACAATGCAATGCAATGCAATACTTTTTATTTGCACACCAAAAACATAATATAACAATATGAATTTCATAATTATTTGAGTTCTCTTTCGGTAGAGTTGAAACTGTAATCATCGTGGAATGATTAAAATATCTAATTATGGATTCTTTAAATCTTTTAGTTATTTACATACTAACCACTCCATTTTTTGCTACCAGAAAACCGTTTTATTGAATCGATAAATAAATAAATAGAACAACATTTGTATATTAACTAACCTTATTTTTTCCAACCAGCCTGTTTTACCTGTTTTTATTTCTTTATAAAGTCCTTTATATTATTATAGTAGGTAGTAATATAAATAATAATTCATTGATAAAAACCCGAATACAAATCAAATAAACAAAAAAATATGGTGAACAAATCAGATAGATTATTTAGTTCTCGTCCCAGAATCGAGCCCGAACTTTTGTAGTGATGACAAGTAAGTTATAGCCTGTAGAATCCCACTGCAGGGCAATGTGCTCCTCTCACGAATAAGGATGAAAAGGAGTGGCCATACTCCATACCAGTGCGTGTTGGTGGAGGCAGGCTAGTAGTAAACTTGCTGTCAGAGAATTCTCAAGAGGCCTAACCTAAGGGCTTATCGAATAGTTACAAAGCCATCTGACGGAACAATGACAAGACAATGCTAAATTAATAACTGAAAGGAAATTCTATGAACACTAATGTTACACCTACCTACAATATTTTTTCACATTATAGATGTATAGATGTGGAACAATAGAAACCTTTATAATAACCTAATAGCCTTTATCGTCCTATTTCACAGAGCTTCCTTTGCTACAGTACTCCAAACACACATCCATATATATCAGATGAAGAACTTAAATATTTGAATGAGCATGTGACCAGCGCTGATACTAAGTGCGTCAGAGATCCTGTACCCTGGAAAGCCATCGTTAGATCAGTTCCAGTTTGGGCATTGCTATTTGCTGCAGTAAGTTTTAGTTTACTTCAAAATTATGGTTAGATCAGCACAGAAAGTAGGCGCCGGCGCGCACTTGGTCTTTAACATCTTAATATATACATACAAATATTCTCACGTCTGTCTCCTATACCAGTGTAGGTAGAGACAACGGAACGTTACCTGCTACGATCTCGACAGACCTCTTTAGCTTCCTCCACATTCATTAATCCTTTCGTGCGTGCTCGCCGGTTTCGGGTAGATCTGTCTTGGCCCTTTTGAAGCATGTCGCCAGCCTTTCCAACATTTCCACTTATGCTTGCATTTTTTCAATATACCCAAACCATCTCAACATACCTTACATGTTTATAATCAACTAGAGTTAACCCGCGACTTCGTCCGCACAAATTATATACAAAATTTTAAGTCAGATTATAAGCTATCAAACAAAAAATGTTTCATCAAAATCGGTTCAGTAGTTTTTGCGTGATGCTCAAACAAACAAACAGACTGACAAAAAAAGGGTGGATTTGGAGTCAGAGACACATAAACACCATGTCGTGTTTTTTTTTGTAAATATCTTCAATGTACACACGGCGACACATCAAGCTACGCAAAACCAAAACAAGCTGGCCGCGCGTAGGTAGAGTAATGTATAACGTCGCGCGGCCAGCTTATATTTGTTTCGCGTAGCCATAGTTAAGATAATATTTGGAAACTTACTATTAACTTTTTTCAGGTTGGCCACGATTGGGGATACTACACGATGGTAACCGACTTGCCTAAATACATGACTGACGTCCTAAAGTTCAACATAGCAACGACTGGCACCCTGACTGCTATACCATACCTCGCCATGTGGTTCAGTTCCTTTGTCTTTGGTTTAGTCTGTGATGTTTGTGTTAAGAGAAACTGGCACTCTATTAAGACTGGAAGGATTATTCATACTACTATAGGTATGATATATGGTGCATTTACACTGCAAATTCTTCAGGCCCGATTTCGGCATACATTGCCTGATTTATTCTCTCTAGTTTGATAAAGTGATGATGAGAGTGAGTATTTTTAGAGTGAAGTGAGTATTTTTATAGCGATCAAAGCAAGCAATGTATGCCAAATCGGGCCCGATAAATTGGGTAATGTAGTAGCTCCTTTATAGTTCTGATTCTTATCTTAACTTACTATGAATATCTGCTGTTCCATACAAAACTGCTAACTCAAATATAATTATAAAATAGCTGTTTATGGGGTTCCGTAATCAAACAAGGAACCCTGATACTTTCGTCCATTCTGTCTGTCCGTCTGTCTGTAGCTCGCTCATTTTTGCACCTATTGAATCGAAATTTGGCATAAAAATAGAGAACAGTAACCCAAAAAACAGAAATTTAGTTGTTACGAAGAAACCAATTTTTTTCGACCAGGAAATTAAATCGAGCTATCGTTAGGTTTCAAAATATAATTTTTGCTAAGATAACCGATTTTAATATTTCTTTTTTATTCTACTTATGCAATGGCTACGGAACCCTATTATGGGCGAGTCCGAAATGCTCTTGGCCGTTTTTTTTTCGCGATATCTATAGTAGTTCCATTGTTTTTTTTTTCTGGAAAAGCAATGTTGGTCCCATAAAGTAAGTTTTTCAGTTAGATGATGGTCTGATGATCCCTTTAAAAACTGTCAACATAATAATAAATCTAAATAATACAAAACTAAAAACCTGATTTGCCATGACTTTTAAAATAGCTCCACCAGATAAACAAATTAGCTATGCAGTTAATATACGAAGTAAAGATTCGATCCAGTTGGGATTCAAAGAAGAACGCTTCCTCTTTGACTTTGTTAAACTATTCCTTTCAATTGGTCTCTGCATTTACCTGGATATTGATTTTCATATTTATTTCCCTCAATTGCGTTCCAGCCGCCACGGGCCCCGCAATCTGCATTATATTGGCTTCGTATTCCGGTTGCGATCGGTTTGCCGCAGTCGCATATTTTATCGCCTCCATGGCTCTTATGGGTGGCTTCTACAGTGGAATGAAGGTGGGTTACCTGAGTTATTTGACTGTGATTTAATTGTCATTATTTCACATTAGTTTTTTTTAAAACAGTTAATACGTGTAGGGAACGTGGTCTACCGGTGCTTTATTCGGCTCCGCTGGAGAGGTTTTAGTGGACTGTAGTTTTTCTTCTGGTGGCAGGAGTGGTTCGATGTAAAGGAAAGTCTTGTTTGCAGCACTGGAGGTTTATTTTAGTGATTTTTTGTACACGCACAAGCACCGTACCAATATGGAAGGCGGAAAACGGAAATATTTTTTTTTGTAAATTACTACATTTTATGTTGGTGTTGCCAACAATACGTAATTATAGTATTCGGTGATCTTCTTCTTATAGTGTGGGCAGCAAGCCCTGGAGGTAGAGTTTTTTCCTTTACGGCCTCTGATGTGGTTTTTATGTAACGACTACTACCACCAGAGATAGTAGCCAGGACCAACAGCTTAACGTGCTATTCGAAGCACGTAATCATCTTTCTTTTCAGACAATCAGGTGATTCAGCCTGCAGTGTCCTAGTCAACTGGGGAAAAATGCACAAAGTGACATATCACTAGGAACCCACAAAGGACATAGGTCTAGGGACATATCCCCGTGGAAATCGAACCCACGACCTCCGTGTCAAGAACCCAATGCTCTTAACCTAATGGTTAACAGCATTGGGATCTTGACCTCTGAGATAGACTCAGATAGACTCTGTGATAAGACTACGGATATAATCACTAAGGCATCTATAGCATTGTTATTTCGATATTGAGAAAGAAAGAAGCAGTATATATAGAAAATAAGAACTACACGGGAAAAAATATCAGAAACAACTATTTTATTTTAGTAGACTTTACTAGATTTTTTTTTATAAATTTTAGTTAAATCTACCATGATATGATTTATAACAAAGCTTTTTAGTAAAGTCTACTAGAAAAATATTTGTGAACCCTTTTATTTGATAAGATTTTGCTAGAAAATGTGTTGTTGCAAAGTAGATTTTAGGTAAATCTACCAGAATTCGATTTCAGTAAAACAAACGTTCTATTTAATAGTTAGTCTTCTAAAATAAAAGGGTTCACAGATATTATCCGTGTACCAGACCATTTATTCTAAAATGCTTTCGCATAAAAATTCATGATTTAAACATTATTTACGTTTAGCTAGTGTATTATGAAGAAACTTTTAAAGTATTTTTAATAAATTTCTTTCAGGTGAATGCTTTGGACTTAGCACCAAACTATGCTGGTTCGTTGACTGCAATGATCAATGGAACGTCTACCATTTCGGGCATCATCACACCATATCTAATAGGACTTTTGACGCCAGATGTAAGTTCTTTTGGTACCTACCATAGTTTGTATCCGTTATCTGTTTGGATATTACTCTGTGGTCATAGATTACCGTCCTACCATGACTATACTCTTTGATGTTGATGTCGTACGATGCAGCAATATGTTTGCCAGAGCATTCACTTTGTATTAGCTCTATCTAACTTACAAATCTGCCTGCCAACCAGAGCGATTATAGAAAATCCATTTTTTATCCCCTTTGTATATCACTTTTATAAAATAGGTACCTAGGTATATAATCCTCTTGATAAATCCCACTGTTCAAAATCCTACATTATAACGAGCAACAAATCGTCGTTGCGACTTTAAGATCTCCTATGTGCAAAATGTAAAAGTGTTGGGAAATTGAGATCTTAAATTCCCATCTTTTCATGACAATGCACATATCTTATTTTTCTAACTGTAGAATAGCCGTGAAATTGTTGTTATTTTGACTTGGGAGTTTTTGCATTCTAGGGCATCTGAATTTCGAAAAAAGTGTCACATAGGAGATCTTAAAGTCGCAACAACGAAATGCACTTTAGGAAAAGATAGGTACAATTAAAATCACACAACAAACCTCAATTTCTCTTTCAATCAATCAAATCAGCCCACATCAACCCACTGCTGGGCATAGGCCTCCTTTTTATTGCGCCACTCCTCACGGTCCTGTGCCAATCTGATCCATGTACGACCCACAACCCTTACAATATCGTCGTCGTATGTTGTCGTCCAATTTCTCTTTGATTTCTATTAATCTTTCTCTCTGTTATTAAAATCCAATAAAAGATGACAATGGAACGCAAAAGAGAGTTTTGAAAATATTCTTTTAAATTAAAATTTCTCTTTAATATTCTAAACTTTTGAACAACAAATCCAAAAGTTTTGGGCGACTTCTAAAAGATTTAAGAACATAAAGTTCTAATAACGCTATTATAAATTAAACGTCCTTCAATTTCAAACCGAGAGGTTGTGTTAACTTTGTCGGTTTCTTCTTTGAAGTTTTCAATTCAGAATCCCTTTGGGGTTGATTGAAAATCGGTTAAAGGCTAAAGCTAAGCGGTGTTTGTGCCTTTAGTTTCTAATTGTGAAGTTGTAACTAATGGTAAACCTAAGTCGTTCTAATTAGTTTGGAGTTAAGAACGGGGTTAAAGGATTTCTAGCTTTTAAATTGGAGAAACCTGGAGTTTTAAACAACATAGTAAAGTGAATCACAGAGAGAATAATTACAACTATAAAAATGTATCATTCTTGATTTATTGGAGGAGACCAACAGTTTTAAGGCTTCAAATTCTTAGATTTCTTGCTCAGTAATTCAACAAAATCAAAAAGTCTTATCTGTAGCAAGTTTAAACACACTTAATCAAACTAGATTTGTGTCCAAACTATTAATTGGCCCCAAGTCAAGCAAGAAGCCAAGTTCCCACGAGAACGACAACCACTAATCTCAGTCTATTTATTAGTGAGCACCGTATCTAAATCTCTACAGTAGTTTCTGAGATTAGCCATTACATTACAGACAGACAGCCAAACGCAGCGATGGACTTTTATACTTTATAACAAAGTAAAGATTTCAGTTTTTAAGCTGATAACATTTTGTTAATTACAGTCTACTTTGGCACAATGGAGGGTGGCCTTCTGGGTGTGTTTTGCGGTCTTGGTGGGCACAAATGTGATCTACATCTTCTGGGCAGAAGGAAATCAGCAATGGTGGGATGACGTACGGCAATACGGATACCCACCGAATTGGAAACACGGTCCACTTCGTATGGGAGAACCTGATACCGAAAAGAACAAAAAGGCAGATAAAAAGGGCACCGTTGCATAAGGATTATAGTGCTTAGAGTAGTTATTTATTGATATTGAGCTTCCTTTGTTCATGTGTAATGACGCGGGAACTATGCTGGCTTTTGACTTGCTATAAATTTCTAATGAAATCTAAGAGGAAGGATCTCTCTTTAAGACTAGAGTGAGCCATACCAATTGTAAAGTGTCCACTTTTTTTGACGTTTAGGTTTGAGTCTGTGGTGTCAAGTAGTATGGACAAAAGGCACCAAGTGACATACGGCCTTATGTTTACGGTCACTTTTCACACACACTAGCTCAAAAAAAAGTGGACAGCCGCATAAACAAATATCTATAGTTCCATCTCCTTCTACTATTAAAGGTATGTCATAAGACAAAAGAGACCAACTACAATCGTAAATTTATGTGGACTCTATGGAGATCCTTCCTCTTAGAATGAAATGAAAGAAACAGTTTACGATAAAATTTTGTAGAGTACCTTAAAGGGGTAGTAAAAATCATTCCATTCTTGTTTACGGTTGAAAGAAGTATCTATTTTTATTACATGAATATTATCCTTTATTTAATCATGTTTGTACAAATTGTCATATTCGATACGATAACGAAACGTTAGGTACCTAGTGTACGCCTTCAGATATATTGTTTATTGAACGTTTATGTGTAACACTTTTAGCATAAAGTTGTATAAAGTGCCATTTGAACGTGACTATAGATTACAAGTATTGTTGAATTATGAAGATGAACTGATTGTAATTCCATTATTCATTTTCAAGGTGAGGAAAAAAAGTAATATTTGTGTTTAAATTTCAATACAACGTGTTAATGAATAAACCCCAAACTTCATACAACTGATTTATAATAATATAATTAGATTGAAACCTTAATTTCATTATGTTGATTGTTAAAAGTTAGTGCTCATGGATACATTTTAAGAATCTTGTTTTGGTAGTAAGTAGGGTGAGAGTGCCCAAGCGGTGGGTTGAGATCGAGTTCAGTAAATATTAAATATTACAAACAAATTATTTAACATTTTGAAAAAAAAACACCTATGTTGAAACCATGATAATTCGATTCTGCTCTCGATTCTAAACAAACTACTTTCTTGTTTTTCGTTAATTCATTAACACGTTGTATAATTAAGAACCGTCAATACTTTTACACTAAAGATCTCACCATCGCCACCGCTCCTTTTCACCCCTATTGGTAAGATGAGAGGTCTTTATTTACCTATGTATTATACTTGCTTGTGCAAGGATCAAAAGGTACTTAATTTCATTACACCTGTGATTGAACATTATAGCATAAATATTCGTATGATGAATAGATATATTACTCAATTTATGCATGTTTGTGTCAAAAACCCGACCAAAAGGCACTCATCACCATCTACCTATACAACGTGTTTATTCATTAAATATCATAAGAAGAAGAACATAAGAATCGAATTATCATGTTTTCAACATAGGTTTTTTTTTTCAAAATAATCAATAATTTGTTTGTAAAATTTTAAATTTACTGAACTCGACCTCAACTCACCGCACAGGCACACTCATCCTACTTACTACCAAAACAATTCTTAAAATGTATCCATGAGCACGCTAGCACTTTCATTCATTGCTGAAATGATAACAAATCATTTTTGCCTCAAAACTTAAAATGCGAATAACTTTAAATTTTAACTATCAAAGTAATGAAATTATTGTTCCAATCGAATTATTTTGTTAGAGTTTATGAGGTTTTACGCTTATTCATTAACACGTTGTATATGGCCCACTGCAGGGCACAGGCCTTAGGTTGTATGGGCGTCAGTACAAAACGCGTGCCCAAAGAGGATTGGAAAGACTTTATACAAGCATCCAACGTTTTCTCACGATGTATTCCTTCACCGTTAAAGAGCTGTCGGCATCACGTACATAAGTTAGAATACTTAGCATGTCGTCCATGCGGAATCGAACACGGATGTCCGTACCTTTCCGAAACGTGTCCAGTCGAACTAATTTTGTTTTATTGCAACACCAACATTTAGGCTGGCTTGCACCAAAAAGTATGTATGCTTAAACATGTTAATATATGATGCTGTCACTGTCATTTGTATTAGCAGTGTAAAGGATATAACTATCACTGAATACGTTTAAGTCTAAATACATGTTGGTGCAAGCAGGGCTAAATGTCGACTGAAACGCCTCCAAAGCAGGGCCCCTAGACAAAGTATCTTTCGATTAGCGTTAACGACAGTAGAAAACATAACAAATGTATGGGACTGTAGAAAAGAACGAAAACGAATAGAAAAGGCCTAGACAACATGCAGTTTTTGACAGTTGCTTTCGCGTTTCGTTTTGAACGCTTCTTGTTGATCAACAAGACCTTGTTAGATAACGCAAGAAAATGGCGGGCGGAAAATTTTGCATCAATTTCATATTTTCAAATTCTTTTGAAAATCGAACACGATCCAGCATATAAAAAGAAAAAAGAGTGAATGATTGAGTGAACTGAACGCTAATCATAGAGCAGATTTAGCATTTTTTCTCTAATAAGCGATCGTCAAAAATTGGTGACATTGTCTAGCATTCTGTCAATTTTCTATCGTCGATAACGCTGCGGCGTTGACGTTTGTAGAATAAGTAGCGTGTGCATTTTGTCTAGACAAAATACCTAGGCCTAGGGGCCTAGGCCCCCAGGTGTTTTATTTTTCTGATCAGACCTAAATATAATATTAATATATTAGAATCCATCGCTATCTAGTCATCATAATAAGTCTAGACTAGTCTGGTACTTAAATTGGGACATAGGTAATTATTTGTGACATTGTCAAAGATGATTTAAAAAAATGCCTGTCTTCGTTTTTCAATTTATTGTCTTTTTGTTATGGTCCCAAACTTAATACGCTGACAGTTTTTTAGACATGTCGGAATGTCAAGTTTTTTTTGTATTTACTTTATATTTTTTACGGATAGTAGACATAATTTTTAAGAAACTAAAATTTCTATTGCGATTCATCGAGTTCATCAATTTAAATTTAATTTTAAATGATTTTGATCTGTAATTTCTAAATTCAAAAATGGTGCCGAGAAAATAATTCAAACTCCATGAAGAAAACCCTTGATCAATTTTTAAAAAAGCACCTGCCTTCTCTTTCTAATTCTATGCTGGTAACAGAAACAGCAACATCAAATTAATGTCAAATACTGAGTAAATTGCTATAGCTATATTCAATATATTTTATTTTCTTACTGAATATATTTTATTTTCTTAATGGCCAGTTATTTTAAGTTGATTTTAAGTTTACCAAGGAGATTACAGGTTGTCGTGTGACGTTACCAAGGAGATTACAGGTTGTCCTAACGTTTAAACGAAATACGATATTATTTTATTAAAAACATAAGCTTCCTTCTGACGCAGTCTGGTAAAAATATTCATAATCCTTTCATTTTAAAATCTGTAACATAGAAAATATTATTGTACAGACAATTATCTCGAAATGTTTTTCGATTCAGATCTCCAAAAAATTGTTCTTTTTGGTGGTCTGATCATCCCCTTATAACCGTCAGCATATTAAGGACCATATTATGTATAATTATTTTTATTCACGACTTTTAAAACATTTTATTTACTAACTTAAAATCTTAATGAAGGAACTAGATTTCGAAACCGTTAAACCGTTTTTAACCGTTTGTGAAGGATATTTTGTCGAACCCTGTTGAATGTGATAAGTATGTAAGAATACCTAGTAGTGTTATAAATACTGTACAATGTGATAGTTTAGCTAATAATTTAATTTCTAATAAACTGTAAAGTTATTATTACCTTCTGTTTTCTTTTTACATAACTGCGCGAAGCAAAGGAGTTCCTTTCGTTAAATTTCAGTTTATTTAATTGTTTTTGATATTTGACTAATGTTAGCAACTAGTATAAAAAAAAGATAATACTATTTTTTCGAACGGCATTTTTTCTTAGCGGATTTTTACCTAACTTTGGAAGCCGATTCCCGTGTAAAATGGTATTATTTGGTAAGTTTAATAATCACTGAAGTTTTTAAAATTAATTCTATCTATGGAACATCCATTTCAAATCGTTACCGATTTTGAAATATAATCCAAAAACTTCACTAACGACCCTTTTTTCGATAATTGTATGAATGTTGTGTTATTTGACGTTTATTTAAGCAGCTCCGGTAGAAAATTCTCAAATACACCTTAGAAATCATAACTTCTAAACTACAAAAAAATCGCGAAACATACATGGGGTATTTTTAGATACAACTATACTCCATTCAAAATAGCAATGCAATTTTAAGGCTATTTTTAATTACAGAAACAGAGATTTGAAACACTTACTCACCTATTCTTAGAACAGCTTTAGTAACGTCCAAGATATGTCGGATAGTACATTTTTCTGATAAATAAATTTTATTTGCTTATCAGAATTGGCCAGAAAGCTGAATATTAATAGGAAAATCTCGTCGTCCTTATTTGGAATGAAGTATAATAGGTGTGAGGAATCTTATAAAAATTTGCACGTCTTCGTTTGGACCATCCTGTCTAATAATTTGCCTTCTGAGATCATAAATCTAAATTGAGAAATGGAACATCTCAATTAATTATGGCTTCTGAAGCGTCTATTGTTCTCATTATAGCAAAGTTTCAATATGAATCAAGTTTTGTGTATTCAACTGTTTTGAGGCTGGCAATTATAATTATACAAACCGCAAAGTGGTTTTGGTTGGTCAAATTTTCATACAACGATGACGGTCTTACACATAAAAAGAGGGGTTCTTAAAAACCCATGATCACAAACATTTTATCTGCTACGCCACAAGCCCTACTTGCGTCAACCTGTATTCGTAATTAATCTCCGGGTAAAATAACTATTACTGAGAGAGCTATTTTATCCGGAGTTTATTGTTAACCCAGGAGTGTGCAAGTTGACTATCCCTAAGTTACCTATCCTGCAATTAACACTAAAGTCCTATACCTGCAATATACCACTTTCGACAGTTTACGTAGAGTTAGTGGAAGTGGATCTAAGCCTATACAACGTGTTAATGAATTAACGCAAAACTAGAAAGTAGTTTGTTTAGAATCATGAGCAGAATCGAATTATCATGGTTACAACACAAGATGTTTTTTTCAAAATATTAAATAATTTGTTTGTAAAATTTAAAATTGACTGAACTCGATCTCAACCCACCGCTCGGGCACTCTCACCCTACTTACTACCAAAACAAGATTCTTAAAATGTATCCATGAGCATGTTAGCGTTTTCATTCATCGCTGAAATGATAACAAATCATTTTTGTCTCACAAAATTAAAATGAAATAAAACGAATAACTTTAAAATTTAAGTATCAAAATAATGAAATTAATTATTCAATCTAATTATTTTGTTATGTAAATCAGTTGGGGTGTATGAGGTTTTGCGCTTATTCATTAATACGTTGTATATGATATTTAAATTACTCACGAATATCATAAATTATTATGGGCAAGAAGGAAAAATTGACGCATTCGATATAGTATGATCTTTGTAAACCGTATGACTCGTACATCTATAGGTATAATGGGACTTATATACAAATGTAATGCCCTTATTTTGTATAAATTCTGGGAACCGATGACTTATTTTGCATTTAAGATAAATGATGAGAGAAGAATTTAAATAGGAGCGTCGGTGGCACGCTGCGAAGAGGTATGGACACTCAATCATGAAGGGCCGGGTTTGAAACCACACGGACGATATGTCATGTAGATACAAATTAGTTTTTCTAACTCATGTACGTAATACCGACTGCTCTCAAAACGGTGAAGGAAAACATCGTGAGGAGATCTGCATACGGTGATGAAGAAATTGCGCATGTGAAGTCTACCAATCCGCATTGGACACGAGTGGTGGACTAACGCCCATACACCCTCCTCGAGGGTAGGCCTGACGTACACAGGCTTCTTCCGCAAGCAGCAAGGTTTGCAGTTTTGTACGGAACAGTAGATTTTTTTTTCGCGATGACTTTTTGTTCATTTTGACGGTCTGATCATCCCCTTAAAAAGTGTCAGCTTATTAGGTATGAAGGGCACTATATTATAGGCTGAAGATGATGATGTAAATAGGTGCTTGTAATATAAATTATTTCAACATCCGTATTAAAATGATCGGGGAAAATAGGTATGATGAATGTTAAATAGATGTATCTTACTTTCATAATAATACGCTAGTGATCAAGTATATAGTGTTGATCATGTTGTGCTACCCCTAATCATTTGTGGTACCTAATCGTACCTCTAATCATTAGTTATGAATCCTCGTGGTATCTGGCTTCGAATCAGAATAGCACAGAACATTATAAGAGGGGTTAGAAATGCAAAGTAGCGCTTTTGCTTCGGAGACGGCTATCGCCACTTGTCTTCCCGCTCACGCTGCTACAATTACTCATGCTCTCTCGCTCGCACCACGCCCCGCGCCTTATGGTGTTATGCAAATTATTGCATAACCTGTGGTGACACGTTCCATGCCTACTTTGCACTTCTAACCCCTCTTAAAATGTTCTGTGCAGAATAGCATCAACACGGCGATTAATTCATTTAAGTCAATTCATTTCTTTATTCAAAAGACATTACTTTATAATAGCTTTCTTTAAATTAAGGGCCTGTTTCATATTTGAAGTTCAAACCATGTGACTGCCGATTATAGCCACTGCAACTGACGCCACCTCTAATCGTATCGATCTCCCGTTCCATCAGACCCATCAGGGCCCTCCACACATTCTAACTCTTATAAACCAGGATCAGCAGCGGCGACCATTCACAACATTAGGCAATGAAGTCCAGCAAGCCCGGGGGATGACTCTACTCTGTCTTGGAACCCGCAATGAATTTAATCAAAGAAGATAGGAGGAGTGGGAAAAACAAATATCCGACTTCCCTTCATTGCAAACGCCAAGAATATTAAAGAGTCAATTCTTAGGGATCTAATACGTATTTTGCTTCCAGTAATAAGTATGTCAAAAACATCTGAACGCACGGAATGAGGATAGGTTAGGGTAAAGACCTGTGTTTCGCGAGTACGCTAGTCTCATCCGACTGCTTTTATTTAAAGATTAGCAGTCGCTGTAATCAAAATCGAATATCTATCAACATTCGATCAAAATCGAGCAGAAAAAAGTAGTCAAGTGCGAGTCGGGCTACTTTTCGCACCGAGGATTAGGTACCGCACCATCACACAAAATATTAACTTAACATTTTTTTTTCTCCTGTACTTTTAGCAGAAGACCGACTCACATTTGGCCGTATTGTATTATTTGATGTTTTACTGTAGAGTTTTACACCAAGTTTGACCTTTATAATTACACCAAGTTTGACGCTTGTATGTATTACCGTTTTTACGATAGAGCGAAAAGAAAAAACGTTGATAAAAACTAGTTTCTTGTATGAGGACTCTTAACTTTTAACTTTATGAAATTTTTATTATTTATTAGCAAATGCGTCATAATAACGCACCTTGTGTGTCATTTATCTTGCTATTACGGTTCAAAAGTTACAGCACTAAATAGTTAGGACAGACAGACGGACGGACGAACGTAGGTTTAGTAATAGGGTTCCGTTTTCACCCTTTGGGTTTGGAACCCTAAAAATTTAAAAAAATTATACAGTTGCAGAAATTTCATACAAATCATAAGATAGTTTAATTTTATAAAATAGGGCTACAAAAGATAAACACCTGGGTTTATCTATTATTTTATCGTTCTGACTGAGTTTTATTGTTAATTCAATTTATCTATCGGAGGCAACTATATCTAGTATTCTAATCTATGCCCCTGTTTATACGTACTTTACCTATAAATAGCATACGGTTTAATCGTGTCTTCGGACAGGAACATTGACACGAGAAAAGAATACTAATCTTTTTCCTCACCTTGCAAATATATAAGTTATGCTAATATACTGACAACATTGTCTACCGATCGAATATTTAGTAAGCATAATGGAGAGACTAAAAAGTTAAACGTCTGCAAATTATTGTCCGCTATTGTTTTATAATAGGCCTGATTTCACCGAAATATAACTTGAAATTATCATTCTTAAGAGGATAGGCGAGCTGAAAAACTGATTTGGAGAATAGGTCACTTTTCCGACTGTATACATATTTGTCCGATCCGCCCCACCCATACACCCCACCGACTACAGTGCGAAAGAGACAACTGCAGCTCGGACGAATTTTATCTACATAAAATCGACGAAAACAGCATTTCGTATTCCCCCGTTTCCTCCTCCAAAACTAAACTGATTTTAATAATTCTTTCAGGAATAATATGAGAAAGACTGGTTATGTCCGTATGTTTTGCTTTTTTTGTTTTTATTCGTCAAATTTGTTAGCTGGATGACCGAAAACGGGCGGTAAAATTTGTCATTTTCGAAGGTCCCTAGTTCATACAGCAATTAATTAATGCAAAAAAGCAAAACATAGGGACATAGCAGAGGTAACATAGATTGTATTATAAAAAATCTTTTGCTCTAGGAGGAAACAGGGGAATTCTTTTGTATGGAAAAAACGGTACTCGCCTATCCTCTTAAACGAGTAAATAACATAGTTGTGGCACAGTATAAGAAAAAGTATCTACTACTACATAGTAATGGTAAATTTTATGTCACTAAGGGCCTGTTTCACCACTTCTGGATAAGTCATTGTAAGCTTATTTGACAGATCATTTGACATATTTCGTATGAAAGATATGTCAAATTATCTTTCATAATTATAAGCTAACAAGAACTTATTCAGGAGAAGGGGCATTTTCGCGGCAATTGCAATTTTTGTGGCAGAAAATGTTTACACCGAGAAAAAAATGCTACGTATACGTAGCCCGTCGCAGGTTATACGTAGCCCGTCGCATTTTACGTACCACGTAGCTTACGACACGATACTAATTACGAGTGTTGCATCAGTATTTATCAATTGTCTCGTACTTCATAATGCAGCGTCGTAATCTACGTGGTACGTAAGCTGCGACGGGCTACGTATACGTAGCATTTTTTTCTCAGTGTATCAACATGTAAAGATGTCAAACCTGTCTGTTTCCTTCTAAACTATACAAAGTTCATTGACTCTACTTTATTTAGTCAGTTTAGCAACGATATAAATAATTCTGAACAGCAGATATCGCTTCATTTGCATTAATTTTACATTTCTATTTTGTAGCATCATTGTTAATAGTACAGCTAGGATTAGGATTTCCGGTTAAGCACTATTTTTCAGTATGCAAATATTAATTGTTGTTACCTATGTTACTAATAGCGGAAAAACTTTTTAGGTTTTGCATTGATATAATGTCACATAAGTTAGTAAGTTATAGCCTATAGAATCCCACTGCAGGGCAAAAGCCTCCCCTCACGAATAACGGTGAAAAGGGAGAAGGCCATACTCCACCACGCAGACCCGGTGCGTGTTGGTGGAGGCAAGTTAGTGGTTAACTTGCTGTCAGAGAATTTTCAAGCCGCCTCAATAGGACTCTGACCTGGCCCTGTACTCGGACTATCGATTTTCGATATATCGTGACCGTTTCGGTCCAAACTTCATGGTAATAGAGTTGACATTGGAACGAAAATGTTCACGCAATTGCGAAGTTCGAATGTCCAGGTGGAGGCCCTGGCTTCACGAATAGTAACAACACTATCTGACGGAACTATCCGAGACCAACTGCTTAACGTGCCTTCCGAAGCACGAAACGCTCGAGATGAAATACCATTAAACGGTCACCCATCCAAAGACTAACCGGACCTGTCACCGGTCACACAAAGGCACACAAAATAGTTATTTTTTGGATATTCTGAATCTTTTCTATACCTAATTATAAAAAACGTAACCATTGACTTACCAACTACTGGACGTAGGGTCCGCGCTCAAAAGTATCCGAACCAAAAGAGTAACAAAATGAATAAAGAGTAATAATTACGTGCCAGTCTTCATTTGATCGACAGACTACACGCACGTCTAAAATGCTGTGCCACTTTTCTACAAAAATTTTTAAAAACTACGCAAGCAATATGAATTAAGAATTTCAACAGTTTCAATGTTTTTAGTTGGATTATATTACTAAAACGTACTAAAGTTTATGTTGGTTTGTCTGGGACACTTTTTTTCGAGAATTGAACAGATAAGTCAATGCTCGTAACTAACTAACTGACAGAAAACACTCAGCCTAAACCATTGAAGATAGAATCATGAAACTTGGTAGGTATATTATTATATACCTATTTATTTATTATGAAAACACTCAAAACACCAGTCATAATTTCCATATTAGGTAAAGAATAGGAAACATATTTTATTGCCAAAATGTTGTTAAATGTTTTAACATTACAAAAAGAAGACTGCTTAATCTACTAAACTAAGATTACCCTAGCTTGGAGTTAGTAACAATTAAGAGGATAGTCGTTGTAAACCGCCCAAGCGCGCTACATACAAAGGAACAAATTCACATGACGGTCAATTCCATGCTGTCACTGTCATAATTAAAGTCAAATTTCTGCTGTTATCTTCCCGTATGCCCATAATGTATGTGAGAGTCCAAAAGAAGATCACTCATAGTAGTGCACTGACAGTTGTGCCCAGAAAGCCAATGGGAGTGGTCTATCATAATGGGTTCAAAGAAAATTATCTTCTGCGCTGTAGGTTTTTTTCTAACTGACAAATACAGGGATACAGTTTATTCATAGATTTGAATATATGTATACTGCTTACCCCGTACTGTTAAATAGAATGTCTACTTATACGGCCATAGCCGTCACTGTCCAGGAACGTGTTAAAATTCACAAATGTTAAATGCGTTTTCATACAGGGTCCATCTTACAATAGTGACAGTTTTTTTAAGAGGATGATCAGACCATCTAACTGAACTACTTTCTCTGTGGGACTAACATCGAAACCGCGAAAAAAAATCTGCTGTCCCGTACATTTCGGTCGAGTGGGATTACATTTGTTGTGTAAAACAGCAAATTTTTGTTTTGAGATTTCAATATTGGACCGATTGAAATAATTTTTTTAGTTTGATGGAAGCCGTCAGTATATTAAGAAGGATAATATACGTATTATTATTAACATTTAGAGCAGGTATACTCAACCTGCGGCCCGCGAGCCACATGCGCCTGAGCTTTATTGAGTGGTCCGGCAATATTCAACAATTTCTCAGATAACAAATAAAATATTCGCTTTCGAAGTAACTAAACAATACGGGAATAGATACAAAACCAAATACTGAAAACTTTTCCGGCCATGACTAAAGTTAAACAGGACATATTAATATTTCCTCGGAAAATTATAAGTTCAGTGAAAAGTGAAGAGGACGGAAAAGTATTACGCCGTATTATGAAATATAGTGCCTAGGTAGTAGCATGATCAATTCAGGACTGCAAAAATGTGCACATACATTATTTAGTACCCAAAAATATAATACCAATATATATAATAAAATGCTTTTATAGTTTAAAGGAGTTTTTTGATGAGCAGTAATAAATAATAATACTTATTGCTAGGAAATAATAATATTACAGACGACATAAAGAACATTATTATGTAAGAACTTAAAAAATGTTTTTGTTATTGTAGGTACTACTTTAATTGTTGTGTATAATGTATAATGTAAACTCTTACTATTAAGGATGCAATGTATACAGTATTTGTCAAAGAGTTTTTTGCAGTGCCCGGTCAGGGTTTCACATAGGACCATAACTGTATATTTGTAACATCTGTAAAACATATGAAAGCGATAAATGATTATGATTATGATTATGATACCTGAATATAGAAACCGGCTTACCAGCGGAAGTTCGATATCCCGTACGGGAATCTTCTCATCGGGATGACGTTTTACGAGTGACATGCAGTAATTTATGTATAGGTAGAGAATTTCAGTGATCTCATTATGTTATTCGTTAATTGTGTAAAAATTACCCCTCTTGAAATAGAGGTTATGTGAATGTGGCCCTCTCAAGAAAAGGTTGAGTGCGGCTGATTCAAAGTATGTGGGATAGAAGCCTAGACCGCAGATATTGCGCTACGATGACTGTACGTTTGTGGAATGAGCGAGTGCTTATTAAGAGCACTATGTTGGCGCCAGTCCTAATCGCAAAACCAGTTATATTGTACATTTATATTAGCTTTGGCCAGGACTTTGCCCTCGTGAACTTACATTACACAGGGTGTAAAATTAAATACGTTACATACTATCAGATTAAATAAGTTACATACTACAGACTATTAGATATATCATAGCAAATAAGGTGGTCAAATATTTCTAAGCAATTCTAATTTTCAATAATAACCAATCAAAAATATCTTAACACTAAGAACATCAAATATATCTACGCAGTCAGGGTGATCATAAATATCTGAGCAGTTTAGGAAAAAAGACCTTAATCAGTTGTTCAATTATTGGTTTCAATTTTAAATAACATTGTAAGGAAATTATTGAAAATTAGCTGTTCAGATATTTATGACAAAATACATGTTTAGATATAATTGGTAACATTTACTGTAAAGAATTTATTGAAATTTAGCACTGCGCAGAAATATTTGTACATTGTATGCTACGATATATCTGATGGCGACTGTACATAAGGGATTACTTCTTGAACAACTTTCAGGATAGAACCAACTTTGAAAAAAGCACGTGTACAAACTATACTTCTTGAAAAACTTTCACGATGGAACCAACTTTAAAAAAAACACGTGTCTAAACTACGAGTATAATAAAACTGTAACAGAAATGTAAATGTACATTGATATTTAGAAGAAAAAGATTACGATATGGTTTTGGTATCCATGACTCCGAATCAACCTTTTTTAGAAATTTTTGTCTATTTCTTTGTTTGAAATAGCATCACGCAAAAAATCCTGAACCGATTTTGATGAGACTTTTTTTTTTATGGCTTATGATTTGCCTAAAATCTGGTATAAATTTTGTGCGGACGAAGTCGTAGCTAAATTCTAGTTCCATATAAAATATCAATAGTTGCTCAATTAAAATATATGAAAAAGATTTTTTTTTTCGCGACTTTAAGGTTGGTCCTATGTTACCGGTTGTTCAGTTTGATGCTATGAAGCACCCCCTAATCTATTTGTCGCATTTAAGTTTTCCATATTTCTTCACTAGCAGTGTCCAAACCATACTTCGATCATAACCATATCAGAAGAAAGAGTATGTATCTAGAGGCACATTCAGTACGGGCACTCTCAGCCCCTTACCAATTTCGGCCACATCGTATCGGTGGTACAGGGGTTGTACGATCGTAACTAGTGGTGTATTCTTCTCTCACTCGCACTCACTTAGTACACAAATGTGCCTCATCATGTCAGAGACCGTTTGTATGAAGTGTCCAGGATGTGGTCTAAACTCTATGTATGCAGCATGAACGTTAGGTGAACTCATTCGCCACTTTTAATGTACGAAGCATGTAGCTTTCATCATTATGTTTTCTTTCACGGAAAAGCCAGTTATACTCAGTTTCATGCACTCAGGGTAGACACAAAAACAGTTAAACTCTAATAATTTCTACAGGCATTTTGTTTACTAAATGACTTTGATTTGTTTAAATAAGGGCTTATTAAACAATTAAAAGTCATTTAGTAAACAAAATGCCTTTAGTTTAGAAATTTTACTAACTAACTTCTAACTAACTTTTCACAAATTAAACTAACTAACTAATTAGGTTTAACTATATTTGTGTCTACCCTGAGTGCACGCCACTGGTTCTACCACACTATTCAAAAGTAAGTAAGGTATTTCGGTATTCACAATCACATACATTTAGACCTGCCGCACACATACGGAATTACGATCCGGAATTCCGACACAGGATTATGATTGTACGATAGGATTGATACCTTTGCAATTCGAAACGGAATTGTGGAGGGGGAAAATCCATACGAAATCGTAAGCCTGATTTGGAATTCCAGATCGCAATTCCGTACGTGTGTGGCGGACCTTAAACTACACAATAACAACAATGAGGCTCAGTACAGTTGGAATTAAGAGATTGAAGCCGTCTGTACTTAGAAAAGGATACGATGGAATCGTTCCTGAGCCCGATAGTCTTGAGTTTGATCAACGTTGGGATCAAACCGCACCCTGACGGCGAGGCTACAAGCCTACTAGACCACCATGGCGTTTACTAGTTAAGATTAAGACCGTCCTAATTTTATTACTCTTCTAAACATAGCCACAGATTATTTTATAGTTACTAACGTAAACATAGCTCTCTATTACTTTAGGAGGTACTTAGAAAGCTTTACACTATAAAATAAAATTGCATAGTGTTAAATTTCCGGAACTTAATGTAAATTGTCCCTTAGTTTGTTCGGTTTTAAACATTTTTGTTCGTTAATAACATTTTTGTGTTACAATATTTTTATGACATTTGATTAAATTTGAATGTTATGTTTTAATTTAAATGATACAGGGTCCTTCTTAATATGCTGACACTTTTTAAGGAGATTATCAGACCATCACACTGAATAACTTTCACTATTGGACCTACATCGAAATCGTGAAAAATAAATCTGCTGTCCCATACAATTTGCTAAAGTAGGTTTGCAGTTTTGTATGGAGCAGTAGATTTTTTACGCGTTTTCTATGTTGGTCCCATAGAGAAAGTTGTTCAGTTTGATGGTCTGATCATCCCCTTAAAAAAGGGTCAGCATATTAAGAAGGACCCTGTATACTGTGTAGTAATAAAATAATAAGATGTATTTTCATTTCACCTATTTATTTTAGCAGACTTTACTTTGACTTTTGACTTGAAGAATTTTGTATTATAAAAGTAGATTTTAGATAAATCTACCAGAATTAGATTTATAATAACAAATTTTCTAGAAAAGTCTACTAAAATAAATAGTTGTCACATATGCTACTAGATATTTTTCTCCGCGTAAATATTAAATAAATTATAAACTGATTAATATAATTCGAAAAATAATGTCTTCTATTATTAAAAATATAAGTACTTATTATAACGTATTATCATAAGTACCTATAGTACTATTAATGTCATGTTCTCATGTCCAAGATCATAAACCAGACAATTAATAATGCCAATATGGTAACTACATTCCGTTTAGAGACGGAATAGACTCATTCAGTGTCATAAAAACCCATGGTCAAACACATTGTGTTAGACTATGTAAATTTTTCCTAATTATACAATTCAATTGGCCCTTAAGCCTGTTAAAATTTTACTAAAGTGACATCATTTTAATCGCCAGTGTACGTATGTTTTAATTTATTTCAATGTCACGTCAACCTAATTATTAATTAAAAAGTTGGGCTGGTGTTGACCGTTCCGTCACAAGCTATAATTAGTATGTCCCACGCAAAATGGTATTGTGCTGCAGGATGTGAGTTCGCTGGCTATCATAGTAACTCACGCATGAATTGGACGATACAAAGGGAACAAAGATCTGGGGTTATTAGTGCTTGTACACATGAACCTATTCGATACACAATAGAAATAAATAAACAGGAAAAAATCATAAAAAGTAGTAAAATTAATATCAGGAAAAGTTAATTCTAGTAGTTCTATCGTTTTAAATATAATTTTGCCAATGTCAAGTAATAGAATAGCACATGGTGCTTGCCTTTGTTTGGTAAAGTTCTCCAAGGGGGCCTCTGCTTCTTCTTCTTATCGTGTGGGCAAAGCCCTGGTGTCAGAGTTTTTTCAGACCACCTTACGGCCTCTGACGTGACTGCCAGAGATAGTAGCCGGGACCAACAGCTTAACGTACCATTCGAAGCACGGATTCATCTTTCTTTTCAGACAATCAGGTGATTCGGCCTGCAATGTCCTAACCAACTGGGGAAAAACGCACAAAGTGACATACGACCTCCGTGTCAAGAGCACAATGATCTTAACCATTAGACCACGGACGCAGTTGGAGGCCCTCCGCTAACCGAGTTGTTCAAGTCAAATCAGTGGACCATGTTGCCCAAGTTGTCAGAGTTGGCCAAGCTGTTCATGTTGTCGGAAGTATTTTAATATATAAACTATGTCACTCTCGTATGTAGTAATAATATTAGGAAATCAGTAATAATATAAATGGGTCATACCCTTGGTCACATCACGTATAGATAATATAGGGGTATGGTAGGGACCTATCCCACTACCAGGCTGCACTATGGCCAGGTCTTATAGTTGGTCCGTCACGGCTAGTCAGAGGGACACGTGGAAATACAAGTCAGGTTTCGCCATAAGCCAGTGAGATCCCACAAGGTGACATCACTGACAAACGCCTAAGATGCCCAAAGAAAAAGTTAAGTATTGTTTGATACGATAACGAACCATAAACTTGCCCCTGAGCCACTGTAAAGGTTAACACGTGTGTTAAAAATTCATTATTATATGAAACGATAAACTGGATGTTGTTTTAAACGAGATAGCGGCGCGTCTCTAAGTCGATAAATCAGTTTTATCGTCAGCGTGTCTCAACAATGACAGATAACAACGTATCGATCAAAAGAGTAGGTACTCGGCGGTTTCAACAGAGTGTTCTAGTACATGAGAAAATATTCTGATTTATAACATGGAAACAATGTTCTGTTAGTTTCATCTAAGGAAACAATAGCATATATACATGGAAAGAACAATCTCAAATGAAATGAAATAAATAGATTTTTTTACGTATAAGTGTGGTTTTACAGTCACGCTGACCGCCCGCGCTGATGGTCAGCGTGCGGTTCGCACTATGGAAATTGTGCGAACCACGCGCTTACTGACCGCGTTTAACTGTGAAACGATCCAAGAGTCGCGAAGCTCGTGGCCCGCGACGCTTACGAACCGCGCTGGCGAAAGCGTTACTGTAAAACCACACTAAGTACTAAACCTTTGTGAAGTAATTTTGTGTGACTCTATCACCGAGTTGAAAGGTGTTTCGCTGTAAAGATATGGCTGGAAACTCTACAATAGCACAATCTATAAACAAAAACAACATATACAAAGTACAACGTAATTATAGTACTTTGTGGTACAACCTATAAAATAAATACGGCATTGAATTTCATACTGAAACATTTGTCAAGACCAGGCAATTAGACCATTAAATTAATCTTAAAGTTTACTTCAATGCGTACCTAAGTGCATACATAAATTCATGACAATAATTCATTTCGGGATTGTTGGAAACTTTATTTATAAGCATATGCTCACGACCTTATTCCCCGAGGGGGTAGTCAGAGATATTCTGAAACCTCAGAACATCCACGTTTCACCAGTAGTACCGAAACTCTGTCCAGTGTGACGGGGGGTGAGACCGTCGCCACTTATAATGGACAGTGGGTACAATACATGCCCCAAAATTGAAGCATGCAGGTTTCCTCACGATGTTTTCCTTCACCGAAAAGCCAGAGGTGTTACAAATCGTAAAAAATTCCGAAAAACTTATTGGTACGAGTCGGCCTGGACGGGGATCGAACCATCGCCTCCTGCACGGCAAGCAAGGTTACTCGCCACTGGACCACCACGACCATATAGTACCTATTTTATGTGGCAAATAAAGTGTTTAAATGCTCAATACAATTCATAGCATCACAGTAATACTGGTAGGTACTTGAGATCGAACGGAACGAATGGAACCGAACGCCAATAAGCATTCATGAAAAGAATGTGGATGAAAAGAAACGTAGCGAGAGAAGAATGAAAGGAATGCAATTGGAAGTTCATTATAGTCTCTGTCATAGTTTAATACATTTGTATACAACATAAAATAACAAATATCAACTGTTCCATAGAAAACATCAACGGCTACTCGGCCCAAATGAATGGAACAGCTAGAAATGAGCAGAACATGGTAACAAGGGGACCCTATTACTAAGCCTACGTTGTCCGTCCGTCCGTCTGTTTGTAACTTTTGAACCGTAGGTAATAGCTTGACAGTTGAAATTTTTACAAAACGTGTGTAATTATGGTGCATTTGCTAAAAAATAATACAAATATGCAAAAAGTGAAAAATTAAAACGGTCCTCATACAATAAACTAGTTGATATCAACGTTTTTCTTCTCGCTCTACCGTAAAAACAGTCATACTTACAAGCGTTAAACTTGGTTCTTCTTCTTATTGTGTGGGCAGCAAGCCCTGGTGTCAGAGTTTTTTCAGACCGCCTTACGGCCTTTGACGTGGTTTTTATGTAATGACTACTACCACCAGAGATAGTAGCCGGGACCAACGGCGTAACGTGCCATCCAAAGCACAAAATCATCTTTCTTTTCAGAATATCAGGTGATTCAGCCTGCAACGTCCCAACCAACTGGGGAAAAACGCACAAAGTGACGTATCACTAGGTTTCCTCCGTGGGAATCTAACCCTCGACCTCCTCCGTGTCAAGAGCCCAATGCCCTTAACCATTAGGCCACGGAGGTAGTTAAACTTCGTGTGATCATAGATCAAACTCTACAGTATAACAACAAATAATAAAAACCGGCCAAGTGTGAGTCGGTCTTGCGCTAAAAGTCCCGGATAAAAGGAAACTTTTTTGTTAGTTAATATACAACGTGTTAATGAATTAACACAAAACTAGAAAGTAGTTTGTTTAGCATCGAGAGCAGAATCGAATTATGATGTTTTCAACATAGGATTTTTTTTTCAAAATATTAAATAATTTGTTTGATAGATTTAAAATTTACTGAACTCGAACTCAACCCACGGCTCGGGCAATCTCACCCTACTTACTACCAAAACAAGATTCTTAAAATGTATACACGAGCACGCTAGCGCTTTCATTCATTGCTGAAATGATAACAAATCATTTTTGCCTGAAAACTTAAAATGCAAATAACTTTAAATCTTAACTATCAAAATAATGAAATTATTGTTTCAATCTAATTATTTTGTTATGAATCAGTTGGGGTGTATGAGGTTTTGCGCTTATTCATTAACACGTTGTATATTGTGTGGTCATGTGGTACGGAATCCTCGATGCGCGAGTAGCCCGACTCGCACTTGACAGGTTTTTATTATTATCATGATTTTGATGTTGGCTCCATATTGAAGGTTACTCAGTTTGATGGTCTGAAGCACCCCTTAAAGATCACAGCCTATTTTTACTCGTAGGTACTAGTTGGTACATTGCAGGGCACAGGCCTACCCTCAGGGTCTACCAATCCGCATTCGACTAAAGCCTTAAAGATATATATCGTTGGCTAAAGTGTCAAACCTCGTAACTCCATTTTATTTTTCAAATTACATTTTATACAATTTTATTACTAATTTCTGAATACATCCATGGCACAACTCTTAAATCCTTTTAAAAAGCCGTTACAATTTAAAACGATAAATAGGAAACCATATAACTCTGGGCTGCCATTATTCGTAATGAAGTTTTTTGTGCTTTTTGTAAAATTAGATCTAATGGAGTTACGAGGTCTGACACTTTACTCGACGATATAATATTTTTCTTTGTACACCCTGTGTACATTATAAAAGACAACGAGCTATTCAGCTTTTATCATATTAATAGATTGAACTTGATCAGTAACAACTCTTATAAGAGTTACTATCGATGCTATAAATCAAGCTAACAACACAATCTTTCTGAGTTAAATAAAATTAATCTTTAAATAAAGAAAACAAAGGCTCATAGTTGCAGAACAAAGTTGATTGGACGTTTTACGATCAGCGTTTTTGCTATTATAATTATAAATGGACGTAAACATAGTAACACTGATTTCATAGTAATTCCGACGTCCAATTTGAAGGTCAGAAAGACAATTTATTCAATACTAGCGGCAACCGCGGCTTTGTACGCGCAGACCACTGACTTTAAACACTCATAACCTTTGATTGATTGAAACGATTGCGATGAAAGAGAATTCTAAATGTTGCATTGCATTCAAACTAAGCCGAGGGTTCCATACCACACCACCACATAACTGTTTTTATGATTTGTTGTTATAATGTAAAATTTGCTGTATAATCACACCAAGTTTGACGCTTGTATGTGAAAAAACGTTGACAAAAATTAGTTTCTTGTATGAGGACCCCATAAATTTTAACTTTGTGTCATTTTTATTATTTGTTAACAAATCCGCCATAATAACGCATATTCTGTGAAAATTTCAACTGTTTAGCTATTACGGTTCAAAAGTTACAGTCCTAAATAGGTAGGACGGACGGACAGACAACGCAGGCTGGCGTAATAGGGTCCCATTTTCAGCCTTTGGGTACGGAACCCTAAAAATGGACTCAATGCATACCATTATGTATCCTCCCATTTAATATTTTTGCAAATATTTTCAATGTTACATCCACCCGAAGTTTAAATTTTATTACTTACTAGAGTTAACTCGCGACTTCGTCCACACAAATAATATACCAGATTTTAAGTCAGATCATAAGCTATCAAACAAAAAAGTTGCATAAAAATCGGTTCAGTAGATTTTGCGTGATGCTGTTACAAAACAAAAAACAAACAAACAGACAAAAATTCTAAAAACGGTTGATTTGGCGAGTCCGGGATACCTAAAAACCATATCGTAATCTTTTTCATGTAAATATCTTAAATGTACAGACACACTTCTGTTACAATTTTATAATAGTTAAGAATATGTATAGTTGTCATTGTCTATAGTTGTGTGTTGTGATTAGATTGTGAATAATTAGGTCTCTCCAAATAATTGATAACTTACAAAATAGAATTAACACTATTTAATTAAGGTAACATTTACAATGTTTTCGTTAAAAAAACAGTAATTAAGAAAGATAAAATACCCACCCAAATTCCCATTATTGTAACTCCTGTAAACCAGGATCAACAGTGACGACCACTCAACAACACTAGACAATAAAGTCCAGCGATCCCGGGGGATGACCTTAATCTGTTTTGGAACTCTATGAATAAAAAAAAATATAACCACCTGTTTTTAATAAAAATAGGTTAAAAATAAGATACGTATTTTTCCGATTTTATTTTTGACCGATATTTCTATTTTTAATTTACTTTTGAATTTTCTGAAAAACGTAGGATTTATGGCTAAGATACCTTGACCGCAATAACATTAAAAATAAAAACTGTCAAATACAATAGAAAAGCCAAGCAGGCAAAGGAATAAAATCTCATTCAACCTCTATTATATTTTTCAGTATTTTCAAATAATTCGGGAAATAATGGATAGAAAAATCTGATAATTTTGATATACTCGTAAGCTTTGAATCACATAATCTACAAATGGTTTTCTTATTTTGGTACCTTTTTTATAATTAAATGTTGTCAATTGGCATACCTATAAAAGAAGATGCTTAAGACGAACAAAACGTGGTTTTTCTGAGTTTCAGAATATTTCTATCTTCGGGGAATACCTTTGACTTAATATTATAAGGACTAGCCTTGCGGTAGCATTTCCCCTCTGACACGGTATAAACACAATGGATCTTGTGCATTTACATTCAATTTTACACCTTATCACTAAACGAGACAGCCTATAATTGCGAAATAATAACTTCGGACTTAGAACGTTTGGGGTTCACACGAGACCACTTTTCATGATTTTTAACATACAAAATTAGAATCTAAAGTTATGGGGAATAAAATCCAAAGTTGCGGATTTCATGTTACCTCGCCCCCCGCAAAAAGTGGCAGAAATGTTTGTTAGTAGAATTACACGCGTAACCAGTCCACATATAAATAGTCAAAGGGGAATACAGCCGTGAGCAAAATACTTACGCTATGCTGAGGCCTAGAAGAAGAGGAAAATAAATATGTGACTTTTAGGAATCATTCACAGTATTATTACTTTAGGATGACTTAAATGCGTACCTAACATATTATAAAAGGTGTTACAAAAATACAAATAAACATTTAAGGGTATCCCCTTAAATGTTTATTTGTATGTAATGTTTATTTAATGTTTTTTTAAATGTTTAGACCATAAAACTGAACAACTTTCACTATGGGACCAACATCGAAAAATCAACCATTCCATATAAAACTGCAAACCTACTCGAGCCAAATGTATTGGACAGCTGATATTTTTTTCGCGATTTCGATGTTGGTCCCATAGAGAAAGTTGTTCAGTTTGACGGTCTGATCATCCACTTAAAAAAGTGTCAGCATATTAAGAAGGACCCTGTATACCAGGTTTTAAGTCAAACCATAAGCTATCAAACAAAAAAGTTTCGGTTCAGTAGTTTTAGTCATTTGATTTGGAGTCACTATGGAGCCTACCTCAGGAAACGCGAAACAAATCAGCTGTCCCAAACATTAGAGTCGGATAGGTACAGCAGTTTTGAATGGTAGATAATATGCTTTACCTATAAACCTTCCGGAAGAAATTCTCTGAATGACAGTGAAAACCGTATAAAATGTTTCAAAGAAGTATGTGGTGGTTTAGAAGAAGTAAGCGTAGAAACATAAATAATGAAGACAGACGCGGATAAGAGACTTTGTTTTATACTATTTAGAGATTAAAGATAATGATTAATGATGCTTAATCATTTTCATCACTATTACTATTTATAAATATGTGATTCAACGATTTAAATAAAAAGGGAATAAGGTTAACGACTAAAAATATTAGCCTCCTTATACCTACCTGTTATGTAAAGCAAATCAATTGTCATAAAAGCGCTATTGCGCGCTGCATACAAACGAAATCTGGTGATATAACTATAAGATTCAATACTAACCAATTAAAGTCAATGACATTTTTCAGAAACAATCTAGAAACTAATCTCTATGCTTGTATGAAGTCATATTTTCGTAACAATATACAGTGTTAATGCTAGCATTAATTAAAGATTTGTATGGAACTCTTTGAGGCCCTGTAACTTTAAAACTATACATTTTAACGAAGATTTGACTTCGCACAAATATAGAGATTTGTTTCTAGATTGTTTCTGAAAAATTTCATTGACTGTAATTGGTTAGTATTGAAAATATCACCAGATTTCGTTTGTATGGAGCGCGCTCCGAATTATATTCCCTTAAATCGTTTATCGTGAATCAGTTGCTACCTACTTATCAATGAGTTACAAAACAATTCTGTCAAGTTCTTAAACAAACGTAAATAAAAGCGCAATTATAATAATTTGATTATTTTATCTATTGTATTTTGTGACCTCATGTACATCCTGGTATTGAAAAAAAAACATTTGATTAGATTCCCGATTATATTTAGCTTTCCGTGAGTACAGAGTTGGTTTTTTAATGGTGTATTTTTTTTAAACTCAATTATAATACCTAGTGTTTTTAGGGTTCCGTACACAAAGGGTGCCAACGAGACCCTGTTACTAAGTCTACGCTGTCCTTATTTCCGTGTGTCCGAACGTCCTTTTGTCGATCTGTCCTAACCACGTCCTACCTATTAAGGTGGTTGCAGAGTTGTTGAACTTTTGTATGAAATGGACAACTCTGCAACCACCTTAACAGCCGAGTTTGTCAAATTTTTTGGTGCGGCCTTCATCTGAACTTGAATATTATAGTTCAGAATAAAGTACCAAACAAAACTTTTTAAAACAAGTTTATCTTTAAACTCAGTACGAACGGAGATATAAAGGCTTGAATTAAACGTATTGATTATATTTTTTAACTTCAAGCATTTATATCTGCGCACGGACGGAGTTTAGAGATATACACGTAAAAACAAGTTTGTTTGTTACTTTATTCTGAACTAAAATATTCAAGTTTGGTTGAGGGCCGTGCCAAAAAAAGACGCTACCTTCCATACAAAAATCAGCATTGTCTTTTCATCAACATTCTACGTACATTACAATAAGATTCTTATAATAAGACTCTTTGTTACGAGCAGTCATCAAATACCTCAAAATGTCTGTCATCAGCCATACTTCAGTTTATGGAGAAATTATGTAGAATGTAACGCAGTGGATGAGCCAAAACAGCCTCTGTTTTTTTACATTATGTAACAAAGACCGTAATGCATGCAAAAATGAACTCTGACATTGTTTTAATTAAGATAACAGCTTTATTTTATGCACACTAATAATAATATTCTTAGAAGCAGTATGACATCAGCTGAACAAAAGAGAAACATAAGTATAATAAATAAGTCTCTACATAATTGTCGCGCTACATTTAGTCGAATATTCTTGCGCAGGCAGGTACCTATTTACTTTTATCACTCCATTAAAAATTTGCATTGCATCGATAACAATAGAGTATCGATACACTATCGATATTTGTATCGATTTCAGTAAATGTACAGACATACACGATTGAATGCTGATGCCTATGTCAACTAAGGTTACGATTTTGTTATATTATAATATCTCGTTGTCGGTAATAGGCTTATCGAAAGTTTCAATTATCTTTGTAGATAGTGTCGATAAGTTATTTTATTAGATATTATCAATTCTATTTTTGTATCGGAATGCAATAGACAGCATGCGTGCATGATATTGACAGACCGATGGATTAGTGATTTTTTATTATGTTTTATCAACGAATAAATCATGTTATTTGCGGCTTAGATTTCATATTGATGTAGTATGAGGCGACTAAATGATAAGGTTTTTGTATTCAGGGGTAAGTTGGCGAAAGATTGCAAAACTCAAAATGTTTTATTCAAAATAAGCTATCTGACGTCATTTTTGACTCTACCACCGCGTCGGAAGGAGTTCCGTTGTAGATAAGATCAGGCCAGAAACGCTACAACACACATCGTTTAAAATCAAAATGTACAAAGTACACATACAAAAACAATATTGAAGTACATAGTGTAACATTATCAAGACCAGACATTATGGTCATTTACAGCCTTTTTACAGAGGACTTGCTTAACATAGGACTTAAACTTTTTGTCTGGCAAGTTAAGAAAATCCTCTGGTATCTTATTATAATAGCGTATACGCTATTATAATAAGATACCAGAGGATCTATATATAGAAAGATGAAAAATGTATTAAATAAATAAATAAATAAATATCTTGGACATGGTCACACAAATGACATGACATGTATTGACTTTACTGAGTCGAAAATGTGGGAATCATTTATTTATTTTTATTTCTTGTATTGTAATTCGTAACTATGAACGTCACTGTTTTTGGGAAATAGAGACATTTTTGCGAACGTATAAAATATTTTAGTAAATGTATTGACTGTAGAAAGTCAAAATACTGATATCTTTAAAAAGATTTCGTAGTGAATCTCAACAACGCAGACTATAAATGGCTCGAATTGCCCACTTTTGGACGATAAAGATTCGATACGTAATTCCATCCTAAACCCTGCAATATACTAATGGTGAGATAGGACAAGAATGAGTCTTGCCACAAATTCAGGCTTAATAATATTGTTGTTAGTTGTAGAAAAGCTTCTGACATATCATTACTCCAAAAGGAAATAAGGTCGTAAGTTTACCTATGTATGTTGAAGTATCTGAACTTATTTCAAATACTATTGATTTAACATATTACAGACAACATGTTGTGCTATTTTAAAAAAAGTTTGAAAAATTTAGTCTCAGACGGGACTTGAAGCCGCAATATCGATACATGTGGTATGTGAACATAGATATGAACAACATAAGTCATAGATTTAGAACAGTGTTTCCCCATTATGCCAATAAAAGAATTGCTGTTTAGTTTAACAGTCATTGTAAAAAAGGCGGGAAAGCAGCATCATGATGGTATACCTAAAACAGTTCCAAAATTAAGCGCGAATTCCGTTCCTCACGTAACCAGCTATAGCTGATCCAGTTCACACGAAAATGTTACTGTTTTGCCTGCGATAACAGGTATCGACGGGCCACACATGTTGGATGAAAACGATTATGCCATTCAAGGCCAACTACTTCGCGGAGTAGGTTTTTGGTCAGTGTCACTACCAGTAGTGGGTTAGGAGAATACTCGATGACAATATTCGCCATGTGCTCTTGCGCAGCGCGCGTATGTTAGGGTTTAATCGCACGTACGAATAGATAAAACGTTTTTTTAAATAAAAACTTATATTTTATTCTGCAGGATTATAATGCTAGTGTTTGTTTGACGTGTAGTGCTTAATAATGTTTTAGTGGCAATTTATGCGAATTTGTGTTATTATTTTTAAAGGTAAGAATAGAAAATATGTAGAGTTGATTCGTATTTTTTCCACGTGTATTAATATCGCTAGTGTACTAACTGTACATAAAGTTATGCAAAATAGATTGTAGTTCGATTCAGTTACAGTTGTTTACTGAATAGCTATACATTTAAAATAGTATTATTTGTATGAATAATTAATTATTTCTTATCAGTTTTACTGAATGTTTTATTAACAATATCTGCAACTTTAAACTCTTCATGTGTTGCATGATAATGCACTGATAATTCTGACGAGTATCTAGAATATTGACAAGTATAAATAAATAATAATAACGTACTTCGATTTACCTATTTTAATTAATCCGTTTTTTTGCAAAAGTCTAAAACATAAATCTATGTTAAAAAAACGGATACAATAAAATGCTAAGTTGAAAACCGGCCATTAAAGTTAAACTGACTGGTTATATGATACGCTACATACATAGGTATAAAATACATGGTAGAAAAGTAACTTAATTAAATCCTCTCATCTTTATCACTTTTTATAAAAACTGTTTAAGCATATATCTTTATTTTTATGTCCATCATTTAGGTATGCTTGTCGATAATGCAGGCTGGTTTTTGAACAACATTATATGCATATTGCTAATACTTATTTCTTTTTTTTTAATTTGTGGAAACATGGAAGCGAAACGATCCATCTTAATGGAGATAAATTATATGGTCTTACTGATATAACTATTGGTAAAAAATTTGCCCTTGGCATTGCCAGTCGTATAATAAGGTGTTTGGAGTTGAACCATAGGTCAGAAAGGATTTAGTAGTTATACTTCTTCTTCTTATCGTGTGGGTAGCAAGCCCTGGTGTCAGAGTTTTTTCAGACCGCCTTACGACCTCTGACGTGGGTTTTATGTACGACTACTACCTACAGAGATAGTAGTCGGGACCCAAGGCTTATCGTGCGATCCGACGCATGGAATCATCTTCACAATCAGGTTCAGATTCAGAATGCAATGTAATAACCAACTAGGGAATAATGCACAAAGGGACATATAACTAGGGGTCCGCCGTGGGAATAGACCCCAGGTCCTCCGTGTCAAGAGCCCAATGTTAATTAATAGTTAATACTGAATACAGTGGCACCTAGCCTGGAGCAGCATAATTAAATGTTTCTTTCCATTCTGTATGATCAGATTTTCTTTATATCGCTATTCTCATTTATACATTTTATAAATGAGATTTCTAAATCTCAATCATTTGTTAATCGTATAAGATTTTTTATAAGATATAAGTTTATATAGGTATTATACAGGGTGTTAGGGTAAACAGTTGGTTTACTTTAAGGGGTACCCATGATACTGATCAACTTTCCCTAAGAACCTTTTTCCCTATAGGAACTTCTCAAAAAAATGTGTGCACTTTCCATACTAAAGGCAATTAGCTGCACGTCTAGCATGATTTCTCTACTTGCGCGCGAGTCGGCTTTTGCCCATACTACAAGTCGAGCCAAGCGCGGCTTTAGCTCTCCGAAACGCATAGGAACCGGTTATTTTCCATGCAGCGAAGGCGCGTCGCGCGCGTGTAGAGAAATCATACTAGACGTGCTGATCAAACGTTTGTATGAAAAGTTGATTTTTTTTTTCGAATTTCCAAAGGTTTCTTAGGGAAAGTTGATCAGTATTATTGTATTATTCGTACCCCTTAAAGTAATGCAACTGTTTTCTCTAATACCCTGTACATATAAACCTTCCAGAAGAAATTCCGTAAATGACAGTAGAAACCGTATCAGAATTAATTGTGTGGTTTAAAATTAGTAAGCGGAGAAACAGAAATGATGAGGACAGGACGCGGATAGCGACTTTGTTTTCTATTATCAAAGTCAAAGTAAAAATTGTTTATTCAAAATAATATCACATAGATAACTTTTTGACTTCATGTTTTTGAATCTACAGCCGCGTCGGAAGGTGTTCCGTTGTAGAGAAGATGCTGCCAGAAACTCTACAACACACTTCTTTTAAAGAAAACAAAATATACAAAGTACAATTACATAAATCCTATATTAAATTGCATATTGGAACATTGTCAAGACCAGATTATACACATAGATTATTTACAGAAGAGATACATGCATTGCATGCATTGATTTTTCATGAACTTAAAAAATATGCACATCTAAAGTAGTTCTGTACCTACACCTAGGCTTGGCTACTCATTCACCTCATTATATAAACTTGTCGTTAAACACGTGAAGAACAATCAGACTTAGAAATATAGTCTAGGAAAAATAAGGTTTGAGATTGCATTAAAGACACTTTAGTAAATTGTGTTTGAAAT
Source organism: Agonopterix alstromeriana (assembly GCA_963924505.1). NCBI lineage: Eukaryota > Metazoa > Arthropoda > Insecta > Lepidoptera > Depressariidae > Agonopterix > Agonopterix alstromeriana. The sequence goes on along the minus strand of OZ004662.1, from coordinate 9,166,927 downwards.
AATATAACTGTTAGTTTATAACATTTTTGTCGAGATTTCGTGGTTAAATAGGCTCAGGAACCTGAGAAATACCTTAAAATCGATATAAATGTACAAAGGGCAAGCTTATTTCGAAAGATATTTCTTCCAGCATACTAGCAAAAGAGACAGTTAATTATCACAAGGCAAATTTAATGTGTACAAACAAACAGTAAATAATTTAGTTTTGAGGTTATAATTTTTGAAGACTTACAAAATACTAAATATCTATTCGAATTTACGATATTATCCGGGGATTATTATTGTTATAAGTAAAACGTATTTAATGAAGCCATCCTGTACAAAATCACCAGTTTTCCATTTTTTGTTCATACCTAAATTTAATGTTTTGTAAATGTCTCAATTATTCAATAATACACAATAAAAAATCGGGGATTATTGAGAATTTATGTTTTTCAGGTATTTATCTACTATATTCCAAATTATCACCAAAAGTGCAATTAATGCAACCTTCTCCATACAAAAATCCGTAGATTTCCACGACTAATAGAAAACAAATAAAATTCACACTTGCTAAAGTCACATTCATTATTCGACGACCACTTTGTCGAATAACACACAGTTCGACATTCGGTTGCCAAATTATGAATCCGAATTTAGGTAAATACATCAGGCAAATGGTACGAGTTGTCTTGTCATGAATTAATAATGCTTTTTAGTAATAAGTAGGTATTGGTTACGTTAGAGCTACAATAGATCTGTTTAGGTCGCGGTAGCTATTGGTCACTGACCAAGCCCTCTAAACCAAATAAATACGTAGTATAAAGGTACAGACATTTCATTGACATTTTTGTCATTTCTTCTCTGGAAGGTTTATATGTACAGGTTATTAGGGTAAACAGTTGCATTTACTTTAAGCCATGGTGGTCCAGTGGCGAATAACCTTGCCTGCCGTGCAGGAGGCGATGGTTCGATCCCCGTCCAGACCGACTCGTACCGATGAGTTTTTCGGAATTTATGTACGATTTGTAACCCCACTGGCTTTTCGGTGAAGGAAAACATCGTGAGGAAACCTGTGTACCCACTGTCCGTTATAAGTGGCGACAGGCTTACCCCCCGTCACACTGGACAGAGTTTCGGTACTACTGGTGAAACGTGGATGTTCTGAGGTTTCAGAATATCTCTGACTACCCCCTCGGGGAATATAGTCGTGAACATATGCTTATGCTATGCTTATGCTAAAGGTACATAGGTGACACGTCAAGCTATACAACCAAAATAATAAGGCTGGCCGTGCGACGTTAAACAATACTTAAGCGTGGCCAGGATACTAGATGATAATACATGATAATAGGGAAACTTAGTAACTGTTTTTTTTCTTTTATTTCTATTTGTTTTTGCTTCTTAGTAATTGTCTTGCTTGTTCTTGTGATAAAAATAATAATAAAAGAAGCTGAACTGGAAATCATGTTATACAACGTGTTAATGAATTAACGCAAAACTAGAAAGTAGTTTGTTTAGAATCGAGAGCAGTATCTAATTATCATATTTTCGACATAGGTAATTTTTTTCAAAATATTTAATAATTTGTTTATAAAATTTAAAATTTACTGAACTCGATCTCAACCCACCGCACGTGCACACTCACCCTACTTACTACCAAAATAAGACCCTTAAAATGTATCCATGAGTACGTTAGCGCTTTCATTCATTGCTGAAATGATAACAAATCATTTTTGCCTCAAAACTTAAAATGTGAATATCTTAAAATATTAACTATCAAAATAATGAAATTATTGTTTCAATCTAATTATTTTGTTATAAATCAGTTGGGGTGTATGAGGTTTTGCGCTAATTCATTAACACGTTGTATACGAATAACTTATGATTGGATGTATTTATAGTTCATTCAGAAAATAATGAGAGTCTCATTCTCATTATGATTTCCAGTATAGTTGTAAGACGTGATTGTTAGGGTTCAGTAGTCAAACAAGGAACCCTTACACCTTATACTAATTAACACATTTTATTTTACAGAGTAACATTTGGATACTAATACTAAGTGAGATTATAAAGTAGTAGCCATGAGTATAGAAGATGGTACCGATGCGCCGGCGCAGGCGCAGAACCTGCTTGGCCAGAAAACAAGGATCCCACCTCGACGGCCGGATAATGCTCTTACGAGAACCTTACGATCATGTACGTATTAGAATTTGCATTACGATTAATGTGTTATTTATAACGTGGTTTCGCTTTAAGAGGAAAACTACTTTTTTAATTGTCTTTATTGAATGCCGACTTCTTAAGAGGATTGTGAAGCCGGTAATCTCCGTACAGGAAGCGAAAAGGTTTTTACCTCGCTGAAACCTTACACAAATCTATATTTGATTCAGAGGGGATTCAAAGAAACAATTGGTTATTATTTTGGCATCACTAGTAGACCATTATCATAAATGAGTAAATGGAAATAGTCTACATACCTACTTACCTATCGTGAATTGGAAAACATCTATAGCTACAAACTTGATATTTTGACCTAGGAATAAGGAATAACATATAAGCTAATAAGATACAAAGTATATAATCTTCAAAAAAAATTAAACATTAATACACGCTAGGAAAAAAAATTTAACAGATTGTCACAGATATTTCTTTTAGTAAACTTTACTTGAAACATCCGACTCGACAGAAGAAGATGGGACTAGTAACAAAATAGCGGAAAAAAAACGTCCCATAGGGATACATTTGGATTGAGTAATTTGTATAGGACAGCAGATTTATTTTTTGGCCATTTGATGTACGTTCCATATAGAAAGTTGTTGAGATTGGTGGTCTTATCATCCCCTTAAAAAACCGTCAGCATACTAAGAAGGCCCCTTATATTTCATTTTTAGCGTTCCGTGCCCAAAGGGTGAAAACGTGACCCTATTACTAAGCCTACATTGTCCATCCGTCCGTCCGTCCGTATTTGCTGCTGTAACTTTTGAACCGAAATAGATAGACGGTTGACATTTTCACAGAATGTGCGTTATTACGGCGGATTTGCTATAAATAATAAACATTTCAAAAAGTTAAAAATTCAGGGGGTTCCTCTCACAAGAAATTAGTTTATATTTAGGTTTATTTTATTTTATTTTTTTATTAAAAATGGGTTTGCTCTTGACCTCAATCCAGTTCTTAGGACAAAGATAGGGTCGAAGATGTAGCGAGTTAACCCAGAAGAAGCCTATTCACTCGTTCTTTAAGAGAAGTTTATTCCGAATGAGTAAAAGCGCGCTGCATACAAACGAAGTCTGGTGATATTTTCAATACTAACCAATTAAACTCAATGAAATTTTGCAGAAACAATCTAGGAACAAATCTCTATGCTTGTATTGTGTCCGATATTCGTTAAAATATACGGTTTCAATGCTAGGATTAATTTAAGATTTGTATGTAAATCTTTGAGGCACTGTAACTTTAAAACTGTACATTTTAAGGAAAATCGGACACGATAGAAGCATAGAGATTTGTTTCTAGATTGTTTCTGCAAAATTTCATTGATTTGAATCCGTTAGTATTGAAAATATCAACAGACTTCGTTTGTATGGAGCGCGCCAACAGTAATATACCCTTAAAGTAATTCGGGTTGTAAGCGCTCGGAACTACTGACGCAGGCAGGTTTACGTTTTTTCTTCTCGCTCTATCGTAAAACTGGTAATACATACAAGCGTCAAACTTGGTGTGATTATAGAGCAAACTCTTCAGTATAACAACAAATATTTAAAATCGGCCTAGTGTGAGTCGATCTTGCGCTAAAGAGACTGACCGGAGACAACAACATTTTTTTTGTCAGTTATTATTATGTTTTGTTACGCACCTATGTGTATTGTACGGAACCCTTGGAACTCGCACTTGACCGGTTTTATTATTGAAATACTTCGTTTCTTTTTAAAGTTACTTAAATACGCCTAGTTCTTGAATTCCTACGACCAACTACCTGTTTTCCGTTATTGTCGATTTGCCTGCATGTCTCACCAAAATTACTAATACAAAATGTGATTTTATTATGTCAATAGGGCAATTCTTATCACGTATAACGTTTCAAACTTTGCACTGAAAAAGTTTAGTGAAAAATAATTACGTACTGCGAGGAAAATGATACTTGCCCGTAACATTGTGATTGTAGTGGTTGCTCTGCGGTTTTGTTTCGTATTTCAATTGTTTTATGTGAAACACTTCAATAAATCAAAGCAATGTTTCAGTTTAGTACATAATTGCAATGCAAAGCATTTCATAAATTGGCTGTGTAACTATTTACGACGAGACTTTCTATAGAATAATAGACGAACAATTTGGACATTGTTCATGTAATTTCACAAAACAAAATCATCATTAGCCTGTCATTTGGTTACTGCTGAACATATCTTTGACCACAATCCCTTTCGGTATGGTCAGTATCTCTGATACAACTACCAACTCTCTCTCTCGTCTCGCTCTCTTTCCGAGTAGAGGTAGTTTTCATCCTAACTTTAAATTTTTATGTATAATTTATAAAAATAAACAAAAGTATTGTATAAAACTTTCTTTGGCTTTTTAGGCTTGTGGATCAAGATAAATAGAAAAATAAATGGTTTTCTTGATTTAGAAATCTTAAGTTTTGTGATGAGGACGTCACTGAACTAAAATACATAAAGAAATTAATAGGTATTTAATTGTATTTGATTTGTGTACTGTTGGTGTATCAAGCAAAACATCAAATAAAAATACCAAGGGACTAAAAAGATGTCATCCAAATGCTAACCACACATTTTGTAATACTAATATTTTATAAAGTATGTGTGTGTCATTCATTATGAATAAACGAGCACCACAAGGAACCTTTTCCTGTCACGTTTTATTTATTTCTTGTAACATTATTACACACAACCCGTAAGAAATAAATTTCATAAAACCAGCAATGAACCTTTTTGGGTAAAGGCGAACAATATTTACAGATTTATAGGATACTAGAGTTAACCCGCGACTTCGACCGCACAAATTATATATCAGATTTTAAATCAGATCATTAGCTATCAAACAAACAAAAAAATATCAAAATCAGTTCAGTCGTTTTTGCGTGATGCTCGTACAAACAAACACACAAACAGATAGACAAAAACTCTAAAAAGGTTGATTTGGAGTCAGAGACATCTTATTTTCATGTTTCACCGCTTTTAAGGCAGTCTGTACTCCAGGCATAGATAATACCTATTTCCAGCTTCCTGGTTTTGAGTTTCTGATACGACACATCAACATTTTTCTTCACTTATACTCTGTCTATGACTTTTTTTTTTGCCTCTCTTCCCCCTATTTTCGATACCAATACATTTTAAAGAACCCTTACAAATACTGGACGATTTTTAACCACTCTCCAAAACAAAAGTTGTTCAGACTATCAAACTGAACAACTTTTACTATGAAATCAAAACTGCAATGCCTACTAGACTCAAAAAGCATGAAAAAGATGTTTTTTTTTTCGATTTCAGATTTGCATCCATAATAAAATTTATTCACTTTGAAGTTCTGAACAAAACCTGAAAATTTTGAGAATAATTTAAAAAAGCCCAGTAAACAGAATATGTATAATGTAAGGGTAAAATGGGTAAAGAGTGACCGTTACCAGTGGCGAGCACTCAGGGTAGACACAAATACAGTTAAACCTAAATAATTTCTAAACAAAAAGCATTTTGTTAAATAAATGACTTTAAATTGTTTAATTTACCTGTTTTTAAACAAATCAAAGTCATTTAGTAAACAAAATACTTTTAGTTTTGAAATTATTAGTTATTAGAAGACAGTGAACCCAATAATTTCTAAACTAAAATAATTTTATTTAATAAATGACTTTGATTTTTTTTAAAACAGGTTAATAAAGCGTTTAAAAGTCATTTATTAAACAAAATGCTATTAGTTTAGAAATTATAGTGGTTTAACTGTATCTGTGTCTACCCTGAGTGCTCGCCACTGACCGTTACTATAGGTACTTTCATTTGCACATTAATACAGCCAAGTCTATTTAAAGCATTTTCCCCTTCTCTGGTGCAACGTAGAAAGTGGTTCTGCAGGATTAGTCCTCTTAGAAAGTAATACAATGTAGACTTAGGTTGTTGTATAGTGTAAGAATTTCCAGCGTCCAGACACTGGAAATCTTTACCCAATTAATTTTTTCTTTTCTGTACACGTAGGTTCCATATTCATTGGGAACGTTTTTGAAAGCACCGTGATGGAAAAAGAGACGCATCAAGAATTTCGTTTTGAGGAAGACAATCTAAGATAATATTATTAACATTTCCCTGAATTCATAATATTATTTGTTCTGTGTAAATTTTTCGAAATATACCTAATTGGAATCAATCAATCAATAATTGGAAATTGTATTATAATTTCTTGTAGAAATGGATCCATATATAGAGAAAAGGTTTATTTAATATTGAATATGTATTTTATAGCCCAGATTTGTTTGATATATCCTCTTACCATAATCAGTTTGGTTTCCTATTGTGCATTGTATTTTATTTGGTGTAAATAAAGTATATTTCATTCATTCATTCATTCTTAATATACGGACGGTTTTTTTAAGGGGATATCAGACCATCAAATTGAACAACTTCCTCTACGGAACAAAAATTAGCAAAACCTACTCGACCCAAATCCATAGGCCAGCAGATTTTTTGATCCCCTTAAAAAACTGTCACCATAATTATTAAGAAGGACCCTGTATAGGGTGTAAGGAAAAGTATCATTAACCTTTAAACTACATACTCTACCCATCAAACTGAACAACTTTTACTATGGGATGGGAGTAAACCAGTCAGAATAAAAAAAATAAGCTGTCCCATACTAAACTGCAATACCTAGCAAATATACTGTTTTTTTGTTCTGACAGGTTTCCTCCCATAGGAAAACTTGTTCAGTTCGATGGGTAGAGTATGTGGTTTAAAGGATAATGATATTTTTCCTTACACCCTGTAAAGACTAAGTGAGATCGTAGCCCCTTGTTAAAATCCTGTATTAAAATCGGAACAAATTTCCATCTAACAAACTCCTTTGAAAAGTCACAACTTTGCTCTACAAAATTTTCCGCAACCAATTTAAACTTTAACTATCAAACTATATCATATTACGATCAAATAAATGACAAAGTTTCTGAACTGTGGTCTGATTGTGATAACATGATCGTAAACTGGTAGCATTCTAGACTTTCCCGGCATTAAGTTTATTGCTATGTACCACTTTAATTAAACGCTTTCAATATCAGAAACACAGTTTGCTGTAATAGGGTCCTTCTTAATACCCTGACACTTTTTAAGGAGATGATCAGACCGTCAAACTGAAAAACTTTCTCTATGGCACCAACATCGAAATCACGAAAAAAAAAAATCATCTGTTCCATACAAAACCGCAAACTTACTTACCCAAAGTGGAGATCTATAGTTTCTGCCTACCCCTCTGGGAAAAAGGCGTGAGTTTATGTATGTGTGTATGTACAGAAAAGAGAATCAGTAGACATCGCATGAGGGCTATTTAGTTCTAGAACAAGCGTGAACAAAAAATATTGATGAAATTAAATTTCGACCTTCTCTACAATAATTCTTATGACTGAATCTTCTTAAAATGATCATAGTGATGACCTTTTTCCAGCCTTTTTCTCAACGAAATGTATGAAAATATGTGGTGTATCGAACAGATCAGTTACACGCGGGCTGCACCTGTATGGTACTTCGGTTCTCTCTTCTATGGCTAGACGCTAGGAAGGTTATAATTGAAATGAGGGAGGGAGAGCCTTTATCGAATTTTAAAAAGGTTCTTTTGTGAAAAACACAAAAGAAAATGATTATTATTCTGGGTGGTACATAATTCACGTTTATAGTCTCGGGTAAGGTCATTATATTATTAAATGAAAGTAAGACTCTTTGAACGTAAGGTGCACACGGCGACACATCACGCTATCGGTTATGTGCGAAGTATCGGTGATGGAAACTGTCAAATCGATCGCAGCACTCGAGGTGGCAGAAATTTGTTTTTTCGGACAAATTGTGAAAATATGCTTGAATCTATGCAAATCTACACACTTACTCAATACGAAATCTCCAAAACTGTAAAATCTACTAACTTAAATTTGGCATGGATGTTTCTACTGGCATCTAGATGCTGACTTAAAAAGGGTTTTTCGCATTTCAAACTCCAAAGATGTTAAACGGAGGTAACATTTTAAACGGGAATTCCATTTCATAAAACGGAAAATGAATTCTAGAATTTTTTATATCGATAATATTGGTCATTTAAATATATCTTTGACATTGTCACACAAATTATCTAGTCACATTTAAAGTACCAGAATCTAGCCTGGACTTGTATTATGATGACTAGACAACGATATATAATACATATATAGATACAAAATCCATGACTCGGGTACAAATATTCATATTCATCATACAAATATTTGTCCCTTACGGGATTCGAACCCGCGACCCTCGGCACAGCAGGCAGGTTCACTACTGACTGTGCATTTATTTAAGTTTTTATTTTATTTTATTATAAAAAACAAATTTTAAAGTAGCATTTTAATTGTAAATTCGATTTTGTTCGTAGCTTGATCCACACCGGCTCCCGTCATTTAACCTAGATAAATATATACCAGTTTTTATATTACCTCTCACCCTTATACGTGAGAGGAAGCCTTTGCCCTGCAGTGGGATTCTACCTATACAGGCTATAACTTTAGTAAGTTCTGCAGAATCCCACTGCAGAAACTTTTGCGGAAAATTTGCCGTGCATTATCCACACTCTTATAGTTAATAGTGTGGATAATTCACGGCAAAGTTTCCGCAAAAGTTCTGTCGCTACTATCGCGCTAGTGTCGTGCACACAGCCAATACAAAACCAATATAAGCTGCCCGCGCATGACTTGTAACGTTGCTTTTGCTAAAATTTTGGTTTTGTAAAGCTTCATTTGTCGCCGTATGTACCTATTTATTACTCCATAGTATTTAAAAAGTCTGCCTTTCACTTGCTTCCTTAGACCATATAACTAGGGACCAGCCTTGCGGTAGCATTTCGCCTCTGTCACGTTACAAGATCAATTAATCATGTGCATTTTACATACAATTTCATACCTTATCACTAAACGAGACAGCCTATAATTGCGGTAAAATAACATGAAACTAGTCGCGTTCAGGGTCTCGTTAATTCGTTAGCGTCTCACACGAGACATTAATTTTTAACAATCAAAATTCGAATCTAAAGCAGGCACTTCATTCTCGCCGAGAACAGAGAAAGAGCGAGAAGTTCTCGTGAGAGTGAAGTGCCTTTAAAGTAATGGAATAAAATCCAACGTTGCGGATTTCATGCTACCTCGTCCATCGCAAAAAGTGTCAGTAAAGTTTGTTTGTAGAAATACTCGCGTAACTTGTCCATAGTTATATAGCTTGATTAAGATCAGCTTAACTAAAGAAAACATTTCAAGAATCTACTTCCCTATTTTAATTTCATTGAACTTTTCATGGAAAACATTATCTACCAAAAACAAACTGCTCGTACTAAAGAGGGTAGGGGGTCTCAGGGGAACCATTTTTCGCCTCCATCGTGCTCTAACTCATGTCGTTTCGAGTAAAAACAGTCATTTTATCAAACTTTATGAAACATCTGCTTTTGGTCGTGACCGTTGCCTTCAGCGAGATAATATCTTTTTCATTTTTTCAATACACTTGCTTATAAAGTGGCTCTTATAGCACCGCTTTTAGGTGCATAACGCAGCTTCATCAGTCAATCAGCTGGGCTGTATTATGTTTTGCGTTTATTTATTAACACGTTGTATAGGTACCATAATATTTATGAACTAAATCCTTTACGCACAGCGACTTTTTGCATCGATTCAGGCGCGCATTTGTCAAACGCATCGCGACTGAATCTGTACAGAAGCGATGCGAAGGAAAGGCTCTGATTCGGCGCTTAAAAATGCTAGAAATAACCTTGTCAACCGTTTTTTTTTTTCAATCATTTATAGACTGGTGACTATTTTAGGGATCCGAAGTCAACAAAGAACCGTTGGTCCGCGGCTTAGCTCAGAGACGCTTAGCACTAGAAAGCTGTAATTTGACATGGGTATACATATTTATCACGCCGACAAAGTGGTAAAATAAAATCTTGATTTTTTTTTTAGGGTACCTCTCCTACAAAAATGTGGGGATGCAATATTTTTTTCTCGTCTATCCCATAGTGTTGGGTATCGTTGAAGAGGTCTTTAAAAAATATTGTATGGGAAACCCATTTTTCGATTTAGTTATCCGTTAGCGAAATATTAAGCTTTAAAGTGAAAATTTTTGTTAGAGTCAAGTGTCCGTCCCCCCCCCCTCCCTCCCTCTGCCAGGCCTCTGTCACCGCTAAGTAAGCTTTGTAAGTTAACGAGTTATAGTCGACCAACTTATAAAATGTACTTTTTAGACTTTATTAGCCATTAAACCGTGGTATGAAACAAAAAGCCAAGGCGGCTAATTCCGTATATCGTGACGGGCAACTAGGGAACCATACCCTGCGCGTGGCCTGATACGCACTTCGCCGATTTTTTTATTTATTGCTATTTCATTTGAAATGGTTCAGTACTAAAAATATAGTGAGAAGGTCGCCAATAGATATTTAGATTCTTTAATCGAAGTCAGAGGCCTACTGAAGTGAATTGAAAATACTCTGACGGATGGATCATTAGGTAACTTGTATCTGTCACGACTAGTGGAGTATGACTTACTCTTTTCATGCGAGGAGGCAAGTAAATGCAGTGGGACGAATATAGGATTTTACAGCTTAAATGTGTTACATATTTAAGGGGATATAATTATACTTCAAACTATCAAACTGAACAACTTTTACAATTGAACCAGATATTTGGGTCGCACTATTCCCATTACCCATTGCAATGGTAATACTAAGACTGCATTTTTTTTCAAATCATTCTTACTATTCCCATTGAATTACGAAACAACGAATGGTAATAATAATAATATTGAAATATGGAAAACAAAAACCATGGAGAGGCAATTTTTTTTTTCGCGATTTCAGTGTTGGTCCCGTAGTGAAAGTTGTTTAGTTTGATGGTCTGAGGCACCCCTTTAAGTATGTAAAACATTTAAGATTACATCCTGTACAGTATGAGATTGAGGATGCCGACAGCATGGACTAAGAAAAAATTTACATTTTAACGAATAATTCTATTGAAAAATTTCAGGTTGCGTCATCCCGCAGCGGTACATCCTAGGTGTAATGGGACTCCTGGGTGTATGCAACGCGTATACAATGAGAGTTTGCCTAAACTTGGCTATCACTCAGATGGTGAACCACACGAAAACTGCTGGAGAGCACTACGATCCTTATGCGTGTCCAAGTGAGGACACGATCAGTGGGAAGAATAGCACTAGTGTTCATGTAAGTATTTTATGCGGATTAACCATTTTTACGGTTCCGTACGGGTGAAAACGGGACCCTATTCATAAGCCTACGCTTTCCAGACGGAAAGACATCCTACCTATTTAGGGCCGTAACATTTGAACCGTAATAGCTAGACAGTTGAATTGTTTACAGAATGTGGGTTATTATTGCGGATTTTTTAACAAATAATAAAAATGTCAAAAAATTACAAGTAACTAGTTTATTTCAACGTTTTTTCTTCTCACTCTATAGTAAAAATGGTAATACATACAAGCGTCAAACTTGGTGTGTTTATAGATCAAACTCTACAGTATAACAAGATTATAGTGAAAACCGGCCAAGTGTGAGTCGGTCTCGCGCTAAAGGTCCCAGAGAAAACAAAACTTTTTTGTAAGTTAATATGTTGTGTGGTGGTTAGGTAAGGAACCCTTGGTGCGCGAGTAGCCCGACTCGTACTTGTTCGGTTTTTATTATCATTGTTGACATGACATACTATGCCATCACCATCATCATATCATCTGATAGACGTCCACTGCTGGACATAGGCCTCAACCAAGAACATCCACAATGACCAGTCCAGCGCCTACTGCCTATTTGAAAGCAATAAATGATTATACGAGTACCTACAACTTCTTCTTATCGTGTGGGCAGCAAGTACTGGTGTCAGTGTTTTTTCAGACCCCTTTATGGCTCCTGACATTGTTTTTTATGTAACGACTACTACCACCAAAGATAGTAGCCGGGACCAACGGCTTAACGTGTCTTCCGAAGCACGGAATCATCTTCCTTTTCAGACAATCAGGTGATTCAGCCTGCAATATCCTAGCGAACTGGGGAAAAACGCACAAAGTGACATATACTAGGTGTCCCCTGTGGGACTTGAACCCACGACCTCCGTGTCAAGAGCCCAATGCCCTTAACCATTATACCACGGAGGGTGTTTTTAGATACCTACAACTTTCCTTATGGAACATGGGACGACAAAAGAGAAAAAAAAATTGACTTTCAAAAGAAAAGTGCGGACAAGACGATCGATTTTCTATCATAAAAAAATTCTCGATTTTCGACCCATAAAGTTGATTCGTTTCTGAATAGAACAATGAACATTTTTCTAGGACTTATTAGAAAAATTTTGGTGTATAACCTACCACAATAAAGAGGCTGTTATGTAACTAAAGTTAACTTTAATTACCCATGAGAACTAGTTGATCCATGGGAAGATCATGTGTTTTTATAATTGACCATGACATGATGACACAAATAACTGGGCATGGGGCACTAAAACGTTTAATGGTGTTAAATAAAGATGTCTGTCAAAACAATGAATGCGTTTGAGTTATTGTCACGTAACATTAATTAGTAGAGTGGTTTTAAATTTGTTTAACTATATGTTAGCCTAATTTGCCTATAATGTACTAATTGATTATTATAAATGCTAATCTAATTTATCTGTACTAATATAAATATTAAATAAAACGATTTATGTGAAATATGATAGTGATTATGACTTCGATGTTGTTAGTTCTTTGTCCAAGATAAATTGATGTACGTATTACATTTATAATAATTTTAAATTGTCGTTACAGATATCTCATAATTCTTAATTATATTTTTAATTAATTATAAACATCAATTTGTTTTATGTTGATTTGATTTCATATATTTCCGGTTGGAAGAACCCTAGCGTCACATGTGCGTGTGCGCTACGGGCAGTCGAGTTCGGACCTTTGCTAAAAGAGGATTATTCATGGTGAACTGTGAAAGTGTTTATTATCCACCAATATAAGTTTGAATGTTCGAGAGCGTTTATTTTATTCCTCAAAGCCATCTGATTTTAGTTCAGAAGTGGCAGAAACGAGAATTTTTAAAATCTCTCGCCACGCCCAAGAAAAAAACGTAAGTACAATTTTTTTTTCCTTTCTATTTTCTACATAAAACTGGAATGAGGTTTATGTTGTCGAATAAACCGTCATCTCAGTTGAAATTGATCGTTAGAAAGCTAAATCTATATTTTCAGCTCACGGAATACCTACTAATATTTCCGTGACCTTTGAATATAGATAGGTACAACTGCATGGCAGACTGGTAGCAATGTGTCTGACTGTTCCCAATGAAATTAAAGTCGTGATGCTATGTATGTATGTATGAATAAAGATAATACGCTGTGAATTATCACGTATGACAGATTATTATATTCAAATGTCTATTTCTTCTGCGAGTACCGAACTAGGATAGTTTATTACTGTTCTATGATTTAACTGAATTTGGTAAATCTCAGGTATCCGATATACCTTGAAGAGTGCACCATACTCAATAATTACCGAAGTTTTTAAAAGTTCTGATTTGCAATTATTACAGTAATTTCGTAAATTATAATATTATTAATATTGCACCGATCCACAGTAATGTAATGGGATATGGGCAAGATTATAATGATGAATGATGGATAATCAATTAATTATACTGTGACCAAGATATTTGAAAAAAAAAACATGGTTGGGATGATACGAAAAAAAAAAAAAAAAAAAAAAAATGTAGCTTAGCTGAACGGACTTTTCTTGGCTAAACATAATATGGCACTAAGACTAATACAAGTTTCTAAGTTTCAGATGGATGATTATCAGTCGAATTTCGAAAATAACCAACCTGGGCCATCGCGACGGGCGTCACGGCAGCTGAGCAGAAGCCGTGAACGACGATCGCGAATTCTGCGTTCCCCGAGCCGGAGCTGCAGCCGAGAACGTGATAGAGACGTGATACCAGGACGTGGGACCAGGAGTAAGAGTTTTGTATTTAATTCTGGTCAACGTGGCTTCACTTCGAGGCGAAATAACTCTGAACAAAGGGCAAGAGGTTATTTGGGTGAAGAACATGAGCAGCACCCAACTCTAAGCTATGGTGACAGTCCATCGGATGATGAGCATGAGCAACGTCCGCGGGATTTAAGAAACAGAGGCCTCCGTAATCAGAGCGGTGAGTTTGAGCGACGCTCTTATTGCAGAGACCGAGTACGTGCGTATACGGGACGTGACGGTGAGCATGAGCGACGTCCGTTCTTTATCCGTGTGTCTTCACGACGTGACTATGACGGTGAGCATGAGCGACGTCTTAGTCATAATGAAATACGTTATAGTGAACGATCAAGATCTAAGCGTAGCTTAGGTGCTCTGGAACACGAAGAATACGCGACATCTCACTCCAAGTATCTTCGTGAGACTCGTGAGTCATCTAGACGATCTCGATCTCCTTTAGCACCTGGTGGTAACGGTAATAAAGACACTAGTGCTAACGTATTAAATCACTTGATTGATGCACTCAAGAAAGTTAGCAAGTCAGGTAGTCATAACATATCGTCAGTTACGAATGTCGTACCAGAGTTCGATCCTCTGTCCAAAACTCAAACCATCCTAAGCTGGCTTACTAAAGTCGAGGAATGTGCTGACATTTACGGCTGGGACGAGCGAGAAACCATTCATTACGCCTTACCCAAACTCACGGGCTTAGCAAAGACTTGGTATCAAAGCCTCCCCTCTGTGAAGCATACTTGGGTGCAATGGAAAAATAAGCTTATCGAATCTTTCCCATGCCGAGAAAATTATGCAGAAGTTTTGACAGAAATGCTCAATCTGAAGGTAAAATACGGGGAACCCTTAGAGCAGTACTACTATGCCAAATTAAACCTTTTGAATAGATGCCAGATTACGGGTAAAAAGGCAGTGGATTGTATTCTATTTGGTATAGAAGACAGGGCGATAAAGTTGGGAGCACAAGCAGCCACCTACGACCGGCCTGAACAAGTTCTTAAATATTTAAAGAGCGTTAAAGTTGGACACGTGAAAGAAGGCACTAGTAATATAACTAGGAGTAGAATTGCTGACCGCAAACCCCAAAATTCACAAGGTAACTTTAACAACAAGCTCACTACTGGCCATAACATAAAACCACCTATAAAGTGTTTTAATTGTGGAACCGAGGGACATCCTAGTTTTAGATGCCCTAAACCACTTGAGAAATGTAATAGCTGTCACAGATTGGGACATCAGACTGCTTCGTGCCCTGGTATAGTCACTCCTAAAATCCCAGATCCTGAAAAGGAGAAGCAGGTACTTAAGGTGGCTTTGAATAAACATGACGAAGTTGCAACAGACAAGTACGTCGTGACGAGCATCATAAATGAAACACCTCTTGAATGTTATGTGGACTTAGGAAGTGAGTGCACCATCATCCGCCACTCCGATGCAATCGCACTGGGACTTAAATTTTCCACCGATAGTCTTCCATTGATGAGAGGTTTAGGAGGTGGTTTAGTGGAGCCTATTGCGAAAACGGTCGCAACTATTGAAATCCAGGATGTAACGGAAACCATAGAAATACTCGTAGTTCATGATAGTATTCTAAGATGTCCTTTGCTTCTCGGCCATACATTCACTGAGCGACCTGGCATTCTCATTTCAAAAACGCCATCACGCCTCATTTTTGAAAAGATTTTAGATGACGCCAAATTGTTTTTGACCGTAGCTCGAGACACGATAATCGAAAGCCATGCTATAAAAACAGTGCCTGTCACTTGCGATCGCGCCTACACCGGGAAAGTTTACGTTGATGGGACTGTCCGAGGCAAAACGGGGAGTGAGTTTTACCTTCTTTCTGGAGAATACGAGCTTACAAAGGGCGAAGGGAACCTTCTAGTTCAGAATATTTCAGATAAAGACGTGACTTTTACAGTCAAATCACTGATATCGAGGGCTTTGCCAGTTGTGAGACCTAGAGCAGTTAATAATTTGACATTATGTGATGACGATGATGACATTATTAACCACGGGAACCATCTAAACGAAGATCAGCTGAAAAGATTAAAATGCTTGCTAAACGAGTACAATACTTGTTTTTCCAAAAGTTTAAATGATTTAGGTTATACTACAGCTGGAGAAATGGAGATTAAATTAAAGGACTCTGAACCAGTGGTATACCGCCCATATCGAATGTCGTATGCTGAGCGTTTACTAGTTAAAGGCATGGTACAGGATATGATCGATGCGGATATTGTGCGAGAATCTTCTTCGCCTTATGCGAGCCCTATAGTCCTTGTAAAAAAGAAAACTGGAGAGAAACGACTCTGCGTCGACTATAGGGCTCTCAACCGTAAAACGGTTAAAGACCATTATCCTTTACCACGTGTCGAGGATCAGCTCGACCAACTTGCTGGGCATGATTTCTTCATCACCCTAGATCTAGCGTCTGGGTATTACCAAATACCCATCGCAGAGGAGTCCATACCTAAAACAGCCTTCGTTACACCAGAAGGACAATTTGAGTATTTGCGCATGCCTTTTGGGCTTGTGAATGCTCCGTCTGTCTTTCAACGGACGGTAAACAAGATTTTGGCCGACGCAAAAATAAAGTATGCGGTCATTTATATGGATGACATACTTATTCCCGCACACAATTTCGAGGAAGGCATTACTCGACTTCACGAAGTTTTGGAATTACTGAAGGGAGGTGGACTAACGCTGAAACTGAGTAAATGCCATTTTTTCTATAATCAGATTGACTTTCTAGGATTTGAAGTCGGAGCTGAAGGTGTCAGACCAGGCAGTCGTAAAACTGATGCAGTGGCGAAATTCCCACCACCAAAGAACCAGCACGAAGTGCGTCAGTTCATGGGACTCGCCAGCTTCTTTCGGAGATTTATCAGAGACTTTGCACTAATCGCGAGACCCCTAACAGACCTGCTTCGAAAAAAATGTGCTTGGATATGGGAAGCTACGCAAAGCAAGGCTTTCGATACGCTCAAGAATGCTCTCATTGAACGACCAGTCATCGCCCTTTATGACCCTTCTGCCGACATTGAGGTGCACACTGATGCATGCAAATATGGTGTCGCTGGCATTCTCATGCAAAAGAACAAAGAGGGCCTATTACGACCTGTATCCTTTTATAGCAGGAAAACAACGAATGACGAACAGAAGTTGCATTCATTCGAATTGGAGACGTTAGCTGTAATAGCATCTCTCAGTCGCTTTCGCGTATACTTGGTGGGAGTTCCGTTCAAAATATACACGGATTGTAATGCTCTGCGTACGACTCTGACGAAGCGTGATTTAGTGCCACGCATAGCCCGTTGGTGGATCCAACTACAGGAGTACGACTGCACTATAGAATATCGTGCTGGAAAAAGAATGGCTCATGCAGATGCGCTTAGCCGTAACCCGGTTGACCCAGCAGTACCAGAGGCGCATGTCTTAGACGTACTTGATATTGAGACCGACAATTGGCTCAGCACTGCGCAAACTATAGACGATGAGATTTGTTCTATTAAGACTATCCTCGGTAGCTCAGATACAGAAAAAGTTGTTGAGGTCCACAAAAATTTCAAATTAAAGAACGATCGTGTCTATCGTGAGACGACTGACGGTCTTCGTTGGGTAGTACCAAAGGCCGTTCGGTGGCAAATTTTAAAACGAAATCATGATGATATTGGCCATTTTGGATTTGACAAGACGTTGTCTCGAATTAGAGAAACATACTGGTTCCCCAAAATGCGTCGATTTGTGAAGAAATACGTCAACTCGTGTCTCGAATGCGCACACCACAAGGCAACGGGAGGGCCTAAAGAGGGCTTTCTTCATTCTATTCCAAAAGTGGAAAGACCCTTCCACACCGTACATGCCGATCACCTTGGGCCATTCGTTCGCAGCAAACGAGGCAACTGCTATTTGCTAGTGATCGTGGATGGGTTTACGAAGTTTGTGAATATAACACCTGTTCGAAACACCAAAGCTTTAACCACGATAAGGGTGATTCGTGACCATATCAGCTATTTTGGGGTGCCATCTAGGCTGATTACAGATCGAGGAGCATGCTTCACAAGTCAAGCTTTTAAGAAATTTATTGTAGGCACAGGAATCAAGCATATACTTAATGCAGTGGCAACACCCAGAGCCAACGGCCAGGTAGAGCGCTTTAATAGGACTATTTTGGACGCTCTATCTACAAAATCCCATGGTCAGGACGACAGGACATGGGACGAACATGTGCCCGAAATCCAAATTGGACTCAATACCACAGTCCATAAAGCAACCCAGAAAAGTCCTTCCGAGCTGTTGTTCGGGTTCAGAACGATAAACACTTCTGAATCTATTATGAATGACGTTATTGACGACACTCTTAATGTCATTCCCTCTGAAAAGATAGCAGAAATGAGACAAGACGCAGGAGATCGTATTAAGGCGCGACAGGAAAAAGAAAGAGAACGATAAAATAGGAAAAGAAAGACACCGCATGTCTATAAAGAAGGAGACCTAGTCCGTGTGGAGAGGGAAATAGGCTCTAATGACGGGAAATCGAAGAAACTTTTAGCTAGATATCAAGGACCATACCGGATATTAAAGATCCTTCCCAATGACAGGTTTGTCATAGAAGACACACCTATTACCAGAAAACGTAATACACGGTACGAAGCTATTGTAGCTGTCGATAAGCTTCGCCCATGGTTCAATCTGACGACGGATTTGCAAAGTTCGTCCGAGGGGGAGGAGCAATGCGATGATGATGAGGCTGATTAGGAAATAGATGGTATTTACTTATTATAACAATTATGTATAGTAGGAAATGATAATTGGAGGTCAAGTTGATTGGTTTTAGAAGAAAATAAAAATGTGTCTCCTTATTCTTTATCACGTTAATTACAAAAGCGATAATTTTTTTTTAGTGATACATAGTTCATTCATTTACAATTATTATTATGTTTTCGTCGATTCTTTGACTAAGCCGTTGTGATTGTAATAATTTCTTAGTTAATAATAATTATGCTCATTTGGCTAGCACAACATTACTCTTTTTTATTCTCAATTAAAGGATGAACTAATTGTAATTTTGTCAATAAAAGAATGCATTACAGACAGTGATTGATGTGTTTTAAAACTAAATTGAGAGATACAAATTAATTATAACCACTTATCTTAATTTCAGTAGATACTAAGAAAACGATATTTTAGATATTAAAACAAAAATAAAGTAATTTTTTTCGTATATTGTATAATAAGGTACGAGGACGTACCCTAGAGTCAGATGGCCGAACTGTTAGCCTAATTTGCCTATAATGTACTAATTGATTATTATAAATGCTAATCTAATTTATCTGTACTAATATAAATATTAAATAAAACGATTTATGTGAAATATGATAGTGATTATGACTTCGATGTTGTTAGTTCTTTGTCCAAGATAAATTGATGTACGTATTACATTTATAATAATTTTAAATTGTCGTTACAGATATCTCATAATTCTTAATTATATTTTTAATTAATTATAAACATCAATTTGTTTTATGTTGATTTGATTTCATATATTTCCGGTTGGAAGAACCCTAGCGTCACATGTGCGTGTGCGCTACGGGCAGTCGAGTTCGGACCTTTGCTAAAAGAGGATTATTCATGGTGAACTGTGAAAGTGTTTATTATCCACCAATATAAGTTTGAATGTTCGAGAGCGTTTATTTTATTCCTCAAAGCCATCTGATTTTATATAATCATTGTGAACTAATCACTAAGCAAATTCACAAGGGAAATAGAAATTACTATCTTTGTTTAAACATTGCGAAATAGTGCATCAAAATGTCAACATTATGGAGTGTTACGTTCTTACCTATAGTATATGTATAATTATTACCTGCACACAGAAAAAAAATCTGCCATGCTGAAATAAATTAGGTCTGACGGGCCTGGTATCTTTGTCTATTATGTTACCTATCGTGCATGTCCCATAAAAAGGAAAAAACTTAATTATCTTTTTATCATCTAATTGCATAATATATTCTTTGTAGTGTAAAAAATTTGCTCCAGACTAACGCTAGAACTAGTTTCAAAGCCTGAACTGAAGAACATTGTACAAATTCATGAAATAATTACAATAAAGCATTTTATAATGTTAAGTAATAGCCATGGTCAGTGGAAACACTCTGACTCTACCATACCAAGTCTACTAGACCCATATGCGGAACATGACCTGTCTACTCGCACATTTATCCGTAAAGAGACTTAGGTTGAGATTCAGGAGACGCTTTTTGTCGTAGTTCGAATTCCCGTATATCAAAGTCCATACATTATGAACCCTACTTAGACTAAGCTTACGCTCAAAAGATATCACTGAATCTCGGCCTTATTTTGCCAGTAGAGTGGGATTTGTATAGGCTGAAGATGAAGACAAAATTGGCTTAGGATTGAGTATGTCCGTAGGACTAATATGATTATAATACAATAATTAGGAAACTGTTATCTCTAAAATAAAATGGCAATGGACCTAAGTCTATCTCGCTCTTGAATAATAACACAATGGATCTAAGTCTCACTGAGTATATCTCGCACTTGAACTAAAAGTCAACGGACCTAAGTCTCAATATGCCTACCTGGCGTTTGGTCTATTTAGGCATAATGCGATTTACTCATATTGCGTTTTAGCTATACAGCGAGGAAAGGAATTCTTGGTAACTAACGAAATTTTTATCTCTTTTTCCAGCACGGAACATTTGATTGGGATGAAAAAACACAAGGTTTAATTCTAAGCGGATTCTACTACGGTTATGCAGCTACTCAAGTACCAGGGGGCTACTTGGCTGAAAAGTTCGGTGGAAAATGGACCTTGGGTGTTGGACTCCTCAGCACAGCATTGTTTACTTTCCTCACGCCGGTTGTGATTCATGCTGGAGGTGCTACATGGCTGTTTATACTTCGTGTTCTTCAAGGAATGGGAGAGGTGAGTAAATACATTGAGTCCACATAGTCTCCATCTGAACTTCTGTTTCAATTCTTCTTGTTCAGATTAAATTGGCACTGCTCAGAAATATTTGAACTCCTTGTTTGCTACGATAATCTGATGGCTATTGTACACTAGAGCCATTGATTTTCATTGATTCTAAATAGAAAGAAGTCAATGAAAATCAGCAGAAGCTAGTTTCCCTTTTAGATTCAGAAAAACAATCCTTTTTGGCTCATTATTCATTACATAATTGAAGCCTACTAATGTTCTTATTGTTAAAAGTTTGTTTTATGTGTTTAGCTTTTTAGTTTGTCTAAGACAGAAGACAAACTAAAAAGGTAAGTGTCCCAAAAAGTAGGTATTTCACTGAATTAAATTATTTACCGTCATTGTTTAATAGGGTCCAACAATGCCAGCCTTGATGATAATGTTGGCACGATGGGTCCCTCCGCACGAGCGTGGTTTCCAAGGAGCTCTAGTCTTCGGAGGTGCGCAGATCGGCAATATATTTGGTTCTTTCATGTCAGGCGTGTTGCTTGGCGATGGTAGAGATTGGGCAATGGTATTCTACTTCTTTGGCGGTTTCGGAATTCTGTGGTTCATTTTATGGGTAAGTAAAGTTAATTGAGAAGATATAAATACGTAAAAGTATCACTGAAAAGAAACAGGGGCATTGGGCTTTCAGTCTTAGCAATAAATATAGTTTGATTGTAGAATAAGTAAATTTCCAAATGATCCGTTTTGCTTTGCCGTGTCATATAATAAACTTATTAGCAATGAGTTTTTCATAATATACCGACAGCTCGCAAACGGTGAAGGAATACATTGTGAGGAATCCTGCATACGCTGAAGAAGAAATTCTGTTGCGTATGTGAAGTCTACCAATCCCGATCGGGTACGCGTGGTGGACTAACGCCTACATATCCTCCTTAAGGGTAGAGGCTTTAGCCCTGCAGTGGGACGTATATATATTGAAAATGATGATGTTACGATTATGTTCAGTGTTATTCAAGACTATTAATTCCTTTTTAGGGTTCCGTACCCAAATGGTGAAAACGGGACCCAATTACTAAGCCTACGTTGTCCGTCCGTCCGTCATTTTTCACAGAATGTGCGTTATTATGGCGGATTTGCTAACAAATAATTAAAATGTCAAAAAGTAAAAAAATTATAATGTAGGGGTCCTCATTAAGAAACTAGTATTATTAACGTGTTTTCTTCTTGCTCTATCGTTAAAACAGTAATACATACAAGCATCAAATTTGGTGTGATCATAGAGCAAACTCTACAGTATACAAAAAAATCGGCCAAGTGTGAGACAGTCTTGTGTTAAAGGTCCCGGAGATAAAAAGTTTGTTTGTTAGTTCATTATTCTGTGTGTTGGTGTCGTACGGACCCCGTTTTTTTCTAATGTGTCTAAAACTATTACAGAGCCTACTATGCTACAGTACACCTAACACCCATCCTTACATTTCAAAGAGAGAGTTGAACTATTTGAATGCGAATGTCACGACTTCTGAAAGTAAAGGGGCCAAAGATCCTGTGCCATGGAAAGGAATTTTACGATCAGCACCAGTTTGGGCCCTGGTTTGCGCTGCTGTAAGTTGTGTATCTAATATACTACATTAGTTAATATTGTCGATAAGAATATTAAGAGGCTACCCTAAAACATACAGGGTATTAACCCCCTAGTAATATTTAAAGTGGGTTTAAGGGGTTTGATACAAAACTTCATTACATATTCGACTCAAATGTATGGGACATGTGCACAGCACACACAGCTGTTTAAAAAATAAGACGGTGTTTCCGTAATTAAAATTGTTCAGTTTGATGGTCTGAACCCCCAATTAAATATTACTTGGATGCTTTTTACACCTTGTAAATAACTTTAACTATAAAAAAATTACCTCTTTACATTATAAGAGATTAATAATCATATTATAATTATGTCCTAAGTAGGATAAACTGCTATAAACTGCACTTTAGTAAATGCAAAACTAATGTCAAAGTACAATGACCATGAATATTCAACTGCTTACATAAATGTACTGAATATAAAGACTGGATTTGAATTGATAATTCAAATAGTACAGAAACGTATTCAAAAATACATTACATTTAGAAGCATAAGCATAAGCATATGCTCACGACTATATTCCCCGAGGGGGTAGTCAGAGATATTCAGAAGCATGACGATAATTATACCATAGTATTTAACGTTTAGTGCTGATACAGGAATAAAATATTGCTGACAAAGCGAAATGACGCTCACAATACTCAAACGATAAAAAAAACGAAGTGTATTTCAGAATAACATAACCAAGCAAAACATAATCTCAAATAAGTGCGTTGTTTCAAAACAATAACATAAAAACACCGGTAGTACTATACAACAAACATTTTCGTATAAAACCTTGACATAGTAAAGAATAATACAATTAATTGCATAATGATTAAGGTCACAATACAGTACTTTACGTTTCACAGGTTGGTCACGACTGGGGCTACTATACAATGGTTTCCGACCTACCAAAGTACTCCCATGATGTACTCAAGTTTAACATTGCGACCACTGGTACATTGACTGCTCTACCTTACATTGCAATGTGGTTATCGTCTTTCCTCTTCGGTTTTGTCTGCGATCAGTGCATCAAGAGAGGATGGCATACTATTAAGACTGGAAGAATTATTCATACTACTATTGGTATGTTGTTAGATTTTAGATTACCTATTATCTAAGCTCATGATAATTATCTTTCAAGGGAGACATTATTTTCAAAAGCATTTTCTACTATTTCTACTCAGATAATTTTATCTTCATCGTTTCTATCAAATCATCCTGAGCAACTCGACCTTGTGTTTTGTTAGCTACATTCATGGCTTTTGAAAACAAACTTGAAAAATAAATGAATAATTTAAGCATAGCATAGCATATGTGCACGACTATATTCCCCGAGGGGGTAGTCAGAGATAAATCTCAGAACATCCACGTTTCACCAGTAGTACCGAATCTCTGTCCAGTGTGACGGGGGGTGAGCCCATCGCCACTTGTAATGGACAGTGGGTACAATACTCGTACATGCCTCGAAATTTAAGCGTGCAGGTTTCCTCACGATGTTTTCCTTCACCGAAAAGCCAGTGGTTTACAAATCGCACATAAATTCCGAAAAACACATTGGTACGAGTCGGCCTTGACGGGGATCGAACCATCGCCTCCTGCACGGCAGGCAAGGTTACTCGCCACTGGACCACCACGGCTTTTGAAATGAATAATTTAAGACTAAGCAAAATACTACGAACAAATATAATTATTTGGAAAAATATTAGGCAATATATTAGGAAAAATACAATGACATGAATACTACAGACTCAAAGTCCAATATGAAATCTTTGCAAATTTTTGTCCGAATGTGACATATAACCCACACAAATCAAGTATGCATACTGTTCCGTGCCACGAATATGTTGTTTTTGATTCATAAACTTAGTCGTATTTGGCATGTGTCAAAAAGATCTCTTATGAGCTCTTTTGGTTCTGCCATCTTTCGAACGTTGATTGTAAATCTAGTTTAGTTATATATATATGATATCAATGGAAAAATATAAATAATTCATGTCCAAAACAGTTGAAATAGACATTTAAAAAAGTATAAAACAAAACACAGGTGACTTGTTATACTTAAGTACGACGAGCTTACGACTTTGGTTGATCTGTAAAATATGATTATACAATGTGTTAATGAATTAACGGAAAATTAGAAAGTAGTTTGTTTAGAATCGAGAGTAGAATCGAATTATCATGATTTCAACATAGGTAATTTTTAGGTAATTTGATATTTTGTAACGTTGTATACCTATATAATTAAAATCAAGGCAATAACATTAAACTTTATTGATTTCAGCTGCAACCGGACCTGCTATTTGTATTATCTTAGCGTCATACTCTGGATGCAACCGTACTTTAGCAATGGCTTACTTTGTCCTATCGATGGCTCTTATGGGAGGTTTCTACAGTGGAATGAAGGTTTGTCCTTGTTATTATTGAAAGTTCTTCTTTGCCCATATCGGTTCTTTCAGTTTTTGTATCTATTGTCATATCTACAGGGTCCTCCTTAATATTCTGACACTTTTTTAAGAGGATGATCAGACCATCAAACTGAACAACTTTCTTTATGTGAACAATGCCGAAAACGCGAAAAAGAAATCAGCTGTCCCATACAATTGGGACAGCTGATTTCTTTGGAAAGTTGTTCAGTTTGATGGTCTGTTCATCCTCTTAAAAAAGTGTCAGCATTATTAAGTTGGATCCTGTATACTACTTCCTTGTGGAAGATTACCAAGTGCATTGCAACTGCTATGTTATCTACGAATAATAGTAGGTACATGCTTATAACAACTATTGTTACATAGTACCTAAGAGGAAGGATCTCTCTTTAAGACTAGAGTGAGCCATACCAATTGTAAAGTGTCCACTTTTTTTGACGTTTAGGTTTGAGTGTGTGGTGTCAAGTAGTATGGACAAAAGGCACCAAGTGACATATGGCCTTATGTTTACGGTCACTTTTCACACACACTAGCTCAAAAAAAAGTGGACAGCCGCATAAAAAAACATCTATAGTTCCATCTCCTTCTACTATTAAAAGTACGTCATAAGACTAAAGAGACCAACTACAATCGTAAATTTATGCGGACTCTATGGAGATCCTTCCTCTTAGCATAGTACCTACCTGAGGAAGAATCTGGCTCCCAATGCACATAAATGTAACATTGTTGTTTTGAAATAAAGAATTTTTTATCACTTTTCAAAGAAACCTAAGTTTAATCAAAGTGGCACTAAAATAGTTAAATCAGTAGTAGTATTTATTGTCCTCTTCATTTATTTTACTTGGTGTAAGTAACAGCCTAGCAAATACTGAAACGGTGTACTCAGACCATCAAACTGAACAACTTTCACTATGGAGCCTACCTCAGGAAACGCGAAAATGCTCATACAAAACTGCTTTACCTACCCGACTCAAATGTATCGGACAGCAGAATTTTTTTTGCGTTTCCTGAGATAGGCTCATTAGTGAAAGTTGTTCAGTTTGATTGTCTGAGTTCACCGTTTCAGTATTTGCTAGGCTGTCACTAACACCCTGTATACTGTTTTACTTGTGTACCGTTGGCATGTCTCATATACAACGTGTTAATGAATTAGCGCAAAACTAGAAAGTTATTTGTTTAGAATCTAGAGCAGAATCGAATTATCATGGTTTCAACAGAGGTAATTTTTTTACAAAATATTAAATAATTTGTTGGTATAATTTAAAATTTACTGAACTCGATCTCAACCCACCGCTCGGGCACTCTCACCCTACTTAATACCAAAACAAGATTCTTAAAATGTATCCGCTTTCATTCATTGCTAAAATGATAACAAAATATTTTTGCCTCAAATCTTAAAATGCGAATAACTTTAGATTTTAACTATCAAAATACTGATATAATTGTTTAAATCTAATTATTTTGTTATAAATGAGTTGGAGTGTATGAGGTTTTGCGCTTATTCATTAACACGTTGTATATAAAATAAATAAATCCTTATGTAAAAATTGTGGCAAGGTATCTTGTGATTCAGAAACGCTTATTTTCGGAGTAAAAAAACTTACAGGATTAAGCCGCTGTTTTCTCGTAGACCCACTAATTTACCCCACTGGTGGGTCCACGAGGGAGACTTATTTCTCGTAGACCCACTGACTGATGCGGGTATAGATAGGGCATTGAATCACTTTAATTTTGTAGGACCATACATTTTATAATGTTAAATATACTTATACCATCGTTAATATTATACAGTAAATCATTTAATTTTCTTCCAGGTGAATGCTTTGGATCTGTCTCCGAATTATGCTGGATCATTGACGTCTCTTGTAAATACCACTTCTACTTTTGCTGGTATCATCACTCCCTACCTGATTGGATTGCTAACGCCTGACGTAAGTAGTTTTGTGACAAATATGTCTTGGCTTTTCTTTATACCTAAGCTACTGTACCCGTTCTTTGTTATATTTCCTCTACCCTAAGGTTGTCTGGAAGAAATCGCTTATTAGCGATAAGACCGCCTTATTTGTACCATCATCAGTTTTGTTTCCTATTGTGTATTGTATTTTGCTTTTGGTGTAAATAAAGTATATTTCATTCATTCTGTATAGTTTGCAACGACTCCATCGATATAATTTTTTATACTACTACGACCACTGGCTTTAAATACTCATAACTTTTGATTGAATGAACCAATTGCGATGAAAAAAAAGTATATTTGTTAATCCAAGCTAAGCCCTATGCTTATATGACCAAACCCCATCCAAATCGAATCAGTAGTTTTTAAGTTATGCGTGCACAAAAAAACATACGAACAGATAAAAGACAACAATTCTAAAAATGGTCTCAATGCATTCCATAACGTGTCCCAATCGCCCCCAATTAATAATTTTCCAAATGTCTTCAAGTCCACGCTAATTATATTCGTTAGTTTACGTCAACTTCTTGATATATTGAAACTTTTTAAGGGGAAGATCAGACCATCAAACTGAACAACTTTCTCTATGGCACCAACATCGAAATCGCGAAAAAAAAATCTGCTGTTCTATACAAAACCGAAAACCTACTCGACCCAAATGTATCTATGGGACCGTTGATTTTTTTTTCGCTATTTCGATGTTGGTCTTATAGAGAACGTGTTTTTCCGGATCAGTGGTTTAACCGTAAAAGGTAGCAAGCAATACAACAGACATATTATACTTTCGTGTTTATAATATTAGTGTGATGTAGCTTGTAATCGCACCTAATTATTATAAGGACTAGCCTTTCGGTAGAATTTCCCCTCTGCCACGGTATAAGCACAATTGATCTTGTGCATTTACATTCAATTTTACACCTTATCACTAAACGAGACAGCCTATAATTGCGAAATAATAACTTCGAACTTAGAACGTTTGGGGTTCACACGAGACTACTTATCATGATTTGTGACATTCAAAATTAGAATCTAAAGTAATGGGGAATAAAATCCAAAGTTGCGGATTTCATGATACCTCGCCCCCTGCAAAAAGTGGCAGAAATGATTGTTAGTAGAATTACACACGTAACTAGTCCACATATAAATAGTCAAAGAATAGCACTTAACTATTTATGAGGAGGAAGCTAATTGCTGACTTATACACAATACTTCATACCTATATTTATAGTAAAACTATCTTTCTTTTATTGAAGCAATATAATAAACTACTTGCTGCCTGTTTTGTTTGTAAAGGAATCATAGAGTAGATTGCTATGATTCCTAATTAGGATTAGGAATTTTATCACAGTAAAATTGTAACTTTCCGGTTACAGTCAGTTTACAGCAGGTATTTCTAAGTAATGGACAGCATTACTGATTCTAGATAGTATAGTTATGTAGTACTATTATAGATACCCTTTCTTATACTATGGTATAGTTGTTCTATTGAGTCAATCGCATGTCATTTTAATTTTTCCAGCCCAGTATTTTGCCACACGGATATCACTACATTAACACTTATTGGTTAGGTAAGGTGGTTCCGGCTCAGAACTCGTGTGGTTCCGGGTAAGAATGGACCACCTTCTTCCCGTGACTTTCGTAAAAGGCGACGAAGGGATAAGGGTTGTATTTGTGGGCGACCGGCTAGCCACCTATCACCACTTTACTCATCATTCCATCTTGAAACCTTCATGAGCCTTACTACAACTGCCTCCAATACAGTTTATAGTCGTAGCAATGTTTCCGGGCTATCTCGAGAGGATTACGGTCTTGAGTTTAAGTATGTTACAGTACGACCAGGAAAATAATTCCGCTCGTCAATCTCCGTTTGCGCAAAGCAGACCCCAGTCCCCGTCAAAACCCGAAGTCATTTAGTAATCAAAGGGTGCAAAGTCGGATAGTCGAAAAGGGCGCGAAAACAATTAGGCAATAGCGACAAGGTATTTAAGGTGGCATATTCTGATTGGTCAATATAATTTCGCGCTCTGTTAAAATTTGTCTACTGCGCAGGTACATCGGTCAGACTAATAACCTAGTAGTATCTACTACTGTGCGCTTATGAGTGGTCTAAAATTATCAAGGATTTGTTATAAACTAGCGTATACAGGGTGGTTTTTAATATGTTGACACTTTTTAAGGAGATGATCAGACCGTCAAACTGAACAACTTTCTCTATGGGACCAACATCGAAATCCAGAAAAAAAGTGAGCTGTCCCATACATTTGGCTCAAGTAGGTTTGCAATTTTGTATGAAAAAGCATTTTTTTTTATTCCGATGTTGGTGCCATTGAGAAAGTTGTTCAGTTTGACGGTTTGATCATGCCCTTAAAAAAGTGTCAGCATATTAAGAAGGATCCTGTATATTAACCGATGAGTAAGACTAGCAAGTAATTTTTATATAAATACAAATTGTCTCGTTGACGACGGATACGAAGCTGATGCAGGCCGATAACGTGTTTATAAAGCGATTCTGGCTATCTGATCTATTATACGTGCTTTAACTTTTCTTTGAACTTTGACCCGTCAACTGATGTTAATCATAATTACATAATAGGGAACATACACGATATTCGACTAATTAACTTAAGTACACAGCGACACATCAAGCCATACAAAACCAAAATACTCGTAAGCTGGCCGCGCGTAGGTCGAGCAACGTAAAACGTCGCTCGGCCAGCTTATGTTGGTTTTGTATAGCTTGATGTGATGCCGTGTAGACATACTTTGTCTATAGACGCATCATTATATCTTCACACACCATCCAAACGATTGAAAAATCTCTCTACAAAACTGAAACTTGGCCAAACATGTATATTTTGTCCATTGCGTATCGTTGCAATAACCAAATTGTATTGTTGCAGTCCACGTTGGCACAATGGCGAGTTGCGTTCTGGGTATGCTTCGTGGTGCTAGTAGGCACTAACGTGATCTACTGCATATGGGCAGATGGTAAGCAGCAATGGTGGGACGACGTCCGTCAATACGGATACCCAGCCGATTGGAAGCATGGGCCTTTAGTCCGGGACGAACCGATGCAAGAGGAAGCAGTCAAGCTCTCTGATGAAAAAGAATAACCCTCAGAATTCAAATATACTCATAGCATAATAATGAATGTAGTTCTAGGTATTAACGTATCTATATTTACTTAAATTGTTAGCATTGATACCAGTGTAACTAGTCAGTCTTGAAAATTAATAAGAGACAGTACAAATAAAATAGTGCCTTAGATAAAAGTATGTAAAGCGATATGACATGTGATTTTGATTATTCTCATACAAATAAAGCAATGTGTTGTTCTATGTTCAATAAAGTTTAGTAGTTTTATTTTGATTTTAAAAGGGAAGGAAAGCAGAAAGTAATGATCATTATTATGTAAAACAATTCGAATAATTACTAGAATAACTAGTTGGTAAATAGTTCTCAAAAAGTGTTTGTCAAAATGGAAGAGATGAAAGAAAAGGAACAGGTATATAAATTAATTGACGACAAAACAACGGCTTCACCTATCTCAGAAGAAAGCGGTCTAATAATTGGTCTACGATCATGTAAGTGTGTGGTTACCATATATTCGGACCATATCTGTATGGTTTAAATTAAAATAATAAATAGAACATTCTCTAGAAATGGTCTTCCATGCGCCCATCACACTCTACTTTCAACTAGTAAAGTTTGGTGAACTCTGTACATATTGAAGCACTTCAAAATGCGTGTGGTTCAACAAATAAAATACATAGTTTCAAGGGGCTAACATATTAATATGACTTGTGGCTAGCCTTACCTATTATTATTTAACCCTCATTTTGGTGTAACAAAACCCACTACTTATCAGATAGGTATTGTGAAATATTTCCAGATTATTGAACCATAATGCTCAAGAACTTTTTTCAATACCTACTGTATTTCTTAGCAGTTTATTTCCAAGTGTCACAGTCTCCTGGCTCTGAACTCAGTTGTCAGCTGTTGATGTTTTTTGTTATATAGATAAATCAGTGGAACATTAAAGACAGGATAAAATTCAACGATATAAATTATAATTTCTTTTTAGGCTGCATCCTACCGCAACGTTTTGTCTTAGGCATTATGAGCTTATTGGGAATTTGTAATGCATATACGATGAGAGTCTGCTTGAACCTAGCAATTATCCAAATGGTCAATCAAACTAAGACTATTGATTCACATTACGACCCAGATGCCTGTCCCGTTGATCATGTTGTTGGAGATAGTGAAGCTAATAAAACCATTATAGAAATACCTGTGAGTTACTCAAAATATGTATGTCTATATCGTACAATAGTAAAATTAAATCCCAAATAAAGACTGGTTTATCAAATTTCTCAAAAGCTGAAGTGTCATACCTATCTATTTCCTCTTTTTTTAAACTGCAACAACAATTTATTCACTCTAGTTTTTTTGCTACAAGAGCTGAATAATGTTACAGAATTTTTCATATTTTAGCATGCCATATTTCATTGGCCGGAAGAAACTCAAGGCATGATTCTAAGTGCATTCTATTATGGTTACGCCACTACCCAAGTTTTGGGAGGATACTTATCAGAAAGGTTTGGTGCCAAATGGGTTCTCGGAATCGGATTACTCAGTACTGCAATATTTACCTTCTTTACTCCGATTGTTACGAAATGGGGTGGGGCTCCTTCTTTGTTCTTGCTTCGAGTGCTTCAAGGGATGGGAGAGGTAAGTTATATTTGAGATTAAATAACATGTAAATAATAAATAATCGGGCATACGTTTCGTTTTCGGACTTCGAGCATCATTATGACCACGAGTCCGAGTTTCGGGCCCAGCTGAAATGGTACCCCGTACGCGGTCACTCGTAGGAATATCCATCTCTTTTATGTCATCTACAACCCTTCATATACTATCTCCGTGAACGTTTCTCCTTCCATCGCCTTCCTGACGAACATTGTCTATACCACACCCGTACTCTCCTTTGAATCCCATCCCACTCCACTGACTTCTACTACTACTCCTTCGCGCCTCTCAGAAGACAGCTTTCTTTAAAAAGAGAATGAAAGAGCACAACGCATGATATATCACGCGTATGTGGTATTGTAACGACTGTTGGTAAATAAATATAAAAAATTTAATTATACAACGTGTTAATGAATAAGCGCAAAACCTCATACACCCCAACTGATTTATAAGAAAATAATTAGATTGAATCAATAATTTCATTATTTTGACAGTTACAGTTTAAAGTAATTCGCATTTTAAGTTTTCAGGCAATATTGATTTGTTATCATTTCAGCAATGAATGAAAGCGCTAACGTGCTCATGTATACATTTTAAGAATCTTGTTTTGGTAGTAAGTAGGGTTTTGCGTTAATTCATTAAAACGTTGTATAATAAAGTCTAGGTTCCAGTCAGATTTGTCCCAAATTAATGACATTATTGGTTTCGTATACTCAGAGGAAATCAATATGATTATAAAGATAATAATAATGTTAACGTTTTTTATATATCACGTAGGGACCAAGTGTTCCAGCTCTTATGACAATCATGGCACGATGGATTCCTCCCCACGAAAGAAGTTTTCAAGGTGCCCTTATATTTGGAGGAGCTCACATTGGCAATGTATTTGGATCTTCCATGTCTGGTATTCTGCTATCCAATGGTGGAGATTGGGCTTATGTCTTTTATTTCTTTGGTGGATTTGGTCTTTTATGGTTCGTCTTATGGGTAAGAAATATGAATACTGTAATATTAAGTTAACGAAAACATCGAAAAAATAAAATTTGCTTGAAAAGAAATTCACGCCAAGTCCGCTAATCCACATTGTGGCATAAGCATTGTTTCACAAGTACCACAACCACACCACATCTAAAAACACACCACAACCACAACACGTGGGGCGGGCACATATTTTGTATTGAAAATGAATAATAGAATTCACATGTACCATATTTTGCAGTCATGTCATTATCGACCGCGTGGGTGATACCGACCTCATCTCATCGCAGACTCAACGTTGCGTCGACGAAACGACAGTGCGCGCACGCCTGCTCTTCCCCCTCATTCATTCGCGTGCAAAGAAAATATAATCACTACGTTTTAATGACTTTACCACATCGCAACTAGTAACGATAAAGCAACCACATCGACATTTTGTCGGTACCACAACGCAACTGCTAAAAGCTGCAGCGACACTATTCACACGTCATCACTGCTTGGCCACCTTTTGTCGCTGCGATGTGGTGTGGTTGTGATACGTATGAAACAACGCTTATGCTTCAACTAATGAAATTTTCCGAAAAGTACAAGTGCATAGCACCCTCAACCGACGGAAGTGCAATAAAAGATGTGTATGAATGAGGCTAAAAAGGTTTGTCAGAGTCGTTGTGTGTGGCGGACCGTGGTCTCTGCCTACCCCCATGGGACACTAGCGTGAGCTTATACAAGGTGTTACAAAAGTAAAAATAAATATTTAAAACTTTTAAGGGGGTTGTTTAGACCATCAAACTGAACAACTTTCACTATGGGACCAACATCGAAATCGCGAAGAAAAAAATCTGCTCTCCTATACATTTAGCTCGAGTTGATTTGTAGCTTAGTATGGAACATTCTTCGCGATTTCGATATTGGTCTCGTAGTGAAATTTTTTCCGTTTGATGGTCCAAACCCATCCCCTCAAATGTTTATTTATATTTTTGTAACACCTCGTATATGTATGTACGTTGCATTATTTTAAGATCGATACAATTTCAGAGTCTACTAAGCTTCAGTACACCAGATTCACATCCATACATTACAAGGAAGGAATTAAATTACCTGAAATCAAAAGTCAAAACAGCGGAATATAAGTCAGCTAAGGACCCAGTTCCATGGAAAGCGATTATACGTTCTAAACCAGTTTGGGCCATTGTTGCGGCCGCAGTAAGTTAAAAATATTCCCTATATTCCTTCCAATCGTTTGTAAAGTTTCTAATTTCTAAATGTTATATTATTCTAGTTCAAAATGTTAGTGTATTTAATGGGACATCTGGTAAATTTAGCATAGCATATGCTCAGTACTATATTCCCCGAGGGGGTAGTCAGAGATATTCTGAAGCCTCAGAACATCCATGATTCACTAGAAGTACCGAAACTCTGTCCAGTGTGACGGGGAGTGAGCCCGTCGCCACTTATAATGGACAGTGGGTACATTACATGCCTCGAAATTGAAGTATGCAGGTTTCCTCACGATGTTTTCCTTCACCGAAAAGCCAGTGGTGTTACAAATCGTACATAAATTCCGAAAAACTCATCTGTACGAGTCGGGCTGGACGGGGTCGAACCATCGCCTCCTGCACGGTAGGATTCTCGCCACTGGACCACCACGGCTTAGGGGTAGTCAGAGATATTCTGAAACCTCAGAACATCCACGTTTCACCAGTAGTACCGAAACTCTGTCGGGGGGTGAGCCCGTCGCCACTTTATCTACATGATGAAAATTACGCGACACACCAGTACGCGCCATTTTTCCTAGTAAACGCGTACGCCGCGTAAATCGGCAGGTGTCATCACATTCACACACTTATTCACATCTTCAATGAGCCGTTTGTTGTGTATTGTAATGGTTACCCTGGACAGGCAAACTAGAGTCCTGGGTTCCGAATTCCGGTACTGTCGTGGATGTTATAATATAGGGTCCTTCTTAATATGCTGACACTTTTTTAAGAGGATGATCAGACCGTCTAACTAAACAACTTTTTCTATGGCACTAACATCAAAATCGAAAAAAAAAAATCTGCTGTTCTATACAAAATGTATAAGACTAAATGTATGAGACAGTTGATTTTTTTTTTCTCGATATCGATGTTGGTCCCGTAGAGAAAGGTGTTCAGTTTGATGGCCTGATCATGCTCTTAGAAAACTGTCAGCATATTAAGTGGGACTCTGTATGTTTATGTCGTTGTTGTAAGTACTTTGAGGAATTCGCGCTACGGATACCGTTTTGACTCCAGCTGGGATAATTACAATGTATGTGCCTGTGAGCGTTATTCATTTATATTTTGTGAGCATTATTCATTTTTTTCATATTTAATTCCACAGATCGGACATGATTGGGGATATTACACAATGATTACAGACCTCGCAAAATATTCACATGATGTTCTGAAATTCAATATTGCTGCCACTGGTTCTCTAATTGCTTTGCCATACATATCTCTTTGGCTGTCTTCGTTCCTATTCGGGTTTATTGGTGATTTATCTATTAAGAGGGGATGGCATAGCCTCAAGACAGGAAGGATAATACACACGACCATTGGTATTATGATTTTTGGAATAATGTATATATACACCGAACACGCCAACAGCAACATGTCCGTATCCATGCAATTTGTATTGTTGGCGGGCTCGGTGTGCGATTTATAAGATATTAGCATTTATATAATATTAGCAAGATTCTTGTACTTTCAATTAGCAGAAGTATAGGCAGGAGTGCTATTTTTGTATTTCATATGTCCTAATTCATATTCAAAAGTGACAGACAATTTGGAGTTTATGCTAAAAGAGAAGCGGAGTAAGTGGAAAGCAGCGTTCCGGGAATAATTCTAAAATTCTTGGTCAGTGAGTTTATGTATTATTCGATCATTAATTTGAAAGTGGGAGATTCAAAAATAGTATTTCTGATCTTATGTAAGAGTATGTATATCATTCAATTACATATTTGTGAATTGCAGCTACCACGGGGCCAGCCATTTGCATAATCTTAGCATCATATTCTGGGTGCAATCGTAATCTGGCAATGGTATATTTCATTTTATCCATGACGACTATGGGAGGCTTTTATAGTGGAATGAAGGTTTGTTTTTATACCTAATTACCTATAGATGTACCTATAGTTTTGTAAATACCATAATTATCTTTTTATAGGTTAACACTTTGGACCTAGCTCCAAACTATGCGGGTTCGGTAACATCACTAGCAAATACTATTTCAACTTTAACTGGAATCATCTCACCATATCTTGTAGGACTTTTGACACCTGATGTAAGTAAATACCTCCATAAAACTCTGCCACACTCACAATAATAAACCATATTAAAACGTCCCAAAAATTCCGCCTTATGATCTAGATAGGAATAACCTGCCATGGCTAGCACAAATAAAAGCGGCTCGAGTCAAAACGGTAGCCGTAGTGCGAAGTAGCCGTATTTGGGAGATGAACACAATTTTATAAGTAGGCATTATACATCGTGTAAGTGACAGCCTAGCAGTTACTGAAACGGTGAACTCAGACCATCAAACTGAAAAACTTTCACTATTCTTTATTTCTTTCGCTACCCTACTGCGAGCCTACTTCAGGAAACGCGAAAACAGCCAACAATCGAAGATCGGTGATTTGGAGTTAGTGACACCTAAACACTATACACCGTGTTTCTGAGGATATACATTAACTTTGGCCTGGCCTGTTGTTCAGACATGAAACTGGTAATTTTTCACAATGAAAAGTTAAGTTCAGTTTGATGGTCAGCATTTAAGAAGGACCCTATAATTGTTTTCAAATTTCTCCATGGGACCTACACAAAAATTGCAAAAAGAAATCGTTTAGTTTCAATATGTCCCTTTCCCAGAATGTCCGTTTCCCAGAATGTCCCTTTCCCAAAATGTCCCTTTCCCAGAACTGCTGCTTCATACAAATCAACAGGCCAAAGTTAATGCATATCCTCAGGAACACGGTGTATATGCCCTTTTTTTTTGTAAATATTTTCCATGAACAAGCAACGTGATTTTGTTACAGTTTTTGAGTTTTATAATAGTGTAGATGATAATATGGTCTTACTATAAAGATATTATTATCAATCTTAAAATAAAATCATTGAATTCATCGAGTCAACTTCAACCTTACTAAAAATGGTGTCCATTTCTGATTCTCAACAGTCGACACTAATCCAATGGCGAGTAGTGTTCTGGGTGTGTTTTGCGGTGATGGTGGGAACGAATTTGGTCTATTGCATGTGGGCTGATGGCAAGCAACAGTGGTGGGACGACATACGTCAATACGGATATCCACCAGACTGGAAACATGGGCCATTGATAACAAATGAAGTTAAACTGGCACCTACGAAGTTATGTGAAGATCTGAAGGATAATGTAACAGTAAATATATAACCGTTCTCGGTTACATATACATAATAGTCATTATCATCATCATCTCAGCCGATGGACGTTCACTGCTGGACATAGGCCTCCCCCAAGGATCGCCATAACGACCGGTCCTGCGCTGCCCTCATCCAACGGGTTCCCACCGCCTTCACCAGGTCGTCGGTCCACCGTGTGGGCCCCACCCACGCTGCGCTTTCCGGTACGCGGTCGCCACTTGAGAACTTTTCGGCCTCATCGGCCGTCGGTTCTGTGAGCAATGTGCCCCGCCCACTGCTACTTTAGTTTAGCAATTCTTTGGGCTATGTCAGCTCTTCTGCGAATGTCTTCCTTTCTCATTCGATCTTGCAGAGAAACTCCGACCATAGCCCTCTCCATTGCCCTTCTGGTGACCGGGTGAGATACATAATAGTATAGGTTATACAACGTGTTAATGAATTAACGCAAAACTAGAAAGTAGTTTGTTCAGAATCAAAAGCAGAATCGAATTGTCATGGTTTTAAAATAGTTTTAACATATATTTTTTTTTAATACTAAATAATTTGTTTGTAAAATTTAAAATTTACTGAACTCGATCTCAACCTATCGCTCGGGCATTCTTACCCTACTTACTACCAAAACAAGATTCTTAAAATGTATCCATGTGCACGTTTGCACTTTTATTCATTGCTGAAATAACATTTTAGGCTGAAAACTTAAAATGCGAATAACTTAAAATTTTAACGATCAAAATAATGAAATTATTGTTTCAATCTAATTATTTTGTTATAAATCAGTTGGGGTGTATGAGGTTTTGCGCTAATTCATTAACACGTTATATAATAATATAGACCAATATGCTGATTTATACATGAACCTACTAAATAAATAATTCGGATTCCTGTGAAATGTTTGTATACAGGGTGTAAACTTAAATGCGGTTTATACCAAAGGGGGTGATTCAGACCATCAAACTTAACAACTTTTAATATCAAAGCAACAGTGCCCTGGGAAATAACACGCATACATACATACTTTCACACTTTATACCCAACGATATTATTTGTAACAAATATAGTTGCGGCTTGAAAATTATCTGACAGCAAGTTGACCACTAACTTGCCTCCACCAACACGCACTTGGCCCGCGTGGTGGAGTATGGCCTACTCCCTTTTACCCTTATTCGTGAGAGGAGGCCTTTGCCGTGCAGTGGGATTTTACAGGCTATTACTTACTTACATAATCTTTGTTATATTTCCTCTACCCTAAAGTTGTCTGGAAGAAATCTCTTTTTAGCGATAAGACCGCCTTATTTGTACCATCATCAGTTTTGTTTCAAGTTGTGCATCGTATTTTGTTTGGTGTAAATAAAGTATATTTCATTCATTCATTCATAATCCACTTCAGTATTCAGTTACCAAATACTAAGAACTTAGTTATTGAACAAATAAAATAATTGTATATTTCACTAATTTATTATATTGATTTGTAGACACAATGAAACCAAAAATGTTCATAAGTAACTACTATAATAAATATCTATAGAAAAACGATTAGAGTATCCAAATAACACTAACATTTTGTTTCTAGTCATAACGGGTATCATAGATACTTGATTAAGCGAAGCCGAAGGACATCTGTTCCAGCTGCAATCTAAAAGTCTGATGGAACTTTTGGTTGATCCTGCATCTTCATACACCTGCGAGAGTTTCTAAGCTCGTGCGTTGTTTTAGCAATTTGCATTTCAAGCCGCTCTTTTCTTTCTCTTAATTTCACCACCTAAAACAAAAGAAGCACCAATTAGGACTAAACCATTAGAAAAAAAAAGATTAAACTTGAGCTGCCAGATGTCCCATATTTTACGGATTACTCCCATTTTTAAGGCTACGACCAAAATATGAACTTTTAAAATAAAAATACGAGGTAAACAAAGTTAAATTAATTTAAAAATTAAGACAGTTATAAAATACCGCTATTTTATTTGTCTCCTGTAAAAAAAATTAAAACTTTTTGTTACTAATACGGTGATAACCGTTTAATCGAAAAGTAACTGGTGACAACCCTAGAGGAAACCGGGTGGTAAAACTGCTTTCCTCCAATAGCGAAAATGAATGCGAGGTAACTAAGAGAATGCCTATTTGAGTTCAATGCTCAAGCCTCCTCTCAGCCTCACTGCGATTGCAAAACAGATCTCTGGTAAGAAACGGTCTCTGGAATGATTGAAAGGGGTCTAACGAGATGCACGTACTCTGACCAAATCGGATGCATACTGAAAAAGGGCCCAGTAAAACGTAGCCGCATCCGACGAGTATACTAGTTGTTACAAAAGTAAAAATAAACATTTTAAACTTTTAAGGGAGTTGTTTAGACCATAAAACTGAACAACTTTCACTATGGGACCAACATCGAAATCGCAAAAAAAAAAATCAACCGTCTCGTACATTTAGCTCGAGTAGATTTGTAGTTTAGTATGAAACACCTGATTTTTTTTTTCGCGATTTCGATATTGGTCCCATAGTGAAAGTTATTCGGTTTGATGGTCTAAACCACCCCCTAACTAAATATTTATTTTTAATTTTGTAACACCTTGTACATGAAGAGACTGGTTGTTGAGGAGGCGAGAGATGTGTGTCAAAATCGTAGTATGTGGCGATCTATTGTATCTGCCTACCCCAGAGGGACATAGGCGTGAGCATGTTTATATATGGTGGTATATCTGGTTAGCTGTCCCTAAAATGCAATTAGCATATCTGCTATTAAATTGTACCTGTACTCATAGAGAAGATAGTAGAATAATAAGCATAAGCATATGCTCACGACTATATTCCCCGAGAGGGTAGTCAGAGATATTCTGAAATCTCAGAACATCCACGTTTCACCAGTAGTACCGAAACTCTGTCCAGTGTGACGGGGGAAATAGAAGAATAATAAAGAAGGGGGGGGGGGAGGTAGTAGAATAATAAAACGCTATTAGATTGTTTATGATGCATCTTCTGTTTGGTTTCCTGAACTCCACTTCGATTAATCGGGCCTATACCTTGGCTCCATCTCAAGTGTGTATTAACTTGACATAGACAATACCATACCAGAAAATATTTCACAACTTTTTTAGTTTTATTCATATAAACGAGTGAATTTTTTAGTACTTTTACAAATAGAATTAAATCAAATCAAGTATTAAGAATTATAACATTGTCGTGTCCATCTTAGGGTTGATAATTTTTCCAATGACAAGTTTATATAGCAATTAAGTGCTTGACGTTGTACGGTTTTAAATATTTGGTGACATAAAGGGTGTTTTTTTGGAAAAATACCTGATAGGCTGTATTAGGGTCGCATCCGCAGTAGAGTATGTGAAACATCGTGTACCGTTGTAGCAATGGCTTCTATCCTCTAATCTAAATAATGGTACTTTATCAATAAAAACCAGTAGGTGCTTTATTCCGTTTTACATGGTTTTTGCAAGTGACCCCTACTGACCGAAATGTAAGACGTTTCACGCCAAAACACAATCTTGAGCCACCATTCAATTGGAGGTTCGTTGTAGGCCGGGGAGGGGCAACTGATACGCGATCACCCAATAACAGAGACCTAAAACGCGACTCCTAATAAAGTGTAATTTACGTCTAAACTCCAGCGATAAACTATTTGAATTATATCTGAGTTGTCAGATCAATATCTTTACCTTATCGGTGGCGTCTTGGAAGTCACGCAACAAATCCTTTCTGGTAAGCAGACCTGCTTTCAGTCGCTCCGCTTCCAGCGACCAGCGCAGTTTGTCGCGACGATCCTGTCACAGAGGCAACGTTTCTGTTTTATATTTATTAATCTATCCTCCACGGGTCTGAAAAAAGACGGACGTAATCTCGTACAATCATGAGTGAAGCATGCAAATGACATCCATATTATGTATGCTACTGTGCTGTTGCACTATCGCGCGGTGCGCAATGGCGGCGGGTTTTCGGACTCGGTGCATCTCTGTGTGTGTTTGCATCTTTCGTGTGTGCATCTTTTATTCTACAAGGACCTACATCCTTGTAGAATAAAAGAAAATGTAGCGCCTAACTCGCTTCACTTCTTTTTAGTGTAACATTCCGTCAGTCTTTTTGCAGGTCCGTACGTCCTCCTGAGACTTGAACGTGAACAGAGAAAATTTTAGAATAAAACCATCTAAAATTGAGCTGAAAGTTATTAACTGGGTAGTGATGAAAAAGTTACACTAAAGAAGAGACAGTTTAATATTAAATGGATCAGATCCCACTTTTAAATTAAATTGGATTACTGTTTGTACCGGTAACGGTAAGATATGAATCAACGCTCATTGTAGTTTTAATTTTCTTGTCGCACCTTATACACAATACAACATAGTTATAAGACAATTGTTACTAACACAATATGGATGAATAATCTGAAATAAATGATTTTAATTTTTTTTTTTTTTATACAGGCTAAACCATGGCTAAACTGAACAACTTTTACTATGGGACCAACATTGAAATCGGGAAAAATCTGTTGTTTCATTGAAAATTTCAATAGCTTCTCGACCAAAATGTATAAAACAGCATTTTTTTTTTTACGACCCCCATTTAAATTTACATTCCGTATATAATTGTTTTACAACCAACAAAACAGTTTTGCCCTTTGAATTTTGGATTTTAGGGATATGCTTTCATTAGTTTGCTTCGTCTAAGTACAAGTCAGAGATATACTTGGCCAGAATATACATTACAATAACACTCACCTTAACTTCACCAAGTTCTTCCCTGGCTCTTAGGAACTCCATCTCAGCGTCACCGAGATCACATTCAGTGAAATCAATGACTTGGTCGGTGTGATGCATTTTCTCTCTGATGTGTGCTAAGATCTGATTGTGCTCAGTACATTTATTTCGGTTCTTTATAAGCTCGTCTTCTCGTTCTGCGAATTTACTTCTTTATAGTACTTACATACAAACACCAGTTTCATTTAGTATGGGAAGCCGTCCGCCATCAACGCGGCGACGACGGCAGACGGCTTCCCATACTAAATGTAATTTTTGAATGATGACGTCGGTCGCCGTCGGGTAATGTGTCTCAACCCTAAACTCACGACCCTAATCTCTTTTGTATTCAGAATTATTGCTACTACTAACATAATTATTTAAGCGCACAGTCTTCGCAAGGCTCACTTAAAGCATCAGCATTAGCCTAAACAGGTAGTGAAATTAACCCCTTTAATTACATAATGTATTTAATTTTGCACCCTGTATATTATACAGTAAACATACAATATCGTAATCAAACCTGCGTATAAACTGAAGAATAAATTCTGATGCGTATGTGTATAGTCTATCAATCCGCATTGGGCACGCGTGGTTTACTAACGCCCTTACACCCTCCCTTAAGGGTAGGCTGGCCCAATGCGGATTGGTAGACTATACACATACGCATCAGAATTTCTTCTGCAGTTTATACGCAGGTTTGATTACGATATTTTCCTTTACAGTTTGAGAGCAGCCTGTCACTGTTAGCTTAATGTTATGTAATTCTTGTCAGTAGAGCCTTTAAAGGTTCAAAATACAACATTTTCTAAACTGAAGCTTGAAAACTGATTTATTATAATTGAATGAAAGGCTAAAACCTACCTGTTTGTACCTAAAACGTAGTATGTCTATTACACTGTCGCGATCAGTCTATTTATCTAAACAACTTAGTTTATACAATTACCTTCAATTTTATTCATGTAATTCTGTTGGTCAATGCGAAGTTGTTCAAATT
The DNA here is from genome assembly GCA_963924505.1 of Agonopterix alstromeriana. Taxonomy (NCBI): domain Eukaryota; kingdom Metazoa; phylum Arthropoda; class Insecta; order Lepidoptera; family Depressariidae; genus Agonopterix; species Agonopterix alstromeriana. Next base: position 9,123,868 of record OZ004662.1, on the reverse strand, counting down.
GGGCAACATAGAGTCCGGGTCCAATCCTTTCAAGTTTTCTCACAACTGCCTCCAATTCAGCGACTGCATTTCTAGCCCTTATATAACGTAGACATAAGGCTGAAGCTTGCTCGCACTTATGCCTTTGTAGAGTAAGAAATCGGTGCACCGTCTGTATTAACGTAGCTTGTGAAGAAGAATTTTCATCTTTGTTTCAAATTAGGCAATAGACTAATCTAGATTACTTTGGTTTTTGTTTTTGTTCTGTCGTAGAAACGGCAATATAAACAAGCGTAAAACTTGGTATGATTATAGTATACTCTAAGGTAAAACAACACATAAAAAAAATCGGTCAAGTGTGTGTCGGGCTTGCGCTAAGGCTCTCGGAATAAAACAAAAATACGGTATCCTCCGCGCGCGAGTCCTAGTCGCACTTGATTGGTTTCTAGGGTTCCGTAGTCAAACCCTTATACATTCATCCATTCTGTCTGTCTGTCTGTATGCCCCGCCTCAATAACTCGATCATTTCTGCACCTATTGAATCGAAATTTATCATGAATACAGATAACAGTAACCCAAAAACAGAAATGAAGTAGTTACAAAGAAAAACAAATTTTTCGACCCGGGTCCTATACAAGGAAAGACGGGTTGGAAAATTTTTTTTTTTTAAATAGAGTGAGGTGTTTTTGGATAGGTCTTTTCCAATGGAACAAAACTCCCAGAAAAAATAAATCGATATAATGCTTTTGTCTCGAGATATCTACTCTCAAAGTCAAAAATAGGGTGTCTTAGAAGATGCAGTCAGTCAAAGGTAAATATCGCAGCTATCAAACGTGAGTGATGGTGCACTGCTATTACGTTATATTTCAAACCCTCCCGCATCGCTCCACTACAGCAGGCGCCTTCTCAGTTTAACGCTATAGGCGCCTGTGGTTTCTAAACATTACCTTATCGGCGATAGGTTTTCCCTTTTTGGAGTAAATTAGGCCCGAGCCTGTATTTTTTTCGTGATTCTGAAGCTCTACAAATTTCTTGTCAGCGTGTTCCGCTTGGTCACCATACTGCAGCTCTACTGCTTCCACTTTAGTTTTTATCTGGAAAATATGTAAATACAATATTTAATAGGTACTTTAAGTGAGCTTATCTTCTTGATATACGATAAAATAAGTTAAAACAATTGCTACGCTGAAATATCCATGGTAACCAGAGGCGGACTAAGCCCGTCAGAGGCCCGGGGCGACAAACTAAATGAGGCCCACTCGGCCATTCCAGAAATTGATATCTACGATTTGTTTGAGCCGTGGCAAAAACATGACTGGCGCTCCTATCCTCCAAGATTTAAAATCTAGAATGAGCGAAGCGAGCGATATAAATCTTCTTTACTTACAATCTACATCTACACTAATATTATAAAGAGGAAAGATTTGTACCTATTTTTGTATGTTTGTATGTTTGTAATGAATAGGCTCAAAAAGTACTGGGCCGATTTAAAAAATTCTTTCACCAATAGAATGCTACATTCTTCCAATTTGACATAGGCTACATTTCATTTTGAAAAAAATTAGGGATCCTTGGTAAAATTTGAACAATGTAACCGAAGGTGTAGAAAAATGAGTCTTAAAATTTATTTGTCTACCCCGTGCGAAGCCGGGACGGGCTGCTAGTACGATATAAATCCAATGCGTCCGAGATACTATCATAACCAGTAGCGAGCGAAGTGAGCTCGAATTTTTACTGCAATACGATTACTTAGGTCGATAACCAGGACCGTGCGTAGCAAGCTCGAGATTTGCCTCCAATGAGACTGTTCGTTGCAATACAATTAAAAACGAGGAGCGAGCAAAGTAAGCTCAAAAATTTACTGCAATATAATGATAACATCGCAACAAGTGTTAGGACCAGGAGTGAGCGAAGCGAGCTCAAGATTTTGATTCTTAATTTTCAACCGAAATTAAGGATATTCATCTACGAAACAAAAAGCTGGAGCGAACAAAGCGAGCTCATGATTATACTTACTACATAATAACATGATTAGGTAGTTCTTGCTGAAATCGAGTTGATTTGTGTATGAAACAAAGAGTGGCTAGAGTGAGCAAGCTTAGTTTCAGAGCGCAGAAATCAAACAACATAAGACTGTGCGAGCTCGAAAATTTGCAGCGTTTTTCACTATATTTCTGATTATGTGTAGGGCCTCCAACTCCAAACTGCAGTCCCAAGACCGAAGGCCCGGGCCCCCCAACTCCAAACCGCCTCTTACTTACTGAAGATATTTTAGATTTGATTAAAAAGGACTTCTCTTCTCGAGATATGGAGGCCCCCCAGGGCCTGGGGCCCGGGGCTGACCGCCCCTTTCGCCCTTCCTTAGTCCGCCAGTCATGGTAGCTGTAGTGCGAATTTCTCAATTTACTTTTTCAGTGATGAAAAATGAATCAGCGATGAAGCTCGGACTGCCCAGTTAGGTACTAAAATATGAAATGAGAAATGGAATTTGGAGCTCCATCCTTTTCTTTAGCTCAGGAACGTCATTTGCGAGAGCAAAAATATAGCAGGAATGCGAACGCATGCGGCAGCACCGGCAGTCCTGCGACCTTTCTCGCTCTGGCCAATGACGTTCCTGAGTGACAGAAAAGGATAGAGTATGAAAAAATGATATGAGGCTCAACCCTTATGCCCGTGCCCGTAGGTTTTAATTATTAGATCATTATTAAATTAAGCTGCAACATTACATCGGAAATCTCTCTTTCCTCCTTTTCCTTCAGTTCTTCATAAGAAATTAACTTTTGCTGGTATTTTTCTTCTAAATCTTGTGAGTTTTCTAAAGGTTTCAGGACGTGGTCAAGCTTTCTTTTCCTGTAATATATTTGAGGGATATAAAAATTATGACTTATAACTTTCAAAATAATTATGTTGCAGTTAGTTTATACATATATAATTGAATTAAAAAAACTATCTGTGTGCGAGTTGGACTACTTGCGCACCGAGGCGAGGGTTCCGTATCACCGTGTATTATATTACCAAACAAATATTTTTTTCCGGGACTCTTAGCGCGAAACCGACTCACAGTTGGGCATTTCTATGTATTTAAATTCATATTGTAGAGTATGCACTATAATAACACCAAGTTTGACGCTGAAATAAATTAGTTTTTTGTATGGGGACTCCGACAAGAGCGTAGCTCTTAAATAAGATGATGATGATGATGGGGACCCCGTTATTTTTACTTTTTTTTCATTATTTGCAAATCAAATCCAATATAATGTTACATATTCTGTAAAATTTCTAGCAGCTATCTATTACGGTTTAGAAGATATAGCCGTCTGAAGCTAGGACGGAAGGATGGGTGGACGGACGGACGAACTGTCGGACGGACGGACGGGTGGATAATGTAATAGAGTCGGTTACGGTAGGTCGGTTCAGTGTTACGGTAACCCGTCCCGTTTTCACCCTATGGGTACTGAACCCTAACTAGAACGGACGAACGGACGGACAGAAGAACAGCGTAGGCTTAGTACCTATAAGTTTTATGAAAACTACCGACTAAAACCCACTTGTAATATTCAGAGAGTCTTCTATGCAGAATGTTATTCTTCACTTGCAACTGCGTACGTTCAAATGATAGTTCTCTATGTGCCATTAAATACTCCTCTCGGTCTATGACAATAGGTCCTGCAGCTACTCCTCTCCCTATTTGTTGTTCACCAGCATCTTCGGGTTTCTCTTCTGGAATGCTGACTGGAAAAGGACCACAAATTAAGTTCAAATAGCTTTTGAGCCGGACGGACAGCGTAGGCTTAGCAATAAGGTCCCGTTAGCTTTGGGTACGGAACCCTAAAAAAGTGAGGTACTGTCTTCTATGATGGGCTGCTAACTAGCACAATAATAAGCTTAATAAAGCCAGCACTTCAGTTATACTTAAATCTGAAAGGGGCCATTATAGGTCACAGTACCTACAGTCATGAGACTAATGAGATAAGTTTCTCCGGAGTACAAGAACATGTTTTCAATGAGAGCCTTTTAACCGGAGTTAGATATACAGGCTCCAACTTAATACGCTAACAGTTTTTTAAAGGATGATCAGACCATCAAACTGAACAACTTTCTCTATAGCATCAACATGGAAATCGGTAAAAAAAATTCTGGTTTCCCATACATTTGGCTCGAGTAGGTTTGCAGTTTTGTATGGAACATTTTTGTGCCACAGAGAAAGTTGTTTAGTTTGACCGTCCCGTCTCCGTGGACTTTTAAAAACATCCTATGTGTTAATCCAGAACATTTTCTATCTGCGTGCCAAATTTTATCCAAATCCATTCAGCCTATCGACATGAGTGATTGAGTGACAAACATTCAAACATCCAAACTTTCACATTTATAATATTAGTTAGAAGTAAGATAAGATACGATTGATAGGATTTAGGTGACTTATACAAACTGTTAATGAATTAACGCAAAATTAGAAAGTAGTTTGTTTAGAATCGAGAGCAGAATCGAATTATCATGGTTTCAACATAGGTTTTTTTTTTTTCAAAATATAAAATAATTTGTTTGTAAAATATAAAATTTACTGAACTCGATCTCAACCCACCGCTCGGGCACTCACACCCAACTTACTACCAAAACAAGATTCTTAAAATGTATACATGAACACGTTAGCGCTTTCATTAATTGCAGAAATGATAACAAATCATTTTCGTCTCAAAACTTAAAATGCAAATAACTTTAAATGTTAACTATCAAAATAATGAAATAATTGTTTCAATCTAATTATTTGTTATAAATCAGTTGGGGTGTAGGTATGAGGGTTTGCGCTTATTCATTAACACGTTGTATATCATGAAAACCCGCTCGGCCTGCGGTCTTGCTTGGCTGGCAGATTGAACCCGGAAATCAGGTCCACCAGGTTCAAGTTTATTGAATGTCATAAAATTACAATACTGGAACTACATCAGCTTGCTCAAAATATTTAAGGTAAAATTTTACATACCACTAGATACAGTAGAAATATCGTCATCAGGGTCTTCAACCGTTTTTTTCGACGGTGGGGCCACTGAAGTCCTTTTCATAGATTTACGGGATTTTGTCTTAGTAACTGACTTCTAAAATGGAACAAAACATTTTCTTAGTATCTTTCTATTTCTATCTAGATTTATTATATCCACAGTTATAAGCGTTTGGTATTTGAGTTTCTGATATGAAGTGACGTTTTTATGATCATATTCATGAACTGATCCATGAACTCAAATAATTACACACGTAAGTGGTCTAAGATCCGACATTGATGATAGAATCAAAGTAAGATAAATAACGTAAAGTGATTTTTTTTAAAAGAAGGAAATCATGAAAATACTCCTTCTACGGATGCGTCTTAACCAGTGACGTGTATCTATTTTAACTTTAAAACCGTAATTATGCATTTTTTCGGACCCAGTAGGCCTACCATGAGTTTTTATCGTACTTTACTACTGTAGTAACGACACCAATTGTGTATTGTATTTCTAACAGCGCTCCTAGTGATTACGTCGAGAACTAATTTCTGCCAAACGAAATTGGCGACGTAACTACGGTAGTAAAGTACAGTGAAAACTCATGGTAGGCCTGCAGGTTACGTCAACACCAATACGTATAAATTAGCTGTCAGAAAACTCCCCATTGACACAAAATTAGTAAAGCCCATCCACCATTGCATTAGCGTGGGCTATTTAAAGAGAGCAGAGGAAAATACATGGAAGTCAAAAAATCTGAAGACATAAATGAAGATAAGTAATAATCATCGGTAAGATTAACATTGTTTTTATTAACTTTATTAGTAGATGCTGAAGTAGATGAAGCTGTGACAAAGTGTTAGTCTGCGTTTCTAAAAAATTTGAACACAAACCCTGCTAGTCATAAAGCAAAAATGCAAATTCCACCACAAAGCAATACTAGTAAACGTCTGGTAAATTTACAGACGATTTAAAGCTATGAAATGTTTAAAGCTTCAAATTGAGGAGTGCCCCTGCGTGCTGCTGATGGGGCCTTGGGGACTGAAATTTTGACATACCCGAACCAACCCCTGATCGCATGTCACAACCAAGACACATTAATTAAACTGAAAGGAACAATACAAAGGCATACCTTAGCCTCAGCCATATCGCGTGATCTGCTTGAATTACCCGACTTTTATTGATCTGTATAAGGTAACGTTCAAAATTATTTTATTCCATTATCTGTTAAACACAACATGCGAATTCTGAACTAAGTTGCCATGACAATTTATAAACGGTTATCGAACGATTTCGTCGTTTTCTCTACGGCCTATGTTGCCAGTGTTATAACGAGACAAAAAAGAATATTGTGTAAAAATAAGAAAGTACCTAATACCCATCAAATACCTTTTCCAGCTTCCTGGGAAGTAGGTACCACGTTGTGTAATTTCAATTTTCAGTCTTTTCATGCTGTTTATAAATTTTGATCCAAACAAGAAACGTGTTTTTTGTCAAAGTTTTTGTTTTTGCTCTATTGTAGAAACAGCAATATACAGGACAGGCTCCTTCTTAACATGCTGACAGTTTTTTAAGGGGATGACCAGACCATCAAACTGAACAATTTTCTTAATAGGACCAACATCGAAATCGCGAAAAAAAAATTAGATGGCCCATACAAAACTGCAAACCTACTCGAGTCAAAAGTATCGGATAGCTGATTTTTTTTCGCGATTTCGAAGTTGGTCCCATAGAGAAAGTTGTTTAGTTTGATAGTCTGATCATCCCTTTAAAAAAGTGTCAGCATATTAAGTTGGACCCTATTTACAAGCAGTAACATATAATATCATTGTATACAAGCTTAGATAATATACAAGCATCAAACTTGGTATGATTATAGTGTATACTAGGTAAAACAGGTAAACAGTTTCGGGAAAAACCAAAACGTAGCGTAGATAACATAGATTGATTTCTAATAGAGAACTAGATGGCGTTGCACGACTTTAAATCGCACTATCTTTATGTTTCAAAAATGTCTCTTAGGTAAGATAAACTGTTTAATCACTTTTCTTGTTAGTATACTTATACAATGGCTACGGAACCCTATCATGGGCGAGCCCGACACGCTCTTGGCCGGGTTTTTTTTTACCTACGGATTTAGCTGTCTGGCATTTAAAAAAAAATTCAATGAAAACTAAAGTCATCAGTCATCTCATCAATCATCATCACCTTCGCCCCATATCCATCAACTGCACAGTATCTATAGGCTTATTTCCCTTTAGGTATGCCATTCTTTCATCCAGGTATCACTGGCGCTACTCATGATGTCATATACACACCAGCTAGCTGGTGGACGATCCACCTTGGCACTAATGCCCGCCTCATTCAATGCGGAATCGTGTAACGGAATTACAATTCGGTATTGTGATTATCGTGAACCCGTACAAGGATTTGATGCCTCCGTAATTCGGAACGGAATTTTGGACGGAGCAAATCTATACAACATCGTTATTCCGTTACGGAATTCCAGATGTATGTGGCAGGCCTGATAGTGATCTCAATGTATACCCATTTATATTGTATTTATTTTCACCCAAGCAGTTATCATTTCAGTATTAGGATTCGATTTTGTATAGAAATACAATACTTAACTATACAGTATCATTAACCTTTAAACCACATACTCTACCCATCAAACTGAACAACTTTTACTATGAGGCTCGAATGGCTGTTATCAGCAGCCATTCACTAACGTTGTTGATGTAATATGACAGCAGATTTTTTTTTCTGATCGGTTTGCTCCCATAGCAAAACTTGTTCAGTTTGATGGGTAGTTAGATTATGTGGTTTAAAGGTTAATGACACTTTTCTCCTAACCATGTATATAGGGGATGATTAGCCCGTTAAACTGAACAACTTTATCTATGGCACAATCATCGAATTCGCGAAAAAAAAATTATATCTTCCATACAAAACTGCTAACTTGCTCGAGCTCTTAAATGCTATTTTTTTTTCGCGATTTCGATGTTGGTCCCATAGAGAAAGTTGTTCAGTTTGATGGTCTGATCATCCCCTTAAAAAAGTGTCAGCATATTAGAAGGACCCTGTACGTTATGTATGTGTATGTTGACTTCACTATCAGTATTTTAGGCTGACTTGTGCCAAAAAGTATTTAGGCTTAAATGTATTTAGGGATCGCTCTGTCTCTCACACTGCTCATACAAATGACAGGGAGAGTATCATATTTAAACTAAAGACTTTATTCTGTTTTTGTTGCTATATGTTTTTGGTGTGCAAATCAAGGATATTTTATTATGTTACTTTTTGATGCTAGCCACCCTAAGAAAATATTCTCGGTATCGCCCAAGCAACACGTAAGTTACATAGTAGCTGTAAAAGAAATTACCTTTATTCTGCTACTGTAGGTACAGCTACTATACGACTTACGTGTTTCTTGGGGTGAATACAGGGTGACATTGATATCATTAGCAACCTTTTAAACTAAGAGTTTATCCATCAAACTGAACAACTTTTACAATGGGTGCAAACCGATTGAAGCAAAAAAAAAACCGCTTTGCATGGAACAGCAGATTTTTTTGGTCTGATCGGTTTGCTCCCATAGTAAAAGTTGTCCAATGTGATGGGTAAACTCTTAGTTTAAAAGGTTTAATGATATCAATGTCACTCTTGACCAGTAGGTATGCGATAATGGAACGATATAGTGGGCTACCAAACTAACCAAACCAAACTCCAAACAAAACTAAACCAGACAACCAAATATCCTAAATTCTAAGAGTATAGGAAGTTGTTTAAAACAGTATCTATTATTAACTTTGACTATTTATATGTGGAATGGTTACGCGTGTAATTCTACTAACAAACATTTCTGCCACTTTTTGCGGGGGGCGAGGTAACATGCAATCCGCAACTTTGGATTTTATTCCCCATAACTTTAGATTCTAATTTTGAATGTTAAAAATCATGAAAAGTGGTCTCGTGTGAACCCCAAACGTTCTAAGTTCGAAGTTATTATTTCGCAATTATAGGCTGTCTCGTTTAGTGATAAGGTGTAAAATTGAATGTAAATGCTCAAGATCAATTGTGCTTGTACCGTGGCAGAGGGGAAATGCTACCACAAGGCTAGTCCTTATAATAATTAGTCAAAGATTATTAATGGGTAAAGATCTTAAAAATCACGTCTTATATTGTCTTTTAAAGGCATCGCCGTTCTTGACCCCGTTACAAAATATGTCAATGTTCATCATTTACTCATCATTGAACCTGTGATTGAACTAAGGTTCTGGCCTTAAACTAGGACTTTTGATTTTCGATATATCGTTATCGTATTTGTTGGAACTTCATTGTCCTGGAGTTGAGATTTTTTTTTACGATATACAGGGCCCTTCTTAATATGCTGACACTTTTTTAAGGGGATGATCAGACCATGAAACTGAACAACTTTCACTATGGGACCAATGTCGAAATCACTAAATAATAATCTGCTATCCCATTACAATTCGGTAAACTGCAATGCCTACACGACTTATGGGATTATAATTCGGAGCGCGCTCCATACAATCGAAGTCAGGTGACATTTTCAATATTAATCAATTAAAGTCAAAGAAATTTTTCAGAAACAATCTTGAAACTAATCTCTATGTTAGTATGAAATCAAGTTTGCGTTAAAATTAAAGTTTTAAAGTTACAGTGCCTCAAAGATTTCAATACAAATCTTAAATTAATCCTAGCACTAAAATTGTATAATTTTGACGAAAATCTAACTTCATACAAACATAGAGATTAGTTTCTAGGTTGTTTCTAAATAATTTCATTGACTTTAATTGGTTAGTATTGAAATCACCAGACTACGTTTGTATGCAGCGCTCATTTACGCATTCGGAATAAACTTCTCTTAAACTTATGAAACAGCTGATATTTTTTTGTTCTGACAGGTTTGCTCCCATAGTAAAAGTTATTCAGGTTGATGGGTAGCTCTTTAGTTAGTTTACATACTATTATACGTATCATCTTCATCAACTTTCGTTACCGAATGTACCCTTTGACATTCACTAAGGTGTAGTAGGTACCTATATGAATCTATAAACACCTCAATAATCCTATTATACGTCCCATGGCAACGGGACACAGGCCTCAAAGGGAGTAGAATAGAATAGAATCATTTATTACATTCATGTTGTTCAATGTAGAGACGCAGATTACTACTTCGTAACAGATACATCACTTCTTTAGAAAACGATAAGCTTCTCCATACAAACGAAGTCTGGTTATATTTTCAATACTAACCAATTAAAGTCAATGACATTTTGCAGATCAAATCTAGAAACGAATCTTTATGCTTGTCTGAAATCAGATTTTCGTTAAAATGTATAGTTTTACAGTTACAGTGCCTCAAAGACTTCGAAACAAATCTTAAATTAATCCCAGCATTAAAACTGTATATTTTAACGAAAATCTGACTTCATACGAGCATAGAAATTTGTTTCTAGATTGTTTCTGCAAAATTCCATAGACTTTAATTGAAAATATAACCAGACTACGTTTGTATGTTTGCTCCGAATTATATCCTCCCAAACGGTACGCCCGAAAATGAATCTTATATCTAAATAACTCAGCGTTGTTATTACTTCGTACGGCGCGCAACTTATGCAACGTTGCGGTTTTGAGCGAGTGGCAGAATTCATACAAGCGCATCGCTTTCGATGCGCCAAAGTGTTGGACTTATTTCGGTTCCTACTTCCGAGTAACGGAGGCTCGGTAGAGTACCTATTAGGTCCACAGTACCCAATGCGGATTGGTATTTTCACATACCATGTTATTCAGGGAATGCAGGTTTCCACACGATGTTTTTTACCGTTTTAGAAAACATCCTCAACAGCTTACTGAGACTGACATAAACTTAACTATCATTAAGTTTATGTGTAAAACACCATTTCGTTGCTCATCAAAACAATACCTATTTAAATTCCCTTTGAATTTGAATTGGGTTTAAACGTGTCAGAAACAGCTCTAACTTCGAATGAAGAATGAGCTGCCACCTTTTACATTTTCTCGGTTATGTAAATTTTATTGTTTTGTGGTGTCTACAATATCACAGTGGTATTTTTTTAGGACAGTAACCTTTTGTTGACGTTGGCAGTACATACCACTGGGCTCTGGGCGACTGCCAAACTTTCGTCAATACCTACAATCTTGAAATAGCTTCTAGCAAAAAGAGAATGCGACATTGTTTTAACAAATTAAATGTTAAAGAACTCTTAAACATGTTTCTTCCGGCAATATATTACAGTCCTAACCATCTGTTAACGTTTTATTTCAAGTAGACACTATGTTTTGCTATTATTTAGGTACAGACGGCGACACATCAAGCTAAACAAACCAACGTAAGCAGGCCGCGCGTAGGTTTCATAACGTATAACGCCGCGCGGCCATCTTATTTTGGTTTAGTATAGGTTGATGTATCGCCGTGTGTACACAATAATTTTGGTCTTTGAAAGATTGTCTTTCAAACAATTTATAAAAAGCTGGTAGTGAATACGGAACTAACATAAACTCTAGACCGTTATCAATATAAGGATGGGCAGAATCTTTGCTTCAGCTTACAGCGTCCTTTTGCCACACTGTACGCTTTAAAAGGAATTCGATTCTGAGCTTATGATTGCATGAAAACAAAACTTGAAACATTTGAGTCTGCTCACGACTATATTCCCCGAGGGGGTAGTCAGAGATACCTCAGAACATCCACGTTTCACCTGTAGTACCGAAACTCTGTCCAGTGTGACGGGGGTTGAGCCCGTCGCCACTTATAATGGACAGTGGGTACAACACATGCCTCGAAATTGAAGTATGCAGGTTTCCTCACGATGTTTTCTTTCACCGAAAAGCCTGTGGTGTTACAAATCGTACATAAATTCCGAAAAACTCATTGGTACGAGTCGGTCTAGACGGGGATCGAACCATCGCCTCCTGCACGGCAGGCAAGGTTACTCGCCACTGGACCACCACGGCTTTTTAAAATGTATAACTTGTTGATTATCATACTTAATAATTAGTTCCTTATAAACCCTCTTAGTTTCGCCTTGTCTGTCTGTCTGTACGTTGGTCTGTGCGCTGTAGCTCAGAGACGCTTAGTACTAGAAAGCTGTAATTTGCCATGAGTAAACATATTAATCACGCCGACAAAGTGGTAGAATAAAATCTTGTATAACATTTTTATTAGGATACGTCCCCTACACGTAAAGGGTGGATGATTTTTTTTCCCTCTCTTTCCCATGGTGTGGGGTAACGGTCATTGGATAGGTCGTTCAAAAATATTGCGGGTGTGGGAAATAATTTTTTAACTCAGGGATCCTTAAGCGAAATATTAAGCTTTAAAGTGCCAATTTTTGTTAAGTGTCCCCCCCCTAGTAAGTATTGAAAATATCACCAGATTGTATCCGCGAAAGTATGTATATTTTAGTTTTTGGCGAAAATAATTAAATTATATCCTATTTAGTAGGATTAATTTTATAGCGATTATCTAAATAATGTCGATAATGAAATGAAGCAACTATAAGTAAATGAATAATAGAATAAAATATTAAAAGGTATTTATTCAATAAAAATGAATTACAAATAGGAAGAGCTAACATAACAGCAATACACACAATAATGCAAACAGATTGGAATAAACCACACTTAAAGATACATTCCGTGATTGGTTGATTGTTCAAAAGTCTATATTGATCAAGCTATCCATTACTTCCTGTTCACTGAATACGATACTTGAAACAAATATGATATGATATTTTGCGAAATAAGACAAGCCTGTGGGGGATAAATGTATGACGCTCTCGTATATTTATATTCCTTGGCTTATAAAAATTCTATTCGATTCTCCTTCAGGAACTAATCGGCTTATCTTAGGCGAATTTTCCACCCCATTGTGTCTATATTGTTATAATGTCAAGCCTGATTACCTTCCAAATTGGAATAAAAGACATCATCCGAATTGGTTATAAATTTAAATGTGCTAATGACTTTTCCATCTAAACATTTATTATTATGGCACCAAAGCTGTGCGGGTTCGAAAAAAAATCCTTTTTGATCATATTAGATAAGGCTATATTATCTAATGTATATTCATATTAGCTAATGTATATTCTGTTAGATCTTCTCCGTCTCCGAATTTTTTAGTATGGCCCCAAATAAGTAGGCAATTTTCCTTGGTTTTATTAAGGTTTGAAAAATCTGCGTTTTCTTACATTTTTGATGTAATAAAACTTACAGCTACAGCTTTCATGCCATAATAATAAATACTTAGACGGTCATGTTCTAGCAGAATATAGCATTAGTTTTAGTTTGCCGGCACTTTCACATTTTGACCAAAAACGCAAGAAACGCGGATGATGTCTTTTGGCAGATTCTCGACCTCAATTTTGGTCCCAACTTGGCAAATACTTTGAATAACAACAGAGTGTAGTTGATGACTATAGGTTCCTATATATGTGACAGAGTATCTTAATTATCCTATCATGATCTATGATTCTAAATGACGTGAAAAAATAATTATTATCTCCATTAATTTCCTTCGAAAGTAACATCAATGAAGGTAAAAATTTATTTTAGTAATTCTATATGAAATGTATGAAATCTTAGAGTAAATTACGGAACAACACTTACAAAACTTACTCTAGCGATTAAATGTATTGACTAGAACCAAGTTACAAGTTATTTCATGTCATGACCGCACATTAAAATCTAGTAACGCAGACAACATTTTATATAAAAGATAAATGAGAATTGCTCGTACATTATGTTATTATATAAATCAGAGGCAAGTATACAAATTTCGAATATATTTTTCCAAGCGAGTTACATGAATTATAAAATTAGTAAGTATGTTCTGTGTGGTGTGTGATTCTGGTACTTTAAATGTGGCTAGATAATTTGTGTGACAATGTCCAAGATAATTATTTATTATTGTTATTTATGTTATCCAGAATATGAACGCCGAATGTGTAGATATGAAACCGATGATTTTTCATAATGTGTAATGTATTATATAACTCAATAATCTAATCACTATAACCATTAGATTGTATTGTATCAGAATTCTGTGTAATAAACATTGCAATATTCTATGACCATTAACAAATAATTAAACTGTATTTTTCTATTACAATAGGATACTATTATTATCTATTCATATCGGAAACATGAATTCTTCAGTTGTAATTTTTTCAGTGACATTTAATCACTCTAATAAATTATAACAACAAAGTATTACAATGTTAACAATTAAGAATGTGGTACGACGGTGATAATAATAAACGTACGATTCAAAAATAAACTCAACTATTTTGCACGTGTATAATTATTATTATTTTGTCACTATATTTATATTTGAAAGACTTAACAACTCATAGTTATTTTTTGTGTTGACGTTACCTTTTTATTAACATATCACGGAGTATAATAATTTGTTTTGAATTTGAATAAATAATGGTGACCATAAAAAAAAAAAAAATATATATTAATAAATATATAATATGAAAATATGTGACAACTATTAGCAGACTATACTCGAAGATAAGTAACTTTTAGTTAAATCTACCAAAATTTGATTTGTAACTACAAACTTTCTTGTAAATTCTGCTAAAATAAATAGTTGTCACATCGTTATATTAATATATATTTTTCTCCGTGTAGATAAGATCTATATTTGGGTACCAGTACTAACCACGGCATCATGAACTCGTGTAAGAAACAACATATTAATTATGTATTATGGAAGACTTTTGAACATTGTAACAGCTGTTGGTCATTTGAGCACTGTTCAGAAAAATAAGGATGATTTCCAGCAGATGCTTGAAAATGGGCAGTCTGAGGCGTCATCGCCCGATGATTGTGGGCTCGTCGGCCATCCCAAGCTCTTCTGTGGCCGCTTTATCGCCTTTCCTCTTGCGAGAATACCACAGAAATGACGCTGCGGCACCGAAGTTGACGATCACTACGAACCATGCCAGGAAGAAACTGATGTGGTAGCTGTTGACATACAAATTACTTAAAACATACATAAACTCACGACCTAATGGGCCGACCTTTTTGGGGTGGTCAGAAGCTTTGCTACTACTACCAATTACTTATTTAGCATGAAGTTGTAGCAAGGCTTACTTTTAGCATATTGAAGGTTTCTGGATGGAATGACGTGTCAGAAGATGGCTAGCCTTTCGCCTTCAAAAATACTGCAGAAGAAACTCATTACCTCGTACGACAGCCATGAAAAAAAAATTTTTTTTACGCTGTAAATTATATACCGAATTTACGCAGCCGAAAATACGCGTGACTTGATTTTCAGTACTAATCCGCGTCCTATGAAACGCGTAAATTACGTCTCGTAAATTCGACAGATGTGGCAATTACTGAAAAAATATTAAGGCTGTATTCAGATAATGAAATCACAGAGTACTATATTATGAAACTAAACAACTTTCCCTAAGGAACATGGAAGAAAAGTTTTTGGACCTGCCATAGAAAATCGATCGGCTGATCCGCATTCATTCTTTCTTCGCGCAATCAAGGCCTTGCTCAAGATGTTTGCCGGTTATTATAATGATTAACTATTGAATGTCCTAAGTGACGGACGCGCGATAGCCACCGGTGGTTGTGTACGTGTGTTGGGTCTCGGACAGTACTGTAGCCAGTGACGGCCACCGGCCACACGTGGACGACGAGTCCCTACAAAATGTATGAAAAATCGTGTGAACTGCTTGTCACTAGCCACCGGTAGCTTGGCCGGTGGCTCGTTTTTCACTGAGCCTCCTACTTAGGGCTGAGACTCATTGACCGACGACGGCGGGCCCATACAAAAAACCAAGGTTAGTATGGGAACTAGTACGGCGCCGTTTGCCGCGTTGACGGTATATATTCAATCAATTTCAAATCAATTATACTTTATTTTACACCAAAAAACATAGTATACAGAGAGTTAATAAACAGGAAATACAGACGGTACAAAAATAGGCGGTCTTATCGCTAAAAAGCGATTTCTTCCAGACAACCTTATATATATTCGTTATATTCGTACGGACTCTTTGTATAGGCGCGCCGTTGTTTGCAGTCGGACAATTTGCTTCAACCCTTATATGCCAACTTTTCATTATTTATCTTCTTAATGTGTATGTTGGTCTAGTTGTAGTATATTCCTTGTTACCTATTCAAATAAATTTAAATATTTTATTCAACAAAACTCACTAGTGGGTGGCACGTGACGGGTAGATGAATTGGAGTTTCTTTTTCATGTGGTCAACAGTCGACATCATTACTTGCACAACGACGAACGTGCAGGAGGCTATAAAACAATCAGTTATTTTATTTATTTTGCTTAAAACCTGGACACAAGGCACGTAGAGGTGTAGGCGGTACTGGTTTGCGTTTTAGGGTTCCGCAGTCAAACAAGAAACCTTTATACTTTCGTCCATTCTGTCTCATTTCGTGCTCTTATCTCATTCCACGCATCTCATTGCAGTGCACTCATTTTTAGGGTTCCGTATTCAACAAGGAACCCTTATAGTTTCGCCATGTTCGTCTGTCCGTCTGTCAGCGGCTTAGCTCAGAGACGCTTAGTACTAAAAAGCTGTAATTTGACATGGGTATACATATTAATCACGCTGATAAAGTGGTAAAATAAAATCTTGAAAAATATTTTTTATAAGTTCCTACACGAAAAATGAGGAGGTTTTTTTTTTCGCGTATTACCCTTGGTGATAGATAGGTCTTTTAAAAATATTGTGGGTGTGGCAAAACCATTTTTCGATTTAGGGATCCGTTGGCGAAATATTAAGCTTTAAAGTGCAAATTATTGTTAGAGTCAAGTGTCGTCGTCGTCTGTCCGCCATTAAACCGTAGTATAAAACAAAAACCCCCTTCTAAGTTCGTATATTGACACGGAACCGTACCCTACGCGTGGCCCGACACGCACTTGGCCGGTTTTTGCATATAGAATCGAAAATCTGCATGAAGTCAAATAACAAACACAGAAATGTGGTAATTAAATAAAAACACATTTTACGACCCTATCCCATACACCGAAAACGGGGTTAGGTAGGTACTTACAATAAACTATATTTGGTAGAAAAGGTTTAGGATTTTACACTTCAGTATTTTAAAAGAAAGGGGGGGGGGGGCTTTATTTTTGACTATTGTTCGCATACAATATCTCGATATACGAGCTCTATAGGTGAGTAGAGGTTTTAGTGCAATTTCACAAATCTTTTGAGTTTCTATTATCTGTTTTCTTTCCAAATTCAATATGTTCAAAAATCCGGGAGTATTTGAGGCGGGAATACAGACGAAATTATAAGAGTTCCTTGTTTGACTACAAAACCCTAAAAATAAAAGGTCACATATAAGAAACTACTTATTCCAACATTTTTAATGGCTTTCTTCTTTGTGATCATGATGTGACAAAAAAGTGTACAAAACATTTTATTTCAGTCAAATTTTAATACCGACCTTTTCTAATACTTAGAAAAGAAAATAGAAATACCCGGCAACTAGGCACACTTATGGAAAAATTTTACATTTGTGGCACAGTGCCCAAGCGAATAGCAAAATTTATATTGTAAGGTCATTGAGGAAGCTGCCAGCTCTAGAAAAGTTAGTATTGTCTGCATTGCATCCTACTTAATACAGAGTGTATCAAAACTACCTAGTATTATTTAAAGAGGTGCTTTAAGCCATCATACTGAACCACTTTCACTATGGAGACAACGTCGAGAAAAATTTTTAAAATCTGCTGTCCGATACATTTGAGTCGAGTAGGTAAGGTAAGGTAGGTGCTCGTACTGCCATTTTGTATGGGTCAGAAGAATTTGTGTTTTTTCTTGACGTTGGCTCCATTGTGAAAGCTGTTCAGTTTAATGGTCTAAACCAAAGAGGTGTTTTTTAGAGTTTCTGGCCGCATCTTATCCAAATCGGAACACCTTTCGACGCGGTGGTAGATTCAAAAAACATGACACCAGAAAGTTATCCATTTGCTATTATTTTGAATAAAAATTTTGATTTTGATTTGGTTTGATCTTTAAATATTACTATATGTTTAGGGTATTTTGTTACACCCTGTATGAAAAGGTAAATCAAGTCCCAGAGCCAATAATATGTAATGTTATTAAATGAATAATATTCTGCTAAGAATTACTAACTTTGTGATCTTGCCAAATAGGTAGTTTTGAAAAATTTATATCTAATTATTTAAAATATGATAACAAAACAAGGAACAAAACAAAACAAAAGAAACTGAATCGACAGTCGACAAAAAATTTAAATTTTTAATGTTTTCACATAATTAACCAATTGTTCTTATAGAATCTCTGTGATTATTTCTCTTGCGCAATTTATGTCTTGCATTCAATTGTGAACTTTATTTGTAGTACGTTACGAGTTACGTATTCACGGTGAACGTTAACTTTGTATAGAGTGTATTTCCGAGGACGATACTAGCGCCGTCTATTGGCTTTGCAGCTATAACTTGTGGGTGTTGACATCTGCACGTCTAGTATGATGTCTCTAAACGCGCGCGACGCACCTTCGCTGCATAGAAAATAACCAGTACCCACACTTTTCGGAGAGCGAAAGCCGCGCTTGCCGCGACTTGTAGTATGGGAAAAAGCCGAGTCGCGCGCAAGTAGAGAAATCATGCTAGACGTGCTGATCCAAGTCCCCACATACATAATGTGGAAATCATAAGGGCATAGTAAACAACGGTAAAGCAAGATTAAATATAAGTCAAGCTTAATCCTAAACTAACAAGTATCCACAATATTGATGTAGGATAAGAACTTACTGCTTATGAAATGAATGCCGGCAGCAAGCCTTTTGAACATGTAACGAGGGTTGCGGAAGGTGTAGATGGAGAAACCGCATCCCATAGCCATTACGAATAGACTGATGATGCCGAAAGAGATCATGGTGCGTACGTAATCTGAGAACAAAGAAGTTATTGAAAAATGAAGAAGAAGAATAAGTTAACATCTTGTTGTACATTATGGAATGCAATAAAATATTGAGTATTGAGTAATCTATACATACAGGGTCCAACTCAATATGCTGACAGTTTTTTAAGAGGATGTTCAGACCATCAAACTGAACAACTTTCTCTATGGGACCAGCATTAAAATCGAGAAAAAAAGAGCTTTCCCATACATTTGGCTCGATTAGGTTTGCACTTTTGAATGGGACAGCTGATTTTTTTTGCGATTTCGATGTTGGTGCCACAGAGAAAGTTGTTCAGTTTGACGGTCTGGTCATCCCCTTAAAAAAGTGTCAGCATATTAAGAAGGACCCTGCATACATACAACGTGTTAACAAATAAGCGCAAAACCTCATACACACCAACTGATTTATAACAAAATAATTCCATTGAAACAATAATTTCATTATTTTGGTAGTTAAATTTTAAAGTTATTAGCATTTTAAGTTTTAAGGCAAAAATGATTTATTATCATTTCAGCGCTGAATGAAAGCGTAAAAGTGCTAATGGAGACATTTTAAGAATCTTGTTTTGGTAGTAAGTAGGGTGAGAGTGCCCGAGCGGTGGGTTGAGATCAAGTTCAGTAAATTTTAAATTTTACAACCAATTTTTTTTTATATTTTGAAAACAAAAATACCTATGTTGAAACTATGATAATTCGTTTCTGCTCTCGATTCTAAACAAACTACTTTCTAGTTTAGCGTTAATTCATTAACACGATGTATATGGCATACAATACCATATAGAGTCTGTAAAATTGAATACGATATACACCCCTATTTTTGAATTTCTAGAAAAATTTAAGGGTTGTAGTCAGATGATGAAAATAAATAACTTTCGCTAAGGAACATGGGAAAACGAGAAAAATGTGTGGATCTCCGCCGATAGAACATACACACTTTTGTATGGAAGGTTCAACAATTGTTATCCAACCAACATCAAAATCGAGAAAAAAAGGTGTTTCATACAAAATATCATTAGCTACTGGACCAAAATGTATGAACAGTTGTTTTTTCACTATTTCAAAGTTGGCGCCATAGTGATAGTTGTTCAGTTTAATGATCTGAAGTACTTACTTTATGTAACCGATTTAAGTTTACACCTTATACAGGGTGGAACTAAATATACATTCAGTTTCAATATACAAATATTCATACTCACTTGCTATATCTTCATTGTATGCAAAGTCGTACAATACACGTTGTGCCAGATAGTTCGTACATTCTGTAACAAATGAATTTAATAATAAACTAATTTAATTTCTATTTCCTCTATTAATAAATAACAAACGACTCTGAAACAAACATAATTATTGATAAATAATGATTCGTCTTCATGTAGTATGCTGACGTTTGCACTACCTGCATCTACAGTATGATAGTGTAGAGTATAGACGCATTACTATAAAGGCTACTGCTACTCTGCTTACTTTTGATTGTGATCATGACACTGAACTATATTCCAAAAGGAAACTAAGGGAAATTTGGAAAAAAAAACTTTTCGCACAAACTTTCGGTCAACTTGTTGCATTCATAATGGCAAGTCCACATTTATTTTCGTAAATTTTCTGTGGGTTTCGTGGGAAAAGCTGTTCATTATCATAAGTACAATCACCCTTTAAAGTAATGCAGCTGTCTACAGTAACACCCTGTATAATGGATTCAACTGGATACAACATAAGAAATAAAGTGTCTTGTACCGAAATGTTAAAATACACAATTTTATTACAATACATAATAATCATTTACAAAATAGATTCAAGATCATCGGAAATAAACAATAAAACAGTCCTATAATTCCGACCCTGGATAAAGAAATTCATTGAACCAGATATGATCCCAAGCGGGAATAGTTTCATGTGACAACTAATTCTACCCAGCACGGCTAGCATGCCACCCGCGACAAAGCGACAAAACGTGAAAAAACGTCCTGCGCGTTCGCTTTCGCATACGCAAAGTAACAAAGACAGGCGCGCGCCTCGTAAATTGCATGCAATGTCCACTGCTCTTTTATAAACGCCTTAGCCTCAAATCGACAACGAAGAGAAAAGAAAAATATGAACAAAGAAATAACTGAAAGAGAAAAACATTCCGTAAAACATTAGAAAGAAAATGGTTGACCCAAATTCTTTTATTTGTAAAATGAAAGTAAAATGTAGAGTAATATGACGACATAAAGAAATTCTGTTCTTAATTAAATCTTTCCGCACAAAAAGGGATCTTGCGTTTTCCATTTTCCATGTATCCGTTTTGTAATAAGTACTAAGATAAAAGATGAAAGGAAGGAGACGGTAAAATGAAATACAAGATTAAGTTCTGAAATATTCACAGTCATGACAGTTTTGAAATGTTTTCCACTTTGAGGAGATTGAAATATAATTTAATACTTAATTTTTGGGATAGGAATAGTAAATTTGTACCATATGTATGTTTATTACAAACGTTATAAAATCATAATAAGTAAAAAAAAAAACAGTCAGCCCACTTACGAGGTAAATGGTCAGTAGGTGACTTAGCCTACTGACCATTTACCTCGTATGTTTTGTAGGCAATAAAATTTACTATATAATATATTGTGGCGGTTTCAAAAAACTCTGAAACCCGGGCTTGCTGCCCACACAATAAGAAGAAGATAATATATAATTTTATAAAATGTACACACCCCCTCGGGGAACATAGCCATGAGCATTAGGGTGCCTGTCCACTGATGAGGAGCGAGGCTGCGGAGCGGAGAAACAGAAATATTAACAAATAAGATTGCATAAAATAAAATTCCGGAGATTTTATGCAATCCTATTGGTTGCTTATGCTGATGTACGTACAAACTAAATTTGAACTACTGAAATCATAAAAAAATTATGAAAGTACTTTTATGAATGATTTTTTATCGAAAATACGGCACACGTACGATCTTTTCGGGGGACTGGGCAATCGCATTTCTCATAGAAAATATTCGCGTGAACCTATGGCCCCTTAATAGAAATTCCATCCAAGAACTGAACATCCAAGCCTAAAGCTTAGGCTTTCCTTTTCTGATAAATGTGCACCTCAAACTTTTCTACACATAAATAAATGCACGATGTAAGAATATAAGATGTCTTTATCCCGTCATATTTCACTTTAAAAAATAATTCTTAATAGCAGATAAATAGGTTTTCGCTCCAAATAAACCAGAAAGTGTCTGTGAGCAAAATTTCCAATAAAACCCGCATCCTAACACGCTATATAACTTTATTACGGACATTTACCAGGTTAATGCTTCCGTATTAGCTGCTTATCGGCCCACATGCACGTTTACATAGGTACGTTTAAACATAGTTGAGAACATAACAGTAAGAGATAAGTTAACGTGAGCATCCCTCGTTACCTACCACAGATGAATAAACCCTAAAGACTATCAAAATGTTTGTTTTCACTTCGTTATAGGCCCGATTTTCCTGTTGTCGTGGGTTTTAGGACTACGCGGCTGATTGGGATGTCAAAAGTCTCGTCTCGTCAAGAAACACAAAACCTTGTTTCGTAAAAATGTTGTCCGGTTTTGGACAGAAAAAAAATCATAGCACGAAAACGAAATGAGAGCGAAAAATATAAAAGAGTATAGAGATATTTTGGGCTGTATTTAAAAAAAATAATGGAGATGCGTATCACTGATGGGTTATTCAGAAGTTGAACCTTTGTGACGCGGAGAAAAAATTTTAATCAGTTCATTTGGCACATTCATTTTCAATGTACCCGAAGGTCGTGGAAGACATGGAATGTGTGAATTTTTATTTAATTTAGTACTCATGGATGTAAACAGCCAATATATTTTCCAGCTTAAGCAGCAGGTACCTAATTATGGATATTTTTTGTGGTGCCATCACTTTTACATGTCATTATTGATAGGTGTATCTCATTTAAATTTGATATATTATTATTATTTGAGATATTAATATTTTTTATTACGGTTTAACCATGTATTTGTCACATTTTTGCCCCCCTGTGATGACTTCGGGAAAAACCTTTCTTTCGACCATGTTCTAACTTTCATACTTGGCTTTTTCGTGTTTTTCAGTTAGTCATCGCATTGAGTACACTTGTTTTCATTACTTAGGTAGGTAATATTAGAAGTCTATAGAGTTTTTATCTGTGCTTACTTAGTATCCACGTGCCGGCCATTTATAAAAGGTTGCGTTAGAAGCAATTTCTAGCAGCCGTTGCTTCTCTCGGGGGAAGAAAAAAAAACATTTTGTTAGAAAGAAGATAGCGTTGGAATTTGTTCTCTTTGTTTCCAAAGTTTTGTATGGGATAATTTTTGTTTTTATATAAAAGTAATAAGTATTTCTTGATTAGTTTTAGCTTTTGTTTCTCGTTTCGTAAGATAAGAGAAAAGTATGTAGGTTTTGAAGATACGTACGTAATAAAATCACAACTGTATTAAATTTTTGCTTGGCCAGGTACTTACATAAACATTTTTCATCCCCCCATCTGGGAAAGGGTATTTTTGCTCTTCGATATCTGAGTGCAAAAGCAGTTTATATCCGCTAGAGGATAAAGTAAATTGAATTTAGAACATCGTGTGCACTAAGTTTGTGAATTCAAAACATCATTAAACCTATTTACTTCTCCCTCCATGGTGCCGAATTTATCATACAACTGTTTTTTTTTGTTTGCATTTAGTCATTTTCAATGTACCCTTTGGGTAGTCGTGGAAGACACGGAATCTGTGAATTTTTATTCAATGTAGTACTCATGGATGTAAACAGACAATACATTTTCCTGTCGGTACCTAATTGCTATTATGGATATTTTTGTGGTGCCATCACTTTTACATCTCATTATTGATAGGAGTATCTCATTTAAATTTGATATTTTATTATAATTTGTGATATTAATATTTTTTACTACGGTTTAACCATGTATTTGTCACATTGTTGTCTGAGGTGGGACGATCTTTTTAATAAAGTGTATGAACCTCATAGTTTTTCTCATTAGATAGTCCACTCTTCTTTATTCAAAGTTCCAATCTTATACTCATTCATTAGTTTTTATTTGAAATAAAAATCACGAAAACCGTACAATTATTATGATATTTGAAGAAAACCAAATGAGACGCAAGACGTTCCGTAACAATAAAATATCTAAGTGATCACATTCATGAAAATAGCTGTCATGGTTGCGTTTCTGTTTTTTTGCTGACTTGTTCAACTTACTAGTAGGTAATTTCTATTTTAAAACCCCAACTTTTAGAGATGCGGATTTTTTCTAGTGCATACTTTAAAATATCTTATTTAAAAGGATTAAGACCAAACACCTGTACGGCTTAAAGTTTTTGCAAATAACACAGGGTCCAACTTCGCCACAGTTTACACCCAATACTGCGCTCCTTGGCACATCTCTTTAATGGGGCATTTTATTTCCCCTTTCAAAAGAAATCACGGCACTTCATTTATTGGTCGATGTTTATAGTACTGTAGCGATTATAGTCTCATAAATCTCGACCCGAATCTAATTTTAATTTACAATCTCCATCATTTTATTTTATTGTTCATGAGAAATGTATTCGAATAAATGCTTCGATTTGGTTCTCCGATATTTCATTCCATTCGATTGGTTTCGTTTCATTTCATTTCTTCTAAAGAGGTACAATTTGTTAATTATTTATTTTTTTATGAAGGGCGGCGTTATCTCTGGAACTACTGAACCGATTAAAAATTTCTTTCACTAATAGAAAGCTACTCTATTTCTGAGTAACATAGATCGAACAGTTTTCTGATAATGTTTTACCTGTTTATCATCTTGGGATGCTATCTGTATTTTATAACAATATTATTACTTATGTCCACAGAACATTATAAGATGGGTTAGAAGTGCAAAGTGGGTAGACGTGGAACGTGTCGCCACAGGTTATGCAATGATTTGCATAACACCATAAGGCGCGCGGCGTGGTGCGAGCGAGAGGACATGAGAGCGGGAAGACAAGCGACAGTCGTCTGCGAAGCAAAAGCGCTACTTTGCATTTCTAACCCCTGTTATAATGTTCTGTGCTTATGTCTATAACAGTTTGAATTAGGTATGGGGTTGAGTAAACTACTTTATTCTTTGAACCCATTATTCTCTCCTGAAAATTATTATCTCAGAGTAATTGGAATAATCTCCTAGATCAATGGGAATTTTTTGACAGAACTCAAATTCGACTTTAATTTTCCCACCTTAGGGGAATATTCCCGGGGGGATAGTTGGAATAATTCCTAAATTTTGCGTAATATTTTTTAAGTTTTCTTTATCTATGTAGCGTGTATAAAGCTCTCGTTGGCGTAGTCGAGCTTCGGTATTGGAAACGATCACCGAAGTTAAGCAACGCCAGGGCCGGTCAGTCTTAGGATGGGTGACCGTTTAGTGGTATTTCATCTCGAGCGTTTCCGTGCTACGG
Source organism: Agonopterix alstromeriana (assembly GCA_963924505.1). Lineage (NCBI taxonomy): Eukaryota > Metazoa > Arthropoda > Insecta > Lepidoptera > Depressariidae > Agonopterix > Agonopterix alstromeriana. Next base: position 9,098,491 of record OZ004662.1, on the reverse strand, counting down.
AAGGCACGTTAAGCAGTTGCTCTCGGATAGTTCCGTCAGATGGCGTTGTACCTGTTCGTTAACCCAGGTCAGAGGCCGATTAAGGTGGCTTGAAAATTCTCTGACAGCAAGTTGACCACTAACTTGCCTCCACCAACACGCACTGGGGTGGAGTATGGCCCACTCCCTCTCACCCTTATTCGTGGGAGGAGGCCTTTGACCTGCAGTGGGATTCTACAGGCTATAACTTTTATCTATGTAAATAATACATAGGTAAGCAAATAATGTACGTGCTAATCTATGAGCTTATACTAACTGTTTAAAGTTAAAATGGGAATTGTAATATTTATCAATAAAACTACACTGAACTCGCTGTCGATTTATTACTTACTGAACACTCAATTCCAACAAAGTATTGTACGCTCAGAGCAAAAAGTGTAACATTAATTCATTACTTGTGTACACAAACAATTTTGCTATTTTTAATTGTTTTTTTTTTACATCTTTGATTTTTTAATCGAAGGATTTTTCAACAGGAAAAATGTTTAACATTATTTATTCAACGACAAATTCCTAAAATACATTAATGTGTAAATGTCTGACTGTTAAAGTTTTACGACGGCATTCGTGACTAATTCAATGAATGATGACAGCATCAGCCGTTATTTATAAATATAACTACTTTTTCTAGGATTATGTTGTTTTGACTTAATTTTTTTAGAGTTCCGTAGGTAGAAAGTAAAACTTACAAGCTCGAGTGGACATCCGTCCCTAGACAGAGGGATTAATTATAACGATTTAGTTTCTAAGGATTTAACAAGATTAAATGACCTATCCAACGACATTTCACTCGCATACAAACAAAGTTTCGTGAAAGTATAAATATATAAAAAAATAGTAGGCGCGCTTCTCCGCGCGATGCACCGGCGATACGGCAAGATGGCGGCAATGTTAAGGGTTGTTACAATCATGTTCAGAGGATATGAAATGAATATAAGATAATCAATATAAAATAAGTACCTATAATCATTTAATATTTTATTAATTGGTAGTGATCATAATACCTACCTAGGTATTTATATTTGTTTTTAATTCAACGTTTTATAAGAAAAAACACATTATTTATCAATAAATAACATGTATTATGCACAAAAAGAATTATGTAGCAGCGTAGCTTACCTGTTTATATTACCTGCAGTTTTAAACGGTATCTCCAGTAAAACAACAAAGTTTAAAATCGCGTTAAAAATGTTTCAAACCACTTTATTTCCAATAAATCTTTATTTTGATTCAATGTGGAATCCCGTACACAATACAACCAGTTCGAACCATTGTGGTACGTGCGCACTCGCAAGTATAAATTTTGACACTGCTGCCGGCACGTACCCTAAGTCTCAGTTGACTTAGGGTACCGCGTGCAGGCAGAGGGGATCGGGGCGCGCCCCCTACCATCCGAGGCCGTCGAGCGCGCTCTCTATTATTATATTTACGCTACGGTTTTTTCTATATAGCCCAATTAAAATCAACGAAATGTTTTAAACACGATCTATTGGTTTCTAGATTGTGTTACACTTTTTTTTTACTTTGATTCCAAAATGTTCAAACTAGGACGAAACTTTGTTTTGTATGGAGCGCCGTCGAATTATATCCCCTTAACTAGTATGATCCGTATTTAAAACGAATAAGATACCAAGACAAACGGAAGCAACACAGCTTATCTTACGTGTACAGTCGCCATCAGATATATAGCAAACAAGGTGGTCAAATATTTCTAAGCAGTTCTTATTTTCAATAATTTCTTTACACATAACCAATAAAAAATATCTGAACGCCTAGAACATCAAATATATCTACGCAGTCAGGGTAATCATAAACATCAGAGTAGCTTACGAAAAAAGACCTTATTCCGTTATTGTACATTCTAATATTAAATAACATTGTAGAGAAATTATTGAAAATTAGCTGTTCAGATATTTATGACACAATACACGTTTAAATACAATTGGTAACATTTACTGTAATGAATTTGTTGAAAATTAACACTGTTCAGAAATATTTTACCACCTTGTATGCTACGATATATCTGATGGCGACTGTACCTACCGTAATTTGGAAAGTTTAGCTTCTCTTTGATCCCTAGGGCGTCAACTACACAAGCAAGTTTCATGCAGGGATATTCTCGTCTTGCTTTGTTGAGAGTGCCTCGTACATTTATTATTCACCTCATTTAGTGACGGCGATATTGTTAAGGGAAATAAGCTTGTGTTATTGGTGACTTAGGGTTCAAATTGGGAAAAAATCTATACCCTATGATATAGTAGGTTATAGTCCCGTTTACTATTGTTCGATGTTGCGCCACTGCCCTCGCAAACAAATGATTTTGTTTTCGAGCATTTAATACACCCATAATGATTTGGAATGCTGCCGACTTCCCTACGCACAGTTGCCAGCAGGTAAATAGATATCTTTTTAATGTTATGGTAACGTAAATATTATCTTCTTTAGCATTATTATTTTAAACCCGCGGCTCGGTACCCGACTAAAACGAGGCACAATAGATAACAATGGCATGGGGTCCTCAGGAAGCCGGCGGTTACTTAAAGGGTTAATAGAGATCAGTGGCTTATCATAATTTCAACTTTTCCCTAGTTAAGTTTTTAATATTAGTGTTCTGTACCTACGGAACACTTATGGAATCTCCATCGGTACGTCTATCACGTGCGTTTTTCTCAGTGACCAAGATGAAGCCAAAACTTGGCATGGTTTTATTTATTATAATTTTTTTTAATCTTAAGTTATTTATTCACTAATATAAATAAAACATTTGATAATTAATAGTAGTAAGAGGAATAACGAAAATAAACACATTTAAGGCCTGTTTCACCACTTCCGAATCAGTTATTGTTAGCTTATCCGACAGCTCATTTGACTCATTGATATTTTGTTCATTTGATATTTTGTGTGAAGAATATGTCAAACGAGCTGTCGGATAAGCTAGCAAGAACATATTCGGAAGTGGTGAAACAGGTCTCCAGTAGTTCGTCTGTCAATTACTCACAGTTCACATTACAAAAGATCAGGAGACATTCCTTCAGGCAATGTTCTGATCTCACCATAATACGCAGATTGATATTTCAAGAATTATATTTCCGAAATTGAGATAACAGACGTCTATCGTCAACAAAAATTAACATGTCAGATGCATGCGCTTCCTCATCATACGGTCGGCTTCCTTTCTGTGAAGTTTGTAGTCACGTTCACAATGCTGAATACAATGACGGCCCCCTGTTAATTCCTATCATTCTGTTTTCATTACGTAAACTCTGCGTAGATGGCATTGTTTTTTATTTACACGACACGTAATTTGACCCCTTATTATAATAAATTACCGTTTGACAGAATTCATCGATAAAAAATATTGTTTTCTTTCGACAAATATTTTTTTATAAATTCGATATGTCGAATTTAGTAAGTATAAAATTGTTGAATGGGGAACTTGCGCAGTTTTATATTTTTAGTGTATCATAACAATTTAAGACTTACATAAAAATACCAAAAACCAAAATGGGAAAATTTATGCACAAATCATTTATTTATTGCAAATCAAAAGATGACTTTTCAAATTCCGCTCACTGCCATGACGTGAGGTCACTCCTTTTCATGACGCGTGAAACTCAAAACAAATCATCCGCTATATAATATGTTGCCGTACTCTTCTAACGCACGCAAGTTGCTAAACGCTTCATCACTTTGCGTTGATTGGTGTTTGAAATTGCGTTCCGATTCACGTAACTTATAATTGAAATATTTCAACTTTAGATAGAATAAATCTGTCAGTAATGTTCTTCTATTCACAACTATTATTATTAAATTATTAAGATAATTTCTCATTATAATTTTGGTGCAAGGTCTTCATTGACCAAATGGCTATGATACGGACTGAAAGCCGCGCGAAGGCGTGATTACTGTCATTGAGACATCAAGATCAAAATGACTTCCTCTTATCCTCTTGCAAGGCGATAATTATCTAGCTTAGTGTCGACGAAGCGTAGGGTTGCCAGCCCTACGATATAATATTAGTAGAAGGATACTAATATTATACAACGTGTTAATGAATAAGCGCAAAACCTCATACACCCCAACTGATTTACAATAAAATAATTAGATTGAAACATTAATTTCATTATTTTGATAGTTAAAATTTAAAGTTATTCACATTTTAAGTTTTGAGGCAACAATGGTTTCTTCTTATTTCAGCAATGAATGAAAGCGCTAGCGTGCTCATGGATACATTTTTAGAATCTTGTTTTGATAGTAAGTAGGGTGAGTGTGCCTGTGCGGTGGGTTGACATCGAGTTTAGAAAATTTTTAATTTTACAAACAAAGTATTTAATATTTTGATAAAAATTACCTATATCGAAACCATGATAATTTGACTCTGCTCTCGATTCTAAACAAACTACTTTCTAGTTTTGCGTTAATTCATTAACACATTGTATAGTTACTACTACCCTACTACCTTACTACAATTATTCTGAAAAAAAATATATAGTTGGCAAAACTACTGCATTTTTGCATCCAAAATTAAAATATGACTATATTCTCCGAGGGGGTAGTCGGAAATGTTCTGAAACCTCAGAACATCCACGTTTCACCAGTAGCATCGAAACTCTGTCGTAGCTTCAATAAATAGGTCGAAAAAACAGTATTTTGAGTTTAATAATTTTTACTCTGTGACATCCAGTTGAACTACATTCGGAACTACATGGGCCTGCATGTAAGTACTTCCTGATCAACAATTATCTACTAAACTACTGAAAAATGGGTTTCTTCTATGGTGAGTCAGATTTATCAAATTAAAAAATATATATCATTTCTCTATCGATCCCAGCGCCTTCTGCGTTTATGGAGTGCATGTTTTGTATGACGAAAATGAAATGAAAAGATGCGTTCAAGAGGCTAGTATAAATTTGTTAATAGCGGAGTTATTTAATTGTATTAAAACCTAAAAGTACGAATTTTTTTTTTTTTTTTTTTTAAACATTCGGAAAATACAATGTTTTTGGTGGTTTTACCCGATCTACTATATTTTTTGGTAGTACTGTAGCTCCGGGACTTTTCAATTACCTAATAGATACCTTCCGATTCTATCAAGTCACAGTCATAGTCAAAAGTTGCAAAGCTATAAGACCAATCAAAATTGACTTTTTCATCCGGTCTTATAGCTTTACGTATGGGTATTGAACTAAGTTGAAGAACATGACAATATAGAAAAAATCGATAACCTCGCAATTAAAAAATTTCAGAATGTTTTTTTGTTACGCTAAACGGCAATCGGTAATCTTTTTGGTAATTAAAAAGTCCCGGGGCACTGGGCTCGAAAATACTATACTTGGTCTAAATAAAGTTGGCAACCCTAACGCGCTCCGAATTATATCCCCTTAACGTGTAAGCGTGTAGGTCTACGTATATTATGATGTATAAGACCAGGCTAGATTCTAGTATTTTAATATGACTAGGTAATATATGTGACAATTTCCAAGATATTTATTTATTTAGTGCCGATACTGTTTGATGGGACTATACAGACACTGTGAAGATAGCTGATTTAGGCCGGGAGAAAACGGGTGACGACATAAAGCGCCAATGTGGTATTTTTATCAGTGACTATAAATCTTATTGTGTGGGCTGGGTAGAACGCAACTGTTTATTTTTTGGGTTAAAAATTAGCTGATTCTGCTTAGAAACGGTGGCTTTGTATAGTTTAGTTTCCTATGAGGGGTTCATGCCTGTTTTAAACCACTTAACAGCTCGTTTGAACCATGTGTTTTGTGTCTGCAATCTATTTGGTAGTTAACCCGACAAGTTCTGCCAATCAGGCGTACAGTAGTAAACATTATTCTTAGATCTTCAGAAACGTTAACCTAATTAGACTTATTATTAGATCGTTTTTTTGCAAGCTTCAGATCTCAAGTACCTAGTTAATGAGTGTTGATCGTAAAACGAGAATTTGGCACTGATTTACAGAACGGATTGTCACTGTATATTCGAATTACGACTCGATGTAAAAATGATTTTCATTGTTCACAATTTGATTATCTGTTCAACTCAACAATTTGATAGTTTTCTACTAAAATATCGGGGACAGAGGTTTTTCTTATTTGAATGAAATTTTGTTTGATAAAGTTTCAATGAAAAATTGGAAAGAACACGTAAAGGATACGTAGTTTATAAGCATTAATACCTCACACATTATATAACAACATTTTGTGTTTCTCTTTCTGCCCCCCAAAACGCTTTTTTGACTTCATTTTGGTCATTGGACCATTAATTTATATAACTGTAGCAAGTTTAAGCTTTCTGTGTCATGCGGTCTCCGAGAAAAATGCCTATGATAGATGGACGGATGGACGGACGGACGACGGGCAGACACCGATGCAGCCATAGTGTAGAACGCCCTGCGGCCCGCTGGAACGACGATCTAAAAAAGGTAGCGGGGAGTGACTGAATGAGGAAGGCCGAGGATAGAGTTTTGTAGCACGCCTCGGGAGACGCCTATGTTTAGCAGTTGACGGTGATAAGCTGATGATAATGGTGAGGCTCCGACTGCTTAAAGTGATATTAAGAGAAGTTTATTCCAAATGCGTAAATGCGCGCTGCATACACACGAAGTCTGGTTATATTTTCAATACTAACCGATTAAAGTCAATTTATCGAAAATCTGACTTCATAAAAACATAGAGATTACTTTCTAAATTGTTTCTGAAAAATTTCACTGACTTTAATTGGCGGTGTTCGACCACAGCCACTGGTTATGGTAGTTGACTTTCAAGAGCTTCGTTGATGTGCTCTTATGTGACTGATGTAGCCTATCTTGGCTTTAAAAGTGCGTCCGCGTAGGCTACAAGTCAATTTTTAGGGTTCCGTAGTCAACAAGGAACCCTAATAGTTTCGCCATGGCTGTCCGTCCGTCTGTTTGTCTGTCCGCGGCTTAACTCAGAGACGGTTAGTATTAGAAAGGTGTAATTTGACATGAGTATATGTAGTAATATTGATCACGCCGACAAAGTGTAAAATAAAATCTTTAAAATATTTTATATTTTTAGCGTTCCGTAGTCTAACAAGGAACCCTTATACTTTCGTCCATTCTGTCTGTATGTATGCCCCGCCTCAATAAGTCGCTCATTTTTGCACCTATTGAATCGAAATTTGGCATGAAGACAGAAAGCAGTAACCCAAAAACAGAAATGTAGTAGTTATAAAGAAAACATCTTTTTTCGACAATCAACATCCCCCATACAACGAAAGAGGTAAAGGGGTTGGAAAAGAAATAGTTTTTTTTTCTTCTTCGAGTGAGGGGTCGTTCGATAGGTCTTGTCCAACGGAATAAAACTCCCATAGAAACTAAACCTATATAAAGCTTCTGTCCTCAGATACCTGCGCTCAAAGTCAAAAATAGGGCGCCGCTTGTCTCTCTGAAGCAAAATTTGCATTCTTGTAACTTCAAAGCTGCTAAGTATGTTCACAAAATTTCACCCATGCATGACTTTTACCAATTTAGAGAACGTAAAGAACCACCCTGGCACGTCCTCTCTTGCCTTATCTTTATTCATTAGTCATTGCACACCTTTGTAACGAACCTATTTAAGTAAATCAAATTTATATTAAACTTTTAAATTTAGTGTTTAGGTACACATTTTGTTTGATAAAATAACTTTTAAAACTTCTGACGAAGGCTCAATTTCACTAATATTCCGAATCGGAACGTTCGTTTGTTTGTCTTCCGTCTAAATGTGATGACGTATAATATTTGAGTATCATCATCATCATCTTATTTAAGAGCTACGCTCGTGTCGGTGGAGTCTTTTCCCCTAGTGCCTTGAGTTCTTGATAGGACTCGACATTAACCTTTTCCTTCACTTGGGCTAGATAACTCTGTCTGGGTCTTCCTCTGCCTTTTTCCCCCTCTATCTTCCCTTCCAGTATGGTTTTAAAGAAATTGTCGTTTCGTATCAAGTGTCCGATCATTTTTCCTCTCCGCTTTTCTATTGTTTTTAAAATATTTCTCTTTCTTTAACTATTCTTAACACCTCTTCATTTGTTATTCTTTCTGTCCAACTTATTCCCTCCATTCTCCTCCAACACCACATCTCAAAAGCTTCCAGCCTGTCTCGATCTCGTTTAGTCAATGTCCACGTCTCTCTACCATATAGTGTAATTCTCCAAATGTACACTTTAATTAAGCGTTTTCGGATTTTGCTTGATATTTTTGCTTTCAAATGGTTTGAGTATATTACTTAGTAATTAGGTATAGTACTCTGTGATATTACCGTTAGCGCGCTCCATACAAATGAAGTCTGGTTATATTTTCAAGTTTCAAGTTTGTATTTCAAGTTACATTGCCTCAAATATTTCCATCCAAATCTTAAATTAATCCTAGCATTGAAACTATATATTTTAACGTAAATCAGACAATTTACAAGCGTAAAGATTTGTTTCTAGATTGTTTCTGCATTACCAGACTTCATGAATATGGAGCGCGCCAACGGATTACCGTAGGCGCGCTATTAATCCCCTTAAATTAAACATCCCGTACCTACTTCCCAATAAGCCTTTAGCAATATTTTTAAAATATTGCTTTGAAATAAAAGGGAATCAGACTAATTATTTTAATTAAATTAGTTCTTACATTAAATCAATTTGAGATAATAATGATGAAGAAAAATATGTATTGGTATCCCTCACAACAATAAAACGCTTCCTACTAATATTATAAATGCGAAAGTTTGTATGGATGGATGTATGTTTGTTACTCTTTCACGAAAAAAAACTATTGAACGGATTTTGATGAAACTTGACACACAGGTAGAATATGGTCTGTATTAACACATAGGATACTTTTTTAAGGTCTACGCAGACGGAGTCGCGGGCAACAGCTAGTATATTATATTATATGGTGGTTTTAATGAATTATTCCCGGCACGCCGCTTTCCCCTTACACCGATATCCCGAAAGCGCAAAAATTCAACTATGCGGCAATATCCCAGGGCAAAAGCTACAAAACGTATTAATATTCGAAGCGATAAATAATGTTGTACCACGTGCCAAGTCAGAATAGTCAACAATGTTTACGGCTAGTTATAATTTAAGATTGATAAAGCCGTCTGGATGGCTCAGGGATTTTAATGGGTTACATACCGCGCGCTCCGAGCGGTCGTGCGCCCGAGGTGAGATGCTGAGAGAATTTCAGTGTTACATTATACCGTACTAGCTTTTGCCTGCGGCTTCGGCATGAGTAGAATATACAACGTGGTATCGGGGTCGTTTGGAATCAGTAACAGGGTGCTTCAGACCCTCAAACTGAACAACTTTTACTAATAGGTTAAATAGCAAATATAATTTTCGGCGAGTAATTCCCAAGTAAGATCCTAAATTAAATTCGAATACAGGTGATTTATTAATCCATTATCTATTCGTTCTTAGCTCTCGATTTATATCAGAAAAACTCTTACACGTTTATATTTCCGTTGAATGATTAATTAGCTCCGGTACAAAGATTTGAAGAAAAAACGAAAAAAAATATCTTTGGAACAAACGCCTATTTCCGTAGAATGATTAATAATTTAGCACTTGGTGCAAAGAATTGAAAAAAAAAACTTAAAGAAAGAACGACCACTAACTATTTTCGGAGATTAATGAAGCCGTTTGAAGCCTATTCAATTGTTATCCTATTTCTTGAACGTTTACATTTGACTCTTATTCGAGTATAAAAATTTGAAACTATACATTTAAAGGAAAATCTGTCAAAGCACAGGCACTGAGATTAGTTTCTAGTATAACGGGATTTATGAAATTGAAACTGAATCTTCGATAATTTGTTTATATTTAGTATTACAATAATTCCGCTGTCACATGTGTGGCCGAGTGCGTACAGAAACAGTCTAATCTCGGGTCGAGCTAAGGGCCCGCCTCCTCCGCTAGAATGCTTCTTGAGATATTTAAAATACATTATACTTTTTATATACGTTATACAAAAATAGATGGATAGATGTGAGTAGGTATAATATTCTAGACGTGTGGTGGTTGTGGATGAAACATTAGATCGTGTTTAAAAAATGGCATTGACTTTAATTGGTCAACTTCAAAAATAAAATTAAACTTCGTTTTTTATGGAGCGTGCTAAAGGGCATATAAACGAATTCTGGTGATATTTTCAATACTAGCCGATTAAACTCAATGAAATTGTGCAGAAACAATCTAGAAACAAATCTCTATGCTTGTATCGTGTCAGATTTTCCTTAAATGTACAGTTTTAAAGTTACAGTGCCTCAAATATTTCCATACAAATCTTCAATTAATCCTACCATTGAAACTGTATATTTTAACGAAAATCGGACACGATACAAGCATGGAGATTTGTTTCTAGATTGTTTCTGCAAAATTTCATTGAGTTTAATTGGTTAGTATTGAAAATATCACCAGACTTCGTTTGTATGCAGCGCGCATTTACACATTCGGAATAAACTTCTCTTAATATGGGAAACTTTTTCAGAAGCTTTAATGAAGCTTTTGATGGTTTAAGTAAAAACCTATTTTCTGCTTAATTGTGTCCTTTTTATTCTCATACTAAAAACAGAATTATAATTGTATTGGGAAAGGGCCTCGAGACTTTATCGGCTAAGTGTCTCTATGAGTCTAAATTCGGCACTGCCTCTATGAATTTACGAGATAATAATTCCTGCGGCCTCATATTCAAGAAAATTGCGCAATAAAACGTTTCGCACGTAGTTGGATATTCATACCAAGATAAAAGACTTATACCCCGCATAGTTATGAGATGTAGAAAACAAATATCCATCTGATTACCATATTTATTATGACTACTTTTCACGAGCAGATTTAAATAATGACCTTTAATTCATAAACTACGGAACACTTTAAGGGAATATAATTCGGATCGAGTACCCTCCATACAAACGAAGTCTGGTGATATTTTCAATACTAATCAAATAAAGTCAATGACATTTAATCCTAGCACTAAAACTATACATTTTAACGAAAATCTAACTTCATACAAACATTGAGATTAGTTTCTAGATTATTTCTGAAGAATTTCATTGAAAATGTCGCCAGATTTCGTTTGTATGCAGCGCGCTTTTACGCATTCGGAATAAACTTCTCTTAACTCAGATTAAAACTGTAAAATATATTATGAATCCACATTTATGATAATATTATCATAAAATGTGGATTATCATGAATGTGGTGTGTGTATAAGTAGTCTAAGATTAAACAGTAGGTACTATAATATTTATTCTGTGATTAAGTGAGCTTAAAATAGCTTTAAACCTTATTTCACTGTTTGTTTTAAAAGATCATGGATTTAAAAAGGATTTAAATATGTATACCTTAAATTCAGCTTCCTGACAAAGATCGATTTATATTATTGTAATAAACTCCTTGCTCTAAGAAACCGGTCTTTGCAAATAAAAAATCTCAGTGGAAGTTTAATCTCTTTGTAAAAAATAAATCATAAATTATTTGACAGTGAAAAGTTTAGATTTATATTCATTACGTAATTTTGTTTTTTTTAAAGAAATTGTAATTATTTGCAGTAGATCTGTAAAAAAACAAGTTAAGCTAGTAGTGAAATTATATTATTGTGTAAAATGAGTCTTCAGTTATTTAATAGGTAATATTTTACCTTAATAATATTTCTAGCGTTGGCGTAAATGCTAAGTTAAAATTTGCCTGTTATTTTTTGATGAGCGAAAAACTTTAGCTTTCTACGTCAATAAAGATTACTTATATTTTAATTTAAACCGGCTTATTCAATGTTGTATTTGAAAGCTTTATGCTTACAGAATGTTTGTCCAAACTCAACCCGGAAGGTATATGAGCACTTTCCCGTGGAAGTTCAGTGTGGTAGGATCAATTCAGACTATTGCAGGAAAAAGTGGAGACTATTTACACGGACCTACAGCGGATAACGTAAGAATTTATTTAGCATCATCATATCAGCCGATTGATGTACACTGTTGGACGTAGGCCTCCCCCAAGGATCTCCACAATGACCGGTCCTGCGCTGCCCTCATCCAACGGGACCCCGCCGTCACCAGGTCGTCGGTCCATCTTGTGACTATGTATTATTGTACACATAACTTTAGCTTAAGAATTTATATTGTATTGACTGGAATTATATTGACTTTTGACTTTTTTTTTGTGGAGGGCCTACCCACGCTGCGCTTTCCGGTACGCAGTCGCCACTCGAGAACTTTTCGGCTACATCAGCCATCGGTTCTGCGAGCAATGTGACCCACCTATTGCCACTTTAGTCTAGCAATTCTTTGGGCTATATCAGCTACTCTGGTTCTTGTTACTTACCAAGATAATGGGGTGATTTAGACCATCAAACAAGAAGTGAAAGTTGCTCAGTTTGATGGTCTCAACAACCCCTTTAAATATTAATAAGGTGTTTTGTTACACCTTGTAAAGCTGTCTAGCAAGTTTTTGTGCGCTCTTTTCAGAATTAGTATTGTATTGTATTCAGGATGAAAATGACAGCATTAAATAGCGTCCTTGTAATTCAATTAATGATTTAAAATACCGATAGGTATACTGATTTTATAGGGTCCTTCTTAATATGCTGACATCAAATTGGACAACTTTCTCTATGGGACTGACATTGATACCGCCGAAAAAAAATCAGCTATTAAATACAAAAATACAAACCTACTCGATCGAAATTAATGCGAAAGCCGATTTTTTTTGCTTTTAAATGTCGGTCCCGTAAAGAAAGTTGCTCAGTTTCATGGCGTGATTATACCCTTATCGAACCGTCATCATATTCAGAAGGACCCTGTAGGTGATAAGGATAATGGAGCTAATTAATATTTACAGATAACGAAAGACCTAGATCTTGGTCAAAAGACTTGTCTTATCACCGGTGGAACCAATGGGATAGGTCTCGAAATGACGAGATGTCTGCTATCTAGGAACTGCAACGTGCTTATGGCGTGCCGCAATCCTTACGCAGCTAATGTTGTCATGAAAAATAAATGCGAAAATATAGACAAATTGAGTCTTTATGAAGTAAATCTATCATCATTTTTGTCGGTTAAGAAATGTATTGACACAATCTTGAAGGATCACCAGTAAGTATTTCGTTATATCTTAAGTCGCTCTATTTGGTCTTATCATTATTACATTTTATTTAAAGGACCAGAGGTTCCATTATACGCATTGATATCTTATACAGGGTAAATTTTATATCACTGCGGATAACTTCATCATGTATTCTACTCATCAAACTGAACAATTTTTACATTGGAGCCAATATCGAAATCACGAAAAAAGAGTGAGTTTGAGTCGAATAGGTACTGCAGTTTTGTATGGGAAAGCTGTTTGTTTTTTGCGATTTCGAAATTGGCCCCATAGTGAAAGTTGTTCAGTTTGATGAGTAGAATACATGCTGAAGTTATCCATGCTATATATTATATCTGATATGATATAAAATTTACCCTGTATGTAACAGAACTATATAAACGACTAGCAGCCCGTCCCGGCTTCGCACGGGGTAGACAAATAAATTTTAAGACTCATTTTTCTACACCTGCGGTTACATTGTTCAAATTTTACCAAGGATCCCTAATTTTTTTCAAAATGCAATGTAGCCTATGTCAAATTGGAAGAATGTAGCATTCTATTGGTGAAAGAATTTTTAAATCGGCCCAGTACTTTTTGAGCCTATTCATTACAAACATACAAACATACAAAAATAGGTACAAATCTTTCCTCTTTATAATATTAGTGTAGATCAACACTCCAAAAATGGGAGAGCCGAAAGAGCTCCTAGCTGACAGTAAACATACCAAATGTGAGTATTGCCACCCAACAGCATGCATACTTGATTTGTGAGGGTTATTTTGTCAGTTCGGACAACAATTTGCTATTATTTTATACAGAGTGTAACAATACACCCTAGTAATACTTAAGGGGTGCTTCAGACCATCAAACTGAACAACTTATACTATGGAGCGAATTTAGAAATAGCGAAAAAAAAATCAGCCTTCCCATACAATTATTCGCGTCGGTACTCGGTGCTGCAGTTTTATATGAAATAGCCGATTTTTTCTTTCGCGATTTTTTTTCAGTGTGATGGTCTGAAGTACCCACTAGGGTGTTTTTTTACAACCTGTTTATGAGACTTAGAGTCTATAGTATTTAAGGTCAATGATTATACGCAGCCAACGCGCATTCCATATACGTCTACTTGATGCCAGACCACAGTATTAAAACTGACCAAAAAATAATACTTTCTTTACATGAGCCTTTATATTGGGCGTTGTGCTATCTTGCCTTCAAAAAGAAGTATTTGTAAATAATTTTTGCAAATAGGGAAATTGAATAGTCAAAACGACGACAGATCATAGCCACAGAACAGAGAACTGGGAACCCAGCTTAGCCTTAATAGAATTAGTATGTAAGCTTATGTAAGCTTGTGTAGCCATATCTCCTTATACGTTTCGTTCGACAACAGTAGGCCTATCATGAGTTTTTACTGTACTTTTCACCAATTTCGTGTAGAATTTCGTACAGCGCTCCTAGTGGTTACGTTGAGAACTAATTTCTGCCATACGAAATTGATGACGTTACTACAATAGTAAAGTACAGTGAAAACTCATGGTAGGCCTACTGGTCATAAGTCACTATGAAAATACAGGGTGGAAAGTTGAGATGGGGCACAAAAGGCAGCTACCAGAAGCATTTTAGCTACAAGAAAACGTTCTTAGGAGACTAACCCTAACTTTTTCCATTCGATCCTCTTACTTATAAGGAACATAAGTCTTTATGTGGTCAACCGAAGTCGAGGTATTAGGATTTTTTTTTCGTGTTTCGTTTCGCTCGTTTTCGAACTAACTAGTTCTCATGCTATTTCTATTGGTTATCTTTTTTTGTGATCATAGCTGGTGGAAAATCGTCGTGTCTAACTGCGATCTAAAGCTTGTCATACAGGGTCCTTCTATATGCTGACACTTTTTTAAGAGGATGATCAGACAATCAAACTAAACAACTTTCTCTATGGCACCAACATCGAAATAGCGAAAAAAAAAATCTGCTGTTCCATACAAAACTGCAAATCTACTTGAGCCATTTTGATGTTGGTCCCATAGAGAAAGTTTTTCAGTTTGATGGTCTAATCATCATCTTAATAAAGTGTTAGCATATTAAGTTGGACCCTGTATACGTGTGTAGGTTTGAAATACGAAATATGTGTATGCAAATGGGATTGGTGATAGTCAAGAGCTGTATCATCGTTGAACAATTGTGTGCATATTTAAGACAGAATTAACAAATTATACCGACACTAGCAGCCCGTCCCGGCTTCGCACGGGGTAGACAAATAAATTTTAAGACTCATTTTTCTACACCTTCGGTTACATTGTTCAAATTTTACCAAGGATCCCTAATTTTTTTCTAAATGAAATGTAGCCTATGTCAAATTGGAAGAATGTGGCATTCTATTGGTGAAAGAATTTTTTAAATCGGCCCAGTACTTTTTGAGCCTATTCATTACAAACATACAAACATACAAAAATAGGTACAAATCTTTCCTCTTTATAATATTAGTGTAGATAAACTATTGAGATCACTTAGCATCGATTCTCGAAGCGATAGCGATAGCGCGAAATCTGAAAGTATATTTCTTATGTGTCTATTTGTAATGTCTAAACTACTGATCGATATTAATGAACTGTTTTACTTTAAGCCAAAAAAAGTCACTTTTAATCAATTCTCAATATTTCAGTTACTAAAGACCATCTAAAGACTTAACTCAAGTTTAGTTTGTTGGTAGTCTAAGAAAACTAAAAATGAATGAACTTCAACTTGAAATGGATGATTATATGGATATTATTAGATATGATTGGATATTGTGTTTCAGAAAAATAGATATCGTGTTGTTAAATGCTGGAGTATTTGGTCTTCCTTGGACTTTAACTACAGATGGCTTGGAAACGATAATCCAAGTAAATTTTCTGAGTCAATTCTTTTTACTCATGAACATAGAAAAAATACTTGCACCCGATGCACGTGTGGTATGGGTCTCTGCAGAATCTCACAGGTAGTTTATTTGTTTTTTAATAACTACAATAATTATACAACGTGTTAATGAATTAACGCAAAACTAGAAAGTAGTTTGTTTAGAATCAAGAGCTGAATGAAATTATCATGTTTTCAACATAGGATTTTTTGTTCGAAATATTAAATAATTTGTTTGTAATATTTAAAATTTTCTGAACTCGATCTCAACCCACCGCACGGGCACACTCGCCCTACTTACAACCAAAACAAGATTCTTAAAATGTATACATGAGCATGCTAGCGGTTTCATTTCTGAAATGATAACAAATCATTTTTGCCTCAAAACTTAAAATGCAAATAACTTTAAATTTCAACCATCAAAATATTGAACTTATTGTTTTAATATAATTACTTAGTTATAAATCAGTTGGGGTGTATGAGGTTTTGCGCTTATTCATTAATACGTTGTATATGTTATGATATTGTGTGTGTGGAGCCGTGGTGGTCTAGGAGCGAGTAACCTTGCCTGCCGTGCAGGAGGCGATGGTTCAATCCCCGTCCAGGTCGACTCGTACCAATAAGTTTTTCGGATTTTATGTACGATTTGTAACACCACTGGCTTTTCGGTGAAGGAAAACTTTGTGAGGAAACCCGGATGCTTCAACTTCGAGGCATGTATTGTACCCACTGTCTATTATGTGGCGACGGGCTCACCCCCCGTCACACTGGACAGAGTTTCGGTGCTACTAGTGAAACGTGGATGTTCTGAGGTTTCAGAATATCTCAGACTACCCCCACAGGGAATATAGTCGTGAGCATATGCTTATGCTTATATGTTAAGATCGAAAATCTAATGACCGTTAGTTATGTATAGGAACAGTATAAGAAAGAATATCGAGTACTACATACAGTACAAACACACCCTGCTTCCCACCAATTATTAACTTACCCCGTAGCATGAAATCTGCAATTCCAAAATTACTTGAGATTCTAATTTTGATTGTTGAAAATAGTCTCGTGTGAACCCCAAACGAGACTAGTTTGATGTTATTGTTCCGCAATTATAGGCGTTCTTATTTAGTGATAAGGCATTGCATATGCTCACGACTATATTCCCCGAGGGGGTAGTCAGAGACATTCTGGAACCTCAGAACATCCATGTTTTACTAGTACCGAAACTCTGTCCAGTGTGACGGGGAATAAGCCCGTCGCTATTGGTAATGGACAATGGGTACAATACATGCCTCGAAATTGAAGCAAGCACGTTTCCTCACGATGCTTTCCTTCACCGAAAAGCCAGTGGTGTTACAAATGGTACATAAATTCCGAAAAACTCATTGGTACGAGTCGGCTTCGACGGGGATCGAACCATCGCCACCTGCACGGCAGCCAAGGTTACTCGCTACTGGACAACCACAGCCAGACCGGCCAGACAGAGGGGAATGTCAACGCGAGGCTGGTTCCTAGTTATATGGTCTAAGATCTTGGCACTAGCGCCACCTGTCCCGAGATTGTGCCCTACCTAGAATTTTTTAAATAATTAGTTATCATGTTCTTTCTAGAAACATTAATTGGAACCATGGAAGCGCAATAGCGCCAACAGAAGATATGATTTCTCTCCCCAAAGAAAAGTATACGTCTATTAGAGCGTACAACGTTTCGAAACTTTGTGGTATTTTGTCTATGCACTACTTTGGATACTGCTGGCTGAATTCCGGCAAATCTATATTCTGTGCCCATCCCGGTTCTTTTGTAAAGACTGGTTTGTGCACAAACTGGTGGCCATACGAGTTACTCTATACTTTCATGAAACCGTTCAGCAAGACTATTGTAAGTATTCAACCGAATAATTCTAGCTAAATACACACATTTTTATGAAATTGGTTGGTAAGACTGTTAAAGCAATTGCGAATTGCTCCTAATTTGCGTTCATTCGGTGTTCTTCAGTCTTTTGTTCTTTTATTTTTATCTTTCTTTACATGTGAATAAAGTTGCGACAGGTTACGGGAACGATCTCCAAAATCTCCCTTGAATTGAAGGGGAAAATATATAAGATCTTAATAAGACCAGTCGTCATGCATGGACAGAGTGTTGTGCCACAAAAAGGACTGATGAGAAACGACTGCATGCAGCTGACATGCCAATGTTGAGATGGATGTGTGCAACTAGAACATACAGGATAAGGAATGATTATATTAGAGGAAGTTTGAAAGTAGCACCTATGACGGAAACAATGCAGGGTAATAGATGATCGTGGTACGGGCATGAAATGCGGAGAGGCGAGTGTCTTGTTACGACACGAGTGTTAAGTGTTAATGTGGATAGCTGCGGTAGGAGAGGAAGGTCGAAGTAAAGATGGATGGATTATGTGAATGATGTTATGGGTAATCATCATCATTATAACTTTTTTAGTCATACTGTATCTACGGAAAATTATGTTGCGTAGGATTTTGAAATCCTTATTAGGCTTGTGGGCTACCCATATTACGCGGGTTTGACTATAACTATACTATACTATATAATAACTGAGTCTCGAGAGAGGTCCGAGACCATTTTGAATCTTTCCGAAAACATGTTTAAAACTCAAATCAAAAAAGTCCTCTGTAAAAAAGCATATTATAAACTGGATGATTATTTAAATGATCAAAATGCTTGGGTCTGAGGTCACTAGCTTATAGTTTATTTACTTTACTGTATAGTATCAATTATTTTATTAAATAGACTATGTATTATTGTATACATAACTTTAGCTTAAGAATTTATATTGTAATAGTTATTAAGTCGTGTTATGTTGTAGAGTTTCTGGCCGCATCTTCTCTACAGCGACAACACGTTCCGACGCGGTGGTAGCTTTAAAAAAGATTTGACGTTTGATAAGTGTGCTGTAAGCTCCTATATTGAATAAATTATATTGACTATTGACTATTCTCAGTTTTAGGGATAATGATGATTATGATGGTAAAAACTTTAATTTTTAACAGGCTCAAGCGGCAGCCACACCGCTATACTGCGCTACATCGCCAGAATTGAATGGATTATCAGCACAATACCATAATAACTGCAAACAGTGTGAGGAAAGTGACTTGGCCAAGAATTTCCAATTGGCTTTCAAGATAATTGATGTAGTAAGAGATATTTTAAAGGAACGCGTTGATTTAACCGAAAAATTTAAGGAGCCTGTATTTGACGATACTAATATACAGAAGAAGACTGTAGATGAAACCCTTATCACTAATTATTCTAGTTAAATAATTGAATACTTTTAAAATATCGCCACATTAAAGTTAGAAACGGACGCAATTGGTTTATTTAACTCGTTAATTGCAAATTTTATTTTGAACTGCTTAACTTTTTTGATTGGCAAACTGATGCGATAATAAAACAAAAACATTGCAAATGTTTTTGTTTTTTTCAGTTTAAAGAACTGACGGTTGTTTATTAAACTTTGATTTGTTATCTAAAACTTATATGCAGTTTTACTTTTTTAAATAATTTTACTTCATTCAAAATAGCAAAGAAATTTTAAGGCCATTTTGCATTACAGAAACAGAGATTTGAAACACTTCCTCTCACTTATTCTTAGAACAGCTTTTGTATCAACGTCCAAGATATGTCGGATAGTATATGTATCCAATAAATGCATAACATTTGGTAATCAAAATTGGCCAGAAAGCTAAGTAGGAATCGGAAAATCTTGTCGTCCTTATTTGGAATGAAGTATAGGTACTTAGAAGGTAACTAAAGTTAGTATTTCATTTTAAAACAATTTACCTACATTTTGTTATTTTAAACTTCAGGGCTTTCCCGTGGTCCACGAATTTAGTCCACCCGGTTGGCCATGGACAGACATGTTTACTCGTTGTCCACCCAAATGCATATCATGCAGATGTTAGGCGATCTAATTATAAATGCTATAAATAATGATTTTGAAAAACAAAGAATTCTACACTACACTGAAAGTCAGATTTAGCTTTGCTGTTGAGTGATTAAGAATAAAGCGAGGCCAGAAACCGCTGTAAACGTAACTAATGAGTTCTTGCTTATAACTTGTGAAGAGAAAATAGCCACAGTGAAAAAGAAAACCAGCGGGAGCTAATGGACTAGTCGAGTGAGCTAAAACAGAAGGTGGCGTGAAAAATAAACGAATAATTTGAGTGGGTGAGATATATAACAAGGTTCTTTAGTGTTCTCGCCTCAAAATTTGTAAATGCAAACGAAGTTGGGGAATAAAATCACAGAATCCAAGTCTGAATAGATCCCTGAATAGAGACTTCGATACAGTGCATATTTTTCAATATGTTTAATTTCATTTTTTAAATTGGCTTACGTAACGAGAAAACAATATTATCATTTGAAAATCTGAAAGCTGACAATTCGTTAGCTGAACCGTTTATTGTTTGGAATTAACATTTCGTCAAAAATGTTGAAAATCGATTTTTGGCACAAACATCACATAGCAATGCTATATTATTGTTGGTACTTGTCAGGCAAGTCGGTTATTTGCCGCCAGTTCAAATAAACAGCTACGCATTTACAACTGGAACGGATTTAGTAGTAAACAACAGAAAAACTATAGTAAACAAGAAATGGAAGCGATTCGCATTAATTTTAGTACCAGAGTTTGAGAGAAAATTGACTTTTTACGAGTATTTACTTGACGGTATTACTTAATCTTGTATTTGTCGTTATGGTTTTCTTACCTTGAAATTAGTAGAATCATGGACGCCATGGATCACACGGCGGAGCCATAATAATATATATTTAATTGAATTGAACCAAGAAAGCTTTTATGAATGCTTTTTTTCACATACCGTCGAAAGCCTTTTATACCCTATTGATATATGACAAAATGAATGAAGAACCTAATCAAACCGTTTATTTCTTACCATGCAAACAACAAATCCTATTTCATCCTCCTTTTACTGCAATAAGTAATTCCATGAAATATTCGCTTCAGTATACTTCTGAAAACTGCTGATAATTAAGATCAACAGAGGTAACCAACGAAGTTTAGCGTACGTAGTAAACGTGTCCCTCGGAACCTACCTAAAACTGTAGTTGAATAACTTAAGAGGTAAAAGCATATGAAAAGATAATAATAGTACACTATAGAAGCGAAACTGCGGCTAAACCAACACGAGATATTTGTACGCGTATTTTGACATTTAACGCGGGAGTTTCGTTTCTATATTGTACTATTATTATCTATTCATATGGTAAAAGAAAGAATACATACTTATTTTAATTGTTCCATTCAGGCCTCTAGAATCTGCTGGCCATGGCTTTGTCGTCACAGAGGTGTTAGTCTTTCCTGACAGACCCTCCGGCTCGAATACGTGTCGGCAAATCTGCCACAATCCTGACTCGCTCCACAGCAAGTACCTATTCGTTAATTCTAGATGTATACCTGAAACAATTAATGATTTTTGTAACTTGTCTAGCATGGCAACATACCAGGTATTCGTAATTAAGGCTCTACCGGCCGATATTACCGTAAAATTGGGTAACTTTGTAACCATTTTATACACTTTTTAAGCAGAAAACAAAACTGATCAATCTACAGGACATGATAAGTGATTTGGTTTTTCTCGAAAACTATTTTAATTAATAAAACTGAAGAAAAAGAAATCTAAAGTCATCCCCTTTTTTTCCAATTGTAACCATTTAACTCTTACATTGTTGATAGGAAGAAATTGACAATTTACAATATACTTCACAATACAACATAGAATGATTTGGTTACCTTATTTTTTGAAAATTCATAAAACATCTATGTCGGTACTTTGTCAGATTTCCGTTAAAGTATACACCACTAATTTTAATTACAAAAAAAAAATGCGGATCAACCATGTACCAAGTACCACGAGGGCGTATGGGAGGTCTACAAATTTTCTAATTTTTTCGACTCATGTTCCTCAGGGAAAGTAGTTTAGTTTCATTGTCTGAATACACCCATAAAACTTTACTAATTAAAAACTAGCGGAGTCTAGTTTCAATTCAATGCTAGGATTAGTTTAAGATTTTCATAGAAATCTTTGGACCACGGTAATTTTAGGTAGGTACCGACCTTAAGAGCGTGTAATTTCTCTGTAGCTATTACCAACAAAGCTATTGATTTCTAGATAGTGTTTTTTTTGTACTTTAATTAAAGATTAAAATAACTGTTCAAACTATGACGTAACTTTATTTTGTATGGAGCGCTTCATTAAGAACTATCCTCTTAATTGCTTTAGTATCTGTATAATTTTCACTGCAAAGGTTAGAGTTTCAGTCACTGTATTGTTTTGCATCGCAATAATTAGGAAAGTAATTAGTGAGCCGTTTAAAAATTTAAAATTTTAAGGCCGTTTGAGATACCTCTATTTTGAATTTTAAGACCTTCGGCTGCTGCCGAG
Source organism: Agonopterix alstromeriana (assembly GCA_963924505.1). Taxonomy (NCBI): domain Eukaryota; kingdom Metazoa; phylum Arthropoda; class Insecta; order Lepidoptera; family Depressariidae; genus Agonopterix; species Agonopterix alstromeriana. The sequence continues at coordinate 9,076,034 of OZ004662.1, read as the reverse complement.
ATTAGAGCAGGGTCAGAAGAGGAGGGAAATTGGTGAATATTGTAACCTTGATCTAGCTAAAACACATTAATTGTCGATAGGTACATAAGTTCATACGCATGGGTTACCTATCGCGAAAAACAAACCCATCTGTGTCATTCTCATGTCATGACTTTGTAATCGAAAATCATGTTTCATGTGAAATAACTACACATTAACGATTTTCGGATACATAACTTATCTTTGAGACCATTTGCTTCATGCCAAATTTCATTGTTCTTGGTTAACGGGAGATAGGTTTTTATTTGTTTGCGATCATCAAAATAATTATGACATAACTAACTGTTGCCCGCGACTCCGTCTACGTGGACTTTAACCTTTTGACTACCGGAACGCGGATCCGCGCGACGAAGACAATTGATTTCTATTGTTTCTGTATTTCCGGCATACGACAGGTTAATAAGTATTCTGTGTTAATCCAGAACATATTCTATCTGTGAGACAAATTTCATCCAAATCCGTTTAGCCGTTTATGCATGATTGAGTGACGAACTTCCAAACATCTAAAAATCCTGATCCATGCATACTTTGACATTTTATAATATTAGTATTAGTAATATTGGCCGTAGCTTTTATTGCGTTGAATTTTCAACACCTCAAATGGATCGTAGACATTAATTTAATATTAATTTCAACTTGATACCTCTATCCGTTTGTGAGAAAAGAGGTCTTGACAGACAGAGAGACATTTTTCCTTCTGGGGTACGGAATCCTAAAAAGAAGAAATAGAAGTGGTTTTATAAACAAACAAAAAACAACGTCTATCCTAAAAGGTAACTTGAAACAGATTTCTAAAACAATACTATTAATCAGCACGTATATGCTCTACTTTCTGTACCGAAATAGATCAACCGGCCGTCGACCCCAATGCCACTTCTATATTTAATAATAATCTAACTGATCTTGTAATCACCTATTAAACATTTTTAGGGTTCCGTACCCAAAGGGTGAAAACGGGAGCCTACGTTGTCCGTTCGTCCGTATTTCCTACCTATTTAGAGCTGTAACTTTAGAATCATAATAGCAAGACTGTTCAAATTTTCACAGAATGTGCGTTATTTGCTAACAAATCATAAAAAACTTAAAAAATTAAGGGGGTTATACGAAACTAGTTTTATCAAAGTTTTTTCTTCTCGCTCTATCGTAAATACGGTCATACATACAAGCGTCAAACTTGGTGTGATTATAGAACAAACTCTACAGTACAACAAAAAAAATTAAATTGGCCAATTGTGAGTCGGTCTCGCGATAAATCTTTTTTGTAAGTTAATATGTTGTGTGGTGGTGTGGTACGGAACCCTCGGTGCGCGAGTAGCCCGACTCTCACTTGACCGGTTTTTATTTTCTTTACGCAGTACTATCGTAAATTTTAGTTTTGAATTTTTTATAGAATGCTACATATTGGCTACATAAGTACATTCCTATAGCGTAGATATACAGAGATGAGGTATACATAATTATGTAGTTTTAACCTCAAAAGGCATTCAAAGTATCCAGTACCAATTATAGTAAAAAAAACATGTATTGGATGCTAGGTACAAAAAATACAGGATGTAAAATCAAATAAAAGGTGCTCCATCAAACAAGCTAACGGAACGGAAATCGCGAAAAAACATCAGCTGTTCCATAATACTAAAATACACTGTCATACTGTAATATAATACAAATCCAATAAAGTATAAATACACAACTGTTACATAATTATTACACATGTGCATGTTCCATAGCTCCATGTAGGTACTCGACCAAAATGTATGAAACAGCAGATTTTAAATTCACGATTTCAATTCAAAGTTAGTCCTATGTAATGCATTACCATGTATTAAATTAAAAACAAATAATTAAGTTATTTACTATTTAAAGTAGGACCCCACTGCAGGGCGATGCATCTATTATATATTGATTACTATTATACAGGGTCTCCATCAAACTGAACAACTTTTACTATGGGAGCAAACCTAAAATCAGCTGTCTCATACATTTTCAGTTTGATGTTCTGAAGCACTCTATAAAGTATGTAATGCATTTAAGTTTACAACCCTTTGGGTATGTACATAACAGCACGCCTAGTATGATTTCTCAAAACGTGCTATGTTTTGTAGTTCTTTCCGGGATTATAGTGCATTTTCCATAGAGTTCTTAAGAGGATATAATTCGAAGCGCGCTCCATACAAGCAAAGTCTGGTTGTATTTTCAATAAAAAAACATCAAAGTCAATTATTTTTTTTAGACACGATCTAGATACCAATATCTGTGCTTTATATTTGTCAGATTTCTGTTAAAATATATAATTTTACAATGGCGTATATAATTTCAAAGTTATCGTGTCTCACAGTTTTCCACACAATTCTTAAACGAATCCTAGCATTGAAACTATACAACGTGTTAATGAATAAGCGCAAAAACTCATAGACCCCAACTGATTTATAACAAAATAATTCGATTGAAACAATAATTTCCTTATTTTGATTGTTAAAATTTAAAGTTATCGCATTTTATGTTTTGAGCTTTGACTAATTATTATAAAGACTAGCCTTGCGGTAGCATTTCCCCTCTGCCACGGTATAAGCACAATTGGTCTTGTGTATTTACATTCAATTTTACACCTTATCACTAAACGAGACAGCCTATAATTGCGAAATAATAACTTCGAACTTAGAACGTTTGGGGTTCACACGAGACTACTTTTCATGATTTTTAACATTCAAAATTAGAATCTAAAGTTATGGGGAATAAAATCCAAAGTTGCGGATTTCATGTTACCTCGCCGCCCGCAAAAAGTGGCAGAAATGTTTGTTAGTAGAATTACACGCGTAACCAGTCCACATATAAATAGTCAAAGGTTTTGAGGCAAAAATGATTTGTTATCGTTTCAGCAAATAATGAAAGCGCTAACGTGCTCATGGATACATTTTAAGAATCTTGTTTTGGTAGTAAGTAGGGTGAGAGTGCCTATGAGCGGTGGGTTGAGATCGAGTTCAGTAAATTTTAAATTTTGCAAACAAATTATTGAATATTTTGAAAAAAAATACCTGTGTTGAAACCATGATAATTCGATTCTGCTCTCGATTCTAAACAGTAGTTTTGCGTTAATTCATTAACACGTTGTATATATTTTAACGGAAATAAATGTAAAGTACAAATATTGTTTTCTACGAGTAGATCGTGTCTAAAAATTTTCATTGTCTTTAATTGGTTAGTATTGAAAAGATAACCAGACTTCGTTTGTACGAAGCGCGCTACGAATTACATCCTCGTAAGCACTCTACGGTGTTCTAAAATGCACTAATCTTTCAGAGTTGTGCCAGACTGGGAGAGAACAACAAAACATAGGGAGCACGGAATCGCATTTTTTCACGCTCTATTCTTTTTATCGATCAGGAACATCATTGGCAAGAGCGAGAAAGTTTGCAGCACTGGCGATGCGTGTGCGTTCGCATTTCCGCTATCTTTCTCGCTCTAGCAAATGACGTTTCTGAGAGACAGAAAATGATGGAGCGTGAAAAAATGCGATTCCTTGCTGCCAGATGAGGTTCAACACACCTCTCTTTGATAAGTTATATGTCTAGATAGACAGTCGGAGCTACGAACGCATCGATAAAGATATCACTGACTCTCGGTGATAAACCGTGTCGCTATGATACGCACACAGACATAAATTGTATGACGCCTCACTCACACCAACCTAAGGCGTGGGACAAACATAAGCGGCGTCGGGTGCGGGCGAGGTGCCGGCGAGGCACGGGCGCGGCGCCGCTCATTACGTGTTTCATATGAATTGTATAGAAGTGGCGGGCGCGAGGCATATACAAGCGGCATGGAGTATATGTCCCGCCCGTGCCCCGCCGCTTCTATACAATTCATATGAAACACGTAATGAGCGGCGCCGCGCCCGTGCCTCGCCGGCACCTCGCCCGCACCCGACGCCGCTTATGTTGTCCCGCGCCTAAAAATTTGACTACTTTTGTTTTATGCGGTTGAATCGTGAGGCTCAATCTAGACATATACTTTATCTAAGCCACCTCTATCCGCAAATTAAGATACTTTTGTACTTACCATAGGGCCCTCCATCGATTATGACCCATTTCTCGGTGCTAACCGCTGTGATCCACACGAAAGTGCAAAGGCCTATTAGAATCGTACAGCCGAAGAGGATTCGTCTCTCAATGACGAGTGCTTGCATTAGCGGCCGCCTTTCCGTGACGGAGGACGCTGTCGACATCTTGTCTGTCTCCATGATTATGGCTGCAATGAGAAAAACAAGTTATTTAAAAGAAGTTTATTCCGAATCCTTAAATGCGCGCTGCATACAAACGAAGTCTGGTGATATTTTCAATATCAACCAATTAAAGTCAATGAAATTTTTCAGAAACAATCTAGAAACTATTCTCAATGTTTGCCTCTTGTCCGATTTTAATTTTATGTTAAAATATACAGTTTCAATGTATTGTATGGAGTGATTTGTATGGAAATCTCTGAGGCACTGTAACTTTAAAACTATACATTTTAAGGGGCTATGTGAAAAAAATAGGATTCTTCAAAGCATCATATCTCATGAAGTACTAACAGTAGGAGTATGATTTGCGGATATGTGTAAATTGAACATATAATTGAAGTTTTGATTAGAGCCAAAACACGATTAAGACACATTTTCTCGATAGAAAAACAAGCCAAAGTAGCCTCCGTCTTTATCGATAAACGCTTGGACGTGTTAAACGGTGAATATTAGAAACAAGAGGCTTGATTTAAAAAAAAGAGATTGATTTTTTATAAATTTTGATTAGAGCAGAATTGAACTTACATAAATAATACAATTACAATTAAATAAAGTTTGTTTCATGCTTGCGTCGTTTCAGGCGCGCGCGCCGCCCTGTCTCTTTCTCTCTCATCAGGCAGTAATATAAGCTATGACACGCCCATTTCGCTTCAATTATTTTTCGACATAGGCCCTTAACGAAAATCTGACTTCATACAAGCATAGAGATTCGTTTCTAGATATTTCTGCAAAATTCCATTGACTTTAATTGGTTAGTATTGAAAATATCATCAGACTTCGTTTATATGGAGCGCACCCGCTGAACAGAAAGGACACAGAACGACCACACATTACAAATATTTGAGAGCTATACAGGGTGTTAGGATAAGTATCATTAACCTTTAAACGTCATACTCTACCTATCAAACTGAATGACTATTACTATGGGAGTACAACTATAAGCGCAAAAAAAATCTGCTGTTCCATACTAAACTGCAATACCTACTCGACTAAAATGTATAAGACAGCAGATTGTTTTTTTATCGGAAAGGTTTGGTGCCATAGTAAAAGTTGTTCAGTTTGGTTGGGAAGAGTATGTGGTTTATAGGTTAATGATACTATTCCTTACACCCTGATAGGGTGTAAAATTAAATACGTTACATATTACAAACTTTATTATGGAGCCAACATTGAAATCACGACAAAAATGTTTTGCAATAAAGAAAACGTTGATCGATGGCCTACGCAACCCCATTGTATGGAATACCAGATTTTTATTTATTCAACAATAAAAGTTGTTCAGTGTGATGGTCTGAAGCACGCCTTTAAGTATGTAACGCATTTAAGTTTACAACCTGTATAACACACGCTATTGTTGAGTATAGGCGTTAATAGAATACCGCCATGATATTTTTAGCCGTATACTCGGACTTTTCATTTTCGATATATCGTGACCGTTTCGGTCCGAACTTCATTGGAACGAAAACGTTGAATTTTGTGGCAGACCCTCTGAGATCAATTAGTGTCTTGGCGGAATCGCGGCGATGACGCGGCGATAACAGTTCGATTCAGTTGCGTCGTCGCTCGTTGCGATGCGGTAGCGACATCGCCTACACTCAAAAATCACTGGTGTGATTAGGGCTCATAACACTTTCGCATTTATAATATTAGTATGGATTAAAGTACTTTCGCAAATAGCTGTAGGTACTACAGTGATTTACATACATATCTTAAATAAACTCATGATGACCTTTATCACGAATAATAATTTTGTAATTATAATTTTAGTGACGGTAGTAAAGCGGAACGACGCCTTAGAACCTATTAGCATTAACTCGTAAATATTACTGGCGTCGCTCTAAGTTCCCTGTCTGAACTCTGAATGTAAAACGCCACTTAAACGGGTCGATTTTTCATAGAAATGTCCTGTGAGTCACCCTGTCTGATAAACTTGGTAACATGTTTCGATGACTCCTGCCTACAAAGATGGCTTTCTTCTAGTCAAAACAAAAATTAAAGACGAAAAAAGAAAACATTTCTTTTGGTCCCTAGTCCTACATACATCGAGAATTCTTTCCTCGTATAAATACAATTCATCGCAAATAGTTTACAAAGAATTGGTGTTTAAATGAGTAGCTTTGTTAACTGAAAAAAAGTTTAATTTGATCAAGTTCACTATGAATTACACCTATAAATGTACAGGCTTAGGTAGAAAACTGGTACACTGGTTTAATATAAAAACTGGTCAAGTGCGAGTCGGAGTCACGCATCAAGGGTTCCGTAACTCCGTATTTATCACACAAAAAAATATTTCTCCTGGATCCTTTGCGCGAACACACAACTTTTACTTTCAGTTTTTTTTTTATTATTTATTAACAAATCCGCCATAATAACGCATAATCTGTGAAAATTTCAACTGTCTAGCTGTTATAGTTCAAAAGATACATCTCTTTATAGGTAGGACAGACGGAAGGACAAACAGCGTAGGCTTATAAATAGTCCAGTTGGCACCCTATGGGTACGGAACCCTAAAAAGTATCTGCAATCCAAAATAAACCTCCAAAAAATAGACAAGTAATCTTAAGTTCAGCGTACATGTTTTCCGTCGTCTGAAAATCTTAGTTCAAATAAAACGATAGTGTTGAAACCTAGATTTTACGGAATCGCTAAACTTTCGCGAGATGCTAGAAATTCTACGTCGCGAACAAACTAGGTCAAAGTATCAATCGAAGATTATTGACTTCACAACTCCTCAAAGTCAAAATGTTTTATTCAAAATAATATTACATGGATAGCTTTCTGACGTCATTTTTGACTCTACCACCGCGTCGAAAGATGTTCTAAAGAAGATGCGGCCAGAAACTCTAAAATACACATCTTTTAAAAAAAAAAACAATATACAACATTGTTAATGAATAAGCGCAAAACCTCATACACCCCAACTGATTTATAACAAAATAATTAGATTGAAACAATAATTTCATTATTTTTATAGTTAAAATTTAAAGCTATTCACATTTTAAATTTTGAGGCAAAAATTATTTGTTATCATTTCAGTAATTAATGAAAGCGCTAACGTGCTCATGGATACATTTTTAGAATCTTGTTTTGGTAGTAAGTAGGGTGAGAGTGCCCGAGCGGTGGGTTGAGATCGAGTTCAGTAAATTTTTAATTTTACAAACAAATTAATTAATATTTTGAAAAAAAAAATACCTACGTTGCAACCATGATAATTAGATTTTGCTTTCGATTCTAAACAAACTACTTTCTAGTTTTGCGTTAATTCATTAACACGTTGTATACGAAATAAACTTACAAAAATACTATTGGCTATGTGCACGACACGTCCCTAGCGGTGTCGGACCGCCTTGAATGTCAATCAAGGAATATGTTAGTTAAAAGTTTGTTATTTTATAATAAAATAATGTAAAAACTAAAGAAATTAGCAACATAATCGATATAAAAAATTTTAAATACCTATTTGCTAGAATCCACAATATTTGCAGTGCCAATTTATATACAAACTTTTATCCCGGTTTTCACACCTTTGCAGATAAAATAACCCTTTTTAATGAGCACCTAGATGCCAATAGAAATTTACATGCCAAATTTAATGTTTGTAGTCTTTACAGTTTTGGAGATTTCGTGTTGAATTAGTGTGTGGATTTGCATAGATTCAAGCATATTTTACACAGCTTGACCGACAAAAGTACACATTTCTGCCACCCCGAGCGCTGCGATCGATCTGACAGTTCCCATCACCACTTCGCACATAGCCAATATTGAATTACATAGTGTAACATTGTCAAGCAACACCAGACATTTTGGTAATTCATATAATCATCGAGTTTATAGTAACCTCTATTGATGTGTGATTGATTGTGTGTAGAATGTAGATAAATAATAATTCTAGCGTGGCCATGACTGTGTAACATTATAAATGATAGCCAAGTATATAAAACTATAATATGTCAGCGATTTCGACTGCGTAGATTAAGGGTTGAACCTCATCAGACAGCGCGGAATCTCAATTTTTGAAGCTCCATCCTTTTCTGTCGCTCAGGAACGTCATTTGCTAGAGAATCTTTTATTTTTAGTGTATTATAAGTTAAGACGGCTCAAATCGCTTTAAAAAGAATTATAAAATCTCTAAAGGTGGACTTCCGATGCCAGCGGCTGATGCGACTGACGCGCGCGTCTGACGCGTGGTTCTGTCATATGCCATATGTCTATCGCATCGGCCGCGCGCGTCTGACGCACGCGTTAGTCGCTGGCATCGGAAGCGGCGCCATACGTTTTCATAGTAACTCGTGCCGCTAATCGGAAGTCCAACTTTAAACCGCGTGTCAAAATCACGGAGCTATCTAAAGCAAGAGACCATTTTATTATATAAAAAAAGAAGTATAGATAAGAAGACCGCTCTACTCCGCTCCGCTTCGGTGGACGCACAGCTAAAGTGATATTAAAACGAAAGTCACCAAAATATTACTAAACAGCTAAACGCTAGTTCTAAATATAAGAATGTCTGTTTAGTGTAGATCGCCGCTCGCCTATGTTTATACTAACAATTTTATTATTACACGCACCGTTGGATTTGTTAAAAAGAAAATGTTTTCTACGAAATTTTATTTTGGCTCAATACTTGAATTATAAACACCGCATTCTCGCGGTGTAAATTAGACTTTATCCGCTGGCTGATGAAGTTTTAATTTTTAGTGTTCCGTACCAAAATTGGCAAAACGGAACACTAACTAGCAAAAACAAATTTGGTTGGACCACAGAAAATTTCAATGGCTCGACCCAAATGTATTGAATAGCAAATTCTTTTATGTGAAAAATGTCAAATTTAATGGTCTGAAATCTAAATAACAGGCCAAAGTTAATGCATATCCTCAGGAACATGGTGTATAGGGCCCCTCTTAATAATTATGCAGACATTTTTTTCGTTGAAATAGCAGAAAAAACTCAGGTGTTCCATACAAAACTGCAATCCTACTCGACCCTAATACAGGGTGTAAGTGACAGCCTAGCAAATACTGAAACAGTGAATTCAGACCATCAAACTGAACAACTTTCACTTCCACCTTCAGGAAACGTGAAAAAAAGTCGATTTCATGCATTTGAGTCGAGTAGGCACAGTTGTTTTATATGGAGCAGCTGATTTATTTTCACTTTTCCTGAGGGTGGTTCCATAGTGAAAGATTTTCAGTTTGATGGTCTGAATTCACCGTTTCAGTATTTGCTAACCTGTCACTTACATTCTGTACATGGGACAGTTTTTTCTCGCGTTTTCTACTTTTGTCCCATAGAAAAAGTTGTTTAGTTTGATAGTCTGATCATCCTCTTAAAAACTGTCAGTGGACCGTGGCGGAAATGCGGTGCTAACGCACAAGCACGTAGCTCATTAAGGGCCTATGTCGAAAAATAATTGAAGCGAAATGGGCGTGTGATAGCTTATATTACTGCCTGATGAGAGAGAAAGAGACAGGGCGGCGCGCGCGCCTGAAACGCAAGCATAAAACAAACTTTATTTAATTGTAATTGTACTATTTATGTAAGTTCAATTCTGCTCTAATCAAAATTTATTAAAAATCAATCTCTTTTTTTTAAATCAAGCGTCTTGTTTCTAATATTCACCGTTTAACACGTCCAAGCGTTTATCGATAAAGACGGAGGCTACTTTGGCTTGTTTTTCTATCGAGAAAATGTGTCTTAATCGTGTTTTGCCTCTAATCAAAACTTCAATTATATGTTCAATTTACACATATCCGCAAATCATACTCCTACTGTTAGTACTTCATGAGATATGATGCTTTGAAGAATCCTATTTTTTTCACATAGCCTCTCAATTATTTTTCAAAAATCATAGACTAGTTACTACAGTAATAAATAGAAAACATTATTAAGTTTTATTGAGCAGCACAGCTGAAGCTCAAATTGATATGATGAATGTGGTAACTACGAGTATCTAATGTTAGTTTTATTATTACATTCATTTTTCGCTTCGTTTCTAAACCTGCGAAATCGTCTATAAATTGAACATTTTATCATAATGATTTAAAAAATAACACATCTACCTATCATGACGTTGGTAGAAAGCCAAATAAATGATAATCCTAAGATCAAATCACATAACTAGGTCATTAAACAATGTTTATCTAATTCTAAACATAAATACTCTTAGAAACGTTAATTACTAATTTAATTGCACGCTATATAGCCTACCCCAGTTTAATTAAAGGGGTAAATTGTGCGGCGTAAGCAAAATACTTAATGAAATAAGGCTTTATTCCAGTTAAAACATCAAACGGTTTGCGATAATCTTATAAGCTTATGCATACGGTAGCTGTAGGTATACATCGCATACACAGTATTACATTTACACGTTCCTAACAGGGGGGTCGTGATAAGCTGGTGAAAACGAAAATCTGGGCTACATGCATAGTGTATGCGCTCGGCGGTCGTGACAATGAGCCGAAGCAACAGCATATCACAGTATCGAAGTATCGGTGAATAGTCATCGATGTATCAATTTTCGTACAATCGAGTTTCGAAATCAAGTAGGTAACCCGTGACAGGTGGTGTACCTAGGTAACCTGTAGCTACAGGTTGTTTTGTCATGTGAACGAAATGAAATCACAAAATAAATAAAAACCGGCCAAGTGCGTGTCGGTAGTTACCCGTCACAATATACGGACTTAGAAAGGGCTTTTTGTTTTATGCTACGGTTTTAAGTCTAAAAAGTACATTTTACAAGTTGTTCGACTATTTCTCGTTAACTTGTAGAGCCTACTTAGCGGTAATAGTTTTCCTTTTAAATTCGTTATAAATATTGCATTCCTACTTTTTAAGTAGGGAAGGTACCCTAAAAAAAAATTGTAATATTTTATTTTACCACTTTGTCGCCGTGATAAATATGTATACCAGTGTCAAATTACAGCTTTCTAGTACTAAGCGTCTCTGAGCTAAGCAGCGGACAGACGGACAGACGGACAGACGGACAGACGGAGAGACGGAGAGACGGACAGACGGATATTTTATCATTGTGCCATTTTGGCATTGCTATCACTTAGCTTGGTCACTGGAACATTAACGTAGCTTGATGTAGGATAAGTAAGTCTGTAAACATCGGCACGACGTCGCCGGTCGTCCTGACGCCCTATCACGCTCATCGCCTTCCCTCCTAAGCGTTTATCCAAATTGTGTAAATACAAACATTCGATGGAGATTATCTACACTAATATTATATAGAGGAAATATTTTTTTTTGCATTGAATGGGCTCCAAAACTATTGGACCGATCTCAATATTTTTTTGCTACATTATCCGTGGTGAATATAAGCTATATTTTATATCTGCGCACGAACAGATATAAAATATATCGCACATAACTAGCGGCCCACCATGGCTGCGCAGCTGCCATGCGCTGCGCATTATGTGCAGGGTGTAAGGGAAAGCCCTCCGCGAACTAAAACGGTGAACTAAGTCCATCAAACTGAACAACTTTCACTATGGAGCCTACTTCTAGAAACGCGAAAAAAGAAAACAGTAGTTTTGTATAAAACAGTTTTTTTTCGCGTTTTCTGATGTAGACTCCATAGTGAAAGTTGTTCAGTTTGATGGTCTTAGTTTTATTTTGAGGAGAGCTGTCCCTTACACTCTTTATATTTTGACTTTTAAGAGTATGAATGATATATCATTGATATATCATTTGAATTATAATTCAAACTCAACAGCAGCTCTCTGATGAATTGGTTTGACTCTACCGGCCAGAAACTCTACAACACACATATTTTAAACAATACTAAATATACAAAATACAATTACTAATACAACATTGAATTATGTAGCGTTACATTGTCAAGACCAGACAGACATAAAATCAGAACAAATTATTCGGCAGAAGTGAGCTTGTGTTATTGACCGGGATGCTAGGCTGTTTTCGGACGATCTTATCTTATTGTGGGGTCTGGTAAGCCGCAAAAGGATCTTTTGTGTTGACCCTTAGATATTTATTTTCACTATTCAATAACATGGTAAATGAAATACCTCAGTTATTCAGGGAAAGAAACCTGTAATCTCCCGGATTTGGATATCCATCTCCGTTAACGGTTTTAGAGTTTAAAATTGTATATTCGTATCAGTCCAATTCTATCCTACCCAATTAACGAATGAGTTGTTGTATATCCTATATAGCTCGGTATATCCTCAGTCATCGTCATTATTAGCCTTAATACGTCCCACTGCAGGGCACAGGCCTACCTCTACCCTCCAGGAGGGTGTATGGGCGTTAGTCCACCATGCATGCCCAATATAGTCATGACATACGTAAATAATATTATAGAGCGAACTCTACAGTTTATTATCACCACCCTTAAATTTTCAATTTTAATTATTTGTTAACAAATCCGCCGTAATAACGCATATTCTGTGAAAATTTCAACTGTCTAGATATTACGGTTCAAAATTACAGCCCTAATTAGGTAGGACGGACGGACAACGTAGGCTTAGTAATAGGGTCCCATTTTCATTTTGGTTCGAAACCCTAATAAATAAGATACTTTTAATGTAATACAATACTATAACAATAAACAACAACAAAGATAACAACAAATAATAAAAACCGGCCAATTGCGAGTCGGTCTTGCGCTAAAGAAACCGGAGTTTTTTTTTAGTGAGTTTATGGATTGTGTTACGTGAATGGCACGGAACCCTCGGTGCGCGAGTAGCCCGACTCGCACTTGACCGGTCTTTATTTTTTATCCAGTTGCTAGGTGTAACAAAGCACCCTAATAAAAAGTAATTATTTTCACTATGGAGCCAAATTTGAAATCGCGAAAAAAACAGAGCTGTTACATCTATTCCGATTTGACTCAAATCTCAAATGTATGTCACACATTTTTTTATTTTTTCTCGGTATTGGCTCCATAGTAAAAGTTGTTCAGTTTGATAGTCTAATCTAATCCAACCCTTTAAATATCACTAGGATGTTTTGTTGCAACCTGTATTCTTCGTGCACACTACGTGAAACGTGGATGTTTAGAGTTTTCAGAATATCTCTTGCTACCCCCTCGGGGAATATAGTCGTGAGCATATGCATGTATACTTGGTCAAACAATGATCTTGATATTTGCTTAAAAAATAAAAGACTCTCGTAAATTATTATAACAATATTTTAGTCGCGCGAAAATGAAATAAGATTCAACATTTACAGCGATGATAAATTTATGTATTTTTAAAGTCTTTTTAGGGTTCTGTAGTCAACATGGAATCCTTATAATTTCACCGTGTCCGTCTGTCTGTCCGCGGCTTAGCTCAGAGACTTCTAGTGCTAGCTGTAATTTGGCATGGGTTTACATATTAATCACGCCGTCAAAGTGGTAAAATAGAACCTTGAAAATAAATTTTAGTGTACATACAGCGAAATATCAAGCTAAGCAAAATCAAAATAAGCTGGCTGCGCCACGTAATGCGCTATCCGCGCGGCCAGCTTATGTTGGTTTTGCGATGCCTAGTACACAAAACCAACATAAGCTGGCCGCACGATTATTTAGTACGATACAGAGTGTACTACATTAAGAGTATATTACTACAAACGACTACAAACGAAGTCTGGTGATATTTTTAATACTAACCGATAAATCTCAATGAAATTTTTCAGAAACATTCTAGAAACCAATCTCTATGCTTGTATCGTGTCAGATTTTCCTTAAAATGTACAGTTTTACAGTTACAGTGCCTCAAAGATTTCCATACACATCTTAAATTAATCCTAGCATTGGAACTGTATATTTTAACGAAAATCGGACACGATACAAGCATAGAGATTCATTCTTAGATGGTTTCTGCAAAATTTCATTGAGTTTAATTGATTAGTATTGAAAATATCACCAGACTTTGTTTGTATGCAGCGCGCATTTAGGCATTCCGAATAAACTTCTCTTAACATTAGTGAATATAAATCCCTTCGGATGTAACGACTCATATTATTATGGTCAAACTTCACACAGGTAAGTTTGTTTAACCATTAATTTAGGTATGTAGCTTGATGTGTCGCCGTGTGAACCTCCTCAATAAGTTTTAAAGCGCCCCCCAACCCTCCCGCCAGCTAAACGGTTGTTTTTGGAACTATCACAGCTAAGAAGGCAGGCGCATAATTATTGTGACTGGAAACTATGGAACCCTACACTGCGCGCGGCCCGACACGCACTTTGTCGGTTTTTTAATCAAAAGATAATGTCTGTAAATCCATCTTCACAATATTTTTAGTTGCGCAAAATGAAATAAGATTCAACATTGACACATTACAACGTCAAGATTTAAGGTGATAGGATAAATTAAATTTTTTTTTTTGCAAATATTTTTAATCAAAAGATAGTCTGTAAATCCCCTGCAGAGCAAGGACCTTATAGGTATATAAATACTAGAGTTTACCCGCGACTTCAAACGCACAAATTATATACCAGATTTTAAGTCATCATAAGCTATCAAACAAAAAAGGTTTCATCAAAATCGGTTCAGTAGTTTTGTGATGCTGTTACAAACATAGAAACAAACAGACGGACAAAAATTCTAAAAAAGGTTGGAGTCCGGGATGCCTACAAACCATATCGTAATCTTTTTTGTTGTAAATATCTTCAATGCACGGAGACACTTCTGTTAAGGCTTTTTAATAGTTAGGATAAGCCTCACTAGGTAGCATTACACCTAAAATTACTTCCTTACCTACTATTTTAAAAACGTTGATCATGGTAGAATATAAAATCGTGGGAGGATATTGTAGTTTACATAATTTCCCCTGACAGCATTTAAAAATTCCAAGGCTTTGTTCGTTACCTATATTATAATTTCCTGTAGATTTGTCGAGCATCTTCGATGAAAGGTTCTTTGCATTCATCGAAGGCTAGTAGTACACGACAAAGTGAGAAAACGATAAATTCATCGTGCGCTTATGGGCCATAAATCACGCAACACAAGGTTGAATTTTGATTCCCCAATTCCAAGAAAATGTTTAAAGAAGATGTCAAGAAGATAATTTGCTTACCTGTAATTAGTTAACATTATGGCAAGAATCCAAAACTATTATAACTGATACCTACTTAACGGTTTGAAATTCTAAATGATGCGTGATTTAGGTCGTAGACATGCTGTGAAATTGAATCCCAGATTACATTATCATCCGTTCTATTCTAATCATAAAAATTTTGGCTCCGTCTTGTACCTCTCTAGTTCTAGTTTAATTTGCAAAAGTGTTTGAAGTTGGGCGGTAATAAAATATTTTGTGATTTTAAAGAATTATATTATTATTATGTATCTCTGTAAAGGTTTTACTCACGGGCCTTAGCCCGGACCTTTGGGAGGCTTGTGTGGGGACACAGATCAAACACGTAGAGGCCCCTTTGAGAAACATTTATCTAAATGTGAGGGGATGCAACAAGCGTGGTCTACATCTGAATACATTATGTAAATGCACCAGAAGACAAACCACGTTCGGTGCAGAAACTATTGCAGAAAGGACAGAAAATTACTCGGGTTATGGGGGTGAATTGGGTGGACCGGGAAATCTGGGTTATTGCGGAGAGGCTCAGGACGCCTGCCGTAACAAATGTCTCTGGTTTGTCGAAAATGGCAAAGGTTGACTCGCCAACTCATTTAATGGGCCAAAAGGCCCAAAAAGGCAAGGAGCGACAAGGCGGCAAAATCTACTGAGCGGCTAAGGTTGTAGAGAGGTGAGAGGTTATTTTTATTATTTCTTTGAGTTTTATTCACAAAATAAATACTGAAGCGGCACTTAAGTACTTCAAAAAGAAACGTTAATAAACAGGGTGTAACCTTAATTGGGTTACATACTTAAGGTGGTGCTTTAGAACAGGCATGTCAAACTTGCGGCCCGCGGGCAGCGGGTGCATTTTCTTGCGGCCCGAAGCTATTTTAAGAATAGGTTCCCGATGCGGCCCGCAAGCGTACAAACTTGACGTACGTAGGTACTCATATTATGTAGGTACCACCACTGCATTGACTCATGGTGTGACAGTAGCGTAACGAGGTAGTAACTGTGAACTCGGACTATCAAACTGAACAACTTTCATTATTATGGAGCCTACCTCAATAAACGAAATAATAAAGAAACGCGAATAAAAATCAGCTGTCCCATACAAAACTGCTGTACTGTACCTACCAGACTCAAATGTATGGGACCTCTAATTTTTTTCGCGTTTCCTGAGGTAGGCTCTATAATGAAAGTTGTTCAGTTTGATAGAGTTCACTAAATTCCACACACAAAAAGATTTCATTCCATAAAAATCACTTTTAGGCTGGCTTGCACCAAAAAGTATTTAGGCTTATAAGTATTTAGTGATAGTGCTATCCTTTACACAGCTCATACAAATGAAAGTGTTAGCATCATATTTAAGCTCCAACTTTTCGTACGACATACACTAAGAAGTATTACTATTTTCGAATCTCACACTTTCAAAATCATGATCGAATGATTTACATTCTCCATAGTAATATTGACATTTTTAGTAATGATTTGAACTTGTGACTTTCAAAAATACCAATTAGTGTAATTTCTAGCTTGGGTCCATAATTAGTTAAATAAATATATCGTATTGTATTTTTTACAAAATATTATGTGAAAAATGTTGTGTTACTAATCTTAAACAAGCAGTTGGTTGTCACAGCAGAGTTCTATCGCTAAAATCCTGACTCATATTATTATAGAAACAGGCTGACTGTTATTTTAATCTCAAAAGCTACCATTTAATTACGTGTGCTGAATGGTGATAGAGATCGGGTGCTAAATAACTGTACTTATTACTATTGGAACGGAGCCAGATACCTGGATGGGACCTTGTATTGAAAGTAAAACCGAATTCCTACGAGATACTTTGACATTTTATTTGTTTTGCTTGAAGAACATTGTTTTAATTTGAGTATCTATATGTATCTCTCTACTACTCTATCAATCAAACTAAACAACTAGCAAACCGAACGGGGCAAAAAAAAAAATCTGCTTTTCGATACTAAACTGCAATGCCTCCTCGACTCATATGTTTGCAACAGCTGACTTTTCATGGATAGACTCTTAGTTTAAAAGGATGCTTATGATATCAATTTCACCCTTTATATCTCAAATAAAATAACACAGTCTTTTACTTTAGTTTGGAATAAACAGATTGAGGAGAAACATTTGTGTTTAAAAGAGTTTTAAAAAGGTTATTTTCTGATATTATATACCAATAAAACATGGCAGTTTATAAAACTGTATCCACAAATTGTTCTTCCTCCATTTTGATTTTAGTCTTTATCTAATGCAATAAATATTCAATTGGCTGTTTACCTTTGGGCCCATTTTGCAATTTATTAACATTATCCATACATAATGTATGTTTGGAGGAAATATCCGAACTTTCTTTTATATACCTAGCTGTAAATACAATGAATTCTTATGAAAAAAATCCTTTTGCCCCCAAAAACCGGCACCCAAAATATAAATTGTTTTTTTGCTTAATTTATGTAACTGGGCTATCCATTGCTATGTCAAGTTTCGCTTCACATCTCCTAATGATTTGAAAAAAAAAAACGAGTTAGACAGACGGACAGACATCGAGGTGAATTCATAAATGTTCCGTTTATACTGAAAAGAAGCCGAAACCTTTCTTATTCCTCCTAAATAAAGATAAATTTTCATTTACGGCAGGTAATTTTCCTGTTCCACTTTCTATACAGGAAAAAACACAAACAATTGCACTATAGATACTTATTTAATCTATTAGTTTATCAGTCCGTGTCCATTACCATAAAACTTGCAGTATCTGGAAGCTCGATGGCAAGTGAAATTCTTTGAACCTTTCCTTTTTTGTCGGTATTTTAAATAATTATATACTTCTCATTCTTAATAAGGACGAAAAGATTTACGATTCATATTTAGCTTCCTGGCCAATTCTGATTAGAAAATACAATTTTTAATACTATCGGACATTATCTTGGACGTTACTTTAGGTGTTCTAAGAATAAGTGAGAGTAAGTGTTTCAAATCTCTGTTTCTTTATTTCAAAATAGCCTTATAATTTCGTTGCTATTGCATGGCTTGGCATACATGACTTGCTACATTACACCATTACCTATTAAAATTTTCGTTGAATTATACTTTTTCTAAAAATCCATCCTATTAATTTTATAATATTGGAAAATACGGTGTAAGTATTTAAAGTCCGGCCGCTGAAAGATTGCGTTTGACAGTTACCATAAAATTGTAAAAAACTGAATGAAAATATTGTTTACCTGTGCTCACTCTAGTACACAGGGAACTAGCTACCCTTTTAAGTTCAAAAAGCTACTAAATAATGATCGGCATTTATAGTTTTCATTCAGTTTTTTACAATTTTATGGTAACTTTCAAACGCAATCTTTCAGCGGCCGGACTTTATTAACAAATATTTGACTTACATTGAGAAAGCAAGTGAATAAATAAAGTGGACAGAAGCGGATTTATTATACGGACTATCACAATATCAATAGATAACACTTGAAATATATATCTCGTGCAGAACAGATTGTGTTCGCTTGTATCGCTAAGCACTCGTTTTATGCTTTTATATTAATTTACAATAACTTAATGTAAGTATCAGTAAATAATTCTTTCTTTCATCATTAATGTTTTTGTTGCGTTGAAAAATGTTGATAAACAAATTGGTGTTTTATAAAGTTGTATTGGAAAATTGTGATGTGCTGTAAAGAAATTAAGTTTTCGTCAAACCAAATAATATTAATAACGTGGCATAGCATATGCTCACGACTATATTAACCGAGGGAGTAGTCAGAGATATTCTGAAACCTCAGAACATCCACGTTTCACCAGTAGTACCGAAACTCTGCCCAGTGTGACGGTGGGTGAGCCTGTCGCCACTTATATTGGACAGTGGGTACAATACATGCGTCGAAATTGTAGCATGCAGGTTTCCTCACGATGTTTGTTTTCCTTCACCGAAAAGCCAGTGGTGTTACAAATCGTACATAAAATTCCGAAAAACTCATTGGTACGAGTCGGCCTGGACGGAAATCGAACCATAGCCTCCTGCACGGCAGGCAAGGTTACTCGCCACTGGACCACCACGATAATCCATAGAATCCAAAATGCGTAAATAGTTGTAGGTACTACCGGCTATTCGGCTTCGAATACCGCCCAGACAATCGGGTTTCGTAAGAGGGGACTAATTCCTTCAGGAACTTCATTCCTTCACGCCCAAACCGTGTTACTGCTGGCTGGTTACAGCCACTGCATCTGACCCCACCTTTCATCGTATCGGTCTTCTGTTTCATCAGACATATGAGGGTCAGGACGAGAGAGTGCGTGTGCGTTTAGTGCATACACTTATGCACTTAAATTATGTCCAGAGTACCTAACTGCTTTTCTATAAAGATTAGCAGTCACCGTTGTCGATTTCGACTAGGAAGCCATTATCATCATGTAGTTACAAGCGTATCGTCATTGTGTTGAATACTCAGATTATTGATTCAGCAAGAAAATGTTGTTAGTGTTATTACATAATTAAAAAAAGGATCTGAAATATCCATCAAATCAAATCAAAATGTTTTGTTCAAATATCACATGGATAGCTTTCTGACGTCATTTTTGACTCAACCAACGCGTCGGAAGGTGTTCCGTTGTAGAGAAGATGCAACCAGAAACTCTACGACACGCATCGCCAATGAATAATGTATACTAAAAATGTAGGACCAGTTCTACCATTTCTAACGGCCTTATTGTTTTGACGTTATACTTGCGATGACGACGTCCAGTTTACTAGCATAGGTAGTAATCCTAACGGCGAACTCATCGTTATTAAAACTAGGTTCTAAACAGAAGCATGAAATGAATTAACTTTGTCAACAACAGAAATAGTTTTAGGTCTAGCCCAGCAAGCCACATTATTATTTTCTAATTCTAAAATTCTTTATCTAATACTAACGGGGCAATATAAACTAACCTGTCAACTGATTCGTACGCTGCCAGATCCCGGGCTTCTACTGATTTATTTAACAACTCGCATCTTTCATTGTACGTTAATGACACGTGAACACTTCAACATTACATGTTTATTGTCACTAATGAACACTAAGAGTCGTGTGTTTTGTTAAAAATATGTTACTTTGGTGTTTTGTTTACGCGATTTGCGTCTGGCTTAGGACGCGGTGGACGTGCGTTCTCGTTAACGGTCGGGAGGATACTGAAACTTGCTGAAAGCTCTCACATGGCACCGGCAGGGTTTCAACATCGCCTGTTGCCGGGGTATACCTGCCGTATGAAATGCCATATCATTAGTAAAGTTCAGTTTTCAATTAAATCAATGGTTTTAATGGTAGGAAACTGGGTTACATCTTTTTAGGGTTTGGAGAGCATAGTTAATGTTAGGTACTACTTTGTAACTTTTAGATGCTTTTAACAATGTCACAGAATAGGAAATTTGTATATAGTTCTACAATGTCAACTTTGTCACTGTTAAAACTTAGTAGCTGCTCGAGTTTCACAACGATATTGTGTTTCAAATATTATAGTGAGTAAGTAGATCAAGTACAGGGCTTCAAATGCTATATTGCTATCATCATCATCAGCCTCTTCCTTCTCTAACATCTACACAGCTGAAGCACAGGAGTATTTTGGAAAATCACACATCCGAATTAGTATACGAATAATTCATCAATTCCATAGAGTTTGGCGTCAATTTCGTATACAAATTAGGATTTTTAGCTTTAAAAAATAACACTATATTAGACCTATCCTACACACATACCTACATAAAGTGAATTAGCGGATTTGACATATAAGAATTCCTTCTTTGTTACCATTTTACCCAAATAGAAGTTTAGTACGAACATTCACACAGTCTAAGAGCCATAATTTTACACAAGCTATTTTTGAGCGTAGGCGATTTTGTAACTGCACCGCAACGACGTCGACGTATCACGAACTGAATCAGTGCGATTGTTACTGAACGTTATCGCCGTGATTCCGTCGCGATATCAGAAATATCGCGGCGATATCGTTTCGTCAATACCTACCTAATCGCTTGTGTGATATGGCTTGAAGCTACGTTTCTTTCGTGTACACACGGCGACACATCAAGCTACGCTAAACAAACATAAGCTGACCGCGCGACGTTTTACAGTATACTACCTACGCGCGGCCAGCTTATTTTGGTTTTGCGTAGCTTGATGTGTCGCCGTGTGTACAAAATAGATAATAAAAAAAGGTCGTAGGTACTGGTTACAAATTATCACCCATTCATTCTATATCGCAATTTAAGTCGAATTTTTAACTCTTTCATTTAGCTTTTTAGCACCTAGGTACCTTTAGGCACCTTTGGTAACCAAATATTTGTTTTTATAGTTCCGTACCTAAAGGGAGCCAACGGGATTCATCAGCCTACGCTGTCCGTCCGTCTGTCCTACCTATATAGGAGTATCTTTTGAACTATAAATAGCTAGACAATTGAAATTTTCACTGAATATGCGTTATTATGGCCCATTAATTAGCTAAAAATTAGTAAAAATACAAAATTTTAAATATTAAAGTACAGGTTTTATGCATTATTTTGTTGTTATTTGTACACATAATACAGGGTCCTTCTTAATAAGCTGACACTTTTTTAAGGGGATGTTCAGACCGTCAAACTGAACAACTTTCTCTATGACACCAACATATAAATTTAAAAAAAAACTGGTACTCCATACAAAATTGCAAACCTACTTGAGCCAAATGTATGGGACGGCAGATTTCAGAGTGTCAGTATATTAAGAAGGACCCTGTATAATCAACAATCAAACCTATCGGGAAATGGTACCTCATTTGTAACTCATAGTACATTTTATTTAAAAAAACACCACGAGGAATGGTAAGTACTTCCCATAAAGTTAATATACCTTACGCATGAATCTGATAATTTTGATATAAGCTTTGAATCACATAATCTTCAAATGGTTTTCTTATTTTGGTACCTTTCTCAAAATGAAATGTTGTCAATTTCTGGTACAACTCATTTTGTGTAAATTTCTCAAGAACTGTTAAATAAGTTTCAGGAATTAAATCAGGTGGAAGCAACGCCAAGAGTGTTAAAAGATGGGTGATTTTACTACCTTCGTTATTGGTATTTATTTGCAGTTTCTTACTGGTATACAATTGAAGAAATGGATGTGGGGCCGCTTTAAACGTTCCATCTCCGTAAAAAATATCAATTGTTTTTAACATTTCTATTGCCAGTCGGGTACCAAATATAATAATTTAAAATGTTAAAATGTATAATTCTAGATCAAATAATAACTCTCAAAATCTGTAACAATATATTATAATCTTATAATTATAACATTAACGTATCTTCGAAGATTGCTTTACTTTGCTACATAATCTGTATCTATTCTTCGACATGTTATACAATATTGATAAGACACGACAACACGAAACAACGCATCGTATCTTGTATTTGACCGTATCTGGTAATGTGGGAATCTGATAAATTAGGAATCTGGTATGCTGGTCATCTGGTATTTTGGGAATCTGTTATAGAGTGAACAAAGCAAAAAAAGTACCTTATGAAAAATACTTAGTACTTGGTTCTTCCTAATTAGGAAGCTATGCCATAGGTACAGGAAGGAGTCATAGATATTGTCTTGGTTTAAGAGGATATAATTCGAAGCGCGCTCCATACAAACGTACTATGGTGATATTTTCAATACTAACCAATTATACTCAATTAAATTTTTCAGAATCAATCTATAAACAAATTTTTATGCTTGTATAGAGTCAGATTTTCGTTAAAATGTTTTAAAGTGACAGTGCCTCAAAGATTTCCATACAAATCTTAAATTAATCCTAGCATTGAAACTGTATATTTTAACGAAAATCTGACTCCATACAAGCATAGACATTTGTTTCAAGATTGTTTCAGCAAAATTTCATTGAGATTAATTGGTTAGTATTGAAAATATCACCATAGTACGTTTGTATGGAGCGCGCTCCGAATTATATCCCCTTAAATCCATGCATAGGTATTTTAATGTTCCTAATAAATACTGGTTCCGGGGGAATGTACTATGGACAATAGTCAATACGATCCAACCTTTTTGGAACGTACCTACTTTTTATTATAATTTATTATTACATCTGTGGGTTTTAAAATATTACTCTACTTTCTGGTTTTTAATTGACAAATTCGTGTAAAAATCACATCATAAATTACGAATTATCAAGAATGTGTAGCAAATAAAAATGAGTATTTTATAAGTAAGAAAATTAAAAATTACAGACCAGGAAGATGTTTTGGGCCATGATTTCGCGTGTAATCGTGAGATTTTATCCATTTTCGAGACTTACAAAAATAGCTCCCATGATATGCTACACGGATATCGGTTTTTGACAACACCTGCAGCGCGTAAATTCAAAGAAGTAACTCACTGTATATTCGATTTAGATGGGACTGTTCTTGGTAAGTAATATAGATAAAATAAATAAAATATAGAGGAAAAGGAAGGAGGATGGGAATATACTCTTCATTCGGAGCGCGCTCCATACAATCGAAGTCTGGTGATATTTTCAATACTAACCAATTAAAGTCAATGCAATTATTCAGAAACAATCTAGAAACTAATATCTATGCTTGTATGAAGTCAGATTTTCGTTAAAATGCATAGTTTTAAAGTTACAGTGCCTCATAGATTTCCATACAAATCTTAAATTAATCCTAGTACAAAAACTGTACAATTGAACGAAAATCTGTATTCATACAAGCATAGAGATTAGTTTCTAGATTATGTCTGAAATTTTTCGTTGTCTTTAATTGGTTAGTATTGAAAATATCCACAGACTTCGTTTGCATGCAGTGCGCATTTACGTATTCGGAATAAGCTTCTCTTAAGTACTTACACAATAGTCAGTAATGATATCAGATGGTGGTAGAGTAAGGTATTAGGTTCTACATAAATGTTTACAGGTTAAGTGTAATGAACTTTTATAACATTTTCGACTCAGTAATATCATCACAGTCATCTTTCATGGGGCATTTTATAGTGTATATGCTATTATAATAAGATACCATGGATATCCTAAACTTGCCAGACAAATGGTTCAAAGTCAAAGTCAAAGTCAATATAATTTATTCAATATAGGAGCTTACAGCACACTTATCAAACGTCAAATCTTTTGTAAAGCTACCACCGCGTCGGAACGTGTTGTCGCTGTAGAGAAGATGCGGCCAGAAACAGTTTATTCGGCTCACACTAGATACAGGGTTCTTCTTAATATGCTGACACTTTTTTAAGGGGATGATCAGACCGTCAAACTGAACAACTTTCTATATGGCACCAACATCGAAATCGGGAAAAAATTGTACTGTTCCATACAAAACTGCACACATACTCGAGCCAAATGTATGGGACACCTGTTTTTTTCTCGCGATTTCGATGTTGGTCCCATAGAGAAACTTGTTCAGTTTGATGGTCTGGTCATCCCCTTAAAAAACTGTCAGCATATAAAGAAGGACCCTGTATGTCAGTGACACTAACTTCTGTTTTAAGAGGATTATCAGTCCATCCACCATTAAAAAAACCATTAGAATATTAAGAAGCACTCTTACATAAATTTATGTTATTTTTTTTAAGATTCTGAGGTCATTTACCACAAAATGTTAAAACGCATCTGCAAAAGTTATAACCGGAAATATCCAAAGGAACTTCAAAATAGGGTAATTATTATTAAATAGCTCGTCAGTGTTTATTTTATGTCTATGAAGACGAAGTCGCGGGCATCAGCCATTATAAAAGTTTAAGTCCTTACATTGAACTTGACTCCAAAAATTGCAGATCCAAAAGAGCTGCTAAAGAGCTCTTTTGCTAACTAGCTGACAGTAAAATTACCAAATACGACTAAGTTTATTAATAAAATACCACCACAAGTACCACCCACACCATGCATACTAGATTTCTGTGGGTTATTGTGTCAATTCGGACACAATTTTATTATGATTTATATGAGACTTCGAGTATTATAGTAATGTTACGTTAGTAATTATAGTACTCTGCGGTGGACAAAATAAGCCCCCGACCCCATCTATCTGAATTACTGGTTAAAAGAGAGTGTAAACGCGACAGAAACTTCGATTAATATAACTGAAGATGGCAGTTTATACCATGGACGTGGTTAAGTTCATAGTTGAAGGAAGAAAGGAATAACCTGGAACAGTAATAGATGGCGCTAGCAGTATTAAAGTGACGAGAGAGGGTGCTCAGCTCACCTAATCAGTCTGTAGCTATTCGGTATGTCAAGTTTTTATTTGGAGGGCTTAATCGGATACCGTTTCGAGATAGTTAATTATCTCAATAGCAATAATTGTCTATGTCTTTTAAAATGAAAGGATTTTTAATTTTATTTATTTTTCGATGAAGTGAGTGACGTCACTCAACGACCTATAGGTACCTTTCAGCGGTTTTAGAGCCAGTGCAAAGCTAAGGAAAGTTAAAAATACTTTTTATTCATGTTCATTCGTAACACATAAACTCAATGGTAAATTAAAAATAACTGGCCATTAAGAAAAAACATATTCACAATGTTTGAATTTTACATTTTGATGTTGCCATTTCTGTTTCCAGCATAGAGTTAAAAAGAGAAGGCAAGTAATTTTGTTTCAATTTAATTTGCTTAGTTTAAAAAAACTACCTGCCTTCTCTCTCTCTGTTTTTTTTCTCAATGGAGTTCGAATGGTTATACCTGTGATCATTTTTGCATTTAGAGTATATTGATAAACTTGATTAATCGCCAATAAATAAAATTGGTTTCTTAAAATTATGTCTTCTTACAATCAGAAAAAAACTTAAAATAAATAAGTACCAAAATACAAAATTGACATACAGCATTTAGTACGTTTTTATAAAATTATAAAGGTAAAGAAACTTTCTCATTGATAAGAATGTAAGGGAGTGGGCCCACACTGAGGATTACTGGAGTCAAGTTAGTGTTCAATATGCTGTCAGAGTATAAATTAATTAATCCATAAATTACGCTGGAATTTGAAACATTAAAAGTTTTTCAGTTTGATGTGTAAAGTCTTGGTTTCAATGGATGCTAATGACCCTGTACATGTAATTGTTTTGCTAGTTTGAATTTAATAAAACTAAATTAAAAAAAAAAATTAAATTAAGATAATTTTAATAAGAGAATATTAAAATTACACACCAAAAATACACAAAAAACAACAACAATATACACGAACAAGAAGCATTAAGTAATTAAATATAGGTATTTGTATTAAGCTTTAATATTTGTTACTTATCCAGATCTACGGGGGAACAGACCGCCAAATTTGCGAAATAGTTCAGAGAGAGCTTAAATTGCCGATATCTGTAAATGAATTAGAAAAACAGCTGAATGACCAGACGAAGAAATTATTGCCAAGTGCTCCGCTTCAACCTGGTACAGTTATAAATTACGGGTTATTTATCAAGCAATTCATCATCTTAGCCGATAGACGTCCTCTGCTGGAGGCCTCGCCCAAGGATCGCCACAACGAAAGATCCAGTGATGATGTTCTCATACAATGGGTTCCAGCCGCCTTCACCAGGTCATCGGTCCACCTTGTGGAGGTCCTAACCACGCTCCGCTTTCCGGTACGCGCTCGCCACTAAGTACTTTAGTAATTTTTTGGGCTATGTCAGCTAATCCGGTTCTTCTACGAATCTCTTCATTTCTGATTCGACCTAGCAGGGAAACACTGATCAAAGCCCCAATTACCCTTTGGGTGACTTTCAACCTTATTATGATTCCTTGAGTGAGCGACCACGTCTCAATTCCATATGTCATCACTGGCAGTGCTCACTGGTCAAACAAAGTCTTGACACACTTCTAAATGCTGCCCAGCTGAGTTGGATTTGACGGTTGACCTCTTTCTTAAAGTTGGACCCAACTAACTGAATATTTTGTCCCAGGTAAATATAATCGTCGACAACTTTGAGCGCAGATTCACAGATATTTACAGGTCATGATTTTCCGAATAAACCATATTCAAAACATTCAAATTTCACTAGTTGTGCCCAAACTCTGCTCGTTGTGATAGACAATTTGCCCATTGTCACTTCTTAATGAACAATGGACACAATACATGGCTTGGTTTTAAAGCAGGAGTGCTATTTTTGAATGTCACACATTCATATTCGAAAGTAACGTTTATGCATTATTCGATCATGATTTTGAAAATGTAAAATTTAAAAATGGGCACTACTTTTCTCCCTATGCTTTCCAGACTCGCGCAATACCCTAAATAAAAATTAGTTGTATGAAAAGTGCACTTATTCCATACTATTGAATCCTTTGTATGTTAGCGCACATTTTATACATTCTGGATATCGGTCACGATCAGTTTCTTGAATGGAAGAGGCGGGCTCTTAAAACTTACGAAGTGAGTAACATCTTTGATACTTTCCATCATCGATGAGCCAGTGACTTTGACAATTATCGTTCCTAATAACTCATTGCTAGGAGTCGATCTCTGAGATCGAACCACCGCTTTGCCTTTTTCCACCCTACCCCACAAGACCACTATGATTATATTATTATCTGTATGATGAATAAAATAGTTTACATTAAAATATTCTGTTTTTCTGTCTTTTAGGGGCAGAACGTTTACTAATACATCTTCATGATCACAATATTCCTCTGGCTTTAGCAACTAATTCTACAGAACAAGCTGTAAGACTCCACTCTACGGCAAGACCCAAGCTGTTTGGATTGTTTCACCATAAGGTACTGTGTGATATGTACGAAGATCAAACCGTAGCTTAGGCTCCTTTTCAGGCTGCTCCTTCAGTTTTGCCCACAATATGATTATAATTGAACATTGATTATGGTGCTTATATGAAGTCTGCATCGGCATTGGGCGCGCGTGGTGGACTAATGCCTTGAACAGGCCTTGAGGTCGCCTATCCTCAAGGCCTATTCAAATTTTGTGTGGGAAGTATATGATCTAATGATGATGAAGACGATGATGATGACATTTTTTTCGTAAAATTACAGGTGAGCGTTTCAGACCAACAAGTGGACCGTGGTAAGCCACACCCTGATGTATACTTCGTAACCGCCGAACGCTTTCCTCTTAAACCTAAACCGAAGGACGTAAGTAGTATTATTTTCTTAATTTGGTATTATTGTAGGTAAACATAAATAGGTACTATATTTCTATGCTGTCTGAGTTTTACATCATCATCATCAGCCTATAAACGTCCCACTGCTGGTCACAAGGAGGGTTGTCTCAAGGAGGGTGTACGAGCGTGCCCAATGCCTATTGTATACTTCAAATGCGCCTCAGAATTTCTTCTTTTGCGTATGCAGGTTTCCAGAGGTTTCCTCACGACAGTGGCGTATTGTGGGTTTGTATTTATAAGAAGACCCACATAAAACAAGCGAAGCGAGCTCGAAATATTTTAGCACAACTGTTAGGGTTGTGATCAGATATGTTTTGGTGTATCCAAGCAAAAATAGAAACTTGGAGCGATCGTAGCGAGCTCGACTTTTCTCCTCAATGATCGGTTGGGGCCAGAGCTTTTTACGTACAAAACATGGCCAAAGTAACCTAAGTAAACGCTATTTGATCGAGCGAAGCAAGAACGAAATTTTTAGCACCGCATTAGTTGTGGTCAGAACTCTTTAAGATTTTGTGTAGGTACAATAATTAAAACAGAAACGTAGAGTTTCCTATCATTTCAATCAGGAACGTTTCACTCAAAATATTAACATTTTCAGTGTCTCGTCTTTGAAGATTCCGTGATTGGTGTCCACGCTGCAAATGAAGCGGGAATGCAAGTAATTAATTTCATTTGCCATTGTTACAAAGCTCCTATTAGCTATTTCTTTTATTTTATTTATTAGGTGCAGTGTTACTGCACCAGATTACAACAATACAATAAACAGTATAAATGAACAGACAGTACTTAAGGGGATATAATACGGAGTGCGCTTCATACAAACGTACTATGGTGATATTTACAATACTAACCAATTAAAGTCAATGAAATTTTGCAGAAACAATCTTGAAACAAATATCTATGCTTGTATGGGGTCAGATTTTAGTTAAAATCTACAGTTTCAATGTTAGGATTAATTTAAGATTTGTATGGAAATCTTTGAGGCACTGTAACTTTAAAACTAAAATAAAATCGGACTCTATACAAGCATAGACATTTGTTTTTAGATTGATTCTGAAACATTTCATTGAGTATAATTGGTTAGTATTGAAAATATCACCATAGTACGTTTGTATGGAGCGCGCTCCGAATTATATCCTTTTAATCTGAAGCCCAATTAAAACTTTACATAGCTTACTTACTTAATGCTTCATATATACATACACAGTTTAAAAAAGATTACACTTATATGAGTATGACATTAACAGATAGCTAAAAATAGAAATAGGCGGCTAAAATTTTATGCAACGTGTTAATGAATAAGCGCAAAACCTCATACACCCCAACTGATTTATAACAAAATAATAAGATAGAGTCAATAATTTCATTATTGTGATAGTTAAAATTTAAAGTTATTCGCATTTTAAGTTTTGAGGCAAAAATTATTTCTTATCATTTCAGCAATGAATGAAAGCGCTGACGTGCTCATGGATACATTTTAAGAATCCAGTTTTGGTAGTAAGTAGGATGAGAGAACCTGTGCGGTGGGTTGAGATCGAGTTCAGTAAATTTTAACTTTTACAAACAAATTATTTAATATTTTGAAAAAAAAAACTATGTTGATAACATGATAATTCGATTCTGCTCTCGATTCTAAACGAACTACTTTCGAATTTTGCTTTAATTCATTAACACGTTGTATACATTTAGACAACACGTCAAGGTACACATCAAAAGAAGAGAATACAAATTTTCATCACAAAGAAAGACAAACAGATAAACACAATAAATCATATTCAAACATTGGTGCATAGATTTATTAAACGAAATATGCTAATATGCTGACACTTTTAAGTCGAATCATAAGGCCGTCAAACTGAACAACTTTCTCTATTGCACCAAATTTCTTTATTCTCACAGTAATTTCTGGATTCGCAAAATATTGTATTATTGAATATATTATTTTTATATTATTAAGTCCGAGTAGTAAGCCGCCAACGATTTTTTTTTCAAATTCGCTGTCGCAGTTTGAAACTTTTATAAGTCGCTAAAAAGATACTGAAATTATTTATATTTTATGGTCGGTGTAATAAACTGGGAATAATTAATTAATACAAATAAACAATAACGGTTGAAGCGATAAATTGTTCACGTTGACCGGTAATTATTAATAATTCCCGCATTCTCGTGGTAAGTTTAATAAAATCGCTGTGACGTTGTTGTCTCCAGAGACATGATTCTGATATCAGCAGCAGGCTAAAGCAATATGTCGCCGCGTTGTGCCGCCTGTCGTTGCGGTCGATATGATTCCAACACCGATAGTTAGCAACGTGTCGCTGCGTTGTGCCGCATTTCGTTGCTGTCGATAAGATTCCAACACCGGCAGTAGGCGGTGCCGCGTTTTGTTGCTGTAGGTATGATTCCGACACTGGTAGCAGGCGGCAGCAATATGTCGTCGCATTGTGCCATTCGCTATTGCCTGGTGCTGTGGTCAGTATGATTTCAACACGGGCAGCAGTGACGAGATGCGCTTCGCGTACTGTATAGTGAGCAACCATACCTAAAAATTTGATTTAGCTATACTAACAACACAATAATTGATTAAACAAATAATGTTTTATTACTTTGACCTCGACCATCAAAAAATTATTCATAATTACCGGCAAAAGAGATTATTTCATCGGTATTAACCAATTGATGAGATTATTATAAATATAAACCGATTTACTACATTGACCGTAACATGTAGGGTCCTTCTTAATATGCTGACACTTTTAATGGGAATCATAAGGCCGTTAAACTGTACAACTTTCTCTATGGCACCAACATCAAATCGCGAAAAAAAAATCTGCTGTTCCATACAAAACTACAAATCTACTTGAGTCAAATGTTTGGAACAGATCATTCTTTTCGCGATTTCGATGTTGGTGACATATAGAAAGATGTATAGTTTGACGGTCTGATCATTCCCTTAAAAAGTGTCAGCATATAAAGAAGGACCCTGTATTCATACATAGACTCACTGCCGTAATAACCGCTATCGGTGTAGTCAGAAACATTTCTACAAGACGGACAGCTAAAGACAGATTTAATAAGTGCCCAAAAACAGACATGTATGTGGTCTTTAAGAAGACGAAACACATTTTTTTTTTCGACGCTCCCAGACAACAAAAAGGGGTTTATTAACATTTTTTTCTAATAAATCGATTGAGTCGTAGTTGAATAGGTCTTTTAAAATGGAATAAAACACCTATATAAACTTTAAAATGCTTCTATCTCGTGGTAGTTACACTCAAAATAAAAAATATGATACAGTCGCCATCAGATATATCGCAGCAGTCAAGGTGTTCTAATTTATCTTGGCAATATTAATTTTCAATAAATTACAGTAAAAGATACCACAAAGAACTAAAAGAGGTGTTCAGATATTTATGGTATATTTTACTGTAATTCATTAAAAATTAATATTGCTCAGAAAAATTTTTACACCTTGTCTTCTACGATATAATCTGATGACGACTATACCTAAGCACCTATTTTGTATATTTATATATTTTTTAAATAATATTATAGAGTTTACCCGCGAAATTATAAACTAGATTTTAAGTCAAATCATAAAAACTATCGAACAAAAAAAGTATCATCAAAATCAGTTCAGTAGTTTTCGCGTGATGCTGTTACAAACAAACAAACGGACATGCAGAAAATTCTAAAATAGATTGGGTTGGAGTCAGGGACACCTAAAAACCTAAATATCTTCAATGTACATACACACTTATGTTACAGTTTTATAATAGTTAAGATGTGTTGTAAAACTATGAGAGCAACATACCTTTATTACCATTTTCAGGTCGTCATGATACCAGATCGACGACTAGAGAGAGAGGAGACCAGACACGCGACTCTGGTGATACGTTCTTTGTTACATTTTCAACCTGAATTGTTTGGTTTGCCTCCATTTCCTCCGCCAAAAGAAAATGTGAAGTCTACCCCACAGACCATTAATGCGCAATCTTCTCTTATAATGCCCCAAAGCGCTCACGCATCTTTTAGGAGGAGCGACTTAAAGGTAGCAAGAGGAACTTCTTGAAGTAAAATCTGTGATATAAATTTAATGTTTGTTTTATTTTGTTGCACGAATATGTAAGCCACGGTTTATACAGAAGAGACATGTGGCGGTGGTTGATAATCTAAATAACACAATATAAACCTTATAGCACAGGTCCGGCACTTCTTGGGCACTTCAAACAACGTTTTAGATTTGATATGATGACGCACATGCGCACTGTTGGTCTCATAATGAAAGTTATTCAGTTTGGAGGTCTGATCATCCCCTTAAAAGTGTTTAGTTGTTTAGTGTGTTGTTAGTTTTAAGTTTAAAACACCCTGTTTAATTTGTAACGCATTTAGTTTTACACCCTGTAAACCTACAAAAGTAGAATTATGGTATTAAACCTTTTTTTGAAAACTGTTATAAATGGATCCTGAGATCGTAATGAACCAGTAGAATTTTATAAAGCTGAATAATGTATTAAAAACTATTTTTCATTCAAGATTTTGTATTTTCGCGCGAAAACGCTAGCCGCCATGCTGTTTCTGCTCGTGACGTCACTCCGTTAGTAAACAATACGATATGCGAAAGACCAAGTAACAAAGATGCATGGCAATAATTGACGATACACAGAGCATGGCAATAATTGATCATAATAATAATAAACGATTGTGTAACTATCGGAGTGACATTCATTCTATATCGCAATTTAAGTCGAATTTTTAACTCTTTCATTTAGCTTTTTAGCACCTAGGTACCTTTAGGCACCTTTGGCAACCAAATATTTGTTTTTGGTCCGAATTGAAAGTATTTAAATATCAGTTTGTAACTTTAAGGGTGTATTCATACAATGAAACAAAACAACTTTCCCTTAGGAAAATTTGTCGAAACACCTCTTTGGACCTCTCATAGAAAATCGATCGGCTATTCCGCACTTTTGTATGGAAGGTCTAAAAAAGTCTCCTTTTTCGAAAGTTGTTTAGTTTTATTGTCTGAATACAATAAATAGTTATAGTTATTTTGGTACGAGTACCTAATTAAAAACCCTAAACATATTTTTATTCGCGACTTCAATGTTTATTCCATAGTGAAATATGATCAAATGAATAGCAGTCAGAGAACTCATTCAATAACAGGCCAAAGTTAATGCATACCCTCAGGAACACGGTGTATAGCTTTTTGGCCAATTCTGATTTGCAAATATAACTTATTTATCAGAAAGATATACTATCCGACATATCATGGACGTTACTAAAGCTGTTCTAAGAATAAGTGAGAGGAAGTGTTTCAAATCTCTGTTTCTGTAATTCAACATAGCTCCAATATTTCGTTGCTATTTGAAATGGAGTATAGTGTATGCAAAGTTATTGTTTTTCACCAGTTTTTGACTCTACGACCGCGTCATAAGATGTTCCGTGTTGTAGAGAAGATGCGGCCAAAAACTCTACAACTACCTACATCTTACAAAACGAAATGAACAAAGTAGAGTCAGTCACAAATACAATATTGAGTTAAATAATGTAATATATCAATTTTTCTATTTTAGATGGTGATAATATTATTTGGTGGGGCAATGGTTTGTTTTTTTGCTCGCTCCCCTCAAATATTTCAGGGATGGGGTGATGCAATACTAGCTTACTTTGGCTTTAAAAATACTAAATTGTAAGTTTACCAATCAGACATAATAATAGAACTATCATTTTCGCTTATACAATGTGTTAATGAATAAGCGCAAAACCTCATACACCCCAACTGATATATAACAAAAGAATTCGATTGAAACAATAATTTCATTATTTTACTAGTTAAAATTTAAAGTTTTTTTCGCATTTTAAGTTTTGAGGCTAAAATGATTTGTTATCATTTCAGCAATGAATGAAAGCGCTAATGTGCTCATGGATACATTTTTAGAATCTTGTTTTGGTAGTAAGAAGAGTGAGGGTGGGTGCCCGAGCGGGGATTGAGATCGAGGTCAGTATATTTTAAATTTTACAAGCAAATTATTTAAATTTTGAAAAAAATTACCTTTGTTGAAAACATGATAATTCGATTCTGCTCTCGATTCT
This sequence comes from Agonopterix alstromeriana, assembly GCA_963924505.1. Classification (NCBI taxonomy): domain Eukaryota; kingdom Metazoa; phylum Arthropoda; class Insecta; order Lepidoptera; family Depressariidae; genus Agonopterix; species Agonopterix alstromeriana. The sequence continues at coordinate 9,041,459 of OZ004662.1, read as the reverse complement.
AAACAAACTACTTGAAGAGTAGGATGCAATGATGTGGTCGTGGTGTTGAATAAAAAACAGATTTGGATCGATCGTACTTATTCTCTCCAAAGGGTAATTAAAATTGAATACAAAGTATTGACTTCGTGGTAAATAGGTATGCACGTCTGCATTAGTCGACCCTTCTTGCTGAATGCGCGGTCGTCGTCAGGTGGCAGCGGCAGCGGGGTCCGATGCGTTACATCGCTGGTGTGCGTGTTGTGTGCACACACACATGCAAGGCGTTAACATGTTGCCGCCCCAGGAACGGAAGTTTGGTCTCTCACTGGCAGCGGACATAGTCTGTTGTAGGCACGTCGAAGGGTTCCCGAAGTGGTGAGCACGTCGGCCACGCGGGTCACACCGTCGGAGCCGGGGTGGAGGCGCGTCACTCGCCCCATCAGCCATTGATTCGGAGGCAGCCGGTCATCCTTCACAAGCACCATCTCGCCTAGGAGGAGTTGCTCTCCCTGTTTACGCCATTTCTGTCGTTTTTGGAGTTCTGCAAGATATTCTTTATAAAATCGATTCCAGAAATGGGTTTTCAATTGCTGTGTTCTCATATAACGTGAGAGAGTATGCACAGCAGCATTTTCCTTTACCTGAGGAGTAGGCAATAACGTTAATGTTCGTCCAATTAGAAAGTGAGATGGGGTGAGAGCAGCGAGATCCGAGGGATCTGAAGACAATGGAGTAAGAGGTCTTGAATTTAAGATTGCCTCAATCTGTATAAGAACGGTGTTCATTTCTTCGTAAGTTAGGTTAGCCGAGGAAACTATTCGTTTCAAATGATATTTAACAGACTTTACCGAACCCTCAGCTAAGCCATTAAAATGTGGACTGTATGCTCGAGAAAATTTAAAATTAATTGATAAATTAGAAGCCTCGGAACTAATGAAATTCGAATTTTGTTTCAAAAACTAAGATAGCTCGTTACACGCGCCTACAAATTTCTACTGTTATCCGAGAAAATGTTGACGGGTTCTTCTCTGCGGGCTATAAATCTTTGTAATGCAGCTAAAAACGTGAAACGTTCTCATGTCGGTAACAAGTTCTATGTGAACTGCCTTTACAGCCAGACAAATGAATATACAAGGTAAGATTTTATTAATGTGCTACCTCTACCTTTTCGGTTCAAAATCATGATCGAATTAGAAAACCTGCCACATACTCGAATCAATCCGTCATCTTCGTTATAAAATGGATTTAAATGACTGTTTTTTAAATAATGGATCTTTACTGAATCTACGTTTTAGAGTCAGAAATCGACACAGAACCCGCTCATACGAGTCACCGAGTCTTTCAGGAGGAGGAGGAGGTCTTTTAACGGAATTGTGATAGTAAATCGGCCTCAAAAAATTGTGTTAATGGTTCTTGAAGTTGATCATCATATGTCATGATTGCATGGTTGCAGTGGACTGTATTTATGTCGGTTTGAGTTTGAACAAGACCGGAAATCAACCAACCTAATTTGGTTTTACATAACGTCGGTTTGTTTGTACCTAATGAAATGGTATTTGGGCATAGGACGCTCCAAAAAATATCAGCTCCAAGGAGCATATCTACCTGTGACGGTATATTGAATGTGGGATCGGCTAATGTAATGTTTTGTGGGATGTTTAATAGGTTATAATTGACTTGTGTTATAGGCAACATCTGTGTAATGCGTGGAACTGCGAAACAGTTAATTTTTTCGGAATATGAATTAATGAGCGATGATATAAGAACGTCACATCGTTTTGATAAACGTGATGTTTGAGAATTCAACCCTTCAACTAATGACGAGGTCGAAGCGGTTGGTAAGTTAAGTTTAGCACACCAGCTTTCAGTGATGAAGCTAGAAGTGCTACCATTGTCTAATAATGCACGTAATGTATGTTTTTGACCTTTATGATCTTCGACTTGGATTAATGCTGTCGAAAGAAGGACACAATCATTATGAATGGCTGATAAAGAAACGCTGTCTTGAACAGTACTAATGGATAAGGTTTTAATTTCAGGTTGTACCTGAGGTTCCGGTAAAGGCGGAAGAAGCGGCGGTGACACTGCACAGAGAGCTAATTGTTCAGGGGGGGTTACCGTAGGGGGTAATAAGTCATGGAAATGTAATAAGCTATTGATTTGTTTATTGCACATACGGCAGGGTCCAAGCCTGCACATATTTGCGGTATGACCTTGACGTAAGCAGTTTAAGCATATTTTAAGCAATTTTGCCTTTTGGATTCTCGATTCTAATGGGAGAGATCTAAAATCGGGACAATTGTATATCGCATGATTGTTTTTACATAATGGACAAGCATACGATCGGATTGAAGAACGATTGTTTGATTGTGAGCTAACAATCAAAGTTTTTGGACGGTTATGTGTGACGTCACTATGCCTCCTCTTTGTGTTAGTGTCTTCCATGGTTTCTAACAGGTCGGAGCGATTCTTAAGAAAAGTAATAAAGTTTAGAAGCGTGGGCAACTCTCTTAATGTGTTACGATGAGTTTCCCATGCGCGATTCGTAACTGAATCTAATTTACTTGAGACAGTATGTACAATAAGTACGTCCCAGTGTTCAGTAGGCAGTTTTAGCGATTTTAAAGCTCTTAGATTTCTATTAACTGTATCAACAACGTTGCGCAAAGCCTTGGAAGATTCCTTACTAATGGTTTCAATATCAAAAATAGCTTGAATGTGATTATTGACGAGAAGTCGTTTATTATTAAAGCGCTCGCAAAGAAGATCCCAAGCAATATTGTAATTTTTAGCTGAGAAGTCAAGCGAACGTATGATTATAGCAGCGTCGTCTTTCAAAGCTGCACGCAGGTAATGGAATTTACTTATGTTAGGTATGGATGAGTCTGAGTGTATAAGTGAGTTGAATGTATCATGGAATTCCAACCAGTCTTGGTAGTGACCCGAAAAGGTAGGTAAATGTATAGTAGGAAGCTTAAGTTTTGGCCCACCTCTATGCGCAGTACTAGAACCTGTGACCGAACCAGAACCGGAGCCGGAGCCCGCAGTGTCGTCACCCCGCGTCAACATCTCTCGAGCGAGTGCGACAGCGCCAAAGTACTTCGTCTCAAAGAGTTCACGCTCCTCGAACTGCTCCTCTGAAATTTCAGACACATTTTCTATTTCAGACTGAATGCCATCGAACTCGGAATAAAGTTCCTCCATTTTTGTGACCCGAAGATTAAGCTCGGTGATTTGAAGCTTGCTTAACTGTTGACAACTCTCAATAGTGTCTAAATAACCTTTAAATTGAGTGAGCTTAGTTTTAAATGTTGCTCGTTTCTTAATTAAAGTTTTAAGATCCATGGTGTAACGAATAACAAAGCAAGCAATAGGCTAAAGGTAAATCCGACGGCAAAGCACGATATAAAGAATTTTATTGTTGTAGCTAAGTTTCTGATCACCCTTAATGGGAATATGGTCGTGAAGATATGTATGTCTAAGTAATTATCAAATGCCTTATGAAACGATAAGAAACTGTAATGATATGAAATTAGCTATGCATTATGAATATAAAGTTTTAACGAGTTTTAGGTATTTAAGCAAAGAAATGAAATACTTAAATTTGCTAATGACGAAGCGAAGTGAGGATGCGGTAAAGAATTTGCGTTAGATAACAAGGCAGTGCGAATAGGCAGCGAGCGACTAGCGAAACCGGTTTCCGGCCGGCGGCTGCGGCCGATGCAGCGTATGACCTTGCACGTGCACGGTGATGCGCCTCACAATTGCTGGAATTCGACAAAATGAATTTAATAAATTTTAATAAACTCAGTTCATGTACAGATGATAGACTTTATGTGAAATTACTACAGAGAAATGTAAGGGAAAGTGATTAAAGATAATTAGGGATAAGACCGATGTATCGGATTTAATGTTAAGCAGTTTTTATTTAAGTAGATATTTTTTAATTGGAATTCGTTAAGGACTGTTATAATATAGTTTCAGAAATAAATCTTCGCTCATGAAATGCGATAATAAATTTATTTTGTAACAATCTTCGCTTATAAAGTGCGACAGACTGAATTTTCGCTTATGAAATGCGACAATAATTTTGAATAAATCTTCGCTTTTAAAGTGCGACAGACTTTAGGATGAATTTCGCTTTTAAAATGCGATAGATAGAATTTTTGATTATAAGTCCGATAATAATGTTGAATAAATCTTCGCTTTTAAAGTGCGACAGACTTTTAGGATGAATTTCGCTTTTAAAGTGCGATAGATTGAATTTTTGATTATAAAGTGCGATAATAATGTTGAATAAATCTTCGCTTTTAAAGTGCGACAGACTTTAGGATGAAATGATTAAATGATCGACTAAATTGAAAAGGTGCATGGAATAAATTGGAACGAACTCACAAATAAACGCTATACTCCCTCAGGAAAATAGGTGCGGTAGGTACTCCAATTTCTTTGTCTTGAATTCTACACATGATGGCGGCGACCACGTTGCGTTTCCTTTCTCCTTACAAATTCCTCTTGTGTAATCCGGAACGAAGTGACCAAATGAAGAGTAGGATGCAATGATGTGGTCGTGGTGTTGAATAAAAAACAGATTTGGATCGATCGTACTTATTCTCTCCAAAGGGTAATTAAAATTGAATACAAAGTATTGACTTCGTGGTAAATAGGTATGCACGTCTGCATTAGTCGACCCTTCTTGCTGAATGCGCGGTCGTCGTCAGGTGGCAGCGGCAGCGGGGTCCGATGCGTTACATCGCTGGTGTGCGTGTTGTGTGCACACACACATGCAAGGCGTTAACACTACTTTCTAGTTCTGCGTTAATTCATTAACACGTTGTATATATATCGCAGTATATGAATACAAAAGTATATTATTTTACTGCAGAGTTCCACACAAACCAATATTTGATTTCTATCTACTCTACCCACCACATACTCTACCCATCAAACTGAACAACTTTTACTTTAGGAGCAAACCTGTGTCCGCCCAAAAAATTCTGCTGTTCCATACCAAACTGCAACCCCTACAAGACTCAAATGTATGAAACAGCTGAATTTTTTTCGTTCTCACACCTTTGCTCCTATTGTAAAAGTTGTTCATTTTGGTGAGTATAGTAGGTATGTGGTTTAAAAAATCCACTGTTTCATAAATTTTTGTCGCGAAGCTATTGACATTTCCTATGGAACAGCTGATTTTTTTTCTTGACTTTTATATTGGTTCGCCATAGTGAACGTTGTTCTGTTTGATAGTCTAAAGCACCCTGTTCTGGATAGAAAACGGCCCAGATTCCACGGTGAAATTCTTTTTATGTTCCGAATAGTTAACATTTCGAATAGTTTTTCATTCGTCAAATTAATTAAGGGTATATAACCTACCGTTGGCGCGCTCTGGTTTATAATACTAACCAATTAAAGTCAATGAAATTTTTCAGAAACAGTCTAGAAACTAATCTCTTTGCTTGTATAGGTACATTAAAGTTACAGTGCGCCGCATTGAAACTGTATATTTTAACGAAAATCGGACGACATACAAGCATAGAGATTTGTTTCTAGATGGTTTCTGCAAAATTTCATTGACTATAATTAGTTAGTATTGAAAATATTACCAGTTTTCGTTTGTATGCAGCGTGCATTAGCCCCTTCGCAATAAACTTCTCTTAAGTATATGCAATGGTCAATGGTACCTTTTGGGTTTTGTGTACGTTTTTTAGATCCTTGTTCATGTAGATTTTGATCCAAACGATTATCAGTGAAACAACTATACAATTTCAGTATTCAAGATTCCGCCCTGGCCATGTTCGTTTGTTTTCTAATGTTTCTCCTACCATCGTCCATACAAATATTTGACAATTGCAGAGTCAAAGGTAAGAATATTGATGCTTTTTTGAAGTAAAGAAAAACATTCTTTAGGTGGACTTCCGATGCCAGCTACCGATGCGACTGACGCGCGCGTCTGACGCGGGTTCTGGCATATGCCATATGTCTATCGCATCGGCCGCACGCGTCTGACGCACGCGTCAGTCGCTGGCATCGGAAGCGGCGCCATAAGTTTTCATAGTAACTAGTATTGTCGAATCGGCCGTCGGCCGCGAGCCGCGCGCGTCAGACGCATCGGCCGCTGGCATCGGAAGTCCGCCTTCTGTGAAAATTTTCTAGACATTTTCAAATAATCAATAATTAGACACTCTGGTCAACTTGAATTACTAGCAGCAAGTAGTTTTAGGGTTCCGTTTTCAAATAAACAATCCTTATACTGTCTTTCATTCTATCTGTATGCCCCGCCCAAAAATGTTGATATATAATGTTCTTGGCCCCGCCGCAATTACTCGTCCATTTTTGCACCTATTGAATCGAAATTTGGCATGAAGACAGATAACAGTAATGTGGCAGTTAAGAAGCAACACAATTTTCACTCTCTCACTAATATTATTTTTCAAATTCTAGGTCCGGAACAACTGCCGAAAGGTAGGGTCCGATCAATTTTGGATTGGAAAGCTTGCCATGACAGTCTACCTTGGAGCTTTATGTTCCTCTTAGGTAAGTTTTTCTTAAAGTAAACATGAAGCTTTAGTCTCATTCAATACAAATCCTTATTAGCTAAGGTGCAATGCAACGTCATCGTTTTGTAAGCTGAGATTGATTATTTTTTAGGTACAATAATAAACGTTCTGACACATTTCTCCGACAGTCGTTTTTCCGTCGAATGGTTGGTGGATGGAATGGATTTGGTTCGCCAAAAGGACGTTTCGTTAGCGTGTGTTTCGACGACAGAATCTTTCGACTATGAACAATTCGCCGACAGACGTTTCGCTTATGAATGTTTCGACGGCAGTACCTACTTTTCGACTACGAACGATTAGTCGAACGAAGCACACTTATTAAACGTCAATTCTTTTTGGAAGCTACCACCGCGTCGGAACGTATTGTCGCTGTAGAGAAGGCGCGGCCAGAAACTCTGAAACATAACACGACTTAATAACTAATACAATATAAATTCTTAAGATAAAGTTATGTAAACAATAATATATAGTGTATTTAATAAAATAATTGATACTACACAGTACTATAAGTTAACACTCAGACCCAAGCATTTTGATCATTTAAATAATTTAGAACGAAGACAGATATTTACTTCAAGCGATATAACGTTTATTTCTAGATTAAGTAGAAATTGTATATAAAATATACCTATGTCCTTTCCTAGGGTTCAAGCTATCTACATACTACATTTCAACAACATCGGTTCAGTGATTGAGCCGTGATAGCGTAAAAGACAAAAAAATCACGCTGTTAACGGGACTGCTACATTGCTGTTTAGTGAAACTGAACAACTTTCTCTATGGCACCACCATCGAAATCGCAAAAAATATCTGCTGTCCTATATATTCTCTCTCTATAGGCTCTAGTAGGTTTGCATTTTTTTATGGAACGACTTTTACTTCGCGAATTCGATGTTGGTCCCATAGAGAAAGTTGCTCAGTCAGCTAAAAAGTGTCAGCATATTAAGAAGGACCTTGTATAAAATATCTTTCATTTCATATTCACAGGAGGAGGCTTCGCCCTTTCTACTGCAGCAAAAAAAGAATATTCAGACCTGAATGGAAGGATTGGCGATGTGCTAGCAAATTTGAAAGGCTTGCCGAATGTAGTGATCCTGCTCATAGTGATAGCCTTCACAATTTTTGTGACTAATTTTGCATCGAATGTTGCTGTTTGCAATGTTATTGCACCAATTGCAATGCAAATGGTAATATTTTTGTTGTTTATTTTGGTCTTCTCCATCCTGATACCTTAAAACAGGCTAAAACGAACCGGTCCACAATAAAACTACAGAAATGTTCCTGACCACCCCGAAAGGGATTTTGGTCATGATTTATACAGCGTGTCTGCTGTCCCATACATTAGAGTCGACTAGGTACTGTAGGTTTGTATGAAACAGATAATTATTTTTCGCAATTCCGAAGTTGGCTCCATAGTGAAAGTTGTTCAGTTTGATTGTCTAAACCTGTCCTTTCAATAATACTAGGGTGTTTTGTTATATAGCATAGCATATGCTCAAGACTATATTCCCCGAGGGGGTGGTCAGAGATATTCTGAAACCTCAGAACATCCACGTTTCACCAGTAGTACCGAAATTCTGTCCAGTGTGACGGGGGGTGAGCCCGTCGCCACATAACGAACAGTGGGTACAGTACATGCCTCGAAATTGAAGCACGCAGGTTTCCTCACGATGTTTTCCTTCACCGAAAAGCCAGTGGTGTTACAAATAAGATAAGATAAGATAAGATAAGACGGGGATCGAACAATCACCTTCTGCACGCCAGGCAAGGTTACTCGACACTGGACCACCACGGCTTGTTTTGTTACACCTTGTATATTTATTAACATAATACACTTAACCATTTACAGGCTCAAGAGTTACATTTCAATCCATTATGGTACAACATAGCAGGTGGATTCTCAGCATCGTTTTGTTTCTGTTTACCTGTTGGAACGCCTGGAAACCTCGTCGTGCAAAGCGCTGCGAAAATTCCTACTAGTAAAATGGTACGGATCCCTTCTTTAAATTTCCATGACGTGCTCGTATTTAGGGCCCTTTAACTTACGAATAAGAAAGGATCTTCAGAAGTGAAAAAGCCATTGCCTAAAAATGGCGCATATTTTCTCATAAATTTTTTTTGGCGCGGTCCAATTTGTCAAAATTGAACTCAGTCCGAACCCTAGATCGTGTAATTTCTCTATGGTCCGAACGGAGATATAAAGGCTTGAAGAAAACTTAATGAATATAATATTTTCAACTTCAAGCTTTGATATCTCCGACTGAGTTATACACGTAAAATACGTTTAGTTTTTGGAGAAAATAATGAATAAAAGACTTGTCAAATACCTTGAGAGTAAAAATCTTCTATCTGATCAACAGCATGGTTTCCGTAATGCAAAATCGACTTCTGATGCTGTATTAGAATTAACAAACCATGTTGTCAACACTCTTGATAAGGGGAACAAATGTTTATCAATATTTCTCGACCTTTCCAAAGCCTTTGACACGGTTTCAATTCCCTTGCTTTTGTATAAGTTGGAAAGAATGGGTGTGAGAGGTTCGCCTTTGAGACTTTTTGAGGACTACCTATCTGGGAGATATCAATGTGTAAAGATTGATCAGTATGTTAGTGGAGACTTATCTGTAGTCTACGGAGTCCCACAAGGAAGCATCCTCGGTCCTACCCTATTCTTGGTCTTCATAAATGATCTGTGTGCAACCAACCTGGCACATGGCAGGATTGTGTCTTTTGCAGATGACACGGCCCTTATTTTTGACGGATCGACCTGGGAGGACACGTACAGATGTGCTCAAATAGGACTAAATGGAGTTGTTGCTTGGCTAAATAATAATTTACTCACTCTTAACGCCGATAAAACAAAATTTGTAGCTTTTGGTATGCGTAAATCCTCTCTCCCTACTGAAAATCTATGTCTAAAAGTTCACTCCTGTTCAATGACCGGTCTCTGCTGTGTCTGTCCCAAATTAACCAGTGTTCCGCATATTCGATACCTCGGTGTTATAATCGATCAACACTTGAACTTTAACGTCCACATCGATGCCCTAAAGACTAGAACCCGAAAACTTTTGTATATTTTTAGATCCTTAAGACATATAGCCACCTTTAAAATAATTAAACTGGTCTACCAAGCCCTCTGTCAGTCCGTTCTCGTTTATTGCATTACCTCCTGGGGAGGTACTTCAAAAACGAACTTAAAGAAACTAGAAATCGCCCAGCGTGCCGTCTTAAAAGTAGCCACTTTTCGGCCTTTCTTATATCCTAGTACTCAACTATACCGTGATTGCAAGCTTTTATCAGTTAGACAACTGTACATTTTATACACCCTGCTTAAGAAACACTCACTACTACATTTCAAGCCTATTTCATCTTCAAGGAGAAGACGTGATTTGGTCTGTGACCCACCTCAGCTACGTACGGCATATAGTAGCCACTACTTTTGTTTTCAAGGATATTACCTCTATAATAGCTGCAATAGAAAATTAAACTTTTACCCTATGCATACATTGCAATGTAAGAAACTTTTGACGGAATGGCTCTTAACCCTCTCTTACGATGAAACCGAAGATCTACTGAAAGTACCTGTTTAGCTCATAACACACACACACACACACTCACTCACACACATACACACACGAACACACCCTTTACATATTTTAATTTATATGTGTTCTGTAAGCACTTGTATCTATTGTTTTGCTTTTATTTTGTAACGTAAGCACTATCCTTTTGTCTTACTATCACTCATGTCAATAAATATAGTGTAAAAGCTGTTACTTTGTCCTTGGGGTGGAGACCTGGTAACCTGAGGCACGAGAACCTTCATAGGTATCTTGAGTCAGGCACCAGTCTCCACAATACAATACTAAATGCTCTAAATTTATTTAGCTCTAAGTAGTATTACCTGTATTTGTGGAGAACAAAATAAACAAATTTATTATTATTATTATTATTATAGTTTGTTTCTTTATTCTGATCTAAAATATTCAAGTTTGATTTTTGTCTTTTGTAGCCTTTCAGAGGATATAATTCGTACAGCGGCGGCGCTCCATTTCTGAAGTTCCGTACTAGTTAAAATTTTTAATAATAGTAAAAAAAAAATCTCTGTCAGATTTCCGTTAAAATATAGTTTCAAAGTTTTCCATATAAATCTTAAATGAATCCTAGCAGAAACTATTTAACAGAAATCAGTTACTTACACATACATTGCTTTTTAGATAGTGTTTAAAAAGTCATTGATTTTAATTGGTTAATATTGAAAATAGGACGGAACTTCGTTGGTATGAAGCGCGGTCGGGAGACTTCGGAATAAACTTCTCTTAACACTGGCAAGATCTTCGCGAGATCGAGACGTGGTGGCTTCGGGCTCGATTCGAATTTCGCTGGTGCGGTGGTGCCCTAATTAAAATGGTTTGTCTATTGCTGTTTTTCATTTGTAAAGAGGATAGTAGGATCCTACTCCCCAATATCTTCTTCTTCTTGTGGTGCCATCTCCTGTTGGAGGTTGGCTATCATTAGGGCTATTCTGACCCTGGAGACTGCAGCCCTGAACTAGAGTTTATAACCATTCACATCGATTTTAAGCCAAGACATCCTTCTTCTAACAGTCTTTCCAAAATTTCCCCTGCAAAATAATCTGAAGAAGTTGATATTTATCACTTGCGACCGTAATACACGTGACAGAGGTACTGTAATTTCTCCTCCCCAATCTAATTTGATTAAATTCGTTTTGGTTTCCAAGAAAGATGAGGTAGTGGTTCCCCGGGCTCGCTGGACTTCATTGTCGAGTGATAGTTTTGTGAGTGGTCGGCATCCACAGTTGATCTTGGTTTACAGGAGTCAGATTTACAGGCTCACCATCCTTCCCACCACTGGAAATTTTGTAAACCAAGATCTCTGTCTGTCTCAAAAAACTGTCTGTGTCAGTTAATTTAATAGAAAAAGCCCTATACCTATTTACAAATGTTGTAACAAAACAAGTAGACCATAAAACTGTTAAATTTTCACAATGGTGAAACCAGCGAAAAATAATTAAACTTTCAACTTTCACTTAATAAAAAACCGCTGCAAAAATAATTTTTCCTTGATTTCCAATTCGAATTAGATAAGGACATCGGATAGAAATATTCATAAGCGAAAATTACACGGCTTACATGCAGTAACAAGTGATATTTATTTCACATTATTGCCGGCTCTGGTCCAACGACATCAACAATTTTCTTAACTTGGGTAGCTATCGCTTTCTGGGCCCCAGTGGTATGGCCAGATTTGTCTGCATATCCTGATTGGATTAGGAGCAAGATCTGAATGGCGTACGTGCTGTGCGTTTTAATGATCTATTTTTTTATAATTATATTGAAGCTAATCTAATAATGTATGTATTTCATTAAAGTAAAATTTGACAATTTGGATTTGCGTTTTACTATTTGCAAAGTGAATGAATAATACCTAGTACTGTAGCCCTGGGACTTTTAAATTACTAAAAAGATTACCGATTGCCGTTTAGACATTTTTTATTTTTGATCGATGATGATGAGTTTTATCGGGCTTACAGCTTTGTATGTACGGTACTGTAACCTTTTTTTACGGCAGTTTGTGATCTGTAAGACTTAGGTTTTTATATTAGTAAATTCGCACCTTACAACAATATCTAAACGGCAATCGGTAATCTTTTTGGTAATTAAAAAGTCCCGGGGCTACAGTGCTATAAAGTACTCGGTAAGAGAATGAAATCACTACGTTTCAACATGGTACCTATCAAGTACCTACCTAATTAGTCTGTGGTACCTACTCTATACCATTCAATCTTCTTGCTCTTGTTCCAATTTAAAAGCTTATTTGACCATGCGACATGCGCTTGAATGACGGCTTTTAAATAACAATAGGTCGAAATTTGAATTCGTTGACAGGTAGAGAGTAGTATACACGATTATAAACGTAGTACCAAAGAGATTATACCTAATAGAGTGAGCCATACCAATTGTTAAGTGTCCACTTCTTTGACGTTTAGGTTTGAGTGTGTGGTGTCAAGTAGTATGGACAAAAGGCACCAAGTGACATATGGCCTTATGTTTACGGTCACTTTTCACACACACTAGCTCAAAAAAAAGTGGATAGCCGCATAAACAAATATCTATAGTTACATCTCCTTCTACTATTAAAGGTACGTCATAAGACAAAAGAGACTAACTACAATCGTAAATTTATGCGGACTCTATGGAGATCCTTCCTCTGAGCGTAGTACTTACCAAAAAACACTTATAATCCTGACGGATGTACTTACTATCTCTATGGATTATAAGTGTTCTTTGACACAAAAACTACCGTTGTAGTATATTCCTTGGTTGACAGACAAACGAATATTGTTCGTCAGGTTCTGATTATATTCTCTTTGGTTCAGACTTCAGAGCTGAGAAAATTTTCCTTTTTATTTCAGCGATTTCAATATTTCAATTAAAGATATATTTAGAACACTATAACAAGTTTTTATTAGCTTGAAAGTTAATAAAAAACTTCAAAATGGGCATGTAAGTACATTTCATGTTTCTTTTTGTGTTATTTTTTTATAATGCATTGCATAAAAGCATTAATTTAATCCCGTTATTTATCAATTATCACTAAAGGAATGGCTAGCAAATTTGGCCGCATTATGATTATATTCACAATAGGAATATTCTCTTTGGCGCATCAGACAAGCACGGCTTTCAGCAAACTTGATTTTATTCGAACCTATACCTACATGGACGTAGAATCTACCTAGTTATTTTATTTTGAATTGTATGCATAGTGGTCATATAGCGTTAAATCATTAGACAAAGAACAATTTTATACTTGATACAGCAGCTTTTATGTGCGTCTCACTAAGAAAGAATAACTGATTGAATTTTGTGTCATACAGGAGATTGCACACCTGTTCGAACCGAATTGGACGAATCTCTGGGAGTAACTACGTTTTATATTTCTGCAGTGCTGTTGTTCTAAAATTCGATCACTTCGCCTCTTTCGGTACTTTCGCCACGGACAAGTGTGCGATCGCCTTATTATATCTACTTTATTCAAAGATAAAGAGACTTAACCACTATTAATATATGGGCGTCCACGCAAGGTCCAGTTGTCGGCATTTTAACCAAATTTTGTAGGGTTCCGTACCCATAGGGTGAAAACGGGACCCTATTCATAAGCCTACCCTGTCCGTCTGTCCTACCTATTTAGGGTTTGTAATTTTTGAATCGTAATAGCTAGACACTTGAAATTTAGAGAGAATGTGCGTTATTGCGACGGATTTGCTAACAAATTAATAATAAAAATTACAAAAAGTGTAAAACTAAGGCGGGTTTTCATATAAGAAACAAGTTTTTATCAACGTTTTTCCTTCTCGCTCTATCGTAAAAACGGTAATACATACATGAGTTAAACTTGGTGTGATTATAAAACAAACTCTACAGTAAACCAACAAATAATAAAAACTGGCCAAGTGTGAGTCGGTCTTGTGTTAAAGGTCCGTAAAAAACAAAACTTATTGTAAGTTAATAGTTGTGTGTTGGTGTGGTAAGGAACCCTCGGTGCGCGAGTAGCCCGACTCTCATATGACCGGTTTTATTCATTATTACATATTATGATCATGTGATTGATCTAGATGCCGTATCTAGCCATAACTCAAAACCTACTGGACCCTGTTCGCGTGGACCCCATGATTCATGACAAGGAGGGTAAATTATTTAAAGGGGATTTTGAAAAAAAAACATGAACGTTCGAAGTAAGGACGTTATTGTAAGCTGTATTGAGCGCTCTTGATTGAGATACTAAGTCTACTCGTAATTAAGGGTTGACACACATTTACCGACGGCGGGCCCATACAAAAATTACATTTAGTATGGGCCCGCCGTCGGTCGCCATCGCGTCGGTAAATGTGTCTCAACCCTAACATATATTATTATTTATATTTTTGTTGGCTGGGCTATCGCAAGCAAGGTTCGTTATGTAATACTGCGACCATCGCTGGTCTATTGTGTTCGCCCCAAGCTCACCCATATTTTACACATACATCCGAACTATTTTTTATTATTCTCGGGTATGCAGGTTTCCTCACGATGTTTTCCATCACCGACGAGCTAGTGATAATGATAAATACGACCGTACATAAATTCCGAAGAACTTAGTGGTACAGGCCAGGAATCGAACCGCCGCCTCATGATTGAGTCGCTAGCTCTCTTTCGTATGGACTATCATGCTCTTTTTAACCCTAACATATAGGTACTTAACAGAAAATTTCCCATCGATCCCAATAAAAGGTGTAGGTATAAAGCTGTCTATAATATTATAAAGATGATAGCCACGGTTTATACAAAAGGAACGTGTGGCGGTGGCGGATAATCTAAGTAACACAATATAAACCTTATAGTACGTAGAATAGCGTCGATTTTGTCGTAAAGGAGAATCGCACCTGCGCCTTCTGGTTTTGTCGCCTGGAGGCGTGGGCGTAATTCTCCAAACGACGCTATGCTACGTACTATAAGGTTTATAATTGTGTTACTTTGACTATCCGCCACCGTCACACTTTTCTTCTGTATAAACCGCGCCTTAGGTATAGTTTCAAGACGTATCGAACAACAGATTTTCTATTGTGTCTGGTATTTTCGCAATCCATAGGTTTATGTGAAGAGTAAACCTAATAGTTTATACTCCATCTTAAATCACGTTTTTTCATTTCAAATAATAACTTTTTTATCTAATTTCAGGTTACTTGGAATATTGTAAGTAACTTAATTTTTTTTTGTTTTTAATCCCCGACGCAAAAAGAGGGGTGTTATAAGTTTGACGCCTATGTCGATCTGTCTGTCAGTGGCATCGTAGCTCCCATACGGGTGGACCGATTTCGATGTTTTTTTAAAATCAGAAAGCCAGTTTTTGCAAGAGTGTTCTTAGCTTTGTTTCATGAAAATAGGTTCAGCAATTTTCAAGTATCTTTAAAAATTACGAAATGCAGCAAATGCATTTTTTACTTTTAACTCTCTTTCAGAAATTTTAGGTCAATTAATGTGTTGGGGACCGCAGGTGATGATCGAATGAAAAAATTAAAATGGTCATTTCATAGCGGTTCCCTACGCTTCAATTGACCTAAAATATCTTAAAGATTTTTTATTCTAATTGTTATGAATTATTTTTAAACCACAGTGATAAAAAGGAGCCTCTAACTCCTGTACGTCCAGTTGATAGAGTCAAGAATATTGTATTCAATAACTTTAGAGGAATATTGGGCTTTATTGTACCTATAATATTGATGTTCTTTATGCTGGAGAAAGATAAAGTAAGTGAAATAATTATTTCTGTGACATTGAGCCACCACGAACTAAGCTACGTACGAGACACGATTATGAGTAAATACCCCCAATATACAATCGCGCTCCGATAGGTCACGCATAAACTTTCGCGTCTTGTATTAGATAACCAAAAATTGAAACCGTCTTGAAAACTATAAACGTTTTTCATAATTTTCAGAAGTGAAATTATGTTAGTTCGACTCAGATATCAGTAACCTAACACGCAGAGGGTACATCAATACAAAGAAAATGTTTCAATCGCAGATTGTAGCTCCGAAGCGCGTCATCAGATCTTCACAATATGAAATTGGGACCACGAGATATACAGTTTTAAACAAAAACACTAAATTGGTCCACAACTGACGAGAAAATACGGTGAAAAAATATAAATTGACGAACATAATAATCTCCTTTTTTGAAGTCGGTTAAGATGTGCGCCGGCATGGTGTGTGCATGTTCACCGATAAGTTCATCCACACGCCGGCGACCAAGGAGAATCTATACTTCATTCCAAATAAGGACGACGAGATTTTCCGATTCCTATTAAGCTTTCTGGTCAATTCTGATTACCAATTGTAATTAATTTATTGCATACATATACTATCCGACATATTTTGGACGTTACTAAAGCTGTTCTAAGAATAAGTGACAGGAAGTGTTTCAAATCTCTGTTTCTGTAATGCAAAATAGCCTTAAAATTTCGTTGCTATTTTGAATGGAGTATAGCTATTTACAAAGTGGAGTAAGGTGTTATCGCCGCACTTAAATCGGACAGGATACTAAATTGCAGTGTCTTTTCTAGTACGTTGAACATAATAGCATGTTTTGCGACTATCTTTTAAAACCCTATTGCGTATCAACGTCTATATGCTCCCGACTATATCAATTCACTGAAGAGGTAGGTACATATGTTCTAAATACAGGGTCCAACTTAATAAGCTGACAGCTTTTTAAGAGGATGATCAGACCATGAAACTGAACAACTTTCTGTATGGGACCAATGTCTAAATTGCGAAAAAAAAATCAGGGGTCCCATACAATTGGGTCGAGTAAGATTTCAGATTACTATGGACAGGCAGATTGTTTTTTCGCGATTTCGACATTGGTCCCATAGAGAAACAGTTCAGTTTGATGGTCTGATCATCTCCTTTAAAAAGTATCAGCATATTAAGAAGGACCCTATATACGAGTACCATAGGTCTAAATATACTATAGGTATAATAATATTCACTTTACACTAGCACTAGCAGAGCCCAAACTCTGATTAGTGTGAAGAGTAGAGAGCCTGTCGTGTCGCCACTTTGTAATGGTAGACAATACTCTATCACATAAACGATTTTGAAACGTAGATTTTGACGGCCCTCCGGAACCATCGGGCCACTTTTCCATACGGGTCTACTTCAAACGGTTCACATTTCAAACCGGTCTACATGTCCAAACTGTTCACTTTCCCGATCCTTCTACTTCCCGATCAGTCCACTTTTCCGATCGGTTTACTTGTCATTTTCGAATTGATTCTATTTTAGGATTCCTTTAACCACTCAACCGATCATCCCACGGGCGACATGGCACTGTAACCATCCCTTAAAATACGTGGTTTTGCGCGATATTGTCGCGACATGCCGCGATTCCGCCGCGTTATCGCCTATATTTCAGAAAACAATCAGTGTCGTGGTCGAATCGCGGCAATATCATGGCGATATAGTGGGGATTACGTTGAGATACAATCGCCGTGATTTAGTTGGTCGTTGCGGTATACAGTTGCGAAATCGTCTACGCTCAAATATATCTGGTTGATATGACTCTTGTGGTGTGTGTCCGAAGCCGTACAGTAAAGTTTGATGGTCTAAACG
Organism: Agonopterix alstromeriana; assembly: GCA_963924505.1. NCBI lineage: Eukaryota > Metazoa > Arthropoda > Insecta > Lepidoptera > Depressariidae > Agonopterix > Agonopterix alstromeriana. The sequence goes on along the minus strand of OZ004662.1, from coordinate 9,023,747 downwards.
ACCCCCTTAAACATTACTGGGGTGTTTCTTTATACCTTGTATATTTAATATAAGCGTATACGCATGCATATACTCACGACTATGTTCCCCGAGGGGGTAGTCAGAGATATTCTGAAACTCAGATCATCCACATTTCACCAGTAGTACCGAAACTCTGTCCAGTGTGACGGGGGGTGAGGCCGTCGCCACTTATAATGGACAGTGGGTACAATACATGCCTCGAAATTGAAGCATGCAGGTTTCCTTACGATGTTTTCCTTCACCGAAAAGCCAGTGGTGTTAAAAATCGTAAATAAATTCCGAAAAACTCATTGGTACGAGTCGGCCTGGACGGGGATCGAACCTTCGCCTCCCGCACGGCAGACAAGGGGTTAGCTCATGGAACTGGTGGTCCCGGGCGGAATCAAATTAGACAACGTGTGTTCTTGGTTTGCTCGTATATTGGAATGGCCGAATGCCTCGTAGTTTCGTCCGACCTAAACGGTCAGTTCATGTGAATAGAAAAAAACCAATCGACATCTGCAGATATGCCCCCGTACTAAAGGGGTGACCTCTGCACTATGCCCCCCCCCCCCCCGAACTACACAGGTAAGCCGGGTGGCGCTGTATTTAGACACAAGGTTATTCGCCACTGGACCACCACGTTTTTTTTTTAAATTAATATAAATTTAACGTGTATATATTAAATATAAAGTGTATCAAAACACCATAGTAAGACAAATTTTGCCTCTCTACAATGCGGGTGCGAACGAAGTCAATGGCAAAAACTTTATAAATAGAATAAGCATTATGCTCAAGACGAAGTATTCGAGTATTTCCCGAGGGGGTACCTAGTCAAAGATATTTTGAAAATAAGAACATCCACGTTTCACTAGTAGTACCGAAACTCTGTCCAGTGTGACGGGGAGAGAGCCCGTCACCCCTTGATTGAAATAAAAATAAATGGGTCATCATTACTACTTTAGATAGAATATTAAATTTATTTTCCTTTAAATTACAACTTTTTTTTTTCAGCATGACAAGACAACTACGTGGATATGGGTGTGGATGTTTTGGTCTTTTCTATTACAGCCGGTGAACGTCCCTGTATCTGGCTTTATACCTATCTTTGCTTTCCCTCTATCGTGCGCTATGTCTACAGATAAAGTGTGCCCTTGTTACTTCAACGTAAGTACCTATATGCTTTTATCATCTATCTATACCTATATAGGATCCTTCTTAATATGCTGACAGTTTTTTAAGGGGATGATCAGACCGTCAAACTGAACAACTTTCTATATGGCACCAACATCGAAATCGCGAAAAAAAAATCAACTGTCCCATACAAAAGTGCAAACCTACTCGAGCAAATGTATAGGACAGCAGATTTTTGTTTCGCGATTTCGATGTTGGTGCCATAGAGAAACTTGTTCAGTTTGATGGTCTGATCATCCCCTTAAAAAAGTGTCAGCATATTAAGAAGGACCCTGTATACAGCGTGTTAATGAATTAACGCAAAACTAGAAAGTAGTTTGTTTAGAATCGAGTGCAGAATCGAATTATCATGGTTTCTGTATCTTTTCTTACTCGTAACTATTATAAAATTGTAACAGAGGTGAGTCTGTACATTAAAGTAAAGTAAAGTAATGATATGATTTTTAGGTGTCTCTGATTCCAAATCACCAATTTTTTTTCTGTTTGTTTATTCGAGCGTCAGTTAAAAACTACTGAACCGATTTTGATGAATGTTTTTGTTTAAAAGCTTACAATTTGATTTGAAATCTGGTATATAATTTGTGCGGACGTAGTCGCGGGCAAAAGCTCGTACTACATAATAACATTTCAGCAACTTGTTTTCTAAAAAACAAAAATAAATATCTTGGACATTGTCACACAAATTATCTAGTCACATTTAAAGTACCAGAATCTAGCCTGGACTTGTATTATGATGACTAGACAACGATATAGAATACATATTTAGATACAAACATCCATGACACGGGTACAAATATTCATCATACAAATAATTGTCCCTTACGGGATTCGAACCCGCGACCCTTCGCACAGCAGGCCGGTTCACTACTGACAGTGCCGGGCCGCCAAAATTTTTGGAGTCTTCTCATTCTTGGTCAACTACCAATGAGTGTATTATTTAATTGTTTCAGGAAAACGTTGCACTGTTCATATTAGGAGGATGGCTGATGTTATTGTTGAATAATTCTGGATTTGATCGTCGCTTGACATTAAAGTTCCTGTGTGGTGCTTCTAACAGATGCTCTAGTGCTCAGTACTACTCTTTATAATTTTACTACGCAGGGTGTAAACTTAAATGTGTTACTTATTGAATTTTGATGTTGGCTTCATAGTGAAAGTAATAGTGTTTAGTTTGATTGTCTAGCATCCCTAAATACAGGGCGTAAGGGACAGCCCTCCGCAAACTGAAATGTTGAACTCAGACCATTAAACTGAACAACGTTCACTATGAAGACTTCGCCAGCTAGCGCGAAAAAAAATCTGCTTCCAATATAAAACTATTGTACCCACCGGACTCAAATGTATGGGACAGCTGATTTTTTGTCGCGTTTCCGAAGTAGTGAAAGTTGTTCAGTTTAATGATCCGAGTTCAACATTTCAGTTTACGGAGGGCTGTCCCTTACACCCTGTATAATTTTTACGCATCTAATTTTACAACCTAACTATAATTGATATTATGACTACTAGCTGTTGTTGTAAAAAAATGCTTTAACTTGTTTACATCATTCGTAATATAAAATGGGGTCTGTCGTGGAGTTCAACAGATTCTTGACTGATTTGTGCAGAGAGTTGTCTGGGAGTTGACCTTGGCCAAGTTGTTAATGTTATCCGAGTTGTTCATATTTACCGAGTTGTTCATGTTGACCGAGTTGTTCATGTTGACCTAGTTGTTCAAATGGACACAGATGTACCTACCTCGGGAAAGAAAAATTCCCAGTGTGTCATCCAGTTGGACCAAGATGAGCTACGGCAAAAAAATAAACCCGTTGTCCACCTGGGTGGACCAGCCAGGTGAAGTAGACCACATCAAAACCAACCCAACAAAGTGCAACCCAAGGTTGTGTGTGTATGGATTGAGGAGCCACATTTGCTATTGAAATAAGGATTATAATTATGTCCATTTTGTAGGAAATTAGTAGATTTTGTAGGCCCAATTCTGGAATTTGTTGCAAAAGTATAGAGAAGTTACATGAAAAAAACCTATTAACTGAAAAGAGAAAAACAAGCTCTAAAATCACTAATCAGCTATAACACCTGTATTTAAGCTAATATAATTTGAATGTTATTAGGTAGGTATTGCAGGCGGGGTCAAAAATAACTAACCAAAAATCTCCTTTGTCCCCGTTTGCGATACCTACCTAAAGGTTTTTTATGCAGTCGGGTTTTTTGTTTATCTTAATAATTTAGTTTATTTCATACTTTTTAGTCTTGTGTCGAAACGGTAACATAAAAGTACTATAATATTTATATATTTGGAATCGTCTGATCACTAGCTTTCATTTGATACCCATATTGTAATTTTTAACAAAAAAATATTGTTTATTCCCCCTCTCTTTTTTAATTTGTAGACGCCATCTTAAAATAATATACCCTATGTCACTCTCACGATTTTTACGAATCCAATGACACCCCATACGTTAAAATCCATCAAGCCGTTTAGGCTGTAGGCCGTGCCAAAGAAATAGACATACAAACATACATACATACATACATACATAGATACATACATACATACATACGCTCGAAAAACATAACCCTCCTTCTGTCGCAGTCGGGTAAAAAAAGGTAGCTCCTCACACCAGACGCATTTGGCGCTTAACACTGGTATTTGTTTCAGGTTATTAATAAGAAGCAGTGCAGCGGCTTTCATCCTCTCTATGATTTCGAATAGGCTGATTGTGACGGCGAATTTAATACAATACGTGGCACCTACTTTAATCAATCTGCAGGTATTTAATTTCTTTTTCATCCCGCCATCTCGGAAAGAGTATTTTTTCTCTTCGATATCTGAGTGCCAAAGCCGTTTTTATCCACTAGAGGATAAAGTAAATTGAATTTAGAACATCGTGTGCACTAAGTTTGTGAATTCAAAACATCATTAAACCTATTTACTTTTCCCTCCATGGTGCCGAATTTATCATAGATTTTTTTTTCATTTAGTCATTTCCTCGCTGAGGTGGGATGAAAAGTTACGTGTTGCACTCGAGTGCAAAGATTTTTCACCTCGTGCTCTTTTGATTCCCTCGCTAACGCTCAGGATTCTTATTTTTGAATTCCTTCGCTTGCTTTTTAGGGTTCCGTAGTCAACGGGGAACGTCTGTCCGTCCGTCCGTCTGTCCGTCTGTCCGTCTGTCCGTCTGTCCGTCTGTCCGTCTGTCCGTCTGTCCGTCTGTCCGTCTGTCCGTCTGTCCGTCTGTCCGTCTATCCGTCTGTCCGTCTGTCCGTCTGTCCGTCTGTCCGCGGCTTAGCTCAGAGACGCTAAGTACTAAAAAAAATCTTTAGGGTCTCTAACCTCTCTAAAAAGTGGGGATGCAATTTTTTTTTCTGGTCTATCTCATGGTGTGGGGTATCGTTGGATAGGTCTTTTAAAAATATTGTGGGTGTGGGAAAACAATATTTCGATTTAGTTCTCGATACGTGAAAAAAATCACGGTAGTGTGTAACGAAATTAAAAGGAAAACTATCACCGCTAAGTAGGATTTACAAGTTAACGAGTAATAGTCGACCAACTTGTAAAATGTACTTTTTAGACTTTATGAGCCGTTAAACCGTAGTATAAAACAAAAAGCCCCCTTCTAAGTCAGTATATTGTGACGGGCAACTACGAAACCCTACCCTGCGCATGGCTCGACACGCACTTGGCCGATTTTTTGTAATTCGTTATATCTCTATTAGGATGGGTTTATTTTGGTACTAATTGAAACAACATTTCAGTCCACTACTGTAAGGGGTGTTGACAAGGATTATGACAAAGTACGCTGCGTCATCATCAACGCTATACATACATCTTCTGCTATCGGTATGTAAATACTTCTTTCTAACTTTCAGACGAGCGAAAGTGTGCGAGTTACAGGCAACGGTTACTTTTGACTATTTATATGTGCACTGGTTACGCGTGTAATTCTACTAACAAACATTTCTGCCACTTTTTGCGGGGGGCGAGGTAACATGAAATCCGCAACTAAGGATTTTATTCCCCATAACTTTATATTCTAATTTTGAATGTTAAAAATCATGAAAAGTAGCCTCGTGTGAATCCCAATCGTTCTAAGTTCGAAGTTATTGTATCGCAATTATAGGCTGTCTCGTTTAGTGATAAGGTGTAAAATTGAATGTAAATGCACAAGATCAATTGTGCTTATATCGTGGCAGAGGGGAAATGCTACCGACGCGAGTCGGCGACTGTCGTCGCAATCAAGCGCTTGTAGGGTTAATTCACATTAAAAGCGCAGCCACAAGCGCCACGAGATGCTGCGCGGCTGTCGCGGCTGCTTTTTGAACTGGGCGTGCGCGGTTTCGCGGCTGCTCGCGGCGCCGTGCTACCCATCAATCGCTTCAAATTAATTTAAACTTTAGTCATTAAACTGCGCCAGAAGGAGGGTCAGGTTTTTAACCGACTTAAAAAAAGGCGATTATTTGTTTTTGTTAATATTTTTTAATTTCCTAACAATTATTCAACATTGTAGATAAACAGGGTGTTTGGAAGCTGGATGCAAATATTTAAGGGGATGATAGTTGACACCATTTAGAACATTTTGAGCTGCTGATTTTTAACTGCTATTTTGATAAAATTTTTATAAAAACCCAATTTCTGACAGTTAATTGACAAAGTGCCCCAATTTAAGTTGGTATGTCAATTTTTTATTTTTTTTTGGGTTTGTCAGACGTGTATCTAATCGAATAAACCAAATTCCAAGCATCTGTGTTATTGAATAAAAATACTAGACGCATTTGAAGTCGCAAAAGTTTTTAAAATTTAAAAAATTAAGCTTAGTTTATGGCATTTAGAAAAATAAATAAAATAGCCTCGATCGTTTAAACCTTTTTATAAACATGCTCGGTTAATGGCCTTTATTTTAAAGTATCATTTAAGCTGATATCTTACCAATTCTCAGAATTAGAGCTTAAAAACCAAATTGAGGGAGATTAATTTCGACTTTTTAATGGACGAATGAAACAACATTTTTGGAAAAAAGAATGTAATATAATTTTCAAAATGTGTACCGCGGTTTCTGACACAGGCACGAGCTCTTTTCCTAACTTCTGTCGTTGTTGCTTTTAATAGCATATCTTGCTTCATCAAATTGAAGGCGTCTTCAATCGTAGCACGCGTCAGGACTCCATCGCGTCCCAGCCGGTGATCGCATTTTGACCGTGCAGTTGAGCGCATCGGTGATGCTGCCGTGCGCGATAGCATTCCCGCTATCTTTCTCTTTCTATCAAACGACATTCCTAAACGACAGAAAAGGATGGACCGTGAAAAAATTCGATTCCGTACTGCCAGATGAGGTTCAACCCTTAAGTCTCTGCATAAGACTATTAATTCAGTAACGTTTCCTTTTTTACAGGTGGTACTGTAGTACCGCATGCGTCTTTTGGAACTCTAGCATTTAGAAGTGTTTTCTACGGGTAAGTCTTAAACTGGTGAAAGCTATTGAAAAAAAAACACAACTTTGTTTCTCTAAACACCGCCGTCTACTGCTCACTGCTCACTTTTAACCCAATGAGTTTTTCGGAATTTATGTACGATTTGTAACACCACTGTAAAGGAAGGAAGGAAGGAAGGAGGCTTTTCTGTAAAGGAAAACATAGTGAGGAAACCTACATGCTTCAATTTCGAGGCATGTATTGTACCTACATACCTAAATACTATACGTAAAATTCGACTGACCAACTGTACTGTGCTGCGTGTGACAGACTATTCAAAACTCGGATTCTCCAGCCACCACGCCACGCCAGGAACCAATGAGGATAGAGGTCGACGGATACGTCGTGGAGGACATCATCATCATAATCATTATTTGGATAAAGATCTATTTGTATTATAGTTGCAATAATTTTTGTTTGTGAAGTGAACGTTTTGACACTCGTTTGCTTTAGAGATACCTACTAATTTAAGACATATGACCCAGTTGTACATTTTGACAACAATTTATTCTAACAATGATATTTTTTTATAAATTGTTATAAATTTATACACTCTTTGGGCGCTCAGCCTGCGGCCTCGCTTGGCTGGCAGATTGACCCCGGAGACCAGGTCCACCAGGTTCCAGGGGGGACGCTTCGGAGCTTCGCTCCTACGTTCTATCAAAATAACTTTTAGACTAACTGTACATTTTGGCACTCCTTCTTGATATCAATAGTACTTTGTGTCAAATTGTAAATTTTTACACAAGTACCTACGTATATTTTAACGATGGTTTGTTTTGAATATGAAACCAATATAAATTATTGGACGTTTCTACGAGTGTGCAGCGAAAAAATGTTGTGTAGGTGATTTTGTTGATTGTTGAGAGTTTTCAGTTTTTAATAATTTTCTAAAATATTTAGGTCCGCACCAGACAACGCTGAATTTGCAGATGTGTTCAATTATGTTCAATATACTGCTTTCGCGTTCCCAACAGCTATCGCCATGTTCATCGTGAATCTTATCTACAACTTCGTTATGCTGTGAGTAATTCAATAAATTCAATATCAATTCTAATGAAAAAATTCAATTCGTTTAAGGGTTGACCCACATCTTTCAGTGCGAAATCGCATTTTTTCATGCTCTATCCTTTTCTGTCGCTCAAGAATATCATTTGCTAGAGCGAGTAAGATAAAGTGAATGCTCTCGCATGCTGCGATTTTTCCCATCCTAGCAAATGACGTTCCTGAGCGACAGAAAACGATTCCGTGCTGACAGGCTTTTGGTGACCGCAGAAATGACTTTATTGTTCACTGTGTCTTTAAGAAATACTGCTAAATACAAATTAAAATCCCTATTCTATAAATTACTTACTAACTTAAAATAGTGTCAAAACCCAAAAAAATTGCTCATATTTGGTAAACGTAAATATATTTTGCAGGGGTAAACCTATGAGTCAATTAAGTGAGATTGTTCTCAAGGCAGCTTTGGACAAACACTATAATGCACTGCCTAAAAAAATGACGCTGCACGAAACTGTAAGTATTCCTAAATTCTTTTTAGGATTCTTAATTATATTAAAATTCTTAATTGGCGCGGATCAAAAAAAGTTAACGTGCTAAAGTCCGGCCAATTTAATAGATCACATTTGACATCTATTGATACTTCATCAAACGTAACCTTGTAATAGCATAGAATAATATAATTTTTTTAGTAATTAGAACTGCACAATTGCTTTACTTTTTCAAATTATGATTACATATTTATTGTAATAATGACCAAAGAAAGTAATTTTACGATTTAAGGATGACTCACGCTACACCGTGCCGGGCCCGAGCCTAGCCGAGTCCGATGGTTTTTAGGTATCTCGGACCAAAATCCCGGTTCAAATCAACCATTTTTAGAAGTCTTTCTCTGTTTGTTTGTTTGTTTGTAACAGCATCACGCAAAAACTACTGAAACGATTCGCGGGTCGAAGTCGCGGGTAAACTCTAGTATTACATATATTTTGTATGAACACACGCTATACCGAGCGGCAACCGAGCCGGGGCCGCGGCCGGGCCGGGGCGCCGTGTCGGTTGCCTACTGCCGACGCTCGGCTCGATGGAGCTTGAGTCATCCTTTACTTTCACCCTAATAAACCATTCTAAACATAATAAACAATTTCTGTTCTAAAGAACTGAACGTCGTTACAGTGTTGCGTCACTGAACCCTTTTTCTTTTTTAACACTAGGTTTCCAACAATCCGCGATAGATGGTGTTGATGCGAGAGGGAGGCAAGACGGAAATTTAAGCTGAAAATTTAGCAATAAAATACATGTCGTTAAATTAGGCGTTACCGTGGACGAAGTATATTATGTTCACAATTTTCTACTTACATAAAAACACAAATTTTTACGTTTTTATTCGTATTTTAATATCTGCAAGGTCGCTCTCCTGTTGCTTCAACGCCATCTATCGAGCCATTTGGAACTACTTTGTCTTTTAGAATGGATGTATGGAATTATGTACTTATCTTTCGAAGTCTCCGAATGCAGGGAAATCGCTAAATACGGAATGTTAGTTTGACTAATGAAAATGGTGTGTTTATGTTTATTTATGTTTATTTGTGTTAAAATTACCGTTTGTTTACCCTCATAAATATATTGATGTTTAATTTTAAAAAACCCATCTCTGTTCTTATTCAGCTCACAATTATATCTACATTATTATCATTATCCATGTACTACTCACGATGGAGTTCATGGTTTGTTGGTTGGGGTGCGGGTTCGAAACCGTTTGCGAATCCTCAGTAAGTAATTATAATTTATAACTATTATTTGCATCGAACTTTGTATTGTTTCTCTGAATTCTCTGAGTAAATTATATTGTAGTTCATTTTAAAACTGGTTACCGATAACTATTATAATTTAAAAAAGGTGCTGATACTAAAACCGGCAGCTGACGGGTTAAAACATAATATGGTTTATTATTTATGTCCTAAGTTTATACACTAAGCCTTTGAACGCTCTTATAATGATAATGCAATAAATATTATTAATAATGAATGAACATTTTAAAGTAATAAATTAAACTTAAAATTTTTTTTAAATCAAATTTATATCATTTAATTAAAATGTATTTTATGTCACCAACAAAATGTTATTATTATACGCATAACTTTCTGACGCATCTTGCATTACTCGAAACTTGCGGCGGCGTTGTCTGCACTGTGAGCTATAAATTGTAAACCAATACTCGTACAGGAATAAGCTATGCCTTGTTTTGTAGGTAAATGTATCGAGATTAGTTAACTTTTTGACTGTTTTTTGTAGTAGTTATGAAGAAAACAATTTTTTTTACCCCCGTCCCATACAACGAAAGATGGGGAAAATTGCTATTTTTAATCTAGGGATAGCTCGTCGAATGGAACTCTTTTAAATCGATATAATGCTGCTGTCTCGAGATATCTAGATACTTGAAAATTCTACTGGACCCACTAGTGGTACTAAGCAGTGGGTTTCAACAGTTCTTAAGGGGAAAGAATCCTAGTAATCTATCTATAAACCAAAACAACAATGTTATTTTAAATGTCTATTTTTGACAAAAGCACATCGCCCCTCCACTGGCCTGGCCACATAGAAAGAATAGGTGACGATTTGCATGACAAAATAGGTAAGCCCAGCGGTGGCCTTGCTGGGACTTTGAAACCTATTTAATCATTTAGTTATTTTTGAATAAGTATGATTTTTATTTAGTACTTCTAAGATAACTGAATTATTTTAAATCTAAGCTAATCCACTTTGGGTCGCTTAGCGATCGCGAGTTAGTTTTGTCTTACCTATGCATTTTTCATTACAGAATTAAAGATGCTACAGTTTCTGCAGTTTTTATAGTCCTTCTTAGTATTCTACCATGCAGTTTCGGGTTTAGGAAGTATCTTACAGCAACAAGTAAGCTCTATTTTACAATACTACGATTGTTTTATCTCCGATTCAAAACTTAGCATATGGGTAACTTAGTACTCCTTTTGTACTAAATGTACCCTTAGTTTAAGCATTTGTACCTTTACCGCCAATAAAGTACAATCAAAACTATTTGATGGTCTTTGACGTCAAGGGGGCGGGACCATTGGGAAGCGTTGCCCACACGTGGATGACAATAGCATTGGTAATACTGCATTTGTACTAAAATACACTCGATTTTCAGCTTGACAAATTACCGTTATGTATGTTAATTTATGTACGATTTGTAACACCACTGGCTTTTCGGTGAAGGAAAACATCGTGAGGAAACCTGCATGCTTCAATTTCGAGGCATGTATTGTACCCACTGTCCATTATAAGTGGCGACGGGCTCACCCCCCGTCACACTGGACAGAGTTTCGGTACTACTGGTGAAACGTGGATGTTCTGAGGTTTCAGAATATCTCTGACTACCCCCTCGGGGAATATAGTCGTGAGCATATGCTTATGCTTATGCAAATTACCGTTTCAAAGATATAAAGGATGTAACAGCCTAGCAAATACTGAAACGGTGAATTCAGAACATCAAACAGAACAACTTTCGCTATGGAGCCTACCTCAGGAAACGCGAAAAAAAATCAGCTGTCCCATACATTTGACTCGGGTAGGTGCAACAGTTTTGAATGGGACAGCATATTTTTTTTCCTGACGTAGGCTCCATACTGAAAATTGTTCAGTTTGATGGTCTGAGCTCACCGTTTCAGTATTTGCTAGGCTGTCACTTACACCCTGTAAATTGTTCATTATACTAGCCTACCTTACTAAAGTTCGGCCGTTCAGAGAATGCGTTTGACAATTACCATAAAATTGTAAAAAACTGAATGAAAATATTGTTTACCTGTGCTCACTCTAGTACACAGGGCACTAGCTGCCCTTTTAAGTTCAAAAAGCTACTAAATAATGATCGGCATTTATAGTTTTCATTCAGTTTTTTACAATTTTATGGTAATTGTCAAACGCAATCTTTCAGCGGCCGGCCTTTAGCTTACACAATCATAAATCGTGTTAATGAATTAACGCAAAACTAGAAAGTAATTTTATTTAGAATCGAGAGCAGTATTTTTTTTAAATTAAATAAATAAAATAAAATTTAAAATTGACTGAACTCGATCTCAACCCACCGCACAGGTACACTCACCCTACCTACTACTAAAACAAGATTCTTAAAATATATCCATGAGCACGTTAGCGCTTTCATTCATTGCTGAAATGATAACAAATCATTTTTGCCTCAAAACTTAAAATGCGAATAACTTTAAATTTTAACTATCAATGTAATGACATTATTGTTTCAATCGAATTATTTTGTTATTAATCAGTTGGGGTATATGAGGTTTTGCGCTTATTCATTAAGACGTTGTATAAGCAGAGCATAACGAAGGTCAGAAACTATAATCCTTTACTAGACCTATAATCGCGCAAAAGCCTAGTTAGGTATAGAATTCCTATCATCATTATCTTATTAAGAGCTACACTCTTGTTGGTTGAGTATTACGCCATCCTGTCTCTTATCCACAAGTACCTTTTAAGGGGGAAAATATGTGTAGTCTTTCTCTTCCTCTCTTAGTTGGCATTTTGCAGAAAATCATATTTATAGGTACCATTATTATCGAGTCACCATAATATGTCTATACTAAATTCCGATATGTCACGCTATGGGATAATTATCTTGTGGGACCTCATGTCGTAGAACGATGCGAGAATGTCTGTATGAGTTGTATGCGATAGAATAAATTTGGAACAAAGTCCTAGACCTACCTAATAGGCAAATACTATTTTGGACCCATAGATCCTTAATTTATTACAATACATTAAAGTACTCGTATCTTAGGTATTCCTAAGGTACCTTTATAGGTACCCATTATTATCGAGATACTAAATTCCGATATGTCACGCTATGGGACAATTGTCTTGTGGGACCCCATGTCCTAGAACGATGCGAGTATGTCTGATAGAACAAATTTGGAACTAAATCCTAGACCTACATAATAGGCAAATACCTATACTATTTTGGTCACATAGATCCTTAATTTATTACAATACATTAAAGTATTCGTATCTTAGGTATTCCTAAAATACCTGTACTTTATTGTATTATATTATTGATTCAATTTCATTTCTTATTGTGAATATTTATTAAAATTAGCACCAAGGAATTTTTTCCACGGAATAGCTATATCTTCCAATCCAATCACCACTTGATTAGCGCACAATAAGTAATATGATATACTTGTATTTTGTCTTTTTTGCTCTCTGAAAACTATTTCGTTTCAAGCTATCAATTTTAATTTTAATTACAGAAAAAAGTCAATTACCTCCGCTCAAACCAGAGTCAGCAATAATGTGGTGGAAATTTGTTGATAAGAATACCATTTATGGATACATCTTCCTGATTGGTAAATATGCAGACCTATACTTTTGTTTCTGGTGCACATTAATGTAATGGTCCAACTTTGGAATCCAACTTTGGATTGAAAGATGGCCTCGTTTTTTAGAGTCCAAAGGGTGAAAATGGTACCCTATTTATTCATAAGCCTACGCAGTTTGTCCGTCCGTCCTAGCTTCAGAGGGCTGCATCTTCTGAACCTTAATAGGTATTTAGCCAGTTGTCAAAAAATATGTATCAATATGATGACGAAGTAAGAAACAAAATATTACTGTAGCCCCGGGACTTTTTAATTACCAAAAAGGTTACCGATTGCCGTTTTGATATTGTTGTAAGGTATAAAATTACTAATATAAAACCCTATACACAACACGCTGTAACCAAAAAAAAAAAAAGCAATATGTCAAAAATTTTTTAATTTCGAACTTACTTTTTTTTAGGCGTTCTGCGAGGCGTTATCTTTTATTTAATTTTTTTCTCAGAATGCATTTATATTCCTAGTGAATTCAATGCATAAATGGAAAGTCTACAATACGATCTATGATTAAAAATTATTTCATATTTAAAGTCAAACACAAGTTGGCTCAGGCCTGAAATATCTGTTTTCCTAAAATGTAATATTTTCAAAACGTCTGCGTTTTCACAATGTTAGCACTTCTATTTTGTCAGCTATCTCAAAATGTTTGCTATTTAAAATGTGTACAATCTCAGGAAAACGTCTTTTCATAATAAAATAATTATAAATATATAATATAAATAAATTCATTAGAAAATATTCAATATGTTCACGGCTATCGTCTTATTATGTCTGTTTTCCTATAATATCTGCTTTATTTTCAAATCAATGTTCTAAATGTAAAAGTAATTGCTTGCATGCTTACTCTTTGCCAAAATAGTAAGAAGGCGGATATTTTGAGGTTTTCGACATTTTGGGAATAAGCACTTTCTGAAAAGCAAACATTATATGAAAACTATCATTCTCGGATACAGACATTATAAGAAGCTGACATTTTGAGAAGTTGACATTATGCAAAAGACGTGCAGACATTATGGAAAAGCAGACATTTTGGGAAAAAAACATTTTAGGAAAACCGGCATTTCAGGCCTGAGCCCACAAGCTTAAAAAAAGCATAATTTTTGGTCAAAAAGCTTCAAACGCGTTTTTGTCAAAATGGCAAAATGTCAGTTAATCTTAGACTATTTATATGAGGAAAAGTTTTGCGTATGATTCTACTAACAAACTTTTCTGCCACTTTTAGCGGGGGGCGAGGTAGTACGAGATACGCAACTTTGAATTTTATTTCATTAGTTAGATTCTAATTTTGAATGTTAAAAATCATGCAAAACAGTGTCGTGTGAACCCCAAATGTGATAAGTTCGAAATTATTGTTCCGCAATTATACGCTGTCGCGTTTAGTGATAAGGTATAAAATTTTATGTAAATGTGTAAGATTTTTGATCTTGTACGTTGGCAGAGAGGAAATGCTAAGGCGAAGCGGGTCCGTATATAAATCGTCTAAGCTGTTACAGCCTTTCTGCTTATCCCCGATTCCTTCCTTTCTATTGAAAGAGGTCAACGAAGTGAGTTTAATTTCTCCAAAAATGTATCAAAACGCAGCTTTTTCAAACCTTAATAAAACCAAGGAAAATGGCCCTACAGCTTTGGTGCCATACTAAAAAATGCTGAGACGGGCTCTAACCGAATATTTTATTATATGAATTATATTACGAGTTATTATTGCGTTTCCAGGTTTATTAGAAGCAGAATGTGTAATTTAACTGTAAATACATATGTTACCTGGCATCAAGCACTAAACGGCAACATTTATTTCAGCTACTTATAATAGTCAAACAAGAGAGGGCCCTTTTGTACTTTTCACTGACAAAAGGTGTTTTTTAAAACTATTTAACTTATTTTTTACAGGTAGTGGTGTTTGCTTAAGCAGAGGAATCCAACATACTGGATTAAATATCGATCTACAATCTAACTTGGGGCAGATGTTCACAAAGTATCATCATTGCACCATGATGTTTATGATTGTTTTTGTGATTGTTACTCTCGTAAATATAATGTCCGGTGTCGCAGCTTTGAGTGTTTTCTTACCTTTTGTTATGCACATGGTTAGTTTACTTACCTAATTATTATTTTACGTAACACTGTCAAGCTCATACAAAATCTAAGTTTTTTAGGTACACCTATATATCTAGATGGCGGCAGGTCAAGGTTAAAAATAAGGGAGTGTCTCCGCTGCCGGCGCCGATGTCTAATTTGATTGCCGGCGCTGGTTACCCATACCGGTGCCAGCGCCGGTTGCTGAGCTAGGTGCTGGCGCCGCCGCTGGTTGCTGGGATACGTGCCGGCGCCGGCTTCCAAATTGGATACCGGCGGCACCGTTTTGCCGTTTGAAGTGCCGGTGGCGCGGGTTGCCAAGTTAGGGTCAGTGCATATCTAGCGAAGAACTGTTCGAGCATTTCCCAGTGCTCAATGAAATATGTAACTAATTGTATATACTGTAAATAAAAAACGAATGGGATTCTTTAATTTTTGTTTTATTAGTCTTAAAACTTAAAACTGAAGGGTTAAAACTAATAATTGAGTAGAACTAATCATAGCGAAGAGATATTAATAACTCTTTGGTTCCCCAGTACCATAGTAAAGAAGTGTCCCGCTGAGTGGAGGTTTTTTCGGACCCTGTTATTTTTGAAATTATATACCCTAGATCACTCTTTTCACTTAAAACGTAATAAAGGAAAGTAGAACTAAATCTTGGCACCCATTTGGAGTTCCTGTGACTTATAAATAAAAAGGATTCCGCTGGCTGGAGGTTTTTTTAAACCAATGCCGTTCTTCCAATTTAACGGAACAAATTTTAATTCTGTTGGATTCGATAGAACAAATTCGGAACTAACTCCCAGACATACTCGCATCGTTCTAGAACATGGGGTTCCGTTAAGAGTAGGCACATCATTTCATTGGGCACTGGTAAATGCTCGAGCAGTTCTCCGGCGGAATTGGTTGCCGAGCTAGCTACTGGCGCCGTCTGCTGAGTTGGCCCTGTTATTTTTTAAATTATACACGCTAGAACACTGTTTTCACTTAGAACGTAATAAAGGAGAGTAGAAGTTTAACACTCATTTGGGGTTCCTGTGATTTATAAATAATAAATGGTTGGAGGTTTTTTCAAACCAATGCCCTTCTTCCATTTTGACAAATTTGGAACTAAATGCCAGACCGACTCGCATCGTTCTAGGACATGGGGTCCCTCGCTGAGTGTAGGTACTACCACTCACACACACTGGAACCAGTTTTAGGTTTGCTCTTACAAAGTTTTTCAGTTTGATGGTCTGAACGACCCCTAAAAATTTTAAAAGTGAATAATATTCCATTTCAAATAGCAACGTTATTTTAAGGCTACTTTGAATTACAGACAGAGATTTGAAACACTTCCTCTCACTTATTCTTAGAACAGCTTTAGTAACGTCCAAGATAAATGTTGGGTAGTATATCTTTCTGATGAATAAATGATATTTGCAAAACAGAATTGGCTAAAAAGTTAAATAGGAATCGGAAAATATTTTCGTCCTTAATTGCAATGTACCCACTTTAATTACGTAGCTAGATCTTTCGCTTCTGATTTTTATCATCACACTGCAGGTGTTAAAAAAAAGCGATGGTAAAGGTTTTTAGGTATCCAATTTTGGTATTGTTTGCCTGTCTGTTTGCACATCACGCGAAAGTTACTACACTGATTTCGATAAAACTGTTTATGTTTGAAAGTTTATGCTTAGACTTAAAATCTGGTATATCATTTATCGTGCTACGATTATGGGAACTGATTCGGACGAAGTCGCGGGTAAACTCTAGTAGTAAAATAAACCTTTCGTATACCAGTGAAAACGGGTTATTACTTACATTTTCATCAAACATTTTATATAACATCATTCATTTTAGATTCGAACTGTTTTTTTTCAGGTACAAGAAATTTCACCACATTTCGACAAGAGGCATTACGGTGCATTAGGAGTCGGCATTGGAACATCACTCGGATTTATGTGCCCATTTCTTTACACACCAGCTTATTTCGCACATCATGTTGGAAAAGTGCCCAAACTTAAAATGGTAATGGATATATTTATTTTGCTCACACGACATCTGATTATTTAAGTATAGAAAGATCATAATGTATGCCCTGCTGTAGAATCGATCCCACTCAAGTGCTAAAGCCTCCTTTTACGAATATATATAAAACACAATATATAGGTAAAACAATTATTTTGACCAGCAGTTCTTAAAAATATTTATTTCCCTATTAGATTTATTTTTTCTAAAACCTATCGTGTTAGGTATCAAATAAAAGGGCTTCATGAGCCAGGTCTAAAAATATACTACATAATTACCTTTCAGCCACTTGTTTTCTAAAATCCAAAAAGTATTTTCAAAACAAATCAAGTTTGTGCTCCTCCAGTTAGGATACGGTTGAGCAAATTTTTGTAAAGCATACGCCAAATTTCTCGGAATATCCTCATATCTAACGTCAACAAAGCAATTTCAAAAATATTTTAGGGAAATATTTTTAAGAACTGCTGGTCAAAATGATTGTTCTGAGATAAGGTACATGTGTGCCGAACGGCTATCCTGTACATCGATTTGGGGTTTTTTTGTGTTTAGGTTACCGACTATTTTATAACGTCCTTAAGAAAAACACCCACATAAAATTACGGAATACACTGTTTTGTTCCGTAGATAAAAACTATGGTCACATGGAGAATAGAAACTCTAGCTGAATATAGCTAGTTTCAATAGCATCTTTATTTTTAAAGAAACAAATAGCATTAATTAAACCATTTTGGAATCTGCATTAAATAGGCAACTTTTGCGAAAGTTGGCCACCCATATCTGACCCCCCATGGTTGGTCACCCATGATCTCCATACTTTTTCTTTAAACCACACAAATTCTCGAACTTGTATGAAAATTCCAGGAAAAGTTAATGTTGACTTTAAGATTCTTTTTAATAGAACGACCCAAACTACACCAACTTTTTCATGCATATCTGATAGCCCACTCATAGATAATTTTATGCAAAAAGCAGACTATTAAAATTTCTTCTTTTGTGGCCATGGCGATCAAAAGACTGACAAAGGTACAAAAATCCAGAAAAAATTTAAAAGTCCCAATATCTCGAAAACCGTGGCACTTTTATTGGACAAGTCCATTTCCTGAACGGGTTCGAAGTCCTCTATCAGCAGGTACAGGGATATCCATTACTTACCGGACATCCTGTATAATCAACGTGTTCTTCCATCTGTCAGTATTAATTTTTCGACATTCATTAATGTTGGAACAAGATTGCTAAAAATTGTCTTATCTTTTTCTCGTATAGGTCCTTCACGATAATTTATGGGAGTGGCTGTATTATATTATCTTCTCTTTTTCGCGTATAGGATTGTCCTTATTTGCATTTGCCAATATATTTTTCGAGGGCTGGAAAAAGATTGTTTAAAATAATATTGAAACACACACCACGGCACATGTGCCCGCAGTGAGAGAGTGACTAAATGCAAGAGTACCTATAATCTCTCTATACATATAACTCAGTGGCGCACCTCCTAAATATTAAAATTTCTTTTATCGTCCAGTGGCGCCCTCATCACACGCCACTGAACTGTACTAGGACGCTTAAGTAAGAACATAAATTAGAAGCCAAAAAGCAATTTTATAGCTTATATGCTTTTAAGCTATAATACTAAGTAAAACATTTTTTTTCCAGGCATTATTAGGACTACCTAGTGCGTTTCTTTGCGCTATTATTCTAGGGCTAGCACTATGCATATACGCTGATTTTGTTATCGATAACAAATTAGAATATGTATTTGTGGGACTTCCTACCGTCCCTGATATTCCTACGACGCCAGGAGGAATATTAGATAGTGTTGCCACACCTGATCTTTAAATCAGGAAGTTACCATAGATATCGAGATGATAATAAGGTAAGATAATTCCAAGGCGACTCGCGTTACATTCAGGACAGGAAAAATTTTATCCTCACTTTTCGTGTAGGGGAGGACGACATGGTCCCATAGAGAAAGTTGTTTAGTTTGATGGTCTGATCATCCTCTTAAAAAGCTGATATTATATCCATGTATTATGTCCTGAATGTAATGCGTGTTAAAATGGCACTGAAAACCAACGGCAAATAATTAACAACGGAAATAAAAACCTCCATTCATAAGAAGGTTGCCATTTGTCCTGAAATTCCTGAATGTAACGCAAGTTAAAAACGGAACTGAAAATTAACGGCAGTGGTATGAATTAACAACGGAAATGAAAATGCCCACTCATATGGTGATTTTCATTTCCGTTGTTAATTTGTAAAATTATATTAGGATGGACAGTCTATAATTCCGGACCTTGATAATAATATTTGTTTATTTTCTTTTTTGATATACTCAAGTAGGTCATCAATTTAAATTTTCTTCTTCGCTCTTCTTTTTCGGCTTCTTGATGTTTCTTTTTGTGATCGTCGTATTTTTCTTCACTTTTTAATTTTTCTCTTCCTCTTTCCATTTTCGCAGCCGCTGAGAGGCGATACAGAAGTGAGTGTAATTTTCTTTATTTCAATTAAATTTAAAGTTGATAAAAGAAAATATAATAACATTATTGTTTAAATAAGAAGATTTCAGATAAGTTGTGTTATTTTAAAGAAGCTGTTATTTAAGTTAAACTATACGTAAATTCTGTAGTATAATTTACTCTGGTAATAAACTGTTATTGATTTTAATCATTTGTTTTCTTGTGTAGGAGCAGCGATCGTTCGTTCCCACTAAGTTCTAGTATCAATGCCAATGATGCCGTCACTAAAGCTCTTCGCCGCAGAATTCACAGATGGTACCCCTTGGGATCACACAGCCGCAATGGCTCTGGCCATCTGTTCAGGTGGTGTAGGCAGTGAAAATCAAGAAAGTGGAATCAAATCTAACGATAAGCATGGCGGTAAAATAGTACTCCATAGCATAGCATAGCATATGCTCACGACTGTATTCCACGAGGGGGTAGTCAGAGATATTCTGAAACCTCAGAACATCCACGTTTCACCAGTAGTACCGAAACTCTGTTCAGTGTGACGGGGGGTGAGCCCGTCGCCACTTGAAATGGACAGTGGGTACAATACATGCCTCGAAATTGAAGCATGCAGGATTCCTCATGATGTTTTCCTTCACCGAAAAGCCAGTGGTATTACAAATCGTACATAAATTCCGAAAAACTCATTGGTACGAGTCGGTCTGGACGGGGATCGAACCATCGCCTCCTGCACGGCAGGCTAGGTTACTCGCCACTGGACCACCAGTACTCCAGTTGTACTAAATCTACCCTGAGTTTGAACATTTGTACCTTTACCGCCAAGTAAGCACAATCAAAATTATTTGATCCCGCCATCATGACGTCAAAGTGGCAGGATCATTGGGAAGCGTTGTCCACACGTGGACGACAATGGGTATTAGTACTACATTTGTACTAAAGCATACTCGATTTTCAGCCCAGTGTAAATTACCGATTCAAAGATTATATATAACGAGCGTTTACCTGCAATTTCGTCCGCACAAATTATACACCAAATTTTAAGTCAGATCATAAGCTATCAAACAAAAAAGTTTCATCAAAATCGGATCAGTAGTTTTTGCGTGATGCTGTTACAAACATATAAAGAAACAAACCAACAAACAGACAGACAAAAATTCTGAAAAAGGTTAATTTGGAGTCGGGGATACTTAAAAACCATTTTATAATCTTTTTCTAGTAAATATCTAGGACCGTATGTATGCAATAACATAAACAACTTGGAATCAACTCGATGATTCGAACAAAACACCACACGTGTTGTGGCGTCACGCGTATCCGCGGGGCATTTTGTTTTCGAGCACGGAGCAGCTAACTTCAAAATTCAATAACTGGAATTATTACTGGACCGAAGGAAAATCATTAGTAAATCATAAAGAATAACATGAAGTACAGTTTTAATGGATTTGCCGTAGCATTGCTGATCCTAATTTGTGATTTGATCTGTCTTAAAGAGTTTTTTTCGGTTGTCGTCTTGTTGTCGTCGATTTTGTTGCGCGTCCCTTTTAATGTATTTAATAATAATTGTATGATGTTAAGCTTTCATACAAAAATCTGCCCAAATTGCTGCTGTACAGGGTCCTTCTTAATATGCTGAATCTTGTTTAAGGGGATGATCAGACCATAAAACTGAACAACTTTCCTTATGGGATTAACATCGGAATCGCGAAAAAAAAGGCTGTCCCATAAATTTGGCTCGAGTAGGTTTTTTCGCGGCTTCGATGTTTGTGCCATAGAGAAAGTTGTTCAGTTGACGGTCTGATCATCCTCTTAAAAAAGAATCAGCGTATTAAAAAGGACCCTATATAATTTACTACGCCGCATCTACGCCGGTCGGGGCGGAGCGGGTTGCATTATTGCGCGGCGGATTTCCATTAGTGCGATGCGGCACTCACATACGCATACACCCACTCACACAACACCCCTGGATCCCTTGTGGGTTTGGGCTAGGAGATTCTGGTGGCCGAACCCGATTCCACGGATAAGGACCAAAACGGTTTTGAAAAAATAAAAATTTTGAAATTTTACACAAATGGCAGTGTTTATTTTTGAGGAAATGTAACAATTAAAAATGTCATAACGTAAGTAACGTATAAACTACGCTTATAAATTCGAAAATCACTTCTTGACCATCGTTCATATTATTTTCCTACGTACAGTCAACCTCTAGCTAATAATAATATGTCAATTTTGTAATCCAACACGGACTATATATTCAAAGCGGCTGCTTTTCCACCAGAGATGTGCTAGAAAAATAAGCGCCGCGAGGATGTGTAGCGAAGTTGTGA
The DNA here is from genome assembly GCA_963924505.1 of Agonopterix alstromeriana. Taxonomy (NCBI): domain Eukaryota; kingdom Metazoa; phylum Arthropoda; class Insecta; order Lepidoptera; family Depressariidae; genus Agonopterix; species Agonopterix alstromeriana. The sequence goes on along the minus strand of OZ004662.1, from coordinate 9,001,811 downwards.
AACGGTGTGCAGATGAGCAGCGCGAGGATGCGTTGCGGACTCATTTCAGATATAAGGGCGGGTTCGAGGTGTGGGCACACGGCATCGCCCTTATCCTCGCTCGCATTCTTCGCACACTTTCCACGCACGCATCCCTCCCACACAACTCGTGGTCCTCCAAGTCCCGCTTGTTTTGTACGTAGAAAGACCTCGTTCCCTATGCCCTTTTCCACCAGAAATGAGCTGAGCGAGGCTAGGAATATGGAGTGATTCTATAGGTGCATTTTTTCCTCGCCCACCGCTTAGCTTCCCCGCACATCTCTAGTGGAGTCAAGCAGCCTAAAGATAAACCTTTTGACAGTATTATTAATTGTCTAGACGCAAGGCAAGTACAATCGTCCAATGTATCTACGAACATCGTCACTTTAATCACTTATCGATATGCTTCATGTTGAGGGTAGGAGTCCCCGAGTCCTTGGATCAGACAGGAGTGGTCCTACGATAGGGGTCAGTACCCACTGCGCGGTCGTGACGAGGCGGATGATCATCACTGGTGACTCGAGCACCTGCGCCAAATGTCACCAGCTCTTCCTCGCGTGATGGCGGCGGTTCGACAGCAGATGTATCAAGGAACCTGCCGCTTGCCACCGACGCCTGGGACTGAAATATTGATGCGCTTCTGAGACCACTCAACGTATTAGCACTTTGTGGAACCTCTTTAAATTCTTCGAAATAATTGTCACATTGCGTCGGCCGCGGCGCCGCAGGGAAACCGTATAACGTCGATGACGATAAGTCTTTTAATGACGCTGAACTAAGGTTTACTCTCCTATTTTTATGAATAGAACAGTGTGGCACGTCATCACCTTCGTAGCCGCACCGACGTCTCTCTCGCGGTGTGGTAGTCGACGATGCTGTCGGTGGGTAAGTGTCTCTTTTCATCATCCGCCTTTCCAAAAGTGTTGAATCTCGCTCTCTGAACTCGGAGAAGGCGTATTCACGATCCCAGGCGCGACAATCGGCTTTAGCCTTTTCCGTCAGCTCAGTGATCCAGTCTTTTTGATACCATTGCAGGAAAAGGAATATGGCGGAAGTGCCTGCTAGCTCGACGGCTACAAATCCACTGAGGTAAAGGCCAAAAGAGTAGCCGTAACTGTATGACATCCGTGGCGTATCAAAAATTGTCATGTAGCGCAACTTGTGGCCTACTTGTGACTTGAATACCGATATGTACATGACAATCCCAGTCAGCATGATAAGTCCTGAAATTAAATAAAGGTCTTATTAAATTAAATCCAGCCTAGTAGCTTACGTTTGGGATCATTATAAAATAAACATAAATAAATCAATTACAATTTATGCATGGTGCTTGTGAGAACTTTTATTATTATGATTTACGTTTTCCTCTTTTTATTTTGTTGGAAAACCAACGGCAACTATACATGTGTATAATTATTTATGTGCGTATGGATTAAGGAGCCACATTCGAAAAAAAACATTGTATGTCCATTTTGTATCTGGAATTTGTAACAAAAGTATAGAGAAGTTACATGAACAAAAAGGTGGCTCCTCACACTAGATGCACCAGATGCAGATGTGTGAGGGAACTCAGAAAGTACGAGATGAATCTTTTTGAAAATTTTGTAGGATTTTGATTTTAGAATATTGTACAGGTTTCCTACACTACTGTTAAATAAATTTTGAGTATAAAGCCGGTATTGGGTTAACCCGCAAAATAGGGTAAAATTTAAGCATGTTACATTAATTTTTATACAGGGTTTAATCAGGTTTTCCATACTGCAATGCCTACTCGACTCAAATATATGAGACCGCAGAGTTTTGTTTGTTCTGTTAGGTTTGTCCCTATAGTAAAAGTTGTTCAGTTTGATGTGTAGAGTATGTACCTACCCGACTCAAATGTATGGGACAGATGATTTTATATCGCTGGCAAATACTGAAACGGTGAACTCAGACCTTCAAACTGAATAACTTTCACTATGTTGCCTACCTTAGGTAACGTGAAAAAAAACAGTTTTATATATATTATATATATATATAGCGTCCCATCACAGCAGTTTTGTATGGGACAGCAGATTCTTTTCGTGTTTCCTGAGGTAGGCTCCATAGTGAATGTTGTTCAGTTTGATGGTCTGAGTTCACCGTTTCAGTATTTGCTAGGTTGTAACTTACACCCTGTATAGTAGGTACTTATTACTATTATTATTGGATTTTTGTTTTTCTTGTAACTTAATCAAAATCCATACCAGATATAATGAAGAGTACACCAGCAATAAAAGTGCACAACCGACGTCCTTTCACGCAGTGTCCGAGTATGCAGCAGAGTGCGCCAACTGCTTGCGTGAATACTGCCAGTAATAGTGGAGCCGCTGATCTGGTCACCACGTCTGAAATCATCAGTTTTTAACATTATACCGGGTGTAAACTTAAATGCACATACTTTATGGGGCGCGGTCATTAAACTTAATTTTTTTACAATGGGTGATGGGACCAACTTTAAATTGGCGAAAAAAACACAGTTTCATAGACGGGCGCGTTATACGCCTAGTCTCGCATCAGTCTAGGCAAACTGATGTCAGACTGATCGTCTAATCCGCTGACTGATGGACCAGACTGAAGGATTTTCAAATATTTTTATAGTTAAATCAATAAATTTTCAAATATTTTAATAAAAATTTAATTATGATCCAACGTTGTCCCATCGTATCCTGCTCAATTCTTCAACGAGTTCTACGAGCTTCTCGTCGGTCCGCGGTGAACGTTGTTGTTTGTTGCCAGATACAGCTATCGTTGGTGTGGTAGCCGGATCTCTGCCGGAGATTCTTTGCCCTTGCACCCCCTGTCCCGCCGTTACCTTGGCCGCTACCGTAGCCAGGAATAACGAGGTCGCCTGCGACTGAGGACCGAGCCGGCCGGTTACTGTTCGTTGTACTGGTCATGTGCAAATCCCCCTAGATAGCCATAATGGCCACGTTTGACAGTGTCTTGGCTGCTGTTCATCCTCCGGTGGATCCTTTAGTCGCCTTTTAACGACACTTACGCCACGGAATGAAATGGAAAAGTAATATTCTTAGCAACACTACACAGAATAAAAGGGATGAATTCCAAAATAGGTAATACAAATAAATTTACAGAAAATACCTAATTGTTTTGTTACGTTTTTAAGATATTTTTATTTTAAATAATTAAATTATAGTTTCACCTTGTTATATGTTATAATAATTAATAAAAATTATTAGAATTTGGAATAAAAACGTAGCAAAACTAATTTCGCCGTCGTCTGTCTAATTTAACAGTGGCTCAAATAGTAATGAATAGTAATGAACGAATGTATAATCTACGTCAAGAAAGTGGTCGTTGTCTTAGTCTTGGTATAAGCTTTACCCCGTTAAAATTGGCCGTGTAAAATTTACTCTCGCATCATTAGTTAACTCTAGAGTAACCGGCGACTTAATCTAACAATAAAATTTACTAGCGTTTGGTCGAATCCAGCCTGTATATTGGGGTGCATCCGTTATTTAAATATCTACGATATAGTATGATACATTTATTTCTTACATGGTATTGCATTTGTAGAATCACTCGGGTCTGGCTGATATTGAGACAGCGGGAAATATGGAATGTCCCAACACTGATATACCGTGCTGCCAGCTGAAATTGAGAAAATATTTACTGTACAATATTAAAATTAGGATATTTATAATTATAATATTCTAGAGTTTTTCCGTCATCGTAGCGAGATCAATAATATACCAGATTTTATTAGTATTAAAGATACAAAAAGTTTCATCAAAATCGGTCCAGTAGTTTTCGCGTGATGCGCAAACAAACATTTACAGTTTTATAGTAGTATAGTTTTCCCACAAATGCATCCGCATGGATTCCTGTCATCGTAGCGAGACAAATAATATACCAGATTTTTATTTTTAAAGCACTTTAATAATATAATTATTTCACTCATACATACATACATACATTTATGTTCAGAATGTTAGGTATTTTTAGAAGAATGCTGTGACACTAATTAAAAACTCGGACTCTCAAACAAAGAAAATCGGATCTAAGAGATTCAATATATAAATTTACTGGACAGCACGATGCTCTCTAAAGCTAGGACAAATCAAATTAGGCTTCTTAGGACCAAACCAACCGACTCCTTTAGGGCAAACGAAGAGGAAACCTTAGAGTTACTTATACATACTCACTTTCCAGGCTCAATCTGTCAGCGGACTCTGCCAGACAAAGCGTTCCTAGGCAAAGACCTCGAAATGAGGATTGGAATGGGGCCGCTCTGAATATAAGGCTGAAAGAGGTTGAGGTAGCCATTAGCCCCTTTAAACCTTACAAAACTTGTGGAGATAATGGAGTACTGAACGCATTTTACAGCAGGGTATTGATATTCTAATCCCATATATGGTCAAGATCTTCAGAGCAAGCTTATAGTTCTATTCATACCTAAGGCTGGAAAATCGGAATTCTCATTGCCGAAGTCTTTTAGACCGATAAGCCTCACCTAATTTCTTTTCAAAACGATGGAAAAGGTACCGGACAGACACATCAGAGATGGGGTCCTAATCAACAGACCCATCCACCCCAACCAACATGCCTACCGCAGAGGCAAATCTACAGAATCTGCTCTGCTCGACCTGACCGACAGAAAAGAAAAGGCACTGGAGGACAAACTGGAGGAGGTACGCCTCCATATTCCAAGTAGAGGTTTATGCCATCATAGAATGTGCGGAAGCCAATGTGCAAAAGCGCTACGTTAACCATACAATTTACATAAACTCCGATAGTCAAGCAACTCTATTGGCGCTGGCTTCGGATACAATAAGCTCGAAGCTAGTGGACAGCTAGCGTGACTCTCCCCAATACCTTGGGCGCACCGAACAAGGTTATTTTAAGATGGGTTCCTGGGCACTCGGGCATCGTAGGCAACGAAAAGGCCAACGAGCTATCGAGGAATGGGGCTAGTGGCACACAGTATGGACCAGAGCCGTTCTGTGGAGTCTCTAAAAGCCTAGTTAACTTAACGCTTAGGAACCTGTCTTAAAAAATCGATTGATCATTGGATCGAAAAGCCTGGATTAAATCATTCCAAGGCACTAATTGCGGCATATGACTGCAAAATGGCAAAGGAAAGAAGCGCGCTCAGCACGATAAACTTGCGCACTATAGTGAGGGCGCTAACGGGTACTGTAGGCTGAACAAACGCCTTACAAAAGACCCTATAGACACTAATCAAAAATAAAAAATAATAATAGGCATCTTTTCGTTCCCTTATTAAGGGCCATACGTCCCGGAATTATCTGGAAAGGGGTATCTTATTTTTCGTTTTTCTGCAAGATACTGAAAGTATACCAAGTACTGAAACGAAAAAATACACTGTATTCATGGATAGTTTATCTAGTGAAATCATAAATTGAATACATGATTGAAATTACTTCACACGATATTTTTTTTTTTCGTAAAGTTATGAAAATACGCATTTTAACATAATTTTCTCAAACTATTAAAACTTGTAATCGTTTATAATTACTAGAATTTTACTCACATATTCACCATTAGTTTATCTAGTGAAATCATTAAAAACATCTATAAAAATAACTTTTATTAATTATTTTTAATCGAAAAACCGGCACACGCACGCACTTTTCGAAGGGCTGGGCAATCGCGTTTCTCATAGAAAATATTTGCTTGAACCTATAGCCCCTTAAGGTCTTCTGAACAGGGTGGCCTAACTCAGAATTACAATACCAGCAGAGTACGAAAACCAAAAATTAATACGTCAACCACCATAAAACATCAAAGCAGTACCGCCAACAATACACAATAGCGGACGATACTTCCGCGCGTGCCATCCGCGGTGCAGTTCTACAATGCGTCGCGTCGCCGCAGGGTTGCCACACGTAGAAAATATTTCTTCGTACAAAGGCAAGAAAAATACCGTACTTTGGCTATTGAACATCGTAAATTAATCTAAAGTGTGAAAAAACAACGAATTAGGCTTGACTTAGGCATAAGTATAAAAATTCAAGTTTAGACTTTTCATGTGACAACAAATTATTTTTTTAATTAAATCTTAGTGTTGTTTTAAATAGAAAAAAAAGGTAAGAGAGGCAGCTAATATAAGGAACAAGTCTAAGTAATGATCAGTTTATACGGCAAACTATACAGGGATCGATATTCATTTATTCTAAAAAACGTCGCATGCAAAGGAAAATCATGTCATAAATTTCCCTAAAAGTCAAAACTTCGTACATATTTTGTAAGAGGCTGTCTGCATCCTCGTACCGCGTACGAGAGACCTTAAATCTCGTATATATTTGTACTAGAAACCTCGTAGTACATCTGGCAACCCTGCGTCGCCGCCCCGTTCCATCCACCGGCACCGGCCGCTTCGCTCGGAAAATGCTTTGTGCCACACGCGGCCCACTTCCATTCCATTTGCGGACTCGCTTGTGCGTTACTGTCCGTCAGTTTGTAACTAGTCCATTTCCTTCATTATACTGTGGCTGTTGCCTTTTGTTTAGTTTCTGCTGTCATTTTGCTGCGAGTTTAAAGATACGACTTAATTCAGTCTGAATCGTGATGGATCCCATCGTTTACGCAATACCTATCCTTGTAACTAGAATATTTGTATCCTGAAATTTAATTGAATTGTTACTAATATAAGGTTTAGTGTCTGAATCCTTAAATGCATTTATTGAATTTATTTATAATAAGTTCCAAATTGTTTTCTTTTCTTTTCTTGCTTATCTTTTTAAAGACACTAGTGTTTACCCGCGACTTCGTCCGCACAAATTATATACCAGATTTTAAGTCAAATCATAAACTATCAAGAAAAAGGTTTCATCAAAATCGGTTCAGTAGTTTTTGCGTGATCCTCGAACAAACATACAGACAGAAAATTCTAAAAAAAGTTGATTTGGAGTCAGGTACACCTAAAAACGATGTCGTAATCTTTTTCTTGTAAATATCTTCAATGTACAGACATACTTCTGTTACAGTTTTATAATAGTTTAGATGAAAATTTTTCGAATCAGCGATGTTTGTGGGAATGCCAAAAATACCAGATTCTCAACATCTTTGCGAGGCAATAAAGGTAGGAAGGTATGTAAAGTTTAGCCCTCTTTCCTACTCCTCATTCCTCCTTCTCCTCGTCAAAGTTTGTATAAGAATGATAATCACCTCGTTTGAAATATTAGTTCTAAAGGTTTGGTCTCAATTCGAAACATTTCCATTCCTCTGTTCAAACCATAATATAATATAAATTCTGATGCGATAGATACTGATGTGAAGTCTACCTATACGCATTGGGGAAGCGTGGTGGATAGTCCTCATACACCTAGGCCTGTACCCTGCAGGTGGGACGCATCGTGAGGAAACCTGCATACCAGAGAATGAAAAAAAAAGAGTTCGGATGTATGTGTAAAATATTCTTGCAATAGCCCAGCCATCAATAATAATAATAATAGCCCGCAGGGCAGCTTGTGGCGAGCTGTTGGTGAGTGGCGACACCACGGACCCGATTCTCCAGAGGGCCCGGATTGATTTGGCCCTCACCTCCTGTCTTGCCTTAACCGGCCGGCCAGGAGTGGAGTTGCAAGAGCGGAACCTATGCTCCAGGTTGGAAGTGTAAAATGTCATAACGCCGGGAGCTGCTGACTGGTGCGCTTAGCACCGGGAACCGGCGCCCACAGACTCACCTCTCTACAACCTTAGCCGCTCAGTAGATGTTGCCGCCTTGTCGCTCCTTGCGAGCGGCCTTTTTGGGGGGCCCTTCAAATGAGTTGGCAAGTCACCGTCTGCCATTTTTGACAAACTAGAGACATTTGTTACGGCAGGCGTCCCGAGTCTCTCCGCAATAACCCAGATTTCCCAGCCCACCCCGTTCACCCCCATAACCCGAGTAGTTTTTCTCCTTTCTACAATAGTCTCTGCACTGAACGTGGTATGTCTTCTGGTGCGTTTGCATAATGTATTCAGAGATAGACCACGGTTGGTGCATCCCATCGCATTTAGATAAAAGTGTCTCAAAGGGGCCTCTACGTGTTGGACCTGTGTCCCCACGCAAGCCTTCCAAAAGTCCGGGCTATGGCCCGTGAAATACCGTAAGAGATACAATAATAATAATAATGAGCAAGTCCGACATGCTCCTGGCCGGATTTATGTCGAATAAAAAGCTCAAATCACATAACTTTACGAGAGTAACACTTACGGTCTGTATTACATATCCTCCAAAGACCAGATATTGTGTGTTTTGCGACGAGACTTCGCTGTCCAGTACCGTTGAATGCCGGATTCAGCATGTTCTCTTCAGTATGAAGCCAGTTGTTAGTAGTGACTGCTACAAGGACCGCCACAACTGCCGTACCAGCTGAAAGTGGTGTTAGCAGCCAGAGGCACGCCACTGACGAGTCGATCTGATTCACCAGTGAAGGTGAAGGTGGTGTGGGTCTGGAACGTGATGAAGACAATTTTACCGTCAACTGTCTTCATACAGTATCTAAAAAAACAGATGGAACTTTTAGGGGGTGGTTCAGACCATCAAACTGAATTACTTTCACTATGAACCCAACATCGAAATCACGAAAAAAAACACCTGTTTCACACAAAACTTCCTTAATTATAATCCTTAATTAGATTCCTTTACATACACTCTGTTGCAGAAACATTCATTAGAGTTAATCCTCCATTAAATCTCTTGCTGTCACTTTTTGTCTTTTTGCCGTAGTAAAAGCTAGCAAGAGATTTGAAGGAACAATCTCTAATGAGTGTTTCTGCAACTGAGCGCTATAGTCTCCCTCTTTCATTCTTTCACGTGCTGGCAGCGTGACATCGCCAGGGTTTTCAAGTCTCGCATTGACTACTCACAAAATTTCGGCAAGTCTAATGAGATTTGACCAAGAAGACTACACGGTGTGTTTCGTTATAAATATCATTTTTGGTATTCAATTTATCGAAACATTACGGATTACCTACAATGTTTTATGTTTGCAGCTAATATATTTTTCTTTGGGTTTTAAAGATAGTAACTACAAACATTAAATCAAACCGGTCAAGTGCGAGTTGGGCTACTCGCGCACCGAGGCGTACCACACCACCACACAACATAACAATAAAAAATTAAAAAAATGTTTTTTCTGGTCCTTTAACACAGACCGACTGACACTTGGTCTGTTTTTATTATTTGTTGTTATACTGTAGAATTTGCTCTATAATCACACCAAGTTTGACGCTTGTATGTATTACCGTTTTTACGATGGAGCGAGAAGAAAAAACGTCGATAAAAACTAGCTTCTTGTATGAGAACCCCCCGTAAATTTTACTTTTTGACATTTTTACTAATTTTTTGTTAGCAAATTCACCGTAATAATAACAAATAATATTCTGTGAAAATTACAACTGTCTAGCTAATTATAGTTAAAAAAATACAGTGCTAAATAGGTAGGACGGACGGACGGTAACGTAGGCACCCTTTGGGTACGGAACCCTGAAAAACAAATCCGGAATGACGGATAAATTGTAAATCAGCAACGACTAAAATGTTTTTCTGTTCAATCATTATTGTGTTTTGGAAATGTGTAATTATAAAGAATTTAAATAAAATTAGATTAAAGTTAGTAATGGAGACTCAGTGCTCTCTTAGGGGATAATAATATAGGGTAATTTTTTATATGCTGACATTTTTAAGGGGATGATCAGATCGTCAAACTGAACAACTTTCTCTATGGCACCAAGAAAGAGTATCTAGTACTACATACAGTACGGACACTCCCTGCCCCCCACCAATTTCGTATCTCACCCCCTCTGGCAGTATCGTGGCGTAAAATGTAAGTAAATGTGTATTCCTGTCTCGCTCGCACTCACTCAGTATCGCAAATACTTAACTCTTCTTTTCAATAATTGTTTTCCCATTTGTATGAAATGACAGCTAGGTGTCCAAGGAGTGGTATTGGCTATGTGCGCAGTGGGTGTTGAAAACTGTCAAGTCGATCGCGAAGCTGTGTCAGATTTGCTTGAATCTATGCAAATCCGCAGAAAAACTAATATATCCAAAACTAAGAAGACTACGAACTTAAAATTTAGTATAGATGTTTCTATTGCATTCTAGCTATACGACGAGTAGAAGGCAGTAGTGGGGCGAGATCGGGTGAGAGAGAGGCCTTGCCCTTCTACTCATCGTAGCTGCGCTCGAAGCAAACTTCCGAGCCGCCATTACGTTTGCATCGAGCTATACAAAATCCTTTAAGGACATATACAAATAATGAGCGTTTTTCTTTTCTTTTTCGATTAAAATGATTCGTAAATAATGAAATAGTACAACAGTGTTGCCATCTTTTGAATCGTCTTTTCCCTCTTCATTATTGAAATTTTGACGCCATCTATCGATCCCCTAGAAAACCAAAAGTAAAACGCTCAATCACGGTGTCGTGCACAGCACATAGCCAATAGAAGTGACATAAACTGGTTTAGGGCGTTAGCGTCGTGTACAGCAAATAGCCAATAGTAGTGACATGAACTGGTTACCTGGGCGGGCGGCGGCTGGCGATGGCGCCGCTGAGCGTGGGAGCGGGCTGAGCGCGCGCACCACGCGGCAGCGAGGCGTGCACGCACTGCGCACCCCCGCCCCACATCCCTCCCCTCCGTTTCACTGAAACAACACAGAAGAAAAATTTAACACGAAACTATTTAAATTGGAAGAAAACGTATTACATCTGACGTACGGATCAACAACAACAAAAATATAGCCGGTCACGAATTTGAGTGAAAACGTGTAGGTACATATACTGGTATACTCTACCCATCAAACTGAACATCTTTTATTATGGAAGCAAACCTGTCAGAAACCCCTAAAAATATCAGCTGTTTCATACGTTTGAGTCGAGTAGATGTGACAGTTTAGTATGGAATAGTGGTCAAAACCAGATGGATAATATACAATTGTTTTAGATTGCTGACTTGGGGACCAGATAACGGGAAACGATTTTTTATTTATTTTTATCTTGAAGAACATTTAATTTCTTTTTAATTTCATATTGAATGAAAATTCTTGGATTTATTGGATCTCAATGGAATAGCAAATTTTTTTTGCGCCTGCCGACTATACAAGAAAGCATGCGTAATGATTAAATTAATTAAGAAAATATGTGAAAAAAATAGGATTCTTCAAAGTATCATAATTATATCATGAAGTACTAACAGTAGGAGTATGATTTGCGGATGTGTAAATTGAACATATAATTTTGATTAGAGTCAAAACACGATTAAGATAGATTTTCTCGATAGAAAAATAAGCCTCCGCCTGTATCGATAAACACTTGGAACTCCTAAACGGTGAATAATTAGAACACGAGACTGGATTAAAAAAAAGAGATTGATGTTTTATAAAGTTTGATTAGAGCAGAAATGAACTTACATGAATAGTACAATCACAATTAAAGTTTGTTTTACGTCGTCGCCGCCCCATAAGCTCTTTCTCTCGCATCAGGCAGTAATACTCGTATAAGCTATCACACTCCCATTTCGCTTCAATTATTTTTCGACATAGGCCCTATTGTAAACACGGATTAAATTATCTACACTCATTAAAGCGAAAGCCTCTGAGCAAATCCTCGAGAAAAGTTTATGTGGTCTATTAATTCTACTTTATCCTATTTTTCCGGTCGAGTAACTTAAACCGTGCCTCATTAAGCACTAAACGGTCACTAAATACGTAGAGTATAGAAATTAGGGGGCGTCCATTAATTTCGTGAGGTAATTTAAGTGTTTTTACGACCCCCCCCCCCCCATTTTTTTTTTCGCTACTTCATTGTTGGATGAACAATGAAAACGCGAAAAAAAATCTTATATTCATCTGTATATCACTATGGGTACCTAAAGTTGTTCAGTTTGATGGTACGCATTAAATTTTACAACCTGTATACGTTGAGTATCAAACCTACGGCTACGTCAAGCTGATTAATTGATTATCATAGTATTACATTAAGCTAATGGACTGGTCACCTATGGATTTGTTAATGATTCGTAACGTGACTGATTTGTTGTTTACATGTTGCAAATTATTTTACTTATATCTTATCTTATACAGGTGGTCCAGACCATACAATTGTTTTAGATTGCTGACTTGGGGACCTGCCAGGACCAGCCAGGAAAAAATATGTTCCCACCAGATCCCCTCCCATCTTGAAGAACATTAAATTTAATTTTCAATGAAAATTATTGAAATTTGTTCTGCATTGTACTGTTTTTATTATCTGTGCGAGGGCAAATCTCACCCAATCTCACGTAGGGGCGAGTGGGAGCAAATAGCAAGTAATTTTTTTTGGCAACATACCTAAAGTGTAAAATTGCGTGAAAACTGTGTTAAATTAAGTAAATCATGTTCTTTTCTTATTAGTCTTAAATATATCAAATTCTATTGTGAAAACCCGATCCAACACTGCACATACAAATAGACGAAAATGAGAGAGTTATTGAGGTGGGGCATACAGAGAGGCAGACAGACAGAATGGACGAACGTATAAAGGTTTCTTGTTTGAAAACGGAACCCTCAACATTCTAAAAATGGTCTCAATCTCCAATACTTATTCTAAATGCCCTCAATTAATATTTTTGCAAACATCTTCAATGTACACACGGCGACAAATCAAGCTACGCAAAACCAAAATAAGCTGGCCGCATGTAGGTAGAGTAATGCATAACGTCGCGCGACCAGCTTATGTTTGTTTTGCGTAGCTTGATGTGTCGACGTTTGCACAAAGTGCACATCCACTCTAAGGTTACAATTGTATTATATGGTTAGATATATGTAAAATGTTACAGTCAAAACTCATAACCGGTCAAAACCACTATTGACTTCAACAATCAGTCAAAAGTGGTGTTGACGGATGCCCTTAGTCAAAATTATATTTTCGAGTGGACTAGGTAAACAGCAGCAATTCGCTTCTGGCACTCGCCGGCCGCTGCCGCGGCACGCTCACTGCGCTCGCTTGGCTCGTGCGCTGTGGTCACAATAAAATAGGTTTTTCATGTTATTACATGCTCGTCGCTTCGCTCCTAATCGACCGAGTTAGATCTACCTATATAGGTAGGGTTTAAAAATAACCGGTCAAAACCACTTTAGACTGATTTGCAGTTAAAAATGGTTTTGATTTGACCGGTTATGAGTTTTGACTGTAACATATAGAGGCATCTATTGAAAGCGTACCTACATAACATTGCGGTATAGTGGTATTATGGGAGTATCAAACCACCGTCGAGTTGATTGATTCATTATCGAGTAATATGCTAATGAACTGGTCACCTGTGGCGTATCCAATGATCCGGACGTATAGTGCAGCTGATGTCGTCTGCACTATTGAAAATTATTACTGGTAAATATAGTTAAATTTTTAGGGTTCCGTATTAAACAAAGGACCCTTATACTTTTGTCTATTCTGTCTGTATGTCTGTCTGTATGCACCGCCTCAATTACTCGCTCATTATTGCACATATTGAATAAAAGTACATTATGATACAAGTGAGCAAAGTTGGAGTCGCAGATGAGTGCTGCAATGTAAGAGCCGAGTGGTATCAGGACATTTGAGCGAATCCCTTTGCGCGAAAGACATTTGAGCGAAGGACATTTGCGCGAAAAAAATTTGAGCGCAAAGACTTTTGCGCGAAAGGACACTTGCGCGAAAAAAAATTGAGCGAAGGACACTTGAGCGAATGGACATTAGCGCGAATGGACATTTGCGCGAACGGGACATTAGCGCGAATGGACATTTGCGCGAACGGGACATTAGCGCGAATGGACATTTGCGTGAACGGGACCATTTGCGCGAAAAACGCCCTAGAGCCCAAACGGCTTGATGGATTTTGACGTGTGAGGTGTCGTTGAATTCGTAAAAATTGTGAGAAATGCGCAAATGTCCCGTTCGCGCAAATGTCCCGTTCGCGCAAATGTCCCGTTCGCGCAAATGTCCAGTTCGCGCAAATGTCCATTCGCGCTAATGTCCCGTTCGCGCAAATGTCCATTCGCGCTAATGTCCATTCGCGCTAATGTCCATTCGCGCTAATTTTCCTTCGCGCTAATGTCCATTCGCGCTAATGTCCATTCGCGCTAATGTCCATTCGCGCAAAAGTCTTTCGCTCAAATGTCCATTCGCGCAAAAGTTTTTCGCTCAATTGTCCTTCGCGCAAATGTCCTTCGCGCAAGTGTCTTTCGCTCAAATGTCCCAGATCCGAGCCGAGTCTGTAATGACCAACGCTCACGTGTTTAATAAGACGTTTTTCAACATACTTGCGAGGAAAAAGTAAAAAAATGTGTAAAATACGACTATTTTAGACTATTAATTGTCGAAAATCGCACTGGGCTCCTTTTTGTACGGCCCGTCCCCTTTGGTTGCGATATTTATGCGCACGCAGGTCGTCAAAGAGACAGTGACTTAGCTGACATTCAAGCAACGACATCTTGTTACAAACAACCTAATATTAAAAACTTAATATTTAAGTATTTATAAAATAAATTAACATTAATTTGTGTTATAAATACTTACTTAAAAATTCAAATATGATAAATAAACGTTTCATTTCATAGAAAAAATTATTTTAATTAACAAATTATTGTTAATTAAAATAAAATTTTCGATGAAATGAAACGTTTATTTATCATATTTTAATTAATACAAATTACTTTATACAGAAAAAAGATTTTTTTACGTAATAACTCTTTGCTGAGATTTAAAACCAAACTAAAGAAAAAAAAAGTAACATTACCGCACTGGTGCGATAAAATAATAATTTTCGCACGCGTGTTCTATAAGCTACATTATGTATCTAAAAGCGGTGCAATAAGAGCTACTTTACGAGCAAGTATGTTGAAAAATGTATTTTGGTAACACTTGTATAGTTCTGTTATTTGTCAATCAATCAATGACCGTGAGATCTGAATAAATTACAAAGAATTTCATTGTTGCAATAAAAACGCTGACAGAATAACCACCGACGCATCGCGCATTCTATAAACTCTGAATATTTTTTTTCGAATCAAACTATTTGCTAAGTAATCTATAAATGTAATTAATTCAAAAGGTGATCAGTTGAAACATAAGTGGAACACGAGAACTAATCCAGTCAGTAGGTATGTAGAAGACAAATGAGATATTCTCGATCTCGATCCCTTAGGGCCGAGTGACCGAAACCCATGCAATTTATGACCTCATCTCGATTTGATTTGACTTGTGTAATTGATTGTGCATAATGTCTTATAAGGGTCTATTTCGGATAGGATCAGAAGTACCTACTTGTGGGTATTGATTATCTATGTAAAACATATTATATAGGGTCCTTCTTAAGGGGTTATAGGTTCAAGCAAATATTTTCTATGAGAAACGCGATTGCCCTGCCCTCCGAAAAGCACGTGTGTGTGCCGTATTTTCGATTAAAAAGAATTAACAAAAGTAATTTTTATACATTTTTGTATGATTGCACTAGATAAACTAATGGTGAATATGTGAGTATAAATACCAAAAATCGGAAACCAATCAATCAATCAATTATACTTAATTTTACACCGATAAACATAGTATTACTATTTTAAGTACTTCTAAAACGATTAATTTTAAAAAATACATGAAAATACCTCATCTTTGTGACAATTTTCTATTGAGTGAAGTAATTCCAATCGTGTATTCAATTTATGATTTCACTAGATAAACTATCCAAGAATACTGAGGTATGACTTTGGTTTCTAAATGAGGAAAAACGAAAAATAAAAGATGCCTACAAGGTATTTCATCCTACTATTGCGCCTTAATATGCTGACACTTTTAAGGGGATGAGTTTTCACTGTACGTTACTACTGTAGTTGCGTCGCCAATTTTGTATTGAATTTTGTACAGCGCTAGTGGTTACGTTGAGAACTAAATTCTTTCATACGAATTGGTAACGTAACTACATTGGTTAGATTAGTCTAGATTGGTTAGATTTGAAAATATAATCAAACTTCGTTTGCAAGCGCGCTGCAAAAACTATCCTCTTATTATATGACAGCGCAGAACAAAAGTTTCTTATTTTGACAAATATGTCAGTTTAGTAATTTAAAGGCTATCACACAAACGATTTTTAACAGTATGCGGTGAGTGAACGATATAGTCGCGATATCGCCGAGTTTTATCTGAGAACAATGAGGGCCTCTACCCGGATATCCTAACAATTGCGTGAAAGTTTTCCGTCCAACATCAACTCTATTACAATGAAGTTCAGACTGAAGCGGTCGCGATACTATCGAAACTCGAAAGTCCGGGTACAGGGCCAGTATTGCAGTGGAATCGCGGTGATAACGTTCGTTCGGTTAAAATCGCGGCGGTTCCAGTTGCGACGTCGTGGCGATACAGTTGCGAAATCGCCTGAGCTGAAAAATAGCTTGTGATATGGATTTTAAACAATCCATTATCATATATCACCATGTTGTGCTGTTTTAAATCAAATTAATGATTGAAAAATTTCGTCCCGCCAAAGCCTCGTTCATCCGTAAATAGACAAACATTTAGGAAATATACTTTATTATAAATATATATCGTGTTACAACAGTTTCATAAAAAGGAACCCCTGTAAATCAGTGTGTGTATAAATAGTGAATTCTATCTCCCAGACATAAAGAAGCTATTTGAAACTCTTCGTGCAGTATTTCTTTACAGAATCCCATCGAGCAGGTGGACATTGATATTCTGTAGACGTTCTCTACGGTTAGCAACGAATTTTCGCCGCGACGGCAACAGTTCTATTTCCAAAAGTGTTACCAGATATCTGGAGATTTTAGGGTATTTTTCCTTTACTGACTTGAATATATCCTCTCCTTTTTTGGTGTAGAATAGGGAATATAGGGTGTCAAACTTAATGTAGATATGTAAAGACATATCTACACGGAAAAAAATATGTGGCATCCCTCTTATTTTGTTAACATTAGCTAAAAATGTTGTTGTTGAAACTATAATTCTTGTCGAAATTAAATAAAAACGACTTAAAAGAATTTCCTATACAGGTTTCTTAGGGAAAGTTCTTCAGTATCATGGGTAGAATCACCCCTTAAAGTAATGCAGCTGTTTCACACATTTCATAAAACTAAATAAAATACAGTATTCTATAAACTCAGTATAGGGACCTGTCAACATTGTAATGTACACTTATTTCCGTAGTGAAATAATGTAAGAGACGTCTTTAATAAAATTCAATTATTTATCCTCCTACACAAGCTTTTGTTAAGAATTCGAATACCCGGATTTTTATTAGAGCAAGCTTTATTGTTATTTCCAGTGGCTAATTCGATTAGATTCACAAAATGAGTTCCACAAATATTTTTTCGTTTTACAATGCCATTTGGAAGGTTTCTGTTAACATTCATCATTGTTTAAGTACCTACCTACAACATTTTATTTTAATTACGAAGTTCCTTTGCAAGATATTTCTTTGAATTGCATCTACTTTATAATTAGAACTCAGAACGTGTGTAAAGGCCAGCGCAGCGTTTACCAAGGCAGAAGTGTGCAAAGCGATGCAGATATTTTGCGTTAAAAACCAACCGATAGGATTATAAGGAATACGCTTTTAACATTTTATCGAATTTGACACTTTCGATGCTGACGACCTACGTTGTAGGCTCGTAGGCCGCAGTGCTGAAGAACCCACGTAACGAGTCGGTTCAATTGTATTTCGCCTGTACTCATGACATACTGCGCGAATCACCGAAAACTATACGCCTACGCGGGTGACTCACGACGCGAGACACTTTTATCGTTTCAACGTTACGATTGTGCGCACGACCTACAAGGGGAGTCAAGCTCTATTGCATTCACCTGTGCTCATGACCTAAAGCATGACCTACGAGGGGGGTCAACTTTAGCATGCGCGAGGATCATGATTTCGAGCTAAGCAGCAAAAATGTTAAGCAGTGACGAGCTGATAAATATGTGCGAGAGCCTGAGTTACGAGCGTCCGGTCGTAACAAGAAATAATTAGGCTGTGATAGTGTGTAATATAAAGCTGTGAGGATGCTGAGTTAAGCATTGAAGCAAATGATTAAATATCCCTACAGATCAGAAACTTCAAACAAACGGCCCGACTGCTGTCGGTGCACTCAGACATAGCGACTAATCGTGACAGCGATTTCGATAAAACAAATTAATATTCTTATATGAGAACCTTAGACTATTTAGGCATATTATGGACGAGTTGCGCGTGTAATTCTACGAACAAACATTTCTGTCACTTTTAGCGGGGGGCGAGGTAACATGAAATCTGCAACTTTGGAGTTTATTCCCCATAACTTTAGATTTTAATTTTGATTGTTAAAAATCAGGAAAAGTAGTCTCGTGTGAACCCCAAACGTGATAAGTTCGAAGTTATTGTTCCGCAATTATAGGCTGTCTCGTAAGGCATATGACATTGTATGTAAATGCACATGATTAACTGATCTTGTAACGTGGCAGAGGTCATTAAGAGATTAATAGCATTCGGTTCGGTATAGATTCAGCCAAAAAATATTAAACGAATTTTAGCTAAACATCACTTCCTCACTTATAACTAGATTTTCGAGAAAACATTCTCTTTACGCAGGGCTTGCCTGAATTAATGAGCAAAAAAGCCTTTAATTATACGGCTAATTGCGGGTCACCAGAGCGATGTAATTGTAGATAAAACGTCTTATTTATGTCTTATTTCTTTGACCCTTCAAGACGATTTAGATCATATTTAATATCTCATCTAATCTAAACTATTATAAAACTGTAACAGAAGTGTGTCTGTACATTGAAGATATTTACAAGAAAAATATTATTTTTAGATATCCAAATCTCCAAGGCTCCAAATCAACCATTTTTGATGTTTTGTCTTCTGTTTCTAACGTCTTTATAATTATTGTTGTTTATGTGTGAAAAGAGAGATTTTAAATTGCATATTTAATAACGAACGAAATAATATATCTAAGACCGCCTTTTGTTCACCGTGTTTTGATACTTTTAGTTTGCAAGTAGTTGCAATACGTTTCAAAATCAAAATTTTTAGTTATACAACAACGATAGTATAGTCAACAAGTGGTAGTCAACAAGGAACCCTTCTTTATAGTTTCGCCATATCCGTCTGTCTGTCCGACTGTCCGCGGCTTAGCTCAGAGACGCTTAGCGACAAAGTGGTAAAGTAAAATCTCGAAAAAAAAATTTTGGGTACCTCGCCTGCACGAAAAGTGGGGATACCATTTTTTTTCTCCTCCATCCTATAGTGTGGGGTATCGTTGGATAGGTCTTTTAAAAATATTGGTGGGTGTGGGAAAGCCAATTATCGATTTAGGAACCCGTTAGAGAAATATTAAGCTTTAAAGTGTCGTCGTCGTCGTCGTCGCCTGCCAGCTTGAAAACGGTTGTTTCTGGATACGTGAAAATATTCACGGCAGTAGGGTATATAAAGAAGTTGAAAGGAAAACTTATCACCGCTAAGCTTTACAAGTCAACGAGTAATAGTCGACCAACTTATAAAATGTACTTTTAGACTTTATTAGCCGTTAAACCGTAGTATAAAATAAAAAGCCCCCTCCTAAGTTCATATATGGTTACTGTTAAATTTGAGTGTTGTTGGTTACTAGATTTTAATGACCAGGACGTTTATTATTAACATTGTTTTTTTCTTTAAAAAAAATGTTATGCCTACATACGACACACATTGAAGGATGAATCTCCGGATGGTTTGAACGCCCTAATTTAACTGGCCGAACATTTTAACTTTGTTTATAAGAAATGGCGTACAATTTTAAAGCGGTATTATAAAGCTCCTGTGCCCTAGTATGGCAGCGTGATACAACGCTATCGCGCCTTCGCTCTCTTTTTATTCGCGAGCGAACGATATAAAAGGCTTGATATAGCCGTATCACGAGCAACATGCTTCTGCTTCTATACATTAATTATAGCGCTATAAAATTGTATGCCTCTTCTTACAAACAAGAAGAAATTTTCGGTTAGATAAATTGGGGCGTTCAAACACTCTAAAGATTCATTCTGAAATAAAGTGTTTTTTCAATTGACATTCGTCGAAAAATCACGTCTAGGAGCCCATTTTAAAATGGTGGACTACCTACTAAAAACATTACCCTCCTTCTGGTGCAGTCAGGTTAAAACACACTCTAAAAGAAAGAGTCATCTAGCAAAAGAGAAAGTTCTGTAACTGACTTTAATGGAACAACTATGAGGAAGCATAAAAGTTTTCCTGTATCTTGTAAAGCTAAAGTTTCATAGTAAGAGATCATCAAAGTCAAAGCCAAGTTATATCTTTAATCAACTTCTCAATAGTAACTTAATTATAAAACAAATACGTTGAATAATGCACTAAACAAAAATTTTTAACCGAATAAAAAAATGTTTTGTAAAATTTTACCGAATTTTTGTTAAAAACCAAATTTTAGTTACTAAAATTTATTTTTTTATTTTATGGTTATTTCTTGGTTAATTATAATTCGGTAGTCACTAAAATTAGGTTAAATTTAACAAAAAATTTGGTTAAATCCGATTTAATCGTTTTTTTCAGTATGATTGCGTCATATTCATGTCAACGTTAAAATTGTTTGTGTGATGAATTCCAGCAATAAAGAAAGCTGAAAATATATCAGTAAAAAAATCAATCAAAAAGTCACAGAGCATCGCAATATGTAATTTTCTTCGCTCATAATAGTTAAGTTAGGTTAGGTTAGTGACTAAAATGTTTTTCAGCAGATTTTTATTGTTTAGACAGATTTGCTGCAATATTAAATGCTATTCAGTTTGATGGGTAGAGTATGTGGTTTAAAGGTTAATGATACTTTTCCTTCGCACTGTATAAAGAGCAAGGTACATGTTAAATATGTACCTACAACATTGTATCCGACACAAACTAGATTAGACTATGCTAATAACCCAGTGGAATACCTATATTATGTATATAGTCATGATATTGAATGTGACTTGGTCTGGTCACTTTTGAATAATACGAGTACAAGTCACATTTCAATAATCGTAATTATACGAGAAGCTAGATATGAGTCAAATTGCAAGTATGAAGCTTTATAATATACACGGCAACACATCAAGCTATACAAAACTGGTTACGAACCTCTGGTTTCGTACGCGGCAGAAGGGAACCTAAATAACCTGGCCGCGCGTAAATGACGTTTCGTGGCCAGCTTATTTTGGTTTTTTATAGCCAAAGTCAAAGTCAAAGTCAAAATTGTTTATTCAAAATAATATCACATAGATAACTTTTTGACGTCATGTTTTTGAATCTACCACCGCGTCGGAAGGTGTTCCGTTGTAGAGAAGATGCGGCCAGAAACTCTACAACACACTTCTTTTAAACAAAACAAAATATACAAAGTACAATTACATAAATTCAATATTAAATTGCATAGTGTAACATTGTCAAGACCAGACATTTTGGTCATTCAAATAATCGTCGAGTTTATAGTAACCTTTTTTACAGAGGACTTGTTTAACATGGGACTTAAACTTTTTGTCCGTCAAGTTAAGAATATTCTCTGGTATCTTATTATAATAACGTATACAGTGCCCCATGAAAGATGTGTTGACCTTACTAAGTCGAAAATGTGGGAATACTAATTTATTTTCACTGTTTTAGCGCGATGTGTCGCCGTGTGTACAGTTTAAAAAGTAAGTGGATATAACTTTTATATTATCACGGAAAATCTAAGCCACGAACGCCACGATCCAGCCAGAGGGGGTGAGGTAAGAAATTGGTGGAAAGCGTCCGTATTATATGTAGTACTTAGATACTTTTTATTTTACTGTGACAATACTCTGACTACAACTTGACCCACGCTCAGTCCCCCCTCTTCACCTTTATTAGCGAAAGGAGATCCTTCCCCTTCATTGTTACTGCAGTGGTATTACTACGTCATCAGCCTATACCGGGTGAAATTGATATCATTAGCATTTAAAACTAAGAGTCTACCCACCAAACTGAACAACTTTCACTTTGGGAGCAAACCTATCGGAGCAAAAAAATCTGCTGTTGCATACATTTGAGTGGAACAGGCATTGCATTTTTTGCTCCCATTGTAAAAGTTGTTCAGCTTGATAGGTAGACTCTTAGTTTAAAAGGATGCTAATGATATCAATTTCACCCTGTATTATACGTGCCACTGCAGGACACAGGTCTGTGGAAGAGTCAGGGAGTGTGTAAGAGCGTTAGTCCACCACGTGTGCCCTGTGTGCGTATGCAGGTTTTCTCACGATATTTTCCTTCACTGTTTAAGAGCAGTCAGTATTACGTACATTATACTCATTGGTACATGGCAATTTGTCAGTGCGGATTTAAACCCCGGACCCTTGTGATTGAGTGTCCATATCTCTTCGCAACCTTCCACCGATGCTCACTTTTTTAGGGTTCCGTAGTCAAACAAGGAACGCTTAAACTTTCGTCCATTCTATCTGTCTGTCTGTAAGCCCCGCCTCAATAACTCGCTCATTTTTGCACCAGTTGAATCGAAATTAGGTATGAAGACAGATAACAGTAACCCAAAAACAGAAATGTAGTAGTTGGTTAACAAACTAGACGATGTTGCACGAAAAAAATTATCTTTGGTAAGATAAATGGATTAAAAACTTTTCTTCTTTTTCTACTTATACAATTGCTACGGAACCCTATCATGGGCGAGTCCGACACGCTGTTGGCGGGTTTTTTTTCTTTAACAAATTTAACCAAATTAATGTTTTGTTAAATTTAATAAAATGTTTTGTAAATTTAACGAAGTGGTTTGTTAAATTCAACCGAATTTTTGTTAAATTTAACCGAATTTTAGTGACTACCGAACTGTACGTAATACCTTACCAAAGGTTAAATTTAGCAAATGATCGGTTAAATTTAATAAAAAGTTTGGTTAAATTTAACAAATAATTTTTTCAGTGCTTACCGCTACTACTGCAACGACTGCGACTAACGGTCTTTATTAGGTACTAATCTACCTACTACAATATTATTGACAAAATTAGAAATTCTCATTCCTTAGTGCTAATTTTTTATGCAATATCCACCATCCAGCCTCTCCTTGGATGTTAGACGAATACAAAGTTTCTTAATAGTAATGACGGCGATAAACGGTCCCATTTTGGTCCCATTAAACATAATTACGCTCGCTTCGTTCTACCAAAGACAAGCGAAAGTCATTTCATCGACGACGCGGGTGACGCAACTTATAAAAGTAATAAAACTCATTTTGGCCATCCCTGACTATGTAACACTGCGCTGTATCACCGGTACCACAGTATAAGAAAGGGTAGAATAAGATGAAAAGGTATAAAATTTATGATCTTACTATCCATCTAGTTTGTAATTTAAAAAAAATATTTATTGCACAGCATCCGTTATAATTTTCATTGAAAGTAATTAAAATTACTCAAAAGCCATACTGTACACCATTTTCTGCTTTTTTACTTCAGTATTTTAGAAGTCTGAGGGCCCTCTTAGGAGGGGACGTTATCGCCGGGGACAACGGGGTAAACGGGGACAAAGAAGATTTTTGGTTGGTTATTGTTTTGTCCCCGCCCGCAATATCTACCTAATAACATTCAAATTATATTAGCTCAAATAAAGCTGTTAGGTATACCTGATTATGGAGCTTGTTTTTCTCTGTTCAGTTAATAGGTTTTTATGCGGTCGGGATTTTTGTTTATCGTAATAACTTAGTTTATATTATAGTTTTTAGTCTTGTGTCGAAACGGTAACATAAAAGTACTATAAAATATATATTTGGAATCGTCTGATTACTAGCTTTCATTTGATACCCATTTTGTAATTTTTAACAAAAAAAATTGTTTACCTCCTCTATTTTTAATTTCGCAGACGCTATATTAAAATAATATAGCCTATGTCACTCTCACAATGTTTACTGTAATGACATATCATACGTTAAAATTCATCAAGCCGTTTAGGCTGTAGGCCGTGCCAAATAATACCATACATACATACATACATACATACATACATACATACATACATACATACATACATACATACATACATACATACATACATACATACATACATACATACATACATACATACATACATACATACATACATACATACATACATACATACATATATACATACATACATACGCTCGAAAAACATAACCCTCCTTCTGGCGCAGTCGAGTAAAAAAAATGTTTCTTCATAAGTAACATGCTAAATTGCGATTCAATAGGTTCAAAAAAGAGAGTAATTGAGCCGGGACATACAGACAGACGGATAGACAGAATGGAAGAAAGTGTAATGGTTTCTTATTTGACTTCGGAACCCTAAAAAGTCAAGGTGCTTATGTTCCAGATAAACGGTTTAAGGAGAACTGTTGAAAAATGTTTGACACTATTGCAGTACCCGGTAGTAAATATTGCACATATCGGCGACGACTGACGAGAGCGACAAAACATAACACAATATTGTACTGAGTGACAGAGAGGTCGCTCTACGAAGCCGAAATTAGCCGATGTGCAATATTAACGGGCGGGTACTGTACTTTACTCATGATAAAGGAACCTAAGAGAATATTGTGGAAACATCTGAGTTCGACAGCACGCCTTCTCTACCACAGATTACTGATATGTAGCAAGTTACAGATGCGACAGTGAAATTTGCACTTAGTTCCCAAATTTCCGTTTTGGCGCTGCTGTCGTCAAGCTAGTTTGTACTGAACTTGTAGTTATACGTATGTATACAGTTTTCCGGAATGCAAAAATAGGGATATTTGACCAAGGAACAAAGTAATCAACGATATTATTATGTCATACAACGCAGAAGAATTTGGGCTTCTCAAGGATTCTCAACTCAAACGAAAATATCAGGAAAAACACAAGATATAAGCTTCTGACGCAACAATACGGCATAACGCCGCTTTTGCTGTAAGTTCAATATAGCGTCTTTATCATCGTCCAATGATGACGTTTCATGTGGGAAAATGTAAATTTAGCGCCAAAACGGCTAGATCGGAATTACAGCTGTCATAGGCCTGTTCTCTACTAGGTAATAATATAACGTAAATTATAGAGCAGCGCCATCGCAACCTAGACGAGTTTTCGTAAAACTTTTAAGTTAATAATCTTTGTCTTGAAGATATTGCAAGTGTCCTACAATCTTGAAAAGAATACACTCGTACGTGCTCCATACTTTGTTGACTTTATATCCTAAAGTACACAAAACGATCATAAAACTGTGCATCCGAAGTAAAGATGCTTAAATGCCAGATGCTTGTGTTGGTAGTAAACCAGCATTTTAGAACATTCTTGTAGGGTTTGACTGAGAAAAAGTGTTCTTTTCCCA
The DNA here is from genome assembly GCA_963924505.1 of Agonopterix alstromeriana. Classification (NCBI taxonomy): domain Eukaryota; kingdom Metazoa; phylum Arthropoda; class Insecta; order Lepidoptera; family Depressariidae; genus Agonopterix; species Agonopterix alstromeriana. Next base: position 8,976,473 of record OZ004662.1, on the reverse strand, counting down.
TTCGCTGTCCCATACAAATCGTTTATTCATTTTATTTCAAAGCTAGCACATTTCTTCAAAGTTTCGCTGTAGTAACATAACCGTGAATATTTTAGGGAGAATTTGATGACTTCCTCTTTTTTACCCAACTGCGCGCGGCAAGGGCAGGGTAATAATATGTTTATTACTTATGGACATAAAGGCCATTCAGTATAATAGTGAAGGCAAAACCAAACTGCATTATCTTAACTATTATAATCCTATAACAGAAGTATGTCTGTTCATTGAAGATAATATATACAAAAAAAGACGACGATATGGTTGTTAGGTGTCCCTGACTCCAAATCAACTTTTTTTAGAATTTTGTTTGTGTTTGTTTGTGCGAGCATCGCGCGATAACTTCTGAACCGATTTTCATAAATTTTGTTTGTTTGATAGCTTATGATCTGACTTAAAATCTGGTATATAATGTGCGGATGTAGTCGCGGGTTAACTCTAGTTCTGTTATAAAACTTTAGGTTTACAGAAGAAGTGTGTACATTGAAGATATGATATTTACAAAAGAAAAGTAGGAAACGGAATGGTGATTAGGTGTTCCTGAAACCAATACAGATTTTTGAAGTTGAAACGTCTTATGGAAGGGCTTTTGAAGTTGAAACTTCTTATGGGAGGGATTTGAAATTCTGATCCGCAACGTTTTTGTGTGACGGAAGTTAGAAATTTAAATCGGGAGCGGAAGTTCGAAATTTAAATAGGGAGAAGTTTCGCATCTGCCGGACGTCCCGTGACGGCTAACTTTATTTGTCTATCTGTTTATTTGTTCGAGCATCACGCAAAAACTACAGGACCAATTTAGAAACATTTTTGTGTTCAAAAGCTTATGATTAGGCTTTTAATTGAAATATCTTTTATTTCACTACGATGACGGAAACCGATGCAGACCAAGTCGCGAGCAAAATCTTGTTTAATGATTAATTTAATAAATCCGTCATCGTTACATAGTTTAATATTTCAATCTAACCTATTATTTAGTTAACGTAGTGTAGAATACCTTGCTTACACCCCTGCTAATACTTAAGAGTGATCGATCACAAAGTCTTACGTGGTATTCAACGTTGCCGTTGGTACATAAACATTACCTACCGCTACGTGTATTACGGGTTGATATTGTGACCATTTAAAAAACAAAAAGCCGTGCCGGCCTTAGCCGTGGTGCTCCCGTGACGAGTAACGTTGCCTTCCGTGCAGACCGACTCGTACCAATGAGATTTTCGGAATTTATGTACGATTTGTAACACCACTGGCTTTTGGTGAAGGAAAACATCGTGAGGAAACCTGCATGCTTCAATTTCGAGGCATGTATTGTACCCACTGTCCATTATAAGTGGCGACGGGCTCACCCCCCGTCACACTGGACAGTGTTTCGGTACTACTGATGAAACGTGGATGTTCTGAGGTTTCAGAATATCTCTGACTACCCCCTCAGGGAATATAGTTCGAATGTGGATTCGTGTCGGAGCTAGAGTCATGTAATTTTGAGATCTAGTTGTGTCGTTTCAAAATCGAATCTAGTAGAGTTATTTTAAAGGTAGATATGGTCGAAATATATAGAGATTGAGATTGTTTAAATATCACTATTGAAAGTATTTTGTCACTTGTTTGAACGGGTTGGTTAGATTCTAACTGAGTCTTATTACTGGGCAGAGCCACTTGTCTGAACGGGTTGGTTAGAGTCCAACTTAGCCCGACAACTGGACAATCCATGAGAATTTATGAATGCCACCTGTCTGAACGGGTTTGTTAGAGTCCAACTTAGTTTTACAACAGGGCTATTGATGAGGTAGACTTGTTCGAACGGGCTGAGTATATTCAGCTTAGCTTACAACTGAACATGGACAAAAACATTCTTTTCGGATAAAGCACTGTGCTGCTGTTTTTTCTGTTGTCTGTTTGAATTAACAATGCAAAATCACTGTAACGAGGCGCATATTCGATGCGCTGAAGTTGTCAGATAGTTTTCCCTTTCAAGCTCAAAGTTTTTAATATTGGTTGGTAACTAGAGCTTATTTATACGTATATGCATAGCATAATATTTATGTTAATTCTTTTATTTGGATTGATTTGTGGTTTTCTTTTCAGAAAATGCTGTGAACTGATTCTACTGCAACATAATTTTTTTGACAAGACGCAATAGACAGAATGACCGAACGGATGATAAAAATGAGTTGGAGAAATACAAATTTGTGAGATTTTTTATAACAATTTTAAACATATGCTGTTATAGAGTTTCTGGCCGCATCTTCTCTAACTATCTTCTCTACAGCCATAGCATTTCCGAAATGGTGGAAGATTATTAATAATATAAATATTTATATAGATCAAGTTCTACGTTAATCACTGATGTCTAAGGACTCTATAGAAAATGTATATTTACGTCCCAATACAATTATAGTGCAATAAAAAATGAATATAAAAATGTTATTTAAAATATCCCTCGAAAACGCTTTTCCTGACAATATGTGGCAACAAGCAGGTGACGTCACGATGACGTAAACTTTGTACGTGACATACACTCTACACTGTTTACAAGCAGATGACGTCATCAACCATTCGGCCGATCACAGTTGTTTACGATCACATGATTAAAATAGAAAAAAAATGTCTATGTCGATTTTCTCTTAAAATATCCATAATTTTTCTTAACTGACTAAACAGAGTCCTTCGTCTTCGTCCTAAACGATGCGGTTTATAATAATTGAATATGCGAGGTTCGAAACCATAATTTAAAACGATGAATGATACGAAATTACTCGAGTACCTTCTACCCTCTCTCAATCCTTACTTACAAACCACAATACCTACTCTAGAGTATTGTGATTTGAGTTATACAGGGTCCAACTTATGGTGACAGTTTTTAGGAGGATGATCAGACCATCAAACTGAACAACTTTCTCTATGGGACCAACATCAAAATCGCGAAAAAAAAATCTGCTGTCCCATACATTTAGCTCGAGTAGGTTTGCAGTTTTGTATGGAAGAGCAGATTTTTTTTGTGATTTTGATGTTGGTGCCATTGAGAAAGTTGTTCAGTTTGACGGTCTGATCATCCCCTTAAAAAAGTGTCAGCATATTAAGAAGGACCCTATAGTTGGTTTCCAAAATTCTTATTCAATACGGATGCCATCAACGGATCCTATATTTTACATGCTGTTAAATACCCTGTCACCCGACTGCGCCAGAAGGAGGGTTATGTTTTTATCAATATTTTCTTTTAGTGAGTCCAAACTCATACCGGTGAATGCCAGTTTATCCAGCGGGACGTACGTTAAAATGGAAACTCGATAGGGCGGGCTAAAGTCGTTTGGAGAGGACTATATTACCTATTTGGAGTACTGATCGGTATATTCACTAGGTTATGTAAATACAATACTGTATATTGCTTCTTATAAGACGCTGCATAAATAAATTGTAATAGGAGAAAAGGCCTATGATGATTTGTGAATCTCGAAACATGAATTTTATGTTATTCACGTACATTGACTTAGACTCTAATGATAGACAAGCCCTTTCATAGATACAATATGTCACAACAAACAACACAAAATGACAGATTGCGGTCTGTCACTGCCATAGTAATGAAGTGAACTTGGGAACATCAATGCGGTGCGGGAACCGTATTCAAGTGGAACATGCAGCTACTGATCGCCTTATCTAGTTCTGGTACTTTAATAACGTTGTTCACGTATAAAAAAAAAGAATTCCCTCTTTCGCCATCCTTATACAACGTGTTAATGAATTAACGCAAAACTAGAAAGTAGATTGTTTAGAATCGAGAGCAGAATCGAATTATAATGTTTTCAATATAGGGAATTTTTTTTTAATTTTAAATAATTTGTTTATAAAATTTAAAATTTACTGAACTCGATCTCAACTCACCGCAAGGACACACTCACCCTACTTACTACCAAAACAAGATTCTTAAAATGTATCCATGAGCACGTTTGCGTTTTCATTTATTGCTGAAATGATAACAAATCATTTTTGCCTCAAAACTTAAAATGCGAATAACTTTAAATGTTAACTATCATAATAATGAAATTATTGTTTCAATCTAATTATTTTGTTTTAAATCAGTTGGGGCGTATGAGGTTTTGCGCTTATTCATTAACACGTTGTATAACATAAAAGACTTAAAACATGGATATTTTCTTACTATTCCCACACAGTGCTATGACTACTACTCTTGTTTATTATTCGTAGTTACTACCGTAACTGTTACTGTTAAATATTGATATGATTGATTGATGATTGTTTGATTGATTTAATACTAAGAACTTTGTTGAAGATTTAGGGTTCAACTTAATTTTTCAATCTTTAATTTGATTTAAAATAGCACAACATGACTATAATATATTTATAATTATGAAATAAGAATTTTGTTACTCATATACAGGGTGAAATTGATCTCGTCTCGATCGTCTGGTTGTCGCCATATTGAATTTTGATTGCTGTCATGTTATGTCTTTAGCATAAACTTAATATAATGGTCTTTAGTGACACTCCTAAGATTAAGACAAATCGATTGACATAATAATCATCAAAATCGGCCCAAGCGTTGGGTCGCTAGAGTGCCACAAAGGAACAAACTTACGTATATGCATACATACATAGGCTAATAAACACAATACCCTCCTTTGCGTCGCGGAGTCGGGAAAAATCAATGATGTTTTCTAACGAAGATTTTTTTTAAATTTTAATGTTTGACGAAATCGGAGGTGTAGGGTTCTACCTCAAAGAAGTGATTAAATTAAATTAACCAACTAATAAGTGCAGCATCTTTTGTCTAAGGAGAGAGCCTTCAACCTTGGCCCTAAATCGCAGTTAGGGAGCTAGAGGCTTTTTCACAGATGTCACTGCGGCTGCGGGTGGTAGGGGCCTGCAATTTATTTAATGTACCCCCCGCCTACATTTTACGACTATTTGGGGTTCCGTTACCAAATCACAAAATAAAAGAAACTCTTGTTATTCCGTTACTGGTTTTGTTGTTGATGTATTGTACGTGGATGTTCTGAATTTTTAGAATATCTCTGATTAGCACCTCGAGGAATATAATCTTGAGCATATTGCATGCATGTTATGTAGTTCCGGCTTGGACCCTATATCTACCCGTAGTCGTCACCCGAGGTGATTAGTAGATAAGGTTTCGAATGCTGTGTTTTTATGGCCAAATGGTTCGGTTATTGTCACCATTTGAAAACTCATTCAATCCTGGTACCTTAAATATGCTGAAGGTAAGCCTTGTTAAAACAGATAGTTTGGGTACTTCCTTCCGAATGTTACAGACGAATTGAAAAACTCCTTTTTTGCTTTTAACGAAACATGTTTCGAATATTTTACCTCAGTCAGTTTTTTTTGGAGTAATAAGGATAAAACTGTAAGTACTCGCTAGCTACGGAACCCCTTTTAAATGAGTACACTTGGCTAGATTTTTGGGGTTCCGTTACCAAAGGTTGACAACGGGGCCCTATTCTATTTATAAGCCTATGTTGTCCGTCCGTCCGTCTGTATCCTACCTATTAGGGGCTGTATCTTTTGAACCATAATAGCTAGATTTTTGTAATTGAGTTATTATGGCAGATTTGTTAACAAATAGGTACCACATGAATAAAATAAAAGTAAAAATTAAGGAACCCCATACAAGAAACGCCTTACTTTTAATTCTTTATCTGTATTCAAATTTATGTTCAGTTTTGGTGTGCAATAAAGTATAATTGAATGGAATTGAAGACACGTGTTTTTTTTAAGTTTTTGTTTTTGCTCTATTGTAAAAACGTTTACATACTCATGCTTCAAACTTGGTGTGAATATAGTGCATTACTCTAAGGTAAAACAACAAATAATATAAGCCGGTCGAGTGTGTGATAGCCGCGTCTAAGCGGCAGAAAATCGTTGGATGGGGGCAGCGCAAGACCGGTCGTTGTGGCGATCCTTGGGGGGGGGGGGGCTATGTCCAGCAGTGGACATCGGCTGATATGATGATGATGAAGTGTGTATAAGGCTTGCGCTAAGGATCCCGAAGAAAACACATTTTTTTGTAATATTGCAGGGTGTTACGGAACCCTCTATGCCCAAGTCCGACTCGCACTTGACCGGTTTTTTTACCCAGCTATGATGATAGCGTCTCATCTTATTGAGCCGTTTCCTTTACTTCCTTAGAGAGTTCTTTTATTAAGTGATGCCGCTTTGCAGCTTCTTTTTTGAACGTTTATTTTTTTGGAACCATTTTATGACAGTTTTTTAGGTAGTTTGGGGTGGAAGTAATTATGGGATAAGAATTTGAAAAATGTTACGAGCTGACTGTAATGTAAATTTTAGGGGAAAAAGATTCCAATGGAAAACAATTGTATTAATCTGAGATTGTTATCTATTTTATTTTACCTATTTTGGCGTGGTAGAGTAGGGCCCAAACTCTCACTATTATTCGAATAGTTTAACTAACTACTTTATTGGCTATAAACAGCAGATTTTTTTTTTTCTGTTTCCAAATTTATTCTATAGTGAAACTTGTTCAGTTTGATGGTTCAAAACGTCCCTTTAAATATTACTAGGGTGTTTTATTACACCCTGTGTAAGGATGTCATTAGAACAGTGACATACAGAACAGAGCTTTAATCGTTCACACAAAAATAGGCTAATAATTGTTATGTTTATAAGCGTAAATGAGTGCTTTATTGTTTTGAGTGTGTTCAAAAACTCGTATGTCTAACTGTAGAACATTAAACGATTAGAATTCAGTTAGAATTAAAACCCAACTTTACGTAGGTTGGGGTGGATATAGATTGCGAAGTGTCTCTAGAATATTTGATATTCAAGAAGCATTCAGCGATTACGCCCACACCTCACATTTGACCTTCTTCGTGACAACGTGTATTTCAACATTATAAGCAGCAGAAATACCTATTTACAACTGTCATGAGATTTTAGTAAAGAAGTTATAATGTAGAAGCGACCCTTCGATATCCTATCAGAGATTCGAATAGCCACAGAACAATCTAGAGAAATAGTTTGACTCCTAATTTTTCTACATAACCGAAGATCAAAGTCAATCGCAAAACAATAAGGACCAGTCAAGTGCGAGTTGGGCTACTAGCACTGAGGGTTCCGTACCACACCACCACACAACATTTTAACTTACAAAAAAGAATTTTTTTCTCCGGGACCTTTAGCTCAAGACCTACTCACACTTGGCCGGTTTTTATTATTTATTGTTATACTGTCGAGTTTGTTCTATAATCACACCAAGTTTGATGCTTGTATGTATTACCGTTTTTACGGTAGAGCGAGAAGAAAAAACGTTGATAAAAATTAGTTTCTGGTATGAGGACCCGTTGCATTTCAATCAAATAAGTAACATAAAGGTAAATGAAAACCATTGATTGTTTTTAGCTAATTGTTTCTATTGACCGATAAAATAATGCTGATTGAGCCATACAATACTGCTGCATCCAAAAGTAATAACTACCCTAAAGTTATTCCATTAGATCTCTTATTTTATTTTCCGATCCATTTCATCCAGCCGAAGGTGTGAAATTGCTTACGCATAAACCCAATAAAATTAGGGTACCATTACACAGTTCCTAATCGCATGAAAATATCGTTTGCAACATCGATCAATGCCGTGTTGGCGAATGCTCGATCATGCTCTTAGTGCCTACGTTTAATATAACAAGTAGGGGATGTAGAATGTTCATAAACATATAATAAAGAAGATAGGACCATTATTTTCTCCTTTGCCATTATAAAGGTTCCTTGTGTATTCGTTTTACCTATTTACCTTAACCACATTATCACCAAGAATGGGGGTAGGCTGTCTGTCCACTGAAGCGGAGCGAGGCTGCGGAGCGGAGAAACGAAGAAATTTCAACCAATAGGATTGCGTATAATCTCGGAGCGGAGATTTTATGCAATCCCATTGGCCAACATTCCCTCGTTTCTCCTCTCCGCAGCCTCAGCCTTGCTCCGTTTCAGTGGACAGGCAGCCTATGCTGTGATCGTGAATTTATATACTACTAGCTTTTGCCCGCGACTTCATCAGTGTGAAATTAGAATTTCGAAAATCCTTTCTTAGTAATTTATTTTACACCAAAAACATAGTGTACAGAGAGTTAACAGATAGGAACTACAGAAGGTACAAAAAAGGCGGTCTTAAAGCTAAAAAGCGATTGTAACTTCAGTGGTTTAGACTGTGCTTTGTCTTTCATTCAGTTAGTCAGCCACGGAACTGTTTTATGGGTATAATAATTAACGATTTTATACTAAACTGCAATGCCTACTCGACTCAAATGTATGCAACAGCCGATTTATTTTTTTGCTCCGATCGGTTTGCTCCCATCATAAAAACTGTTCAGTTTGATGGGTAGACTCTTAGTTTAAAAGGGTACTAATGTTATCAATTTCAACCTGTATGTATTATATTAACTTACGACTACGTATAATATCCTATAGTGAAAATATAGTGAGATTTCAGAGTACGTCTAAAACCTTGTCGTAAACATGACGAGCTCGATGATTGAGAATAATGGCGACAATTTTAGGCGTAGGTAAAAGGTGTGGGTACTTTCATAGATAAAACAAAAAGATATCTTGTGCCGAAAACTCAATAAACATAAATAAAATTAACCAAATGAGCTCAATACCGTTTCCAACCTTTAACAAAAATGTTTTATTGAAATAAATTAAGGACATAACACCGATCTTAATTAACAATTTATAAAACTTTGTAATTTAATGTTTACCTATTCCGTATTACCTGTTCATTATATTATTATATATTTAAAAATCAATAAATATATTTAGACTTATACAAAAATTAAACGTCTAGTCTTCTAGTGTGATGAATTAGTACAATAGTGAGAGTATTTGTGCACAATTTTATCAAAGAAATCACATTAATTCTAAAAAAGTATGAATTTAATTGTCAAAATTCAAAATCCAGGCGCCCTGAGCCTGTATTATCTAAGAGCACCAACGATAGCAACATGTACGAGTAACTGTAAGATTCACTGCAATTCTATTTAGTATAGGTATTGTAGTAAAGCCGCGATTACATTCAAGCGATTACTGCCACACGATTGAGTGGTTCGACTAAGTTGAAGTCGAACATTTGTAATCTGTTGAACCTTGGTCGATGGATTAGATCGTATTGTAATAATGAAGGGATCGAAAGACTCTATTTGATCGAAATTTGAAACAATATTTGCACGGGCGATTCATCGTAAAAATACTACATAGACGTTCGATCCAAGTCGCGTAAAAATGGTAGTCTCCTTATCGTTAGAGATTTTGCGCGTCTTCCTCGTTTAGTTTAATCTAAGGTTCCAACATTTTCACTGTCATGGAAATGTGCTACGCACTTAGCTACTCAGATTATATACTTGTTAACGTATGGGTAATTTCTTTTGTCGATTTGGATTTTCAACGACAGGTACGCAATTCGTTTCCGAAGTGAAACAATACTTGCGTCTTTAAAATCTTCATTCTATTGAATACGTTCTTAATAAACGTACGATGCCAATGCTATAATTCATGCTGACTTACTGTGGTTCCCAATAATTCATGAATTTCAAAAAGTGTTTAGTGCCGTTGGAGTTAGAGGGCTTCCCTTTAGAATATTGAAGGATTCAGTGTGAAATGAAGAGTCAAATGATGATAGTAATTATTAATAAATAAATATCTTGGACATTATCACACAAAATTATCTAGTCACATTTAAAGTACCAGCATCTAGCGTGGACTTGTAATTATGATGACTAAAAAACGATATAGAATACATTTATATACATACAAACATCCATGACTTGGGTACAAATATTCATATTTATCATACAAATATTCCAATTCAAATCCACGATCCTCGGCATAGTAGGTAGGTTCACTACCGACTGAGCTACCGGGCTGTCATAGATAATGATGTGATAGTTTAGTTTAGTTTTAAGCCTACTTGAACACAAAGAACTGACATAAGAAACGCCTACGTACATTTGAGTCATTACGTACGAAACCACTACTGGAACAAAGTACGCGCCTATCGAACTTTAATAACTTTGAAAGCCACGGATTAGTTGTTCGATTTAATATTCTACCATTTTAGTTATGTTGACTTGGTTACTGACCTAATATAACTATCTATTTTGTATATAATATACAGGTATCAAATTACGTAACAATATTACGTAAAAGGCTGACGTCTTCCTAACGCATGTCTAACGCAATTTGATACAAATGATAGCTATTCGTTGAAGGTTATATACAGAAATAATGGATCACAAGCCAACGAAGCAGAGAGCAATAAATAAGGGATGCTGCTTACCACAATATAATAGGGTTGTCGAAAACTATGTTTTGTGATTGTCATGTCTGCACGGTTTAGGTAGTTATCGGCCCCGGCAAATCAAACACGATATTAACAGACTTTATTGTAGGTAAGAGAAATGTCACTGAATTTTAAGGTAGATTCTCGCGGATTCGAGTCTAGATTATTCAGTTTCAGTCCGATCCTAGTATTTTAGTTTATGTACTTGGTCAGGTAGGGTACTCTTCTGGAAGGTGGGTCAACACGCAGAGTAAGAGCGGGGATATCACTTTATGTAACTAATTAAAATTTAAGTTTTGAATAGTTCGAGTGTTATAATTTAGTTTAGCATAACGAGCGTGTAGTGCTGTCCACACGGAGGATAGAGCGCACGACCGCCGAAGCACGGTCAGAAACATTATCACAGATTACTAGCAAGCAAGCTACAGATGCGACTGTGAAATTTGCACTTAGTTTCAAAATTTCCGTTATGGCGTTGCTGTCGACAAGCTAATTTTTATATAACTTGTAGTTATAGGTATGCAAACAGTTATTCCGGAATGCAAAAATAGGGATATTTGACCAAGGAACAAAGTAATCAACGATATTATTATGTCATACAACGGAGAAGAATTAGGGCTTCTCAAGGTTTCTCAACTCAAGCGAAAATACCATGAAAAACACAAGATATAATCTTCTGACGCAACAACACAGCATAACGCTGCTGTCGCTGTAAGTTCAATATGGCGTCCTATCATCGTCCAATAATGATGTTTCATGAGGGAAAATGTGACTTCAGCGCCACAACGGCTATATCGGAACTAAAGCTGTCATAGGCCTGAACATAATATTAACGTACTGTCAACCGGTGTCCGATGAACCACAAACAAAATGCGCGTGCTCATTAGGGCAGAACAAGTTGATGCAAATCGATAGTCGATAAAACATGTCTATATTGATAGATACTAATTAAAACCCAAAATTAACGTTAAGTTATCTAAACATGACGGTACATGGGTTGTGTGTGAATGTCAATTCTTCAAGTGGCCCTTTTCAAGTAAAAGCTCGGCATACTTGTTAGTAAAACTAGCGAACTGCTAACTAAAAATGGGTACTTAATGCAAACATGGGTTTGGACCTCCTTCTTTATGAATAACGATTTGTACTATCCACTGCTTACGTTTCAGACTCCAAGCATTTTAGTCGGTTACTCAATATCAATAAGCATAAAGAACTGTGCGCAAACGCAACGATTAGTTCATCGACATCGTTCATAGCCATTCATCGACGGCGATCGACGTTTTGTCAATACAAAAAGCACGATTAGTACGGGACTAACTACCTCCGTAGTATAATGGTTAAGAGCATTGGGCTCTTGACTCTGACACCAGGGCTTGATGCCCACACGATAAGAAGAAGAGTACGGGACGCAGTATGCATCCATTCGCATCAATGGAACGGGCGTCACTTTCTAATCGTACTTTTTGTATGAACAAACCGTCGATCGCGGTCTATATATCGTAGTAACAGTAAGTAGTCACAGAAACAGCCCGACTCGTATATTTCAGTTACTTTCATAGTATCATGTCCTATGGTATTTTATTGTGGGGTCGTGCTGCAGACATTGAGACAATCTTTATCCTACAGAAACGGGCAATTCGAGCTATATATGGTCTGCGCTGTCGTGATTCGCTTCGCGACCTTTTTAAGGAAATTAATATTTTAACAGTTTATGGACAGTTTATTTATGAAAACATTTTATATGTAAGAAAAAATTTGTCGTTATTTCCAAAAAATTGTGATGTCCATAATTACAACACTCGAAACAAAAATAAACTGATATCTCCACACTTTCGGCTTAGTAGGGTCAACACGTCTTTCATGGGTCACTGTATACGTTGTTATAATAAAATCCCCGAGACCATTTTGAATCTTTCCGAAAACATGTTTAAAACTCAAATCAAAAAAGTCCTCTGTAAGAAAGCATATTATAAACTGGATGATTATTTAAATGATCAAAATGCTTGGGTCTGAGGTCACTAGCTTATAGTTTATTTACTTTACTGTATAGTATCAATTATTTTATTAAATAGACTATGTATTATTCACTATTGTATACATAACTTTAGCTTAAGAATTTATATTGTAATAGTTATTAAGTCGTGTTATGTTGTAGAGTTTCTGGCCGCATCTTCTCTACAGCGACAACACGTTCCGACGCGGTGGTAGCTTTAAAAAAGATTTGACGTTTGATAAGTGTGCTGTAAGCTCCTATATTGAATAAAATTATATTGAATTGAATTGAATTGAATTGAATTGAAGTCTATTGACCCTTATAGACTTCAAAAAGGATTATCAATTCGTCTGTACTTTTTTATTCAGTGCGGTATGATTCGTTATTAATCGTCATCGTAACTAGGTATTATAAAACTGTAACAGAAGAGTGTCTGTACGTTAAAGATATTTACAAAGATTACGATATGGTTTTTAAGTATCCCGGACTCCAAATCAACCTTTTTTAGAATTTTTGTCTGTCTGTTTGTTTGTTTGTATGATTATAACAGCATCACGTAAAAACTACAGAACCGATTTTGATGAAACTTTTTTTTTATAGCGTATGATCTGACTTAAAATCTGGTATATAATTTTTGTGGACGAAGTCGCGGGTTAACTCCAGTAATTTATAAAACTTTTTTTTTAAATCGCCTTCTAAACAATAAGAATAAGAATGATCCCACAAACTTCTCTTCTCTTTCTATCAATTAGGTAGGCTGGTCCCTTGGTTTCTAACAAATTATTATTTGTCTTCAGCTAATAAAATATTGTTTGCAAAACAGAAATTAATATTTAACGAATTTTAATGGAAAACTTAGCAACATCACCGTTAAAAACCTTTACCCTCCGTCATTAAATCGAGACCCTACTACCTTCGAAACTCGAAACAGTAATCGCCAGAAAGATTAACTTCTTGATAACTTTTCCGGGAGATGAACTTAGCCTCTTTATATTAAATTATTCTGAAACTTTCACGATACGAACAAAGATTTTTGGAAGTGCTAATTGATTGATAACACTGGTCTACAGTGGTTTTGTTGCCCTAGATATAAAAATGATTTTGGGTCCATTTATGCACACAATTCATGAAACTATCAATGATTTTGTTAGATTTGCTCTGATTTTTTTTAAATCTTATTTTCATTTAACATTACATTATTTAACAAACCGATAATTGTTCAAAATGTAATATATGCAAAAATCATGAAAATACGAGCACATTGAGAACTTTCATGGATATATTTGTATTCTGGGCACTTGAAAACGTAAAAATTTGCGATGATATCCAGGGCAACAAAAAAAAACTTTTTTTTTTGTAGAGCTGTGAAATATTTTATTTCTAAAAGTAATATACAATATTATTTTTGTTACGTTGTAATCCCTAGGGGTTCCGGGATAAGGGTTGGAAATAAATAATCATCAATTACTAACAGTGAAGTATATTTTCTTCGTGGAAAGTAACAAGCGGACCGTTCATCCCCCGCACTAATTTTTCAATTCGCGTAAACGACACGACGTCGTGCTAATTAGCTGGCACGGTTTTCTCAAGCAAATTCATACGCCTGCGAGCAAGATTGGCGCTGAGAAAAATTTGCACTGTGTAAATGACCGCGTGCCGTGCTTTTCTTTCGTGTGAAAAAATTGGCGCCACAAAATTGTTATTGGCTAAACTTGCCTTAAGGCGTATCCGCCCGGGAACACGACTCCATACTAATCGATGTGAACGAGCGCGTGGCTCCGGTCAGAATTAACACGTTTTTTGGAAATATTAGATTATTAATTTACAAAAAAATTGGAAATCCATATCATTCTATGTTGTACGAGTATTGTGAAGTATAACGTAAATTTTAATTTAATTCCAATCAACAATTTAAGACTAAAATGGTTACAACTGGAAAAAAAGGGGTAACTTTAGATTCCTTTTTCTTCAGTTTTATTAATTAAAATATAGATTTCAAGAAAAACCAAATCACTTCTCATGTCCTATAGATTGTTTATTTTTGTATCTGTTTCTGCTTAAAAAGTGTCATAGTTAATGTATAAAATGGTTACAAAGTTACCCAATTTTACAGTAAAATCGGGCGGTAGAGCCTTAATGGCCGGAATACTTAAAAGTAAGGGCATTTTCGTAGGCTGCGAAAAGAAACGTAAATACTTTACGGGAACGTTAATTACGTACCAATATTCTCACTATAACCAAAGATTGGGCAAACTCACCATATCCTTAGAAATAATCACTATAGTTAATTAACTACATCAGCATGCCTTGGCGAATCGACAAATTGCTTAAAGTCAGAGTCAACATAATTTATTCAATATAGGAGCTTGAAGCACACTTATTAAACGTCAAATCTTTTTTAGAAGCTACCACCGCGTCAGAACGTGTTGTCGCTGTAGAGAAGATGCGGACAGAAACTCTACAACATAACACGACTTAATAACTATTACAATATAAATTCTTAAGCTAAGGTTATGTATACAATAATACATAGTTTATTTAATAAAATAATTGATACTATACAGTACTATGAGTTAGTGACACTCAGACCCAAGCATTTTAGTAATTTAATCTTATGACTGCGCGACATTATAAACTTGTTATTTAGACCGTTACTATTATTTAATGACGCCAAAGAAGATCGTTCACAAATCTAAACCTTCACGCGCACCATGACAGTCCTCGCTACCCCCATGCCTTTTTATGATTCAAGTACTGACAACCTATAATTCTAATTTAAGGAGGACGCATATTTATCCGCGGCGAACGGGGCGAAGTAGGCGAAAAAATCTAATTTTAGACTTCTTTATATGAAATTCTATGACACCTCGCATACTTATCCACGGCGAATCGGATGAATCGTCAGAAGAACTAAAAGTAAATTCTTTTTGTTCGCTCCTTCGACTCTTTCGCCGCGAATATGTGTCCACCCTTAATTGCGAAAAACTTAACATATTTAATATGCCTACCTATTGACACTGAATAATGACCTTATAATTATGACCATTTCAACGTATTCAGTTTCGAAATAATAATTTCTATTGAAACTATTAACACATTACCTACCGTAACTATTACGTTAATTTTGGGAACCTATTAAGAAAATCATTTTCAATTACCGAATGAAAATTTATGTTTTGGTTTAATTTTTTCATAATATTTATTCGTAATCATTCATTTTAATAAAATAATTAAAATTTGGTTTGATTTTACGACGTAATAATTGAATTAGATAGGTAAAATTAAATTGCACTTCAAAACATACAAAAAATATGAGTCAAGTTGTAACATAAGAAACTTGAACTTTACATCAAGATTTATTATGTAAGGAGACAACGTACAATAAAAACTTCAGCTATCCTATATTTGAGTATAGTTGGTAGGTTGTTGCAGTTCTGTATGAATCAGTAGTTTAGTTGTGAAGTTGGCTCAATGATGAAAGTTTAGTTTGTGAGTCAATTACAGAGATTACCACCACCACTTTCCCTTGAATAGTCAAATGTTTAAGATTTTTTTTATTTTATTTTTTATTATTACATAGGTTACAGTGAACACTTATAACAATGAATCCCGCAAAACCAATTGCTCGGTTTGTCTGTGGGAGCTACAATCACACGCAAGCTATTTTAACTTCTTATTTTGTCTATTTAGGTACATCGAACGTTGCAATACAATAATTGTACCTGTCATTATACATTTTGGTAGTTTCTTAGTTTTTAGGTAATGCTATCCAATTGGAATTTCTTTAACAGTCTAGATAATCTACGCTTGTTCGACTCATTCCTATTAATAGATGGTAGACTATTATACAAATATGGTATGCGTTTACAAAGGCTTCTAGTCTCCATAATAGTTTGTGACCCTAGGCGCAACAAACATGCCCGTAGTCAGGGACCTTGTGTCGTGGCTATGTGATATCAGCGATTTATGGTCTTGACTGCTATGGTTGTTAATGGCCAGTGGGTATTTTAATTTAAGAGATGCCGGTAAAATATTACAAATTTTAAATAACTTTCTACAGTCTCCATTACATTTGTTTTTAGTGTAAATAAGTGAGCCAAAGTAAAAAGAAGATAGCTAGACGAAGGCTCGGCGCAAACGAACCAAAACCGGCCACAGCCACCGGTGGCCAGCGAAAAGCATTTCCCCCTTTTTTTACCCGACTGTGCGACGCAAAGGAAGGGTAATGTGTTTATCAGCCTTTGTATGTATGTATGTAAGTTTGTTCCTTTGTGGCACTCTAGAGACCAAACACGTATGCCGATTTTGATGATTCTTCCGTCAATCAATTTGTCTTAATCTTGCAAGTGTCACTAAAGACATGACAGTAATCTAAATTCAATATGGCGACAACCAGACGCCATAATATTTATTGTGAAGAAGAAGAAAATGAAAGTTGACGAACTATATACAGGGTGTTACAAAAATACCCCTAAAGAAAAAAAGGTGTTGAAGGGTCCCTTGTAAAGAGTCTATTGACAATGTATGACAACCGTAGTGCAAGATAATTATTTATCGAAAAATTAACTATCGATAATAAAAAAATTAAATCGGCATCGTAGAAGCGCAGCACTATTTTAAGTTCATTAACCTTACCAGGAGTAATTATCCGCTACCTCTTACTAAAAATGTTACCTCCTGGTACTACCAGGCTGGTACCAGGAGCTAACTAAAATGTTTCTTAACTAAATAGTTTGTATTTTTAACTTTGAACTTAACTGACCTATTGTTTACGTGAGAAATGGTGAGGTTTTAGGCAGAGTATGTAGGTACCTACTATAATTTAATTTTTAAAATATCACGACTCAATCAAATAGGTAACATTCTAGCATCAATCTACTCACCACTTATTCTTTTTCGTGGAGAACACGTGATATCTGGGACTCAAACTGTCTCTTCGGGCGATCTCAATTCAACACACACACACAACTTCACATTTTACACAACCAACTTTTCTTCTTATCGTGTGGGCAGCAAGCCCTGGTGTTAGAGTTTTATTCCAACTGCCTACGCCTTACTTGCTCTAACACCTCCTCGACCTGCCCGGGTTCGACAGTGCTCGGGCGACCACTGCCACTGGATCAATGAAATGATCCGGTAGAATGCAAGCGTCTTGCTGTATCCAGGAAGCATTGGTATGATGGTAACCGCCGCTGTTCAGCAGGTGGCCTGCCATCGATAAACCGTTGACGATACAGTTCGCGGGCACGATTTTAATTACTATCCTCATGGCCTACACATAGTATCATATCGTCATATTCCATGTTAGAATAGCTACAGAGTCATTTTCTCAAATTACGATAAAGCATCAATCAAATCAAAACAAACAAGCGAAAGCGTAATGATCGACTGATTCATATGCAAGTGCAACCAGGGTTGCCAAATACTATTTCTTACATTTCCTCATTTTATTTTCCTCCAGGATGATACGTTTTGTTCCCTAAGGTTTATTTAACGGAAATACACAAATAAATAGGTAAAAGAAAAAATTCAAACCCAAAATTTAATATTACACAAAATGACAGCTACCTAAAGATTTATCTACACGTGATATACCCTATGACACTCCCCGGATCAGTACGACAATAACTTGGTAACTGGTATTACGTAAAGAATAGTTGTATTGTATTGTATTTTTCCAAATAATGTCCCTAAATTTACCCATTGTGATTAAATTTTTCCCAGTGATTCTATTCATAGAACGGAATTATTCCCCAAAATTGTGGAAAAATCCCCAATCCGGCAACACTGAGTGCAAATTTCAAAGAAACCCCGACAAGGCGGCGCGGCGATATCTAAAGGTAGGTATATCGGTAGCGGTAGCCATATTGGTCATCAATCAGCCAATAAGAGCGTAGGAAGTCGTCCGCGGTTTGCGCGCGAAAGGAACTACCATCGTAGTCCCGGGGTTGGCAACCATTTCACCCTGTGTCGTCGCAGGCGCCGTCTTATTTTTTTGTCATTACATTATTTGCACATTATTCACATATTCGGCAAATCAGTCGGCAAAAACCTACATCATAGATTTCAAATTCAGTGCATTAGTTTTATTTTTCTGCAGTTCTTTTTTTATGTTACCCATTATTGATAATAGGTAGGTAGGTATTTGTTGAATGAAATATTAAAAAATAGGGAGTGCCTCCGCTGTTGGAGCGCTGGCAACCAAAAATAACGCCATTGGGAACAAGCGATAGGTAATACTGCCGGCAGCCAAGATTTTAAACAACGGCTGCCACGGCCGGCACCAAAAATGGCGGCCGCTGACGGGGGGCTTGTAGGATTCTGCTACTGCTGGCATCCAAAACAGCCGCGCCGGCAGCTAGCTCGCACTGATATGGTTAAAAAATAATAACTGATTATTGTCTTTTTACGTAGGTACTTGCAAGACTTTTACGAATAATTAATAGATACTTAGTGATAATCTTGCAGTCATAATGTGCCGGTTTTTTGGAACGAGAATTAAAAACAACATTTTCAAAAAATGTTGTGCATCAATGTCACATAGAGAAATGATCACCTATCTTTGTCTTACAATTAGGGTCCCGTCACAAACAAATATGAAGCTTGAAATCCCTGTATCTCTCCTCTCCTCTAGTCTCCTAGTACTAGTAGTTTACACACTACTAACGTAGTTTCACTTTATCTACAACTGCCTCCGTGGTCTAATGGTTAAGAGCATTGGGCTCTTGACACGGAGGTCGTGGGTCCGATTTCCACGGGGGACACCTAGTGATATGTTACTTTGTGCGTTTTTACCCAGTTGGTTAGGGCATTGCAGGTTGAATCACTTGATTGTCTGAAAATAAAGACGAATCCGTGCTTCGGATGGCACATTAAGCAGTTGGTACGGGCCATTTTCTCTGGTGGTAGTCATAAAATCCACGTCAGAGGCCGTAAGGCGGTCTAAAAAACTCTGACATCAGGGCTTGCTGCCCACACGATAAGAAGAAGACTTTATCTACAAACCAGATAAACTTTTTATCTTTTTCTCTTGAAATTGTGTAGCGTAAGAATCGAACCCGTTCTTATCGCCAGGGTGTAACTAACCGGCCATATGGTACAGAACATTTGGGCGCTATCGTGGCGGCGGCGTTCTTTATCGGTTTTATTAGAAAGCTAGTTTAACAGTGATGATTTTCATGAAGATCATGTCAGCCGATTCGAAGATCATGGGGATCTCAGCTGTAAAATGGATGTTTATTTTAATTTTGCTCATCCATTGTTTGCCGGCCACTGTATTCTATGAAGACGCACGACAACGTACGCAAAATTTTTAATTTAAAAAATTACACGTGCGGAACCCGCATAATTATTTTTAGCAAATGGCGCCAAAATTCTGGCTGCCTGGTAGTTCAAAGACTAAACGGCAGCAGATATGTCGTAAAGTCACTGCGTTGTCTCCACTACTAACCACTATCTTGTAAGTGCTTAACTTAAAATTATTCTCGAAGTTATCTTTAATACTAAACTAACTTGAATATTAAGCCCATAAAACAATAAATAACAGATTTTCAAAAATGTTAAATCATTGTTACAAAAATAAACAATAAAGAATAATTTCAAAAAAATATTCACATTTGTCTTCATGTTAGATAATTTAAGCTTCATACAATTTTTTTTTTCGGCAAAAAAGTATCTTCGGCTCTTACTGAAATTTAGGTACAAATGACGTACAAACATTACCCTTCTGAAAAAAAAAAGTCTATGTTTCAGAGGTCAACTTCAGATTGAATGACCTTATCAGCTGATCACTAGAGTTGGGATTTTTTAGTAAATGGCTTCGATGAAGGATTTTATTTTTTTTGGTTAATTATGTAACACCCTGTATATTGAGTATTATTGAATAGGTATTTGAAAATCACCTTTAGGTTATCTTACATTTTTTTTATTTCGAATGACCATGTATCTATAACGATTTAAAGTTGAAAAAAAATACTAAAAGTGTAAAATAAATTATTAAGTTTAAAAAATCAAAAAACAAGCCTGCGTAAAAAGTGAACTTTAACTAAAAACTGAAAAGAAAAAAAAACAAGTCCAGTAGTCTAAAATTCTGTTAAGTAAGATAAAATTTTCCCCATAATGGATCCCTACTGTTCAAATCGCTTCAATATTACTTAACAGAATTAGTTGTTGTTGGACTTATTTTTTTTATACATTTTGTAGAGATGGCTCGTTAGCGTCGATTTATAAGACCTTAAAAAAATACAGGTGCATTGTCGTACCATAAAGTCAAGAAGACTCTAGAATAGGTAACTGGTTTTCCGCGATAACTTTAAGAAACATCAAAGTGTTGTCAGCCCAATCTCAATAAAAAAACCGTGCAGTGAATTTTGTTGAAGTTACCCTCGTAAAACGCTCGTAGCTTGTCCGTCACACTCCGGTAGACATTCAAGCCTGAGATCAAAGAAGTTACACTGCCGCACAAATGCACCAATAAATTTAAAATTTACCAGCTCATCCTGTATGACAAGTCTACTTATAGAGTTCGTATAGCCATGTCGTTAGCGTGACAATGGCATGATTGGTGTGACTTCCTATTTTTGTATGTTTTGAAGTGAAATGTTAAGCACCTAACTATGGCTTTATGTTAAAATTACAACAGTGTACTCTACTGTCTAGCAAATTAAAACGGTTCTCCGATAAAGGGGCGTTTTACCTTTGGCCTTTAGTAAAAACTTGCGATAGTAGACTAAAAAATTAAATAAAGTCTTTGTGAAACATAATTTTACTTGTAGTTCAACGAATTTGAAAATTGCACAGTAATTAAATGTCCTGAAATTTCTGAAAGAGAGTTATAAAGTAAAACAAATGTATTCATTCATCACAAATAATAGGTGTCAGAATTATTTCTTAATTTTAAAACGTTTTTTTTTTATATATCGGGGGTTTCTTAAATTTGTAATTCAAATGTTCATTCGTAATTTAAAAATTTACTTGAAAACTACTGAATCGATTTTAATGAAACAAAACCTTATTAAGTACACTCTCGCAAAAATTAGGTTTCTATTACAAAAAACTGCATGTAATCAATCCATCCGCTTGTAGCTATGGTGCCACAAACAAACAGATGAGCTAATAAACATACCTCTTTTTGCGTCGGGTGTTAAAAAGGGTAAAAGTCAAAGACACCCTCTTTTATAAAGCGCTCGTTGGCGTAGTGGAGCTTCGGTATTGGAAACGATCACCGAAGCTAAGCAACGTCAGGTCCGGTCAGTCTTTGGATCCGTTTAGTGGTATTTCTTTTCGAGCGTTTCCGTGCTTCGGAAGGCACGTTAAGCAATTGGTCTCGGATAGTTCCGTCAGATGGCGATGTAACTATTCGTTAAGCCAGGTCAGAGGCCTATTTAGGCGGCTCTAATCTCCGAAAGCAAGTTGACTACTGGCTTTCCTCCACCAACACGCACTGGGCCCGCGTGTTGGACTATGGCCCACACCATCTCACCCTTATTCGTGAGAGATATACCTACCTATAACTGCTAGTTTCAAAGTTGGTGGAAATTGTAGCAAAGATTTTGAGCATTCTGAAAGGGAACACAGTCCGGGGTTTGTGTATTTATTTTAGTTAGATTCATCCACCGTACATATTTGTGCTTACTACACACATATTAAGACGCTCCCCATAGGTAAACGCAGGGTCGCGCCATATTTTGCTGGTTTTTAGAAGCTATCTTCTCGTTATTTGAAAGACATACATGTTAATGAAAAATATAGCAATGATCTTCAACATCTGGGCTTTATTTGCTATGAACTAAATTTCTTATTTTTCTGTAAAATACATATGAAACCTGTGTTCAAAGGAAAGCCTAAATATTGGAAAAAGTATGTATTATATGCATATACTTTATAAGTTGAAGTTATTTTTACCTGCGAGACACACCATTGTGTAGACAATATTAAGATCTAAAAATGCAAAAAATATGTTTTTTTTTAAGTCCTATATTTAATGAGTTAATTAGATAAATTCACGACGGGCTCCCGTCACACTGGGCAGAGTTTCGGAACCAAAGTGAATAGTAGGGAAACGTGGATGATCTGAGGTTTCAGAATATCTCTGACTACTCCCCCCTCGGGGAATATAGTCGTGAACATATGCATGTGTGCATGCATTAGATGAATTCAAAATTTGGTGCGAATACTTATGATTTTCGAATTTGATTTCCGAAGATAAGAAGGCACTACAGTAACTTAATGTAGGAACCAGTCAAAAATAGGTATACCTACTAAAATGATGTACTTTAGTAAAGGTGAGGCGGCTCTGAAAGGGTCAAGGTCGTTCGGTTGGGGATACCTCTTAATTGACTTGGTTGGTTTAACGTCCAAGTAATTTGGAAGCATGTCACTAAGGGGATTACAGCTAACTTTGATAGATGTACAATCCAAATAACTTAAGCATACAGACGACAGAGGATAGAGTGACGAGGAAACAGCGTACTTTAATCCGTTTTAACATGTACTTAGAGAGATTTACATGAATACAACTTTAAGGGAAGGTTGGCTTAAGTAACGTAGAGATTATTATAATAGAATGAAAAGTTAACAATTATGTATTTATACAACTGTTCTCGGGAGTGCTCTACCAAGGGTTAACTCTCGCCTCACCAGGCGCCTCTTGCGTCTCAGGAGAGGTCAACTTTGCCTAGTTACTGGGGCCCTGATTGGTCACGGTTCTTTTAACAAACATCTTTTCAATATTGGTGTTACTAACAGTCCTCTGTGCAGGCTGTGAATGAAGGTGGAAGAAACGGCAGCGCTCGTGCTGTTGGAATGCAACGGGCTAGCAGACTATCGGGCACAACACTTCGGATCACCGGGTCTCTTCCAGAAGTCCTCAGCAGCATAAAGAGAAGTTTATTCCGAATGCGTAAATGCGCGCTGTGTACAAACGAAATGTGGTGATATTTTCAATGCTAACCATTAAAATCAATGAAAAATTTCAGAAACAATCTAGAAACTAATCTCTATATTTGTATGAGGTCTGATTTTCATTAAAATGTTTAGTTTTAAACTGATGTTTACTATGATAATATCGAGTTAAGAAAATTTCTATTACTACAGGGTAAACAGTAATATTACTTTAAGGGGTGATTGTTCCCATGATACTGAACCACTTTAGTAAGAAACGTTTAGGAAATTAGCAAAAAATACTTTCCAAAACGTACTTTCCATACTAACTGCAATCAGTATTGATCGAAGGTTTTTATTTTTTGCGAATTCCCATATTTCCTTCAGTAAATGTTTATTTTACTTATGATACTGATATTTTACAACATTACCTTAGGAAACTATGGGAATTCGCAAAAAATAATTTCGACTTTTCATATAAGATGTTCAGTATCATGGGAACAACCCCTTAAAGTAATGCAACTGTTTACCCTAATACCCTGTGCAATAGAACTTTTCTGTCTCTTCTTAGTACATCCCTTGACTTTGTTGGAAAAGTTCTCTCTAGCTCTTCCAAAAGATTTGAATTCGTGAAAATAATAAATTCTCAGGACAAAAAATAGGAGGTCCTTATCTCGAGGAACCCATAAACTAGGATCAACTATTCTAACAGAGGTGACATTAATCTTCCGTCAGGACACTTC
Source organism: Agonopterix alstromeriana (assembly GCA_963924505.1). NCBI lineage: Eukaryota > Metazoa > Arthropoda > Insecta > Lepidoptera > Depressariidae > Agonopterix > Agonopterix alstromeriana. Next base: position 8,952,505 of record OZ004662.1, on the reverse strand, counting down.
TTTTGAAGTATATAAGTACGAGGTCAATAGGTTGTGTTTAATATAAACCGGCCATGTGCGAGTGGGACTCGACCACGGAGGGTTCCGTAGAACACAACACATGGAACAAAAAATCTGTGACAAAACTCTTATTTTGTAGACTTTACTTAGAAAAACTTTTACAGTTTGTTCTTTTATAATAGTCTTTACTATAAATTTGTTGTTGCAAGTATACAGGGTGTAAAGGACAGCCCTCCGCAGACTGAAACGGTGAACTCAGACCTTCAAACTTCAGAATACGCGAAAGAAATTTGCTGTTTCATACAAAATTGCTGTGCCTACTCGACTCAAATGTAAGACCGACTCATACTTTACCGGCATTTATTATTTTTGTTGCTTTACCTTCGAACACAGAACAAAATACTAGAGTATGAAATGCACTATAATCGAACCAAGTTTGACGCTTGTATGTATTACTGTTTTTATGATAGAGCAAATAAAAGTTCTGGAGATTTCTTGTTATAGGTCGACCAGAATCTGATGGCAAATAAGGAAATAAAATTGTAGAGTAAGCAACACTGGGGAAATTGGATTAGGGCCCTTTACACTCCGCGACGTTTTTCAGCGCTTTTGCATAGCTTTAGTCGCGATGCAGCATCGATGCAAATGCGATACAGCAATCTGCATCGGTACAAACGTGATAAAAATAATAAAATTGCTAAAAGCACGCGTTAGAATCGATTCAAACGTCTAGTGTAGAGATGCATTCACGCGATTGACAAACGAGCGTTTTTTAGCTGCAGTTTTTTTTTTTTTTTTTCTTAATTAATGGCCGGTTGTAAGCGTCTAGCGCAGCAATTCTGCCAATGTCAAGTAGTTTATAATCTCAAGTGATTGTTTTATGGTTAAAACACAAAAGAGCTTCACAAAAGCTAGCTGCAGTTTGTAAATGGTCTACTTTGACTAGACAGATGACAGTTTGACACTACCATGTGAAAATATATATTTTTCATACTTTTTTCATGCCATGAGATTCTAGTAGACCTATAGTAATAATTTCATTAAGTACTCTTCTAAGTAAAAGCCCTACTTCTCATACAGTTTACGTACACAAGCTATATCATTTCAATTTGGCTAAGTAATCTCAAATGTCTACGATTTGGGTGAAATAAAACAAGGGAGATAAAAAAGGATCTCGACTCGGCAGCCATCTTGGTTGAAGATTAACAGCCATAATCAAGCAATTGGGCGCGGATTACAGCGATTTTTATGTCGTAGACGGTGGCGCCCCCAAGTGCCATCAATCACTCGAAACTCCGACAATAACAATGACGAGCATACTTTTGTTGAATTGGAAATGTAAGGGTAAGTTTGAGCATGGTAGGTATAGGTACATCGAAAGCACCCTTGAAATTTATTGTTTTTAGGGTTCCTTACCCAAAGGGTGAAAACGGGACCGGCTAACTTTTGAATCGTAATAACTAGACTGTTCAAAATTTCACAGACTGTGTATTTTTAAGGCGGATTTGCTAACAAAAATAAAACTTTCAAAAAGTTAAAAATTAAGGGGGGTCCTCATACAAGAAACTAGTTTTATCAACGTCTGTTTTTCGTGCTCTATCGTTAAAACGGAAATACATACAAGGGTCATACTTGGTGTGATTATAGAGAAATCTCTACAGTAATATTACCAATAATAAAAACCGGCCAAGTGTGAGTCGGTCTCGCGCTAAAGGTCCCGGAGAAAATAAGACTTTATTGTATGTTAATTTGTTGTGTGGTGGTGTGGTACGGAATCTTCATACAAACATAGAGATTAGTTTCTAGATTGTTTCAGAAGGATTTCATTTACTTTAATTGGTTAGTAGATTTAGTGTAAAGATTGAATTTAAGAGAATCAGCATTAAACACAAGCTAAGTTCACTGGTGTAAGAAGGTTTAAACAGTTTGAATTAAAGCTAGTGAAAAGGTGAGTGCAAAAAACGCTTTTCACTTCTAAGGGTCTTTACCCGAGCCACAAAATGTGATTGAACCGAATGTGTATAGAAATACATTTCTTGTTCAGCTGCAGTCTATTGATTACTAAGCGATCAAGTTTTGTGCATAGCTCGTGTACAAATAATTTTCCTTAGAATGGGTATAGTTTGAGAATCTATAACTTTCTTAGAGTTTTGGTTACTATAGTTTTACTACCTTCGTCAGATGAAAGATTGTCGGTCTGAAAAGATATCTCAAGTCCACATTTTCAGACAAAGAATAATTTCTTAAAGAAAAACAGAAGAAAGTTTAAATAGAAAAAAAAAGTTTGTCCGTCTACTTTTTCAGTCGTTAATAAAGTTAAATGACGAGGTTTCTCCAACAACAAAAAATAGGCATTTTCCACGACAATTAAGGCTAATGGCTCTATCTTTTTATTCAAAACTCATTGCCTGGAAAATTGCTTTAAACAGAAGCTTCTGTACGGGTGAGAATCAAATTAGAAAACTTTTACAATAAAGACATCAGTGAGGAACATTGGAAACAATACGGTTCATAACAATTGAATATGCGAGGCTCAAAACCACAGAAAGAGAGGAATAAAGAGAGGTCAGAAATGCAAAGTAGCGCTTTTACTTCGGAGACCGCTGTCGCCACTTGTGATCCCGCTCACGCTGCTACAATTACTCATGCCCTTTCGCTCGCACCACGCCGCGCGCCTTATGGTGTTATGCAAATCATTGCATAACCTAGTCGCGACACGATCCACGCCTACTTTGCACTTCTAATCCCTCTTATGTTCTGTGCTCGAAACCATAATTTAAAACGATGAATGATACGAAATTACTCGAGTACCTTCTACCCTCTCTCAATCCTAAATACTACTTAGAAACCACAATACCTACGCTAGAGTATTGTGATTTGAGTTATACAGGGTCCAATTTAATATGCTGACAGTTTTTTAAGAGGATGATCAGACCATCAAACTGAACAACTTTCTCTATGGGACCAACATCAAAATCGCGAAAAAAAACAGCTGTCCCATACATTTGGCTCCAGTAAGATTTCAGTTTAGTATGGAACAAATGATTTTATTTTCGCGATTTCGACATTGGTCCCATAGAGAAAGTGGTTCAGTTTGATGGTGTGATCATCCTCTTACAAAAGTGTCAGCATATTAAGAAGGACCCTATAGGGTTGAAAGTCCCTATGCTTAGATGGTTCGGTCACGTAGAGAGAATGAATGAAAGAAGACTTACGAATGAAATATAATATCATGTGAATGTGTGTTTGCAATGTAAGCGAATACGAGTGAAAAAGTCAGGAGAGGTCGTCCAAGGAGAACACATGACTAAATTAATTATCTTTTCCGAAAAGACAAGTGCGCAGCACCTTCAACAAACGGAAGTGCATTAAAAGATTTATGAATGTAGGATGAAGCGAAAGAATTGTCAGAATAGGGCATTTGGCAGCATCTAAAGTATAGGATCTATTGATGGCATCCGTATTGAATATGAATTTTGGAAATCAACTATTTAGTCAGTTAAGAAAAATACTGGATATTTTAAGAGAAAATCGACAAAGAAAATAAGTTTTTTGTCAACTTTAGTCACGTGATCGTAAACGACTGTGATTGGCCGAATGGTTGATGACGTCAACTGCTTGTAAACAGTTGTGTGTAGAGTGTGAGTGTCGTACAAAGTTTACGTCATCGTGACGTCACCTGCTTGTTGCCACCATATTGTCGGGAAAAGCGTTTTCGGGATCATTAAACAACATTTTTTGTTTTCGTTTTTTCTTGAACTATATGTAATGGAACGTAAAATATACATTTTCTATAGAGTCCTATTAGACATCAGTGATTAACGTAGAACAGTTTTTAAAAACCTGTCACATACAGGTATGTGACAGGAGCTGGCGTGAGCTATGATAAAACATAATTATATTATTTTTTTTTATTAAAGTATGTAAAAAAATACTGGAAGCATGGAAACTCTTGTCATAGAGCTTCGGAGTTTAAAACTATCTTGGAAATTAAGATGCCGATCGATGCACGTCTGTACCTGTAGAAGAAATACTTTTTTTGTGGTAATTATTTTATATCAAGCGCCTCCGTGCTTCAAACACTTTAAGAAGTTGGTTCGAAAACAGCCGGTAGCAGGCGGTATTTGTTAAGTCCGAAAGCATGTTAAGGTGACTTTTAAATCTTCGAACCGCAATTTGCCTTCACCACCGTTGAAGGTTTTGTATTACTAACTGTGGAGTTTGCTCGCTTCCTCATTCATATTTAGTAAGAGGATACTTGTTCCACGCAGATAATACGTGATGATGATGATGACCGTATATGACTACAGGGTGAAATTGATATCATTAGCGTCCTTTTAAACTAAGAGTCTACCCATCAAACTGATCAACTTTTACTACAGGAGAGAGAGTGATTTTTTTTGCTTTGATAGTATTGCTCCCAAGTAAAAAATACTAATGATATCAATTTCACTCTGTATTGTAACATATTAGTCTATGAATCACTAATATGTTAAAATACTCGACTATACCTACCTATTCATCATTTACCCTAGATCTCATAATTATAATACCAATCTGAAACTCATGATTTTCTAGAGCATCTCTAGACATAGTTATTATATGTATATTGCAAATGCCAGGCCAGCAAAACTGATTAGGAACTGCCGGCAGCATGAAAGACGAAGTTAGTATTGACTGTAAGTTAACGGGAACCGAATTCCTATACTGAATAAGTGAAGTGTAATCTAATACATAATTTGATAATAATATTGAGAGTTGTTTCGTTCTAGAAGATATTTCAAAAGTCCTGAGTTATTTGAAAATAAATAAAATCTTTTACGCGTCCTTTGTTCTGAAAGTATGAGGTATGAAAAAATACTTTTACCTCACTTCGTTGGGGGCGCCAAAACATCTCGTGCGAAATGGCTGCCTTCATCCCTTGGTTAACAATCTATTATATTATTATTTTAATTAAAGATATCTCGAATCGCATGATCTTTTTTTGGGTTATTGTATAAATTACAAAGTTAAAAAACCCCCAACGCTAAAAAATGACATTTACCGCATCGAAATCGGTCCATTCGTTTGGGAGCTACGATGCCACAGACAGACAGACAGACAGACCGACATAGGCGTCAAACTTATAACACCCCATTTTTTTTCGTCGGGGGTTAAAAAATTAATTGCGTTTGACTTCAGTCTCATCACATCGCATGATGACAAGATCATAGTAGACCACGCAAATCAAGAAAATACCTATTCACTCTTGACATGAAAACAATGAGGTAAGCTTGTAAGATTCTCTTGCTTAGCCGCACGCAGACCATTGAACAAAAATATAACCTGAAAAAACCAGCTTTATACAAGCTAACGGCGGCCGGTACACCGCTGCCTGTCCACTGAAGCGGAGCGAGGCTACGGAGCGGAGAAACGAAGAACTGAAGAAGAATCTCGGAGTGGAGATTTTATGCAATCCTATTGGTTGATATTTCTTCGTTTCTCCGCAGCCTCACTCCGCTTCAGTGGACAGGCAGCCTAATTACACATGCGCATCGTATGCGGCATATTGCCGCGTATGTTCACGTACGAGAAGGAGTGACAGTTTGGTAGAAACATCGCTACGTTTGTAGGGGTGTACTGGCCGCCGCGATCTTGTTTGAAGCTGTTTTTCTGGAAGAATATCTATTCTTTGGCCGTACGCCACAATAACTACATATTTTAAAAGCAGGTTCGGAATACACTGGATTGACAACGCGCGAATTCCTCTGAAGAAGTACAAAAAGGGCAAACAATGCCAACTGAATCAAAGATATCTAAACAAAAGAAGTGGTCAGATCTGGTTTTAAGGCACGTAAGGGTCATAAGGCTACAAGGCCTTTTATTATCTGGAACAAACAACAACGGCTAAACATGTAACATGCACGACCGAGCTTTACCTCGTCAGTCCGGCGTCTGGGTCGTCAATCAGTTTCGTGTTCCAATTTACTTAAGAGGATATTACCGTTGGCGCGCTCCATACAAACCAAGTCTGGTTATATTTTCAATACTAACCAGTTAAAGTCAATGAAATTTTGCAGAAACAATCTGTATACTTGTATGTTGTCCGATTTTCGTTAAAATATACAGTTTCAATGCTGGGATTAATTTAAGATTTGTATGGAAATCTTTGAGGCACTGTAACTTTAAAACTACACATTTTAACGAAAATTTGACAACCTACAAGCATAGAGATTAGTTTCTAGATTGTTTCTGAAACTGACTTTAAATGGTAAGTGTTGAAAATATTACCAGACTTCGTTTGTATTATACCATTAATTGCCCATAATAGAAGAAATGCTTTAGATTCTTCATAAGTCATGATATGTAGAAAGCGCACATACTATCAGTTTAAAATAAGAATTTGTATGACCTTGAAAATGTTGTACCTAACTAACTTATTTATAGGTAATTTCAATTGGTTGAATAGGGTTTTTACATTTAAAATACTGATCCAGAATAGCCTTAGCCCATTTCTTACGAATAAGTCCACTAATATACAAGTGTGAAAGTTGTTCAGTTTGATGGTCGAAACAACCCCCTTAAAAGTTTGAAATATTTATTTTTACTTTTGTAACACCCAGTATAACGCCATAAGAAAAGTGACGCCACCGAAATGTTAATTCCCTAAATATAAGACACAATCTTGTTAGATCCAATATGTACGAGTAAGTAACGTAATGAGACTTGCCTCAACAATAATTCCTTTCAGCAAATTATTTCAAATCTCATTCAAGCAGCTGTCGATGTAAAGGCGAATGACAAAGGTTGCTAATATTTAAGTAGAGACGAGAAAGGTATTACGAAACCCGGCACTAAAGCTTTACTATATAATACACCTAATTTACCACAACATTTTCTCATGCCACAAAATACTAAGCATAACATTGTTTACGCGAATACAGAAGCTGTATCAAATATAACTAGTGAACAAATACCTAACCAACTTAGGAATGTCTAAGTCATTGCCATTGTGTTCTGAGTAATTTAATACCCTTACATACTTTCTCGTATTCGAACACAAAAGGCTCCCGGTGGGAGGATTTGGATACGACGCATGTAATAAAGAATTCGTGAAAAAACCGGCCAAGAGCATGTCGGACTCACCCATGATCGGGTTCCGTGTTCATTACATGAAAAGCTTATTCTGATGTAGCTAAGATAACTTAAGGAATTTCCAAAAGTAATCAATAGCGCGATTTATTTTCGATCTATCGATTTAGCCGAGAACATCAAATTTTAATAATTAATTTGCACGATTTTTCCTACACTTTTCGTTATAAGATTTTAACGACTTATTTATACAGGCAGGCAGGATAATATGCTGACACTTTTTTAAGGGGATGATCAGACCATCACACTGATTAACTTTCTCTATGGCACCAACATCGAAATCGCGAAAAAAAATCTGTTGTTCAATGCAAAACTGCAAACCTACTTGCTAGCCAAATGTATGGGACAGCAGATTTTTTTTTCGCTATTTTGATGTTGGTTCCATAGAAAAGTTGTTCAGTTTGATGGTCTGACCATCCCTTTAAAAAAGTTTCAGCATATTAAATAGGACCCTGTATGGGTGTTTTGTTCCACGTTGCAAGAGCTATCCAACGACACCTCACTCGATGTATTAAACAATTTTTTTTTTCAAATTCCCTTTTCGTTGTGTCGAGGTCGAAAAAAAATTGTTTCTTCTTAACTATCACATTCCTGTTTTTAGGATTTTGTTCATACTAAATTTAGATTCTATAGGTGCAATAATGAGCGAGTAATTGAGGCGGAGCATACAGACATACAGAATGGACGAAAGATCCTTGTTTGACTACGAAACCCTAAAAAGAAGTTGCGGATTCGTTTTGCCCCATTACGAACAGTTTTCCCCTCTTTCGTTTCATTCGTGCATAAAACTTTCATTTAGTCGCCCCTACGACTAGAATAAAGTGATGAAGACGGATTGGGGGGTGAATAAAATAAATTGGTCTATCTACTGTGATTCCACTTACTAAATCTAGTGGGAGCTGAAGTTGACAGGTGTTCGAGTCAAAGAGACTCAATAATGGCTCTCAGACAAAAATGGAGTGAGACTGTGATATATTTTTATTTATTATTCTTTATATGCATGCAAGATGAACGCAAGAGCTCAATCGGGAAATTCTAGATATTTTCATATTCGAAGGTTTAAAACTATGGATAGAGCGAAGCATAGCGTGTTAAATAATACCTTGCGCAATTATATTGTATTTCTAATTATATTTGTTGGCAACACCAACATAAAAAGTAGTAAATAAAAAAGTTGTATTTCCGTTTCCGCCTTCCATATTGGTACGGTGCTTGTGCGTGTAACTAACTCTGGTGTAAAAATCACTAAAATAAACCTCAAGTGCTGCAAACAAGACTTTCCTTTACATCGAACCACTCCTGCCACCAGAAGAAAAACTACAGTCCACTAAAACCTCTCCAGCGGAGCCGAATAAAACACCGGTAGGCCACGTTGCCTACAATATTCTTAAACTGGCACAAATAAAAATTTACTTATTCTTAGGAATAGTTATGGTTAGAATAATGAGATCATAATTTCTTAGTGGCGACGGGCTCACCCCCCGTCACACTGGACAGAGTTTCGGTACTACTGGTGAAACGTGGATGTTCTGAGGTTTCAGAATATCTCTGACTACCCCCTCGGGGAATATAGTCGTGAGCATATGCTGATGCATATGCTTCTTTTCTGACAACTTTTATATTTAAATGCAATGACGTTCCTCAAAAACGATACGAAAAGTTCTTGTTTGCACGATTAACGAAATAAACTGTTTTCTAGTTAGTATTCATGGTACTCAACTCATTTGGTATTCTAGGAGCGAACGAAAATGAAATATGGACTATTCTCTCTGCATTTTGAGAGCAAGATGACTTGGCGATATCCCCCCTGTCACCCGTTATTGGTCACATTATTTTACAAACTCTCAGCACCGCAGAAAGTCTTCCTTATCGTATAAGGATTAATGGCAATGGCGGTATTCATCATCATCATCATCAGCCTATACAGGGTGTAAGTGACAGCTTAGAAAATACTGAAACGGTGAACTCAGACCATCAAACTGAACAACTTTCACTATGGCGCCTACCTCAGGAAACGCGAAAAAAAATCCGCTGTCCAATACAACACTGATGTACCTGCTCCTAACTGTTGTACACCGTTTCAGTATTTGTTAGGCTGTAACTTACACCCTGTATAGGGTCCTTCTTAATATGCTGACACTTTTTGTAGGGGATGACCAGACTGTCATACAGAACAACTTTCTCTATGGGACCAATATCGACATCGCAAAAAAAAACTGCTGTTCAGTGGTTCAGTTTGACGGTCTAGTGTCAGCATAAGAAAGACCCTATTGGCTATGTGTACGACACTAGTGCCCCTAGCGATGTTAAAAGTTTGTTATTTTATATTAAAATTATGTAAAAACTAAAGAAATTAGAAATTGTTTAAACACTTCGTTGTAATGTTATTTTAAACATATTATTTCGAATAAATAAAAGACTACACTTAAAGAAATTTGCAACATTATCAATATTTAAGATTATAAAATACCTATTTTCTAGAATTCACGATATTTGCAGTGCCAATTTCAGTACAAACTTTTATCCCGGTTTTCACACCTTTGGAGTTAACATTTCAAAAAACAATTTTTAGTGAGCACCTAGATGTCAATAGAAACTTCCATGCCAAATGTTAAGTTTGTAGACTTTACAGTTTTGCAGATTTCGTGTCGAGACGTTCGGCAGGTATGTCCCTACACTAACAATCTGTATTTATACAGAAAGAAGTTATTCCATTCTCTGCCATGAATCATACAGCTTTGTAAAAACTTTTTGATCCTTAACTTCTATCTAAACTAAAAAACAATACTTATAAAAGCGATACTCAATAGAAACTTTTCATTTAATTTACAACAATGTTTGTGCCGTCCGATATTTTTAAGCAATGTTTTCGGTATCGAAAGCCACGCTCAAACAAACAAAACAGTAATTTGATTTTCCGAGCACTACTCTGCCCGTTGTCTTCAATTCATATAACTGGCAAAGTTTTATAGATATTGGAGGAACCTTTACTAAGATGTAGTATTTTGTAATCAATTTAACTGTAATATCATCATGCTATGTTTATACTTGCATGTCGTGCTCAGCAGAACATTATTTGCTTAATTTCATGAGACCAATAACATCGTCAGCCTATACAAGGTTTTACAAAAGTAAAAATAAATATTTAAGTCTTTTAAGGGGGTTATTTAGGCCATCAAACTGAACAACTTTCACTATCGGACCAACATCGAAATCGCGAAAATAATAAATCCGCTGTCCCATACAGCTCTAGTAGATTTCTAGTTCAGTATGGAACATCCGAATTTTTTTCGCGATTCCAATATTGCTCCCGTAGTGAAAGTTGTTCAGTTTGAAGGTCTATACCACCCCGTTAAATGTTTATTTGTATTTTTGTAACACCTTGTAAACGTTCCACTGCAGGGCACAGGCCTACATGAAGGAGGGTGTAACGCATTCCTATGCGGATTGGTAGACACATACGCATCAGAATTTCTTCTATAGCGTTTGCAGGTTTCCTCACGATGTTTTCCTTCAACGTTTGAGAGCAGGTTCTACGTTGAGACCAATATTAACATTATTATTAATAATAATTTTAAGATTATCACTGAAGTGTTTTTATTAAAATAAGTAGATAGATAGATAGATATATTACTAATTTATTTTATCAGAATAATACAGAAATATTGTTCAGAAGTATTGAACTAAACAATTGCAATTGGATAAAAAATTGCTATTTGAAGTTCAGATAGCCTATTTCATTTTTATTTAAGAAGAATTAAGAATTACTTTTAGAAAAGCCGGAATCAAAATGTGAAATAAGGGCTTTAAATGCCGATGACAAGCTCCACATTTCAACCCTCTTTAGAAATTAATAAGTGTAGTCTGCAAAGAGAAATTAATAATCTTTATTGAATAACGCAATTGATAACATTTCAATGTATTTTCAATGCTGGACCCGAAATTAAGCGGCTTAACAAGTGATGACATATATGTCTTCACTTTGATTTAATCAATATAAGAATTTATTTATAAATAGGTACATCCAATTTCCATTCTCCATATACCTAGAGATCCAAAGGCCGCCCGATAGCTCAACTGGTAGTGAACCTAACTGGTGATCTAAGGGTCGCGCGTTCGAGTCCCGTAAGGGTGAATGTTTTTACTCGGGTCATGGATGATGTTTGTATCTATACATGTATTCTATATCGTTGTCTAGTCATCTTAATAAAAGTCAGGGGTAAGATTCTGGTACTTTCAATGGGACTATACTTCATTTCAAATAAGGACGAAAATATTTTCTGATTCTTATATAGCTTTCTGGCCAATTTTGATTTGCAAATATAATTTATTTATCAGAAAGATATACTATCCGACATATCTTGGACGTTACTAAAGCTATTCTAAGAATACGTGGGAGGAAGTATTTCAAATCTCTGTTTCTTTAATTCAAAATAGCCTTAAAATTTAGTTGCTATTTGAAAAGCAGTATAGATAATCTGTGTGATGATGTCTACGATATTTATTTACCGTCAATAATGGTCATGTTTCTTTCAGCGTCCATGCTAACCATGAAAAATATGGTTGAAATGATGACAATATCTATTCTGTCTTCAAGTTGACAGAATCAAAGAAATGGTTACGGAATCGGTAGTAACATATAATATCATTGACGAAATATAATCACATGTTTAAGGGTATATTACTGTTAGCGCGCTCCATACAAACGAAATCTGGTGATATTTTCAATACTAACTGATTAAACTCAATGAAATTTTGCAGAAACAATCTCGAAACAAATCTCTATGCTGGTATCGTGTCAAGTTTTCCTTAAAATGTACAGTTTTAAAGTTACAGTGCCTCAAAGATTTCCATACAAATCTTAAATTAATCCTAGAATTGAAACTGTATATTTTAACGAAAATGGGGCACGATACAAGCATAGATATTTGTACCTAGATTGTTTCAGCAAAATTTCATAGAGTTTAATTGGTTAGTATTAAAAATATCACCAGACTTCGTTTGTATGCAGCGCGCATTTACGCATTCGAAATAAACTTCTCTTAAAGGATAGTCCTTGTAAAGTATTTGCAGATCTGTATCAGAAGATACGTCTTCAAATGGATACCATTGTTTTCCTCCACAAAAAGCATTGAGAATACAAAATGAAGTGCAAAGAGCACCCAGTGAAGTTCGAGGCGGACTAGAATCCGATATGTCTCCATCACATTACCATAGTACCTATATCTTGAAATAGACGAATGGGTATTTATACGATACATGTAAGCTTCAGTATTGTGTTAATAGAAGCTTTTACGTACTATTTGTTTTAAAAAAAAACTTTCTATTCTATTTGACAAAATATTGAAAAAATAAGAATGACAAATTGTAGTGGTTTTCAAATATTGCAGCATTACGGATTATTATGTTTTATGCTTGTAGTTATTATCGTGAAATCCGTCGAAAATTTCCACTTTTGGCGGCCTTACGAATACGATATTTTAGTGTTTAAGGCCCGGCTATTCGAGTGCAAGCGTCTCTTTCTTACAAGCATAAGCCATCCCGCTTCAATTGAAGGCCGGTCCGCAAAAAAACGTATTTTTCATCAATATCTTTTCTCGTAAATTTAGGCAATGTCATTTCATATTTTTCAGTGTTATAATTTTTTAAGTAAAACTTAAAAAAAAGTAATAAACTTACCTGCCTATCTTTGCATGCTTTTATGATCGAGAGAAGTAATAACTATCGTATTTTGAGCCACAGAATAATCAAGAATAGTTCATGAACAACAACATATATTTTTTCTGGATTAAAACAACGACTATTTCATGCCTTAAAACTCAACCGAAAACATCGATTTGGAAGATCCTGCCCTTAACATGACACATAATAACTATATTAATCTAAACACAAAACAAATAAATGTAGGTAGGTAAATTAAAAAATTAAAAATATAGAGAACTTATAACTAACTTAACCTAAAATATGGTGCAGGTCTGGGCCGCGCGGGAGGGTAGCCAAGATGCTGGCAGCGTTTCCTCGCTGAACGGCTAAGCTGATCCGTTGAGCGAGGAAAACGCCAGCCCTTGGATCCCCGGTCGAGTCTACCAGGCGCTTTGACAGGTCTTTAAAAAGCGCCTGGGCGCCGGGACCCCACGGTCCAAGGGTTTCGACACCGAATGCCATGAATTTGTATTGGGTGCCGATACCCTTGTATTTCTCCTCTTTTGCCTTTTCGGCAGATTCCGCCGCCGAGCCCACTCTTTTGCTCGTTCCCCGTAGATGGGACGGGGCCAGAGTGTCCACACAGGTGGCATCCCACACCAGCACCCGACCCATCTTCCAGGGGACGAGAGACATCCCGTCTGGTCTCTTGCCATCTTCCCGTACAATACCATTTGGCTCTAGGGTGACCGGTACGTTGACAGTGGCAAGAGACCTGCGTATGATGTCGTTAAGAGTGGAGTGGCGAGGAAATCTGCCGGCACTTTTTTGGCATGAGAGCCCGTGGTGTCCCAGGCGATCGACATTCATGCCACAGGGGCACTGGTGGTGGGTACAGAGTTCCGCGCCGACTCGGAGGCCCGTTGCTATGCGAAGGGTTTCGGGGTCTAGGTATGTCCCGGTATTGGCGGACGGGTAGGCACGTAGCCAGTGTCCCGACTCCTTCGTAGCTGCAGCAAGGAGCCTAGCGTGATCGGAGCCTGATGAAACGGAAAGTAGTGAGTCGAATGTGTATTTAGAGGCGATGTCATCCCAGCTCCTCTGTATTTTTGGGTCTGTGGGTAAATTTTGGCTCGGGCCAGAATCAAACCAAGCTTTTCTCGCTTCGTCAAAACATGCAACCTCATAGTGTGAAACGGAGGGCCTGAGGATACTTCCTATGAGGTCGGACGTACTGTAGACGGAGGAGAGGAAGGCTGGTAAACACAAGCTGCTGATCCTACGAATCCCTGTGCCGCCATGTCTAATGGGGAGGGATACTTAAGTCCACGATTTTAAGGAAAAGCGGATGTTTAAAATTTGTTCAACTTGTGTTTTTAATTTAATGTCTATGGAATTTACAGAATTTTGAAATTTCCAAATAGGGCAGCAGCGAAGGAGATAAGTAAATTTAGGAACGAAAAGGCAAAACTTTAGTAGAAAAATGGCCGAGTGTGTATTAATTTTTAGCAATCTATTAGAATTTTGGTCGAATTTTGATATCATTTTATTAATATGGGGGTCTATTGCCTCATCAAATATTGGAGAACCCAGGAGACATAAACTGTCTTTCTTTAAAATTGTTATGTTAGGTGCCAATATATTAAATTGAGTAATTACCTCGGTGTCATTAGTAATATTGTTCGAAAGGTATAATTCGCACTTATCAAAATTTAGACTAAGGCCAATAGAATTAAAATATCTAATTAGTTTCGAAAGATCAGAAAGAACAGCTTTCACGTCGCCTCCTAGAGTTCCGTCGTCGATGTACCAAACGTTGAATTTTGAAATAAGATTTTGAATAATTGGGTTGATGGCCAAACTAAAAATTGCTGGCCCGAGGGGATCACCCTGCTGGCAGCCGATAGCCGAAAGGATCTCATTGTTCTTGTGCATTAATTTTGAGGGGTTGTAGTAGCATTGGGTCAAATAATTGTAAATTTCGGGTACTTTAGAATTTATCTCTTTCAGCAAGGTGTCCCTGTTAACCGAATTAAATGCATTTTTTACGTCAATTTTGAGCAACACCTCTTGACGGTTATCGCCTAAAAACGTTCGGAGAGCATGAACGGCTGCCTCACAGCCGCCCTTCGTTCCAAACCCGAGCTGGACTGGCTGAAACATGGGTTGTACCTTGGGTATAATATGTTATTAATCTAAATCGATTCTTAACAAATTCGATACCAGATGGTAAACTATTGCTTGTAGCTTGACTACAACTACATAATGTATTACCGAATGCGTAAAATTAATCAGCCATGCCTTATATTACGTTCTACTGCGAGGGACAGTACTTTTCTGTCGAATATTGATATATCGAGTATATCGGAACACTTTTCTTTTCAATATTAAATTGTTGGAGGCAAGATCACGGTATTCAATCTCAACAGACGTTCGAATTGGCCTAACGAATGCTGCACATCGAATGGCAGCATCTGCTGGGACCATATTTTGCCAATTAAAAACTGTTATCGATTTTCTACTTCCGGTTTTTTGAATTTGCGTTCGTTTGTCAGCACCATGGAATTAAAAACCGGCCATGTGCGAGTCGGGGCTCGGGCAATTAGTGTTCCGTACTATCAGTTATTTAAAATGGGTCTTTAAATACCACCACTATAAATTGACACCTAGTTAGTATGTGGTCACATAGTAACTGAAGATCATTTTACACTGGTGGCAGTTTTTTGGGCACTGAAAAAAAAACTATCCAATTTAGTGCCAGCTTGATCATTTTGCCGCCATCTACACCTTATTTCTAATGTGCGTGATTTTTTATAAATTTACGTGGCTCTAGTTTTTGAAATATCGATGGAGACAGCAGTTTTTCAGGGTTTACTGAAAAATTTTGTTCAACAAAGTTTCAAAGAAAAATTTTAAATATATATTTTTAGTCTCGTATTTCTATAAGCTATCATTTATACCCCAAGCGATATAGTAGAAACTAAAATTTTGTTTCTCATCTCTTTCCGCCCCCTAAAACTGCCCGCTTTTTTGACTTGATTTATGTCATTGGACCGTTAATTGCTATAACTGTGCCAAGTTTCAGCTTCCTGTGTCTTACGGTCTCCGAGAAAAATGCCTACGACAGACGGACGGGCGGACAGACGGAAAGACACCGAGGTGATTCCATAAGTGTTCCGTTTTGCCAATTTTAGTACGGAACACTAAAAAGAAGGTAGTTATGTTTTTATCTATACATATTCATGCTACATAAAGTAAAAGTAAGCAACGTTAATTAAGATTTATCCCGGGGCGGTTCCCGCAAAAGTACTGATTAAAAGACAAGAAAATACTAGAGGAAATTTAAAAAATTAAGAATGTAAAAAGGACTTTGAAAGCCGAGAATTTGTGAAGTAATCAAGTATATTTCTTGTTTGCGTTGCTAAAGTATTATCCGTGTTTATCAGGATTTCGCTTTTATCGTTGAAAAGCGTTTTATGATCGATTTTGATTGATGGGACTTCGTTTTACGGATTATCCTTTTATTTTCGATCTAAAAATATTTTTTACTTTTAGTTTATGGAGAGAGTCGCTATGAAATATGTTTTATTTCATATTTTTATGCTTTAATAGGTGTTGAAAAAAAATTCAACATCCCAAAACGCTAGTTATTACAATAAATGTCTCGTTTCTAGATCAGACGGTTGATAATGTGTGAAATATTTCCTCGGAGGGTGAAAATGGTAGATGTAAGATACATAATGCGATTTTCACAGGCTTTGTCTCTCTCCCCTTTATTGGCTAAATTCCCAGTTTCATTTTTATTCTGTATCCAGTTACTTTACTGGTTATGATGTGTGACGAGCGCGTGTATTTTTTTTTTCTTAAAATACCAAGAGTTGGTTCTTTTTTAAGTCGTTAGAGAATAATCGAGTCTTTGTAATATTTCTTGTAAAATAAACAGTTTTAGTACTGCACATTAACTTTATACCACAAAAAAAAGAAACATCCTTGTTTTAAAATCTCTTTATTTACAACCTAAAATTTTTTTATTAATTACTGTTAATATTTCAAGTAAAAAGTTGTTTTTCTATATTTAACTCAAAACACGATAATTAATAAAAATACAAATATTCTTACTCGTATATGAAGGATTAACTATTTAAAACTAGCTGTTGGCCGCGACTCCGTCTGCGTAGACCTTAAAAAAGTATCCAATGTGTTAATCCAGATCATATTCTGTCTGTGTGCCAAATTGAATTAAAATCCAGTAGTTTTTACGTGAAAGAGTAACAAACATCCATTCATACTTACAAACTTTCGCGTTTATAATATTAGTAGGATTAAATGTATTAACATGCCAAACATTTCTAGGCCTATGCCCTGATCCATCATAGATTTTTAGTACAGTTATTTATTTGACTTTTGTGTGACGAAACCTGTGTTTGTCTGGCACACCCTGGCCAGTCAGCCGCGATACTATCTTGCTAACTGGCTAATATTTCCACTACACAGCATGAATTCTTGTTAAGCGATATAGTTTTTTTTATTTTTATTTAGTTAACTTTATTCTTACAACTGCTATAAATAAAATACAAATTCGCCAAACTGCAGAACAGTTTGTTGAAATACGCTCTTATCTATAATTACATAATGACAGTTTGTAAGTGCATGCGAACGATACATTACACTTATAGTTTTTTTGTTTTATAATATTTTACATTCCTGAAGATTAATGTTATTGTTAGCTTTAGGTGAAGTTCGAGTATCACTCTTTCATATTAAATTTATACATAAGTATATACATAAACTCACGACCATAATCCCTGGACATGGACCAGAGCCTACATCATTTTATATTTATAACATAACTTTGTGAACTTTCTCTCTGTTGAGCTGTTGCTGATATGAAAGAAGAGACTTCCTCTGAAGCTATTTTCTTTTTCTAATTCTTGCATTTTATCCTGCTTCTTATAATTCGCATTTCTTGTTTGACTGCAGTTTCCGTTGCTTGTTTTTTTCTTTGCCACAGGACAACATCCGGACTTTGCTAAATGTTTACCAGTACGTTCGTAAAGCTTGCGTTTTTACCACATTTGAGTTGAGTATAAGTAGTCGAAGTCAGTGATAATGTGGTGCTCTGGGTCTGCCTGGTATTGAATAACCATATTAAAATTAACTAAATTTTTTGATTTGTTTGGATCTTAGACTACTTATATGTGGACCCGCCTGCCAAGATAAAAAAATCTTACGCATTTACATTAAATTTTATACCTTATCACTAAACGTGACAGCTTATAATTGCGGATCATTAATTTCGAACTTATGACATTTAGGGTTCACTCGACAGTGTTTTTCATGATTTTTAACATTCAAAATTATAATCTAAACTAATGGAATAAAATTCAAAGTTGTGTATCTCGTGCTACCTCGCCCCCCGCAAAAAGTGGCAGAAAATTTTGTTAGTAGAATTACACGCGTAACTAGTCCTCATATAAGTAGTCTAAGGTTTGGACGGAACAGATTACACCACTCAATGATTTTATACACAAGGTTTAACAAAACACGCTAGTAATATTAAAAGGGGTGGCGTAGAACATCAAACTGAACAACTTTCTCTAAGAGACAAATATCGAAATCGCCAAAAAAAGAAACAGCTGTCCCATAACATTTTGGCTCAAGTATCAGTTTTGTATGGAATAGCAGTTTTTTTTGTTGTTGTTGTTTTGCTTTGTTGAAAGTTGTTTGATGGTCTGAGCATCCCCTTAAAAAGTGTCAACATATATAGAAAGCCCCTATATAGGGTGTAATAAAACACCCTGGTAGGACTTAGCTAAGGTGATGGTAGATATTCCGTGGTGGTGGTTTGGACCATCAAACTGAACAACTTTTATTATGGAGCCAACATCGAGGAAAATAAAAAATCCCATACATTTTAGTCGAGTCGGTACTGCAGTTTGGTAAGGGCAGCTGATTTTTTGTCGATGTTGGCTCCATAGTGTTTAGTTTGATGATCTGAATCACCCCCTTCAGTATTACTAGGGTGTTTTGTTACATCCTATACAACGTGTTAAAAAATAAGTGCAAAACCTCATACAAACCCCAACTGATTTATAACAAAATAATTGCATTATTTTAATAGTTTAACATACATACATACATAAACTCACGCCTTTTTCCCAGAGGGGTAGGCAGAAACTATAGATCTCCACTTTGGGCGGTTCTGACACACCTCTCTTGCTCTGACACACCTCTAAGTCCATAAATCTTTTCATACATTCCCTTCGATTTCGGCTACTTTTTTAATCTGGCATTTTTAATGACGTCCCTGATCTGGTCTAGGTATCCTCTCCTAGGTCTGCCTCTACCAATGTTTCCTTCCACACACGCCATATATATCTGTTTCGTAAGTCGACTTTCATTCATCCTTTCAATATGTCCAAACCATCGAAGCATTCGCTTCTCTACTATAACCACTACACTTTAGAGGCAAAAATTATTTGTTACCATTTAAGAATCCATGGATACATTTTAAGAATATTGTTTTGGTAGTAAGTAGGGTGAGAGTAACTGAGAGGTGGGTTGAGATCGAGTTCAGTAAATTCTAAATTTCGCAAACAAATTAATTATTTTTTTGAAAAAAATTACTTATTTTGAAACCATGATAATTCGAGTCTGCTCTCGATTCTAAACAAACCACTTTCTAGTTTCGCGTTAATTCATTAACACGTTGTATATGGAGTCAAGATCGAAATAATAATCTGCTGTATAGCATATGTATGGGGCATTTGAGTCGAGTAGGTACTGCCGTTTAGTATCGAAACAACTGATGTTGGAAAAGAAGTTACAAAATGTACCTGGAACATACATTGTGTTGTGGTATTATCAGAGAATTAAACTTCTTCATTAAAATCCGTTCTACTCAGGAGTTGGAATTAATTAGTAAGCAAGGGTGAGCAAAATACATATCCCATTTGTTTACCAAGGCATAATAGCGTAGGTGCTATGTTTAAGAGAAAATAAGGCGCTCGAGAAATATGTCACTTTTTGAGGGATACATGATTTTGTAAAATTAATTATTCTCTCGAAAAGGTTTAGGCACATATTTACTTTGGTTGTTGTTAATCTCTTTTTTGGGGATCTGCACCGGATGGGTCCACGGAAACTTATTGTTTGTTATTTGAAATTTTCTCCATTGTTTTTGGAGGTAACTCTGTAATATATTTTATTTAAATCTGTCATAATTAAATGCATGGTTTCCAAAATCATGTTTTGATAAACCTTTTTCATTTAAATGTTACTTTGAGTGTGCTTAAAATAGACCATCCCATTTTTAGTCGTGGCCACACCTAGGAATAATGAATAAGAAGCATGTGTGTAGTGCGAGTGAGATAGGACTACACCATTGCCTATAGTTTTCTGCGTGTCCGTAGGTACTGTATGCAGGGTGATAGGGTAAACAATTGGCTTTAAGGGGTAATTGTACCCTTGATCCTGAACAACTTTCCCTAAGAAAGCTTATGGGAAAATAGCAAAACAAAATTTTTGACTTTCCATACTAAATGCAATCAGCTGATCGATCGTTAGTATGAAAAGTCGACCTATAGGTTTCGTGAGGAAAGTTGTTCAGTAATCATCCCTTAAAGTATTGCAACTGTTTCCCAACCTAACCTAACACCTGTATAGTACAATACTCTTTCTTATGTATGGACACTCCCTGCTACGGCAAAAGGTAATGGTGTATTCCTCTCCCACTCGCACTCACAAGTCACAGTGAAGAGTTTAGAGTGAGCCATGGGTGTCTCACATCATTCAATCCTACCATTAATGTTGCAGATGATCCTTGCTACTACTTTACGATTACTTACATGTTAGACAATTATACAGGGTGTAAATTTAAAAGCGGTACAGTTATATTATAGAGGGTGCTTCAGACCATAAAACTTTTTGTATTGGACCAACATTGAAATCGCAAAAAATTAATCAGCTGTTCCATAAGAAGTCTCAATTGGTACACGACCACAATGTATGAGAAAGCTGTTTTTTTTCGCGATTTCAATGTTGGTCCCATATTGAATTTTGTTCAGTTTGATGGTCTGAAGCACCCCGTTCAGTATGTAACGCATTTAAGTCACCCTGTATAACCACGTTTTCTGACTAGTCTGAATAGAAATACAGTCGTGAGTTACCATATTTTAGTCTATTATCATAATATCCTTGAAATTTAAGGTGCACTTCCGATGCCAGCGGGCGATGCGACCGACGCGCGCGGCTCGTGGCCGACGGCCGATGCGACAATACTAGTTACTATGAAAACGTATGGCGCCGCTTCCGATGCCTGCGACTGACGCGTGTGTTAGACGCACGCGGTTGATGCGATAGACATATGGCATATGACAGAACCACGCGTCAAACACGCGCGTCAGTCGCATCGGCCGCTGGCATCGGAAGTCCACCTTTAGCTTAACTTAAACACGAAATGAGTCTAATACCCACATCTGTTCTTTTATGTTGCCAGTAATAAATACAAATAAGGTGCGTTACGTTGCGAGAAAGGCGAAGGATAAACGAAACATATTGAGCGGGATAATGTTACATAATGCGAATACCTTAATTATGATTATAACACTTTCCTTTATACAAATATCCTGTGCCATATTGTAGGAATATATTTTTCTTTCCGTAACAATGTTGACGTAAGTAATTAAGTTTGCCGATATACTTCATATATTTCAGTTATAGTCTTACAAAGAGTTTACAAAGAAAAAAAGAAAAATGCTATATTACCAATAACTTTAAAAAGTAGTACTTAGTAAAAAGTAGTAGTAGCATTTAAATAGATAATAATAGTACAAAAACGAAACTCTCGCAAAAATGTCAAGATACGCCTTCAAAATAGTCAAGATACGCATACCACAGATACGCAGACAAAGTTTCTTACTAACCTAAAAGGAGCTTATTTCTCTAATAGGGTATTTGACAGCATGTAAAATATAGGATCTATTGATGGCATCCGTATTGAATTTGAATTTTCGACACCAACTATTTAGTCAGTTAAGATAAATACTGGATATTTTAAGAGAAAATCGACAAAGACAATATTGTTTTTGTCTACTTTAGTCACGTGATTGTAAACGACTGTGATTGGCCGGATGGTTGATGACGTTAAATTCTTGTAAACAGTTGCGTGTAGAGTGTGAGTGTCGTACGAAGTGTACGTCATCGTGACGTCACCTGCTTGTTGCCACGTATATTATCAGGAAAGACGTTTACGCGAGATATTTAAATAACATTTTTTGTTTTCGTTTTTTCTTGCACTATATGTAATGGAACGTAAATATACATTTTCTATAGAGTCCTTGGACATCAGTGATTAACGTAGAACAGGTTTTAAACACCTGTCAAATACGTTATTATATTATTCTTATTTTAATATGATATGATAGAAGGTTAAGAGTCAAATTATATACTAGGTATAGTGTATAATTATGAACCTACTATCTGCGCAGAAGTATAAGCCCGAAATTGTTATCAAATTTGAAAAATGAGTATTATTTTGTCAGCAAATACATTTCAAATTTTTCATATAACAAGTCATTTTAACGGGCTCGATGTAGATACAAAGTTAATGTCATTCATTTGTTTTGATGATTTTATACTCCTTACGTTCTATGTTCCTTTATTTATGCTTGATTTGTAAAACCAATGGCTTTCCGGTAGAGGAAAACATCGTGATCTTGACAAGGTTCTAAGTTCTAAGGTAGCTTAAATATCTCATTGGTTGACTGCACATTGGTTCAATAGTGTTGCATAAAAATTTAAATTGTTTTGTAAACAAGCAGTAGAAACCCTTGGAAAGGGTAAAAGTCGAATGTTGTGGCTTCAACATCCTTCTTAATAGCCCCGACCCTACTTTAGATGCATGTTTACACTGAAAACCGAATTGTTTCGCGACAAAATAATAATTGTTTATTTATTTACATAAAGGTGAATTTAATAACGGATTAATTATTAAAAGCTATTAGGTAATGTAGACTATTATGAATTATGTTGAATATTTAACAAACAAACGTACTCAAATTGAAATAGAATGAAGTTAAATCGCTGTGAATAGTGCTGTCAGTAATGATATCTGGAATTAAGACATAGTGGATCACTCAAGGTCTTATAAAGGCTGAAAGATACCTAAAGTGCGATGGAGAGTGCTATGATCGGAATTTCCCTGCGTTTTTTTCCATTCGCGGCGGTCGTTGTGCCGATCCTTAGGGGAGGCCTATGCCCAGCAGTGGACGTCTATCGGCTGAGATAATGATGATGATGAAAGTAAAATAGCCGAGAAAAAAAATATATTTAATTTGCATGCCAGCTTCTGTTAAAAGTAAAAAAACCAGCATGTAAAAGTAGCACCGCACCGCCAGTAAATTTACAACAAAACAAACTTTTGTTTACACATGAAAATAGTACTACAAAAATGTGCTAGTACAGTCAGTGAGTACGGCAAGTTAGGTAGCTAGTTGCACCGCCACTCCAGTTCCCTAGCACTCAAAGTTTCAACGAGTTATGTCTCTGAGTAAAATAAAAAGGAAACCTCTGCTAGAGTTTCATTCCATAAAAGCCTCGCGAGTCAAGCCATTTTCATACTAATGACGTTAGCGATAGAGTTTTGTAACGGGACTTTTTAAACGTGGAATGATCCGTAGTCTCTTCATTCGAATTAAATTTGAAAAAACCACGGTTCTGATGTTTATTTCCACAAGTACGTTTTGTAGAAAATTGCAAAAATGTCTATGAATTGGATCTTTGCTGTGAAAGAAAATTGTGCTTTGAGGTTTTAATTTGACGTCTTTTTATATGTTGTTATGACTCATTTCGTTTTTATGTTGGACTTAGAGTTTAATTTATGATGCAATTAAAAACCCCTTTAATTTTAATATAGGTAGAGAGTTATTACATTTCATTCCTTGTTTCACATCTTGTACGAACATCTAGAGTAATCTGCTAAAATTTGTTGTTTCATCAATATCGTGCAAAATGCGTGATACTTGAACAAAACAGACAACCAAAAATCCGAAAATTTGTGATTTACGACATGGTTTTTAGGTGTCCGTTACTGTGTTGTTCAAGTATCACGCAAAAAGTGCTGGACCGATTTTGAAAAAAACGTTGTGTTTAAAAGCGTAAGATTAGACTTAAAAACTGGTATATGTTTTCATCTTGCTACGATGAAGGGAACTGGTGGTACGGACGAAGTCGCGTGCAAAAGCTAGTTATAAATAAACTCGCCATTTAGAAACACAATATTACCTATGTGCAGTGTAAATGCAATACATAATTTATGTTGATAAACAAAACAATAAACTATCAGATTTTTACTCAAAAACCAATAAATAAATCAATTGAAAATAAATCTCGACTGAATGGCAATTTCAATTGAAAATCCGATATAGTCGATATTTAAACAGTGTCAATACGTTTGTGTACTTTTTGTATGTACTGTAAGCGTAACGAGCAGGATTGGTATCAAATACCACCATTTTTTTTTATTGAACATTTTAGTTATTTCGCGCTAAACACGAAAATCTGTATACCGTATCTGTAAAAATGTTTTTCGTTTTCACGTTCATGAAACCTGGGATCAAAATCTGTATATTATGTTTGCACTGATACAAATATTTACAAATATATAGACGTATGGTTCCGGCTTAGAATAGACCACCCAAATTCTTCCCGTCGTACGAGGTGACTAAGGAATTGAAGGCCATGAAGTATTTATGTGGGCGAAAGGCTAGCTACCCTTCACCACTTGACACGTCATTTCATCCTAAAACGAATTGCTAAATGTGAGCATTGCTTCAACTACATTCTTAAACAACGTTTCGGACGCCACGAAAGGATTTCTTTAACCTTCAAACTCAAACTCAACAAATTTTGTTCAAAATAATATACATATTTGCTAATGCTATTTTGGATCAGTACCTCATCTAAATGAATGAAATAAAAGCTTTTAAAATCCATCTGAAGGGTTTTGGGAAACGAGCATTTCATTTGTATACGTTTTGCTGTCGTAAAAATTTCGATTTTATTAAATAACTAGAGTTAACCCGCGACTTCGTCCGCACAAATTATGTACCAGATTTTTAGTCAGATTATAAGCTATCAAACAAAAAAAGTTTCATCAAAATCGGTTAAGTAGTTTTTGCGTGATGCTACAAACAAACAAACGAACATACAGAAAAAATTCCAGTATACCTATAATATAAAGGTTGATTTGGAGTATACCTGAAAACCATATCGTAATCTATTTCATGTGAATATCTACAATGTACAAATACACTTCTTTTACTTACACTACCTCTTTCTTCTGTTACAGTTTCATAATTGTTAAGATAAGATCTATGATAATCTATGATGGAAAGCTTACTGACGTCATTTGTGACTCCGCGTCGGATGGTGTTCTGTTGTAGAGAAGATGCAGCTTCTTCTAATGAGTTGTAATAATAATAGTCGTATAAGGTGTTAAACCTAAAAAGTTTTTTTTTTAAATTGATAGCAGAACAACATTCACATAAGTCTATTCATACCAATTTATTATATTTTAGTATGGTATTACAATATACATATTTTGATTGGTTTTGAGTTTGCTTGGCGCCATTGCTCTTGCTGTTTTTCGTGTTATTTGAAATTCGTAAAAAATTGGTTTTAGTGATATTTGTGACATAATTTCGTGCGGATTATGTACCAAAAAGTTGCGTAAATCGACCAACATAACAGGAATCTCAAATGTATACGAAGAAAGAACAAAAGTTTTGGTGTAAGTTTACCCGTACATGGTGATTTTGGCGGAAACGCGCGAGCTTACGAAATCGACCACAGATTTAATTTAATTTAATTTAATTTATTTATTGAGTTACCAACAGTTGTTACAATATTTCATACACATGATATATCATAAGTTAAAGGGCTTAATTTCTAATTGCACAACCAATTACAGGTAAATACCACATGCACATACTAAGTAGCATCCAGTGACGACATGAAGTAAAATAACATAATAAGAAAACTTAACTAGTAACAAAATACGTTTTGGAAATACCAGTTTACTGACGCCAAACATTATCTAGATTAATTTCAATTTTGATTTTGGTGTGTACTGTTATAATATAAATTATTTAAACTTTTTAAATTATTAAAACTACGAAGAAATGCATTGCGTTGAAATACTATGTTTTATGAACTGCTATCCGGAATTTATGGACTGAATCGAAAAATATATCTGAAGATATACTGTACTGATTGTATAATCGGCAAAATCGAGCAACTGGTGAGTTAGTACCGAGAACCGTCCTTCTCTGAGGTGGTACCATGGGTGTAATACGATTCCTAGGATATCTCGCTGGAACTCGAAATCTAAATTTTTGCAGTAGCCGAGCGCAATCAATATTTCCTCTTAATGTTTTGTGCAGAAAACACATATCTAACTGATCTCTCCGCTTTTCGAGTGATAAAATATTAAACCTACTCAACCTGTCGCTATACTGAGATATCCTTTTTGCTATACCCACTGAATAAGAAAGATGCCACAAAAATCTTTTTTGAATCCTTTCCAGCCTTAGACAGTGAACAGCATAGTGAGGCCGCCAAACAGGACTGCAATATTCCAGAATACTGCGAACCAGAGAATTATAGAGCAAGATTTTGACCTTAGTACCTCGAAATACCTTCCCAGTTCTCAACACAAATCCCATCATTTTTGATGCCCTGTTAATTATGCTCTCCATATGTGGCAGAAATGTTAACTGACTATCCAAAATTACACCCAAGTCTCTCACTACTTTGACTTCATCAAGAGTGGTGTTATATATAGTGTACGTAGAATGAATTACATTGCATTTCCTTGTAAATTTAATATGAAAACATTTTTTAATATTTAATTCCATAAGATTCCAAGTGCACCAATCACCGAGTCTATTTAGGTCACTCTGCAACAACCTGACATCATCGACCGTTTTAATAA
This sequence comes from Agonopterix alstromeriana, assembly GCA_963924505.1. Taxonomy (NCBI): domain Eukaryota; kingdom Metazoa; phylum Arthropoda; class Insecta; order Lepidoptera; family Depressariidae; genus Agonopterix; species Agonopterix alstromeriana. The sequence continues at coordinate 8,925,738 of OZ004662.1, read as the reverse complement.
TCTTAACAATTTTTAAGTCATCTGCAAATAGATAGGGAGTAGACGATTGAAAACATTCGGGTAAATCATTGATAAAGATATTGAATAATACGGGGCCCAAATGCGATCCCTGTGGCACACCTGAACTAATTTGGAATAAATTGGACTGGTACCCATTAACGACAACATAAAACGATCGATCACTCAAGTAAGACTCAAGCCAGTCGAGCATGTTACCTGAAAAACCATAGAACGTAAGCTTTTTTTTAAGTATTTTGTGAGAAACGCTATCAAAGGCTTTACTAAAGTCAGTGTAGATTACGTCACTCTGGCTGTTTGCATCTACTGTCTCAACTAATTCCTCCACAAATGTTACCAAATTGGTGCAAGTGGAACGATTTTTGACGAAACCATGCTGGTGGTCAGTCATAAACCGTTTGAAGTAGTTTTGTATGTAAGGACAGATCAAGGCTTCCAAAACTTTGGCCAGTGTCGGTAAGATAGAGATTGGTCTGTAATTACTAACGATTGATTCATCCCCGGTTTTATGTATAGGCACTACCTTAGCACGCTTCCATTGGAAGGGGAAAACTCCTGTTTGTACAGATTTATTATAAATGAGAAAAAGAGGGGTCACAAGACTAGAAGCGCAGCCAACTAAGAAAACTGGCGGTAGTCCGTCGGATCCTCCGCCTTTAGAAACATCAAGCGATTGTAGTTTTTTTGCTATACTCTCCTTGCTGATATCCAAACTTGAAAAACTATCACTGTTGGCATTGATTAGCCTTAAACCCTCTGATAAAGCGACATCATCAAAGCAGGATGTTTCGGTATTTTGATAATAAACTGAAGAGAACTGTTTACCAAAAAAATTGCAAATCTGAACACCATCAGAGGTCTCAGTGGTGCCATTAGATACTGATGCTGGGTAGGTGCTACTGCCTCCTCGTTTTGCCTTGATGAACGACCAAAAATACTTAGGATTTTTAGAAATTTTCTCCTCTGCATCCTTTATGTATGTATTGTAGGATTCAGCAACCAACCTGGTCACACGTTTACTTAAAAGTTTGAAAGATACTTCGTCTAGAGGGTTCTTGTATTTTTTAAAACGCCGTCTATAGTTATTTTTTTCACGTAATAGATTAATTATCTTCCGATTAAACCATGGGGGATATTTGTTATTTTTGACTATTAAGTTGGGAACGTAACTAGCGATAACATCATTCACTAATTTGTAAAACTCGGCAACCATATCATCGACATTGTCATATAATAGTAATCGAGTGCTCCATTCAACTTTTCCTAACTGATCATTAATAGCAACATAATCTGCTTTCCAAAAGTTTTGCCTACGATTGTTCGAATTTTTCATCGTCATGTATCATCCCATCATCAAAATAAAGAATATAAAGATAAAAATAACGAATGGCTCAAAAGGACTAGTATCCAGAGCCGTTAAAGACATTAAAAAAATTTGATTGGTTTTTTCTGTAAAATCGGTTTTCAGATTTTGTGTTCATTTGTTAACACCACACCATGTATAACAATTTTCGGACTCATCGATAATAACAGCATAGTTAACATACGAGTAAAAATACCTACAGCATCCTAACATCAATACCTTATTCTACACTAGCGGCGTCCGCAACTTCGTACGCGTAGACATCTAACTTTAAATACTCATAACTTTTGATTGATTGCCGATTGCGATGAAAAACAGCGCTGCCCGAGCCCACGGTTTCAGAGCAGCACAGCTGACGTCACTCAACTTTTGCCTTAGGTCTCAAAACGTGTTTTTTTTTTTTTTGTATACCTACCAATTATGTGTTTGTTTGTTTATGTACCTATGTAAGTGAATAATGATTTTAACTATATCTGTGATGTAACCGTAATAGAAAGGCTATAAATAATTTTTTAACTTTTATAAATTTCATGACATAAAACCTTAATGTTAATCCATTCTAAGCCCTATGCTATTGTGAAAATCTAATTCAAATCAGTTCAGTAGTTGTGCACAAACAAACAGAAAAACAGACGAAAATTCTAAAAATGGTCTCAATGCACTGTAATATTTTTGCAAATTACTTTAATGTTGTGAAGCGCTCGTTGGCGTAGGGGAGCTTCGGTATTGGAAACGATCACCGTAGTTAAGCAACGTCAGGTCCGATCAGTCTTTGAATAGGTGACCGTTTAGTGGTATTTCATCTCGAGCGTTTCCGTGCTTCGGAAGGTACGTTAAGCAGTTGGTCTCGGATAGTTCCGTCAGATGGCGTTGTAACTATTCGTTAAGCCAGATCAGAGGCGTATTAAGGCGGCTTGAAAATTCTCAGACAGCAGGTTGACCACTAACTAGGAGTAACGTCGAGTATGGCCCACTCCCTCTCACCCTTATTCGTGAGAGGAGGCCTTTGCCCTGCAGTGGGATTCTACAGGCTATAACTTACTTTAATGTGCATCTAAGCTATGTTTAAAATTTGATTATAATATACGGCAGTAATTATAGTGCTCTGTGTTAAAATGTATCTACAACGTGTTAATGAATTAACGCAAAACTAGAAAGTAGTTTGTTTAGAATCGAGAGCAGAATCGAATTATCATGGTTTCAACACAGTTAATTTTTTTCAAAATATTAAGAAATTTATTTGTAAAATTTAAAATTTACTGAACTCTATCTCACCCCACCGCTCGGGCACTCTCACCCTACTTACTACCAAATTACTAGATTCTTAAAATATATCTATGAGCACGTTAGCGCTTTCATTAATTGCTGAAATGATAACAAATCATTTTTGCCTCAAAACTTAAAACGCGAATAGCTTTAAATTTTAACCATCAAAATAACGACACTATTATTTTAATCTAATTATTTTGTTATAAATCAGTTGGGGTGTATGAGGTTTTGCGCTTATTCATTAACACGTTGTATATTGAATAGATAGAAAACATGCCAAATTTTAGACTTTGACTAACGTGAACATTATTGTAATACAAAGGACCTTTCCTTGCTTTGTGTTCTGGCGAACGAATATTTCACCGGACATTACACCGCTAAACCTTTTATGGTATTACACGTTCAGATTATTATATTATATTGAAAGACTTGTTATCGCAATTTCGTAAAATACATACATATACTCACGCCTGTGTCCCATTGGGGTAGGCAGAGACCATTGATCGCCATCTGCTACGATCCTGATATACCTCTTGCCTCTTCCACAGTCATAAGTCGTGTCATACACGCTCGTCGGTTTCGGGTACATTTGATCTGACCCTTTTTAAGTAAGTTATCAATACACTACCTACCATTTCAAGCCTACTAGTTTCAGTTTTAAAATTTGACCAGAAAACTTTAAAAAATAAAAAGCGAGTTGGGCTAGTCGCGCACCGAGGGTTCCGTACCACCACACCACCGTAACACAACATATTAAGTGAGAATATTTTTTTTCTTCTTTGGGACCTTTAGCGCAAGACCGACTCACACTTGGCCGGTTTTTATTATTTGTTGTTATTCTGTATAGTTGGCACTATAATCACACCAAGTTTGACGCTTGTATGTATTACTGTTTCATACGATAGTGCGAGAAGAAAAAACATTGATAAAAGCTAATTTCTTGTGTGAGGACCCCCTTAATTTTTTAACATTTTGTCATTTTTATTATTTGTTAACAAACCGCTGTAATAACGCATATTCTGTGAAAATTCAACTGTCTTGCTATTACGGTTCAAAAGTTACAGCCCTAAATAGGTAGGACGGACGGACAACGTATGCTTAGTCATAGGGTCCCGATTTCACCCTTTGGGTATGGAACCCTAAAAATGCACTTTATTGCCACACAAAAATACAAACTTGGTACCAAAAAAATAAACAGATTCATCACACAGAAAAATTTTAATAACATCAGATTATGACATTGCTGTACCGTACTCTTATCGTCTCACTTATCTCGTGTGTCGTAGATTAAAGTCTACTTTAGAATTTGGTACGTTATACCTAGTACTTTTCTATTATACAGGGTCCAACTTAATAAGTTTTTTTAGGAGGATGATCAGATCATCAAACTGAACAACTTTGTTTATGGAACCAGCATCGAAATCCCGAAAAAAAATCAGCTGTGCCTTACATTTGGCTCGAGTAGGTTTGCAGTTTTGTTTGTATTTTTCTTTGCGATTTCGATGTTGGTGCTATAGAGAAAGTTGTTTAGTTTGACGGTCTGATAATCCCCTTCAAAAAGTGTCAGCATATTAAAAAGGACCCTATACACTAATCACATACTTTACCCATCAAACTGAACAACTTTCACTAAGGGAGCAAACCTGTCAGAACAAGAAAACATTCTGATTTTTTTTTTTTTTTTTTTTGCCCTATTATTTTAAGTTTATTGATTCGACGAGTGACGTTTTTATATTTTACTAAAAACCGACATCATTTTATTAAAATATCTGTAATCCTTTCATTTTAAAATCAGAAACAGAAAGATTTGTTAACGACACAAATTATCTCCAAATGGTTTGCGATTCAGCACTCAAAAATTTTTTTTAAAAATTAGGACAGAATTATGTCATTGACTTCAAGGATGTTAAAAAATTACTAAAAACTGTTTTTTATGTTTAGTACTGAAGTGTTAGTAATTTTTTCGCGATTTCGACTTTGGTCCCTTAGAGAAAGTTGTTCAGTTTGATGGTCTGATCTTCGCTGACACTCACAGGCCTCTAGGCCAGAGGTTACTAGTCTATTTGAATAACAGAACCAATCATAATGTTATTGTTGATTTGTCAGTTTAATATTAAAATTGTACCATTGGTTACATACAAAAAACCGGCCAAGTGCGAGTTTGGCTACTGGTGTACCGAGGATTCCGTACCACAATGCAATATTTACTTACCTACTGAAAAAACAAAATTCTTAGCGCGAGCCTCACACTTGGCCGGTTTTTATTATTTGTTATTATACTGTGAAGTTTGCTCTATAATCACACCAAGTTTGACGATAGCGATAGAGTAGAATAACACAAGTTAAAAAAAAAATAGTTTCTTTACCCCCTTAAATTTTTGACTTTTTGTAGTTTTTGGCGCCATAATAACGCATATAGTCTGAAAATTTCAACCGTCTAACTATCACGGTTCAAATGATACAGCCCTTTATAGGTAAAAAAGACGGACGGACGGACAACGTAAGCATAGTAATAGGTTCTCGTTTTCACCCTATGGGTACGGAACCCTAAAAAACTAAAGCTGTTTATTTTCATAACCTAAGAAAAATATAATCCCGCCCGAGTGCCTGCCGATGTCGCCAAATATTTAGGACCCCTATAAAATATTCGATCCACACGTGATCCAAAAGCGATAGGTTACTCGAGCCGTACTACGGAGATGTTAGATTTTTTATAGAACCTTGCGATATTTTTGTTCTCAGCTTTTATTTGTGGCAATAACCTTGTTTTTTTACAACTTCATCATCATCAGCCTTTATCCTCTCCACTGCTGGGGCACATGTCTATACCTAAAGAATTACTTTTGGCTCCATAGTGAAAGTGTTATAGTTTGATGGTCTGAAGCATCCCTTAAAACATGTACGTAACTTATTTCTATGTTCACCATGTAAAACCATTTTTTTTAAATTGTTATAACAATTTTGCTTTTATAGTAAAAGTTGTTCAGTTTGATGGGTAGAGTATGTGGTTTAAAGTTTAATGATACTTTTCCTTATACCCTGTATATTTGGACAAAAGTTTCGGATTCTTCTTTGTATATTATAATACCGTTTCAATCTTACACATCCTACATATTATAGAGGAAGTTCTATCCAATTTGGTAACCAAATTCTGCATATTTGTGTACGAAACATAATAATGTCGAACACAACACAGTACGACGAAACGATTTCTCTTAGATTTAAAGCATTATATGAAAAATTTGTAAGTAAAAACAACTGAATGGATTTTAATGAAATTGGCACACAGATAGAATATGATCTTGATTAACAAATAGGATACTTTTTTAAGCTCAACGCAGACGGAGTCGCGGGCAACAGCTAGTAATAAATAAAATATCAAAGTCAAAATACAGTGTGCTCAGTCATAAAGTATAGGTATAAACGAAAGGGAGTGAAACTAGGCTCTTTATCATTAAAAAAAACCTTTTTTTTTTGTCGTAAAATAAGATTTTTCATAAATGTATGGAGCCCGGTCCATAATTTTGTACGGCTTAACAGTGTATATAAAAATTAAATAAAATCAATGTTTTACCTTTTTATTTCTCACAATTTCTGTCATCTACAGGTACAAAAATAATCTAAACTATTATATGGCGTCAGTTAAACATCATTTTGACAAACGCTGCTTACTTTGCTTGTGACAATTATTTCTGTACTGCCTTGTAACGTCAAACTAAATTTTATTTTTAAAGAGCTTGTTTTTATAATTTTTTCTAGATATCGTACAAACTGTTAGCCCGGATTGAAACAACACCTTTGAGCATTATTTTAACTCCCTTTTATTTGTGCACTTAATGACCAGCCACGTTGTAGGATACCAAACAATAAATCCTTGAATAAAAGGCGAACTAACCAACAAGTGATACAAATTCTATTGAATGTAACAACAATACCTGTTTCTCATAATAATAAACGGTACGTTAAAGTTTAGAAGGTTTGCTTTAACATAGTTTAAGCATAGTTTGTGCAAATACGCCTCCATCTGCACAAATACGGTTGATTTTGATTTAATTACAATATCGATTCTTATTACCTCTAATTAGGGTTGGCAGATAGGGTTTCTCTCAAAATGTATGAAAGGCAGATGTCGGCTTTAGGCTCATAAAATTCGATTCAGTAAGAACTGATAAAATGTACATTCATAATTTCTCACACTAGTACATGACATGTCGTCCGTGCGGTTTCGAACCCGGATCCTCATGATGGAGTGTCTATAGGTACCTCTCCGCAACGCACCACCGACGACGCTCATTCTAATTTAATCCATCTAACTTCAAGGATCAAATTTTTCAGGGATAAAAAAGTTAGCTAACAAACTGACCTAATTATAAATAAGTTTTTAAACTGTAATCTTATGAAAATAAGTAGGTTGAAATAGTATAAATTATAAGTATGAAAAGAAAAGTGTCATATAACATTTGAAATATCATATCATAAAAGGTGATTCCCAAACAATAAAAATAAATTCTAGGAAAAGGCACTAACTCGATAAAAATTAGGATGTTTCTTGGAAATTCTACATATAATTTTGGCATTATAAATTTGGCAACCCTATTCTTAATTCGCATTGGAAACTCATAAATTAAATGTTTGACGCTCACTTCGTGATACGATCGTTATTAATTATTACGTTTTGTGAATTTGAACTTAATTCAATGCTTTTAAGCATTATTAAGTCCATGCGAAAAATAATACACTATTGTTATGATTATGAATATTATTGTAGTTCATTTAATTATACGAATTATTAACAAAAGTTGAATTAAAACATTTTGAAAAAGAGCTTCATGTCAAATATTTTATAACAATATTAAAGTTATAGCATGTAGGCTCCCACTGCAGGGCAAAGGCGTCCTCTCACGAACGATATTATTTGAATGAAATAAGATTAGATAAATGAATGTAAGTACCTAGATGAATGTATCTTCTGATGCAAATGTAAATTATATTCAAGCAAACATTATCAAATTCAATAGAATATTATAGGTATTTATTAGTTGTCACCAGCGACCTTGTCTGTGAGGAATTTTTACACCTGTCTTTCCTAAGGATGAAAACTATTTCTGTGTGCAATTTCATCAAAATCGGTTCTACGGTTTAGCCGTGAAAACACATTTATCTGACTGACAGACAGATACACTTTCGTATTAATAAAATAATATTTATACTTTGGTAGGTATTTAGATTTATGTTAAACATACAGTGAGTACAGATTACTACAATACTGCGTAAAATAAACTCGAAACGAAGGAAAATAAATTATTTGTAAAGAAAATAAATTGTTGTCTAGAAGAAATCACTCCTTAGCGATAACACCGCCTTATTTTGTGCCTCTTGTATTTTATCTCCGTATTTTTCTGTTTATTTTTTGGTGCAAAATAAAGAATATTTGATTTATTGAAACGATTGCTTTAATCGCCGATGATATGCTGTCATCCCTTGAGGAGTTCCAGTATCTACGTCCAAAGCGACTTACATGAGCAAAAAAAAGTTCTTAATCTGTTTTTAAATGTCAGAGATAACAAAATTCTAATACCGACAAATTGATAAACCCCTCCTATTTTAGAACAATAATAATTATCTTACACGTGTCTAGTTTCAATATCTAAAAATATTTACGTCTGTCAATCCTGACTCTTATCAGTTTGAAGAATTCTAAAAATTACCTTAAATTTTAATTTGAAAAATCAAATAAGATGTACATTTCATAATAATTATTGCCAATCGAATATTTTAATCATACAAAATTTATTTGACAAAATCAAATAAGTAATATTTAAAAAACTTACCATACAACGACTATAAAAATAGTAATGATGATGCTAATCCTCAAAAATTAAATCACCATCGTAACACGAAATAATTATCACTTTGTGACAAAATCTTTTCAAATTCACTTCATGTATTGTCCTCTATGCTTTTCGTAGACTCAAACCTTCCGCTACGAAACGCGCTACGAAGAAACGTGCGACCACCGTAGCCACATAGAAACACTGAAGTACGGCTACGGTCTACGCTGCCGAAGTTCCCCGAACATTGCCGAGCGTACCCGAGACTATGTAAGCAGTGATTGATATCAAATTAAATGTGAGGAATGAGTAGTGCCAGAGCTCTTTGTTTTAAGGATTACATTTTTTCGCTTATTTTGTGATAAGAAAGCCTTCTTATTTTAAGGTTCCATACCCAAAAGTTGCCAACGGCAACGGGACCCATAAACCTACGCTGTCTTCAAAAAATACAGCCCTTTAGAGTTAGGACAACTATAGTCCGTCCAAGATAGCTCTGTGATTTTGACAGATCGTATTAGAGCGATTATTTTAATTTCTGAAAATGTTTGTGCCGTAAACCTTTAATATTTTGTGTTAAATGTTAATTAATCTTGCATATTGTTAGTGTATTATAAATTTTTGAACAGCTTTAAAAGTAAAATAAAATCTCTATGTCAAAATCAGGGAGCTATCTTGAACGCACTAAATAATGGGGTGTATCTTTTGAACTATAATAAGTATAGTATAGTTAAATAACTGTAGTTGAAAATATGATTATGCGTTATAATGGCGCAACTGCTAAAAACAAAGTAATACGAGACTCGTGTTTTTTCGACGTTTGTTTTTGCTTTATCGTATAAAGGATTTTGCTTACAAGCGTCCAAATTGGTGTGATAATAGTACATACTCTAAGGTATAACAACAAATATTAAAACTTGTCAAGTATGTATCTGGCTTGATCTAAGGATTCCGGAGGAAACAACATGTTTGGTAATTTTGTATGATGATACGGAACACTCAGTTTTTGGCTGTTTTTTTTTCAATCATCTAGGTATATACATAATAAAAACCGTTCAAGTGCGAGTCGGGCTACTCGCGCACCGAGGGTTCCGTACCACACCACCACACAACTAACACTATTAACTTAGAAAAGTTTTGTTTTTTCGGTACCTTTAGCGCGAGACCGACTCACACTTGGCCAGTTTTTATTATTTGATGTTATTCAATAGAGTTTGCTCTATAATCAAACCAAGGTTTTTACGATAGAGCGAGAAGAAAAAACGTTGATAAAAACTAGTTCCTTGTATGAGGACCCCCCTTAATTTTTTGTCATTTTTATTTGTTTTATGTTAACAAATCCACCGTAATATCACATATTATGTGAAAATTTAAATGAAAATCAACTGTCTAGCTATTACGGCAGAAGTTACAGCCCTAAATATGTAGGACGGACGGACATACATCGTAGGCTGAGTAATAGGGTCCCGTTTCCCCCCTTTGGGTACGGAACCCTAAAAATGTTCCATTTGTTTTAAATATGCTCCCAGTTTTAAAGCCTTGGCTTTATATCTTAGCCGGTCGTTTCAGGCAGAGATTACGTCCCTTCATAAAACTCGAAGATTCGGTTTCACAAAGTCATCGACCTATCTCATGCCAACTTTGTTAATAAAATTTCAAGCAACATTATTAAGCTTCGTAAAGCAGAAAGTTTCCTTTAAAGAAATCGTGTTCCGGTAACTGTGTATCGTTATAAAGCGTTGCCTTGTTAGCCTTGGGCTACCGGAGAGTCGTGACCTATGACGTCATGCATGAGATATAAAGATCGCTACACAATTATTTATACCCAATTCCAAGCAGCAACGAAATTTTAATAGAAACAGAGATATGAAACAGTTACTCTCACTAATTCTTAGAACAGCATTAGTAATGTCAAAGATATATCGGATAGTATATCTTTCTAGAATTTGTAAACAATTATAAGTCAACAGCAAAAGGCAAAGAAAATTTTACGAAATTCGTTATGAAATTAATCTCGTACAAATCGATATTTTACTCTGTTATAGATGTTATGTGAAAGAGCGTTAAATTAACTCGACTTTAACTAAAAATAAAATTACTAAAATAAAGATTACATCAGACAATAATTTTGAAAGTTACTTTCGTCATCATTTTCTTTTGATGTTGACTGTACACTAATGAAGCGAATGTCTATACTAAAGGGCTCGACCTAAATGCCGGGAATTCCGGGATTTTTACATTAAAAAGGCATGTTCGTGTTATCATCTTTTTCTACAAGGTATCACTGGTACCACTGACGTCATCAGAATAAGATCTTAAGAAAAGAAAAGATGAAACAAAGTAAAAAGACACTGCAGTACCTAATGACCGGCTGAACAAAGACATGCCGGGATAACGACTACGCCTTACGTATCTGTGAAAAGTAAAGCTTTTCTATTTGTCTGTACATAATATAAATATGTAGCAGGCTGTTCCTATTTAGTACCAAGGAAATCGTACATTAAAACTACAACAATTCATATTTATTAAAAATACGAACTCATTTTATTAGCTAATACAAGTACTTATAACGTAGTTTCTACGGAACTTTTTCAAACTAAAGCTTTGGACCCATTAGGGATTTGTTTTTTTAGTCAATTTCACAAAATTCTTTGTATTTCAACTTTGGATTTGTTTTTCACTGAAAGAGCTATCCTACCAAAATAATAAATTCTACTTATTTGGTTGCTATTTAACAATTTACATAAAATATCAAAATTATGGAATAACAACAAAACGTGAACGGTTTCGAAGCTAGAACATTTATGTATTTTACTGTATTTAACTATTTTTTTAATGGGCTTCTGTTTTACTAGGCCTTTTTGACTTTTAAAGAAAATTGCCCAAATGTTGCCTCATTTACATATTGTAAACGCATATAGCAAACTTGAGTGATTTTTACGCTACGACCGCTTGAGAATTCTTCCGGTAATTTTTCAAAATTATTATGGAAATAATTTTAAACCTCTCACAGAAATAATACTACTAATTTCATGCACCGAAATAATCTCATTAGATTTCAACTACCCCATAATTGGATTCCTAATTAAGTGAAATGTTAGTATTGAATATTGCTACTCAACGTACCTACCTAATTATTTCAATCATTACCTAGTTACTCGAAGAATACTTTCAAATGAACAAACTTTAAACAAACGTAGCGTTTATCAAGCGTTTTTTCTACAAGATAAATTATGAAATAGATTACAACTCGATAGAAGTTTGAAAAATGTAATTTTTTTTAAATTTATTTATTCTCTTAAATGGGTACATGTATGTCTTAAACATTACCACGCCAAACTGCACAACAGTTTATCGGCGAAGCGCTCATAACAACAACGTTTGTTTTGTACCTTATTAGTTACTACTGTTACTACTCTAAACGGAGAGAAAAATATACCTAGTCGCTCTTGTCAGAGCTTTGCAATTTGCATTAATGTAACCTATACACATTGCTAAAACATGTACTTATTTGCTTATCCGTCAAACTTGATAAAAGGATATAACATTTTCGTATAATTAAAACATCCCTAATAATAATAAGAATGTCAAAATCTATTTAACAACCTTTGTTAAAGGAACATATATTATCATCGTGAGATTCCTTTGATTCCGGTATTTTTGAAGCTAAATAATGGGTACTTATCAATAACAAGAATGCCAATCTAAACAATAACCACCACTTGGTATAAATAGTAATAACAATTTTGCATCCAGGAAGTCAATTGGCAAAGTAAATATTTTCTCAATTTTCCGCAACATTGATTTTGCCATTAGCTCGTATCATTTCTATGGGAGCTCAAGTTGTATTCCCCAATAATAGCAAATTGTGTTGTCTTGGAAGCCATTGATTTACGGATATTGAATTTATTATTATTGTCAAGAGTTTCACTCAAAAGGGTTTAGGTGATTAAGCCCTCCCCAAAATACCTACTCGTTTAGGTAATTTGAGAAATTCCAAGAATATCTTTGTTGCTTATTGGTTACGCATAGGAAACTATTGACATTTTCGCTTTGGGTGGGACAGGAATACTTCTAATAATTATAAGCTTGGTTTTGAAGTTTCCCGAACTATTTCCACGGGAATTAAAAATATTTAACGGGTTCTTACCGCGTTTTGGTACCTATATTTGAGTTCCCGATATTACGAATCGTTGTCGATACCGAACCGATATTGATAATAACCGCGTAACTCTCAAAAACTTTATTATTTCTACGGAGTTTGTAAATTTTTCTTAGAAATAAAAGTTGTATTATTGACGGAAGACTAATAAAATGTCGAAGTAAAAATAAATGTAGGTTCATTCAACTTGATTTTTTTGTGTTTCTAGAAAAAAATACACACCTACTAATTCAATGCTGTTGAAAACATCACGATGTGAAGTCTGCCAAACTGCATTGGGCACGCATGGTGGACTAACCCCTATAAACCATCCTCGAGGGTGGTCCTGTGGCCAGTGCCCTACAGTGGGACGTATAATAGGCTGATGATTATTATTAGTCAATAGACCTTTGCCCAAGAAAAAGCTCAGGGGAGACCTTTGCCAAACAATGGGACGAAATCGGTTAAAAAAAAGGTCTTCATTCAAACAAAATTGAAGTACCTAATTGTCAAGAAAAACTATCAAATCTCAAAAGAATAGTCCGTTCTGTATTGATACTCGACAATGCTAAAATATAAATATTATTCTGTACAGGTAATACCTATGAAACGAGAAAGTTACTTTTTAAGCTCCGACGTTAAAGAAAGTAACTACTAAGTACGTCTACGAGTATGTTATGTTACAAAACTAAGGATTAATTTCAAACTAATTCTAACACACCTTTGTCATAACAGATGTTTCGAACCTTACATAATAATATATCGAATATTCGAGAAGGTTTATGTGTACGAGAATTTATTTCAGCCGGCTTATACATGCCTAATACGTCGGTAATCCTCGAAGGATTAAGACGAAGGTAATATTAATTGGCTTGTTTGTTCGAATTTCTAAAATGATGTTTAAAAAACAGATAGAAAGTAATATGGTTAGATTTGGTACCTTATAAATTGTAGGACATAAAATAATGGTTTATCCTCATAACACTAGTTATACTAAAAACCGTTTTTTTTTTACCCTATCTTACATCCATATGTACAATAAGATCATTTAAATAGAGTTTTCTTCGTGCGCACATATTATATACCAGATTATAAGTCAAATCATAAGCTATAAAACAAAAATCATTAAAATCGGTTAAGTGGTTTTTGCGTAATGCATAAAGTGTATAATAAAGAAGAAAAAAAAACAGACAAAAATTCTAAAAAGGTTGATTTGGAGTCAATACCACATTGTTATCTTTTTCTTGTAAATATCTTCAAAGTACAGACACACTTATGTTACAGTTTTCTAATAGTTTAGATGCAGCTACAGTTAAAATATTTACGTATTTCTAAGACAGGCAACAAAATGTATAACTAGGCCGAACCGCATTGCATAAAAACGAAGTTTTGTTTAATTTTCAATATTAACCAATAAAATGAGTACTTAGTCAAGAAACCATTATCCGTGTCGGTACCTTATCATATTTCCGTTTGAAATAGTTTCAATTAGGATTCATTTAAGATTTGTATGGAAATCATTGAGCCATGATAACATCGGAACTAAATATTTAAACGGAAATCTGACAAGGTTGGTAACAGATATATTGATTTTGAGACTGTGTTAATAACATTGTTTACTTTAATTACCTACCTACTAAATATGTCTAAACTAGGACGTTATGACGTACCGAACTTCGTTTTGCAGGGAGCACTTAATGAGAAATATCCTCTCAAAGAATATTATTATCTGTTTACATAGGATTAAGATCCAATGATACAAAAACAAATAAACCATTAGATACTCTTCGTTATACGTATAGTAACTATTGAATAATCTGTGCTTATATACAGGGTCCTTCTTGATATGCTGACACTTTTTTATGGGGATGATCAGAAAATCAAACTGAACCACTTTCTCTATTGGACCAAGATCGAAATCGCGTGATTTCAATGTTGGTGCCATGGAGAAAGTTGTTCAGTTTGATCATCCCCTTAAAAATTGTCAGCATATAAAGAAAGACCCTATAGATATTGTGACTAAACGATAAACAAAAGAACGTTAAAACGTGTAATCTATCATACTTTATGGAATACGGCAATGAATTCGTGCATAGTAAAGAAATGTTTTTAGATATACTAAAAACAAGCCTTTAAAAACAATCATTTAGCGTTAGTTGCCGGGTCATTTGTGTTCATTAGTTAGTGTCCACTAATGGAAACTGTTATGGTCAAGCGGAATAGCCCTGGAAATGGTCCCGTGGAGTTTAACTGCGATCTCGGTCAAAGAGCTTTTTGTGCTATATCGCTTAATGTTATCGTTTTTATTTAATACTGCTTCTTTATCCATATTGGTGTTGAGATACGTTTATTTTTTTTATAATTAAATAAAATACAAATAATAAATAATTAAAGAAAATGATTGTTCTCAGCAGTTTTTTTGTGAACGAAAAGCAAGTCACCTATCAACACTTAAAATTTTGTTTTAGTCAATATATAATATAATAGTTAATATAATATGGTAGTAGCATTGCATACTTACAGTACGGCAACGGATTACGCAGAGCAACAGAGGGGGCCTTGCGGGGAAGCGGGCGGCGCGGATCATCCCGAGCTCTGTATGAAGAAGTCGGGATTGACAGCTCATGACGTACATACACTGGCAGCGGTGTCGCCCACCATCAAGAGCGTTGCCATACCGGTGGTGGTGGTAGTTGTTAGCCTTGCTATAAATACTTGCTTAAAAGATACTTAGCAAGTAGTTGTTACAATGTTTCTGATAAGATCCAATGGATGGAATGGAGGGTCGTGAGTGAGAGTTAAATTCAAATTATTTAATTCACCTAACACATCTCAAATGCATCTATGATAATAAAGTGTTTAAGTAACAAGAGTTTAAAAAAACCCTCGTTTCCACGTATGTTCTAACTATCTCTATCTAACATAACTTTATAACTACGTGATCCAATCTCAAGTTATTTCAATCTCTTCGTACGTCAGTAGGTAGTATAGAAATATCGTTGCAGAAGTAGAGTCGTTTTTTATGCATGCAGAATATTTATCCTTTGCTTATGAAACCTAGTGAGAAACATGTAAAATCGCCAATCCTATACATAAATTGTACGTTACTAAACCAAGTTGAAATACAGGGTCTAATCCTAAATGCATTACATACTTAAAGGGGCGCTTCAGACCAAAACCAAAATTTGAACAGAACTATATTGAAAACACAAAGACACAAAGATGAACATTTTAGGGTTCCGTAGTCAAACAAGGAACCCTTATACTTCCGTCAATTCTGTCTGTCTGTCTGTATGCCCCTCAATAACTCGCTCATTTTTGCACTTATTGAATCGTGGCATGAAGACAGACAATAGTAACCCAAAAACAGAAATATAGTAGTTATGAAGAAAGCAATTTTTTTCGACCCCCCTTTTTTTCCCATACAACGAAAGAGCGGGTTGGTTTTTTTTTTAAACTTAAGGTTAGTATTTTCAGCGACAATTAAAGCGGATGCTGTAGCTCAACCAGTTTCGGAAAAAAATAATAAAAATATGTGTTCTCTAAAGTCTAAAGACAAACTAGATTTTGTTGCATGAAAATAAATTGCGCTATCATTGTGTTTCAAAATTTTCTCTTATGTAAGATAAAGAGTTTAAAAACTTTTCTTCTTTTTCTACTTATCCAATGGCTATGGAACCCTATCATGGGCGATTCCGATACGCTCTTCGTCGTTTTTATCATATCGTTACCAAAATCAACTAGACAAATACTAAACGGATGTTATTAATCAAGAGACGCAAGAACAGACAGAGATTTGTAATAATGAAACACCATTTACAATGTTGTCTGAAAATTTACAAAAAGCAAAAAGTAACAGAAAACATCCCGCACTAGACTTTTGTAGTTTATTGTGAAACAAGCACTACTTTGAAATCTAAAATAAGAAGATAGTAATGAAACTAATGAATGGACTTGTTGCCGCCTTTGTAACTGTAGTGTCTTACTCTTTGTTCTTTAGACAATCTTATAGGATGGTAATTGATCAAAATAGTTTTATAGACTCTCAATGGACACTGAACGAACACTATTTTCATAAAACGTTAAGTCTAAAAAAATAGTAGGGTGTAACAAAACACCCTAGTAATACTTAGGGGATGCTTCAAACCAACACCTTGAACAACTTTCACTATGGAGCCAACTTCAAAATCGCGAAGAAAAATCTCCTTTCCCATACATTTGAGTCATGTCGGTGCTGCAGTTTTGTATGAAACAGCAGATTTTTTGTTCGCGATTTCGATGTTGGCGACTATTGTTCAGCTTGATGATCTGAAGCACTACACTAGGACACTATTACTAGGGTGTTTTGTCATACCATGCACATGGAATCAATAAAGAAATCGCTAAAAAAAATTGGTGTTCAATACAAAACCTCAAAACTACTAGACCCGAATGGATGGGCCAGGTGATTTATTTAGCGATTTCGATGCAGGTAACGTAAATTTTGCTCTAGTTATGGCCCTGGGTACGCCCCCTACAAATAATCCTGCCGGCACCCATGTCCTTGGGTTAAATTTCTTTTTAAGGTTCTGTACCCAAAGGATGAAAACGGTTCCCTATTCATAAGGTTACGCTGTCCGTCCGTTCGTCCGTCCGTACATCTATCTGTTTGTCCTACCTATTTAGGACTGTAACTTTTGAACCGTAAAGCTTGTTGTTGAAATTTTCACAGATTGTGCGTTATTATAGCGGATTTGCTAACAAATAATAAAAATGTCAAAATTAAAGGGGTCTTCATACAAGAAACTAGTTTTTATCAACATTTTTCTTCTCTCTCTATCGTAAAAAACGGTATCACATACAAAAAACTTGGCGTGATTATATAGCAAACCCTACAGTATAACAACAAATAATAAAAACCGGCCAAACGTGAGTCGGTCTTGCGCTAAAGGTCCTGGAGAAAACCAAATTTTTTGTAAGTTATTATGTTGTGTGTACGGAGCCCTCGGTGCGCGAGTCGCCCGACTCGCACTCGACCGGTTTATTCTTGTGTACTGTAACTTACGTGACACATATCTTTGTTTCCTTCGATACTTCCTACGTTAATAAGCGACGATGTCAAGCTGAGGTTTTAATCATAAAGAGTAATCTTCCGACATTAATTACTTAAGTACTGAAAATGTTAATTGCGAAACGAAACGAGGTCACTGGTTTAATTCGAATACTTTTGTGACACTACATACGTTTTGTATGTATTTTGTTAGTATTCAGTATGGCATTAATTAAGGCATGTTATCTAACCACACTAACCGGGGCGTTAATTATTTCAAGGAAATGCACTTTTAACTTGTAATAGGTTGAAAAAAAAAAATCATATACAACGTGTTAATGAATTAACGCAAAACTAGAAAGTAGTTTGTTTAGAATCAAGAGCAGAATCGAATTATCATGTTTTCAACATAGGTTTTTTTTTTTCAAAATATTAAATAATTTGTTTGCAAAATTTAAAAATTTACTAAACTCGATCTCAACCCACCACATGGGCACACTCACCCTACTTACTACCAAAACAAGATTCTTAAAATGTATTCACGACCACTCTAGCGCTTACATTCATTGCTGAAATGATAACAAATCATTTTTGGCTGAAAACTTAAAATGGGAATAACTTTAAATTTTAACTATCAAAATAATGAAATTATTGTTTCCATCTAATTATTTTGTTATAAATCAGTTGGGGTGTATGAGGTTTTGCGCTTATTCATTAACACGTTGTATACAAAATCACCATAATTATGAAAAATACAAATTACGAAACCGTCAACCAATTCTAATATGAAACTATCGGCAAAAAACTAATCGGCATAATAAAACGATTCTATACGATTGGGCTCAGACTCGCACCTAACGATATAAACCTGGGCTGCGGCTGGGCCATGGATATAGCCATCGTCTGCACATCTAACAGTTATGGCTTTCCGAATACGATATGGCGGCCGATGGCAGGTATTACCCCGTTTTATTGCATTCAATTTTATTTTATGCCCCCTTCATACCCTCATACGGGATGAGTCTGAAATCAGTGGTCTTAAAATTTGTGATAGTTATCGTTTAGTTGAGGTTTCGAATGCTTCCGAAAGCAGTAGTCGGCTAGCTAAAATTGGAACGGTCCTTTAAGGGGCTATACGTCCAGGAATAACCTAGGAAGGGGTCTCTTATTTTTCGTTTTTCTACAAGATTTATAAAAGTTACCGAAAAAAATACAGGATTCTTGGATAGTGTATCTAGTGAAATCATAAATTGCATACACGTTTGAAATTACTTTGCACGATAGATTTTTTTTCAAAAAGTTAAGAAAATAACGCATTACCATATAAACATATAAAATAGAATTACTTGCCACCGTTTATAATTACTGGAATTTTACTCACATATTATTTTACCATTAGTTTATCTAGTGAAATCATAAAAAAATCTATAAAAAGATTTTATTAATTCTGGCTGGGCAATCGCGTTTCTCATAGAAAATATTCGCCTGAACCTATGGTCTTAACAATTTTTTAGACTAAATAAATTGGTTAAAAGAAATGGGCTTCCCTCAAATGCAGTGTCCTTCTAAATATGCTGACGGCTTTCGAAGAGGATGATCTGACCATCAAACTGAACAACTTTCTCTGTAGGACCAATTTCAAAATCGCGCAAAAATATCAGCTGTCCCATACTTTTGGGTCTGTACCGTGCAACACTGCAATCCTACTCGATAGCAATTTTGTATAGAAACAGCTTTTTTCGCGGTTTCGACTTTGCTCCCATAAAGAAACTTGTTTAATTTGATGGTCTGATAATTTCCTTAAAAAAAACGTATAGTTATTAATCCCAATTGGTAAAGTGACAATTTGGATTATTACCACGTTTGGCTACCGGGTTGACATTTGCAGTTAGATGGAGGTAGCACACAAGTGGAGAGTCACGTTGCAAGTTCTGACAGGAGAACTTGCCGTCCGCGCGGTATTCGCTCGGTTCGCGTTTTTACTTGCCTCGGGGCAATCCTCAATCTCTTCTTGTTCTTGATCAAAAACAATCCCTGAGATTGGGATAGATACTCCCTTACAAACTACTTGACACTGGCGAAAATGCAGTGCTAACGCACAAGCTATAAGTCCGTTAATCTTAACTATTATAAAACTGTAACAGAAGCGTGTCTGCACATTAAAGATATTTAAATGAAAAAGATTAGGATATGGTTTTTAGGTATCCCTGACTTGTTTGTTTGTTTGTTTCTATGTTTGTAACAGCATCACGCAAAAACTACTGAACCGATTTAGTGGAAACTTTTTTTGTTTGATAGCTTATGATCTGACTTAAAATCTGGTATATAATTTGTGCGGACGAAGTCACGGGTAAACTCTAGTTATAAATAAAAACACACAATAGTGATTTCTGGTAAAACTTTTTGTCACCTAGTTGTGATGGGGAGGCCTTATTGTAGCCCCGGATCACACAGGAATCCGGTAATTTTGGTTTTATCTAAATATCTATAACTGCACGGATGTGCAATGTCAAAAAGATCTTACAACAGATAACACACATTTGCATCCATAGGACGCAAATTAAGTATGCCTATTTGAAAGAAAACAAAAAAACGTTAGTAACTAAATTAGGCATGTGTACTATCTACCTTAATGCTTTACCTCGTCAAGCACCTTACATACTAATTAACAGTTGTTATCAGGCACACACGTCCCGCTGACTAGTTCAAAGAGATGAACTCAAACAAAAGTTATGAATAATTTCATTGAGTCCCAAACGAATTTTCATTCTACGTTAACAAAAACATTCTTTAAATTATAGATAAATGAATTATTGAATTTTATTGTCCAGTCAGAGTCATCAAACTATTTTTTTAAAAGAAATTCCCTCATTGTACTTTCCCGCTCGGCGTTCATAGAACCGATATTACGTATTAACTGAAAAGAGAAAAACAAGCTCTATAATAACCAATCAGCTATAACAGCTTTATTTGAGCTAATATAATTTAAATGTTATTAGGTAGGTATCATTGCATTAAGTATGGAAATGGTACAAAATTTTCTTTTGCGAGATTCCTATAGCTTTCTTAGGGAAAGTTGTTCAGTATTATGAGTAGGACCACCCCAGAATGCAACTGTTTACCCTAACATCCTGTGTAATATTATTATGCAGTCGAATAGGCAACTATTTTTCATTGAAAATCAGTCTTACAGGTAATACTCGCAGATTCAAATATTACAATGACAAAAGCTACAAGAATTTGGCACACACGATACACCCTATAGTGATATCATGATAGGGATAGATTTTGAAAACGTTAAAATCTTTATTTCGGTTGCGAAACGACTTTTTAATGGTGCGGACGTTCGTGTTACTGTTATTTGAATTAGATCAGTTAAATCCGAAGTGGTTTATGGTTATGCAGGATTATTTTGGGTCCATCGATCACTCGAATTTTAAATATGGATAGGTAATAATTGATTGTTTTATATTCATGAATAATTAATATTTAAAAAGAATAGTCATATGCACTTTGGCCTAAAATTATAATTATAAGAACGGGTGTTAGGGTGTTAGGGTAAACAGTTGCATTACTTTATTGTATCCATTATACTGAACAACCCTATGAAACCTATACGATACAAAATTCGCAAAAAATATTTTCTACTTTTCATACAAACGTTCAATCAACTGATTGCAATCTAGTATGGAAAGTCCGTATTTTATTTTAGTATTTCCTGTAGGTTTCTTCGAGAAAATTGTTCAGTATCATGGGTCGAATCACCCGTTAAAGTAATGCAACTGTTTACCCTAACACCCTGTATAGATACACACCAAGGTGTTAAAACTCTGACCATCAACCTGAACAACATTCACTAGGTATGTGTTGCCTCATAAATTGCCTCGAAATTGAAGCATGCAGGTTTCCTCACGAAGTTATCCTTCACCGAAAAGCCAGTGGTGTTACCAATCGTACATAAATTCTGAAAAACTCATACTTCAAACTAGTCTATGGGGGCGAGAATAATTTTCATGATATTTAACCATCAAAATTAAAATCTTAAGTAATGGGATATAATCCAAAATTACGGATTTCTACCTTATCCCCCGTAAAAGTGACATAAAAGTTTGTTAGTAGAATTACACGCGTAACTCGACTAACTCGTCCATAGTTATATGGTCAAAGGCTGTGCATTATCAGTGTTAAGGCCTTATTAATACCTCAACATATTTTCACTAAATTGTATACAATGAAACGCAAAATTTAAACAAATCCTTCTTCAAAGAAAAAGATTCACGAACAGAAGATAAAGTTCCCTTCAAGAAGAATAGCTCAGCTTCCTAACTAACGACTGTAGTCCTATCTGCCAAACAAACTGTAATAACAAGCACACCTTAACACGCTTGTGATAAATCCTACGAATTTGGTTCAAGTTACAAACGAAATGGCTCCTTGGTCTTGATCGTAAACACAGTAAAGTCACATTTTCGATGTAAATACCGGAAAAAACAATTTTCGCAAATAAAATCTGAATTTCTTTTCTATCTAAATTGAGATTTTGAAAAAGCATTAAGCTGAAATGTCGATGGCTTGTTCTTTTTGATTATGACATATTATTTTCTTTATTTGTGTTATCGTATAAGTCCATGACCATCGAAAGCAGCTTTGAATATTTTGTGGTTGACTATCTACATTAATCGTACTCATTAGTATTTAGGCCTAAACCTCAAGATTTCTAACCTGTTTGTCTCTCTTATTGAAAGCTAGGACAGGAAATCTCCAGGGTGATTTGGAGGTGCTTAATCAAACTCCGAAATCAGGTCGGCCAGAGTAAAGAAAACCTGTTCAAATGGGGTTACGTAGACGGGTCAGACCCTGGGTGTGAATGCGGTGCTGCTCCTCAGACTATGGCCCATCTTGTATCATCTACCCTTCCTGCCCGGACACCTACACGTAAATGGAGCTTATTGACGCTGCCGGTAAGCTATCCGTGTAGCAAAATAATGCAAGCATAATACTCACGACTATATTCCGAGGGGGTAGTCAGAGATATTCTGAAACCTCAGAACAGCCACGTTTCACTAGTAGTACCAAAACTCTGTCCAGTGTGACGGGAAGTGAGCCCGTCGCTACTTGTAATGGACAGTAGGTATAATACTTACATGCTTCGAAATTGAAGCATGCAGGTTTCCTCACAATGTTTTCCTTCGCAAAATAATGGGCTTAAAAACTTTAGATGGACATGCCATCGACTCGATATAAGAAGAAGGCAGAAGATGCTTGGTAGTATTCATTACTTCTAGAAGTCATCAAAAAAAAAATCCTTGCTTCACAGCTGGAAACAAAATAAGGCCACTCCTCAATTCCTCATAAAGTATTTTTTTCAATATGCTTATAGTTTTCTGCTTTTTCTTTAAGATTAGACCAATCCGAGTCCCAGTTTGAAGACAATGGCGATCTTATACAAAGTATTCAGAGTTTGTCGCAATAAAGAGCATTGAGTGAAGGGGTGGATGCAGATAAGATTTTCTTCCACTGCGGATTTTACGCCCAGGAGAAAATTATTTCAATGATGCCTTTTATTAAAGTTCTACAATTGTTTTTAACCGCCGGTAAAACAAAAGGAAAAGCGATAAAAGTACCTCCGCATTTACAAGCCTTAGGTACACTGAAAAAAAAATGCTACGTATACGTAGCCCGTCGCAGCTTATACTTAACCCATCGCAGCTTTATACGTAGCCCGTCGCAGCTTACGTACCACATAGCTTACAATGCGATACTGATTACGAGTATTGCATCAGTATTTAAGTGGTCTTGTACTTCACAATGAAACTTTATTATGAAGTACGAGACAACTTAAATACTGACGCAACACTCGTAATCAGTATCGCGTCGTAAGCTACTTGGTACGTAAGCTGCGACGGGCTACGTATACGTTTAATTTTTTTCTCAGTGTATTAGATCGAAAAATCAGGATTAAAACATTGTTCTACTTCTTTGTACTTAATTTTAGCTAACTATGAGATGGATTGTCATGTAATGGGTAAGCATTCGACAGTTTTTACTGCGAGTATGTTAGAAAACAAACAACGAGATCAAACTCAACTACGAAGGTTCCAATATTCCCTGTTGTTTCCCCAGGTGGTAATTTCGACGAATGTGACAAGTGTACGTACAAACTATCACGGATCGCACGTCAAGGCACCTCAAAAGCCGTCTCGTAAGCATGCTAAGGTGTTGGTTGCTAATGACGCTTCGTAGAAAGAAGCAAAGAATTGGTACCAGCCTAGGCATCACTTATACTCCACTTCAAATAGCAAGGAAATGTTAAGGATAGTTTGAATTACAGAAACAGGGATTTGAAACACTTCCTCTCACTTATTCTTAGAACAGCTTTAGTAACGTCCAAGATATATCAGATAGTATATCAAATTTTTTTTGTAACTATTATTCTTGTCGTCTTACAACAACATATTTTCTCATAAAGTGTACTAAAAAAATATTTGTAACAGATTTTTCTACTTTACTAGAAATACCTTTTTTAGACTTTACTAGAAAATTTGTTGTTGTAGCTATATTTTAGTTAAATCAACAAGAATTAAGAGGGGTCGTAAAAATGTTCCGTGGATTATTAACTATTTTCATTTTGATCGCATGTTGGAAAAGAAATCTTAAGTTGTTGCTGACTAATAGTTATATAAGTAGAATTATTATTAGACATGATACTTAAGCTTTCTCGTAAAATTATTCGTCCTGGTGACAATCACTGTACAACAGTTAAAAATTTAAACAAGTAAGAGCAAGAATAAAACGCTTCTACTCGCCGCTCTTTGACAATTCCAGCTAATCAACATTCGAGACCCGCATTAACTATCTAAATGCAGAACAAGTCTAACACTGCACGAAATTGACTAAATGTTCTTAGTATTGAGTTACTAGAGACTTGCTTTGTAAGAAAACACCATCGTAATTGAATGCTTTAAAGTCGAATTCAAAGGAAACTGTGTTTTGACT
This sequence comes from Agonopterix alstromeriana, assembly GCA_963924505.1. Classification (NCBI taxonomy): domain Eukaryota; kingdom Metazoa; phylum Arthropoda; class Insecta; order Lepidoptera; family Depressariidae; genus Agonopterix; species Agonopterix alstromeriana. The sequence goes on along the minus strand of OZ004662.1, from coordinate 8,901,094 downwards.
ACGCTGTCTGTTACTATTCCAATTTTGTTTCTTGTAATGGCAATGTCTGTTTTGTTTAAGGGCCCATGTCAAAAAATAATAGAAGTGAAATGGGCGTGTGATAGCTTATATTACTGGCTGATGCGAAAGAAAGAGATGGGGTGGCGCGCGCGCTTGACACGACGCAAGCGTAAAACAAACTTTATTTAATTGTGATTGTACTATTTATGTAAGTTCATTTCTGCTCTAATCAAAATTTATAAAATATTAATCTTTTTTTTTTTAAATCAAGTCTCGTGTTTCTATTTTTCACCGTTTAGCAGTTCCAAGCGTTTATCGATAAAGACGGAGGCGACTTTGGCTTGTTTTTCTATCGAGAAAATGTATCTTAATCGTGTTTGGCTGTAATCAAAACTTCAATTATATGTTCAATTTACACATATCCGCAAATTATACTCCTACTGTTAGTACTTCATGAGATATGATGCTTTGAAGAATCCTATTTTTTTCACATAGCCTCTTAAGAGACTAGTTTAGATAGGGTCGATTCACACCAAAAGAGTAATGAAGCGCGAAGCATTTTCGGAGCAAGTGTTACCTAGCCTTTTGAATCTTATTGCTAGTAAGTTGAGGTTCAAATTGACTTGAAGCGAAGACGGGTAGCGCGGTGCCGTGCCGCTCGGGCGCTTCTCCCGCCGCCGCCGCCCGCGCACTACGCTTGCAGTGTTTACATTGTTACAGATTTCTCTGTATTTAAATACAGATTTTGAAATTTTAATACCGATGACATACTTTTCACAAGTATTATGTAGATTTGGGACTTCTGATACAGATACTGTACAGAAAACCGCAATTTCATTAAGTATATTTTATATAAATGCTACGCATTTAATGAGAAAGATGTTACATTGCCCAGTGGCTTTCGGATTTTCAATTTTAACTTGATTTGTACTAAAATTATATCATTCATTTAAAGGGCCTAAATTATATCAATTAAGTACTGACAATACCAAAATTGGTCACACTGAGTAGGAAACCCACCGTGCGACTGCTCTTTTGGTGGGAATTGACCCTTAATATACAACGAAAGATCCATATACAATACAGTGAATCTCACTAATATTATAAAAGTCAAAGTTTGGATGTTTGGATGTTAGTAACTCAATCACGCATAAATGGCTAAACGGATTTGGATGTTTGGCACGCAGATAGAATATGTTCTGGATTAACACATAGGTTAATTTTTAAGGTCCATGCTGACGGAGTCGTAGGCAACAGCTAGTAAGTACATAGTTTACAAAATCAAGTAAGAAATATACAACGTGTTAATGAATTAACGCAAAACTAGAAAGTAGTTTGTTAAGAATCGAGAGCAGAATCGAATTATCATGGTTTCAACATAGGATTTTTTTTTCAAAAATAAAATAAATTTTTTGTAACATTTAAAATTTACTGAACTCGATCTCAACCCACCGCTTGAGCACTCTCACCCTACTTACTACCGAAACATGATTCTTAAAATGTATCCATGAGCAAGTTAGCGCTTTCATTCATTGCTGAAATGATAACAAATCACTTTCGTCTCAAAACTTAAAATGCGAATAACTTTAAATTTTAAGTATCAAAATAATGAAATTAATGTTTCAATCTAATTATTTTCTTATAAATTAGTTGGTGTGTATGAGGTTTTGCGCTTATTCATTAACACGTTGTATAAACAAAATGATCCGAAACTATTGATAACATGTCTGTCACAGCAGTGCGGCGTTGCATCCTCGCAATTTTGAGAGATTCAGAAAATCCTAATTGGATTAGGGTCCTTTACACTTCGCGACTTTTCAGATCATGCAGATCCGACGCAAACGCGATACAGCAATCTGCATCGGTAGAAACGTGCGTGTGCATTACTATAGTCACGCGTTAGAATTGATACAAACGCCGAGTGTAGAGATACATTCACGCGATTGACAATCGCGCGTTTTATAGGTGCAAAAAGTCTCAGTTTGTAAATGGCCTACTTTGACTAGACAGATGAAGGTTTGAAACTAGCATGTGAAAATCTGTATTTTTAGGGTTCCGTAGTACAAGAAACCCTTATAGTTTCGCCATGTCCGTCCGTCTGTCCGTCTGTCCGCGGCTTAGCTCAGAGACGCTTAGTACTAGAAAGCTGTAATTTGACATGGGTATACATATTTGTCACGTCGACAAAGTGATAAAATGAAATCTTGAAAAAACTTGCCAGCTAAACAGTTGTTTCTGGATACGTGAAAAAATTCACGGCGGTAGGGTATATAACGAATTTAAATGGAAAACTATCACCGCTAAGTAGGCTTTACAAATTAACGAGTAATGGTCGACCAACTTGTAAAATGTACTTTTTAGACTTTATTAGCCTTTCAACCGTAGTATAAAACAAAGACAAAGCCCCCTTCTAAGTCCGTATATTGTGACAGGCAACTAATACGGAACCCTACCCTGCGCGTGGCCTGACACGCACTTGGCCGGTTTTTTTACTATTTTTTAAGTTAAGAGAGGTCGACCTATATCACGTTACTATAACTTCTTTCGATTTCTAACTAAATGAGTCTGAACCAGAAGTTTTAACTTTAAAAAATATGCGAAAAAGATGAAGGTGACAAGTTTCTTCGACACTCGTTTCTGAACGGCACAGGAGCCTTCGCAGAATTCTATGCGATTTATCTAAACGGCTATAAAAATCAAAGAATATGAAGATTGTGCCTAGATTTTAGAGAAATCACAATGTAGCTCATTTTCACCGGTTCAATTTTCTTTTTGCAAAACAGTAGGTATATGATTATTGCGTGGTATTTTCACTACAAAATATTCTATTACGTAGCGCATTCCAAGTTGAGCATTTCTAGCAAGTCGTTTTGCATAAACTAGGGTAGTATGAAAACAACGCGGCCCATAGAATTTAATAAATGTAGGCGAGTCAGACAATGCAGATTTTATTCTGACATATTCTCCGTTGCTCGACTTACAATACAATACAGAAAGCTTTCTCAACTAACATTTTGTTACTAAATTCTTTTGCGAATTTTAGTATGACGGGTAAAAATTTTTGTCCATTTAAATTGCAACTGAAATTGTATTAGCTGAATTTAGTGCATAGCCTGAAGGGTAAAGAGAGAATTTGTGAAACATGTTCTTTGTAAAGACACATTCAGGTACAGAAATAAAAAATCGAATTAATTACTGAACAAAATGTACGTAATTTAGCAGTTTTCTGCTTTGCTTTGGAAGATGGAAGAGATCGATAACAGTAGATACAACCACTTTCATTGTAAGACAATATTGCGTTTAAAAGAAATTTGTTCCGAACACGAGAACTTCCTTAAATCATAACCACCTTCGAATTAAAATACTTAATAAAGTTTTAATTCAATTAAGGGTGCAAATCCAAGTGCATGGAACGGAAGTAAGTTAGTAAATGAGAGAGCTAAATCCGCCACCTTAAGACCTCACTGGCAAGTCGAGTCTTAGTTAATTTTATGCTGTTCACGGATACTTTAATTTCTCGCTCGGTTGATAATTTTCTGGCGGCAGCATCCATGGAGAAAATCTGAGTAGAAGTTCAGTTGGATATTATTTAAATGCAAGCGCTGTACACAGCCGGCTCGGATGCTTTATTGCGTTTACGTTTTTCTGAATGTACCTGCCTTTTAATTTTTCCTTTTGTTTTCCTTCCGCCTTTTTAATTTTTAAAGGTGGCATAATGTAGTTATTTTCTAGAAGACTGCCTTGATTGTTGATGAGTTTGAGAAGGTAATAAAAGTTGAAATGAAATAGTTCATTTATAATTTTAGAATTTTGTTTCAATTTAGAAAAGGTATAATCTGACGAAATATAGATCTTCTACTATAAGCATTAGCATATGCTCACGACTATATTCCCCGAGGGGGTAGTCCGAGATATTCTGAAACCTCAGAACAAGCACGTTTCACTAGTAACACCGAAACTATCTTTCGACTATAAGTTGTTTACAAACTACCAACACTTTTCACCTTTTCATCGTACAAAATGTTCTTGCTAATTATTTTCTGTGGCCTTGCAATGTACGTACATCAACTAAGAAACAATTTTCATTTTAGACACTGTATCACACGTAATCACGCACTGGCGTAACCAGTAAAAAACCAACGTTCGAGTTAAACATAACTCTAAATCAGAAACGCCCGGTTGTTAGGAAGATTGGAATGGCGTAATAACAGTAAAATACACGTAAAACTCATCGGCAGGGAGAAGTTAATGTCCGTACGGAAACTGGACGGTATCAGTCATTGCTAACGTGAAAAAACTGGTAGTGCTACTGTGAAGCGCATAATTGGGTCAGTTGCATTTAAGGATTAACATTTATCCTGACAGCAGTCGGTATTACGTACATTAGTTAGAAAAACTCATTGGTATGACAATGGTGAAGGAAAACATCGTGACGAAACCTGCATACGCTGAAGAAGAAATTATGATGTATTCGTGAAGTCATCATATTGCAGCGAAGGTAGGCCTTGCCCTGGAGTGGGACGTAAATAGGCTGATGATGATGATTTATCGTGAGCTCGATTGGATAGCTCGAGTAACAATCTTGAGCTAGTATGCGGTCTGTGTTCGATAAGGTTTACTGATGCCCTTATAACATTTGTGAGAAGTCGATGGTTGCAAACTGCATAAAGTCAAAAGGTGAAAACTGATTGATATTATCGGGCCATATAATACAGGAGGTCCAGACCAAATCGATCAACATCAGCCTATAAACGTCCCTCTACAGGGCACAGGCCTACTCTCATAGAGGGTCAGGGGGAAATATCATTGTATTTAAATACATATAAAAATTGTTGCAATTAAAACCAATCAATTGGACGACACCAATCGGGCTCGGGGGGTTTTATGTTGAGAGACTACCTACAGTTAATAAGAAAAAATAGGGCAAAAAATATATCACAAAATTGTCATCGACAAGTAAATCAATTAAAATTTTATGGTCCCCTAGATAGAGATAAACAAAAAATCTTTTCTTGTAATCAGGTTGGGACAGATTTTTTTCCTGGTTCTGGTAGGTCCCTAAGTCAGCAATCTAATTTTTTTTTATATCATCTAGTTTGGACCGTTCTGTATGTCCGCAAAATTCAACAGCATTTCAGCATTGGTAGGCCACAGAGATACATTTTACTCCTGTAATATTTTTACCTGTGCGTCACAATAAATTTTGTATTTGTATTTTAGCAGTGGAAGTCTTTTGGCTGATTATAATGAGGATAATATAGATTGAAGGGGATAGAGATTAATAAAACAGTCGTTTATTATTTCGCTTTTAAATATACGTTGTTTGATCTTTTTGTTGTTTATAGGGGATTATCTCCCTAACCACTGAACCGATTATAAATATATTTTTTAATAGAAAGGTACACTGTCCCTGAGTAACATGAGGCTATGTAAATTACAAGTGAAGTCGCGGGCATCAGCTAGTCTTAACTAATTTAAAACTGTAACAGAAGTGTGTCTGTACATTGAAGATCTTTACATGAAAAGATTACGATATGGTTTTTAGGTATCCCGGACTCCAAATCAACCTTTTTTAGAATTGTTGTGTCTGTTTGTTTGTATGTTTATAACAGCATCACGCAAAAACTACTGAACCAATTTTGATGAAACTTTTTTTGTTTGATAGCTTATGATCTGACTTAAAATCTGCGAAGTCTGACGAAGTCGCGGGTTAACTCTAGTTATTTGATAAAATCGTAATTTTTACGACAGCAAAACGTAAACAAATAAAATGCTCTCTCTTTATACTTTGTATACTCTCTCTCTGTCACGGGTTTGCTGGAAGAAATCTCTTTAGAGATAAGCTCGTCCTTTGTAATTGTCTATTATGCTGTTTTCATATATATTCCCGTGTGTACAATAAAGAGTTAAAATAAATAAAAAAATACTCGTTTCACAAAACCCTTCAGATGGATTTTAAAAGATTTTATTTCATTCATTTAGATGAGGTACTGATCCAAAATAGCATTTTCATCCAATATTATTTCGAAACTACCAGACGAGCTCTCCCGAACGTTTCTGGAATGTTTATTTACTTAATTGGATTGCTGCATCGTAATTGTAAAATGTATAGAACTGTATCGATTAATCTATGTTCATTATAATATTAACTGGTCAAATATGAGGTTCTGGGGAGCTTGACACAGATGGCCTCACCCACAACAGTTCAACATAGTGAAACATCAGATTTGTTTTTCGTGATTTCGATATTGTACAAAGTTGCTCAGTTGAATGGTCTGAGCATCCCCTTAAAACACTGTCAGCTTATTAAGAAGGACCCTATATACAAGTCCAACAAAGAACTGTTGGACCCCGGCCGGTCCCCAGGCTTCACACCTAGCATTGCGGAAGATCTTCCCATTTCACTGGAGGAACCTGCCCAGTAGCTCCTCCACAAGGTTGACTCGTACAAAAAGGTATGATGCTATGCACCTAACTGCTAGTATTGGTATGAAATGATAATCGGCATGGAATGATCTTTCAACAGATAACTAGCTAGCTTTCCACCCGAGATGTGCTATGTAATATAATGTAACTAAGCTGTGGTGCGTGGAAAAATATAACCAATCAGATCACTCCATTTTCATAGCTTAGCTTAGCGCATTTCTGATGGACGAGGGACTAAGCGAGTTCTTTTGACATACAACTGATGAACATTGAACAACAGATGCATGCTAAGGAGATGAGCTAGGGATGTGTAATATTAATGTTTGCTAAGGATATGCGATATGGATGTGTAATAGGGATGTGAGAGAAGGATGTTTATGTATGCTAAGGATGCGTAGAGGTACGAGGAGGAAAGAGCTATCGGGGTTTTATACAGTCTCAGGGCTTGGTAGCTCAGGTAGGCAACTAATCTAAACACTAAAAAAAAGTTGTCCGTCACGGGACGTCCGGCAGATTTGAAACTTCTCCCGATTTAAATTTCAAATTTCCGTCACACAAAAAGGTTGAGGATGCGGATCAGAATTGGAAAGCCCTCCCATAAGAACTTTAATAATATCAACGAATTTTTATAGCGTTTTTGACATATTTGAGTAATGTAACTCTTTCTTATACAGTGGCGTAACTCACACTTACATAGAAATGCACAGAGTGCTCAAAGTAAACGCACAGAGTACTATAATTGGTAAACGGAAAAAAAAACAACACGTAGTATATTCGCCAATAACAATGAGTAGCGGCAAAAATCATGCAAAAGCTTAAAAATAATAAAGATTAAATTAATCCCTTTTCAATACAGAACCATTTAATGTCGAATAATATTTGGTTGTAAACAGTGCATATTTCGCAATAGTACTATACCTTCTGTTCGATGTATTTTGTGTTGAAAATGGACAATCGATTTGCGGTTTCGGTTCATTCGACGATTCGTGAATTTTCAGCGAACAGAGAAAAATGTTTGATCGAACAACAAATTACTTCATTTAACAACCGCGTCAAAATCAGAGCTGTGCACTTTACGATGTTTCGACAAAAAATGTGCCTGAAATTGCAAGCTGGAAATCATAGTTTCAAGGTTTATTTATGAACGGGATGGGGTTGAAGATTTCTTGAGTGGCCACCGTGTACCGGAAAGCGCAGCGTGAGTAGGCGGTAGACAAGGTGGACTGACGACCTGGAGAAAGTGCCTTGATCCTGTTGTATTAGGGCAGCGCTGGACCGGTCGTTGTGGTGATCCTTGAGCTCCAAAGCCTATGTCCAGCAGTGGACGTCTATCGGCTGAGATGATATATGATATGAACTACCTAGCTATTATCCGCAACTTTGTTTGCACTATCTTTTATATGCCACAGGGTTTGAGGTATTGATACACCAAATGTCGTTTAAAATTTTGCATCGGTAAAAAGTAGGTACCTCCTTGACACTTAGATTGGCATGTCGTCTGTTGGCAACGCGTACCCTCATGATCCAGCGTCAAATCATCGATAAATTTTTCAAGCTCACAAATAGGAAATTTATATGTCAAAAAAATGTTAACAATACATTAAATTCCATAAAATCAATTAAAATGACAAAAGTTACCTATATTGAAAATAATTTAATATGTCAGTCTGTTTCAATAAACAACGTGTATAATTAATTGCGTTACATACTTTATGAGGTGTTTCAGACCATCACAAACACTGAACAACCTTTAACTTGCGACTATAACTATGAAAACGTGAACATAAATCAGCTATTCCATAGAAAACTTTTTTTTCTGTATTCCATTGTTGGTTATATATTGAAAGTTGTTCAATTTGATGCTCTGAAGCAACCCCAAGAGTATGTAATGCATTGAAGATTACATCCTCTTTATACCTACAGGTACTTAATTTAGGAAGTCAAGCATCTCTTTGTCTATAAAGGAGACTACAGAATATCGTATAGGTGCACTTAATCGCTTTGATACATTATAATACGGTTGTGACGAAAATACCCTTGAAAACCCTTACTTGACATATACAAGCGATACTAGTGAACCCGAATCAAGCAGTAGCGATCTAGCAATTACTGATTCACGTTGCAAGTTTTGACGCGAGCGGTGGTTGTTCGCGCGGTTCGCGTTTGAACATGCCACGAATCTCCACAATATTATATTCTCAGCTGCTTTTTTGCTCAAAAATGTTATTTACATAACACATTCAACTGAAATGTTTTTTTCAGAACTAGCATTATGTGTTAATTGATAACCAAGTTAATGTAGTGACCCTTTTTTTTCTCCGTACAATGAAGGACATTAATTATAGATTTTTTTTTAACATGGTACCAACACGGATAAAAATTTCTAGTAGTATAGAATCCTTCTTAATATGCTGACACTTTGTTATGGAGATGATCAGACCGTCAAACTGAAGAACCTTCAAAAAATCAGCTGTTCTATACAAAACTGCAAACCTACTCGAGCCAAATGTATGGGACTGCTGATTTTTTTCGCGATTTCGATGTTGGTGCCTTAGAGAAAGTTGTTCAGTTTGACGGTCTGATCATCCCCTTAAAAAAGTGTCAGTATATTAATAAGGACCCTGTATATGTGACAACTCATTATTTTAGTTGATTTTAATAGCTACGATCAATTACTCTGGAAGATTTAGTGTGATGACACATTTGCCAGATTTACGCGTCTACTAGATAAAATGGCGCGTAATGGTGTGTCACAGGACGCGGATTTGTACTGAACATCAAGTTACGCGTATTTTCGGTTGCGTAAATTCGGCAGGTGTGTCATCACACTTAACTAAAATCTTCTTTTAACAACAAATTTTATAGAAAAGTCTGCTAATATAAATATTTGTACAAGTATACCTATGTACTTACATATTAGGCACTAGATTTTTTCTCCGTGTAATGTAAAAAATAGATGACACCATAATAAACCATGTTGATGTTGTTGTTGATGAATACATACATACATTACATTTGCGAGTATATTATACCATGTGAACGTTAATATGCCAAATGTTGGTAACAAATAATTATCTCAAACATTTGTATCAGTAAACTCACTGTCGGCCTTGCTGTTTTCTCTCCTGATTCCCGTCGAAGAACTAACGTGACACGGGCTATTATTGAACATTTTCATCCAAAAATTCGTTCACCGAAAAAAAAACACGAACCTCCACCGAAACTTCGTTAAAATACACAATCGGAGTTCATTTTTGCATTTATTCCCGCAAATAGTTTCAATATGATCACGCGTCGCCGTCGGTCTCGTGTAAAACGAACGTATGCCAAAGCTGAAATTCGTGCTGCGAGCACCCGGATGCGTTATTTTTGTTCCACCGCCACTCGCGCGCCGTGTTTATTCAATTTTAATAACAATATTTTCTTTCAGCGACGCGTCGTTGCTGTTTTTATTTTCTTTTTTTTTAATGTGAAGCAAAAATTGCTTTATAAATGTCGCTACTGAAATTGGAAACAATGTGGATTACTTTTTATTGTAGGCGTAAGAAAAATATTAAATAATGCACAGTCTTCACCTACTTCACCTATATAATTGGCAAAATCTGTATAGTGTTCTCGGCCTCCCACAATTCAAGGAAAAATCATTACATTAAAGGCTGAGGGCGTGTAGCAATGATTTTTGTCAATACAAAATTTTTTAATACAGTCTAAATCCTGCATCCTCAATCATCATTATACTTATAAAGTTGTTACAAATGTGCAACACAATCTAAATTATGGAAAGGCGAAGGGAGTTCATGACTCTACTGTAATACGTCTAATACGTGAATGCGTTAGCAAACCTTTAAATAAATTAAATTAAATTAATACGAGTATGTAAACTAGGAACGAGCTAAGCGGCTCGAAATTTGACTGCAACGTGACTAGGTCAAACAGTAAAATCAGAAGGGACGAGAGACGTCGGGTAAACCTACCTACGTAGAAAGAGTATCTAGTACTCCGTACAGTACGAACACTCCCTGCCCTCCACCAATTTTTACCTCACCCCCTGTTATCAGATAGAGGCGAACGGGGGGCAAACGACAGTAGGCGTTAGAGCGTATTTTTCTATGACAGTAAAGCCCTCTCTGATTCACCCTGATCTGAGTATCGCACATGCACGCCACTTCTTGTCAGTTTTTTTTTCAATTTGTTTGAAATGACAGCTAAATCTTCAGGTAAGCTTGCGCTTCCTAAAGCAAGGTATAAAATCCGTTTTTAAAATAAATATTTATTATATTCAGATAGCCTGAAAGAAAATGTTTAGTAACCAAGTCACAACTTTTAAGGAGTAAATTAAAAATATTTATGTAATCTTCGGATTAAGAGGTCAAAATCAGTAGTCCAAAAAGCTCTTAGCGAGCTCAGTGAAAAATGAATCATAGCGTGATGAACGCGGTCATATACCCAGATGCATGCATATGCTCTTCCCTGACGGAAGATATCTCTGACTTCCCTGTCAGAGATATTATGAAAACTCAAAATACAAAAAAAAACATTGAAATGAAAAATGAATGAATGAATGAACATCCACGTTTCACGAGTAGAACCGAAAGTGTCCAGTTAGAGCCCGTCGCCACTTAATATAATGGACAGTGGGTACAATACATGCCTCGAAATTGAAACACGCTGATATATCTACCCAGATTTAATGGGTCTTGCATAAATCATTTTGTGTAAAGACTCTTAATGTATAATCAAAGTACTTTGACCCAGTAAATGAAATAACTAACGATGCAAAATAAAAAGAAACGCTTTATTAAATTCCTCAACTTTAGTAGTGCGAGTTAGAAGTTAAATAATAATTAAAATAAATAAAAAATATTATAATCCCAAATGTAAGCTAATTGGCTTTTAATTATGGAAACCATACAACAACGGCACAAGCATAATATATAGCAATTTTTTAAAGTGACACGCATCTGTAAACAAAAAAGCTAAAATTTCACACAGTTTAAGGCACTTTCAAGGGTATGTTAGCCACATGAGAGCTCATTAACGCCAACAACGATGTTGAAGCAGCTGCAGGAATCGGTCAGGAGCAAAAGATTCATAAAAGGTCATGTGAAGCACTCCATGACCAACCTGGATTCGAACATAGGACCTCTGGTTTGGCCGTCAAGCGTGGTACCCATCATGCAAACTGGGCCGTCAAATAATTGTTGTAGAGTGTATTATGTGTTCAGTTAATGAAAAAATAAAAACCATGAAAATTTTCATAGGAATAACGTTCTTTTCATTTCTCATTCGCCCTAGGCTTTTTCACGTTTTACGAGTAAATGTTACATTTTTGGTTCATGTTTTCACAGCTACCAGAAGAAAAAGTCTCTTTTAGTTTATTTTTGATTATTTATTGTTCATTTGTTGTCAGAGTTTGTCATTCTATCGTAAAATATCTTCTTTTGCAGCGTTAATTTTAATTCCTCATAAAATTTAAGCATTAAAACAATGTGTCAGATTTTGAATAGTTAGTCAGATGTGTTATTTATTTATAACTATATTAATTATACCACGATAATATACTACTGCTAGACACACACTACACTGCTACCTCTGCTACTGCTGCTATTTTACAGTTAAATAATTTTAGACCATGTTAAAAAAGTACAAGGATAAAATTATTCAGTAAATAGTACAAACTTATGTTTAATCAAACTCGGATATTACGACTATCGGCTTATATGATGAAAATATGACTGGTATAAGGATATCGAGGGCGATGTCTTTATAAAAAATTTAAACTGGGTGTAACTGCAGATGGGAAACCGATTTTATTGGTCAGTGAACCGGCTACATAATTATTTTATCTGACCTATCAAGTTCACCCTATCAATATCACCCTATTAAATCAATTAAAATGTAAAGTGGCGCAGTGTCAGAGAACGAGTGTAGGTTCGCTCGGGTATTAAACTAAGGGAAGGGGATGGTGAAGCATGACATTTTAATTTGATTGCCTGGAACTCACTGCCATAGATTAAGGTATCTTTTACCGAGGAAGGTGCAGAAAATTGTACCTACTTCTTTATAGTTTTATCAACTCACATGAATGTGGTTCTTTTATACCGCTTTTAGGTTTCCTGCTACCGCTTGCATTTTACCATAGAGTGAAAGGCGAGAAGAATGCTATACTCTATACTAAGTGGCGTAGAAAAAGTTCAAAGTCCCGTTTCATAGATGGCGCTGACTCTTTGTCCGCGAGTTTCAACAGCAACAATTTCGAATCTACTACTCTTTTCAGTTACCTAAGCTACCTCTCTTACGTAGTTGGTTTGGTTCAAAATATTGGAAGACTAATCCAAATTTCTTAGCGTACCTATATTCGCAATTCATCTACTCGCGGGCAAGGAGTCAGCACCATCTGGAAGACGGGCTTTTGAGCCTTTTCCAACGTATGCCATTTAGTATAGAGTATAGCAATCTTCTTGTCTTTTGCTCTATGGTTTTACATTATCGCACTAGTGCGGAAATACCTGCGCGCGCAGAACTAAACTCAACCACACATTGGCATAAATATCTAGTAGTATAAGTGACGACTTTACGATATTTTTTTTTGTTATAAGTACGTTTTAGTTAAATCTACCAAAATTCGTTTTACAGCCAAAAAAGTCTTGTAAAGTCTACTAAAATAAATAGTCACCACAGTTCAAAGAAATCATTCAGAATTTTTAATTGTCATACTCAAAGACAAAAACAATAGTTTGTCTTCTCTGCACAAATACCTATCAACAGCATTCTACGCTGCATTCCCGAGAACTTGGTAAAAAATTGCATCAATAAGTTCAAGGTGTCTGCTTCGTTCAATGGAGTTGCTGATAATTAAATGCATACAATAAAATATTATCATGCATCATCTTTATTTACTTCTTATTTTTTTTCAATCAAAAGCTAGCCCACTCTACACAACTTCCAATACTACTCTATGCTGCACTTAGTAGCTTCCGAGAACCTAGCAAAATTTAATTTCCTTACAAAATTCAAGGCGCCTGATTCAAGGATCGTAATTACTACATACAATGCAATTTGAACATCATTCACGTACTAATTGTTAATCAATGGCGCTCACCGAATGATAATTATTCAATAGTAATTTACATTAGGTACGTTGTCTGATTAAAATGGGTAATTAGTATGTTTACCTTGTGATGTTCTGTTTGTGAATTTTAAAATCGATTGTGCGACAAGTGGTGTTCGCGCGCCATCATGTTTATTCTCTTAACAAAATATTTCTGTAGGGTATCGTCATGCATCGAATGCATCAATTTGCGATGCCATATCGAGCAACGCCTCTTTTCTGGGCAAAACAATGGTAATTTTAAAGTTAAATGTCAACGAGTCGTTTTCCAAGGATAGTAGAAATGAAAACCTGTTACCACACCGATTAAAATGTCCATATTTTGCCCAAAAGGCATTTTATTCTGTGTTTTCAATGAGGCATTATTCAAAAGCAGTAAAAATATAAATCTGTTTCATGGGCAAAATATGTGCATTTTAATCCGTGTTTTTAATGTAAATGTCAATGAAGTATTTTTCAAGGGCAGTAACATAAAAATCTGCAGATAGCGTTAGTATCTTTCGACAAAAAACCTGTCAATTTCAAAGATAAAGGTATAGGTGTATAGGTAAATAGGCGTGGGAAAACTATTTTTCGATTTAGGGATCCGTTAGCGAAATATTAAGCTTTAAAGTGTAAATTTTTGTTAGAGCCAAGTATCCTTATCCAATTTCGTTTAACGTCATTGATAAGTTGGACGAAATTGAATACGGCATTATTGAAAAAAAACATTCTTGAGATAAATAGATAAACAGAATTTTATAAACATTTAATGGATAAATACGGTTAATGGAACATATCAATGTAAGTGAGAGAGGGTTATACTCTACCTCGCTGGCAAAGTTCGGCTTGGTAAAAGGTCAACCAGTTAGTGGCCCAACTGCTATCAAAGCATTTTCAAGTCGATTATAAATAGGGCTCTGATTTAGGTTTATAAATAGGTGCCGCCAACACCACACCACAATCTGGTGCCCAATAGCTTACAATAGCTATAACGTTCCTTTCGAAATAGGCAAGCGCTAGAGATAAAATACCACTAAAATCATCCATTTGTGCCCGATGATCGATTCGAATTCTCTCTAGTAGGCCACGAGTAAGTTTACGATTAGGTTACTTTATATTTGACTATTAGTTCTCATTGTTATAATATACAGTGCGGATAAAACGAACCCCGCTGGGAGGAAAAAAAACGTTTAATTACTCAAAGGAAACATTCCTTTACTTTTTTAGGGTTCCGTAGTTAAAAGGTTGAAAACGGGACTCTATTAATAAGCCTTCAATTTCAATTTCAATTCATTTATTCATGCAAAAGACATTACAATAAGGTTTCTTTACAATTACGTTGTCCGTCCGTCTGTGTCTGTCCTACCTATTTAGAGCTGTAAGTTTGGAACCGTAATAGACATTATCACAGAATGTGCGTTACTGTGGGGAATTTGCTAACAAATAATAAAAATTCAAAAAGTTCAAAATTAAGGGGGGTCCTCAAACAAGAAACTAGTTTTTATCAACGTTTTCTCTTCTCGCTCTATCTCAAAAATGGTAATACACACAAGCGTCAAACTTGGTGTGATTATAAATGTAGAGCAAACTCTACAATATAACAACAAATAATAAAAACCGGCCAAGTATGAGTCAGTCTCACGCTAAAGGTCCCAGAGAAAACAAAACTTTTCTTCAATTAAGTAAAACTGCATTCATTGATTATTGTAAAAACTCTTCTCTCAAGCGGTCTCCGAAGCGTCTAAAATCCGTAAATTACTATACGAGTACTTGTGATTTACTTTGGAAAAATTTTGATCACAAAGTGCTCAGTTTTTAGCTACGAGTATGACGGAGTAAAATCGATCTATGATCTATGTTCGTCCATTAACTGGTAATGAGCATAACAGAGACAAACATATTGCGATATTTTATAGCACACTGTGCAAGAGAGATGAAATTTGAGGCTGAAAATAGACTAAGCAATAAATCATAACCACAAATCGTTGCTTCTATCAGCACTAAATCAGATTTCAAACGGTTTCTTTGACACTTCGCCAGACCAGACCACAAAATAAAAGAAGTCATACGCTGGACTTTATAGGATAAATGTAGCCAGTTTACTGTAATATAACCGTGTAAAATACCAATCTAATCTTCAGAGCTGTACTGTACATTATGGAAAGATTGTTTGTATTATATATTAGGTAGTTTTACACCATTGATGGATTTTTATTAAGGAATCCTCTTCATAATGGGTTACAAATAATTTTTCATTTTTTTTTATCAATTACAACGTACCTATCTTTACAGGATCACTTCATATTTCTAGAATATTCAGAAGCTTTTTGTTGTTAAGTCGTTCATAGCATCGCCTATTCTAAAGAGTAAATAAATATTGTACGTAACACAAAATTACTAAAAATAAAAGGAGAGTTTGGCGTTATAAAATGCGTATTTTTTTAAACAAATACTTGAACAGCAATTAAAAATGTCCCCATTAATTTATTGGTCATAAATAAAAACAGTGAATTGCTTTGACACACTAAAAACGTTGACAACTTTTACTCGAAAACTCAACTGTTTTTTTTTTTTAGGTTCTTTTTTCAACTAGAAAAAAAATATACTTGTAAAAGGTCACATATTTAATTTTATACATAATAATAAAGACTAACAGACGGAAAAAGAAATTAACTTTTAGAACCTTAAAAATAATGTGTACTTTATAGTTCTTAAAAATTACTTTATGAAATTTGGATATCTTGTTTGACTTCAATGAACAAGTAATTCAAATCTAATAGATGGATCTTATTATGAAACTTGAGAACAAATTTGCTTATAGTTTACGAGCAACCGTAAAGTTGAAATTTACATCAGAGTACTGTTTCAGCGGCCCATAGTAACAGAGAAGTATCTCAAAGATCTTGGAATATTTTAAACATACTGTGGATTGAGATCAACTTAACTTTACATACATGTCATGTACATTACAATATAATATAGACTTCTTGTTATTTTAAAAAAAACATTTTTTAATACTTACCTAAATGTTTTGCTATTGATACCAAATTAAAGAATGGATATTTAAGTGGCGAGCAGAACTCGAACCCGTGACCTGCTTATTTTCATATTTAACAAAATATGAAACAGAACCTCTTCTTAAAAAAATATACTAATAAAGCCTCATGGCATGACTTATGTCATGTTTTATAATGATAAAATTTTTTGTCCAAATGTTTGTAAAAAATAGAGCAAAGGAAATAAGCATTAAAACGAATTTGCAGTTCGCACTTTAGTGCACTAAATATTTTTTTTTTTTCAAAGTGCAACTTTTGTGCTGAAGCAAATAAAGTACTTTTCTATATATTAATTTTTTTTTCTTCCGCATGTTTCTATCAATTAGCTAGAATTAATTTTAGAAATTTTTAAAAGTTTTTAAATAAAAATATCCGAGAAATTTGTCTTATTCATGAATTATTGGTATGGTACAAGTATGATCAATTCAATTGAATTTAATTCAATTAAATTCTTTTATTTTGTGTCAGATCCATAGTAGGTGTTGGTAACAATGGCATAAAATTATGTTATTGACAAAAATTTCTAATGATCGCCCTTGTTTTTCAAAGTACGAAAAGGATATAAAATGTTCATGTAATATTTCCTGATCTAAAGAACAAGTCGAATAAACGAAGGTAAAGCAAAAGATAATCACCTTTTTATGACAAAACTAGCAGCCCGTCCCGGCTTCGCACGGGGTAGACAAATAAATTTTAAGACTCATTTTTCTACACCTTCGGTTACATTGTTCAAATTTTACCAAGGATCCCTAATTTTTTTCAAAATGAAATGTAGCCTATGTCAAATTGGAAGAATGTAGCATTCTATTGGTGAAAGAATTTTTTAAATCAGCCCAGTACTTTTTGAGCCTATTCATTACAAACATACAAACATACAAAAATAGGTACAAATCTTTCCTCTTTATAATATTAGTGTAGATAAACAATACTGAGGAACTTCCTTGTTATTAACATTTTTGAGTTATCCTGTTTTCTGTCAGATGTACTTCTAGTACAGTGGCTTTCAAACTGTGATACTCGTACCATCAAAGTACTCCTCAGTTAACTGCTCTGATTTGAATAATACAAATTTTATGAGTAACGCTGTTTTTATTTCTTCAAACTTTTATTCGTCCAAACAATTATTAATGTTTAATTAAAGCATACAGTACTACCATACTTTACCATAAGTTGACATTGTAGTATACTACTGCAGTTACGGTGATAATGTTGAATGACAAAATCAGTTCTCAAAGTAATCATTAGGAGCGCTGTACAAAATTCAATACAATTATAAAATTACGTTCTGACTTCAATAACTAATGGCGCACCCAAATCGCATTGTCTCTGCCCACATCACTAGAAAATAGGCGTGACGTTACAAATCGAGATAAAACTCATTTTGATTATTTTAATACTACTATGCAATACCACACATTTTTTTCGCGTTTCTATCGTCACATCATTCATAATGTTAAATTTGAAAATCCAATCAATAACATTGGAATACAAATAATGCATAAACTATTGATTTTTTGACATTTCCGTGTACTAATGACGTGTGAAATTCAAACATGGAGGAGTCGTACCTACGTGAAGAATACATACGACGAAGTAGCGGGCAAAATCGAGTTCTAACATAAGTTACGTCATGCATGATACAGAATGTAAAATTAAATGTGTTCGAACAGGGTGCTTCAGACCATCAAACTAAAAAAAAAATCACCAAGAAGACAATATCGAAATCGCGAAAAAAATCAGTTGCCATAGAAAATGTTAATAGCTGCTCAACAAAATATTTTATTGAATAGCAGATTTTTTTCGCTATAGTGATCTTAGCTCTATAGTGAAAGTTGTTTAGTTTGATAGTCTGAAGCACCATATAAAGTATTTAAGGCATTTAATTTTACACCCTGTATAATGTAGGTACCTAGCTAACCTCTATGAATATAAAATATTTTTAAATAGTAAAAGATCGTTTTTTTTTTAATTTTTTTTTTATAGGTTGTACTCGACGAAGCCTCATTCTGCTATTCTGTTTATTCTTTAGTTTGTTTAGGTTAGGTATTATTTAGAATAATTTTTTAGTGTTTATGTTTGTGTACTTGTATTGTAAATGTTGTAAATAAAGTTGATTTCATCGTTTTATTTACCTTTGTGATGTGACATTGTAATCCGGAGTTTAAACTCGAAATAAGTTTGAGAACCAATTTTCTAGTATGAACAGTTGGAGGACACTAATGAACTCCACGTGTGTGTACTTACGAACTTTGTCTTCAGCCGATAGTTCCGCATATTGATATCGTACTAACTGAAATTTATGTCTGAAACCACACAAAGTAATTATTTACGGACTTGAGTCTTTAGAAATCATATTAATTGGAAATTCCGGAATTTAGTACAGTCACGTTCATTATTATGTATAAACAATAATACAAAATAAATTTTACTTTTAATCTAAATAATGAAAATGTTAGGAGATCTCTCGTGTGGGGAGAGGGGAGGTTGTAGCCTTAACCACCAGGTTAAGGCAGAGAAATGATAGCTTTTGTGTCTTTGTGAGTACTGATTTATTTAGGTATATGCTCCTTTGTTATACGCGGTGTAAATGACTGAAATCGCGGAAAAAAGCAAAATCTGCTGTTACATACATTTGGTTCGAGTAGAGAACGATGTTTTCTGTGCAACAGATGTATTTTTTCACGATTTCTCAGTTGTTCATTTTGATGGTCTAAAGCACCTCTTTAAATATTATGGTGGTGTTTTTTAGACCATGTATGTATCTATGTAGTTCTTATAATTAGAATTTCAGACAAAAGTTGTCATATTGCGACTATTCATAGTATATACTATTTTATTCATTTATACACCAACACATATATGTTTACACCCTGCATACAATACTTATACGTATTATTGAACGTGACTGTACTCCCTCCGGTATTTCCAATTAATATTATTGCTAAACTTTATAAGATAGCTGATAAATAAATAACTGATAAATAAATAATACCACTCAATTCGGAGGAATCTAAGCGAAAATGAAGTAAATTTTTGCTAATTTTGAGACAAAATTATATTGCATTTTTGTTACCAGCTCTTTTTGCTTAGTATAGGCACAACCTGGACACTAGCTGTAATTTCATACAAAATGGAATAGCTGACAAAAAGAGGTAAGCATTATATTGGTAGGAGAGGACTATACCATTGCCCGTTTGCCACTAAAGGTTGAAGTTGAAATGAATCTGGGGCAGGGACTGTCCGAGCTATATGTAATATAATATAAATATCTTGGACATTGTCACACAAATTATCTAGTCACATTTAAAGTACCAGAATTTAGCCTAGACTTGTATTATGATGACTAGACAACGATATAGAATACATATATAGATACAAACGTCCATGACTCGGGTACAAATATTCATATTCATCAGACAAATATTTGTCCCTTACGGGATTCGAACCCGCGCCCCTCGACACAGCAGGCAGGTTCACTACCGACTGTGCTATCGGGCCGTCTAAATATGTAGAACCATAGTGTAATAACAACTAAAGTGATTCAGTTTAGTGTTCGCGGCGAAACTATGCTCGCGCGGTGTGCGGGGACGGGGCAACGGCAAAGATGGTACCACGCGTAGGTAAGTCGGTACCGGGACGCGCTCCCCCAGACAGACCTCCGCACACCGCGCACGATTGATCTTATCGCGACCGCCGAGCTGAACCACTGGTTTTTATTACACTATGGTAGTACCATACACTTCCTTATACTGTGGCATAGGCACCCAATGATAGAGTCACGTAATAAAGCTTGTAACCACAAATTTTCAGAACATCATAACTGTTGACTGTACCCACCGCAAAGTATTTTTCCGTGTCTGCCCTTTTTATACCTACATATTTTCGTTGCTAATAAAAAATACGGGCCGTAAAAAAATAAAAAAAGCGTAACACGCATTCTAAAGATAAAGTTCTGTTCACAATGGGTTATTTATAGTGGTTGAGCAAAGTAAAAGCAAGGGG
Source organism: Agonopterix alstromeriana (assembly GCA_963924505.1). Lineage (NCBI taxonomy): Eukaryota > Metazoa > Arthropoda > Insecta > Lepidoptera > Depressariidae > Agonopterix > Agonopterix alstromeriana. Next base: position 8,880,517 of record OZ004662.1, on the reverse strand, counting down.
TGCGAAAGGGGTCACCACAGTCGGACGATCATTGTTTTTCAACTCATTAGGTACCAGAGAGGTTGTCCTGGATAGGCATTAAGCTTCATTAGCTGTAATGCTCTCCATTTAATCCATCCATCTGCGTAAGTATGCCTCACTTATCTAGCATAGCCTTCAGTAACGCTTTAGTTTCTTTGTTTTTGAGGGCAAAAGGATAACCGAAAATGTTCATTTCAAATCGTATTTTCTCAATAGAGGGGGTATGAAAATACACTTATTTGTATGATGGCGTATAGCCTGGGACATGTCGTAGTAACTTATTATTAATCTGTACTTATACAGGGTATACAATTAAATACGTTACATATCTTAAGATGCGCTTCAGACCATCAAACTGAACCAACACTATGGAGCTTACACGGAAATTGCGAGCATAAAACCTTCGTAAAGTAGCGGTGGCTGATTGGTGGCTGATCATAATGAGATGGGTCAAAGTAATATCAAGATCCGTTTATCTTGATATAATCGATATATTTATGTGACGAAGTCGCATCCCGTTCTTTACTAATTTGTTATTAAGTTGACATCGTATAATACATGAGATCATTTTTATGTGGTAAGCAGTTTAGATAACATTTGCTAAACTTTCAAAAAAATGTCTTCCAACTTTTTTTTTTTTAATCTTTAAAAAGATTAAGCGAAGATTAATGTTTACGTTGCAAAAACTAGACTATTTTTTGCTCATGTTTGTTCTATGATGTTATAAGAACTTGAATGATAAATAGATGAAATTAGTGAGTGATGGATGATCCACACAATTTTCATTTAAGAACTAAGGGTGCGTCCACATCGGCCAATATAGGTACCGCGAATGCGCTGCACGCATGGCGTCTCGGAAGCCCTTCGCAAACAGGCATATTCGCCAATATGGACGCATCCATCATCACTAGGATTAAAGTTAATTATACAGCAAAGAACAGCCTAATATCGTAATGACCTCTTACCGTTATTTTATTCTTAGACAAACGTTTTATTTTTTATTTTACACAGAAATACGATACTTGACTAAAACACAGAAAAAGAATTGCAATCAACGCGATAATTATTAGCATTAGAAGTTAGTGTGAACCATGCATTAATTCCATAATATCGCAGAATACTACTTACCGATGATACATAGGTATTATAGAAGCTAATTTGCGAAGAAGACAGAGATTTAGTTTTAAATTAACAAACGCAATTTTATGTTAATTTGCGATCAAAAACAAAATTAATAGTTTCCGATCACAAATAAAATGAATAGAGTAAAAACCAAAACTTGGCTTATTGCACTGCCGTGCACGTACAATCGTTAACAGTTTCGATTTGTGGCCGGAACTCGATAAAGCACACACTAATGTGGAGTCCATGGAGCCAAAATGCATTGTAATGGGTTGATTACGGAACTACAGCGCATTCTAACTGCATTCTTACAATAGGACATAAAATTGTAGATTTCTTCGGGTGAAAATGTTTTTCTGGTGGAAAAGAACTAATAAACTGAATGGAAACAAAAGGTAAAAACGTAAAAACATATCGTGGGTTTACTGCAAAAACGGGTAAGCGGATTTGTCTGAAAAACCACTTATCGAATGGGTTTGGTAACTCAATATGACTGATTGTGAAAAGTTTCTTTATTAATCATATTTGTACGGACAAAAGTACCACTGAACAAGTTTATAAAATTTTCAATCATCATATTAAAGGATATAAATTTAAAGGATATCAACGTTTCGTTGCAAACTTGTTAGAGTTTACCTATTAGAGAGAGTTGACCAGAGAGTTACTGTGGTGGCCCGCGCGCGCTCTGTTCACATATATATACACCTATGTGTGTAGTCGTCGCGTCGTCTGCCCTTGGCCATATGCCTGATCGTCTTTCTATGATAATTGAGAATTATAAAATTATCTTGATCAATTAATTGAAAATGAAGTTATTTGAATATAGTATCTGTTACTTATTTACTCGTGAATATAATTATTGAAAATATGTAACTTGCCAATATAATAATAAGAAATGACTTTTCTTTCTAGAGTAAAATCTAGGTCTCAGTCTAGGTTAAACAAACTATATCTGCCCAAAAGGTAATTGAATGTATGGCTCAAATAGCTAAGTCCAATTACTGTAAAGGTTGACCATCAAATGCATTCCGAACACTTCTTGGGCGCAACTGCTAACCCAAGCAGCTATGGTCGTTCAGCAAGAGAAGTCCTCAGGAATGTCTAACTCCCACGAACACGTAAGTCCGCCACAGTTCCATACACTCGTCCAGATCGCTTTGTAAACAGAGAATCTGACCGAAACGTGCTTGGTAACTGGATGTCCTCACCTTAACTCTTCTTTCTATTCTGATTTCCTCGGTCAGACCGGGTAATCAAGCTGTCTCTGTTTATATGTATATGAGGAAAGGGTGCACCCTATTTTATTTTTTTATAGGTACCTTTTTGTATGTATATTATGTCGTTGTGTGATTGAGTGGCCACTCGAGAGATCAGCTTTTAGCGCTTATATATTATGTAGATTCTGGTGACGATTCCTCGTGAGGCGCCAACACTCGACAGAATTTGGACAAGCAACTGTGAACTTTTGTCACCTAGGATTCTACTATTATCAGAGGGACTTGTTTATAATATTGTATGATGTGAGCTGATCGTAACCAGTTATAGCAAAAAGTTAGAAAGTCATCTCTAACTTTTAAATATATCACGTCATCGTGCTCCTATCACTTAAATCATTGGATTAATAATCAAAATCTAATAGTTTGCTGCGTCTAGACTTGGACTGAGTTATTTAGCTTTGATAGGTAAAATTATTGGCAAATAGATCTATGTATGCTTTCGAGTTCTTGTAAAATGATTCGATGTTATTAGAGGAAAGAATAATCTTTGAGTCAATAATTCAATCTAATTATTAATAGCGTTTCCATGAATATCTTTCATATAAATATATATGAATAATCGAAACATCGGTTCTGGGGTGTAGAATAAGAAAAATACCACAATGATAAGTTAATAATGTTCATTTATTTTATATCTTTGAATTTACTTCGAAACTGTTGATTATTTAGCTCTAGAAATCCGATGAACGAATTTCTAAAACCCCTGTTACATTTCCTAGGCCCAAAAATATTATTTCAGAGGAAAAAGATCAGGGAAATAAAAAACCTCTGTTTGGCCGAACTATGTTATAACAACACTTTAATTATTATTGCAAATTGGTTAATCCTGAAATATTATTCAATGTTAGATCAATTTAATTGATTCCTTTCATCAAGCCAAAAGACTTCCAATTCAATCTAAGGTTTTAAGATATTAAACAATGCTTTCTTTCACAATAATTTCAGGATTAGGTTCACACACAATTTAAATATATAGTGGACAACGTGTTTATTCTGGAGTTCGAATTGATTTAGTAATTATGTGCGTATTGCCACTACTGGTTTTAAATATCAATGTATAATGTATTTCTCTATATTAATCTCCAGAAAAAATAAACACGTTCCCTAACTTCGATACGACTTAGCTGTCTTTATAACATCTGCAATCTCCCAAGACACTGAATCTAAGTTTAATTAACTCTTAGGTTATTCAAAAGTGCACTTTCAAATTATAACATTACTTTACACCAATACTTTGAACTTCTTAGGAAGGTTTACAAAACAAACACACTCTTCCAAGATAAAACTCAACCGCTCTCTCCACGTGTTACAATTATACTCTCACAAGATAAAACTCAACCGTCCTCTTTCCGGGTTAAAATTGCACTGTCACATTTCCAAAATGAAACCTCCCTTCTCTTCCATTAAACATCAACCCTTAAGCATTTTATACAATACTATATCTTATTCCTAAAACAATAACGTTCCAATTCTCATATCTGCGCATGAGTTGAACAATTGTTACTTCTGCCTTGCTCGTCTCCAATTGGGTGGTTAATGCGCGTCGGTTCGACGTCACGCCGTCACGCCCTCCGCGTGTCCCAGTCCAGAACCTTAGGTCAGCTAGCAAGACTATGTGTCTTGAGTTAAGTTCTAGATCCCAGATTCAGCGCAGGTTGCCTAGGTGTAGATTTTCATTCACTGTTTAATCTGGAAAATTTGAGAAAACTTCGCACAGTTATCTGGTAATTATTAGGCCGTTAGACCTTAAGGTTCAAATTCGTGTAACAACCACATGTGCGTTCGTTTTATTAATTTTCGTTTGCACAAAGTTTTTTGTAAGGTTTCTGTGAATGCTAACAAAGAAAGTCCATACCCTGTAGTTATATTTTATTAGAGGAAGTTAACTTTTGTTTTTATTGCAACGCAAAATTCGTTTCCCGTAGGGTTTATGACCTTTTTTATCAGTTAGGGATATTTCTTAATTTTGTATTTCTTGTTAAATTCTATGAAACGTGGGAAGTCATTAGATTTTAGACTCTTTGTTTGGCGTCTCTCTTTGTTTCCTTCTTTCTAATTTATTTCCTTCGCTTAAAAATACATTCATTTATTGTCTTGTTAGGATAAAATTTTATTTGTAACCATTCGTCGAATCTCTAAATGGGTAGCAGATGTGGAACCTCGGCTCCGCTTTCTAAAATTTTCTCTCAGATATATAATAATATTTAACACTGTTATGTATGCATAGCTTTGCTATCACAGACCTCTCCCTGGATAAAGGTTTAACTTGTTCTAGCTTTATACATAACTATTACTACATAACATTTCTCTCCATCACTTGATATCTAAACCTCTTAATTTAAACTGTCAATCATAAAAAAATCATTCGTTAATTAATCTGTGTGCATTTGGTTCGAACAAACTGCTTCTCTTCGTGCTTTCTAGAGGTCGAAAACCCTGTTAGGTATTTGTCTCAGCGTCCCACCATAACTATCATAATTACTTGCGTGAAGTGCCATATTAATTAGTATGTGTGCATTTGGTTCGAACAAATGCCACTCTTTGCTTTCTAAGAATCGTAACCTTGATTATATATTTGATTCAACGTCCCATCATAATTATTTGCATGTAGTGCCAAATTAATAATCTGTGTGCATCTGATTCGAACAAACGCCACTCTTTGCTATAATATAATCATTATAACCATGTTCCATGATATGTGATCCTATGTTCCTCACACTTGTACTTATTCAATACCTAAACAAGTGGATCTAATTATCATCAACAACGCATTAGTTATCGACTATTGTACCTATGGCGTTCAACGCTCAAAGTTCACTAATCATTAACTTGTGAACTCTTCAGTTTAACGTCATCATCATCATGGCTATGCCATGGTATTTAGCCCCTTCATTTCAGTGCCAAAAGATCCAACCATCAACATAAGTTAATTGCGCAAATTTGATTCAACTGTTGCTACTCAATCCAAATAATTATTTAATGTAAGTACGGCCCACTTCAAACTGGAAGAATATCACTGCTTGACTTCTCTTCTTATCTAGTAGCTTATTCGCTACTCCGAAACCTTTGTAATTGGTAGTTATTATAATAACTATAATTTCTATGAATTCTAATTACCTAGCATTTCTAGTATTAACCACTTAGATCTGATTCTAATAAGGTTTCTAACGTCTATATTTTTCTAACAAGATCTTCTAATTACGGTTAAGAATTTTCGAACGTGCATATTAGGTGCAAATGCAATCATACACCACGTTTTCATAACTAAAACCTCGATACTTCAACTTAATTTTCTAACTCCATCGGTTGCATAGGATTTTGACAAATCATTCAATTTGTTGGTACAAGTATAATGATCTAGCAACTGGAAACCCGCTGAAGAAATAATTTAATGCCTTTTAAACTAATTATGTATCATATTTAATCATTATATCTAGTGAAATAATATTCTCCTCTTGAAATAAAACCATAGTTTGTTCTAATCTTTCAATTACATAAAATTGTCCTTCATTCCAAATAAGGACGACAATGTTTCCGATTCCTATTTGGCTTTCTGGCTGATTCTGATTACCAAATGTAATTAATTAATTGGAGACATATACTATCCGACATATCTTGCATGCTACTAAAGCTGTTCTAAGAATAATTGAGAGGAAGTGTTTCAAATCTCTGTTTCTGTAATGCAAAATAGCCTTAAAATTTCGTTGCTATTTTGAATGGAGTATAGTGAAATAATATTCTCCTCTTCAAATAAAACCATAGTTTGTTCTAAACTTTCAATTACATAAAATTGTCTTTCACTACAACATAATTGCTCACTCTACTGCTCGAATTTATTGATTCTACATGTATGCCATGTTAGCTTAATCAAATTAAACACACTCACTCATCTCTCTCTCTCTCTCTTATTTTACTCTACTGCTACTTCATAATGCCTTATGTCTTCGAAATATACCACAACCTAGACTTAACGGCATTTGGTGATGTTTACATATTTTAATTATTATAACCTGTGACTCCATCAACAATTTATTCTCTCATCATTAATAACTTCTCACCCTTTCTCGAATTTAAATAATCTTGCAACAACTATCGTCAATATAACCATACAATACTGCATCCCCGGATCAATCAGGCTCTACAAAATCTGTCAGTAATTTGGAAGTTGTTTATTTATTTAATTATTTATTCATTTAACTTGCGAAGATAATAATAATCTTTCAATAAGTTATTAACGAACAACGACCTGTGATCTCTGATTACAAAAATAATAATTTTCACTAAACATTCTTTCGCTTTATAGTTAGAAGGGGTACCCGACTGTAAGTGACAAATTAAATCGACTGGGATTATTGTGTATCTCGTTTATTTTCCCCACGATTATGTATATATAAATGCTTATAATCTCATTATCAATAAATTATTTTATGCTTATCTTATGTTTATCTACATAAAATATCTTAGTGTATCGTCAAGCCCGGCTATGTTACGGAATTTAGCCGCAAAAATCTTGATTCAGTAGTTATACATCTCAATTCGGCTTAATATGCATTTGAAGTCTGCCTCGACTATGAATTTTCACTCTTTTCCATAATTTATTATTCGAATAAACTCATAACCGTCACGTTTCCTTCACCTCGTTATATACTTAAATTCTGCTGTACTCTTAATATTAGCAACTTCTCTCGTCTCATAATTTAAAACTCATGTTCGGTATATTTCTGTTACCTCCATACATACAATACATACTCAACCGCGCCCTTTGATTAACACGTTTCTTTAATTTGTAATTAAACTCATTATTACGTTCCTGTACCTCCCACAAACATACATAATACTCTGCCCACTGTGTTCCTTATAATAATCATGTATTAATAAGTTCTCTCAATTCGTATTAACTTATTATCATTAGGTTCCTTTCACCTTTGCACACGCATTTATGCTCTGCAGTATTTTTAATTATTAACTCGCTATCTCACTTCGTAATAATAATAAGGAGCTGATGATGATGTGCTCGTTTCGTACAATACGCTCGATAACAAAACGTTCCTTTTTGTACTTTACATACACTAAAATTTCCACAATCCATAATAATATGTAGAAAGGCTGAATTTGACGGATCGTATACATATCAAATTATATCAAATATCTCGTCATAATCATATCAAATATCTAGTCATAATCATATCAAATATCTCGTCATAATCATATCAAATAACTAGTCATAATCATATCAAATATCTCCTCATGATCACTATTATATTAAGTTTCTCTCCACAAAATCGGTTACTCTAGGAATCGATTTTTATTTCTTTAGTCCTTATAGGAAGCGCACGGGGTTAAAATATCATTGAAAATTACTAAAGATAGCAAAACAAAACCATCACTGACCCTAATTTCGTCATTTTCTATACCTGCTGCAGTAAAACAATTGTTTCACGTTACTGGCGCGCAGCTGACTGTTGTATAGTAACAGTAGGTAAAGATATTTAGCTAAATGTCTTACCCTGTGTATTTCTAAAACCCCATACCTAACGTCATTAAATTAGTAGGTATAAGAAACAGTATTTCCCACGTTACTAACGGTGGTTTAATCCAGCAGCTATCTTAAAAGTTCTACTCTTATCTACTAATCGTTTCCTTCCACATCTGATAGCTACCTGATCGAATATTATCTCAATTGAATATCCTCGGTAGTAGTCACACAATACGTTTAATAGAAACAAAGAAACAAAAGAGCCAACGCACATTCGAAAGTCAAACAAAATAATATGTTTTATTTTTAAATCACCTCTCCCAGATGTCTCGATTAAACATGTATGTAAATTCTTATAAATCTCTAGTTCAATTGTTTTAATTTTGTACAGGTAAAACCTGACACTATTCGTGTTCCTTCAAAGATTGATTTTGTTATTGACTGTAGTAACTAAAAGGTCAAAATTAATCAAGATAAAATTATTCTACATTTTATTTTCCTACGTTGTGTTTATTTTTTTTATATTTATTTCTTAGATCCTTTTATTCTAGTTGTGTCTACATTTTATCAACACAGAATCTAGAATCCTGGTCACGGCACCATGTGTGGTGGCCCGCGCGCGCTCTGTTCACATATATATACACCTATGTGTGTAGTCGTCGCGTCGTCTGCCCTTGGCCATATGCCTGATCGTCTTTCTATGATAATTGAGAATTATAAAATTATCTTGATCAATTAATTGAAAATGAAGTTATTTGAATATAGTATCTGTTACTTATTTACTCGTGAATATAATTATTGAAAATATGTAACTTGCCAATATAATAATAAGAAATGACTTTTCTTTCTAGAGTAAAATCTAGGTCTCAGTCTAGGTTAAACAAACTATATCTGCCCAAAAGGTAATTGAATGTATGGCTCAAATAGCTAAGTCCAATTACTGTAAAGGTTGACCATCAAATGCATTCCGAACACTTCTTGGGCGCAACTGCTAACCCAAGCAGCTATGGTCGTTCAGCAAGAGAAGTCCTCAGGAATGTCTAACTCCCACGAACACGTAAGTCCGCCACAGTTCCATACACTCGTCCAGATCGCTTTGTAAACAGAGAATCTGACCGAAACGTGCTTGGTAACTGGATGTCCTCACCCTAACTCTTCTTTCTATTCTGATTTCCTCGGTCAGACCGGGTAATCAAGCTGTCTCTGTTTATATGTATATGAGGAAAGGGTGCACCCTATTTTATTTTTTTATAGGTACCTTTTTGTATGTATATTATGTCGTTGTGTGATTGAGTGGCCACTCGAGAGATCAGCTTTTAGCGCTTATATATTATGTAGATTCTGGTGACGATTCCTCGTGAGGCGCCAACACTCGACAGAATTTGGACAAGCAACTGTGAACTTTTGTCACCTAGGATTCTACTATTATCAGAGGGACTTGTTTATAATATTGTATGATGTGAGCTGATCGTAACCAGTTATAGCAAAAAGTTAGAAAGTCATCTCTAACTTTTAAATATATCACGTCATCGTGCTCCTATCACTTAAATCATTGGATTAATAATCAAAATCTAATAGTTTGCTGCGTCTAGACTTGGACTGAGTTATTTAGCTTTGATAGGTAAAATTATTGGCAAATAGATCTATGTATGCTTTCGAGTTCTTGTAAAATGATTCGATGTTATTAGAGGAAAGAATAATCTTTGAGTCAATAATTCAATCTAATTATTAATAGCGTTTCCATGAATATCTTTCATATAAATATATATGAATAATCGAAACATCGGTTCTGGGGTGTAGAATAAGAAAAATACCACAATGATAAGTTAATAATGTTCATTTATTTTATATCTTTGAATTTACTTCGAAACTGTTGATTATTTAGCTCTAGAAATCCGATGAACGAATTTCTAAAACCCCTGTTACATTTCCTAGGCCCAAAAATATTATTTCAGAGGAAAAAGATCAGGGAAATAAAAAACCTCTGTTTGGCCGAACTATGTTATAACAACACTTTAATTATTATTGCAAATTGGTTAATCCTGAAATATTATTCAATGTTAGATCAATTTAATTGATTCCTTTCATCAAGCCAAAAGACTTCCAATTCAATCTAAGGTTTTAAGATATTAAACAATGCTTTCTTTCACAATAATTTCAGGATTAGGTTCACACACAATTTAAATATATAGTGGACAACGTGTTTATTCTGGAGTTCGAATTGATTTAGTAATTATGTGCGTATTGCCACTACTGGTTTTAAATATCAATGTATAATGTATTTCTCTATATTAATCTCCAGAAAAAATAAACACGTTCCCTAACTTCGATACGACTTAGCTGTCTTTATAACATCTGCAATCTCCCAAGACACTGAATCTAAGTTTAATTAACTCTTAGGTTATTCAAAAGTGCACTTTCAAATTATAACATTACTTTACACCAATACTTTGAACTTCTTAGGAAGGTTTACAAAACAAACACACTCTTCCAAGATAAAACTCAACCGCTCTCTCCACGTGTTACAATTATACTCTCACAAGATAAAACTCAACCGTCCTCTTTCCGGGTTAAAATTGCACTGTCACATTTCCAAAATGAAACCTCCCTTCTCTTCCATTAAACATCAACCCTTAAGCATTTTATACAATACTATATCTTATTCCTAAAACAATAACGTTCCAATTCTCATATCTGCGCATGAGTTGAACAATTGTTACTTCTGCCTTGCTCGTCTCCAATTGGGTGGTTAATGCGCGTCGGTTCGACGTCACGCCGTCACGCCCTCCGCGTGTCCCAGTCCAGAACCTTAGGTCAGCTAGCAAGACTATGTGTCTTGAGTTAAGTTCTAGATCCCAGATTCAGCGCAGGTTGCCTAGGTGTAGATTTTCATTCACTGTTTAATCTGGAAAATTTGAGAAAACTTCGCACAGTTATCTGGTAATTATTAGGCCGTTAGACCTTAAGGTTCAAATTCGTGTAACAACCACATGTGCGTTCGTTTTATTAATTTTCGTTTGCACAAAGTTTTTTGTAAGGTTTCTGTGAATGCTAACAAAGAAAGTCCATACCCTGTAGTTATATTTTATTAGAGGAAGTTAACTTTTGTTTTTATTGCAACGCAAAATTCGTTTCCCGTAGGGTTTATGACCTTTTTTATCAGTTAGGGATATTTCTTAATTTTGTATTTCATGTTAAATTCTATGAAACGTGGGAAGTCATTAGATTTTAGACTCTTTGTTTGGCGTCTCTCTTTGTTTCCTTCTTTCTAATTTATTTCCTTCGCTTAAAAATACATTCATTTATTGTCTTGTTAGGATAAAATTTTATTTGTAACCATTCGTCGAATCTCTAAATGGGTAGCAGATGTGGAACCTCGGCTCCGCTTTCTAAAATTTTCTCTCAGATATATAATAATATTTAACACTGTTATGTATGCATAGCTTTGCTATCACACACAATGACATAATATACATACAAAAAGGTACCTATAAAAAAATAAAATAGGGTGCACCCTTTCCTCATATGCATATAAACAGAGACAGCTTGATTACCCGGTCTGACCGAGGAAATCAGAATAGAAAGAAGAGTTAAGGTGAGGACATCCAGTTACCAAGCACGTTTCGGTCAGATTCTCTGTTTACAAAGCGATCTGGACGAGTGTATGGAATTGTGGCGGACTTACGTGTTCGTGGGAGTTAGACATTCCTGAGGACTTCTCTTGCTGAACGACCATAGCTGCTTGGGTTAGCAGTGGCGCCCAAGAAGTGTTCGGAATGCATTTGATGGTCAACCTTTACAGTAATTGGACTTAGCTATTTGAGCCATACATTCAATTACCTTTTGGGCAGATATAGTTTGTTTAACCTAGACTGAGACCTAGATTTTACTCTCGAAAGAAAAGTCATTTCTTATTATTATATTGGCAAGTTACATATTTTCAATAATTATATTCACGAGTAAATAAGTAACAGATACTAAATTCAAATAACTTCATTTTCAATTAATTGATCAAGATAATTTTATAATTCTCAATTATCATAGAAAGACGATCAGGCATATGGCCAAGGGCAGACGACGCGACGACTACACACATAGGTGTATATATTTGAAACAGCGCGCGCGGGCCATCACACATGGTGAGCGTGACCAAGATTCTAGATTCTGTGTTGATAAAAAGACACAACTAGAATAAAAGGATCTAATAAATAAATATAAAAAAATAAACACAACGTAGGAAAATAAAATATATAAAATAATTTTATCTTGATTAATTTTAAATTACAGCCAATAACAAAATCAATTTTTGAAGGAACACGAATAGTGTCAGGTTTTACCTGTCCAAAATTAAAACAATTGAACTAGAGATTTATAAGAATTTACATACATGTTTAATCGAGACATCTGGGAGAGGTGATTTTAAAATAAAACATTATTATGTTTGACTATCGAATGTGCGTTGGCTCTTTTGTTTCTTTGTTTCTATTAAACGTATCGTGTGACTACGATCGAGGATATTCAATTGAGATAATGTTCGATCTGGTAGCTATCAGATGTGGAAGGAAACGATTAGTAGATAAGAGTATAACTTTTAAGATAGCTGCTAGGTTAAACCACCGTTAGTAACGTGGGAAATACTGTTTCTTATACCTACTAATTTAAAAACATTAGGTATCGATTTTTAGAAGTACACAACGTAAAACATTTAGCTAAATAGCTTTACTGTTACTATACAACAGTCAGATGCGCGCCAGTAACGTAAAACAATTGTCTGGCTGCAGCAGGTATAGAAAATGACCAAATTAAGGGTCAGTGATGGTTTTGTTTTGCGATCTTTAGCAATTTTAAATGATATTTTAACCCCGTGCGCTTTCTATTAGGACTAAAGAAATAAAAATCGATTCCTAGAGTAACCGATGTTATAGAGAGAAACTTAATATAATAGTGTTTATGACGAGATATTTGATTTGATTATGACTAGATATTTGATATGATTATGACGAGATATTTGATATAATTTTATATGTATACGATCCTTCCGATTCAGCCTTTTTACATCTTAGTATGGATTGCTGAAAATTATTGTATGGAAAGTAATATAAGGAACGTTTTGTTATGAAGCCTAATGTACGAAACGAGCACATCATCATCAGCTCCTTATTATTATTACGATGTGAAAGAGCGAGTTAATAATTAAGAATACATATTTGTGCAGAGGTGAAAGAAACCTGATGACAATATGATGATACGAATTAAGGTAACCTATCAATACATGATTATTATATGGAACACAGTGGCCAGAGTATTATGTATGTTTGTGGGAGGTACAGGAACGTAATAATGAGTTTAATTACAAATTAAAGAAACGTGTTAATCAAAGGGCGCGGTTGAGTATGTATTGTATGTATGGAGGTAACAGAAATATACAGAAGATGAGTTTTATTATGAGACGAGAGAAGTTGCTAATTTTAAGAGTTCAGTAGAATTTAAGTAGATAACGAGGTGAAGGAAACGTGACGATCATGAGGTTTATTCGAATAATAAATTATGGAAAAGAGTGAAAATTCATAGTTGAGGCAGACTTCAAATTCATATTATTATTGTGAGCCGAATTGAGATTAAAACTACTGAATCGAGATTTTGTCGCTAACTTCTGAAACATATTGACGAGATACTAAGATCGGACTATTTTTATGGATTAACAAAAGATAAGCCTAAAATAATTTATTAAAATGAAATTATAAGCATTTGAATGTAATCGTGGGAGAAGAAACGAGATACACAATAATCCCAGTCGATTTAATTTGTCGATTACAGCTAATTACCCCGTCTAACTGTAAAGCGAAAGAATGATTAGTGAAAATTATTATTTTGTAATCAGAGATCACAGGTCGTTGTTCGTTGATAAGTTATGGAAGTGATATTATTATCATAGCAAGTTAAATGAATAAATAATGAAATAAATAAACAATTTCCAAATTACTGACAGATTTTGTAGAGCCTGAGAGATCCGTAGATGCAGTATTGTATGATTATATTGACGATAGTTGTTGCAAGATTATTTAAATTCGAGAAAGGGTGAGAAGTTATTAATGATGAGAGAATAAATTATTGATAAAGTCACAGGTTATAATAATTAAAATATATAAACATCACCAAATGCCGTTAAGTCTAAGTTGTGGTATATTTCGAAGACATAAGGCATTATGAAGTAGCAGTAGAGTAAAATAAGAGAGAGAGATGAATGAGTGTGTTTAATTTGATTAAGCTAACATGGCATACATGTAGAATCAATAAATTCGAGCAGTAGAGTGAGTAATTATGTTGTATACTCCATTCAAAATAGCAACGAAATTTTAAGGCTATTTTGCATTACAAAAACAGAGATTTGAAACACTTCCTCTCAATTATTCTTAGAACAGCTTTAGTAGCATGCAAGATACGTCAGATAGTATATGTCTCCAATAAATTAATTACATTTGGTAATCAGAATTGGACAAATAGGAATCGGAAACCTTGTCGTCCTTATTTGGAATGAAGTATAGTGAAAGACAATTTTATGTAATTGAAAGTTTAGAACAAACTATGGTTTTATTTGAAGAGAAGAATATTATTTCACTAGATATAATGATTAAATATGATAAATAATTAGTTTAAAATGCATTAAATTATGTCTTCAGCAGGTTTTCATCTGCTAGATCATTATATTTGTATCAACAAATTGAATGATTAATCAAAATCCTTTGCAACCGATGGGGTTAGAAAATTAAGTGGAAGTATCGAGGTTTTAGTTATGAAAACGTGGTGTATGATTGCATTTGTTTACACCTAATATGAACGTTCGAAAAATTTTTAACTGATATTAGAAGATCTTGTCAGAAAAATATAGACGTTAGAAACCTTATTAGAATCAGATCTAAGTGGTTAATACTAGAAATACTAGGTAATTAGAATTCATAGAAATTATAGTTATTATAATAACTACCAATTACAAAAAGTTTCGGAGTAGCGAATAAGCTACTAGATAAGAAGAGAAGTCAAGCAGTGATATTCTTCCAGTTTGAAGTGGACCGTACTTACATTAAATAATTATTTGGATTGAGTAGCAACAGTTGAATCAAAATTGCGCAATTGACTTATGTTGATGGTTGGATCTTTTGGCACTGAAATGAAGGGGCTAAGTTCCATGGCAAAGCCATGATGATGATTATAATGATGAAAACGTTAAACTGAAAAGTCCAGACGTTAAAAATTAGTGAATGTTGAGCGTTAAACGCTATAGGTTGATGGATACAATATTCAATAACTAATACGTTGTTGATGATAATTAGATCCACTTGTTTAGGTATTGAATTAGTACAAGTGTGAGGAACATAGGATCATGTATCGTGGAACATGATTATAATGATTATACGAGTATTATAGCAAAGAGTGGCGTTTGTTCGAATCAGATGCACACAGATTATTAATTTGGCACTACATGCAAATAATTATGATGGGACGTTGAATCAAATATATAAACAGAGTTTACGACTCCTAGAAAGCAAAGAGTGGCATTTGTTCGAACCAAATGCACACATACTAATTAATATGGCACTCCACGCAAGTAATTATGATAGTTATGGTGGGACGCTGAGACAAATACCTAACAGGGTTTACAACCTCTAAAAAGCACGAAGAGAAGCAGTTTGTTCGAACCAAATGCACACAGATTAATTAACGAATGATTTTTTTTTGATGGACGTTTTAAATTAAGAGGTTTAGATATCAAGTGATGGAGAGGAATGTTATGTAGGAATAGTTATGTATAAAGCTAGAACAAGTTAAACCTTTATCCAGGGAGAGGTCTGTGATAGCAAAGCTATGTATACATAACATTATTAAATATTATTATATATCTGAGAGTAAATTTTAGAAAGCGGAGCCGAGGTTCCACATCTGCTACCCATTTAGAGATTCGACGAATGGTTACAAATAAAATTTTATCCTAACAAGACAATAAATGAATGTATTTTTAAGTGAGGGAAATAAATTAGAAAGAAGGAAACAAAGAGAGACGCCAAACAAAAGAGTCTAAAATCTAATGACTTCCCACGTTTCATAGAATTTAACATGAAATACAAAATTAAAGAAATATCCCTAACTGATAAAAAAGGTCATAAACCCTACGGGAAACGATTTTGCGTTGCAGCAAAAACAAAAGTTAACTTCCTCTAATAAAATATAACTACAGGGTATGGACTTTCTTTGTTAGCATTCACAGAAACCTTACAAAAAAACTTTGTGCAAACGAAAATTAATAAAACGAACGCACATGTGGTTGCTACACGAATTTGAACCTTAAGGTCTAACGGCCTAATAATTACCAGATAACTGTGCGAAGTTTTCTCAAATGTTTCAGATTAAACAGTGAATGAAAACCTAAATTTAGGCAACCTGCGCTGAATCTGGGATGCAAACCTAGAACTTAACTCAAGACACATAGTCTTGCTAGCTGACCTAAGGTTCTGGACCGGGACACGCGGTGGGCGTGACGGCGTGGCATCAAACCGACGCAGATAAACCACCCAATTGGAGACGAGCAAGGCAGAAGGAACAATTGTTCAACTCATGCGCAGATATGAGAATTGGAACGTTATTGTTTTAGGAATAAGAGATAGTATTGTATAAAATGCTTAAGGGTTGATGTTTAATGGAAGAGAAGGGAGATTTCATTTTGGAAATATGACAGTACGATTTTAACCCGGAAAGAGGACGGTTGAGTTTTATCTTGTGGCAGTACAATTTTAACCCGGAAAGAGGACGGTTGAGTTTTATCTTGGGAGAGTATAATTTTAACACGTGGAAAGGGCGGTTGAGTTTTATCTTGGAAGAGTGTGTTTGTTTTGTAAACCTTCCTAAGAAGTTCAAAGTATTGGTGTAAAGTAATGTTATAATTTGAAAGTGCACTTTTGAATAACCTAAGAGTTAATTAAACTTAGATTCAGTGTCTTGGGAGATTGCAGATGTTATAAAGACAGCTAAGTCGTATCGAAGTTAGGGAACGTGTTTATTTTTACTGGAGATTAAATGTTGAGAATAATATAGAGAAATACATTATACATTGATATTTAAAACCAGTTGCGGCAAAACGCACATAATTACTAAATCAATTCGAACTCCAGAATAAACACGTTGTCCACTATATATTTAAATTGTGTGTGAACTTAATCCTGAAATTATTGTGAAAGAAAGCATTGTTTAATATCTTAAAACCTTAGTTTGAATTGGAAGTCTTTTGGCTTGATGAAAGGAATCAATTAAATTGACCTAACATTGAATAATATTTCAGGATTAACCAATTTGCAATAATAATTAAAGTGTTGTTATAACATAGTTCGGCCAAACAGAGGTTTTTTATTTCCCTGATACTTTTTCCTCTGAAGTTAGATTGTTTGGGCCTAGGAAACGCAACAGGGGTTTTAGAAATTCGTTCATCGGATTTCTAGAGCTAAATAATCAACAGTTTCGAAGTAAATTCAAAGATATAAAATAAATGAACATTATTAACTTATCATTGTGGTATTTTTTCTTATTCTACACCCCAGAACCGATGTTTCGATTATTCATATAAATGACAGATATTCATAGAAACGCTATTAACAACTAGATTGAATTATTGACTCAAAGATTATTCTTTCCTCTAATAACATTGAATCATTTTACAAGAACTCGAAAGCATATATAGATCTATTTGCCAATAATTTTACCTATCAAAGCTAAATAACTCAGTCCAAGTCTAGACGCAGCAAACTATTAGATTTTGATTATTAATTCAATGATTTAAGTGATAGGAGCACGATGACGTGATATATTTAAAAGTTAGAGATGACTTTCTAACTTTTTGCTATAACTGGTTACGATCAGCTCACATCATACAATATTATAAACAAGTCCCTCTGATAATAGTAGAATCCTAGGTGACAAAAGTTCATAGTTGCTTGTCCAAATTCTGTCGAGTGTTGGCGCCTCACGAGGAATCGTCACCACAACCTACATAATATATAAGCGCTAAAAGCTGATCTCTCGAGTGGCCACTCAATCACACATGGTGCCGTGACCAGGATTCTCTACCTACCTAGTTTAGTAAAAAAAATAAGATTCTCCTTTAGGCCTAGGTACCTACTTGCTATACTCTTTCTTATACTGTGTCTACTCTTTCTTGTACTCTGTCTTATATTTTTCAATTACAGATAATGGAACTATACAACTTCCCCTTACGAACATGGGTCGGAAAATGAGAAATATTTTTGGACCTTCCACACAAAAGTGCGGATCATCTGATCTAATTTTCTATCATCATCACAACCTGTATACGTCCAAGTCCCACTGCGGAGCACAGGCCGAGACCCGCCAGACCACCACGCGGGCCCAATGCGGGTTGGTAGACTTCACATACGCATCAGAATTTCTTCTTCAGCGAATGCAGGTTTCCTTACGATGTTTTCCTTCACCGTTTGACAGCAGTCGGTAATTACGTACAGGTACGTATTCTACATGAGTTCCAAATTTTTTTTCTCGTATTTCGAGTCATGTTCCTTAGGAAAAGTTGTTTAGTTTCGTTATATGAACACACCCTTAATTTGTGTTGTAATTATAAAAAAGGGATTTATACTAGACATTACATAAAAAATTGTTACCAGGCACACACGTTCCACTAGGATCTGTCTAGATTAATGATAAGAGGATATAATTTGGAACGCGCCCCATACGATATCAACTAAACGATATATTTTGAATACTACTCTATTAAAGTCCATTACATTTTTCAGATAAATCGTACAAAAATTCCTTAAAATATACAATTTCAATGGTAGGATTAATTAAAGATTTGTATGGAAATCTTTGAGGCACTGCAACATTAAAACTATATTTATCGTAAATCTGACAACTTAAAAGCATAGAGATTACTTTCTGGATTGTTTCTCAAAAATTTCATTGACTGTAATTGGTTACTCTTCAAAATATAACCAGACTTCGTTTGTATGGAGCGCGCTTCGAATACCCAGGCGCATAATTATTCATTTTCTCAAGCACTTGGTAAAACATTTAGAAAAAATTTAAAATTAGTTTTGAAATCAGACGATTCACGACGCTTTACGTTCTGTAATCCTTTGTCGTGCCAACGAAGAAAACATACTTTATAAACATATAGTGATTTTAAATGTTAAATCTATAATATATTTATTCTAGTATAGACTCACATTGATCGCCACAAAATGAACTGTCAAATACAGTCCCAAAATCACCAGCGTTAGGTCATATATACTTTTTCTTATACTGTGGTTAGGTTATCCTAAAATTAATCATTGGAAATGTAGGTATAACAAAACAAAATCCACCCTCAATGGACACCGATTTTGATTGGTTTTCGAAGTATAAATATTAGTTCGCGTATCGCTGAAGACGTAATAGGAATTGCAGTTGCAACCCGCATGGTGCATCCACATCGCGGATGTTTGCTTTTGGTAGCAAACATTGGGAGTTTATGTGTTGGGATGAATTAGGATTTGTCTGAGATAGCTCTGGAGCGAAGAGAAATATTATGTTTTGAAACGAAAACATAACTCTTATACACGGTTCAAATATTTATTATAAACTAGAGTTAACCCGCGACTTCATCCGCACAAATTATATACCAGATTTTTAGTCAGGTCATAAGCTATCAAACAAAAAGAAGTTTCATCAAAATCGGTTCAGTGGTTTTCGCGTGATGCTCGCACAAACAAACACACAAACAAACAGACAAAAATTGTAAAAAAGTTTGATTTGGAGTCAGGGACACCTAAAAAACATATCGCATCTTTTTTTCTAAATATCTTCAATGTACAGACACACTTCTTTTGCATGCATGCATGCATATGCTCACGACTATATTCCCCGAGGGGGTAGTCAGAGATATTCTGAAAACCTCAGCACATCCACGTTTCACCAGCAGTACCGAAACTCCGTCCAGTGTCCACACTTCTTTTACAGGTTTATAATAGTTAAGATTATGAATTCAGTAAACCTACGTCTTTTTAGCTTCGCTTGCATATAATTTATTTAGTCTTCAGTTGAAAAGGAATTTTTTTTCTTTGAACACACTACCACCACCAAAAATAACAACACCAAAAAAAACCGGAATCAAAAACGGTTTGCATGTTATAGAACTATTTATTTATCATGTTCTAAACTTCCTAATGTTAAAATCTACATGACGTCTCGTCTTCCTTCCTTAGGAAAGGTAACAGAGAGTGACAGCTACTGTCAGGTTAGTCTGGCGTTCCGGTTTTTTACATTACGGAGTCGCGCTGCAATTCTGGCGGAATACGGACGCGTGCGTATCTCAGCGCGTTGGGATTGCACGTGGCTCCACCATTTTGTGAACTCTTTTGTGTTTTAACCTTAAAACAATCACTTGAGATTATAAACTACTTACATTGGTAAAACTGCCACTCTAGACTTAATAAATACTACTGATCATTTTCCTTCATATACTGTCCACATAACGAGACATTGGCTGAATTGTGATAACACATCGGATGCCACTAAACAAAAATTGAATTGAATTTTTTACATTGCATCCATATTTAATACAAAAAAAAACCGGCCAAGTGCGTGTCGAGACATGCGCAGGTTAGGGTTCCGTAGTTGCCCGTCACAATTTACGGACTTAGAACGGGTCTTTTTCTTTTTCTACACGGTTTAACGGCTAATCAAGTCTAAAAAGTACATTTTACAAGTTGGTCGACTATTACTCGTTAACTTGTAAAGCCTACTTAGTGGTGATAGTTTCACTTGACTCTAACAAAAATGTTCCTTAATATTTCGCTAACGGATCCCTAAATCGAAAAATGGTTTCCCACATCCACAATATTTTTAAAAGACCTAGGTATCCAACGATACCCCACACTATGGGATAGATGAGAAAAAAAAATTGCATCCCCTCTTTTCGTGTAACCTAAAAAAAAATTTTAAGATTATATTTTACCACTTTGTCGAAACCCTAAAAATGATAGAACTATTGACACATAAAAAAGAAGAACACACTACCAGTTTGCAATTTATTTGACTTTTCTTCTTATCGTGAGGGCAGCAAGCCCAGGTGTCAGAGTTTTTTCAGACCGCCTTACGGCCTCTAACGTGGTATTTTATGTAACTACGATTACCACCAGAGAAAGTAGCCGGGACCAACGGCTTAGCGTGCGATCCGATGCACGGAATAATCTTTGTTTTCAGACAATAAGTTGATTCAGCCTGCAATGTCCTAACCAACTGGGGAAAAACACAAAGTGATGTATCACTAGGTACTATTAAATAGACTATGTATTATTGTATACATAACTTTAGCTTAAGAATTTATATTGTAATAGTTATTAAGTCGTGTTATGTTGTAGAGTTTCCGGCCGCATCTTCTCTACAGCGACAACACGTTCCGACGTGGTGGTAGCTTTAAAAAAGCTCCTATATTGAATAAATTATATTGACTTTGACTTTTGTCTTTGGTGTCCCCCGTGGGAATTGAACCTACGACCGCCGTGAAGAGCACAATGCTCTTAACCATTATACCACGGAGGTAGGTTCAGTAATCTTTAAATACTACCTGTCGACCGTCGTATCAGCATTCTCTTGCCCTTTTCCTATTATTTGGGGTCAGTGCAATATAGTCTTCTTTCATTCATCTCTCTTGGCCGTCATTTCAACAAAGTAAAGTGTCCACTTTTTTGACGTTTAGGTTTGAGTGTGTGGTGTCAAGTAGTATGGACAAAAGGCACCAAGTGACATATGGCCTTATGTTTACGGTCACTTTTCACACACACTAGCTTAAAAAAAAGTGGACAGCCGCATAAACAAATATCTATAGTTCCATCTCCTTCTACTATTAAAGGTACGTCATAAGACAAAAGAGACTAACTACAATCGTAAATTTATGCGGACTCTATGGAGATCCTTCCTCTGAGGGTTTTTATCAATTGTTGTCGTTGGATAAGAAAGAGATAAAGTTGACGTCACAAACAAAAACGGGAATATACGAAAGAAGGACGAACATTACTGCCCGCCAAGGTGTATTTTCATGTTTCACCGCTTATAAGGCAGTCTGCTCTCCAGGTGAAGACATTACCCATTCCAACTTCCTGCATCAAACTACATTTTAGTACCTCGAATGAAATAGTAAACGACGGCCCGATAACACAGTCGGTAGTGAACCTGCCTGCTGTGCCGAGGGTCGCGGGTTCGAATTCCGTAAAGGACAAATATTTGTATGATGAATATGCATATTTGTTTCCGAGTCATGGATGTTTGTATCTATATATGTATTATATATCGTTGCATAGTCATAATAATACAAGTCCAGGCTAGATTCTGGTACTTTCAATGTGACTAGATAATTTGTGTGACAATGTCCAAGAAAAAAAAAATTTAAAAAAAAATTAGTAAAGTAAGCAAAACTCTTATTTTATTACCGATCTTCCGAACGTAAACCCTCCTAAAAATGAAAGAATAAATTAGAGTGGTTTTAGTTATTATCTTGTACAAATTGTATACCAAAACAATCTAGTCAAGCATGTATCGGCACATTCAAATTTTCAGTTTTATGGTCTAATCATGTATGTAAACAGAGTGAAATTGATATTGTAGTGTGGTAGGTAAATTAGAACATAAGTAGATGTTTAAGATCATTATAACCTATAGCCCTAATCCAATAACCTAAGCTAAGATCTAGATGTAAGGACTAATAACCTACATTGTATAAATAACTTTAGCTTAAGAATTTATATTGTAATAGTTTAAGTCGTGTTATGTTGTAGAGTTTCTGGTCGCATCTACTCTACAGCGACAACGCGGTGGTAGCTTTAAAAAAGATTTGACGTTTGATAAGCGTGCTGCAAGCTCCTATATTGAATAAATTATATTGACTTTGACTTTGACATTTAATACTATAAAAAGTGTATCATCGCTAATTAACAAACAGTTACCGAATGGATCTTGTATTATTTTCACTTCAGATGCTCCTCTCCCTACAATATCATTAACATCCTTCTAAACTAACAGTCTACCCATCAAACTGAACAACTTTTACTATGTGAGCAAACCGATCGGGTCAAAAAAAAAATCTGCTGTTATGGAATAGCAGATTACAGTAAAGATACAATTTTATATAGTCAAATACGGGTGCGCACGCCGGACTGCATTCTCTTGCTCGGCAAATGAGGGACATTTTCCCCAGAAAGTGTGAGGTGAGGTGGGGTATCTGATGTCAGAGGGGGGCGGGGAGTGGCCGTTCTGTATGTAGAACTATATACTAACCTATTCTGTGGCCGAAGGATATGGGTTCGAATCTTACAAGTAACTAATATTTAGTGATGATTTACGATATTGTACTTGTATTTATAAAAGTATATGGACCACCCTGCGTTATTTTATTATATTTCAGTCAATTTATAGTTTAAAATGTTACTTAATAAGTATGTTCACACAGTTCACACTTCATTAACATATTATCTAGTACCAAAGTCCAGAAGTATCAAAATCTATTCTAGACTTGTATTGTGACTAGATAACGATATCCATTTATAGATTCGAACATTGGTTATCACAATACGACTTCAGGCTAACCTGAAACTTCAATTGGAACTGAATATTCAGTGTAACAATGGGTCGGGATTTATTATTTTGCTTACGAGTGTTTTCGAGATATTTCTGCAACATGATAATAAAATGATATCTAGGTACATTATGAGATAAAAAATATTAGAGGAGGTGAATATTTAAACCTTATTAAAAGTTGCTTTATATTAATTCTGCCAATTGAATATTTTATTCGTTCTTCATTTATTAATATGGGATCTTTTAACCCTGGAGGTTATGTCAGCCCACATGTCAGCCGCAAACATGCAATCCGAAGTATATTGCTGCGTGAGCCATTTCTTTTTGTTTAAACTTTTCAAGTCAACAGTTTTCCGGTTTTGAAACATTTTTTCATTTGTATTGTAGATTCAACTAGCGCGATAAAATAAAGCCTATAGTGCAGTAGAATTAGCACGAAATAAAGCATCATTTCACATTAATTGTGGTACTAGTGATAATTTCCCCATCAACAGAGTTATGTATGGATATGATTACCTTAAATTTGCAACCGATTTGGAATTACGGAAAATGGTGAAAATTGGGAAAAACCTTAATTATTTAATAACTCCAAAACAAAAATTGTGGTACTAGTTGCGATTATACCATTTATTTAGAGAACCAGTACCTACCTTCTCAGGAAATTTGGAGCGGTTGCGACATACGGAACCTACCTAAACTTGTAAAACAGATTTTTCGTCTTTAACTCCTAGGCAAAATTTGTGGTACTAGTTGCGAACTCTTTGACAACTTGTATTAGCCTTCGACATTTAGTTTTAAGTTCGCAACCGGTTGCGACCTACGGAACCCTAAAAAAAAACTTTTTTCGAAATTCTACTTCGTGCAAAATTCGCGTAGTCTGGATTATTGCTTCTATCATATTTATAAGTCGAATTCTATCTACCTTGTAATCGCAACTTAAGAAAACATTACGGAACATTGTCTATTTCATAAATAAAAAGCGCGGGTGATGCGACGGGAATGCGTGCGGCGCGCGAGGGCGGGTCGCAGCTTGTGCGTGTACGCGGGTGTTGTGAGACGCGCGGGATGTCGCGGGGGTTCACGGCTCGTTACTACTACTCGTTATTACCTATTCTGTGACTTTACTAGAGTTACCTTATACTACACATGGACGGATTAAAACCGTTATTGTACACAGCCAGCACACATCGTTCGTACGTATAGTCAGTTACAGAAAACGTGTAGATAGTCACATTATACAACGTGTTAATGAATTAACGCAGAACGAAAGTAGTTTGTTTAGAATCGAGAGCAGAATCGAAATATCATGTTTTTGTTGTTGTAAACTTTTCAATTTTATCAAAATATTAAATAATATGTTTGTAAAATTTAAAATTTACTGAACTCGATCTCAACCCACCGCTCAAGATCTTCAGAGCAAGCTATGCCTGCGGTCACATACCGGAACAGTGGAGTAAGGTTATATTCATACCTAAGGCTGGAAAAAAAGACTTCTCATTGCCGAAGTCATTTAGACCAATAAGCCTCTCCTCTTTTCTTTTGAAAACAATAGAAAAGGTACTGGACAGACACATCAGAGATGGGGTCCTAATTAGCAGACCCATCCACCCCAACCAACATGCCCACCGCAGAGGTAAATCTACGGAATCTGCTCTGCTCGACCTGACCGACAGAATAGAAAGGGCACTGGAGGACAAACAAATTGCACTGTGTGCATTCCTAGATATTGAGGGAGCTTTTGACAATACACCGATCAGAACACTGGTCAGGGGAATCGAACTGAAACAGGTAGACCCGATCACGATCAGATGGGTTAAGTCAATGCTCTCAAACCGAAGAGTAAAACTTACTCTTCATTCTACCACGGTGGAAGTGGCCACGACAAGGGGCTGTCCGCAAGGTGGGGTGTTATCGCCCCTATTATGGACCCTTGCTGTGGACCAGCTGTTGCATAAGATGGCTGACCTCAGAATTGACACTCAAGGCTACGCTGATGACTTAGTGATCACAGTAAGGGGCAATAGCCAATACATGATATCAACCATTATACAAAGAGCTTCTCAATACCATAAGTGCATGGTGTAGAGAAAACGAATTATCGGTTAATCCTGGTAAAACTGTTATAGTGCCGTTTACGAACAAGCGAAAGCTTGACAGGCTTGTGCAGCCTACACTGAATGGCAATCAAATACAATTTTCCACGGAAGTTAAATATCTGGGCGTAACCTTTGACCAGAAGCTTACCTGGAACCCTCACTTAGAAAATGTACTGCAGAAGGCCAAAATTGCCTTGGGCACATGCAGTCGTATGGCAGGGCTGAACTGGGGACTAAGACCCAGAACAACCTTGTGGCTGTACAACGCCATTGTGAGGCCGGTAGTAACATACGCCTCTGTGGTATGGTGGAGGAAGACCAAACAGCGGACTGCAATCACCCAGCTAAGCAGTCTACAAAGAACCGCCTGCTTAATAGCAACCAGAGCCATGTCCACCTCGCCTGGGGAGGCGCTAAATGCACTGTTGGGGCTTCCGCCCTTGCATTTACACGTGCAAAGAGTGGCAATGGCCAGTATGCACAGAATCGCCTCTCAGACCACAGCGAACTGGCTTTCCGAAGGATTGAGATCTTTTAAAGACTCAGTCATGGCAATTCCTATTCTAGGCATGATAACAGATGTTATGCAGCCTAAGAACGTATGTATATAACGCTTTACTCTGGAGCTACCATCCAGAACTGACTGCCTAAGTGACAATGTGCACTGGAAAGCCGGCAGTCTTATATGGTTCACTGATGGCTCCAAGTCTAGAAATGACGTAGGCTGTGGAGTATATGGAGAGCGTCCGAGGTTTTTGAAAAGAACAAATCTCGGAAAGTACGCCTCAATTTTCCAGGCAGAGGTATATGCCATCCTAGAATGTGCGGAGGCAAATCTGCAAAAGCGCTACGTCAACCATACTATCTACATAAACTCCGATAGTCAAGCAGCTCTATTAGCGCTGGCTTCCGACACAATAAGTTCGAAGCTAGTGGAAAACTGCTTGACTCTCCTCAATACCTTGGGTGCATTGAACAAGGTAATTTTAAGATGGGTTCCTGGGCACTCGGGCATCGTAGGCAATGAAAGGGCCGAAGAGCTAGCGAGAGATGGTGCTGGTGGCACGCAGTATGGACCAGAGCCGTTCTGTGGGGTCCCTAAAAGCCTATTCAATTTAACGCTTAGGAACTTATGTCTTAAAAAATCGACTGATCACTGGATGGATACGCCAGGACTAAACCATTCCAAGGCACTAATTGCGGCATACGACTGCAAAATGGCAAAGGAGAGAATCGCGCTCAGCACGACAAACTTGCGCATTATAGTGAGGGCGCTGACGGGGCACTGTAGGCTGAACAAACACCTTACAATCCTAGGCATCAGGGACACGAAACTCTGCAGATTATGTCTGGAGGAGGACGAACCCCCCATTCACATCCTTTGTGAATGTGGCCCACTAATGCACAAACGATATGCACACTTGGGTAAACACTTTGTTCATCCGAGTGAAGTAAAATCTTTCACTGCTAAAGAAATCCTACAATTCCTAAAGGAAGTGGGTATTAGCAGTGAACTGTAACTATTGTGGCGATCACAAAAGATCTAAATAAGGTCGAAGTGATACTAGTCTGCAGAAGACTCAAATAGCCGCTTTACAACAATAAAAAAAAAAAAAAAAAAAAAAAACCCACCGCTCGGGAACTCTCACCCAGAGGTGGGCGCCGACCTGAAATTTGTCGGCGGCGGCGCGGCGGCTCTACGCCGTGGCGACAATATTTTTTTTTGTTGAAAATTCACAATATAGGTGTTAAATGTTTATCTAGAAGCTCCAGGAGCCAGAAATATAACGAGAACAAAAAGAAAAAAAACGTGCTCATGTTATTACAACTACAAACGCGATCTCTCAGCATTCAAAAAAACCAATCTGACTGTAAAAAAAAATAACGGGGTTCGTATTAGCAGGAATCGCTAGACTAATCCCGGTATGTGTAGAAACCCCGCTCTACAGTTTAAACCGGTAATAAGCGCTGGCTTGGCTTGGCTGTCAGCGCTGGCAACCCGCGCCGCCGGCACTTAACTCGGCAACCGGGGCGCTGCCAGCATTTAGCTTGGCAAGCACCGCCGGCACTGATATGGAAAACCAGCGTCGGCAACCAAATGAGCGACTAGCGCTGTCAGCGGAGAGTGGCTCTTATAAAGTAGTTTAGGCCTGTAAGCAGCCAACTTGGCTGTCGGCGCTAGCAGTAATCTCGGCAACCAGCGACACCTGCACCTAACTCGGCAACCAGGGTGCTGCCGGCAGCTAGCTTGGCAAGCAGCACCGGCACTGATATGGATAACCAGCGTCGGCAAGAAAATGAGTGACTCGCGCCGTCAGCGAAGGAGTAGCCCTTGTAAAGTAGTTTAGGCCTGTAACGAACTTGGCTGTTGGCGCCGGCAGGTATCTCGGCAACCGGCGCCGCCGGCACCTAACTTGGCAACCGGGGCGCTGCCGCCAGCTAGCTTGGCAAGCTAGCTATATGGATAACCAGCGCCGCACACTGTTTTCAAATGGATAAAAGTGGACTTAGGGATTTTGAACCTTTTTTTGGCTGGCATCCTATGCAATTTATCATTTCCTACAACGTTTGTATGACACACTTTTCAAAAAAGCTACAGTTTCAAAGATATTATAACTTATAGGATTTTTTGTATTAAACGTGAACTATTTATTACATTTCAGAAAAACTGATTCATTTGGGACGCCTCTCTCTTAAAGTAGTTTATAGACGGACTTTTCCAGAATCTATCACAATAAGAACTAAATCCCAACTCGTCCCGGTTCTCGTGATATGGGGCGAAGAAACATACAACAATTAAAGTGTCACAATTTCAATTTTAAATGATAAGTTTTCGCATGTGGAGTAGCCCATGTAAAGTACTGGAGCCCGATTGCGCTAAGTTAAAACATCGAAGTTCTATTCTTATCCAATTTCAGTTCTAATCACATTGCAATCCAATTACTATTCAACTGTGCTGAATTTCGCATCGTGCTAAACTCTATGTAACTGACAGCCTTTAACGTCTGAGCGATCTGTCAAAACGGCTATAACGGCTGCCATGAGCTGAGATGATGAGATGTACCGCGATTAGCGCAATACCAAATGTGTCAAAAGTTATGGTTCGTACGTTGTCCAGTCACGGTTCAATCACCGAATATTTCCTGCGATTGCAGCCCAGTTTAGGCATGTAACTGTTATATGATTTAAATTGGAGATAATTATTAAAACACCATTGACATGTTTGAAGTCCAGTTCCAGAAGACCTTTATTCATTTTAAAACATAAAACCTCATTTAACATTATGACAGTAACTAGCACCGACACCCAACCTGGCTGCCGGCAGCAAGCTTGGCAACCAGCGCCGGCAGCTAGCTTGGCAACCAGCGCCGGCAACCAAATGAGCGACTGGCGCCGTCAGCGGAGAGCCCATGTGAAGTACAGTTTAGCCCGGCAACTAACGCCGGCAGTACCTTAACTCGGCGGAGGCGGCGGCGGCGGCACGGGTAACCCGGCGCGGCGCCCACCTCTACCCTCACCCGACTTACTACCAAAACAAGATTCTTAAAATGTATCTATGAGCACGCTTTCATTCATTGCTGAAATGATAATAAATCGTTTTTGCCTCAAAACTTAAAATGCGAATAACTTTAAATGTTAAGTATCAAAATAATGAAATTATTGCTTCATTCTAATTATTTTGTTATTAATCAGATGGGGTGTATGAGGTTTTGCGCTTATTCATTAACACGTTGAAAAAGTGCGCACGTACAAAATGTATATACACACATACATACATAATAACATACGCGTACGTATACATAATTAATTAATTACATTGTGTTTATACGTACATAATGTATACATGGTGTCCCAAAATTCAACGTCAAGCCGAATACAGAAGATAGGTGAGTTTATAACTGTTCAGGGAAAAATACAATAAAAAAATCAAAGTTTAATAGTTTTCGAGATTTTGAATAATTTTTTACATTTGAAAATTTCGCCACCCCGTGCTCAACTTTTAGATGTAGTTACTACAAATTTGTAAATTTTTTCATGAAAATACTTGTTACGCATTTGACAACATTTCATTTTAAGAAAGGTATCAAAATAAGGAAACCGTTTGGAGATTAAGTGATTCAAAGCTTGTATCAAAATTATCAGATTTTTCTATCCATTATTTTACTTAATTATTTTAGAGGTTGAATGAGATTTTATTCCTTTGCCTGCTGGGCTTTTCTATTGTATTTGAAAGTTTTTATTTTTAATGTTATTGCGGCCAAGGTATCTTAGGCATAAATCCTACGTTTTTCATAAATTCAAAAGTAAATTAAAAATAGAAATATCGGTCAAAAATAAAATCATAAAAATACGTATCTCTTATTTTTTAACCTATTTTATATTTTTTATTAAAATTAAGTGGTTAAAAAAATTTATATTGTCAATTCTGAATAAACTTTACAGTCGACAATTCAAAAATAAAGAATTAGTTCCATACTTTTTACAGAATACACCGTTTTCCATCAGACCTCTGCGGTACATTTTGTTTTCTATGTCAACTTTGAGTTTACATCCTGTATCGTCCTAACCTGGCAAGTTATTTTAAAAGTTGGAAATTTTTGTTAGAAATCGAACGAAAATCAGTAGAAACACCCGCGTCCACGCACAAGCTGCAACCCGCCCCCGCGCGCCGCACGCATTCCCCTCGCATCACCCGCGCTTTTTATTTATGAAATAGACAATGTTCCGTAATGTTTTCTTAAGTTGCGATTACAAGGTAGATAGAATTCGACTTATAAATATGATAGAAGCAATAATCCAGACTACGCGAATTTTGCCCGAAGTAGAATTTCGAAAAAAGTTTTTTTTTAGGGTTCCGTAGGTCGCAACCGGTTGCGAACTTAAAACTAAATGTCGAAGGCTAATACAAGTTGTCAAAGAGTTCGCAACTAGTACCACAAATTATGCCTAGGAGTTAAAGACGAAAAATCTGTTTTACAAGTTTAGGTAGGTTCCGTATGTCGCAACCGCTCCAATTTTCCTGAGAAGGTAGGTACTGGTTCTCTAAATAAATGGTATAATCGCAACTAGTACCACAATTTTTGTTTTGGAGTTATTAAATAATTAAGGTTTTTCCCAATTTTCACCATTTTCCGTAATTCCAAATCGGTTGCAAATTTAAGGTAATCATATCCATACATAACTCTGTTGATGGGGAAATTATCATTAGTACCACAATTTATGCAAATTGATAATTTAATTCTACTGCACTACTAAATGTTAATCAAATTAAGCTAAATCCAAGCTAAGCCCTATGCTTTTGTAAAACCAAATCCAAATTTATTAAGTAGTTTTTAAGTGATGCGTGAAGAAACAAACAGACAAACAGACAGACAGACACGTAGACAAAAATTCTAAAAATGGTCTCAATGCATTCAATTGCGTATCCTAAACGCCCCTAATTAATATTTTTGCAAATAATTATCTTCAATGTACATCCACGCCAAGTTTACAATTTTATTAATTATGTATTGTACACCTATAGAAAAGTTAACATTCTAAAACGACTAGGTATATGTATATCTATCTATAACGTCACGCCTCTTTCCCAGCGGGGTAGGCAAGACAGAGACCAGAGCGCGCCATTTACTACGATCCTCAAGTACATACCTCTTTTGCCTCATGCATCATATATCACACATCCATACATCCATGCATCTCTTCATACATGCCAGTCGGTTTTGTAGGGCGCAACCGATTTGATCAGAATACGTCCTACGAGGCTAATGTCAGTGGAAGTGTCTGCCCTCTGCCGACACTTCCACTGACATTAGCAACATGTATTATCTTTCGTACATCTGCTGCTGTCACTCATCCTCTCCACATAACCAAACCAACGAAGCATACCTTTCTCTATTCTTGTCCCATCATCTTCTTTCAATTTACGTCGATCTCTTATCACACAATTTCTCACTCAATCTCTCAGCGTAACACCACACATACTTCGCAAGGAACGTATTTCAACAGCATTTATTTTACTTTCATGCTTCTGCCATACCTAGCAGTCACTGCCATACATAAGTGTAGGCACTAACATACCATTGTGTAATAGCAAGTCGCGCCTTTTTGGACACTACTAGGGTAGCCACAATGTTATGCAGAGCACACCATTGACGTTATTTCCCGCTGTCACTATATGCACATCACCCTGATATTTCCTGTCTCTAGTAAACATACATACTAAATAAACAAACTCATTCACTTGTTGCACTTTTACATTCTCAATTATTAAACAACAATCGATCAATAGAAAAAGACCTAGGTCACCCAAATGAATAGAATAGATAGAAGTTAGACATACCTAATCAGCGCAATGAACATTTCTTCCCGATTTTTTTTTCTAAGGTCTCATTGAGTTACTGTTCAAAATGTTGACATCGGATGAGACTGGGGTTATTACACGGTGAATCTTCCTCAGTTTCCTTGTGGACAATTGTTCACTATCATAAGTAAATAACTCTTTAGAGAAATGAAACTAAGCCTCTTTCTTGCAAGCATAAGTTTGCAATTAGCCATCCCGCTTCAATTGAAAGCAGGATCGCAAAAAATCTTATTTTTCAACAATATTTTTCTCATGGGCTCCATTCAGCGAATGTGTCTAGAAATATTTAATGTATTTAGTTAAGTACAATAATAAAAAATTACATTTCCGCAGTTAATCATAATATTGAAAAAACATAACAAAAGGGGTAACTTTGGGATGTTTTTCTATCTAGTAAACTTAATCTAATAGTGTTATTGAGAGCGATCGCCTTTCCGCCAGATCCTTAAATAAGACATAATTTGTTTTCAGACTTTAAAACACTTTTTTTGTTTTCATAATTCGTTCGTGTTCAAAAAACTAGTGAGTGCGGCCTCGACTGGATCATACCGTTAGGAAATATAAAATAAACGTATAATTTATAGTTTGATAGGAATCCGCGTGGAAACTCTTGCTTTTCCTACGCTTTACTGAAGCAATATCTTTTTAAAAGATGAATATAATTTTTGTAGCACATAGCCACGTCTGAGTGCCCGTATACAATAGAACTGTTTTCGAGAAAAGTCTTTACATCACGTCAATCCATAATACGTCCCAATCGTAAACAAAAAATTCTCGGTATATAAAAGGCAGTGAGTGAAAAGAGTAATTTTCTCCTCCATAAAAACAGTTACGGAGTTATTTATGGTGATACCGCAATCTATACAAGGGATTTTGCCCGGGGCAGAGCATTAACGATTATCCTGGTTTTTTCCTACAAAGAAATATTACTTTGACAAATAAATTCCGTGTAGGTATTTCTATTCACGCTCAACAAGGTTCAGATAACTGGCCCTAGAGTTATTTTCGACGTTTAGATGATTGAATAGAATACAATTTTCCTCTCGATCACGTTCGTAGCAGAAGAATTTTCTAAATAATATTTTGTTTCTGAGGATTATTGCTGTAGTAAACTTTTTCTGTTGCAAAAGAAAATAAATATATTAGAGCTGTATCGGAGACATGATCTCAAATTAAGCTTAGACACGCGACTATTCGAAAGGCGAATATGGTATTGCAATCTGTCATACAATTTTTAACACTTAACAGGATATTCCTGACAAAGCGCGAAATTCGAAACGAAGAAAAAAGTAAAAAAAAAGATGTTAACCATGTCAGATTCTATGATAAACGCGATTCCCCAGCCCTCAGAAAAGTGCGTGCGTGTGCCCGCCCTATTTTCAAACAAAAGATATACAATGTGTTAATGAATAAGCGTAAAACCTCATACACCCCAAATGATTTACAACAAAATAATTAGATTGAAACAATAATTTCATTATTTTGGTAGTTAAAATTTAAAGTTATTCGCATTTTAAGTTTTGAGGCAAAAACTATTTGCTATTATTTCAGCAGTAAATGAAAGCGATAGCGTGCTCATGGATACATTACAAGAATCTTGTTAAGGTAGTAAGTAGGGTGAGTAAGAAGTAATAGGCACGTGCGGTGGATTGGCATCGAGTTCAGAAAATTTTTAATTAGACGAACAAATTATTTAATATTTTGAAAAATGTAATCCATGTTGAAACCTTGATAATTCGATTCTGCTCTTGATTCTAAACAAACTACTTTCTAGTTTTGCGTTAATTCATTAACACGTTGTATAATAAAAGTACTCGTACTTTGTATTATAGATTTTTTTATGGTTTCACTAGATAAACTAATTGTGAATATGTGAGTAAAATTCCAGTAATTATAAACGGTTGCAAGTTATTCTCGTTTGAGAAAATAATGTTAAAAATGTGTTATTTTGTTAACTTTTCGAAAAAAAAATGCTATTGTGTGAAGTAATTCGTATTCAATTTATAATTTCACTGGATAAACTATCCAAGAATACTTGTATTTTTTCGTTCCGATAACTTGTATAAATCAGTAGAAAAACTAAAATAAGAGACCCTTCCCAGTCAATTCCAGGACGTATTGCCTCTTAATAATATTTAAAAGAAACTTTTTCCTCTCCATTAGTTCTACTTACCTTCTTACTCAAAACTTGGTACAAACATAGTAAAACAATATAATACATGCATATGCTCACTCACGACTATATTGCCCGAAGTCAGAGATATTCTGAAACCTCAGTACATAAACGTTTCACTAGTAGTACCTACCTACCGAAACTGCCCAGTTTGACGGGGAGTGAGCCCGTCACCACTTATAATGCACAGTGGGTACAATACATGCTTAGAAAATGAAGCGTACAGATTTCCTCACGATGTTTTCCTTCACCGAAAAGCCATAAATGAATACGAAGGTGTTAAAATGCATATTTTAACCCCTTATTTGATATCACGAATTTATCCATACACCGCGTCGTTCAGTTCGAATTACGAGAACACCTAAATCATTACGCCGATGCTCTTTTTACTACCAACTGTTACAAGTAAATAGCATTTGTAAAATATAAACAGCTGACAATAAAGTTTATTATAATGGTCGAACACTGAATACGAACATTTGTGACTGAAACTCAACAAAATAGAACTGTGGGAGCTATAAAAGTCACCACGGATCCGCTGAAAATCGACGACGACGTGATATTGCGCTATTTCTACCACAAAAAGCATTTTGAAGCTTAAATTCTTGAAATTCGATTTTAATACCTTGGTGTGATATTCAATTCTAAAACATTTTCACTTTTATTCAGACGTGGGAAGATGACCAATTGACCTCAGTCTTACCAATATTATTTCGATAATGCTGTGTTTAGAGTCCTTAGAGTATGTATAGCTTGATTGTACATACACCAAGCTTTAATCCAATATGAAATGGACGTTCGGGGAAATGTCTAAAAAAGGAAAAGGACATTCGGGGAAATAGACGTACTAGGAAGTGGACGGACAAGGAAATGTTCGATGAACGACGAACGGACAATGGACGTATGGGAAAAAGGACGTAACATAACCGGCCTGACCCCTTTGAATTCTATAAACAAATTAGAGATGACTAGGTACTTACCTACTATACTTCATTTCAAATAAGGACGAAAAGATTTTTCAATTCATATATACCTTTCTGACCAATTTTGACTTGCAAATATAATTATTTACCAGAAAGACGTTCTATCCGCCATATCTTGGACGTTACTAATGCTGTTCTAAGAATCAGTGAGAGGAAGTTTTTCAAATCTCTGTTTCTGTAATTCAAATAGACTTAAAATGTTGTTGCTATTTGAAATAGAGTATAGGGTCTCTGTCGGACAAGTCAAGTCAAGTCAATATAGGAGCTTGAAGCACACTTATCAAACGTCAAATATTTTTTAAAGCTACCACCACCACCGCATCGGAACGTGATGTCGCTGTAGAAAAGATGCGATCAGAAACTCTACAACATAACACGACTTAATAACTATTACAATGTATTCTTAAGCTAAGGTTATGTATACAATAATACATAGTCTATTTAATAAAATAATTGATACTAAAGTAAAGTAAACAAACTATAAGTTAGTGACCTCAGACCCAACACACCAACAGCAAGCCAAGCGGACTGACGATCTTGTACATATAGGATCATAATTCATTTATTCTTTGAATTAGTTGTTGTATAGGTTGCGTTACAAAGCTATAAATAATGTTCTATTAGAGAAGTCAGATTTTCGTGTCGCGTGTGTCTGCAAACGGGTAGCTGTAAAGCAGCTGTTAAACCTAAGCTGTAAAAGAGTCATGGATTTATTGTACCGCGGGCAATACTCCCGCGCACGCGGCACGGCGGTCTAGATGCGCGCGACGTGATCTGCATGCAAAGATCGTAGTGGCGGCAACATAAAACGATCCAGATTAATGAAGCGTTCTGTTACTTTGTGTTATATCGAGCCATGAATTTTGCAACAATAGCACGCTATGGTAATAGATCGTTGGTGATTAGTTTTTGTTTTAATCGAGAAAGTAATAACAGAGGATAAAGAATTATTTATTTTGGTTATTGGCATGAATGATTTCCTTTGAGCTGTTTTGAAGAAAATATGAAATCACATTCTTTCTACCTTCAAAGATGGTCAGATATATTATAAAACTAGCTGTTGCCCGCGACTACGTCTGCGTGGAACACAAAAAGTATCCTATGTGTTAATCCAGAACATATTATTATATCTGTGTGCCAAATTTCATCCAAATCCGTTAAGTCATTTATGCGTCATAGCGCCACAAACATACAAACTTACAAACATCCAAACATCGTCACAAACTTTGACATTTATAATATTGGTAGTAGATTTCTCACTTTTTACCTTATAGTCTAGGAAAAATAAGGTTTGAGATTGCATTAACGACACTTTAGTAAGTTGTTTTTGAAATAATATTACTGTTAGTTAATAACACTTTTGTCGAGATTTCGTGGTTATATTGGCTCAGGAACCTGAGAAATACCTTAAAATCGATATAAATGTACAAAGAGCAAGCTTTTTTCGAAAGATATTTCTTCCAGCATACTAGCAAAATAGACAATTAATTCAAACAAGGCAAATTTAATGTGTACAAACAAACAGTAAATAATTTGGTTTTGAGGTTATAATTTTTGAAAACTTCCAAAATATTAAATATCTACTCAAATTTACGATATTAATCGGAGATTATTATTGTTATAAATAAAACGTATTGAATGAAGCCATCCTGTACAAAATCACCAGTTTTCCCTTTTTTGTTCATACCTAAATTTAATGTTTAGTAAATGTTTTAATTATTCAATAATAAACAATAAAAAATCGGGGATTATTGAGAATTTATGTTTTTCAGGTATGTATCTACTATATTCCAAATTATCACCAAAAGTGCAATTAATGCAGCCTTCTCCATACAAAAATCCGTAGATTTCCCCGACTATTATACTTTCAACAACGTAACCTTAGAAATGGAAAAATTCGATAAAATTACTCTGAGATGTGATTAGGTAATAAAAAGCCAAAGGGGCCTTGTAACAATAATCGCAGAATGTTGCAATTTATCGCCTCCAAATTGAAGCTGATTAACCCAAATAGCTAACGCCTCGTAACATGAGCCTTTACGTACAGTTAGCAACATTATTCACTTGGCAACCGAAAATTAGGGATATATCGAAGCGTATCATAACCTAACTTGCAGGATTTCCGAAAAAAATATTATGTATCACTGAATAAAATATTATTTGGCTGTTGTATCTGCGATAGTGGTAGTTGACAATTATAGAATAGTTTAAGCTTAGCCATTACCAAAAGTATCCATTATATTAAGTATATTCATACCATATCGTTCAATACCTATTAAATACAGTATAGTTACATAAAATATACGTTATAGTTAAATGACAATATGCGTCCATGTTTGGGCCATTCGGCTAAATTGTAGTAGCTTTGCTATACGCATTATAATGCGTCTATATTATATATAGACGAGTATGATAGAAATACAATTCAATTGCAAAAATATCCCTTAATAAAGTAGTTTTGTATTACAAAATATTCAAAGTAATATTATGACAACTCGAATTAATTAGAAATAGCGCAGTTAGCGATGCCATAAAAACGATTCTTCCACTAAATCCGATCTGATTTTTTCTGCCATTTTTGCACAATTTGAACAAAAATATCCATCATGAAATTCAAGAAATCTCGTTTGTACGACAAAATATATCGTTAAAATATAAAGTTTTAGTGATATGATTATGCAAACCTTTATTACCATATTTTAATGACGCCGTACATAACATTCATTAGTACAAAAATGGCCCGTTTTGGAGGTGGTCTTTTAACTGGTGGTAATTTTTTTCTCTATTAAACATCACCAGCAAAAATGTTTACATATTTTTGTATCAGACTGTATGAGGAAACATCCTTTTTGGGGAAAAAATAAGCTCGTTCCCGAAGGGAATATAATTAGTATAATTTTCTATGAAGAGGTTGTGGCCTATGTTCTTAAAAACCCAAAGAGAATACAATAATTATTAAAATCAGTCGGACGCTTTGTAGTTTTAGGCTTCCTGTCCACTGCAGGAAAAACGAGGGAATGATGGCCAATGGGATTGCATAAAATCTCCGCTCCGAGATTTAATGCAGTCCTATTGGTGACTATTTCTTCGTTTCTCCGATCCGCAGCCTCGCTCCGCTTCAGAGGAGAGGCAGCCTTATCACATGAGGTGACTGTTGGCAACACCAACATAAAATATAGTAATTAAAAAAGTTTTATTTCCGTTTCCGTCTTCCATTTTGGTACAGTGCTTCTGCTTGTGCGTGTAACTAACTCTGGTGTAAAAATCACTAAAATAAACCTCCAGTGCTGCAAAACAAGACTTTACATCGAACCACTCCTGCCACCAGAAAAACTACAAATCACTAAAACCTCTCCAGCGGAGCCAAATAAAACACCGGTAGGCCACGTTCCCTACAGTGACATCGAAATAGTAATTTTCCTGTTGCTCAGTCTATAATGAGAAAATATTAGGCTATGAAGTGCAAAACGACTAGCGATCGCAAAAAATCATATAACATTACAACGGCGTAATCATAAAATGCGTTGCATATTTTAGGGAGTGTTTCAGACTATCAACATGAACGAAATTTTTTAGCGATTTCTAACTCTGTTGCTTGCATTGTATTACAAAATGTTCGCTACTCATCATCAGACCGTTAAACTCCACTGCTGGGTATCAGGCCTTGACTATCACATTGTTTATAGCGAACGGTCCAGGAATGCTATTTTTAGGGTTCCGTAGTCAACAAGGAACCCTTATATTCTCGCAATGTCCGTCCGTCTGTCGGTATGTCTGTCCTCGTCTTAGCTAAGAGACGCTTAGTACTAGAAAGCTGTAATTTGGCATGGGTATACAGGGTGAAATTGATATCAT
Organism: Agonopterix alstromeriana; assembly: GCA_963924505.1. NCBI lineage: Eukaryota > Metazoa > Arthropoda > Insecta > Lepidoptera > Depressariidae > Agonopterix > Agonopterix alstromeriana. The sequence continues at coordinate 8,841,523 of OZ004662.1, read as the reverse complement.
TAGCATCCTTTTAAGCTAAGAGTCTACACCTCAACTGTTCCCTACTAAACTGCAGCGCCCACATGACTCAAATGTGTGGGACAGCAGATTTTTTTTTTCTGATCTGTTTGCTCCTATAGTAAAAGTTATTCAATTTGTTGGGAAGAGTATTTGGTTTAAAAATTAATGATAATTTTCCTTACAGTATAGGAATTGGAAAATATTTTCGTCCTTGTTTGAAATGAAGTCCCTATAGGTAATTATAAAATCGTAATATTAGTTAAATCCCACTTCTGATCAGTAATTTCTATTGTACGTAATATCACGTATCTCTGATATTAAAGCGCTTCACTCTAGCTTGGTGTTACTATAATGTAACGCGATAAAGGCGTGCTAACTACGGCATTATTGTCTAATATCATGTTATCAAGCATTAAATTTCAATGTGTGCTCGCCCTTTGTGCCCGTTATTATAGAAACGCCACCAATGACTTTAATGAAATTATAAATAACTAGATTTCGCCTGCAACTTCGTCGGCAGCAGTTCCCGTCATCGTAACTAAAGATAAAATTTATATCAGTTTTTAAGTCGTATCATAAACTTTCAAACACAACAAATTTTTCAATATCGATCCATTAGTTTCTGCGTGATGCTTGAACAAAGAAACAGACGAGAGAGAGAATCCCTACCTGTGCCTAATCTCAACAGACTCTTAGCAAATGATTAAATATCCCTTTAGATCAAAAGCTTCACACAAGCGGTTGCTGTCAGCGCACTCACACATAAACATAACGCGCGTTAGAGCTCGTACGAATAGGTATACACCCCGGCTGAGTGTGTGAAACCGTTCGTACGTTATTTAACGCGCGTTATGTGTAAATGCACCGAGACAGCGGCCGCTTGTTTGAAGCTTTCTATCTTTAGGGATATTTAATAATGTGCTAAGGGTCAGTTCAGTTTAGGCACATGCCCTTGCATGTGCCTAAACTGAACTGACCCTTATAAATCATATAGTACATATTGTTAGTGACAATATACATCGTGTTAGTGAATAAGAGCAAAACCTTATACACCCCAACTGATTTAAAACAAAATAATTAGATGGAAACAATAATTTCATTATTTTGATAGTTAAAATTTAAAGTTATTCCCATTTTAAGTTTTGAGACAAAAATGATTTGTTATCATTTCAGCAATTAATGAAAGCGCTAACGTGCTCATGGATACATTTTAAGAATCTTGTTTTGGCAGTAAGTAGGGTGAGAGTGCCCGAGCGATGGGTTGAGATCGATTTCAGTAAATTATTTTTTTTTCAAACAAACTAATAAAAACCTATGTTGAAACCATGATAATTCGATTCTGCTCTCGATTCTAAACAAACTACTTTCTAGTTTTGCGTTAATTCATTAACACGTTGTGTTATACCCTTAGTAGTCAAAATTGAAAATATCTACAGTGATCCCGCTGGTACAAGGCACATCCTGAAACATAATGCAGCGCAGTCCGGTTCATTTGGCTCGTCTCGCCTTCGACGCCCGCCTGCCTGCTCCTGTTGTGAATAGAATCTAAATTACTTGAAAAATTCTTGAGTGCATTCCCGACTGACTGGAGGAATTCGCTAAATTCCTCCTTACAAGGAAACGCTTATTGAATAGACTAAATGCTATGTAAAAAATTTAGCTGCATGTTGAAACAGTATTGTTTACAAATTGGAAATGTTTATTAGGGATGCTAGTTTGAAGATAATAGTATAAAGTAGGTATTTTAGGAATCTAGTATTAATATATTTAATAAAATTAATACTCAGAACAATCAAATTTTGAATGTAGATGGGCTGAAATTAACATAAAGTAATTTTTTTTCCAAATATTTTGTGTTCATATCACAAATATCAACTTTGTGGTTCATACATCATATAGTTAGTAATTCTTTGTTTTCATCTTAGGTTTTCATCATGCGTATAAAATGATCAAAATAATGACTTACGTTGGTTTTTCATTTTTCATTATTTCTCTATATTTATTATTAGAAGATACTGCGTGTGAAATACGGAGTAGTCTGATACGAAGATACAAATTAAATATTTCCTTTGTTTTATTTTAATATCTACAAATATTTATTATTTGTACATCATCGTACGAACATCTCTATTTTCTCAGACTATTCTAGAGTTGATGACAACATAATAGGTTTAGATCAGACAAGATAGGTTCCCAAACTACAAGTCCAACTCCTGATATCTAAACTCAGCGTCAACTTCGTAGAGAATTATGAACTAACTTTTGTCCTTAAATTACAGGCGATAATCAATTTTCAGCCTTCTCCCCAACGTACTGAGTCTCTAATACTTAACAGCTTTCTAGATGTCTAAACGCGTTTCGAATCGATCAAGTTCCTGCAGTTTTTCCCGTCCTTTAGTAATGTGAGAGTTAGACTGGGGAATAAAGCTAGTGACAGACAACACTCTTTGTTGTACCTATACTTGAGATAACTTGTGAGCTTTCTCATAGTCCATTTCGACTACAGTGATATTTACAAAAGCAGTAAAGTACGTAGGATATTTTAAAGTGCACGAGTGTGTGCGCTAAACAAGGATACATTCACTCATCTTTACTGTCCTGAATCTAATGGAAAGCGAAACCGCTACGATCAGTAGTGGGGTCGGATGCAGTGTTTCTAAACGTAAGCCACATGTTGTGGGCATTATAGATGTTGAGGTTGCCTAATGAGTTTATTCTCCTTTTAGAAACAATTCTGGACTGGTGTTATTCGAAGAATATCTAGTCGAACATGGCTCATAACTATAATTAAACCGAGACCCAGTTTTGACCCAGACAGGCCTCCGTCACTCGGCCATAGGTAATGAGACACGCACCCATCCTTTGGCGCATCGTAAGCGATAGCCAGTCATCTAGCGCAATTGGAAGCGCTGGACAAATTGTCGTGGGATTGCGGCAAAATGATTCCATAAATGTTTGCATGTCATCTTAATAGTCAAGGAAATCGTCTCTATAAATTGAATCTCCGAATTCAAAAGCCCGAAATATTCAAAGCATTGCACTTCGATTGAAATTGCAAATCTGCTTCAGCGTTGATTTCTATACATAATTCAAAACCGATCACTCAATTTGGAGAAAATAATCTTAGTATCTATTTTAACAGGATATCTCACGGTCTGTCAGGCCATATAAAGATCGTTGGAGAAGCATGGTGGGCAGTTGACCCCGGAATCCAGGTCCACCAGGGTTTCAGTCAATACGGCCAGCCCAAACTGTAACCGATTGAGGGGTAGCAGAGTTCTTGGTAACTTTTTCGATAGCCCCTTTTTTCACCAAAATTCAAACTCAGAAAGGGCTACCAAACACAGAAAATGCAGGATACACCCTTCCCTTTTTGCATCAATACCCAAATTGAAATTATATGTAAGTAAATAATTATAAGTAGTGCATTTGACATGTAACATTATTTTTATGAAATAAATGAATATGAATGAAGTCACAAGGTTTTATCAATAGTCTTACAGTTTTTCAGAAAATGAAGAAAATGTGTTGCGACCCAGGCTGCTCTAGTGTGCAATGTACGCCTTTGCCGATGCAATGCGGCGCGCCCTAAAAAGCGCTTACCTTAATTCATAACATGCATAAACGACCTATTTCCAATTTAAGTTTAATAGGGAACATATATAATATCACTGAAAAGTCACTTGAAAAATATGTTATCAATTTAACACTGTTGGAATCAATTTGTTACACAATAACTCCTTCACATACCAGTTTAAACACGTCTTATTCAAACATGTTTAACCACAATGAAACACAGCTTTAAAAACGAAGTACCTAAATGGGAACAAGGTAGGGACTTACGTTGCACCGACACGGTTGTGTTAACTCAAGTTACAGAGCGTTTTGGTATTTGCTTTCAGTACTGCTGTTTCTAGCTATTTTATTTTAAGTATTTACTGGAAATACTAACAGCCTTAACTGGAGACTTTACAACTTACTTATAACTATGCATGCATGCATTGACGTACCAAAAGTCACTGTCTGCCTGCATGTTTTGTAGGTTACCATGACATTCCCCGGTTGGAAGTCAGAAATAATACAGGGGTAAATTACAGCCCAGCTAAATACTGAAACGGTGAATTCGGATAGTCTGTCTCTTACACCCTAATAAATATAGAAACCCTAATTAGAATATACACACTTTGTCTCATGATGATGATTATGATGATGTCCTTCACGACGTATCCGACGACGGCGACCCTCATTAGATCCTGGCGTGAGCTCGAGTGTGGCTGGAGAATCCGAGTTTTGTCTTGAATAATCTGTTACACGCAGAACAATACAGTTGGCCAGTCGAGTCGACACTTCGTCTGCCAGTGCCCCAACTACAAAACAAATAGTATTACTTTCAAACTTGGTCCAGTTTAACGAAAGTGAGCCTGTTGCCCGCTTTTTATTTGATATTTGACACAATATACACTCGAATTATAAGCATGTAGTTGTCCACACGATACGTTTTCCTTTACTTCTTCTTTTGTGTCAGCATGACCTGTAGGGGATGATGATCACTCTGTAATGGAAAGATTAGCCAGTCAGCAATGATCGTATCGAACCTGAATGCTCATGTTTCGTCAAACGGGGAGGCTCTTTTTTTGCACCTCTTTCTTCCTTGTTTTTCTTTACTAAATAAACAACAAAGTCTGATATGAGTCTGATTTAGTCTGGGTTCGAACCACCACACGCTATGCTGTACTATGTAGGCTATAGACCACCATGCCTTTTTTAGAACTACCTATGTATAGTCAACCAATTTCATAATTATGAAGGCCACCTTAGAACCTTATCACAATCACCTGTATTAATGTCATCAAGCTTTTGTGAAACACCAGTGTAATAGTTTGTTGTGACCACGTCCTACGATGTGGCCTGCATTTCAAATTGGTTGACTGTAGAGATCTACTACGATAACATGACCCGCGCCTCCAAAGTGTTTACATGGTGTTTCCAAAGTGTTTACAAGTCTCACGACGCATGCGTGTATGCTGAAATGAACGTTAATACAATAACAAATACACGGCTATGTTGCTCGACTGGTGGTGTAACTAATTGGCTCATTATTATAGTAGATTTCTATGCGCGAGCCTAAGGCGTTTGTGAAAGATCTGGACAGGAGGATGGTGTAAAATGGCAACGAGATGTCAGCTCGGAGTCATATCTGGTGTAGAGGATTTCTTTGACCGTCCAGCGCGGGAACGCAGCTTGTGTGACGGGATCCTTTATGCCGGGTAACTACGATTCATGAAGAATGTTTAGAGTGTGTGTTTTTGTGTTCATTTATTATTTTAGTGCTGACGTGTTGTTATTGTGTATTACTTTATAATGACGAAGCTTGTCGTGGATTTTTATTTGGACGAGGCAAGTTGGTAATTTTATAATTAATTATCATGTATGTAATCATTTTATTTTGCGTTCGTATGTATGTTTAATGACGGCATAAAAGGAAGGATGTTGATGAAGATGTAACTTTAAACATCTGAGAGTGAAAATGTTATAACTACAAAAATTGCAGTTTCAAGAATGGTGTGGGTGGAAAACAAAGCTTACGTTGCGCCAACGTGTCGTATAATCTCGAGTTAGCGAGCAATTTGGTGTTAGCTTTCAGTGCCGTAGCTTTGACAATTGGATTGTCTCGGCTCTCAGGCAAACATTTTGTTTTCAAAAATTAGGTGCTCTAAGATTTTAGAGATTTTTGTTCATTTTAGAAAGTATTTACAATGTAAGTCTGAAGATTTAACTGATATCCATATTAATATTATAAATATAAACGAAGTTTTTGTATGTCTGTAACGTTTTACAGTTAAACCACTGAAAAGATTTTGATCAAATTATTTATAGAAGTAACTTGAACGCTAATGAAGGACAAGAGATACACATTTTACAAAGACGAAGTCACGAGTAACTACTAAGTAGTTTCCAATTATCTCAAATACCATGTTTTCCTAGGGTGGCTTGTACCGAAAAGTATTTAGGCAAACTCTGGCAACATTGTATTTTGTAAGTGCTTCTCACAACGATCTGTGTAAGAGACAATGCGTTCACTAAATACGTTTAAGCCTAAATTCTTTTTGGTTCAAACCGCCCTTAGCCTATTGCTGTTATTATATTATTGCATTATGTTGTAGGTAACCGTGTAAATTGTGTTTATCGGTTTTTTCGCTCCAATTTGTCTCTCCATTAGGAACAATTTCGATTTTTTTACATTATTACCCCATAAGCAGATAATACCTAGCATAGCATATGCTCACGACTATATTCCCCGAGGGGGTAGTCAGAGATATTCTAAAACCACAGAACATCCACGTTTCACTAGTACCGATACTCTGTCCAGTGTGATGGGGAGTGAGCCCGTCGCCAGATGATACCTCTGTTTTGTTTTTCGGTCAGTTTATATGATTATGAAGATATACAACGTGTTAATGAATAAGCGCAAAACCTCATACACCCCAACTGATTTATAATAAAATAATTAGATTGAAACATTAATTTCATTATTTTGATACTTACAATTTAAAGTAATTCGCATTTTAAGTTTTCAGACAAAATGATTTGTTATCATTTCAGCAATGAATGAAGCGCGAGCGTGCTCATGGATACATTTTAAGAATCTTATTTTGGTAGTAAGTAGGGTGAGTGTGCCCGTGCGGGGGGCTGAGATCGAGTTTAGTAAATTTTAAATATAAAAAAAAAACTATTTAATATTTTGGAAAAAATTACCTATGTTGAAAACATGATAATTCGATTCTGCTCTCGATTCCAAACAAACTACATTCTAGTTTTGCGTTAATTCATTACGTTGTATAATTATGAAGACTATAAATACCACTCCTTGGTATTTTACGTTAAGACTTGTTTTTTTTTTTAAATCCTGTCATAGTAGGATGTGAGGAAAAATGTAAACAACAAAACAATACTATTGGGTCTTATACTTACAAAAAACTTAAATCCCAAAATATTATATTAAAAATAATATCAAATAAATATAGCTTTCTGACGTAATTTTTTTGATACTACCACCTCGCTGGAAGGTGTTCCGCTGTAGAGAAGATGTGGCCAGAAACTCTACAACACTCATTACTGATCTCATTAGTATGTAAAATCTCACTCATTAATAAGTGTAGTAAGATACGTCTCATATAAATATAGAGTATGCATCCGCTGTTGGCGCTTTTCATTAAAATTTAATCTGTGTTAAAATAAACCGAAAATCTAAAGCTAGGAAGAGAAACAAATAATTACAGCGTGTGGCTAAAAGGACGAACCATATAATGGCATGTCATAAAGTTGATGTAAATAACTCGGAGACAAATTAAGCGCCGGATGTCCACATTTTACTCAACTTTGACTGCATAATATTTCAAGTGGATGCCCCATTATTACGCTCATAATTTTGGGTTTGGTCCAAAATTCAGTGACTAAACTTAATTTAAACGCGGGCATTAAAATTTTGTGCTTTTTGGTTTTGCTGTTTCATCTCTGGTTAGAGACTAAAGTTCGTCTCGTCTGGGATTTAAAGCTGTAGCTATATGCATAGTGCAAGGAATAGCTCTCTCTTCCGCGTTACCACGTATCAAGTAGGACGGTGCGCGACCTTGTGTTAGTTTATAAATTGTCAGTCGAACATAGTATTTGAGTAACTAGATATTCTACAGAGAAACAGCTTCCTTCGTATATAATTAGTATGCTCGCTGCGATAATAAACTAATACATGCGCAGCGATGCTGCCTCACGCTCTCGTTTATGAACGTTCACGTACGGGACCGAGCGGTACGGGCATTGTAGGCAATCAAAAACGGTTTGCATGTTATAGAACTATTTATTTATCATTTTCTTAACTTCCTAATGTTAAAAATCTACGTCTACATGACGTCTAGTCTTCCTTCCTTAGGAAAGGTTTTTTTTTTATTTTTATTTTTTTATTTATAATTAATGGACTTTTTGCTTGTGCGTTAGCACCGCATTTCCGCCAATGTCAAGTAGTTTGTGGGAGTATCTATCCCAATCTCAGGGATTGTTTTTGATAAAGAACAAGAAGAGATTAAGGAATGCGGAGCCTCGTGGCAGGCAAAGACGCGACGCGCGGACAACATGCGAAACAAGTTCTCGGGTCAGAACCTGCAACGTGACTCCTTAGGAAAGGTTACAGAGAGTGACAGCTACTGTCAGGTTATTCTGGCGTTCCGATTTTTTACATTACATCCATATTTAATATAAAAAAACCGGCCAAGTGCGTGTCGAGCCACGCGCAGAGTAGGGTTCCGTATTTGCCCGTCACAATAAGTATACGGACTTAGAACGGGTCTTTTTCTTTTATACTACACGGTTTAACTTACTAATAAAGTCTAAAAAGTACATTTAACAAGTTGGTCGACCATTACTCGTTAACTTGTAAAGCCTACTTAGCGGTGATAGTTTCACTTGACTCTGACAAAAATTTTCACTTTAAAGCTTAATATTTCGCTAACGGATCCCTAAATCGAAAAATGGTTTTCCCACACCCACAATATTGTCAGTATGTCAAATTACAGCTTTCTAGTACTAAGCGTCTCGGAGCTAAGCCGCGGACAGACGGACAGACGGACAGACGGTCAGACGGACAGACGGACAGACGGACAGACGGACGGACGGACGGACGGACGGACGGACGGACGGACGGACGGACGGACGGACGGACAGACGGACAGACGGACAGACGGACAGACGGACAGACGGACAGACGGACAGACGGACAGACGGACAGACGGACAGACGGACAGACGGACAGACGGACGGAAATGGCGAAACTATAAGGGACTATAACTGTTGACTACGGAACCCTAAAAAGTAGCGCTGCATGTGCAGTTTAACTTAGTTAACTAAATCAGCTTCGTTTGCGGTGGACGTCGAGCTTTATAATACTGATTCAAAGCCACAGAAAACTGTTTTAAATAATATTCATGTAAGGCCAACTTTTTGATGAGATTTTGTGACTCATACGTAGTTTTATATATTACGTAGTTGTTCATATGACCCAACGACGACGTCTATTTCATTTCGGCGAGTTAGGTCTTTTTCCATGCACGTCATTTTAGAATGTTGTATTTTTCTTGTCAAGACGCTTTTGGTACAGTTGTTATTATAAAATTGATGGATTAAATGTTAATTATGAAATTGTAAATTTTTTAAGAAAATGACATATTACGAGGGCATTTATGAGAGGGCTCTTTTTCCTAGCAAACGGATTTTAAGGTAATAATATGAAACTGAATATTTTTCTAACTTTAGTAACATAATATGTATTAAATTAAAGATTGAAAGATTTGTCTCACGCGGGACTTGATCCCGTACCACCGCGCGTGTAGCTTTATGTGTCGCCGTGTGCACATATACAGATTTTTTCCAATATTTAGGCTTTCCTTTGAAAACAGGTTTCATCTGTATTTTTATAGAAAAATAAGAATTATACTTCAGCAAATAAAGCCGAGATGTTGAAGATCATCGCTATATTTTTCATTAATTTGTATGTCTTTCAAATAACGAGAAGATTGCTTCTAAAAACTAACAAAATATGGCCCGGCCCTGCGTTTACCTATTGGGATCGTCTTAAGAGGATATAATCCGGAGCGCGCTCCTTACATACGAAGTCTGGTTATATTTTCAATACTAACCAATTAAAGTCAATGAAAATATAACCAAACTTTGTTTCGCTCCGAATTATATCTCCTTAAAAGCATTTCCCATTCTCCCGTGTAAAACCAGTCTTCAAAGATATAAAATAGTTGTCTGAAGGTGTTAAACGTTTCCAGGACAGTGAGCATCATGTAGAGCTGGAATTTAATCAGCCGTGAAACCCGATGGCTATACCGTGAAGATACAAGTAGAGACTTTAAATTGTGGTTTACATCGTGTCTCCTCTCAACTGTGTAATGTGTGCTGTACGTTTAATAATTTTTAGTGTTCCGTACACAATAGGTGAAAATGGGACCGTGTTACTACGTTGTCCGTCCGTCCTACCTATTTAACGATAGTAACTACAATTATAAAACATAATAATCCGTAATGTTTAATCAATTGAAAAATAACAAGGACTTAAATGTGACATTCATGTTTTTTGGAAATTTATAATTGTTTAAACAAAAAATACGATTGAGGGCAACACTATACCAAAATGTGTTTTAACTGTAAACATAAAACTGCCTTTACTTTTCGATGTAAAAGGCAATATTTTAAACAAGAAAAGAGTACTACAATACGTCCGGTCTTTCCCATAGCAATTAACGCTCCGATTAAAATCTGAATTATTTATTAAAAATTTATGATCAAACAATAATTTATTGCCTCAATTCCATATTCCGCGATTAAATATGTTTTCACAGTCCTCCCGGAAAACATGGTTTTAAAATCCTGCCGACAATTACAATTATTTCAACTGGAATGTTTTTGTGTAAAATTGAGACTATTTTTGGTTCCGCTTTCACTTTTGCTTTAAAATCTTATACGGTACCTACGGTGTCTTGCAAATAGTAATCGTCTGCATAGACGAAAATGCCTATCGACAGTTAATAATCAAAACTATAATCTACATTTTATACTTGTTTATAATACAGCTAGATCTTTTTTAGGGTAATGTTACCTATTACACGGATACTTTAACTAAAATTCTTCAAATTATCAGTTAGAGTCCTAATTTTTAAAATCTGTTTTTTTTCCTGTTAAATTATTTTTTGTAGATCTCGTCACTATGATGATAATTTTAAGTAGTACAATACAATAAGATAATAAAAGACAGTAAAATATACCTACATTTTAAAGTGCTTCATCTGTACTGCTTTTTATGAGCGTTTTTCCTGTGATATTCTAGGGAATCGATATTATGGCGCTACGGTTTGCAGGAATACAAAGACATTATTTCAAAATAATTAGGGCTAAGGTGATCAAAAATCATAATATTTGTACATCATCATCATCAGCCTATGTACGTCCCACTGCAGGGCACAGGCCTACCCTCAGGGAGGGTGTATGGGCGTTAGACCACCACGCATGCCCAACGCGGACTGGTAGACTTCACATACGCATCGGAATTTCTTCTTCAGCGTATGCAGGTTTCCTCACGATGTTTTCCTTCACCGTTTGAGAGCAGTCGGTATTACGTAATTAAGTTAGATAAAATCGTTGGTATATAGCATGTTATCCGTGCGGATTCGAACCTGGACCTCAAGATTGAGTTTTCCACGCCACCGGCACGCTCTCTAATAATATTGTACAGTTATCTCGAACTTTCATTATAATAAACATAATGAATGCGTAGAAGATTGAGTGGACTATATAATAAGAAAGATTGTGAGTTTTACACACTTGTCATCAATTTACTTTTTGTTAGTTTTTTTTTCACTCTACACGTATTAACAAGTTTCATTTATGAACGGTTATGAACGGCTAGGAGGGGGACCTAAACAACAGGCAGTCTGCCTTTCTTCTTTACATGAATAATGGTTTCCTTTTAAATATTTAATAGAATCCGAACAAGCCAATGGGATATTCATTGATTCGAAAATTATTTCACCGTGACCGTCTGTAGCAGATTTTTCCGATCATTTCAATAAAATTAAATATAGCTTTAAATAGAGACTCTTTCTTATGCTGTACTTTAGGTTAGACTTTTAAAGAAGGTACTGTTCTATTCTAATTTAAAAAATTGTGGCGTCTATCTTAGTGTTTATGATTTTGCCAATGTCTTAAATAGCAAAAGTGTTTGACGTTGTACAGTTATAAATATTTGATGACTTTGAAGTCAAAAACAACTCTCGAGTGTTGTTTTATGAAAATTAAAACACAATCATTGGTGACCTTCAGATAGATTTTTTTTAAATTAGAATAGATCAGTACCTTCTTTAAAAAGACTAACCTAAAGTAAAGTATAAGAAAGAGTATCTATTTAAAGCTAAATCTAATTTTATTGAAATGATCGGAAAAATCGACTACGGACGGTCGCGGTGAAATAATTTTCGAATCAATGAATATCCCATTGGCTTGTTCGGATTCTATTAAATACTTAAAAGGAAACCATTATTCATGTAAAGAAGAAAAGCAGACTGCCTGTTTTTTAGGTCTACCTCCTAGAGAGACCGTTCATAAATGAAACTTCGCGCGCGTCTGTCGCATCGGCCGCTGGCATCGGAAGTGCACCTTTAGTGTTAATGATTTTGCCAATATCTTAAATAGCAAAAGTGTGTTCAGTTATAAATAATTGATGACTTTGAAGTTAAAAACTCTCGAGGGTTGTTTTTTGAAACTTGACTCAATGTTCACTTTAAAGCTTTATATTTCGCTAACGGATCGCTAAATCGAAAAATGGTTTTCCCACACCCACAATATTTTGTTAAAGACCTATCCAACAATACCCCATACCTTGGGAAAGAAAGACGAGAAAAAAAAATTTTATCCCCACTTTTCATGTAGGGAGGTAAAAAAAAATATTTTACAAGATATTTTTTACCACTTTGTCAATTCAAATTAGAGTTTTCTAGTGCCAAGCGTCTCTGAGCTAAGCCGCGGACAGACGGACAGATAGATAGACGGACAGACGGACGGTCATGGCGAAACTATAAGGGTTCCTTGTTGACTACGGAACCCTAAAAAGCATTTTACTAAATTAATAAAGAAACTCCATTTTTAATCCTGTCCATACTATGTCCATTATTACTGGTGCAATAAAGGAAAAAAAATACAAAAGTTGGATTACGTCCAGCTAGCCTCATTTGGAGTTGCACTTTATTTATTGCCAGCCATCGCTTGCTGTGAATTGAATCCAAATTACTGGAAAATTCCTACGGAGCCATTGCTCTGGATTCTTCCAATATTACCTGCCTTTAGCGGGGTATTCAGTATTCACCTATCTTCTCGTTAAACCGTAATTGGTTTTGAATAAAAAAGCAGGGGATTATTAAATATTTTAAAGTCCTAGATAAAAGAGAAAGACATAATTTCTTAGTGCACCCCTACTCTGCATCCTCTGCAAAATGGTGTGGGAAAACAATTTTTCGATTTAGGGATCCGTTAGCGAAATATTAAGCTTTAAAGTGAAAATTGTTGTTAGAGTCAAGTGCCCCCCCCCCCCCCTCCCTGCCAGCTAAACGGTTATTTCTAGATACGTGAAAAAATTCACGGCAGTAGTGTATAATATAACGAATTTAAAAGGAAAACTATCACCGCTAAGTAGGCTTATTAGCCGTTCAACCGTAGTATAAAACAAAAAGCCCCCTTCTAAATCCATATATAAGGTCTAACAGCGATTCCGATATTGGTCCCATAGTGAAAGTTGTTCAGTGTGGTCTCATCCTCTTCGATCGATCTATCATCCTCTTAAAATAGTTTCACTTAATTTTGTTAGACCTTATATATTATGACAGGCAGCTACGGAACCCTACCCTGCACGGGGCCCGACACACACTTAATGTTCCAAATGAAGAAAAATCAAATAATAATACACAAGAATACTATATACTTAGGTAGAAAACCGATCCTTTAAGAACAACACAAAATTGTTCTTAATATGAAGTAGTTATACGGGGCGTAGTAAACCACTTAGGTAATCTAAAAGTCGACCCCTTCTCATACCTAAAGTACCCGTTACATTAGGGAGACGTCCTCACATAAACGGTTAAATGTGAAATGTAAACTTGGAAGCAAATCAAAGCAAAATTCACGGTAAAATTATGACGCCGGAACGTTCTGGTCAGCACTGTCGCAGCAACGAGAATTGGCAAGCCAGATTGTAGTCTACAATTGTAACCGCAATCGAATTGTGGTTGTTTTATTGTTCGCCATCAGTTTTATAAGCATTTATCCGACTGAAAATAGGTATAGTGCAGAAACTGTTATATAACCACAGTTTTATAACTGGAGTAAACAAAACAATTATAATTTTGCGAAAGTCTGTGGAATGCTACTGGGCCTCTTAATAAAATTATGATTATAGTAGGCCATACCCCACACTAACCCAGTGTGGTTTCGGGTTTCGTGGAGGCCAGTTAGTGGAAACTTACTGTGACTGGAATCCACCAAAGTGGATTACAGAGAAGAAGTGAGGAGATCTGTCGTAAACATCCAATAAAATTTCGTTATATCCTTCCGCATAGTTTCAGTGAAAATGGTTCAAGCAGATTACACTGCACTTATAATTTCAGAATATTCTTAATTTCGCAAAAAACAAGAGATCTTTCGGAATCAGTTTCATAAAATCCATGTACCTAACAATAACCATAAAAAAAAAATTCACTCTCTTTAACCTGGCACCTACAAGTGAAATAAAGGTGTAGCATGATCGTAGGTCATTGTGTACCCCTTTCGACCCTCATCAGGGCAGGGCATTTTGACGGTATCATTATTAACACGTGGCATAAGAACGGCGTCTGATTCTAATAACCATTGCTGAAAACTTACCTACGTTTTGTTCTTTATGGTATTCGTTTTCAGGAAAGTATTATGTAGGTATGAGTTCATAATATTTTACCTAGGTTCCGAATGGTCCAAAGCATACATTTTCTGGCTTTTTGATCCTTTGTTACCAACGCCCAAAAGGTATTTCATAAATTTTCATCAAAACTATAAATTATAAATAAACATAAGTATGTGTAGCGGTATAATTGTAATTTTACTTTTCTCCGCTCAACTTTCCATCAACTTAACATGGTATCGGATAGAGAAGGGTGGGAAAGCTCAAATGAGACATGTGTCCAGCATTGGGATGCATTGAAAGGTTTAACAGAGTATAACGTGTATAATAGCGATTCTGATGGCAGCCGTTGGTCCCGGCTGCTATCTCTGGTGGTAGTAGTCGTTACATAACAACCACGTCAGAGGCCGTAAGGTGGTCTGAAAAAACTCTAACACCAGGGCTTGTTGCCCACACGATAAAAAGAAGAAGATGATGATGATAAACGTCTACAATTGTATTCCGAGCTAAAACAAAGTATATTTGAGTTTTTATAATTATCGTAAGACATTCCATCAAAAACTTAAAAAAGAATTAAGTCAAAAGCAAATGAAAGGAATTATCGGTCTGGTGTCGTGATCGCTGATGCGGTCGCCCATTTGGCCGGCAGCCAGTGCCGGCCGATCTTGTAATTTACTCATGTGGAATGAGATTAACACGACATCTGGATTGTATTTAGTGGTTTCTCACTCACAACATTGCAGAGATTGTAATCTCCAGTTTTATGTTGTGTTCACACTGATGGTGAGTTGGCAAAGGTTGGGAAAAGAATTAAGATTGGCAAATTCTTCGTAGCGCTTCTGTTTGTTTTTGTGTGGCTTGTAGGTTTTACTGTTGGCAATTCTTATTTGAGTTTAGTAGACCCTTGACCTACGAATAGTAAGTTCGCTGCCCTAGACCTTATTTCTACCTGACTGTCTCAGAAGGAACCATTTTTAACATTGTTGAATTTGAGTTATCACATTTTCTCGCGTATCTTCGTAACAAATGCATCAAAACCATACAAATAATGTTATAAATGTGAAAAATTTCATTGACTTACATTGGTTAGTATTGAAAATATCACCAGACTTCGTAAGTGTGCAGCGCGCATTTACGCATTCGGAATAAGACCATACAACATGAATTTGAACAAATTTCACTATGTCTGGTTTTGACTATGTTACACTGTGTAATTTAATATTGGATTTATGTAATTGTACTTTGTATAATACTTTGTTTTGTTTAAAAGAAGTGTGTTGTAGAGTTTCTGGCCACATCTTCTCTACAACGGAACACCTTCCGACGCGGTGGTAGATTCAAAAACATGACGTCAAAAAGTTGTCTATGAGATATTATTATGAATAAACAATTTTGAATTTTTTAACTTTTATGGAGACAACATTCAAAAAAATCTGAAGCCGTAGCTTAACTTTTTTAAATTTTTTGCCTATGTTTGCTATAGTGAAAATTCTTCAGTTTGATGATCTAAACCAACTCTTTAAATATTATCAGGGTGTTTTTTTACACCCAGTTAATCACAGAGAAAATAAAATTTAACCATAATCTACATTTCACTCTTTGCTCATTATAAAAGGGTTACTGACTTTGTTTCTAAACATTTGAACCATATAATGTAAACATAATGTCGCCGTCATGGAAACCTTCATCTGACAACACCATGACCTGCGCTCTGCCTACATAAACAAAGGATTATCAGCAACAAAGCACATACGAGTAAGTGGCTATAATGTTTAACGCTTATCATTTCCGGGCCATTGAATTCGCTTCGGTCTGCCCCAGACTTAGCTGCACCCATAACAAGAAATCATCCGTCGACGGAAAATAATTCGATTGTCGAGCTTCTGATGAATCGACATCTAGATACGAACTTCTGAAGTTGGACGGCGCTTTATTGAAATGAAAATAGTTTTAGAGGCAGGCATCGTACTACCTAGGCATATATTATAAGTACTAGGTATTAATAGATAAGTCAAGATTAAACGTTTTATTTTGTCTTCTTCTCATCGAATGGGCAGCAAGCCCTGGTGACATAGTTTCACTTTGTAAAATTGAATGAGGTTACCATGACTTTGTTTTCACACCAAAAGATGAAAAGGTAGGAAATAAGGCGATCTTATCTTTACTAATAATCCGCAATTTACTTGTGTTTTGATACATTTGACGACACGAAAAATAATTGAAGCGAAATGGGCGTGTGATAGCTTATATTACTGCCTGATGCGAGAGAAAGAGATGGGGCGGCGCGCGCGCCTGAAACGTAGCAAGCATAAAACAAACTTTATTTAATTGTAATTGTACTATTTATGTAAGTTCAATTCTGCTCTAATCAAAATTTATCAAAAATCAATCAATTTTTTTTAAATCAAGCCTCTTGTTTCTAATATTCACCGCTTAGCACTTCTAAGCGTTTATAAAGACGGAGGCTACTTTGGCTTGTTTTTCTATCGAGAAAATGTGTCTTAATCGTGTTTTGGCTCTAATCAAAACTTCAATTATATGTTTAATTTACACATATCCGCAAATCATACTCCTACTGTTAGTACTTCATGAGATATGATGCTTTGAAGAATCCTATTTTTTCACATAGCCTCTTACAATGAAACTTCTTCTTGGTTCTTTCTTTGATAGGTATTGATATCGTCCACTAAAGTGTCAGACCTCGTAACTCCATTAGATCAAATTTTACAGGAGGCACAAAAAACGTCACCACGAAACATGGCAGCCCATAGTTGTGTGGTTTTCTATTTATCATTTTAAATCGTAACGGTTTTTTAAAAGGATTTAAGGGTTATGCCATGGATGCATTCAGAAATTAGTAATAACATTGTATAAAATGTAATTTGAAAAATAAAATGGAGTTACGAGGTTTGACACTTTAGCCAACGATATTTGCTTTATTATTGGGTATCAGTAACTAATATAAGTACTATGTGTATTGTCGTCGTGGTTGTTTTCTAATTCTTTTTAAACTTTAATGCTCGTATATGGCCGCTTGTGATACTAATCTGGCCATCGTCACAAATCTCAGATTTGTAGTGGCACTGCTCAAATTCGAGTTCTACCTGTAATAAGAATAGAGATCCTGTCACAAATCACCGAAATTAGAGCTGCAGATTCTGGAAATGGTTGCACTCATTTCCACGTTATGTACTTATAAACCAGCTCTGCAGTATCTACTAGCTTTCAAAATAAATAGCAACGAAATCGCGTTACCCATTTTCGAGAAAACTGGTATTAAACACACGCACAACCTTAAATTAACCATCGTCGATCCGTTGTTGGCAAAAAACATGTACATAATTTCATCACTGATAAATTTTGAATTTAAAATTAAGAGTACTTAAATTCACAAATATTCAGTTTCCAATCTACCTGTCCATAATGATATAAGGTCGGATATAAACTACTTTACTACAGACTGGGCCGAAATGAAATAATTTTAACTAATGAAGCCGGCTCCGGCTGCAATCTGGCCGAATTTATTCACACTGGAAAATCGAGAACTCCGCGCGAAGCACGAAAAAAAGTATTTAATTGCTCCCAAGGAACGGGGGAATGGTGAAAATTCGGGTAGCGAATTTATAGGAGCTATTTGGATGCAAATGATGAGCTCACTGCGGCCTCGAAGGCGTATAACCCCGAAAGAATAAGTGAGAAACGTCTTACGAGAAAAAGGCTCGTGATGCTCTTTAGTATTTATTCACGAATGCTTGGGGTTTGAGTGAGCGGGGTGATAAAATACTTTTTGTAGACGGTCTACGTTTAGAAAGACAACCTCCAAATGTGAGTTCGAAACGAGGCGGTTTTTGTTGTTGTTACTTTGATTAAAACGTTCAAATAATTTTTTTTTTCATCCTTGTTCAAAAATTACGAAGCGTGTTTGTATAAAATGTAGATTTGTATTTATTTTTAAATATTCTAGTCATATTTTCTTATTGTGTTGATTTCGTATCGTTGGTTTCGGAAACAAACAAATCCAATTACCTCCTTAGGGGTTGATTTTCGAAAAATCCTTTCTTAGTAAACCTCTACGTCATATCCTTTGTAGAATTACATTTTACTGTCTTCAGCGGTTTTGGCAGTGCGCCGTCTATCAGTCAGTCAGTCAATCACACTGAGAAATTATGGTCGGTCACCATATAATATGTATATAAAAGACAAAGAATAAATGAGCTTCATAATAATTACTCGTCGGTATCATGTATTTGATTGAAATAGATTCAATCTTATTTATACAGTGTGTAAGGGAATTGCTTTCAAAAACTTAAACAGATGAAAGTACCCATTAATATCAACAACTTTTACTATATGCACCAAATATGAGAAATCAAAAAAAAATCAGGTATCTCATAGTAACAGAGGAGCTGATTTAGTCAGTCCTATAGTAAAAGTCGTTCATATTGGTACTTTCACCCCTTTGAGTTTTCGGAAGCAATTCCCTTACAACCCTGTATAAAACTACTTTTAAATACTTCACGTTATGTTAAGTTTTATTGAGATAGATGTTTTATACAATAAATACCAACACCTCAAACCCATTAACAAAACCAAACATCAAAAATTTAACATTTAAGATAAAAATCCCAAAGTGGAAACACATCTTAGACTTCCGTTGCTACAAAATGTAAGAGTTTGAACGGCAGAGCGGCCGATAGCGATGAATGGGCCATCTCCGGTGGCCGCTGTAGTGCCGGAACACGGTCGCGGAGCCTTTTAACCGTGTCTTGTCGGGATGGACGCGCCACGTTCATAGCAGATATTTTAAAGCACACTATGTTTACGTCAACAAATTCCTCGCTGATTTGAGAGTAAAAGAAAAATGGACCCGTTGGAAAAGTAGACTGATGAAATGGGCCATAATGTTCATGTACAAATTAAAGTCAGGCTAGGCTGACTACTTTTCACTAGAAGGGACAGTTAGAATGAATGAATGAAATATAATTTATTTACACCGAATACAAAATATTATTGATTATAAACATGTTACAGCCATGTTGAGCTATTTCGAATCAAATTAAAGATTGAAAAATTAAGTCTCGGGCGGGACTTGAACCCGCACTCTTCCAAACCGGAGCTTTTAGTTATCCAATTTTTTTGATTTTTTATGATGACAAAACTGATTATGGTACAAATAAGGCGGCGGTAGTAATGTGGCGGTTAGACCTCAGAACAATAAAATTAGACTGTCTCTTAGAAGCTACCGCTTTGATGTACATACCGCTAAGGCTCTATTTTCCCAACAAGGGATAATAAACGTGAGTCAAAATAGTTATTTTTGTGAATTCTAATTATTAGTAAAGGCGAGACCTGTGGTGATCTGCACGAGTATTTATAGGGTCCTTAATATACTGACACTTTTTCAAAGGGTATGATCACACCGTTAAACTGAACAACTTTCTCTATTGCACCAACATCGTAATCGCGAAAAAAAAATTCAAACCTTTTAAATTCGAGCCAAATAAATGAGACTACTGTTTTTTTCGCGATTTCGATGTTGGTCCATATAAAGAAAGTTCTTTAATTTGACGGTCTGATCATCGCCTTAAAAAAGTGTATATAAGATGACCCTATACATGTTGCAGGGTGGATCCATAATCAGTGCACTGCTGATGATTTAACGAATGTAATTTTATTGATGATTCCACAAAAGAGATAATAAATAGAACTCAGAGCGTCGTGAAATGCAAGAGCAAGTGTTCCGTCTCGTACGGCTGCTCGCTCGTTTCTGAGCTCCGGAACAGCGTACGGCCGCTTTTATACTCATTGCTCGGTGGTGGGGGATTACGGGGTTGATTACGATAAGCGCACGTGCACTGTGCACGTGCGGTGTACATGTGCCGCTTTCTGTACGAGAAACGTACTACCGCCGACATACAGGGTAAATTGTATATCACTGCGGATAACTTCAGCATGTATTCTACTGAACAACTTTCTCTATAGAGCTAGCTTAGAAATCACGAAAAAAAAATCAGCTGTCCCATACAAAACTGAAGTACGTATACGACTCAAATCTATGAGACAGCAGTTTTTTTTTGCGATTTCGAAGTTGGCTCAATAGTGAAAGTTGTTCAGTTTGATGAGTAGAATACGTAATAAGTGTTTTCATTAATTATATGAGAAACGTATAATTAATATCCAGGCAGGAACGAACCACCGCTTTGAGCATAAAAGGAGAGTTTACTAGCCACTAGACCACCACGGCCCCTGAGGGAGTTTAATCGTGAGTTTATATGTACTAATTAACTTTTACCAAGGTGCATAACAAAATTACAGTAAGGGAGCTCCAAAGAACATGTGCCATTTTTGGGTTTTTGTTAGTTTATGACGTGGTGAGTCCATGTGTATAGAATATTAGAATGTCATTGTCTACACAAAACCTTTTAAATCCGTTCAAAACAGACAATACGTCCGAACCTATACCGTGTTGCACACAACGGCTACTACGACATACAATTTCCGGGCCACCCCAGCCTGTAATAATAAATGTATTTCAGTGCCTTGTTCCGACAGTCTTATAACATCGTGTCGGGGAAACTCGTAAATGTCGAAACGGTACGGAACTTTACAAGCAGTTGCCAACCCTAATTTTGGTTGGTAATTAATCCATTGTAGTAAACAACCCCTTTGACCATGCTAAAGTTGTTCAGGTTATTTTTTGCCACCGTAAGCCTACTTAGTGACAAGTTTTTAATCTTATTATTTTCGCCCGACCCCAACTTCGCTTCAGATTAAAAAATATTCATGCAAAGTTTCAGAAACAGAAATTTTGTAAAGACCTTTTAAAGCGTCCGTTTAGTTTTTAACTGTTTTAAATTTTTTAGTTGGTTTATTATTATTTGGGAAAAAAAACTATCTTTTATTAAAGGTTACTTTCTAGCGTTACGTATGAAAATAATTCGTTTAATTAATATACAAACGAGGGGTTGCTCGAACCGTCTCATAAATAAAGCAAAACATACAATACGGCAGCGATATGATTTGAAACAAAAAACCGGTCAAATGCGAGTCGGGCTACTCGTGCAGCGAGGGTTCCGTACACACAATATATTATTTACAAAAAAGTTTTGTTTTTTCCAGGACCTTTAACGCGAGACCGGCCGGCCGGAGTGTTCCTTACCACACCACCACACAACATAATGAAAAAATTTTTTTTCCTGGTCCTTGAACACGAGACTGACTCACACATGACCGACTTTTATTATAAATGTTGTTATACTGTAGAGTTTGCTCTATAATCACACAAAGTTTGACGCTTCTATTACCGTTTTTACGATAGAGCGAGAATGAAAGACGTTGATAAAAACTAGCTTCTCGTATGAGGAACCCCCCCCCCCCCCCCTTTTTTTACTTTTTAACATTTTATTTGGTAGCAAATCCGCCATAATAACACACATTCTGTGAAAATTTCATCTGTCTAGCTATTACGGTTCAAAAGTTACAACCCTAAATAGGTAGGACGGACGGACAGCGTAGGCTTATGAATAGGGTCCTGTTTTCACCCTTTGGGTACGAAACCCTAAAAAAATAATGAATATAAAAATAAATCCCATCTTCCAACTTCTCACACCAACTTAATATTTGTTAAAAAAAGAGCTATCTCTTTTTAGGCGTCTATACGCCTGTGCACTTCAGTGAAATATAACTAGGCTGACGATGATGAAGAAATTTTTGAAATAATATTCGAAATAGAATTATACATATTTTAAAATAATAAAAACCCAAAGTAATCATAACATAATACCTATTATAAGTAAAAGTCCCCCGACGCGTTTTTTCTGTCGTTTTGTCTGTCTGTAAAGGTTAATCTCAGAAACTATACTATAGGGATTTTGATACAGTTTTCACTATTGGATAGACTGATTCACGATAAAGGTTTGTGTTATTTGTGGTACCCGTGCGAAGCCGGAGCGGGTAAAATCCAGCATTAGTAAGAGCCATATCACACAATCTATTTGTGATCAATCAAAATGTCGCTACAGAATCGAGGCGATATTGCTCTGGAATGGCGGCGGTATCGCGGCGATAATTTTCAGTAAAAATCGCGGCGATTCACGAGTTGCGACGTCGCGGCGGAGCAGTTGAGATATCGCCTACTCTCAAAAATCACATGTTGTGATATGGCTCTGAGATAGCATATGCTCATGACGATATTCTTCAGAGTTATTCCAAATAAACCATGTTAACAACATCCACATTTCTGTAAATAAAATCAGAATTGTTAAAAAATTTAAATAAAAAGAAAACAACCACATCTGCGCATGAATTTGTGTCTAAAACGACTTTATTTTACGTCTCGCCTGTCACTGACAATGACATCTGAGTTTGAATGAACATGCTAAAAGTATCTGTGACATTTGTTTCTGTACTCAAACGTTCCTAGTTAGATCAAACGTGAAAACGATATTTACATCGAACTTCTTTTGTTTAGTTTTGGATTGACACCTTGTTTTTGTTTGTAATTAACTTATTTTACGATACGAGCCGTGGTGGTCCAGTGGCGAGTAACCTTGCCTGCCGTGCAGGAGGCGATAGTTCGATCCCCGTCCAGGCCGACTCGTACCAATGAGTTTTTCGGAATTTATGTACGATTTGTAGCACCACTGGCTTTTCAGTGAAGGAAAACATCGTGAGGAAGCCAGCATGCTTCAATTTCGAGGCATGTATTGTACCCACTATACATTATGTGGCAACGGGCTTACCCCCCGTCACACTGGATAGAGTATCGCTAATACTGGTGAAACGTGGATGTTCTGAGGAATCAGAATATATCTGACTACCCCCTCGGGAATATAGTCGTGAGCATATGCTTTTACGATATTATTATTTAAATTTGAGTATCTTGTATTGCATGAAACCAAACAC
The DNA here is from genome assembly GCA_963924505.1 of Agonopterix alstromeriana. Classification (NCBI taxonomy): domain Eukaryota; kingdom Metazoa; phylum Arthropoda; class Insecta; order Lepidoptera; family Depressariidae; genus Agonopterix; species Agonopterix alstromeriana. Next base: position 8,818,146 of record OZ004662.1, on the reverse strand, counting down.
AAGACTACAAGAGCGTGAATAAGCCCAATCTGTTTGATTGGGCTTCTTCTCTTCAGTCGTTTTTGTTGCATTTATTTTTCACTGCCTTCGTACCTATTTCGCGTTTTTCCCCAGTTAATTAGGAAATTGCGGGTCGAATCACCTGATTGTCTAAATAGAAAGATGATTCCGTACTTCGGATGGCACGTTAAGCCGTTGGTCTCGGCTACTATCTCTCGTGGTAGTAGTCGTTACATAAAAACCACGTCAGAGGCCACAGAACATTATAAGAGGGGCTAGAAGTGCAAAGTAGGCGTGGAACGTGTCGCCACAGGTTATGCAATAATTTGCATAAAACCATTAGGCGCGCGGCGTGGTGCGAGCAAGAGGGCATGAGTAATTGTAGCAGCGTGAGCGGGAAGACAAGTGGCGACAGCCGTCTCCGAAGCAAAAGCGCTACTTTGCAATTCTAACCCCTCTTATAATGTTCTGTGTCAGAGGCCATAAGGCGGTCGGAAAAATCTCTGACACCAGGGCGTGTAGGCAACACGATAAGAAGAAGTGCCCATATGGAATGTAGCTCGGTGGTAGCGTTCGCTTTGCATGCAAAATGTCGCGGGTTCGATCCCCGTTATCTCGAAACTTTTGCTCGCATTTTAATGTTACAAAATTACGTAACATTGTGCCACATAAAATAAATTATTATTATGTTGAGTTAAGAGATTATTTAACATCCATGTTCATAATAACGCTTTTACTTCGATCCAATAACACCGTCCTTAAATGGTTCCGGACACATTCCATAAGTACCTAAATACCAGACACTACCCCACTTATAACAAAATACCTCATTTTAAGAGGAGTAGTCCCTACAGCGCGATCAATACAGACTAAGTTTAATCCTGCACTGTTAGGTCATATTACCGGTTTCTAGATCGTGTCTAAAAAATTTCATTGACTTTAATTGGCAAGTATTGAAAATATAACCAGACTTCGTTTGTATGGAGCGCGCCAAGGGCAATATACCCTAAACAAATAAAGTCAATGAAAACTTTTAAACACGATCTAGAAACGAATATCTGTCTCTGTATCTTTGTTAAAAATAAATAGCGCGCTCGAGTGCTTTGATGCCTCAAAAACTGAACTCGAAATTGACAACGCATGAAGCACGAATTCCTATGCTTCTTGTTAATCCTTCACTACAGCCGCCATTCCAAACTTTGTTCACAAGGCTCAACGTTACAAAAACCTTTCTATTCCACAGCGTATTTATGTACGAGCAAGTAACAAAAAAAACAAAGAAAAAACCGCAGCATAAATGTCGTCCGTGCCAGCGAATGCAGTAAACGCAATGTCCGCATCAACGGAAATGCATTTCTATTTTGTCTTTTGTTTGGAAAAGTTGCAAAACAAGTTCGACACTCAATCCTTTGTGGGGATAGTTTTAAGAAGTTTTATAAGAAACGCCAGCTTAGACCGCGAGTGACAGAGAGGCCGGCGGCCGTCACTTCCTGTTCTCTAGCGGCGGAGATGGACTATTTATTTTTCTATGCTTTGAACTTTGAAGCTTTAAAGTGTTTAAGAGAAGATTTTCTTCTGGCAGAGGTTGTATTAAGGATTTTGTTTTGTAAAATTTCCCATTAGTCTCGACTTGCATTCCATCTCTGGCCACCCGATAGATCTTATAGATAGGTATAGGACACTTTATATGATCAAATGACAACAATGATCCTGTGCTACTACGTGTACCTGATTGCTCGTAACTTCACAGGTTGGCCTAAAGACAGTATATCTAACCATTGTTAATAGACAATTTTTTATTTCAAGATCAACATTTCTCATCAGATCGTCAATGTCACTAATTTCAGTCAATACTGACAAAAGAGAACTGCTGCTACTAAGTATTGAATGATCACATTAATAATAATAATAATAAGCCCGCAGGGCAGCTTGTGGCGAGCTGATGGTGAGTGGCGACACCACGGACCCGATTCTCCAGAGGGCCCGGATTGATTTGGTCCTCACCTCCTATCTTGCCTTAACCGGCCGGCCAGGAGTGGAGTTGCAAGAGCAGAACCTATGCTCCAGGTTGGAAGAGTAAAATATCATAACGCCGGAACCTGCTGACTGGTGCGCTTAGCACCGGGAACCGGCGCCCGCAGACTCACTCTACAAACTTAGCCGCTCAGTCGATGTTGCCGCCTTATCGCTCCTTGCGAGCGGAGTTTTTGGGGGGCCCATTAAATGAGTTGGCAAGTCACCGTCTGCCATTTTTGACAAACTAGAGACATTTGTTACGGCATTCGTCCCGAGTCTCTCCGCAATAACCCAGATTTCCCGGTCCACCCAGTTCACCCCCATAACCCGAGTAATTTTCTATCCTTTCTGCAATAATCTCTGCACCGAACGTGGTTTGTCTTCTGGTGCATTTGCATAATGTATTCAGATATAGACCACGCTTGGTGCATCCCCTCACATTTAGATAACATTGTCTCAAAGGGGCCTCTACGTGTTGGATCTGTGACCCCACGCAAGCCTTCCAAAGGTCCGGGCTACGGCCCGTGAAACACCTTCCAGAGATAAATAATAATAAATAATTAAAGACGTTTATTCAACCACACTTACAATAACAAAAGAACAATATTTATAAAATAGCCAATAAGTAAATTATACATTTTGAAAGTGCAGTAGAATAGGACAGAGCCTCAGTGTTGCTGCTGTTTTACATTATACACATCACGTTCCAGATTTTTTTTGCATTAGGTACATGGCGGCAACATTTAGAAAACTATTTAAAAATCCAAATATTCGTTTTGTTTGTTATTCCTAACTAAGCTTAGAAACCTTTCCTAAACGTTTCCTGTAATCCAAACGTATTGGAAACAAACAAATATACGCAAAACGCTTACAACATATATATATGAACAAAATATATTTATATGAACAAAAGTAAAAACCTCGCGACTATTCAAAAAGACAAATTCTAGTAATAATTTCCGAACGAAATACTTATTCATCCGACGACAATTCAGATAAGTTGACGATAACTTCCTTCAGACATCTCTTGAATAACTCTCAGTCTAAACTCTACGATTTAAATCCAAACGGGCTCTCAGAGATTTGAAAAAATTACAATGTATTTCATTTATCAAAATAGAATGATTTATGGGCAGAAACTCTTTCACTAAATACAAATGAGAGGGGTTGGGTCACTGCCAAAGTGAAGTCTGATTAATGATTTCAGCACACGGGGAGTGTTTGCGAAAAATACAATTCTAACTTGAGTTTAATTGATTTCTGATCGAAAACAACGAATATTGGATTGGATGTTAATATTTTGGGTTTTAAAGATTTCATTTTTGAGTGCAACTATTTTGTACTTTATTGTACAGTATGGTCACTCCCTATTATACTACAGGGCCCTTCTTAATATGCTGACACTTTTTTTAGGGGATGATCAGACCATCAAACTGAAAAAATTTCTCTACAGGAACAACATTGAAATCGTGAATAAAAAATCAACTGTCTACTATCAAAATAATGAAATTATTGTTACAATCTAATTATTTTGTTGTAAATCATTTGGGTTGTATGAGGTTTTGCGCTTATTCATTAACACGTTGTATGTAAATTTACATAGTATCTTATAATAATATGCGAGTACAGGGTCCAACATAATGTGCTGACGTTTTTAAAAGGATTATTAGACAATGGAACTAAACAACTTTATCTATGGGACCAGCATAAAAAAGCGAAAAAGAAATCTGCCGCCCCATACATTTTGTGTCGAGAAGGATTACAGTTTAGTATGGAACGGCAGATTTTTTTTCGCGATTTCGACATGGGTCCCATTTAAAGTTGCTCTGTTCGATTGTCTGATCATCCGCTTAAAAACCATCGGCCTATTTAGGACTCTCTATCAGAGTCCTTCTTGATACTCGTATGCTGTCACTTTTAAGGGGTTGATCAGACCATCAAACTGAAAAACGTTCTCTATGGGACCTACATCGAAATCGCGAAAAAAATCAGCTGTCCCATACATTTTGCTTGAGTAGGATTGCAGTTTTGTATGGATCAGCTGAATTTTTTCCGCGATTTCGATGTTGGTGCCATAGAGAAAGTTGTTCAGATTGACGGTCTGATCATCCCCTTAAAAAAGTGTCAGCATATTAAGAAGGACCCTATGTTATATTTTTATGGCTATAAACACGTCGAACGTGTATCGCTCGATTGTACAAAACGGGTGTGCGAGATTATAAGCATATGCTTACGACTATATTCTCCAAGGGGGTAGTCAGAAATATTCTGAAACCACAGAACTTCCACTTTTCACTAGTACCAAAACTCTATCCAGTGTGACAGGATGTAAGCCCGTCACCACTTGTAATGGACAGTGTGTACCTATAATTGCTTCGAAATAGAAGCATGCAGGTTTCCTCACGATGTTTTTTTCACCGAAATGCCTAGTGGTGTTATAAATCGTACAAAAATTCCGAAAAACTCATTGGTACGAGTCGGCCTGGACGGGGATCGAACCATCGCTTCCTGCTCGGCAGGCAAGGTTACTCACCACTGGACCACCACGTCTTTTTTATTAAGAGTGTGAGATTATAGTTATTAATGACTGACGTTTCATTGTAACTTGTATCCAAGTTCTACCTTTCTTCTACTTATATGCCTATTAGGAATAATAATTTTATTGAGCCCTGAAGACTATATCCCTAATCGTAGAGGTAGTGTTCATATCAAACCACATATACAGCGCTTACAACGTAAATAATTCTGTTACCAGGCTTTCCTTATATGTTTTACTCTGTCTCTCTTAAGCTGTCGCATCTAGCTATCTCGTTTACGCCCACAACACATTCCCACCATTTTCCAATAAACTTAGAAAAAACAGCGGCGTCCGGTTACAACACTAGACAGTGAAGTCCATCGAATCTGGACTCTTCTCTGTCATGAAACCTGCAACGAATTTAATCAAAGAAGATAGAAGTGGACAAAATAAATAACGGACTTTTCTCCATTGCAAGCTCGATAACAATACTGCTATACTTATCAAAACTGCAGTAAACATTTTTAGCATAATTAAGCCACACACATTGTGACGAGCATTAATCCTTATTGTAACATCTCATTGCAATCGGTATGGTCGATCCTTATAGAGTTCTATGAGGATCGACCATACTTATTGCAGTCTTGATAAGTACGGTAGAATAGGGAAAGCCTGACTATTAGTAAGCATCTCCAGGGATCATTTATAGCAGGATTAAGGACCTTACCACAACCGCTACTCTAGCATTCTAGTTTGCTTGCAGCAAGCTCTCACGCTACGATGTTTAATAAGCACAGAATAATCATTGATCTAGGAGAGACGGCATCTACCTGATCTGAAATAAATAAAAGGTATTTCTTTAAGCTGTACAATAAAATATTTACAACAACAATGAAAACATCCTCTCAGTGAGTAAACACTAATGCTTTGATAGAGCTCGTTTATTCTGTATTGTTAGGAACATAGAATTGCTGCTGTTGATTCTAGATTTTTTCAGCTATTCTTTTTACTGGTTTTTGCTATAATTTTTAATGACTATAATTTTTAGGGTTCCGCAGGGTGAAAGCGGGACCCTATTACTAAGCCTACGTTATCCGTCCGGACGTTCGTCCTACCTATTTAGGGCTGTGTCTTTTGATCCGTAATATCTAGACGGGCTAAATTCACACAATGTGCGTTATTATGTCGGATTTGCTAGCAAATAATAAAAATTCCAAAAAGATAAAAATTAAGGGGGGTTCTCTTACAAGAAACTAGTTTTTATCAACGTTTATTCTTCTCGCTCTATCATAGAAAACGATCATACATACAAGCATCAAACTTGGTGTGATTATAATTATAGAGCAAACTCTACAGTATAACAAAAAATAATAAAAACCGGCCAAGTGTGAGTCGTCTCGCGTTAAAGGTCCCGGAGAAAACAAAACTTATTTGTAAGTTAATATGTTGTGTGGTGGTGTGGTACGGAACCCTCGGTGCGCAAGTAGCCCGACTCGCACTTGACCAGTTTTATTATTTTATTAATTCGGAATGTCAAGTTTCTTTGGTCATCATTTTATATTTATTAGAAGACATAATTTTAAGACACCTATTTAATTTTTATTGCGATTCATCGAGTTTATCAATAAATTTAATTGTTAAACTATTTTGATCTGGAATCTCTAAATGCAAAAATGGTGGAGAGAAAATAATTCGAACTCCACGGAGAAAAACTTCTGCTTTACTAAAATAAATAAAATCACCTGCATCCTCTTTTCCGCCGCCTTATTTGTACCATAATCAGTTTTGTTTCCTATGGTGCATTGTATTTTGTTTGGTGTAAATAAAGTATATTTCATTCATTCATTCATTCTCTTTCTAACTCTTTGCTGGAAACAGAAACGGCAACATCAAATGTCAAATTCGGACATTGTGAATGTATTTGTTTTCTTAATTGCCAGTTATTTTAAGTTTATTTTAAGTTTACCAAGGAGTTCACAGGTTTTCCAGTGACGTCACTGGACGGACCGAAAAACAACGTTATTTTATTAAAAATATCTGTGAAATCTCTGAAATAGAAAATATTGTTATTGAGACAATTATCTCGAAACGGTTTTCGATTCAGCCGTCCGAAAAAAAACTTGACATACCGAATTATATTTCCTTAGCTTTGAACACATAAGATCCCGGTCACAAAACTACGGCGCGGCGCCGTGACTGTTAAATCGAATGCCCTTCGCCCCTCGATTGAGGGACGAAATTAGTTTAAAAATCAAAGTCTATTATATTATATTATCTTTAATAACACGATAGCAACGGAACCTTTCACGAGTCACGACACGGCGCGGCGGCGCCGCGCCTGCGTTTTGTTTGACCATCACTTCTGGGTGCCTTGTGATAGCTTTAAAAATAAATATTTTTCCAAACCAACTGTCCGATGCAGAGACGAATGCAAACTACTTGTACCTACTAGATATTGAGTTTTATAGCCCAGCCATTTTACGGTTTGAGCCGGGACTAACTAAGAATTGATATTTTGTTCGGTGTATCATTTAAGAGCCAATTTAAGACTAGAAATAAACCAAAATTAAATAAAAAGACGTCAGCAACAGCCCCAAATTTAAAATTTAGTATTTATCTCGTTCTAAAAAACCTGACGGTAACATTTTTCTTTTACATTTTTAATGTTTTACTATTATACACCCTTCAAACACATAGTCAATATTTTTGTCTATTTAGAAAGCTTTGATATATACATTTGTATTTTCTGAAGAATCACTCATTTTTAAAATTTCGATGGCTATTTTGTTGCTCAAAATTCATTTATATTGTTGAATCTAATTAAAATTAGTGCATTGGTATTCAACGTATTAAGTTACAATTAACCAATTACAAGGTACAATTTGGATTTCTATATTTTTATATATGTTTTCAGTTAGTCTTTTTGTCACTAAATGGTACCGGTTACAGTTTAAAAGTACCATTCATAATTACTTCCCACCCCTCCTAACGAAACTCTGTAAAATAACTGGGCTATTAATTCCATAGGCACATAAAACAAAAATAAACTTTTATCTTTACAACATCGCTATTTTGACCTTTATTTAAACTGCTGAAATCCGATGTTAATTATGCGATACACTTTATAGACTTACCCGATAGCTCGAGGAGATCGTTATTCGGAATCTGAGTCGTTAAGTGAAGAATCATTAAAGTAGATGCCTACCTGTAGAGATTTCTACATTGTACAGACCGTGATACATTTAGCCTGTATTTAGCTATCTCGAGATATGCTATTTCATGTACCTAACCGGAGAGGAACCGTCTCATCATCCAAAACCCTTTAATTGGATTTAAAAGTGGTGACGTTCATTCCATTATATTTCATAGTGGACTGAGTTCACCCATAACAGAGAAAGTACGAGAATAGCGTGTATTTTGAGATTGACACATTATTCTGTGAAAATGTTTGAGAATATCATGCATTTTGAGAATAATATTATTGGACTGAGTTTGGATCCTACTGCCCACTGTGAAATGAGCGATTCAGAGCGCGTTCCATACAAACGAAGTTTGGTTATATTTTCAGTATTAACTATGATGAAATTTTTCAGAAACAATCCATAAACGAATATTGTTCTATTCTTGTTTGTTGTTGTTTTTGAAAAATTTCATTGACTTAATTTGGTTAATATTGAAAATATAACCAGACTTCGTTATTATATCCTCTGACTGGACAGTTGATGTATGGTTCCTCTCTATATTTATTATTTTTCCGAATACACGAGGTTCGAGAAGAAAACATAACATAGGTAGGGGAAGCAGACAAAGTCAATTAACTCAGATGAAGAAAAAGGTCGGGTTTATGTCGAACAGAAGGATAGGACAGGGAAGAAATAAGACAGGCGATTGTTCTAATTGACGAGAGTTCTTAAATAAGATGATGAAATGTGACTGTTTAGGAATATAAATCTAATCAGCCCATATCCACCCACTGCTAGTAGTACAAGAGATAGAGGTACTTTTTGTTATCATCAGCTGCAAGGCTGATTCAGTATTCATAGGGTGTAGAGCATCTTTGTGTTGGGGATGGACCATGTCTGTCATGCCTGCAATATAATAATTCCAGCCGGTTTAAGAGTTACAAAGGTAGGTTATGGTTCCTAAAAATTAATATGCATTAATATGCAGATATTATAGTAATATGCATGCAAACAGTACGAAAACTGACATGTTCTGTCAGTCAGTTTAGGAGATACAGCCTTTTCAAAAGACGGACCTTAAGCATTTAAGGCTTAATTTTTATTGCGCCATGTATCAAGGTCCCATATTAATCTGATCCATTGCAGATTCGATACGTGTACATAGTCAAAAAAAAGAACTCTTATACTTTAGTCCATTCGTTCTGTCTATCTGTCTGTATGCCCCGTCTCAATAACTCCCTCATTTTTAAACCTATTGAATCTAAATTTGGCATGAAGAGAGATAACATTAAAACCCAAAAGTTACAAAACTGTCGGCCATGTGCCGGTGGTCCACGTACAGTCACCGTCTGATACATCGTAGCAAACAAGGTGGTCAAATATTTCAAAGCAGTTCTAATTTTCAATAAATTCTTTACACATAACCAATCAAAAATATTTGAACGCCTAGAACATCAAATTTATTTACGCAGCCAGGGTGATCATAAATATCTGAGCAGTTCAGGAAAAAGGACCTTACTCAATGTTAAATAACATTGTAAAGAAATAATTGAAAATAAGTTGTTCCGATATTTATGAATGTTTACTGTATAGAATTTATTGAAAATTAGCACTGCTCAGAAATATTTGAATACCTTGTACGCTACGATATATCTGATGGCGACTGTACTGCTGAACTTAAGGAATATCGATGTTTAGATAAAACATCGTACAAAACATAAACGTTATGATTTTAACCCTGTTTATACATAGTATGAAATACAAGAATTATTCGGAAATTTTTGAATTAGCTTTTCATTACCCAATTTAATCCGCTCTTTAGTAAACAAAATTCCAACTAGGTAGCTACTTATATTTAACTTAACCTATGCTATTTTGTCTTGGGTACAAAATGAAACCCCTACGATCCTAGCGTTCTTGACGTCAAAAGGATTTGGGTGGAGCAGCTACGAGAAAATAACATGCTTTATTAACTTTCAAAGGCTTTTATTGAAATTCTTGATTTGGATGGATCGCGGAAAATAATCAAATTCGTTTGTGTTTGATTATGCAATTGGCATTGTATTCAGCCTGTCGGAAATTACGGGTCACTGTTTAAATTTTAAATCAATAGCGGGTAATTGTATTTATTATGGGCTGGTATTAAGTTCTGAAATAAACAAATTCAGCAATTTTGATTGAACTCCCAAAAACCTTCATTGTACAGTCAACAACACAATGAACTTTTATAAACAAAATACAATGCACAATAGGAAAAAAAACGGATTATGGTAATATGTTATAGATATAACGTGAAAGAGCGTTAAATTATCTTTACCATAAGTAAAAAAAAAAAAATTAACGCAACCAAAATTTTTACTATTATTAACATTAACAACACAGTCATTTTGAAAGTACTTATTATTATTTATTTACTTTTGACGTTGACTCTACATCACACTCATGATATTTTTTGTTGAAAAATCTATTAAATAATAAGTTTGATGTTTTTGTTGTGAGACTTTTATTTAAAGTGACAAAGGAAAACGTTCTTCGTACAAACAAAAATCAATTTTAAATATTGACATTGCAGTTGAACAAACAGGTAAAACTAGAACACCCTCCCCTCAATGGAAATAAACATAAATGAACGAAACATGAACCAAAACTTACAAAGAACAATAAAAAGCACAGCAAAGAACAATAAACAGCGTAAAAAAAATTAATTATTATTCAAGCCCATACCTACAATACATCATAGGTGAGCTGTACGCATTAGGGGCTTAGTTAACGCATCAGCTGCCATCTGATCCGACTGTTGATACTTTCAACGAGAGTCGAGTCATTTTCTAGGTAGCCACTGATGCTATTCCACAGACCTTCATGTACTAGATATAGTCTAGGAAAAATAAGGTTTGAGATTGCATTAAAGACACTTTAGTAAATTGTGTTTGAAATAATATTACTGTTAGTTTATAACATTTTTGTCGAGATTTCGTGGTTATATTGGCTCAGGAACCTGAGAAATACCTTAAGATCGATATAAATGTACAAAGGGCAAGCTTATTTCGAAAGATATTTCTTCCAGCATACTAGCAAAAGAGACAGTTAATTATTACAAGGCAAATTTAATGATTACAAACCAACAGTAAATAATTTAGTTTTGAGGTTATAATTTTTGAAGACTTACAAAATATTAAATATCAACTCAAATTTACGATAACCGGTTAACGGGGATTATTATTGTTGTAAGTAAAGAATATTGAATGAAGCCGTCCTGTACAAAATCAGCAGTTTTCCATTTTTTGTTCGTACCTAAATTTAATGTTTTGTAAATGTCTTAATTATTCAATAATACACAATAAAAATCGGGGATTATTGAGAATTTATGTTTTTCAGGTATGTATCTACTATATTCCAAATTATCACCAAAAGTGCAATTAATGCAACCTTCTCCATCCAAAAATCCGTAGATTTCCCCGACTAATACATTTTCGGTTTAAACTTCCATATCGGATAATCTTGCCTACCTTTTAAAAGTATTCCAGCAAGGGAACGAAGATTCGATTTCGATCCTTAATCTGACATATCCGAAGTTTTCAGAAAATGTTAACTTTTAAATGGTTAAATTAATTTTAGACTTCACTCACAACAACAGTACATAAATATACAACTTATTATTCACTTTTAGAAGAGCAACTCGTGCTGATAACGTGTTGAAAATCGATTAAATAATAAATTTGATGTTTTTTTTTTGTGAGAATTTTATTGAAAGCAAGGAATCAAATAATAAATTTGATGTTTTTGTTATGCGAATTTTAATGAAAGCAAGGAATATATTTATATGAAAGTGATAAAGGAAAACGTTCTTCGTACAAACAAAAATAATTTTTAAATATTGACATTGCAGTTGAACAAAGAGGTAAAACTACATTAATTTTCCATTTCCATTCCATTTCCATCAAAATTAAATTAGGGAAAATTTAATTATAAAGTCTGAAAACATTACGTTTTGTTGTTGCTATGTTTCCTTCGAGGGTAAAACAATTCCATTAAATTAAATCATAAAGGCCTACGTCATTGTCCGCTGAAGGCTTCAATTTAAAATGTTACCTACTACCTACATGTTATTTCAAAATATTATCATCACGATATACATTAAAACTAAATAAAATAATTCTCTATTTTATCCCTTAACCTACTTAAATGATTTATTTTATCTAAATAGTATACAATTCGGAACCTATGCCAAGTTTTTTTTTGAGGGATGAATTGTCTGAATAACAAAGATTTTAAAATAAAAGTATTACGGATATTTTTGATAAAATAATGTAGTTTTTCGTTCAAGTGACAAGAGACGTCACACGACGACCTGTAAACTCCTCGGTAAAAGTAAAATCAACTTAAATAACTGGCCATTAAGAAAACAATATATTAACAATGTCAGAATTTGACATTTGATGTTCCCGCTTCTGTTTCCAGCATAGAGTTAGAAAGAGAAAGCAACAGATTTTTTTTTTAAATTAAACGCTTTTTTCCGTGGAGTTCAAATGATTTTCTCGCGACCACTTTTGCATCTAGAGATTACAGATCTAATTCATTTAACAATTACTAACAACTCGATGAATCGCAAAAAAAATTAAATTAGTATCTTCTTAAGATAAAAATTTTAATATGAAGTCCAAAAAAAAAACATGACACACCGAATTAGATCATATCATGCGACCAATGACCATGACTTTGATACTTATTTGATCCCAATATTTGATACTAATCGTTTGACGTAAGTCTTTTTTTTACTTCTTTGACCTGCCAGTCCAAAGACATTTGTACAGTCAGCCTCTAAAAGATATATACATTGGACAAAAGATAATTACGACGTAAACAGCTTTTGTTCCAAAATATTTAATACAGTTACAGTTACATAACTTATTATGCATTATGTTGCACCCAATCCTGTACTTCACCATCAGATAAATATCAAAGCAAACAAGGAGGTCAAATATTTCTAAGCAGTTCTAATTTTCAATAATTTCTTTACACGTAACCGATCAAAAACATCTGAACGCCTAGAACATCAATAATGTAGTCAGGGTAATCATAAACATCTGAAAATTTTAGGAAAAGACACTTTACTTCGTTGTTTTACATTTCAATTTTAAATAACACTATAAAGAAATTATTGAACATTAGCTGTTCAGATATTTAAGACAAATTCACGTTTAGATATAATTGGTAACGTTTACTGTAAATAATTTATTGAAAATTAGCAATGCTCGAAAGTATTTGAACACCCTGTATGCAACGATATATCTGATGGCGACTGTACATAACCATCTATGCAAGCTATCAACATAATTAAATAACCAAATGATGTCTCAAAAAGATGTATCCAGTTACGTACAATAACGAGGTAAACAAAGCATGTTGTTGATTTATCTCTTACTAGCGGTTCGCCCCGGCTTCGCATGGGTATATTTAAAATACAATAGCTTATGTTCATCACGGATAACGTAGCATTCTAATGGTGAAAGAATTATTCAGATCAGTCTTGTAGTTTCGGGGCCTAATCATTACAAACAAACAAAAAATCTAATCTTTCTAATATTATTAGTGTAGATTATTATTAAGTTTTTCCTCGTGGATTCACAACCTCAAAGAGACTTTACTTTTTTTATATGCAAACTGAACATTATATTTACTAGCCACTTAAGTTTTACTTGTCATTGTCAAAAATAGACAAATGATCAACGTGAATGTTATAGAGCTCCGGACGAAGGATTTCGGTTGTAAAATACACGTATACATCTTTTTGAAACACAATTTGGTTACTTTGTTATGTTAATAGCTTGTATAGATCCCTGTATGTACTTTGGTTGTATAAAAGGTTTTGAGTCAAATGTATACTTCGTTTTGGTGCAACTTATTAGACATTGAAACATTGTAAATGAAGTATTGTAACTGTTAAATTTTTACAATATTTTGGAACAAAAGCTGTATACGTCGTAATGATCTTTTGTCTTTGAATACATCTTTTAGAGGCTGACTGTACCAGTCAGTCAACTATTTTAAAATATAAGCACATCCACATTACAAACTTGCCATTTATTAGCGGTACCTAATTGTAAAAAGGCTCAAGGAAATTTTCATTTCAAAATTAATTAACCCATAATTAACCTTCCAACCCGAATTTTAGATTTTTTTTCATGTTAATGCACATAAAGGAGTGCATTTCTTTTAGGCCCACAAATGGTAACGTTTATTGATGGTATTACACTCTAAAAACAAAATTTAATTTAATATAGTAATCGAACGAAAGATAAGGTAAAAATGCAACCGGAATTATAAAATCAAAATAAAATGCACCGTTTTGTAATTTTTTCTAAATTTATTTTTTTCTGTTAAAACGGCACAAGTAAAATAATGCGTATATAGGAACTTCTTAGATGTTCATACGAAAATAAAAATAATACACATAGACAAGATGTGCGCCAACTGCGATTACGCGACGCTCCGTCAAAAAGTCAAAAGTTAAAATTGTTTATTCAAAATAATATAACATAGATAACTTTTTTGACGTCATCTACCACCGCGTCGGAAGGTGTTCCGTTGTAGAGAAAATGCGGCCAGAAACTCTACAACACACTTCTTTTAAACAAAACAAAATATACGAAGTACAATTACACAAATTCAATTTTAAATTACGTAGTGTAACATTGTCAAGACCAGACATTTTGGTCATTCAAATCATCGAGTTCATAGTAACCTTTTTTACAGAGGACTTGTTTAACATGGGACTTAAACTTTTTGTCCGTCAAGTTAAGAATATTCTCTGGTATCTTATTATAATAACGTATACAGTGCCCCATGAAAGATGTGTTGACCTTACTAAGTCAAAAATGTGGGATGATGTGGAAAAATGTGTTTAGTTGAGGTGTAGCTAATATTACCACTATAATCTAGAAATCATGAGAAACAAAGCGACATGAGTTCCATAACTACATGCCAAATTTACGCTAACATTTCTTTTCTGGCCTATTTCCCAAAGCTGGAGAAATTGACTCCTTTTTGACGTCTGGCCAAACCTAAAAAACAAAAAAAAGAAGAGACAAAAACCAGTTTAATTATAAGCAACGAAAGGTCATATCTCAACAAATCCCTACACTTTTTATCCGCAGTGCCTAACACAAAACCAATGGCCGTATTTCGCACACTGACCGCATATTTGACCTCGGAGTTCTAAATAGCATACCCTCAGGAATATTATCACTACAGCTACACTTTGTAACGGATGACCTGGAACCGGTAACAGATTCTGAACACAGCTGTTGTTTGGACAAAGTTTTTTTATCGTAGTTTCTGCACGATCGTTAGTTTTTTCCGTGCTAACAAAATAGAAGTTGGAATACTTGAACTTACTCTTTAAAAAAATTTGACGTACGTTACGAGTTACCTTTTCTAAAGTCTTACCAAATTACTTATTAAATCCGGATGATGATAAATTACAAAATATACCTACCTCTTAATAACTTTGTACAGATGTAAAATTACAAAATTGTATTTTTATTTAGTCTAGGTTACGTTCATTAATTTCATCATTGCATGTTAGATATCTGTTTGTTATATTTTATGCAAACAACTTTGCTGATTTCAATGAAGAGAGATCAGTCATAAGTAGGTTAGGTTATTATTATCTGTCTGCATGACCTTCATCTTCTTTTTGTACATCGATTGATGTAAAAAAAGACACTCTCTTTTTGAGGTGGGATATAGAGACAGACAGACATAATAGACGAAACTATAAGAGTTCCTTGTTTGACTACGGGTAATGAAAATTGGTACACTAGTGTAGTAGTGTATCAAACAAAGTAACGCTGAAAAAATATAGTTTTGATAAATATAACTTTAGTCACTTTTTTGATTATTCAGGGAAACAGTTACGTTACTTTAAGGGGTGATTGTAACCTATGATGCTGAACAACTTTCCATAAGAAACTCAAAAAAGAAATTTAGACTTTACCATCTTATGCACCATTTCAGAACAGTTGGGCACCTCCAGCTCCTCGATATCCTTGGTAATCTGGTCTATCCAGCAATACCTGGGCCTGCCCACCGGGCGACGCCCAAAAGGTCGCCCCAGATACCCTCTCTTCACGGCACGATTTTTCCACATCCGTTCTATGTATCCGAGCCAGCGTAGTCGAGCAGATTTTTTTTTAAAGATATGATTGGCTTATTTTGTTGTCGGAGGCCAAGACACTCTTTGGGTCCCTGAGCCAGCATAGAAAGTAAGTATACTAAATGCAGTCAGCTGATTGACCGTTTGTATGAAAAGTTGATTTATTTTTTTAGAATTTCCCTTCGTTCCTTTGTTAAATTGTCTACCCTAACACCCTGTATTCCACATTTTTTTTTAGTTAATATACCCAAGGAGCTGCAGAAGGAACAGTAAAAAGACAAAAAAAGAAAAACGGTTTAAATAAACTTTTATAATAGGTCAATTAGGTTTAGCTGTGGTGGTCCAGTGGCGAGTAACCTTGCCTGCCGTGCAGGAGGCGATGGTTCGATCCCCGGTTCGGTCCAGGCCGACTCGTACTAATGGGTTTTTCGGAATTTATGTAAAATATTGTAACACCATTGGCTTTTCGGTGAAGGAAAACATCGTGAGGAAAACTGCATGCTTCAATATCGTGGCATGTATTGTACTCACTGTATATTATGTGGCACACTGGATAGAGTTTCGGTACTACTGGTGAAACGTGGATGCTCAGAGGTTTCAGAATATCTCCGACTACCCCCTCGGGGAATATAGTCGTGAGCATAAGCATTCATGCAGATTTGTCTTTCGCTCATACGTTGTATTTGCAAGTCTCACGAGAAATTCTAAATCAAGATTGATTAGTACAAATACAATGAACTGATAGACATTGAAAATAAACCTTTATTGCCTCTAAGATCATATTTCATCAGACTCTAGTTCAAATATGTATCTAAACTATAAGAAGTCAATAATATAAACTTAACCTTAAACACAGAAACAGAAGACCCAAAACCGCATATCAAAACGATTGATTTCAAACAAACAGAACGTGAGTCATCCAACCAAACAACCTGAATCATAGCTGAACAGGCTCTCTCATAGGTACAGAAATTCCGAGCAAATATAGGGATGCGCCGATCCGATCCGATCGTTCCAAAGATCGGATCGCGAGGATCCGATCCAGCAATTTTACCAACCGATACGTGTTTGCTCTTAAAATTAAATACGTTACATACTAAAAGGAAGTGCTTTAGGGTCTAAAGTCTGAAAAACTTTTACTATGGGAACCAACATTGAAATCGCGAACAACTTTGTCTATTTTTTTGTTGGTTTCATAATGAAAATTGATCAGTTGACAGTTTGAAGCACCCCTTTCAATATGTAACGTATTTAATTTTACTCCCTGTATATTCATGGGCACAGTGTCGGTGGCGGTCATGATCTGAAATTTTACATTGTTTAAGTTACATTATGTAATGTAAACACATATGTATCATTTCGACATCTTGCTAAAATCTGCCGCTGCGATATTTTTGGCGGTTCGTTCAAAGATGTAATCAGGATCTAGGTATGTACCTACCTAATGAATGTATTGTGTTGTGTCTAATGTTACTGAAAACAAAAATTGTGACTAGGTATGCAAATAATTACTACTCAAATTACTGTCTTCTTTTCATTCAGTATTTTGGATCGATCTTTTGAAATCCTATAAAATCAGATCTAGCAGAAAAATCGCACATCCCTAGCCAAATGTTCAACACAAAAGTTTCCACTTGTACCTATAATGGCCGCGGGCTACAAAGCCGAGGGCTCTCGTCCTCGGCCACTGTTTACAATGACTTTGTTAACGTTATGCTCCATTTCACCGCAGGCCCAACCAAATCTATTTGCGTTCGCGGTCACTGTTCTTTCAAAATATGTAAAGCGCCCTGTACACTTAGCCCGCGGATCGCACGCGAAAGCAGCGACGGGGCGCGGACGCTAAGTATGGATACTCATTAGCGGCTTGATCGCGGCTTTGTCGTGGCTTTCGTGCGCAGTCTACGGGCTAAGTGTAGAGGGCGCTTAACTTGGAAAAATACGAGATCTTTAATATCTTCCCCAGCATTTTGTCCGTAAAACCTATTTAAAACAGTCCATGACACACTGAATAAGACGTTTTGTTAAATTTAATCGAATGTTTTGTTAAATTTTACCGAACTTTTGTTAGAGGTTTGGTTAGAGGTATTACATAATATTCAATTATTCATGCAAAATCATATGGTACAATGTAGCTCTTAAGTATTAACATAATGGTAAACCAGCACATGATAGCCATGATACCCATATAGATCACAAAAAATCGGTAAAATTTAACAAAAGTTATGCTAAACTTACTTACTTACTTTTCATCAAGTGAGCTGAAGCATGCTGAAGCCAAGCGAAGCATTTTGAATTTTAAAAAAAACATTTAATTGGTAAGAAATAAATAAATAAAATTAAATAAAGCCTTTTATAGTATTTGAAATATTCAATTATTATTTTCAATAAACCAAAAATTTTATCAAGCACAACTTTTCCATCGCAACCACCAACCGCGTTGTTTTAAGCCTCCACTTTACCACAGTACAATAATGTAACAGTATCGGCAATATTACTGACCTGCCCGTTCGAAACCACAACACTGGCAAACGCATTCGATAAATTGAAAAACATCAATGACTTTCTTGAATGACAATGTGACATTCTTGTTTTTTGGAAATGTATAAATGTTAAGAAATTAAAAAAATACGATTGAGGGCAGCACCAGAGGTTCGGTGCCCCCTTAACAATTTTATTATACTTGCGGCTTAGCATAGCTCGCGACTATATTTAGTCAGAGATATTCTGAAATCTCAGAACATCCACATTTCACTAGTAGTACCGAAACCGTCCAGTGTGACGGGGAGGGGGGGAACCCGTCGCCAATTGTAATAGACAGTGGGTACAATACATGCCTCGAAATTGAAGCATGCAACCTGCATGCTTCAATTTCCACACAATGTTTTCCTTCACTGAAAAGACAGTGGTATAACAAATCGTCCATAAATTCCGAAAAATTCATTGGT
This sequence comes from Agonopterix alstromeriana, assembly GCA_963924505.1. Lineage (NCBI taxonomy): Eukaryota > Metazoa > Arthropoda > Insecta > Lepidoptera > Depressariidae > Agonopterix > Agonopterix alstromeriana. Next base: position 8,799,324 of record OZ004662.1, on the reverse strand, counting down.
ACGGGTCGGCCTAGACGGGGATCGAACCATCTCGCCTCCTGCACGGCAGGCAAAGTTGCTAGCCACTGGACCTGGTCCAGCGGCGGCTTATAACGTATTATATATGTTATGCGATAAATAACACATGCGAAAATTGTTAAATAAAATAATTATGGTATTAATAAGGCAAGGTTTAAATCAATTTAAATATGCGTACAAAATCAAATCAAATTACGTAGATCTAAGAATCTACGTAGACTATAAAACTCATATTCTAGCAACTGTATCCTAAAAGATGCAAACACACAAAAGGACAAAAAGAAACAGGATGCAAACAAAAACTGACGACACGAGCCAAAACACAATAGTCGATGTCATATAATTTTATTCTTAGCTCCATAAATCAAAAGCTTTGCCAAAATCTGTGCCATTGATGCGTAAAAACTAACATAACTTCTCACACGTTGCACTCATATTTTATATGCTAGTCCATAATTCGGGTGTTAGGTCAAACTTAAGATTTAAGCTTATTTATGTGTAGTCAGGAGATGAAATTTTTATTATAGTCAATGAAATGAACACTTACTAAAACACTGATTCTGCATAACCTGTCTTCATTATGTTTTTATTAATTGACAGCGTTGAACGCAATAAAAGTTTAACTTATACAGCGTGTAACAAAACACCCTGGTAATACTTAATGGGGTGCTTCAGACCATCAAACTGAACAACTTTCACTATGGAGCCAACATCGAAATCGCGTAAAATAACCGCTCTTTCATACAAAACTGCAGTACCGTCTCGACTCAAATGTATCCGACAGCAAATTTTTTTTTCTCGACTTTGGCTCCATAGGGAAAGGTTTGATAGAATGATTTGAAAGGTTTAAGTTTGATGGTCTGAAGCACCTTTTAAGTATAACTGGGGTGTTTTGTTACACCCTGTATAAGTTAGACTTTTATTGCTACGGTGCTACGATAATATAATATACAGGGTATTTGGTAATTAGATGCGTTGCTTTTAAGGTGATAATTAGACCAAAATAACTTTCTTAATCGAAATCGGGAAAAAAATCAGCTGCCCCATACATTTGGCTCGAGTAGGTTTGGAGTTTTTTATGGAACAGCAGTTTTTTTTGCAGTTTCGATGTTGATCCCATACAGAAAGTTGTTCATTTTGACGGTGTGATCATTCCCTTAAAAAAGGGTCAGCATGTTACGAAGGATCCTTTACATAGGGTATAAACTTAAATACATACTTTAGGAGATGCTTTAGACCATCAAACTCAACAACTGTCATGGAGACGGTATTGAACTTGCAAAAAAAACATCCATACACATTTGAGTGGAGCGACGTATCCTATGGAACAACATATCTTTTTTTCGCGATTTCTATTATGGCTCCATACTGAAAGTTGTTCAATTTGATTGATTGGTTGTCTAAAGCACCTAGTAAAGTATGTAACGCATTTAAGTTCACACCCAATACCTACAAGGTGTTAAAAAAGTAAAATAAACATTTAAAACTTTTAAGGAGGTAGTTTAGACCATCAAACTGAACAACTTTCAAAATGGGACCAACATCGAAATCGCGAAAAATAATCATCTGTCCCATACATTTAGCTCGAGAAGATTTTCAGTTTAGTATGGAGCATCCGATTTTGTTTCGCGATTTCGATATTGGTCCCCATAGTAAAAGTTGTTTAGTTTGATAGTCTAAACCGACCCCTTAAATATATATTTGTATTTTTGTAACACCTTGGATATCTATTAAATATTCCAAAAAGTATAAATACAGATTTACACCTTGCACTTAACCCCGACTTAAGAACAAATGAATAGACAGTGACATGCGAACTAACAAGAATTCCTTAACAAGATAAACACCCAAAATACCTCACACATCGCTAAACGCCTAGTTTAAATTATAGTCGGGAACAACAAAGTTATAGGAACTCGGGGAATGATTTATATTGGTCGGGTTAACCTAGAGGGAACGATAGCGGTATGTTAAGTTATCCCTATGGATGTAGGGACATAAAGTTTGAGGTGCCATTATTGCTTCGGTGACATCATTTTGTGTATCGATGTTGTCGTACTTTGTAGGAAATGTTTTGTTCTTTATTACTTTTTAGATCCCGAAAGTGCCTACATAACATATTAAAGATGTTAGATTGAATGTTAGATTACAAATAACAGTGGCATTGATTGGTAAAGAAAGAGGATTCTACCTTTAAATTAAGAAATAATAAAAAAAAAATTAACAAAAAATTAAAACCACCTTCAAAACTAAAAAAGTAAAACATAATATTGCAGTCGATGAATTTCACGTTAGCATCTATAAGACTATTAATTTGTTTTATTGTCTCTATCACTTTTAACCACGAGCCCATTTCATAAACAAGTTCGAAACTATAGGCACCTCAAGCAGGCGACATACAGTTCCTGCATCACGTATTTACTTTTCATTACGTGTCACACACTCGTAATAAGTAAGGGGAGCGATAGTTTGCAGCAAACTACGTCGTTCTGAGTATCATTCTCAATTCGTGCGTGAACGATTGTAGACGTGACGGAGGGAGGGACGTCGATGGTGGAACGTTGGAAATCGCAATTTTACGCGCCTATTAAATGGAACGGATCGACCGGAGGGTTCTTCACATTCCGTTCTTTGATTATTGTTTGGTTTTACGTTTCGTATCAACATCGAAATTGAATACTATCGATCGCGTAGGTGTTTGATTGTCATAGGCAATTTTCTTTGAAGCTATTCAAGGTAAAAAGTCGAAAATTGGCACAAAAAAAAATAGGAAGCGACTGTTGAATGAAAGACGTAAAGATGTAAAATTTTATTTTGATGTTTGGGGGTTGATTCTAGAATTTTTTAGCATCCGCAAAGTAACAAAGACAGCAGCACATTTTGAATTTACTCAGTTTCTTAGGGGTGGCATGTTTGGCTCACTGACAATGATTGCTATTTTGCCATACAATATAATTAACAATCTGTATTTTGACCATTCGAAGTTAACAGGAATAAGGTCTAACAAAAATAGCTAAAGCCACTTTAAGGGGATGATCAAACCATTAAACTGAACAACTTTATCTATGGGACCAGTGCCGAAATAACGAAAAGAAAATCCACTGTTCCATAACTTTGTATTTTATTTTATTCCATTTGCTTTTAATTTATTTTTAATTTAATGTTACTAACATAGTTGATAAGAACTACTAACACAAATGGGTATATTATGGTCTGAAATAAACAATATATTATTATTATTATTATAACATATACAAAACTGTACAATTACCTACTCGACCCGAATGTTTGGGACAGCAGATCTTTTTTTTCGCGATTTCGATGTTAGGAAAAGTTGTTCAGTTTGATGGTCTGATCATCCCCAAGTGTTACAGCTAGTTTTGTTAAAGCTCATATTTTATACTACCTACTAATAAATATACCTAGGTGTGGAAAGGAGAACAACCCGGCCCACCAGACAATAAAAGCTACTGAATTTCCCTCGGCCTTATTTTCAAATGGCTTGAACTGGAATGTTTGTTTGAGTTAGAACCTACGACTACCTCTGACTTATGTGACGGCAGGAAGAATTCAGACGCCATTTACTGTGAACATTGAGTAAACAGGGAAATAGGCTCATTGTTTACACCACAGTAGGTTGTTTACGGCACGTTAGGCGTACCTACCTAATGTTGAAAATGTACCTTGTCTTATACTGTTTGTTCATAATTATTGTTACTTACACTTTCAAGTGAGATTTTTGCTGTTGCAATCGGTTTAAGGTCGGAAAGGTGAATAGAAAGCTGAATACCAGAGAACTTTATATTTATAAGCATATGCTCACGACTATATTCCCCGAGGGGGTAGTCAAAGATATTCTGAAACCTCAGAACATCCAAGTTTCACCAGTAGTACCGAAATTCTGTCCAGTGTGACGGGGGGTGAGCCCATCGCCACATAATGGACACATAACTTTATAATCATTTTTAAATATCACTAAATTGTATTTACATATCTTACGTTTTTGGGAACAAAATACTGATCTATAAAGTTTTGATAATTTAAAAAAAAAGTTGTAAACAGGATCTTTCTTAAAGGGGATGATCACACCATTAAGCTAAACAACTTTATGGGACAAGCATAAGATCGCGAAAAATTGCCACCTTTTCCTTACAAAACTGCCAACTCGACCTTAATATTTGCAAGTGGTTTAGTTTGATAATGTGGCCATTCTCTTAAAAAGTCGTCAGCATAAAAATTAAAAATATGAACGCAACACGAGCTTTAAATATTACTCCAGAATCGATAACAAAGAACTACTCTACGCATTTCGTACCAAAATTTGCTCATTTTGAAATTTATCATCATCATCATGGGCCTTATTCCATCTAAGTAGATGTCTCAAACAGCATCTGTTTTTCTAAAGCACTGACGTTCGTGGCTATATAAGCCAATTCGGGAGCGACAAGGCTTGCAGATGCTGCATGTGTGTATGAATTGAGGAGCCACATTTGCTATTGAAAAAAGGATTCTATGCCAATTTTGTAGGAAATTAATAGGTTGCGTAGGCCCAATTCTGGAATTTGTAGCAAAAGTATAGAGAAGTTGCATGAACAAAAAACTCATCACACCAGATGCATCTGCCACGTGGAATTCGGAAAGTACGTTATGAATCTTTATGAAAATTTAATAGGATTTTGTAGGATTTGAAAAAAGATCCAACAAAAAAAATCTGCTCTGTACGACTAAAACTGAAAAAGTTCCAATAGATACCTTGATTGTGGCTCCTCACACCAGATGCTTCAAACAAATGCCTATAACTGTAATATTTTATAAAAAGAATTAAAAAAAAAATACACAAGTGCCGCAGATGCATGTGCTTATGGATTGAGGAGCTGTACGACTAAAACTGAAAAAGTTCTAATAGATACCTTGATTGTGGCTCCTCACACCAGATGCTTCAAACAAATGCCTATAAATGCATATGTAGATGCAGTTAGGTAGGTTAGGTTAGGTATCTACTGTAACTTTTTCAGTTTTAGTCGTACAGCTCCTCAATCCATAAGCACATGCATCTGCGGCACTTGTGTATTTTTTTTTATTTTTTCTTTTTTTGTTTTAATAGGGGCTTTTAACCCCAATGTTATGCCAGCCCAGCCGGCACTTGTGCTGTATGACAGTTCGTGCAGGAGCCTGTTCGTCCCTGTTACTTTTTGCTCGGTTTTCGGCCAGAGATTCTATCCAGACTACATCGTGGGTTGTACGGCCGCTGGACCGACCTATGACTTGCAAGGCATTCCCACTTTGAGGGGTCATATTTAAAGGACACCTTGTCTCGCTTAGCACAGTCCTTAAAACAACGTAACATGGGTCGAAAAATCGACTACTAACGGGTTAACATTGGCACACTTTTAGGTTAAGAGTCTATCTATAAAACTGAACAACTTTTGCTATGGGAGCAAACCAATCGGAGCAACAACAAAAAAACTGCTGTCTCATACATTTGACTCGAATACGCGCTGCTGTTTAATATGGAGCAGCTGTTTTTTTTTTACTACGATCACTTTGCTCCTATGGTAAAAGTTACTGGGTAGTTTGATGGGTAGACTCTTAGTTTAAAAGGATGCCAATAATATCAATTTCAACCTGTATATAATCAATTAATCACTTGTCGATACTATTTAACACCCACCTTATACCCACTGTCCATTACAAGTGGCGACGGGCTCACTCCCCGTCACATTGGACAGAGTTACGGTACTAGTGAAGCGTGGATGTTCTGAGGTTTCAGAATATCTCTGACTACACCCTCGGGGAATATAGTCGTCAGCATATGCTATGCTATGCGAGTTTAAAAATTGATTAATTATAGTATGTTGGATTCCACTGCACGACAAAGGCAACCTTCAACAAAGAGGGTGAGAATGGTGAAAGGATTGTGATACGTGAGGGAGTATGACATTAACAATGACACTGGCCCTGTACAGTTTAAAATGGGCATCCCAATGTTATAAAATATAAACTCGAAAGTATAGTTTTCAAGCTTGTTTTCAAGTTTTTACACGAATTACATCGCCGAGGCGAGTTTACGTCCAATCCAATAAAGCTCACGGGCTAGAAGCAAAGTATCTCCGTGATTAGGGATTAGCTGCCTCCGCCACCCTTTCGCGATGTTTCCAGAGGATTAGGATCTCTCACCACACGAGATAAGTTTCTAATTATTTTAACGAGATTAAAATAAACAGTTAACAATATCCTAAAATTTTGTTTTGTTAATTAACCGAGGCTGCTTTTGAATTTGGTGAAAACAAAACAAAACTAAAACCTTTCTAAAACCTACGAAAATATACTTCATTCAGTACAGATACATGATTTATCTATCTATTTATGTATCTTTTCTATCTTTCGAATGATCGAGATAATAGGCTGTTTGACAACTAGTCAAATCAGAAACTCTTTACCGGTCGTCAAACGTACGCTTTGTATGAAAATATTTAATTTATACACCCTATTCAATATACTTTTGTATCTACGTTTAAATACTTTTAAAGTATATCCTGTTGTTAATAGAAGTCATGCTAAGAAATACTGAAAATGTGAGTTAAGCGTTATTTACAAACGTTCATAAATTACCTCTGAACTGTTCAATACTATTATCAGAACTGTCCATTATACTAAGAAGAAAAAAAAAATGTTAGTCAAATATGCGTTTAAAAGGTTATTAATTTAAATGCGTTACACATCATTATATTATTATGTTTCCCTCGGGGAATATAATCGAGAGCCTTATGCTTACTAACATATTATATGCTTCAGACCATAAAACTGAATAAATTACACTATGGGACCAACATTGAACTTGCGAAACAAAAAGTTATCATTAATAAATTTGGATCGAGTAGCCTTGCTTGATTTTTATGGAAAAGCAATATCATCACAATATTTTTCCGAGATTTCAATGTTGATTTCATTGTGAAAGTTGTTCAGTTTGATGGTTTGAAGCACTCCCTAAAATATGCAACGCATTTAAATTAACACCTTGTATAACGAAGAAAGCATTCGTAGAACACTTCTTTAGAAGGTAAGGAATAAGGTTTACATAATACATTTTAGCTTACATAAGGCATTCATAAAGTTGAGAAATGTAGTTAAATTAACTTTCGATGTCAACTGTACGCATACTCCGAAACGGCCAATTTTAATTTTGAAATTCCTCGGAATGAGCAAATAATAAATGACAAAAAAGGACAGAGAAAACACAATTTAGACGATTTCTTTTTTAAGTATTCGTTCTATTTTCAGCTCTATATACCTAAACATACACACTTTTAATCTAACAAAGAGTTTGTTCAATAGAAATAATTATATTTAATCCCTTAGGAGTTTCTCTTTTTAATTAATCGCTTTGCAAAGCCAAACTTCAAAGGGTATCGGGGGCAATACATTTCATTGTTGTACAATTGAAAATGTTTTGTACGACTTCGTACCCAAAAAGATAAATAGAAATGTATTTGCAATCGCAAATTATATTGTAGTTTGGTAGGTATAAAACCTCAAACCGTAGCTTGCGTCCATTAGCAGATTTTACCGTCGATAATAATAATCGGAAACTTATCGTTTATTATTGAAACATGTTTACTGATTTATTATGGTGGGTGTTCATATTTATTTGTTATTAATTCCCTACGTATATCCACCAAGTCCAATGTAATAAATATTGGAACAAGAAAAAAAATCAAGTCTTTTTACGATTTGTTACTTATTGCAAATTTCTTTTTTTGGGTTCCGTACCCAAAGGGTGCCAACATGATACTGTATTCATAAGCCTACGCTGTCCATCCGTCAGTGGTTGTTTCAACGTTTTGCTCGTGTTTTTTTTTGTTCTTCCGTTAAAACGGTAAATACATACAAGCGTCAAATTTAGTTTACAGGGTCCTTCTTATTATTTGACACTTTTTAAGGGGATGGCCAGACTCTATGGGACCAACATCAAAATCGCGAAAAAAAAATCTGCTGTTCTATACTGTTCTTCTGTTTTGTATAGAACTGCTGATTTTTTTTAAGCGATTGCTATGTTAGTGTCATAAAGAAAGTTTTTCAGTTTGACGGTCTGATCATCCCCTTAAAAAATATATACTTAACAAGGTCCCTGCTTAATATGCTGACACTGTACTTGGAGTATACTACTGTATACGGTAAAATAACATAAACCGGCGGCATATTCCGGCGATTTTTTAATAATGTATGGTAGTATGGAACCATCCGTGCCCGAATCCGACTCGGACTTGACTGGTTTTTATTCCAATAAAAGATACGTCAAGAAATATCAAACACGCAAACGAACGTAGAATAATCGCTTTGAAAGAAAAGTACAAAAAAAAATTGATAATAGCAAGCAATTAAGTTTAATAACATTATAAAGCTAAACATTACAATTTACGATTCCTGAATACAAAATTTTATACATCTCGATTGCCCGAAATGATTACTTTTCTCCATTGGGGGCCAACGAGTGGTGTAGACGTGACACCGGAAAATTGTAAAATTGTTATTCTAACCATGCTGAAGAACCGTCTGGGATGACGAAAATTGTTTCACAGATAAAAATGTTTGACAAAACTCGACAAGTAAAATATGTTATCAAGTGGTCGTTTTTGCTTTGTAGATACGTATTAAGCTATGAATGTATTCAAGTATGCCTTTTTGAGGTTTAATAAAAGTTCGTTATTCGATAATGAATTTTATGAATAGCTTGCGTAATTTTAGTCTGAAACCTTAGCAGGTTCAAAGTTAAAAATATTGTGGGAAGGCAATGTCTAGTGTAAGGTTGCCTGGAAGAAATCGCTTTTTAGCGATAAGACCTCTTATTAGTACCATTACCGGTTTTAGTTTCTTTTTTCTATGCTGTATCCTGTGTTTTGGTGCAAATAAAAGTATATTTCATTCATACATTTCATTCATTCATTCAATGTCACATAACGTAGCCTAATGAAGAAATGTTTTTATCTAATTTATGAAGATATTTACAAGAAAAAGATTGCGATACGGTTTTTAGGCTTCCCTGACAGCAAAATCAACCTTTTTAGAATACTTGTCTGTCTGTTGGTCTGTTTCATTGTTTGTTTGTTTGTCCCAGCATATCGCAAAAATGACTAAACCAATTTCGATGAAACTTTTTTTGCTTGATAGCTGATGATTTGACTTAAAATCTAGTATATAATTTGTGCTGACGAAGTCGCGGGTAAACTTATTGTATAATTGTGTTTGTTTATTCGAGCACAGGAGACACTAAGACAATTTTTAGGCGGTTTTCAGATTGATGCTATACTAAAATTCCGGAATTACACTTTATGTTCAACTAAAGTTTACCCGGGACTTCGTCCGCATGGCTTCTCGTCACCGTAGCGAGATAGGTGATATACCAGATTTTAAGTCTTAATCATAATCTTTCAAACAAACAAACTTTTCATCGAAATCGATCCAGTAGTTATCGCGCGATGCGCGAAAAAACAAACAGACACACAAAAAATCGAAAAATTTGTGATTTGGAATCAGGGGCATACCATATCGTAACTTTGTCATCTTAAATACAGACACACACTCCTGTTATATAATAGTGAGAGATTCCTAACCCCCTGCCATTCATATAACGAGGACTTAGTCTAATACCCGTTAAAACTTTAATAGGTATCCCTCTGATTAAATTAAAATAGGAAGATAGGTGACTAGCCTATAGCGCAAGGACCGCATAAATTGAGCCCCTGTCGCCTAATTTACTTAGTCGCAATACGAACGGCATAGCGTTATTGAAATGCTTTTTTGTTTATAGGCGGAATGACGGTACCACAATGCTTTCGTGTTACTCGTTGTACAAATCATTCAAATAGAAAAAAACAAATCACACGGCATTACTTTTCACTCGAAAGACACATGAAAAGTAGGTCCATTTTTCGAGTACGTAATGCAAGAACGTCACTATCTTCCGCTTTTTTAATTCAATCAAAGAGGTATCCACTACTGTCCCTTTTTCGTTCGATTCCTTTTTATTAACCTAGCCATAGATTATTTATATAGTTACTACACCTAAGCACCTCCACGCAGTAATTTCACTCTACTGTCACTTCCAACGATTAAATTAGCAATTTTCTTCAATTATTCTACAAGAAATGTTATGTGTGTTTATTACATAAAGCAGCTTCCATGAAATCTCAAGGGTTTAATGGTAATTTTGTAACCACATTAATGAGTACAAAACAGTGGTATAATATATATTAATATTTACCAACAACAAGACGAGCTTGTAATGAATGTTACATGAGCATTACGGATAAGACGGGTTGAGAAAATGTAGTAGGCACATTGTTTCCTCGCGTTAATTGCGAGAATTCTACTTTATTTATTTTTGAGGGTAAATTTAAATAAAGTGATGACGTATTTCTAGAACAGAATATACCACCCAATTTCTTTCTATGTCGTTTGAGTAGCTTGGCATGGCTTTTAAGGGTGAAATCTGCCTTCGTGGTCTAATCGTTAAGAGCATCGGGCTCTTGACACGGAGGTCGTGGGTTCGGTTCCCACGGGGGGCACCTAGTGATATGTCACTTTGTGCGTTTTTCCCCAGTTGGTTAGATCATTGCAGGCTGAATCACCTGATTGTCTGAAAAGAATGATGATTCCGTGCTTCGAATGGCACGTGAATCCGTTGGTCCCGGCTACTATATCTGGTGGTAGTATTCGTTACATAAAAACCACGTCAGAGGCCATAAGGTAACCAATATAAAAATAAAAAAATCTTTTTGTGATTTCGATATTGACTCCATAGTGAAAGTGGTTCAGTTTGATGGTCTGAAAAACCACGTTTAATATGTAACGCATTTAATTTTACACCCTGTATATTAATGCAGATTCAATTTAAATTAAAAACCTAATTGCTAATGACTTTTTATAAAAAGGATAGGTAGCATCGAAAAAGCGATCGCAGCTAATGTATTCGAATGAAAAACAAAAGAAATCTGATTAGCAAATCAATTAGGTACGATGTTGATTGAAATCTATTGTAAGCAAATAGTTAAGTACTTGCTTTTACCAAAATTTTTTTGGTTATAGAGCGGCGCCCGCAACTTTGTACGCGAAGAATACCGACTTTAAAACTCATAACTTTAGGTTTATTAAACCGATTGCGATGAAATAAAGCATGTTAAAACAAATTATGCCCTATACTTTTGTCAAAACCCCATTCATATCGGTTTAGTAGATTTCACGTGATGTGTATACACACAATTATACAAAAAAAGCCGTGGTGGTCCAGTGGCGAGTAACTTTGCTTGCCGTGCAGGAGGCGATGGTTTGATCCCCGTCCAGACCGACTCGTACCAATGAGTTTTTCGGAATTTATGTACGATTTGTAACATCACTGGCTTTTCATTGAAGGAAAACATCGTGAGGAAACCTGCATGCTTCAATTTCGCGGCATGTATTGTACCCACTGTCCATTATGTGGCGACGGGCTCACCCCCCGTCACACTGGACAGACTTTCGGTACTACTGATGAAACGTGGATGTTCTGAGGTTTCAGAATATCTCTGAGTACCCTCTTGGGGAATATAGTCGAGAGCATATGCTTATATACAAAAATTTTAATAAAAATAGTCTCAACGCATTCAATTAATTTGTTTGCTAATATCTTCCATATACATCCACGTCAGGATTAGAATATTATTATATTAGATTAAAGAAAAAGAATAAGATTAATTGATAACAATAAACCCGCAGGGCAGCTGCTGCTGCTGCGAGCTGTTGGTGAGTGGCGACACCACGAACCCTAGTGCTCCCGGGGTAAGTCCCTGATCCTCGTCTCCGACTTGCCTTTACTGGCCAGTCGGAGTGAACCACAAGATGATCAAATCCTCACCTCTGTGCTTGCCTTCATTGGCCGGCCTAAGGATGGAATCGCAAGAGCTATATGCTCGAATGGATGTGTTGCGTAAGTGGCGGGTCGTTTAAAGTCCAGAGGCACCTCTCCACTCTAAGCCCCTCAGGAAATGTTGCCCCCTTGCGCTCCGTGCGAGCGGCCGTTTTCGGGGGCTCATTCATTTTGAGTTGGCGAGCCACCGTCTGCCATTTTTCCCGTCTTTATACATTGGTCAGGCAGGCGTAAAACCTAGTTAGGTACCTGTTCCACTAGCACCCCACCCCAATAACCCAGATTTTATTAAAGTAAAAGACTACGAAAGTATCTTTCAACGTTATTATTTGATATTTATGCTAGTAATTTTATATTAAAGATTAAAAAATTATGTCTCAAGCGGGACTTGAACCCGCAATCTTTCAAACCGGGGAATTGTTTTTTTTTTTCAATTTAGCTACTGAGTCAGTGAACTAAATTTGCCCGCCTGAGACATAATTTTTCAATCTTTAATTTGATTTGAAATAGCACAACATGGCTGTAACATGTTTATAATCACAAATATTTAAAATTGTAATTTTATATAAAAAAGCTATAAGATGAATTTCATTCACGGTTTTTCATGACACATCTATACTTTGTGAAATATTGATTTGTTTAAGATTAATTTCAATTTGAATAATGCTAAAGATCATTGACTTTTGCTGTTGACTGATTATAATAACTGCATACATACATATGCTCACGCCTATTTCCCGATACTGGGATAGCCAGAGACAACAGATCGCCACATGTTACGATTCTGATACACATTCCTCGTCTCCTCAATATCCATAAATCTCTTCATACAAGCTCGTCGGTTCCGGGTACATTTTACTTGGCCCATCTTCAGTACGCATCCGATTTGGATAGCGTGCGTGCGCCTAGGGTGACCCTTTTCAACCATTCCATTCACACTTGCCTTGTAAATTTCATACGTCAACTTACTTTCGCTCATTGTTTCCACATGGCCAAACCACCTCAACATTCCTTTTTCAATCCTTGTCACTACATATTCTTTCAGATTACATCTTTCACTAATCACATTATTCCGTAGCCGGTCCTTCAAAGTCACACGACACATACTACGGAGCGCATTTCAACAGCATTTATTCTAGATTCATGCTTCTTCTGCCATACCTAACTCTCACTGCCATACATTAAAGTTGGTGAAAACACACCCTCGTGAACCGCCAAACGAGCCTTTTGAGACATAGTTTGACTTTTCATGAAGGTTGGCAAGGCTCCATTAATCACATTTCCAGACACACCCATTCCCATGAACAGACAACCCAGGTACACAAACTCACTGACTTGCTCTAGCCTACAATTGATTATAATAACCCACCTACTCAAAATGACTCTCTCTGAATTTCAATAAGATTAATATCACTTAGGTACTCGCGTGTAGTAGAAGGGCAGAACTATTTGCAAAGTTTCGAAGCCAATACAGAAACAATGTTGGCAGTGTCGCATGGCGCCTTATAAACTTTGCCTTTACTTAATACAAGACTTCTAGTAACTTCGGCCTGTTTTCAGTCAAGGGGAGAAGCAAAACCGATATACACTCGAGCGTATCTAATCAATAATGCATTTGTAAACTAAAGTTTTGCTTAGTTACGTGTGCACGTTAGTGAATGAGATGCAAGGAGATACTAATTGCATTAACTTTGGTACTTAACAATTTCTGTGCAAACTTTAATGTTTTACTGAGTATAACTTATTTTAGCGAGTTACTCTTTTGATAACTGAATGAAAAATAACAATTAGTATTTAATTATATTAAAACGACATACATGCTGGAGCATTACCAGGGTTGGATGGTGGATCCATAATCAATGCACTGCTGATGATATAACAAATGTTATTTTATCGATGATTCCACATAATATATAATAAATAGAATTGAGAGCAGCGTGAAACGCAAGAGCAAGAGTTTCTGCGCTCCGGAAAGGGAAAACGGGCGCTCTTATACCCATTGCTCGGTGGTGGGGCGGGTTGATTACGATAAGCGTACGTGCACTGTGCACGTGCGACGTACAAGTGCCGCTTTCCGTACGAGAAACGTACTACCGCCGACATACATACATAAAGTCATGTATGTACCCCTGTCGGAGTGGTTAGAAACCTTGCCAAAGCCGCCAAGTGTCTTTCCTGTCTGCAGTTTTATGAATTTAGAATAGAAAGGCGAGTCCAGTAAGGATATGTTTAAACGAAATAATAAAAAAAACTGCCCAAGTGCGTGTTGGGCCACGCGCATGGTAGGGTTCCGTAGTTGCCCGTCACTTGCCTCTAACAAAAATTGTCACTATAAAGCTTAATATTTCGCTAACGTATCCCTAAATAGAAAAATGGTTTTCCCATACCCATCATATTTTTTAAAGACCTATCTAACGATACCCCACACCACGGGACATACGATAAAACAAAATTGCATCCCCACTTTTCGTGTAGGAGAAGTACCCTAAAAAATATATATTTTTCTAGATTTTATTTTATCACTTTGCCGGCGAGATAAATATATATATCCATGATAAATTACAGCTTTCTAGTACTAAGCGTCTCTGAGCTAAGCCGCGACAGACGGACAGACGGACAGACGGGGGGACATGGCGAAACTATAAGGGTTCCTTGTTGACTACGGAACCCTAAAAAGTAGTAAAATCGATTATATTACTCAAAGACCATTTTGAAACTTAACGATAGCGCGATTTAATTTCCTGCAAGGCCATTTAGTTTGTATTTAGAAAATATAATATTTATGTTACGGGATTTTTTCAGAAATTGGATAAGCTATTTAAAAATGTTTCTTCATACCTACTACATTTCTGTTTTTGGGTTACTGCTATGTCTTCATGCCAAATTTCGATTCAATGGGTGCAAAAATGAGCGAATTATTGAGGCGGGGCAGACAGACAGACGGACAGACAGAATTGTTTGACTACGGAACCCTAAAAATTGTACTCTTGTAAACGAGGTACCATGTTGTTTTCTTATTTAATTAATCAATGGTGTTTTGCTTGTGTCTCTAGCACTGCATTTCTGCCAAAGTCGAGTGAGTTTTGGAAGTATCGGAATCTCAAAGATGTTTTTCTGTTCCTACAAAAACACATTTGAGCGATTACAAAACAGCATGCAAGCCGGAGAGATCCCGATACGAGACCGTTAAAAAAATAGACTAGTGTACCAACATCAGAAAATCGTTTTACACATTTTCCTCTCATCGAACTCAAGGCGTTACTCTGATTTAGTACCGCCAGAACAACTTGCTACTAATAAGACTTTTCCTAACTTTAACTAACAACTAAGTCAAGTCCACCTTTATAACAAACTACTTCACAATACTAAAGTAGCAGATGGCGACAATGTGCTAAGTTGGAGTATAAATCTAACCCTTTTAATGTTCCAACATTATCGGTTACGGGTCAAGTAGGTAAAAGTGATTTAGAGGGCCCATAAAGACAGCTAGCAACTGGCTATGTCGCAGGGTTAATGCGAAATCCATAAATTTAAAATAAACCAAGTAAAACTGTAATTTAGCAGATCAACTGAAATTATAGTGCATGTTTTTGAGTTAAGGTAGAAGTCGTTAATTGTGGTTAAAGCTAATTATAATCATAGTCGCTAAGTGTTTGGAAACAGTAAAATATACCTACCTATACTTCATTACAAATAGCAACTAAATTTTAAGGCTATTTTGAATTACAGAAACAGAGATTTTAAACAGTCAATCTGATAAATAAATTATATTTGGTTATCCGAATTGGCCAGAAAGCTACATAGGAAACGGGAAAATCGTTTCGTCCTTATTTGGAATGAAGTAAAATTCATTATTAGCAATTTTTCTTTTGATCCTAGATGATGCCACAGCTCGGTTCTAATCTATATTAAATTTTCAAAATGATTCTTGAGCGCAGATATCGCGAGACAGAAGCTTCATATCGATTTATTTTCTATGAGAGTTTTGTTCCTTCAGACACGACCTACCTATTCACCTTACACGATTTAAAAAAAAAAAAATTCCATCCCGTCTTTTGTTGTGTGGGAGGGGAAATTTTTTTCTTTATAACTACTACATTTCTGTTTTTGGGTTACTGTTATCTTCGTTTTCATGATAAATTTCGATTCAATAGGTGCAAAAATGAGTGAGTTATTGAGGGAGGCATACAGACAGACAGACAGACAGAATGGACGACTGTGCAAGGGTTCCTTGTTTGACTACTAAAACGGAGTGGGGAGGGGAATGATGTTCAAAAAAATCAAACATATCTTATTAAGATAATATTAATTATACACGAATCATTTGCATTAAAAATCAGATACTATACTGTTAAGGCTGTATGGGTTCAATCCCTTACCCCATAAGTTTTGTTTGACATTGGAACACTTACCGCCCATTCCGCAAGTCGACTCTTTTGACTGCTAGTTGCTACTAAGATGGTTTATTTTAAGTTTTTCTTTTATTTCCAAATCAATAAACGTTTCATTTATATATATATATATATTTTTTAACTATTAAATAAAATTAATAAAAGAACTTTATTCATTCTCACATTTTACAGTTGCTTATATAATTCCATTATAAATATCATTTACATAAAGATATCACATACACATAGACATATAGACATATTTTATGTGTCACATCGAATTCAATAATTTACAAAATAAATGTATACAAATTTGACAATACAACATAATAATTATAATAATATACGAGAAAAAATCATATATTTACTTTTTTTTAGAATTATTACAACAATCCTATTTTTACAATCTCCATGCAACTGGCTATACTCCTGCTGTCAGCGTCCTTCACCGACCGACGGTTTGTAATGAAATGTAACCCCTTGTATAACACGAGAAGTTTGCGATAGGGTGGAAACCAATATCCCAAGTAGGTCACGTTCATGTCTGATATTATGCATTGACTCAAAATTGTGAGCTCTTTTGTTTACTTATTTATGATGTTATTATTTACATTGGAGAGTGGTTCGAGAAGGCAATAAGAAGTATTACGGAAATTAAAGTTTGAAAGTGGTGTAACATCTCAAAATAAATATAATTCTACACTTAACTATACTAGGTGATTTTTAACGACTTCGTATTTTCACAGTTGGTTCAGACCATCAAACTGAACAACTTTTACTATAAGGGCAAACCTGAAATGGAAAATAAAAATCTGCTAACTAACCTGCAATCCCTACCCTAACCTACTCAAATGATTGTACGTAACATCCATTTTTAAAGATTTCAGTTTATATCATATAATAAAATTTGTTCAGTTTAATGGTCTGAACAACTCCTGAAAATTTTGAATGTGATTAAAAATCACCCAGTATTTAAGATTTTAGAACAAAACGAATTTCAATTTATCATTATTTCAATATATCTAAAAAAATCGTAGAATATACAGAAAATTAAACTGAAAATATATTAAGAACTTATCTGTTTATATTCAAACCGGCAAGGCAATATGAAAAAGTTAAAAATAATAAAGTTGTGTACACAAAATGAAATTTTTCAGGGTGCCGTAGTCAACCGTTATAGTCACCATGTCCGTACATACATACATACATACATAAGCTCACGCCATTGTCCCATGGGGGTAGGCAGAGACCACGGACCGCCACACGCTACGACTCTGGCACAACTCTTTAGCCTCATTCACATTCATACATCTTTTCATGCACTTCCGTCGATTGAGGGTGCTACGCGCTTGTCCTTTTCGGAAAAGATCATTGATTTGATCATGGTATGTTTTCCTCGGACGGCCTCTCCCAACACTTCCGCTCACCTTTGCTTGGTATATTTCATTCGTAAGTCTTCTTTCATTCATTCTCTCTACGTGACCGAACCATCTAAGCATACCCCTCTCAATCCTTGTTACTATATCATCCTTCAACTTACACCAATCCCTTATCACACCATGTCCGTCCGTCTGTATTAATCACATATACCTATTAATCACGCCGACAAAGTGGTTAAATAAAACCTGGAAAACAATGTTTAAGGGTACCACCCCCACATTTAAAGTGGGGATCATTTTTTTCTCTCTCGTCTATCCTATGGCGTGGGGTGTCGATGGATAGGTCGTTTAAAAATATTGCGGAATTGCAATACCATTTTTCGATTCTGTTTGCGAAACAATAAGTATAATATTTCTAATGATATAATGAAGAACTAATTTATTCTTATTTTAATTGTTTTTACCCAACTGAGCCAGAAGGAGGGTTATGTTTTTCGAGCGTATGTATGTTTGTGTGTCTATTTCTTTGGCACGGCCTACAGCCTAAACAGCTTGATGGATTTTAACGTGTGAGGTATCATTAGATTCGTCAAAATTGTGAGAGTGACAAAGGCTATATTATTTTAATATGGCGTCTGCAAAATAAGAAAGAGAGGGGGAATAAACTTTTTTTTAAATAATAATTACTACATGGGTATCAAATGAAAGCTAGTAATCAGACAATTCTAAATATATAAGTATTATAGTACTTTTATGTTACCGTTTCGACACAAGACTAAAAAGTATAAAATAAACTAAATTATTAAGATTAACAAAAAACCCGACTGCATAAAAAACCTATTAACTGAAAAGAGAAAAACAGGCTCTATAATCACTAATCAGCTATAACAGCTTTATTTGAGTTACTATAATTTGAATGTTATTAGGTAGGTTGCAAAAATCTACTTTGTCCCTGTTTGGATGTACCCACCTATAATTATGTATTTTACATTTATACTGTGTTGCAGTGCCCTTACAGGGTTTCTATGTCTCGAACCATCTAACCTAAAACCTAAGACCATGTTACCTAACACATAGAAAAGCAATAAATGTGTGAATATGAATATGAACATTATGCTTTTAAAAAACATTTTTTTAGAGTCCGCGTGTTGTGAGAGGTTGCTAAGGAGCCCTACACTGCGCGTGGCGTTTGTTTTGTGTGTGCGCGTTTTTTTTCCTCTCCGACTTCTAACGAAAAAGGCAAAAACGAAGGTGAAGTTTTCGTTAAGGGTAAAGGTAATTGTCAGAGGGTCTGTTCACTCAGTTTACTTAGTATTAGAGAAGTTTGCTTAGGCCAGCTCGAACAACACTAGATAATAATACAATACAAATATTTCGGAAATAAATAGATTTTTACTTGCAGATCCTACTACGCTCTGTATAAATACGGATTTTTTAAAATGTTTTTTAGAAAAAGTATGTAAGAAAAGTTAGAAGACGGTAATCATTTTATTTAGCCAATTATTGTATTATTTAATAATGAACGAAAACTAAACATAAACAATATTAATATGTAGATATTTTTTAATAGACTAATATTAGTTGATCAGTTTTTTTTTTGTTATAAACCTGAACGTATGAAAAGTTTTTTTTGTTTTTGTTTCAAATAGTAAAATATCTGATCAAATATAAGTAAGAATGTGATGACATTCTTACATTCAACATCTATTGGCAGACTCATTCACAAAGACTCGGGACACCTTTCCAGTATTTTGTAGAACAACAGCATTTAATTTCCGCCAAAAACCCATTACGTATACATCTCCTGAATCAAAATTGCTCAAACTTTCCCCCATCGAAGCTGAAACTTGGATTTAACGTCTAAAAGGTTATTACATTTTATTTATTACCTTTATATTAAAACGTCAAGTTGAAGTGACTTGCGTTGAGAATGAAAAATGAATCGTATTATGCCAAATGTACAATGCATGGTACTTTTTGATATGATGGTTATAATATATTGCGGCTTGAAAAAGTTTTTTTTTTGACGTGTGGCGGTAGCGGATAGTCAAAGTAATACAGTTATAAACTTTATAGTGCGTAGCATAGCGTCGTTTGGAGAATTACGCCCGCGCCTCCAGGCGACGTCACATGGAGGCGGCGCGGGCGCGATTCTCATTTACGACAAAAACGACGCTATGCTACGTACTATAAGGTTTATATTGTGTTACTTTGATTATCCGCGACCGCCACATGTCAAAAAAAAAACTTTTTCAAGCCGCAATATATTATAACCATCATATCAAAAAGTATAAACCGTGACTAAGGATTGAGTTGGCTACGGCGTAGTTGCTACACAAGTACTACGCCGTAGTAGACATACATCAGATTGTAAACGAGATAGTAAATACTATGGATTAGACCACTAAACTGAACAAAACTCGCTATGGAGCCAACTTCGAGAAACAATAAAAATATCTGCTGTTTCATAGAAAACTGCGCAGCTACTCGAATCCCTTTAAAAATTACTAGGGTATTTTGATACACCCTGTCCATAACATAAAGATTTTAATCAAAATTTGCCCTGCATTATTGCACTGCATTCGTACGCGCAGATCAATGGCTGAGTGCTTGCGTCTAGCGCGGCAATTCTGCCAATGTCAAGTAGTATTATTCTATGGTCAAGAACAAATTAGATCGTTACAAAATGGCGGAGCCACGTGCAAGCCCTAATTTGCAGCGTGACTCCACCACTAACTTTAAATACTCATAACTATTGATTAAATTAAACCTATAACGATGAAATATTTGGTGAAAACCCCATCCAAATCGGTTAACTAATTTTAAAGTGATGCGAGCACAAACAAACAAACAGGCAAATTCATTCCATCACGTAATTCTAAACCCCCGTAATAAATTTGTAAATATCTTCCATGTATGTCCACGCCAAGTTTACTATATTTCGGTGGTCTGAAATACGACCAAAGCTTGCTAACAAGGCTTAACTTTTTAGATTTAATTTGCACTTTTAACAAATTTTATATCCTTACCTAGAAATTAGTAATATCAGTCCTCGTAGAAAATACCTACGACGTCGTTAAACCCGATTCCCACGTAATAGCCCGGAGGCTATTGTAGCCGGAAAACAAAATTAAAAGTTATATTAAAAGACTTGAGAAATTCATCAGTGTAAAATTAACTTCAAAATTTGAATTGGTAATTTTATTTTACGCACCTCGGCTGTCCAATTATGAAGACAGGCCACAGTTACTAAATTGTGTAGAAAAGATTTAATAAATGTTATTGTGTTTCCACAATTCAAGAACTGTGATGAAGGATTGTTACAGAAAGATAGGGCTGATTTGGAATTGAGATTGGTACTTATCTTACTTCGTTGCCTCTTTTGTTTCTATATGACATTTAATCTACCTATACATTATAGCTTCTTATAAAACAGTCCCGTAATTGTTTGACTGACAGATAATGGACAGCCTAAACCACTGACGATAGAAACTTGAAAATTTAAATTTGAAATAATTAGAATATATCTACAAAGAACGTTGGGGTGCAATAAGCATAATTTTTCGAAAATCAATCCGTAAAAAGTAAAACGGGGTGTTGAGGCCACGCAGATATAGTCGCGGGCAAACGCTTGTACCATCATAAGCTTAGATCAAAGTTTCGGTATTTTGAAAATATTATTCCGACAAAAAACATTAAGAGGGAAAGGATTACATTAAGGATTGCAAAATTTAGTATCGGACCGAGCTCGAACCCGCTACTTGTCAATCCACGGCTTTTCTTTGGCTATATGCTAATTACCAGTATATATTTGGAGAGAAAGGATTATTTCAACTATTATCTGCGATTTCTTCCGGGCGAAATTTGTAAATCGAAAAATCATTTCTTAGTGCACCTCTTCGTAGAATCTACAACTTGTGAATGAATAAGCGCAAAACCTCATACACCCCAATTGATTTATAACGAAATAATTGCATTGAACCAATAATTTCGTAATTTTATTAATTAAAAATATTTTCATGGAAAAATGATTTTTTATTATTTCAGCAATAAATGAAAGCACTAGCGTGCTCATGAATATATTTTAAGAATCCTATTTGGTAGTAAGTAGGTGATAGTGCCAGTGCGGTGGTTTGACATCGCATTCAGTAAATTTTAAATTATACTACCAAATTATTTTATAAAAACCTATGTTGAAACCTTGATAATTAGATTCTGCTCTCGATTGTAAACAAACTAATTTGTAGTTTTTGTGTTTATTCATTAACACGTTGTATAATTTTATATAATTTCTATCTTCAGTGACTTCTTCCATCCACTGGTTGTCTAGAAGAAATCACTTTCAGTGATAAGGCCGCCTTTTGTACCCTTCTTGTTCGCGTATATTGTTGTTGTTTTTTGTGTATTTTGGTGTGCAAATAAAGAATATTTATCTTATCTTATCTTAGGTTGTGCGTTGTCTGTCAGTCAGTTAAACACGGAACTATTTTATAAACAGTATAGCATTATACGGGGTATAAATATATATTATATATTATGCTAAATGCAATCAGCTGATCAAATATCTCGAAATGGTTTTCGATTCAGCCCTCCAAAAAAAATTTCTCATACCGAATTGTGAAGACGGTGGTGTAGTTGAGGACGTTTAACAAGTCCTGGGTGGAGTATGTGCGGAACGAGTCTCTCAGAAGACATACCTATGTGTTTGATGGCTTGCCGTCTCTTAACGTCGGTTAAAGGAAAAAAAACCTCCTGGCATTTTGTAGTCCAGGTAGAAAGTTGACAAAGCAAATAGAAATTAATGAAACTTTGGATTTGATTAAATATTTATTAACAAAATAACTTAGTAAATAATGTCATCACAGACAAAGCAGCAAATGGCAAAAATTATTTTCGCACGTGTAAGACTTTAGCATTATTATTAATAAGGTATGTTTACGGAAAGAAATGTAATGAAAGAATGCTAGGAGCTATACAAATAAATTCTTGAAATATTGTTTTGAGATAATACCTACATAAACTAGAACATTATTTGTATCTGTGAAAGAGCGTTGACTTCAGTATTTTTCATTATCTAGGTATGCATACAGGATGTAGAGTAAACAGTTGCATTACTTTAAGGGGTGTACCAAAGAAGTTTAAAGGAAATTCGAAAAAAATATTTTGACTTTTCATACAAATGGTCGATCAGCTGATTGCATTTAGTATGGAAAGTCCAAATTTTTTTTTTGCGTATTTCTTAGTAGGTTTCGTACAGAATGTTGTTCGGTATCATGGGTACAATCACCCCTTAAAGTAATGGAACTATTTACCATAACGTCCTATGTAATAAAATTGTAAACTTATCGATGATGTACAATTTGCAAAAAAATTTATTGGTGGCGTTCAGAATACGTTATGGAATATATTAAAATTTTGTTTGTTTGTTCGGACACGAATCACTTAAAAAATAACCGAATTCCATGGGGTTTACACAGAAGTATAAGGCTTAGTTTGCATTAAAATTTAGGATATTTTTATCGCAATCGGTTCACTCCATTAAAAGTCATGAGTATTTGA
Source organism: Agonopterix alstromeriana (assembly GCA_963924505.1). Taxonomy (NCBI): domain Eukaryota; kingdom Metazoa; phylum Arthropoda; class Insecta; order Lepidoptera; family Depressariidae; genus Agonopterix; species Agonopterix alstromeriana. Next base: position 8,776,075 of record OZ004662.1, on the reverse strand, counting down.
AGACAGTAGTATGCGCGTACGGAGTCGCGGGCGCCGCTAGTTTGAAAAATAAGAATTCAGACTTAATAATAACAGTACCTACTTACTAATAAAATAGCCTATTAATATTTACTATTTGCCTCTTTTTCTAATTTCAGAGGATTTGAAATTACTTTGCTAATTTGAAAGTCTACTGACTCAATTCGAAACATAGATTCGAAGTAACATTTAGTTTTTATTTAATTGTTACCGGCTCACTCAGAAGATAGATTTTAATAATAAGTTTTTATAATACTGCATTGGCACAGCAAGCATAATATACTTACACCATTATTCCACGGGGTTAGGCAGAAACTACGGCCCACACGCTACGATTCTTAGATGATTACATGATACTTTCACGTAATCATCACTTATCACGTATCATGCACTTACTTCCTGTCGGTTGAGCGCTCTGAGCACCTAATCGAAGAAGACCATTTATTTGGTCGTGGTAGGTTCTCCTAGGATTCCTCTCTCGACTGTTCCGCTCACATTGGCATCACACAATAATAATATTATCAAGCTATACTATCAAAGTAATCCTAACAAGTAACTTTGGCCCCAGCAATCTCAAACACACATTACATATCTCACGGAGCAGCAACTTTGGTAAACTCCCATTTAAATTTCAAATCGCTCAGAATACATTTGCAACGTAATACCCTTTCGTATAATACTTTTTTGATCTTCCCTATATTTGAGAAGCTTCTCTGTAGCTTCATTAACCTCTGCTAACTAGGTGACAAAACTTTTTACTTACGAGCTTCGTGGAGATAATTATATTGGAGCTTAATACAAAGGAGTAAAGACAAAAGTCAAACAGCACTAGGAATACAAAGTGTTCTATCTTGGAGCGGAAAAAGTGTTTTATTTTTAACTTCCTAGCAAAGTAAAGCGAATGTTGTCGTCACTAAAGAAGGAGAGATGTGAATTTAACAGAATTTACGCTAAGAGGAGTGGCCTGCGCTGTACAATTTAATTCAAAATACAAACAGTAGTTTGTGAGGAAAATAAATAGCTTTTACGATAAGACCGCTTATTTGCACAATTTGCGGTTCTTGTAAACCAAGATTTTGTATTTTTTGCTCGCAATAAAGCTAACCCTAAGCTAGCGCCAACGCAATACAGTGGCGACCACAAAAGAACTAAATGAAGGTTGAAGTGACACCGTAGGAGTAATCTACATTCTTGAAAAGCCGTTGTAACACCCAAAACAGTTAAATTTATTGACACAAATTCATAAGGCACGGTGAGCAACGAAAATATGTATTTATAAACTTTGGTACTACCAGGGCCGTCTTTACCTGGGAGTGCAAGGGGTGCGCTGCAACCAGGTGCAAGGACCTAGGGGGCGCAAGCATATCGCCTTATGCAAACATACCGTAATCTGCTAGTTTTGAAAATTACTTAACAAACATTAATTATACATATAAAATACCAACCACCAATATTGTTTACAAATACAGCAGGACTTACGCAGCTTTCGGCACATTCGGCTTGCTTTTATATCTTATTAATACCTACTACAAGAATTAAATTGATGTTCCAATAAAATAGCGGCAAATTCAGAAAGTAGTCAGGCTTTTCGATTATGTGGCTATTAAAATATTAAAACATCACTGAAGAACTATTGACTCGAAAAGAAGAAGAAGAGAGCGCAGGGCGAAAAAAGGATTACAAAAAAAAAACCTTTAAACTGAAAAGAGAAAAACAAGCTCTAAAATAATATAATTTGAATGTTATTAGGTAGGTATTGCAGGCGGGGACAAAAATAACCAAGCAAAAATCTCCTTTGTCCCCGTTTGCGATACCTACCTAATAACATTCAAATTATATTAGCTCAAATAAAGCTGTTATAGCTGATTAGTGATTATAGAGCTTGTTTTTCTCTTTTTAGTTAATAGGTTTTTTATGCAGTCGGGTTTTTTGTTTATCATAATAATTTAGTTTATTTCATACTTTTTAGTCTTGTGTCGAAACGGTAACATAAAAGTACTGTAATATTTATATATTTGGAATCGTCTGATTACTAGCTTTTATTTGATACCCATATTGTAATTTTAACAAAAAAAATGTTTATTCCCCCTCTCTTTTTTAATTCGTAGACGCCATCTTAAAATAATATACCCTATGTCACTCGATTTTTACGAATCCAATGACACCTCATACGTTACAAAGAACAAATACATACATACATACATACAGACATACATACATACATACGCTCGAAAAACATAACCCCCCTTCTGTCGCAGTCGGGTAAAAATTATATTGTGTAAATTTTGTTTGTTGGAAAGGGTCGCGTAGGCTGATTTTCGTACCAAGGCGCCCAATATTTTTAAGACGGCCCTGGGTGGTGGACCGTGGAAAAGCTAGACGTGGAACAAAAATGTATTCATCTTTTCGTTGCTGATTGTACCATAAAGTTACACACTCGGACGTGTACTACAAAGATACATATCCTAAAGCCTCTTGAGGTGGCTTAAAAATACCCTTACATCGAGACAGCCCATTTGTTTGAATTTAATTGGCTCTTCCAATCCACACTGCATTCCTTTTTGTTCTCAATCGTAGGGAGAAGCTTGTGTCTATCAGAAAGATATTTTTTGTTGTTGTTAAAACTAAATGAATATTGTTAAAAACAAATGAATTTCGATAAAACAAACAAATTTCGATAAAAATAAATGCCTGTCAGATGATGGCAATAGCGCTGATGATGATAATGATCGAGACGATACTCGTGCTATAGCTACAGTAAATCCAAATCATACTAACAACAAGAAGCCGTAACATTATATTACAAACCTAAACGATATCTAAATTACACAAACGTCTATTATTAGAGGCTACTAGTATGCATGTCGTCAACAATAAAGGTCCACGATACAATGGAATCCGAAATTAATAGCACTTGATGTAATTAGTGAGTGCCTTAGAATTAAATAAGGGGCCATTAGACGCTGTGAGATCTTCACAATCATTTCGGAACATTAAAAGGGCCTAATGTTATCGAGAGATAATTGGACAAATTAAATGACCTTAATGATTTCCCATAAATTGTGCAAAGGCCCATTTTTAAAAGCTTTCGCACCTATAACTATACAACGTGTTAATGAATTAACGCAAAACTATAAAGTAGTTTGTTTAGAATCGAGAACAGAATCGAATTATCATGGTTTCAACATAGGTAATTTCTTTCAAAATATTAAATAATTTGTTTGTAAAATTTAAAATTACTGACTTCGGTCTAAACCCACCGCTCGGACACTCTCGCCTTACTTACTACCATAACAATATTCTTAAAATGTATCCATGAGCAAGTTTAGCGCTTTCATTCATTGCTGAAATGATAACAAATAATTTTAGCCTCAAAACTTAAAATGCGAATAACTTTACATTTTAACGAACAAAATAATGAAATTATTGTTTCAATCAATAACACGTTGTATGCATATAAATATTCAGGAAACAACTTTACTGTTAACCTTAGAAGAATAAGGTTGTAAATAAAGCTAAATGTCACTTTTTTTAATGACAGTTTTCATGGCTATCAGAGCCCAGCACAATGCGCGTGACAATGGTCTGTCGTGTTTTTTATTTCGCTTATAGAAACGCAAAGAGTAAGAGAGCAAAGGTGCTCAATAAAATATTTCGATATCGATATGCACTTTGTAACTGACGGAATATTAAATAACTTCGATGCATATGATAATGAAAAAAAACATTTTTGTACAAAAATATTTTTTGTTTTAGCGCAATACTTTTAGTAAATGAAACTATAATTTTATTTCCCTCAGTCAATCATCAATTTCCAATCAACTATCAACACACTGTAAAAATTATTTATTACAAATAACAAATACAAATAGATGCCTACTTTATTTTCTCTCACCACAAACACAAAGTTTACAAAAACAAATTAAAAATATTACATTACAAGAGTTTGGAGGTAGAGACTAGTTAGTATGTATTTTACACGTAGTTTTTAATGAGTAAATGAATGAATGAACTCTCGATTAGCTTTATTAGTAAATATCAGTCAGATAAGGACGGGTTTTTTATTTTTCACTATACGGCGTCTGGTTGTCGCCATATTGAATGGATTTTCATTACTATGGCAAATAATGCTATATATTTCCATATTAAATATTTTAATTGATATACGAATTAACGTTATGTCATGTCTGTTATGGTTTTTCAAATATGATAATTAAAGTTATGTAGCTTAACGGGTGTCCCCGTCCTTCTTTCGTACGTGTCCGTCGTCGATGTTTCTGAATTTATATTTGTCACTTTCTATCAATTTTTGTCGCTTGATTAGAAAGAGATAAAGTTGACGTCAGAAACACTTTTCACAGATTTCTTTTTGCGATATTTTAATTTGGCCCCATTGTGAAAGTTGTTCAATTAACCCCTTAACGAATCATACCCAATATACCTATATTTTTTTAATATTCTCTACGAGAACTATTAAATGAAATTAATAAATTGAAATAACTATAAGTTTTTCTTCTGGTCAATAAAAATGGTTTCGCTTCTTGTATCAAGACTTCCAGCTTCACAATCATAAAATGTAATTTGTAGTTATATAGAAGTTTCTGACCACCCCAAAAGGAAATACTGCCGTGAATTTACGAACATGTATGTACGCGTAAATGGAAACGTAAAACACTTACGACTGAGCCTTTGTCTCAAGAAATTGAATTAAGTACCTAAAAGCTATACAGGGTGGTTCAGACCCGATAGATATATATTTTTTTTTTAGATTGCTGACTAGACCTAAAAATCGGTTCTCACTTGATTTTAAGAACATTATTTTCATTCATTTCTATCTAGAGCAACAATGAATTATCTTTTTATAATTTTTAAATGTAAATTTTTTCAATGTTTTATGCCGTGTGTTGTTATTTATTAACTTTACTCTCTCAATAAAAAACCAGTCCGATTGGTTAATTTTAAGTGTACTTTTTAAATTAATCTAAATAAAACGCTTTTTCCTGATTTTTTCATAGCGGGAACTATACAGGTCTCCAAGTCAGCAATAAATCTTTTTTTTTAAATATATCTATCTGAACTGGGTCACCCTGTATAGGTAGTAGCTGTATTAATCTTTACAACCTTGCCTTTCCCTTCATACCATCCCATTCATTCATACGTCACCAAACGTAACTCTTAAGACTACGTGATAAGGATGAAAATGGTCCGATTAGCAGAACTTCGTCTATTAGTTGAACATTAGAGAAGCTTCTGTGAGACGCTAATAACATAATTTGTGATTATAGAGCAGTAATATACGTAATTATAATTAAACTAGAGTTAACCCGCGAATTCGCGGCACAAATTGTATACCAGATTTTAAGTCAGATCATAAGCTATCAAACGAACAAGTTTCATCAAAATCGGTTCAGTAGTTTTCGCGTGATGCTCGAATCAACAAACACACAAACAGACGGATAAAAATTCTAAAAAAGGTTGATTTGGAGTCAGGGACACCTAAAAACCATATCATAATTTTTCTTTTGTAAATATCTTCAATGTACAGATACACTTCTGTTACAGTTTTATAATAGTAGTTATTAAAATAGCAGTTCAAAATTTGTGGCATCAAATGTAAACATTACAGTGACAAAAGGAAAAAATGGAATCCTTATAAGGATTAATTTGTTGTCCATCCGTCTTTCCGTCTGTCTATCCATCTTCTCTTTAACGGGTATAGGTATCTCTCCCCATAGGTAAACGCAGGGCCGGGCCATATTTTGCTGGTTTTTGGAAGCTATCTTCTCGTTATTTGAAAGACATATAAATTAATGGAAAATATAGCGATGATCTTCAACATCTGGGCTTTATTTACTATGAAGTATATTTCTATAAAATACATTTGAAACCTGTGTTCAAAGGAAAGCCTAAATAGTTGAATAAGTATGTATTACGTGCATCTACTTGATAAGTTGAAGTCCCTTTCTCTCTTGCGACACACACCATTGTGTAGACAATATTATTATGATCTAAAATTGCTATGTAAAAATTTTTTTAGGACTAATATTTAATGAGTTAACTAGATCTTTTTTATTAAAAAGATCTAGTTAACTCATTAAATATTAGTCCTAACTCAACTCAACTCAACTCACAGGTGCGAAATCCTATGATTTCCTTGGATTAGAAGGCACAGTGACATAATGAAGGACAAGCCAGTCAAAAACAGTTATACCACTTAAAAACAGTAGAGGCTCACCTCTACTAAACCACGTCATTTTAGTAACTACTCCGCAAGTACTTAGTAAGTACTGCGTAAGTAAGCCGCCTCAGCGGCTTTCTGGCGGATACCTTTTAAGACTAGGTTAAGAATTTCGTTCGTAGCTAAATTGGACGAAAGCAATTCCCCGGTTTGGAAGATTGCGGGTTCAAGTCCCGCCCGAGACTTACTTTATCAATCTTTAATTTGATGTGAAATATACTATGTTCTCCAAAGAATTAAACTTACCCCAAACATGATTTTTCTAAAACCGATTAGTGACATAGAATGTAAAAGTAATCCGCGGGGAAGAATTCGTGGGCGAAAGCTAGTCTACAATAAATAATAATGATCGATTGATGAATGTTTACATTATCATTCACCGAATCTTGACTCCTAGTTTATGTAGGACGAATTAATCATTCAGTCGGTTTCACGCGGGCACAGGTGGTGCCTATCGATCACATTCAATGACTCCTTAGAGGGGGAAACTCTGGTTTTATCGGCGAATCGGAGTTTGCTCTCATGTTTTCTTTTGTACAAGTCAGGAACTAATGGTCCGCCATTACTATATGGACAGTATCAGTTGTTCCACATATTTGGATCGAAAGCACAGAGAAAAAAAAATTGTAACTACAGTATGTAAACTAACTAAAGGCAAACCTTTAAACCACGTACTCTACCCATCAACCTGAACAACTTTTACTATGGGAGCAAACCAAGATAAATATCAACTGTTTCAAACGTTTAAGTCGTGTAGGCATTGCAGTTTAGTGGAACAGCTGGTTTTTTTGCGTTTGGTTTGTTCCTATAATAAAGTTGTTCAGGTTGATGGGTAGAGTACGTGCTTTAAAGGTTTGCTTTTAGTTAGTTTACATGCTGTATATGAATGAATGAATGAATGAAATATACTTTATTTACACCAAACAAAATACAATGCACAATAGGAAACAAAACTGATTATGGTACAAATAAGGCGGTCTTATCGCTAAAAAGCGATTTCTTCCAGACAACCTTAGGGTAGAAGAAATATAACAAAGAACGGGTCGATGTTAATAAAAAAAAATTATAGATGTAAAAGAAGTGAATATAACAGAATACATAAATATATATATATTATAATTATATATATATATATATATATATATATACATAAATATATATATATTATAATTATATATATATATATATATATATATATATATATATATACAACGTGTTAATGAATAAGCGCAAAACCTCATACACCCCAACTGATTTACAATAAAATGATTAGATTGAAACAATAATTTCATTATTTTAGTAGTTAAAATTTAAAGTTATTCACATTTTAAGTTTCGAGGCAAAAATGATTTGTTATCATTTCAGCATTGAATGAAAGCGCTAAGGTGCTCATGGATACATTTTAACAATCTTGTTTTGGTAGTAAGTAGGCTGAGAGTGCCCGAGCGGTGGGTTGAGATCGAGTTCAGTAAATTTTAAATTCAATAAACAAATTATTTAATATTTTGAAAAAAATTACCTATGTTGAAACCATGATTATTAGATTCTGCTCTCGATTCTAAACAAACTACTTTCTAGTTTTGCGTTAATTCATTAACACGTTGTATATATATATATATATATATATATATATATATATACATACATATATATATATGAATATATATTATAATTAATTATATATAATCACACATGCTGCAACAGAATATAGACATACCTACACGTGCCGGAATGATTCAGATAGAAAAATAGAAGGGGAGAAAGGAAAAAAAAATCAGGAACAGAGGTCTAGGAAATGTGCTTTGACTTTTGATTTAAAACATCCACGGAAGGAGCATGTCTGATCGACTCTGGCAACGAGTTCCAAAGTCGAGCAACTTGGACTGTAAAGGAATGGGTGTAGAAGTCGGAAGAGTGGGATGGGATATTGAGTGAGAGATTATTATTATATATATATTATATATGTATATTAATTTGGTTAACAATTATTAATGAAAATTCTAGACCAAGAGAGTTGATTTTAGTTTAAGTCTATCAGAATAAGACATTAAAAAAAACATTTGTAGCAATGTATACTAAAATGAATATTTGTCACATTTGCAAAAATATGACAAACACACACAAAAATTCGCTTAGTAAAAGCGACTACATATTTTTTTCTCCTATACTCCATTCAAAATAGGAACGAAATTTTAAGGCTATTTGGCATTACAGAAACAGAGATTTGAAACACCTCCTCGCACTTATTCTTAGAACAGCTTTAGTAACGTACAAGAAAATTATGTCGGATAGAATATGTATCCAATAAATTAATTACATTTGGTAATCAGAATTGACCAGAAAGCTAAATAGGAATCGGAAAATCTCGACGTCCTTATTTGGAATGAAGTATAGCTATTCAAATGTTTTAGCCATTTTTTTTATTTAAATATTGTTCATAGTATAATTTGTTCAGTTTGATGGTCTGAAAGTACTTAAGTAACGCAATTATGTTTACAACAGTGCACATGTGAGGCAACCCTAATTTATTAAGATCCTGAAACTAGATAATTTCCACTGTTATAATATTATAATTCTGTATCGTTGCCTAACCATATGGGAGTAAAAAATGTTAACAGGATTTTATTCTATTTTGGTTCCTAAAAATTAAAATTAAACAATTCTAAGTTTTATGAAAAAATTCTTATCTCGTTTTTTTTAGTTTGATTGTCTTTTTTTATCATGCTTCGTCTGAATCTTAACTATTATATGTATAACATATAACAGAAGTGTGTCTGTACATTGAAGATATTATTTATATGAAAAAGATTACAATATGGTAGGTATCCCGGACTCCAAATCAACCTTTTTTAGAATTTTTGTCTGTCTGTTTGTTTGTTTGTATGTTTGTAACTGCATCACGCAAAAACTACTGAACCGATTTTGATGAAACTTTTTTGTTTGATAGCTTATGATCTGACTTAAAATCTGGTATATTATTTGTGTGAAGGAAGTCGCGGGTTGACTTTAGTAAAATATAAATCCAGTTAAGTCGACCCTATTTTTACCCGACTGCGACAGAAGGAGGGTTATGTTTTTCGAGCGTATGTATGTATGTATGTATCTATGTATGTATGTATGTATGTATGTTTGTATGTCTATTTCTTTGGCACGGCCTACAGCCTAAACGGCTTGATGGATTTTAACGTATGGGGTGTCATTGGATTCGTAAAAATCGTGAGAGTGACATAGGGTATTATATTTCAAGATGGCGTCTACAAATTAAAAAAGAGAGAGGGAATAAAAAAATTTTTGTTGTTAAAAATTACAATATGGGTATCAAATGAAAGCTAGTGATCAGACAATTCCAAATATATAAATATTATAGTAATTTTATGTTACCGTTTCGACACAAGACTAAAAAGTATGAAATAAACTAAATTATTAAGATAAACAAAAAACCCGACTGCATAAAAAACCTATTAACTGAAAAGAGAAAAACAAGCTCTATAATCACTAATCAGCTATAACACCTGTATTTAAGCTAATATAATTTGAATGTTATTAGGTAGGTATTGCAGGCGGGGTCAAAAATAACCAACCAAAAATCTCCTTTGTCCCTGTTTGCGATACCTACCTAATAACATTCAAATTATATTAGCTTAAATACAGGTGTTATAGCTGATTAGTGATTATAGAGCTTGTTTTTCTCTTTTCAGTTAATAGGTTTTTTATGCAGTCGGGTTTTTTCAATTCTTTACTTTTTCCACAAAATTGGCAAAGGTTATTGCAGTGAAGTGCTTTAAAGCCCGCTATATTGAACTTTATTTTGGTCTTTGTGTCCAAATTCAGTGCCGTTATTTTTGTTCCAGGGCCGTTAACTGGATTAGGGCCTTCATAATAACTTTTTAGGGTTCCATACTCAAAGGGTGCCAACGGGACTCTATTCATAAGCCTACGTTGTCCGTCCGTCCGTCCATCTTTGCTCTAAATGGTTGTATCTTTTGAACCGTAATAGCTAGTGAGTTGACCTTTTTACAGATTGTTAAACATGTTATTGTTTTGCATTTTTGATAAATAAAATAAAAACAAAAAGTACAAAATCAAGCGGTCCCTCATATTAGAATTTGTGATTTTGCTCTGTCATAAAAACGGAAATATGTACAATTTAGCGTATAATATATATGTATGTACCTTGTAACAATAAATAATAAAAATCGGGTCAAGTGTGTGTCGGTTTTGTGCTAAGTATACCGCAGAAAATATGTTTTTGTATTATTGTATGGTGGTACGGAACCTTCGGTGCGCGAGTTCGACTCCTACTTGGCCGGTTTTTGTTTAACTTCTTAATCCCTGGTCTCCATTTATCTCAGTTAAAAAATGTTTTACGGTTCCTTAGTGTAAGATCCAGACCTGGTCTTAGTAGGGGGCCTTTTGAGATATACAGGTTGTCAAAGTAAATGCGTTACATGTATACCTTAAGGGATGCTTCTGATGACCAAACTGAACAACTTTCACTATGGGACAGATGGGACGAAACTAAAATTGCGAAATAAAAATCTGCTGTTCTGCTGTTCGGTATGTTCATTTGAGTCGAGCAGCCATTGACGTTTTCTATGGAACAGCAGATTTTTTATTTGGTAATTTCTTTTTTATCATATAGTGAAAGTTGCACAGTTTCTTGATCTGAAGGTCTCCCTAAAGTATACTGGGTTTTAATAAAATCAGTAGCAAAATTTTCATGGTTCAGGTCACCAAACTGAACAACTTTTACTAAAAAATTGTTTGGACCTCCTATACGAAGTGCGGATCAGCCCACCTATTTTCTATGGGAAGTCTAAAATTTGTTGTCGTTTTTTGGCCCATGTTCCTTAGGAAAAGTTGTTTAGTTTCTTTTTCTGAATACACCCTTAATAGGAAAGACCCTCCTTCATTTCCACCCAGTAAATTAACACCCAGGACGCACTTAATTTTACACCCTGTATAACTAGGTATTAAAAAAACGTTAGATTCATATTTGAGAAGAACTCTTTACTCAGATTAAATTTTAAAGCATCTTTTCGTGTTTTGCCGGAAAAGTTCTTATACATCATTCCATATATGGACTATAAGATTTTCCGATTCCTATTTAGCTTTCCGGCTAATTCAGTATGTCAATTTGGAGTGCAGAATCGATAACTATTTAGAGGTAATGGTCTCAATAACAATATTATCTAGGAATGAAATTTTAAAATGAGGGGATTACACATATCTACACGAATATTATAAAGAGGAAAGATTTGTACCTATTTTTGTATGTTTGTATGTTTGTAATGAATAGGCTCAAAAAGTACTGGGCCGATTTAAAAAATTCTTTCACCAATAGAATGCTACATTCTTCCAATTTGACATAGGCTACATTTCATTTTGAAAAAAATTAGGGATCCTTGGTAAAATTTGAACAATGTAACCGAAGGTGTAGAAAAATGAGTCTTAAAATTTATTTGTCTACCCCGTGCGAAGCCGGGACGGGCTGCTAGTTTTTAATAAAATGACGTCGTTTTTCGGTCCGACGAGTGAGGTCACTCTTCGGACCTGTGGTGAACGTAAAATCAACTTAAAATAAATGGTCATTAAGAAAAATAATTCAAGATGTCGGAATTTGACATTTATTGTTGCCGTTTCTGTTCCCAACACAGAGTTAGAAAGATAAGGCAGGCGATATTTATATTTTAAATTAAGCAAAGGTTTTTCTCCATGATTTTTCGAATGATTTTCTCGCGACAACTTTTACCATTTAGAGATAACTCACATACTTTTTGGTGCAAGCCAGCCTCAAACTGTGACATGCCACCAATAAATTTGTATACAGGGTCCTTCTTATTTCATTTAAACCACATACTCTACCCATCAAACTGAACAACTTTTATGGGAGCAAACCTGTCAGCGCAAAATCAAATCAGCTGTTCCATATTAAACTGCAATGCCTCGACTAAATTTTTTTTATTTGACCGGTTTGCTCCCATAGTAATAGTTGTTCAATTTGATGGGTAGAGTAAGTGGTTTAAAGGTTAATTATACTTTTCCTTACATCCTGTATATGCCACATTATCGCTATTGGAAGTGATCTTGATCCATTTGTATAAAATAGTTATACAGGGTCCTTCTTAATATGCTGACACTTTTATAAGGCGATGATCAGACCATTAAACTGAACATCTTTCTCTATGGGACCAACATAGAAATCGCAAAAAAAATCTGCTGTCCCATACATTTGGCTCGAGTAGGTTTGCAATTTTGTATGGAAGAGCTGATTTTTTTTCCCGATTTCGCTGTTGATGCCATAAGGAAAGTTGTTCAGTTTGATGGTCTGATGATCCCCTTAAAAAATGGTCAGCATATTAAGAAGGACCCTATATGTCTTGCCACTTCAAGAATTGATTAATAAGATTTCACTGAAGATCTTTTTATTTAACGAAAGAAAAATACCTTAATAACGAAAAACATTTGCGAATTCCAACAAAATAATTACGCAATCCTGAAATAAAATGACGCGCCCGAAACGTTTTTGTGTTTGCTATTAAAAAGTTTTTTTATCATATTCTTTTTTTGCTGAATTCGCAGTCTTTGCTCAGAAAATATAACTTCAAATACGCAAAATTAAAAAAAAATGTTGTAACCTTTTGTTTGGGATAGATAACTAAATTGTTTTTTAGATAAAAACGTAAGTAAAAGCAAAGATTTCGCTCACTCTAAAGATACATTACTCCTTGCAAAGCGTCTGAGCGCGCTGCATAAAAACGAAGTTAGATCATATTTCTAAAAAGTACTAACCAATTAAAGTCAATTAAATATTTTAACCACGATTTAGATAGTTTAATCTGTGCCGTGTTTGTCAAATTTCCGTTAAAATATACAGTTTCAATGCTAGGATTAATGTTTAGATTTGTATGGAATATCTGACATACCACAGGCACAAAGATTAGTTTCTGGATCGTATTTAAAAAAAATCATTCACTAGAGTTGATTTATTTATTGATTAAAATTAAACTTCGTTTGTATGGAGCACGCTTACGTTCATATCCTTTTAAGATGTTCACACAAAATATTTCTTCAGAGTGCATGATGAGGTCAAACCAGACTGATATAATATTATATCCCGGCTTCTCTACATTAAACCACACTTCTGATTGATGTTTCGTCAAGGCGATTATGAAATAAAACCGGTCAAGTGCGAGTTTGGTTACTCGCACGCCGAGTGTTCATACCACACCACCACACAACGTATTAACTTACAAAAAAGTATTGTTTGCTCCGGGACCTTTGGCGCGAGACCGATTCGCACTTGGCCGATTTTTATTATTAATTTGTTGCATTGACTTACCAACTACTGGACGTAAGAGGCCACTCCTCATATAAACCATACGTGGTTTTCGTAGGGTGGCTATGTGTGATAAGATGTATTATTTTGTTTTAGTTAAATAAATAAAAAAACAAAAAAAAAAAAAAGGTCCGCGCTCAAAAGTGTCCGAAACAAAAGAGCACCAAAACGTAAAAAGAGAACCAATTAGGGTTGTGTCGTTTGGTCTCGGACTTTTTTTCAAGAATTTAGTACTACATATACCCGACGTCCATAGTATTCTACGTCAATGATTTGTTGTTATATTGTAGAGTTTGCTCTGATTGTATGTATTACCGTTTTTACGATAGGGCTTGAAAAAAAAACGTAAAATACAAAACTAGTTTTGCTTTGGCTAGCAACCTCTTGACCCTTTGCTATAACCTTAAATACCTACCTAGGAACCCAGGATATTTGTTGCAAAGTTTCTAACCACTCAAGGCTCACCTTTTGCATATTGAATGCCTTAGCCGAATCTTAAGAGTCCTTTTACCGTTCAGTGGCACCCTCATCACAATATTTAACATTTCTCAATAATGAAAGCGTAAATTAATAAAGGGCTACTACAAACATAAACACAGAGCCGTGGTGGTCCAGTGGCGACTAACCTTGCCTGCCGTGTAGGATGCGATGGTTCGATCCCCGTCCAGACCGACTCGTACCAATGAGTTTTTCGGAATTTATGTACGATTTGTAACACCACTGGCTTTTCGGTGAAGGAAAACATGCATGCTTCAATTTTGGTATTGTACCCACTGTCCATTATGTGGCGACGGGCTCACCTCCCGTCACACTGGACAGAATTTCGGTACTACTGGTGAAACGTGGATGTTCTGAGGTTTCAGAATATCTCTGACTACCCCCTCGGGGAATATAGTCGTGAGCATATGCTACAAACATAAAAGTTTTATCAAAATTGGTCCAGTTTTTGCGTGATGTGTGAGTAAACAGATAGACAAAATTTTCAAAAACTAGTGATTTTATGCCAGGGACACCTAATAACCATATCATAACTTTTTTAGTAAATATTGTCAATGTACAGACACACTTCTGTTACAGTTTTAATTATTAGAGATTATTATTATTATACTAGAACTAGAGGTTCGAGTAGAATAGATAAAATAAATCGGGTACATAACTTTATCACAACTAAAAGGCCTCGTATCCGAGACGCCTAGCACAATTTCCTACAAAAGGCCGGCAAATGCATTTAAATCGCCCCAGTTATCATTTCTATTACGTATATTGTGGAACTACGTTTCATTGTATCTTTCTCGATAAGCATTAGTTAGATAAAAATATGACTGTATTCAATAACTTCGTACCACACAGAGAAAAATCCCGACGCTTACTATAATTTTGTAGCATACACCTATTATTCGTTGCTAATTTAATCAACATACAATAATAACAACAATACAACCATTTAATATTATTTAATACCTTTTTAGTCAAACATAGAACCCTTATACCTAGGTACTTTCGTCAAAATTTGTTAAAAATTAAATTGTCAATCTTAACTATTATAAAACTGGAACAGAAGTGTGTCTGTACATTGAAGATATTTACAAAAAAAGATGACGATTTGGTTTTAGATGTACCTGACTCCAAATCAGTTTTTTTTAGAATTTTTGTCTGTCTGTTTGTGTTTTTGTGTGTTTGCTTCTGCGAGCATCACGCGGAAACTACTGAACCGATTTTGGTGAAACTTTTTTGTTTGATCGCTTAAAATCTACTAAAATTGATGTTTATGTATGTTAATGGAGAGCGCTGACCGAAATTAAATCGCGCTATCGTTAGTACACTCACATTTCGTTAAGTAAAAAAAACAATTCTTTAACAGTTTTCCTACTTACACGACGACTACAATTGCTACGGAACCATCGAGACCGACATGTTCTTAGCCGTTTTTTCCGTATCATTTTGTTCACTATTACATTAATAATACTGTGTCTACGTACTCTATGCTTTTACCATTATACCATTATTTATCTACTTCATTTAATCAAAACTTGTGGTTTTAAAATGTAACTCAATTTAAAGTTAACTTCTCAAAGCTCGCTAAATCTAGAATGTTTCTCAAGAAACTGTAATGTATTTCGTCAGAAAATTTCCACGTGCGTACATCCTCTCCTCATATAATATCGTTGGAAGATGACATAACAATTTTCTTGGAAACCTCCCTATCTTTACACAGGATGGATCGAAAAGGGGGTGCGAAGTCGAACGGGTGTGATACTATACTTATTAAGATGAAATACTTTAAAATAATTAAGTAGAACCAACATTAACTACGCCTTATTTGTACCATAATTGTTTCTTCAACATACTTGCTCGTAAAGTGGATCTTATTTCACCGCTTTTAGGTACATAATGCTGCTTATAGATCACGCGTGCGAAAATGATTACATTATTGCACTAGAACGGTAATGTTACTTTTTTTCTATAGTTTGTTTTTAAATCTCAGCAAAGAGTATTTATGTAAAAAAACACTTTTTCTGAATAAATTAATCTGTTGCAGTTTAAATATGATAAATAAACTCATCATTTCATCAAACAATTTATTTTAGTGAACAAATTGACATTAATTTGTGTTATAAATACATAAATATTATGTTTATAACGTTTTTAATATAAGTTTGTTTGCAACAAAATGTCGTTGGTTGAATGTCGGCTAAAGTCATTGCCTCTTCGTCGACCTGCGCGTACATAGTTATCTCAAACAAAGGCACGGCAAGCAAAAAAAAAGAAGCCCAGTGCCATTTTCCACGAATATATGTCTAAAATTGTAGTATTTTACGAAATTTAATACTTTTTCCTCGCAAGTATGTTGAAAAACGTCGTATGACATGCGTGAGCGTTGGTCATTACAGCTTTGGCAATCCCGCCTCGGCTGTAATGACCAACTTTGCTCACTTGTATCATAATGTACTATTGTTTCCTGCTCTGTACTGTATTTACCTATATATGTTTGGTGTCAATAAAGTATATTTCATTCATTAATCCATTTAGCAGTTTTTACTTTAAACTAAATGTTTTGCTTCCACAAAATCACATCAATAGCAGTGTGATTCAAAATGTCTGAGTGAATCTAGAAAAACACGAAACACTTTCGATCTGACAACTAGATTGTAAGGCCATTCTTCCAGTGTTTTTGAAAAAAAAAATGTAATGAAACGCTTCAAAATTGGTGCTCAGTTTTGGAATACTTCTTGTTTCCTAGAAAAATTGTATGCAGGATTTTTCTACACTCCGTATACAGTGTCGCAGCAAAACCTTATAATCAGGGATTTTGTTAAATCCCCGGACGAGTACGGTGTAATGATCGTTGTTTTCGCCCGAATTCTGAGCCAATTTCAGGAGATTGTTTTCGGAAAGTAAGTAGATTTCTATATCATTGTTATATTATTTGAAATTGGAAATATTGCTCTTCTATTTATTCCCAAAATATTGTTATTCTAGTCATTCGAATATGTCTTTAATATTTACGTTTCATAAAACAATGTGACATTTATTATATTATAGGTATTAATGACATTTATTGTAACTTACGGAAGGTCTTCACAAGACGAATTCGAGGCGATAATCCAAATATTCGGTCACTGAGATTAAGATGGCATGGCTCTCAAAGCGTGGCCGCTTTACACACTATTGAGGCCGAAAATTTAAGTGAGAATCTTGAATAACATGTAAAACTGACAAAGGCTTAATTCACACTGAAGGAGCAGCAACGTTCAGCGGCCGGCGAAGAGCATTTTGAATCTTATTGCTAGTAAATTACGTTGCCAGTACGTAGTTTACAACGGAAAAGAAGAAAAGGCGCGAGGTGCTCTTTCAGCGTGAATTGACCCTTACTTACACGCACCTAAATTGGAATATCGTACAATTACTTAAATTTTTACATTTCTTTTTGATTATCCTAAAATTATGCTAGCCAACCTACCGGTGTATTGTTCGTTTTTCAATCATGATTTCATAATACACTCAGTCAGAAAATTTGGTCCATTCAAAGTCTGAAGATATAACACCTGCTAACCGATACCGAGATAAATGCCAAACGCATCTTCTACTCTGAATCGCAAAGCAGCAAGCGGAAGTAAGACGGACAGCTTTTGCGGTACGAAGATGCAAAAACGCCACATGAAGTTTTACGAGATTGATCCGAGTTTTGGGAGGAGCCTGTTAAAGATCACACTGTCAAGAATAAAGTGCTCGACTTTGAGCCGAAGCGTAGGGCTGATCTCGATGCCAAGCGCGATGAACTTAAAGCCAGACCACCAGCGGCCATCCAGTACAGGTCGGTTAACAAAAGCTGGCGCATGCCACACATTTACGCAATGCCTTTGTCTCACTGCACGCATAATGAAAAGTTTCTCTATCTCTATCAAGCACGGACGCAGTGGCAAGAAAAAAAACATTTGTGTGTGTTTGTGAACGTGTCAGCCATATTTAACCACCCTGTACAACTATCTTAATGAGAAATTGACATGTAGCCTGTGCGGACGCACTTTTAAAGCCTAGATAGGCTACATCAGCCATCGAAGTGCACATCAACGGAGCTCTAAAAGTCAACAGCTACAATCAGTCGCTGTGGTCGAACACGGCCATGAAGCATGGTCATCTTTATTGCGTAGCTATAGGTACCTAATTATATACTAAGATCCGACCGTAAAATTGTGCACCAATTTGTTTAACGTGTAAACGAAATGTGATTTAAGTGAAAGTTTACACAGGGGTTCCTATAACGCCGCCGTTGCCTAGCAAAATCTGGCCGCAAGGACCTTTACCTTTATGATTTTTGGTATAATTTTTTCCACCTATCTGTTTGGAAAGTAAACGAGGTTCCATCGGAAAGAGACCGATCTAAAGAACTGGAAAAACTAGAATTGCCACCTCTCAGTCTGCCGCAACTCTAGGGTTGCCTGGTTTAAAGAACTAATTGTTAACCCTAGAGTTGCGGCAGATTGAGAGGTGGCAACAACTAGATAGAGAAACAGCGTTGTATGAACCCCAGTGTAAACTTAAATTACATTTCGTTCACCAAACAAATAGGTGCATAATTTTACGGTCGGATCTTAGAATATTATAAGGTCTTAGCCGACCTGTTAGGTTTACAATATTAATCCTAGAACTGATCACGACATAGCGAAGCCAACTCAACATTTTTAACACATTCTAGTTTTTCTGTTGACATAAATCGCGCCCCTATGGGGATAGGAAACACGGCGGAAGCGCTTCGCAGAAGGCTCTCATGGGCGGTGTAATTTATAACCTATCTGCGTTGATGCATGTATTCAGGATCCATCGAATTCGTATAAACTACACGTACAGCGTGGTTCCGCTCGCGTTTCTATGTTGTGATGTGAATTGGGAGTTGGGTGTTTGATATGAGAGTTTTATGATGGAAAAATGTACCTAGGTGAGTAATATAATAGTCTTTGTGGACCTTTGATTCAATGACTAGATTTTCGTTTCATTCGTTTTATGTAAACCTGAAGTCGAAGAAGAGTAAAAGAATAAATTCACAGTAAAACTGAATATGAGGCCTCTTAGCCACGGTTTATACAGAAGAGACGTGTGGCGGTGGCGGATAATCTAAGTAACATAATATATACCTTATAGTACGTAACATAGCGTCGTTTTTGTCGTAAAGGAGAATCGAGCCCGCGCCTCCAGGTGACGTCGATTGGAGGCGCGGGCGTAATTCTCCAAACGACGCTACGCTTCGTACTATAAGGTTTATTTTACGTATCCACCACCGTCACACGTCTCTTCTGTATAAACCGCTCCTAAGGGATTCGAGTTCTTGTGAGTTTGGCTATCACACGGAAAAAAATATCTAGTTGTATGTGTCAACTATTTTATAAGTATTAGCAAACTATAATACTAATTTCGTTGTTATCAGTAGATTTTAGTTAAATCTACTACACATTCTCTAGTAAAGTTTGCTACAAAAATAGTTTTAACATAATACTATACTCAATACTACACTATTCAACAAGAAATGTCATTCGATTTTATAACTCTGTAGCTGAAGCTGTATAGCAGAGTTTCTGGCAACCCCTAAAGCAAGTCTAGTAAAAGTCTACGTAATAAAAACAATAACCTTCAACTACACTTCTTCAAGGCTTCCATTTTCTCACGCCTCCCAACTTTATCACCCAAATATCATAAATATTATCGTAATCCCTTCCAATATTAGAAACTGCGTGTGAACGGTAATATTTTCGACGCCCCTTTATAAATCAGAGTATCTCATATGAGCTACTTATCGCGGAAAAACGATAGAAGTATTGTCCCGGGGGTAATATATGTTGTTCGCCACGTGACTTTAGCCCCGGGGACTCCCTATTTCGTGTTTACGCTCTAAAATCGGCTGATAGTAAACTATGCTTTGAAAGGATGCTCGCTAAGACTTTGTTTACCTATTGACAAGATAAATCGCTTAGAAGATTAGGTTTGCTTTGATGTATTGTTTAAGTTTAGTTTTAAATTGCTTTCTGATGGTTACTTTGGAAAATATTCTGAGGAACGTTGTATTAATATATGTATCTAATCTATTCTACACTATTATTAAAGTTTAAAAGAGCTACGTCTAAAAGTACATTACATAGATTTCAGAAAAAATATGTTTTACTAAGTTGTTTGCATAAAATATGTATAACCCGACCCAAATATTTTTGAGTAGCCCGCTTTTTCTGGTATACCTAAATCTCGTAAATCAGTCACTCTTATTCAGAAGGTAAACTTAAAAAGTTAAGAAGGTTCTTCATAACATTAAACTGAACAACTATTACTATGAGACCAACATTGAAATCGCGAAAAAAAATCAGCTGTTCCATAGAACACGTAAAACGCTACTCGACCCAAATTAAAGCTCTATTTTAAGGGGATGATCAGACCATCAAAATGAACAACTTTCTCTATGGGCGATAATTAAACCAGGTGTCCCATACATCTGAGTCGAGTTATGTTTGCAGTTTTGTACGGGACAACAGATTTTTGGGATCAACTAGAATTGGGGAGATCAACTAGAAAGAATCAGTTTTATTCAAAATATTAAATAATTAGTTAGTAAAATTTTTGATTTACTGAACTCGATCTCAACTCACAGCACATGCACACTCACCTTACTTACTACCAAAAAAAGATTCTTAAAATGTATCCATGAGGTACTTTAGCGCTTTCATTCATTGCTGAAATGATAACAAATTATTTTTGCCTGAAAATTTTAAATGCAACTAACTTTAAATTTTAACTTGTTTAAATCTAATAATTTTGTTATAAATCAGTTGGGGTGTATGAGGTTTTGCGCTTATTTATTAACTCGTTGTATACTTCCGTTTGATTCTGAAGAACATTCCGTTTCTGATCACCCCGAAAGAGATAATGATCGTGAATTTGTGTATATACTTATTTACGAATATAAATTAACACTGCCGTTGCTCGAATTGTAGCAAATTTCGATGGATACAAGCGACGTATATCATTGGGAGAGGCCAATATCCACCAGTACAAATTTGGTGACATGATGGGAACGAGTTTTATATATGACTAGAGTTTACCCGCGCAAATTGTATACCAGATTTTAAGTCAGATTATAAGCTATCAAATAAAAAAAGTTTCATCAAAATCGGTTCAGCAGTTTTTGCGTGATGCTCGAACAAACAAACCAACAAACAGACACAAATTCTAAAAAAGGTAATCTTTTTTTTGTAAATATCTTCAATGTACAGACACACTTCTGTTACAGTTTTATTTACACTGGCCTGCAAAACTAATTATCACATTTTTAAAATTGCTATAACTTTTTAAGTACATAAGGTGCACGTCTTAGGTTATTAGTGATTTCATATAATTAGTATGGAATGACAATGCGCCGCGTTACGTCGTCGCCTCCGCCGCGAACGCGACGCTGCAAGCGCTGCGTGGGAAAAGACTCTCAATAATATTTCGAATGTTTTTCTCTCATCCACCTTCGTCACATTTTGTTACGTTTTCACCGAAACAAGAAATCATGTTATTGTGACAAATGAAATTGACGAAATTCGTTCAATCACTATTTTGACAGGCAGCCGGATATACCGGGGAATTTATTTCTAGGAAAATGTGATATACGTCGTGCCTTTTTTGTAAACGTTGTATATTGCAATACATAGGTACTATACATTTTAAATGAATCATCATCATCTCAGCCGATATGGACGTCCACTGCTGGACATAGGGCCTCCCACAAGGATCGCCACAATGACCGGTTCTGCACTGCTTTTGTCCAACAGTGTCGCTGACCTTCCCGCCGCCACCTTTACCAAATTTTTAATTATTACCCGACTGCGCCAGAAGGAGGATTATGTTTTTCGAGCGTATGTATGTATGTCTATTTCTTTGGCATGACCTACAGCCTAAGAGGCTTGATGGATTTTAATGTATATGAGGTGTTTTTGGATTCTTAAAAATGTTGAGGATGACATAGGGTATATTATTTCATGATGGCGTCTACGAATTAAAAAAGGAGGAGGAATAAAAAATTTTTTTTGTAAAAAATTACAATCTTGGTATCAAATGAAAGATAGTGATTTCAGATTCCAAAAAATATAAAATTACAGTACTTTAACGCTACCATTTTGACAAGAGTAAAAAGTATTAAATAACTTAATAATTAAGAGAAACAAAAAACCCGGATCATAAAAAATATTAACTGAAAAGAGAAAAACAAGCTCTATAATCATTAATTAGCTATATAACTTTTTTATGCAAACATAATTTGAATGTTATTAGGTAGGTATTGCAGGCGGGGACAAACCAATAACAAACAAATAGGTAGGTTTTTTAATTGTTCTTTGTCTCCTTTTGCGATACCTACCCAATAACATTCAAATTATGTTTGCACAAACAAAGTTGATATAGCTTATTATTTTTTACATACATACATAAACTCATGACCATAATCCCTTTCGGGATGTTCTGAAACATTGCTACAACTACCAACTTTCGGTTTAAGAATGTAGTTGTAGCAATGCATACATTTAGCATTTTAAGTATCAGGATGGAATGACGTGTCGTGTAATTACCTACTGTGTGTTATTTATGATCGAATTAGATTGGTCTTATACTATACTTCTCAAAGAGATTAATTAATGGAGGAAGAGGCGACATTATTACGCCAACCCCAGGTAATATTATAAGGACATCAAGATCATTATTTATTACTTTCAACCCGCCTCCTAATGATATTGTATTCTCCCAGTGATCATCTCCACCATCTGAAATTGCCAATTCTCGTTTTGTCCTCTTCAAAGAGCTTTGATTTCATTCTTTAATGGGAATAAAATCAAATACGCCACATTATTGATATTAAATAATGAGGCGTTTGAATAATATGAAATTCTTAGATAACGAAACTACTATAAAGGCTCCCATATTCTCTTAGTAACTTAATATTTTCTTAAGTCAGCGCAAGAGTTTGTTAAACTTAATTAACAAGAAAACTTTGTAACGAAACATATTAGAGAAGTAGGCAGGTACCTACTAACTGAAGACAATATATTTACATGTAAAAGCATAATAAATTCACTTTGTGGCAAAACTTATCTGCGCGTTTGGGTAAAACCAGTAGCAGGAGTGTGATCGTTCTTCTGTCTGCTGAACGATTTAATAGCACCGGATTTTGCACCCTTCAACTACAGCGCATGATTGATTTTTAATTGCTAAATAACTTCGGGTTTTGACTCTGGTCTGGTCTGCGCAAACGAAGATTGATTTTCCTGGTCGTACTGGATTGTTTTTCTGGGGTAGTTCCTAGTCTACCAATCTCGATTAAATGGCGTTGATATAAAGATGGTGCTGCAAAAGCACACGATCTTTATGTTAATAAAGATGAAAGAAAATTATTGATGTTAATTTAATGCTAACAAAATTATGTTAGTAAAAATTTTTTTTTAATAAACAGGAAAACATGAAGGTATTATATTTGTATTTTATTTTTCGTCTCTCGTTAACGCCAACAATTAAGATAGGTTTTAGTTTTTTTAATTACTTAACAGTGAATTCCTCATTAATCCCATAGCAAAGTTTCTTACGTTATTAACACTACCATGCATGCAATATGAGTTTATGTATTTACGTATGAAATAGGGTATTTGACAGGTTTTTAAAAACTGTTCTTCGTTAATCTCTGATGTCTTAGAAAATGTATATTTTATGTTCCATTACATATAGTTCAAGAAAAATCGGAAACAAAAAATGTTATTTAAATATCCTGCGAAAATGCTTTTCTTTACCATATACGTAGCAACAAGCAAGTGACGTCACGATGACGTAAACTTTGTAGTACACTCACAGTCTGCACGCAACTTACTGTTTACAAGCAGTTGACGTCATCGACCATTCGGCCAATTACAGTCGTTTACGATCACGTGACTAAAGTAGACAAAAATATTATTTTCTTTGTCGATTATCTTTTAAAATATCCAGTATTTTTCTTAACTGACTAAATAGTTGGTTTCCAAAATTCATATTCAATACGGATGTCATCAATAGATCCTATATTTTACATGCTGTCAAATACCCTATTCTGAAGTCAGACCGTCAGCTATACTTATTATAATAAACGTTTGTGTGTGCAACACATTACTACTTCCTCCCACACTACCAAGTCATTTAATCACTGTAACTGTGGCTAATGTGCTACATTATTTTGGACTAAGAAAGCTGCAGGAAATATTGTCGGGACGTGTTGTTTCACAAAATATTAGACTATTAATTTGCGTTACTGTCGGATGTCAGATAAATGTTACTGAGAAATGAACTCGCATATAACTCTAGCCTGTGATTCTTTGTTTTATTCATTAGGTGTTTTGGTTGCATCTATAGTTTTTAGGGTGCCGTACCCAAAAGGTGCCAACGGGACTCTATTATTAAGACTCTACCGCCCGAATTTAAAGTAAAATTGGGTAATTTTGTAACCATTTTATACATTAACACATTTTAAGCAGAAAATTTAACTGAACAATTAACAGGACATGAGAAGTGATTTGATTTTTCTAGAAATCTCTTTTATTCAATAAAAGTGAAGAAAAAGGAATATAAAGTCACCCCTTTTTTCCAGTTGTAACCATTTAACTCTTACATTGTTGATCGGAATAAAATGAAAATGTACAATATACTTCACAATAGTGTTCTATTCTATTTTATTCTATGTTTAGAATGATTTGGATTTCTTATTTTTTGTAAATTCATCTCATTTTCAAAGAAAACGGCTAAATTTTGACCCATGCGCTAGTTAACACCGATTAGTATGGAGAGTCGAATTCCCGGGCGGATACGCCTTAAGCCAATGCCGTCCCAATGCGTTGGCTTCATGGCACGCTGTCCGTTCGTCCATCTGTCTATCCACCATTGAAAAATATCTAGTAGAATAGATAAAATTTATATTAGACTAGCTATTGCCCGCGACTTTGTCTGCATTGACTAAAAAAATATCTTATGTGTTAATCCAGAAGATATATCTGTGTGCCAAATTTCATCTAAATCCGTTCAGAAGTTTATGCGTGATTAAGCCTCAAACATACAAAACATACAAACATCGTCACAAACTTTACAATGGCAGATGCCTGCTAACCTAATAGGGCTTCTTCTCAAAAAATATAGAGGTGGCCAAGCATTGGAAAGACAATTTGAGATCACCTTCACACGAGAAACAAGAAGACTAAAGAAAAACTCTGCTCACCTTTGTATAACTTCAATGATAATTAAACTACGCCAGCGCTTTATTAAGGCTCCTTTTATCGTTCAGTGGCGCCCTTATCTCAATATTAAAGATTTTTCAATACGGAAAGCTTGAATTAAAATCCGGCAAAGAGCGTGTCGAACTCGCCACTTATGCGGTTCCGTAGACATTGTGCAAGTAGAAAATGAAGAAAAATTTTTATCTTGTTTATCTTACTTAAGAGAAATTTTTGAAACACAATCATAATGCGATTTATTTTCGTGCAACGCCATCTCGTTTGTCATTAGAGAACAAATGTATTTTACTGTTTTTTTCCGAAACTGGTACAGCTACAGCATCCGTAATATTTTTTTCTGAAATTACTTACCTTAAAGTATATTTTACAACATTTTCAGATTTTTCACTCCAGTATTTTAGTTGTGTATTTGGGTTACTGTTATCTGTCTTCATGATAAATTTCGATTCAATAGGTGCAAAAACGAGTGAGTAATTGAGATGGGGCATACAAACAGACAGAATGGACGAAAGTATACGGGTTCCTTGTTTGACTACGGAACCCTGAAAAAGTGTTACTCGAATAATGTACAAAAGACTTAAAGCTAATTTTATAGAATACTTTGATAGGTTCTAAATATTCCTCTTTTAAGAATATCGAAAACAAAGTAAAGTGGCCGTTTTTAGGGTTCCGTAGTCAAACAAGGAACCCTTACACTTTCGCCCATTCTGTATGTCTGTCTGTATGCTCGCCTCAAATTACTTGACCCTATTGAATCAAAATTTGGCATGAAGACTAATTAGATAAAATTAACCCAAAAACTAAAATATAGTATTTAAGAAGAAACATTTTATTTTCGACTTATTCCCATACAACGAAAAGGAAGGGGGTTGGCAAAAATTAGTAGGTACTGGAGTAAATGTTGTAAATATGTTCTACAATATAGCTTTTCATAAGTATTTTCAAGGACAATTATAACGAATGCAGTAGCACAACCAGTTTCGGAAAAACCAGGAACCAAATTGATTTTCTAATGAGAAGCTAGATGGCGTGGACACGAAATTAAATCGCGCTATTTTTATGTTTCAAAAATTTCCGAACCATATCATGGACAAGTCTGACATGCTCTTGGCCGATTTTGTTATTTCTTTTTCAAAATTTGAAATGTATATGCTGAGTTGAAAATAAAATATGTTTAGATCTAAAAAAAACTATAAAAGTATTGTACAAAAACAGCTTTAAGGCTTTTGTAGTTTATTGGAGCAGCACTTTTTAATTTAGGCTTTCATTATTGAGAAATCTTTATTATTGTGATGAGGGCACCACTGAACTGTAAAAGGACTCTTAACTTAATCTAAAATAAGATCTTATTTGTAGTTTATACTTACCTAGAATTATATTTAATAATTATTTTCTTCTACAAGGTAATAACAACAACTTTGTTTCAAATTCGCTATGTCAAGGAGAGCTTCAATTTTCTTAGAATCGTAAAACAAAAGAAGTATCTACCGAGCTACTTTATAAAGTAGGAGAGTCAATGGATTTTGAGATCAGCGACCTTTGAACTAAGGAAAATATTCGAACTAACCTAAATTTTAAATTTTTCGCAGAGCTCGTAGCCAGAAGAAACTCGATAGAATCTGAATTCTGAATGCTATAAGTTGTTTAATGATTCTTTAGTTTTTGTTTCCTTTGAAAATATCTTGCCAATGTAAATGTACTATTTATCTATACAAGGTGTTACAAACATACAAATAAACATTTAAGGGGGTGGTTTAGACCATCAAACTGAACAACTTTCACTATGAGACTAATAACGAAATCGCGAAAAAAAATCGGATGTTCCATTCTAAACTACAAATCTACAGCTGTTTTTTTGTCGCGATTTTGATTTTGGTCCAGTAGTGAAAGTTGTTCAGTTTGATGGTCTAAACAACGTCCTTAAAAGTTTTAAATATATATTCTTACTTTTGTAACACCCTGTATAGTTCTGCCTTAGGTTCAATTCACATTGATAGAGCAGTAGAACAGCGCGACGCTACGCGATACGACGCGCACTAGAAATTTGCCTAGCATATTGAACTTTACTAGTATAAGCTAAGATGTAATTTCTGAAAATATAGGTTTAAATAAAATATTTGATTTTATTTTTATTAGAAAATATATCTAATATAATCTTCAAATATATCTAAAACTGAAATTATATCTTTGTTATTTAATAAAAATAAAATAAAGATATAATTTCAGTTGACGGGATAGAATTAAAACTCCGAGCTCCAGGCACAGTACAAGAAAGAGTATCTAGTACCACATACAATACGGACACTCATTGCCCCACTCTAATTTTAACCTCACCCCCGCTTGGTAGAAAGCGTGGCGAAAAATGTGTATTCCTGTCTCGATCGCACTTAGGTACTCAGTATCAGACATGCTTGCCTCTTCTTATACATTGTTCCCACTAGTATGAAATGACAGCTAAGTGTACACGATGTGCTCCGGGTTATCAACCACGCTCGGCGTCATGCTAAATTATATTATACCCTTTGTGAACTTACCCTTATACCTACTCATACTCAATATAAAGTTCACTACGCTAGGATAAATGTTGCACCCCTGCGCGCCAGGTCGCTACTCTTTCAAAGTGAATTTACCTCTAAAAAGTCAACCGAGTATCCCGACAGATTTTTTGGAGTGCCGTTAATTAAATTCAGTGTGAATTTTGTGATATTCGGTGATCTTAAAAATCTGCATAAGCATAAGCATATGCTCACGACTATATTCCCCGAGGGGGTAGTCAGAGATATTCTGAAACCTCAGAACATCCACGTTTCACTAGTACCGAAACTCTGTCCAGTGTTACGGGGAGTGAGACCGTCGCCACTTGTAATGGACAGTGGGTATAATACATGCCTCGAAATTGAAGCATGCAGGTTTCCTCACGATGTTTTCCTTCACCGAAAAGCCAGTGGTGTTACACATCGTACATAAATTCCGAAAAACTCATTGGTACGAGTCGGCTTGGACGGGGATCGAACCATCGCCTCCTGCACGGCAGGCAAGGTTACTCGCCACTGGACCACCACGGCTTAAAAATCTGCTGAATTACAATTGTCCAAATCGGTTAAAAGTTAGAAATGGCTTAGGTTGGAAATTAAATTTACAGTCGAATAAAGAATCTCCTTTTATATTGGTTAAAATAACAATTCTGTTAAAAAATATATAAGTAGGTAACAATGCAAAATGGAGAGCTTTGTTATTGCATTTAATTTTTGCATTCGTCTTCTACTATTGGTATCAATTTCCGCATGTTTTGCTGCATCATTCATAACAGAACAGAAGTTATTCTAACAGACACCATTTCACTATGCAACTTTAAGCTTTACGCCGACGCTGATAGATTATATTATGGCGTGAAGGTAATCATAACCATGACGCACTGCAGACTAAATCTGGCCACCTTCACAGGGTGTTCGGCATCTCATAAATAATTCAACGGCGTCACAGTGCAATGGTGGTTTGATATCGCTGCAGGTTCATATTTCACGAGACACTGCCGTAATTAATGTGCAAGCGAACAACGGAACGGGCGTATGGGTTTGGCATAGGCCGGTCCGAAATCTAACGTTAACTCATAAACACTGAGTTATGGGTTTTATTAATTCTGGATGGGTTGTAAGAATGGTTCTGTAGCTCCGAATTGAATGCGTCAAATCTATAGTTGCATGCATGCATATGCTCACGACTATATTCTCCGAGGGGGTAGTCAGAGATATTCTGAAACCTCAGAACGTTTCACCAGTAGTACCGAAACTCTGTCCAGTGTGACGGGGGGTGATCCCGTCGCCACTTGTAATAGACAGTGGGTACAATACACGCCTCGAAATTGAAGCATGCAGGTTTCCTCACAATGCTTTCCTTCACCGAAAAGCCAGTGGTGTTACAAATCGTACATAAATTCCGAAAAACTCATTGGTACGAGTTGGTCTGGACGGGGATTGAACCATCGCCTCCTACACGGCAGGCAAGGTTACTCGCCACTGGACCACCACGGCTCCCGTCCCGGCAATCTATAGTTTGTATGAAATTAATTCAATTCAATGCACAACAGAAGTTCTGCTCTAATCTACATCTTCATCATCACATAATTTAACAGCAAAGCACAGGTGCTATCATGAATAAAGAAATAGGAACGGGCTATACACCACCACTGGGTCCAGTTTACCCGGAGAAAAATATCTACTATATTTCATTTCAAATAAAGACGAAAAGATTTTCCGATTCCTATAAAGGGTGTAAGTGACAGCCTAGCAAATACTGAAACGGTGAACTCAGACCGTGTATTACTGAAACGGTCTGAGTTCACCGTTTCAGTATTTGCTAGGCTGTCACTTACACCCTGTATAGCTTTCTGGCCAATTCTGATTTGCAAATATAATTTATTTATCTGAAATATATGCTAAGAATAAGAATAAGTGAGAGGAAGTGTTTCCAATCTCTGTTTCTGTAATTTAAAATAGCTTTAAAAAAAAATTTCTATTTCAAATGGAGTATAGTAGATATGACAACTATAAATGTTAGCAGACTTTACTAGAAAATGTTTTGTTATAAATCGGATTCTACTAGATTTTACTAAAATTTCCTGTATCATAAATCTTTCCAGTAGTCTGCTAACATAAATAGTATATATTAGTGGAAGCCAACTGGTGGTCAACTGTAAGATTAATTTCAATCAACTACCGCCAATCATTGGCCGTGTCTGAGCTTACGAGCAACAAGTCTGGTTTAGATTCTGGTAGGTAGTTCAATTAAACCCACACAGTCTCAATTTGTTTTGAAATTCCCAGGGATTTGTTTATATTCTTACCTTATCTTAATCTTAACAATTATAAAACTGTAACAGAAGTGTGTCTGTACATTCAAGATATTTACATGAAAAAGATTTCAAAAAGCCGTGGTGGTCCAGTGGCGAGTAACCTTACCTGCTGTGCAGTAGGCGATGGTTCGATCCCCGTCCAGGCCGACTAGTACCAATGAGTTTTTCGGAATTTATGTACGGTTTGTAACACCACTGGCTTTTCGGTGAAGGAAAACATCGTGAGGAAACCTGCATGCTTCAATTTCGAAGCATGTATTACAATACATGCCCTCTGTCCATTATAAGTGGCGACGGGCTCACTCCCCGTCACACTGGACAGAGTTTCGGTTCTAATAGTGAAACGTGGATGTTCTGAGTTTTCAGAATATCACTGACTTCCCCCTTTGGGAATATAGTCGTGAGCATATGCTTATATGGTTTTTAGGTATCCCGGACTCCAAATCAACCTGTTTTAGCATTTTTGTCTGTCTTATTGTCTGTTTTTTGTTTGTTTGTATGTTTGTAACAGCATCACGCAAAAACTAATGAACAGATTTTGATGAAACTTTTTTGTTTAATAGCTTATGATCTGACTTAAAATCTGGTATATTATTTGTGCAGAGGTCTATCAGGAGAACTATCACAAAATGTACGCACTAAACTAAACTAATAATCAACTAACCTAACAAAGAGAAAATCTTATGAGGATTACCGGTACGTACCACGTAGGTAGTGCCTCAGATATTGAGCTCTACGAAGTCTTAAGTTGCTCACAGAAGTAGAGATTACGCAATAGAATCGGTTAGGATTAAGGTATTAGGAATGTCATTTAGGTATGTGATGTTTCTGATATTATTATTGCAAGATTGCATTGCTATTTTTGGACTCTATCTCAGTGGAAGACGGTAGAATTTGGGAATGATGACCGGGAGTACAATGCGTGGAACTATAATAATTTTAGTTAAATGTCAAAAGTGAACATCATTTAACGGTTTGGTAAAACCTACTAGCAATGTTACTGATCACCGCGATTTCGAATATTTAAACATATACATTCGGATATGAAACAAACAAAACAAAATATTTCTACAAGGTCCGATGCAGTTTCGTTTTCGAGTACCATTTTTTCCAATTTAAAGGATTGTTTCGGATGTGGATATGGAGCTCCATTACATCCCTAGTCGATATTATTTTAGTTCGCTTTTGGTATACGTGACGCTATGGGAGTAAAAGTTGTTCAAAATACTTGTCAATAATCAATGGTACACTATTGATTATCTTTAGATGATAGGCGAGTACAGTTTTTTCCATACAAACGTATTCCCCTGTTTCCTCCCTGGATACTGACAGTAGAGCAAACTTTTTTTTACCATACAATCTATGTTACCTCTGCTATGTCCCTATGTTTTGTTTTTTTACATTAATTAATAACTGTATGAACTAGGGACCTTCGAAAATGAAAAATTTTACCTCCAGTTTTCGGACATCCAGCAAACAAATTTGACGAACATAAACAAAAAAAGCAAACATATAGACATAGCCAAAGTCTTTCATACATTATTCTTGAAAGATTTATTAAAATCGGATAAGTTTTGGAGGAGGAAACAGGGGAATACGAAATGCTGTTTTCGTCGATTTTATGTAGATAAAATTGGTCCGAGCTGCAGTTGTCTCTTTCGCACTCTAGTCGGTGGGGTGTATGGGTGTGGCGGATCGGACCAATATGTATACAGCCGGAAAAGTGACCTATTCTCCAAATTATGTTTTCAGCCCGCCTATCCTTTTAAATAAACAGAACTAAATAAACAGTCAACGCTTCAAAAGTAGCAGGGCCAACTAGTTAATAGTAAGCATACCAATACGACTAAGTTTATTAATCAAATACAAAAAAGATTGAAATGTATTGTTCATTTTCCAACCCAACAATATACATACACATACAAGAGTTATTGTGTCAATTCGGATACAATTTAGATGTTAAATGATACTGAGTTTACATGCGCGCTTTCAAAACGACATTCAACATGCACGAACATGAGCACGAGCATTTGAACAGGGTGCTTAGTGTTCATACCCTTTAAGAGATCCTAATTCCGAATGCGTAAAGCGCGCTGCATACACACGAAGTCTGGTGATATTTTCAATAATAACCAATTAAAGTCAATGCAATTTTACAGAAATAATCTAGAAACTAATTGATATGTTTATAGATGTACTCGTAGATGTCAGATTTTCGTTAAAATATAGTTTTAATGCTAGGATTAATTTAATATTTGTATGGAAATCTATGAGGCACGGTAACTTTAAAACTATACATTTTAACGAAAATTTGACAAGATATTTCTAGCTTGTCTCTGAAAAATATCACTGACTTTAATTGGTCAGTATTGAACATATTATCAGACTTCTTTTCTATGGAGCGCGCCAACACTAATATACCCTTAAGGCATTGACCTTGAATACTTATAGACTCCAAGTCTCACAGTGGGTTCACGCAGTACATTATGCTTGCCACCTAATTTAATTTACCTTAGAATGGCCCACCCAATTTCTAACCGTGGTTGTCGAACGAAAGTATATTTGTAGGCGATTGAATAGCCACCTATCAGCAGATTGGGCATGGTTTCCATCCCTCAAACATCCATCAATTTTGCGGCTGCAATTAAATGGTGTTGAGCTTGAGGCATTCTTTAGTGTCAATGAGCAGCGCAGTGGTCATAGCGACGCGACGTGTAGTCTATTATAACGTAGGTAGGAAGGGTTTTTCTCTACAGGGTGAAATTGATATCATTAGCATCGTTTTAAACTAAGAGTCTACCCATCAAACTGAAAAACTTTTATTGTAGGAACAAACAAATCGCAGCCAGAAAATATCAGCTATTGCTAAACTGCAATGCCTACTCGACTCAAATGTATGCACCAGCAGATTTTTTTTGCTCCGATCAGTTTGCTCCCACAGTAAAATTTGTTCAGTTTGATGGGTAGACTCTTAGTTTAAAAAGATGCTAATGATATCAATTTTATTCTATATAAAGTGATGTGTTCATTACACAGTTATTTATATAAATAATCTGTGCTATGATCTTTATTTTCGCCAGATTTCTATATTTTCAACCTTGTTTCTTGGAAAAGAGGTTCTGGAAATGCACGAGCTTGCTATTTCTCTTTTTTTCGTATTCCCTTCCACGTGAATTCTCAAACATGGGAATATTCCAAGAACGCCGAATACATTTTAGCTTAAAATAATAAGGATATACGATACTTACAAAGCCTGTATTTCTTTTACATGAAAAACCTATCAGAATTTCTAATTTTTACTGTTACAGCCCGTTTCGACACACATATTTTTTCACGTTCACCTTTTCAAGATTGGAAAGGAAACTTTTTTGCATTTTCATTAGGCGAAGTCGAGAAGAAGTGTATAAATTTTAATGATTTGAACAAGTTCGGCGTGTAATGAGCCCTCCGATCTTCCCCTCAGCGAACGATGTGAAAACGCGAAAGTTTATGTCGGGTGAGACTTCTGAAGGCCCATAAATATTGAGTGTGTAATTACGCCAACCGTTTTTGGAACAGATTTCTGTTGAGGCTTATCTTTAAATACACGCTTTATAAGTATGTTTAAACGGTGGTTGGTATTTTAAACATAATTTTTTCTGAAGGAACGCCTGACTTTTTGCGATTTCGTTGTTAGCCCCGTAGAAAGTTGTTTTGATGGGCTGGCCATCCTCCTGAAAACCGTGGTAGTCCAGTGGCGGGTAACCTTGCCTGCCGTGCAGGAGGCGATGGTTCGATACCCGTCCAGACCGACTCGTAAAAATGAGTTTTTCGGAAATTATGTACGATTTGTAACACCGGTGGCTTTTCGGTGAAGGAAAACATCGCGAGGAAACTTGCATGATTCAATTTCGACGACGGCGACGGACTCCCCGTCACACTGGACAGAGTTTCAGTACTACTGGTGAAACGTGGATGTTCTGAGGTTTCAGAATATCTCTGACTACCCCCTCGGGGAATATAGTCGTTAGCATATGCTATGCTATGCCTTGTTTGTATACACCATTCAATCCAATTTGAGTACCATCTGAAGGTTTACGTGATATTAGAATAAAATAAATATTGTATTTATAGTATGTAGGTACCTACAGTGTATTTTTCGAAGGAATATTATTATAATAACATTTTTATGTCAAATGATAAACTATAGTGATTTTCCACGTTCACCTTTGATAAACTCTGGTAAACAACTTTTTCGAATGTTTATAATTATGCTCGAAGAGGAGTGCTTGCTTTCGTGAATTCTATGCACGATTTCAAAAGCTAACAGACGAATATTTCCAGGCTTTTAGATATTTTTTATAAATATGATGACCTTTCTTGCCTGTTATTTCGTCGTTCACATTAATCTGTTAGGGAATGAAAGTTTTCATCCATTTTTCTTTCTTTACGTTTTTCTTATAAAAGATATCGTTTTGAGCCATCAACAGTAGTAAAACTTTTACGACGTTATAAAACAATTTTAATACAATTTAATCGGCGAGTTTTTGTTTCAAGACAATGAACTTAAATTCAGTACGAAATTAATTTGTTTATTGAAAACCTTCCCTGAATTTATTTCATAAAAAATTCTCTAGCTTGAAGGTTGACTGGCATGGTTCATTTATTGTCCCGAATGTGTCAATTATAGATATGTACGGCTTTTGGATTGATTTGTGCTTAGGTAACATATCAGATGTTGTTCTGTAAACGATACCACATAAGTAAAAAAAATACCAACCCTTCAGAGAAAAAACGTTGACACAATTGCGTTATTGGACAATCTATGAAAGACGTTGGGCAAGTGCATCACGTGATCATTATAGCTTTTAAGAGCGCACAAGATGATCACGTGATGTCTCCCATAGATTGGCCACTAGACTAACGCGTTTGTGTAGCTTTCTCCCTGTTGGGTATTCTACTCATGTGACGAAACAACAAATTTTCAGTTAATTTCCTAACACCTAGTTTATAATCTGAATAACATAATCATGCTAACTTAATCTGCTAACAATGGGAGTAGTCAACTAAAACAAAAAATCCTCTTGTTATTCAAAAAGAACGGTAAGTACTATAAATAAAAAATATTTTCTCATGACTTAAATCGCAGCTGCTAAGATTGTCAGGGAACAAAAAATATATCTCCGAGACCCTCTGAGCTCCGTCGCTTCTGCTTTCTGAGCTATATAACATTTCATTAGCGGTCAGCCGAGACGTTGTGGTCGCGTAAACCCAAACTGTTGCTAGGCCTCCATAAATTTCACTACAAATAGCAGTAAGACATCAGCCTCTAAACGTCGTAGCTATTGGGACACTTCCTAGCCTCAAGGTTAGACTTTAGACACTTTAGACCATCAAACAGAACAACTTTCACTCTAGTGCCAACAAAGAAAAAAAAGAAAAAATCTGCTGTTTCATACAACTCGACTCAGATCCATGGGACTGCAGATTTTTTTTCGACGTTATCTCCATAGTGAAAGTTATTAAGTGTCATGGTCTAAACAGGATGTTTTGTTATACCTTGAACAACGACTACGACGTCTTATTTATGGACGATGGCGAATTCGCATTAACATCACAATTTCTGCCATCCATCGAAAATGTATTTCATCCATTGCAAAACCATGCACCAATTCAGAGCGCTGTCCAAAGAAGCTTTATCAAGCTGCTTTCCGGTTACACAGACAATAAATTTTCATTTTTACGAAAGGACAAGTGAAAAGAAAAGATAAATAGAGGCAGAGATTTGCGTTACGAGCATATAAACTATACGCAAACGTCGCCGTGGCGAGCTTTGTTAGGGAGAAGAAAATATTTGATTAACAAAAAGGCAAAACCATGAATCTTCGTGCTGCCCTGCCCTGCATGGAGAATTTTGAGGTATTATCATAACATTCCGTACGTTCAATGTTATGATGTGGTCACGGAAAGGGTTTTCCATTTATTTTGCTACGTAGTATCAAAGTAAAACGTTTTTCAGTGTTGATGAAAAATGTTTTTGATGTTCTTGTAACGTTTACACGAGAATAGTTCATCTGCTCCATTACATGCAAAGAAACATTAACAACTATTCATAAAACCCATGTAGTGGAGCTACTAGCTGCTAGCTATAGTATTCTCACCTGCTGTGCATTAGACGCTGGTTCTCTTCTGACTGTAAAATCCATAGGTACCTACAGTAGTAACTGTAGGAGGACTTCTATACTAGCGCGCGACTCTGCTTTTTCCCATACTACAAGTCACGGCAAGCGGCTTTCGCACTCTGAAAAGTGCGGGAGTAGGTTATTTTCTTTTTTGCAGAGAAGGCGCGTCGCGCGCGTTTTGAGGAATCATACGTGACGTGCAAAATTTTTAAGTCTTACCGATGTACCTGCGCAGTTGACACACTTTAATAGCTCGCGAAATAATACCTATAGACCAATCATGATTCGCGCGCATGAAATTCCTTGAAAAAAAAATGTTCACGCCCTTTTCGCCGTATTTAACTTGGTACGAGATAGAGACAGATTTAGTAGCTCCCAATTTTGTGGGTGAGGCTGTACCTTTTGACTACCGCGCATGATTGATTTTTAATTAGAGTTAGGGCCGGTTTCACCACTTCTGGATAAGTCATTGTTAGCTAATTTGAAAGATCGTTTGACATATTTCGTATGAAAGATATGTCCATTTATCTGTCATATGATCTAACAAGAACTTATCCAGAAGTGGTGAAAAAGGCCCTTAGACTCGGGTCTGCCCTGCGTATACGAAGATTGACGATTGACTGAAAATTCGTCTTTATTCTTAGTTCATATAACCTACATTACATATACATGAACTAACATGTAGGCGTGGTAGACTAACGCCCATATACCCTCCTTGAGGGTAGGCCTGTGCCCTGCAATAAGACTTATTAATGCTGATACCTATATAATGAGGATAATAATGAAGTAACTACAGACATTATTCACTTTCGGGGTGGTCAAAACCTTTTAAGGTTCCAATTGTAATAAGTCTCTTACGCTCAGTTGCAGAAACGCTCATTAGAGTTAATCCTCCATTAAATCTCTTGCTAGCTTTTACTACTTCAACAAGACAAAAAGTGACAGCAAGAGATTTAATGGAGGATTAACTCTAATGAGTGTTTCTGCAACTTAGAGTTAGACTGGAAGACTGGTCAACACATTAATTAATCTAAGCTTTCACATTAGGTACTACGTTTTGTAAACTTATCTGTTCTTAGCAAAAAGCAAAGCATTTCACTCTCTATGTGGTCAGCATAATGCATTCCATCTCTTCCTTTCAGAAACCTATCTTATTACGCCATGTGTGTCTTATCGTATTTTGTGGCCAAGCCATTCCAACTCTTAATACCGTAACAATTGAATCACTATTCACGCAAAACACTGCGTTTCAATGGAAAGTTCAACGTAGCATAGAGCAAGTTTTATGATATTAGACGCAGCGCCCACGGCGGCGCGAGCTAGATGAAAGATTACAGAGAAGTTACTTGCTAGTTGTCGAGATTACATCCCCGCCTTCATTCCTCACCTCACCCCCACGACGTTCTAGTTTGTTTCAGTAGCAATAAATTGTTAGTTCCTCGACGATGCAGTGAGCTTCTATTCGTTTTTTTCCAGACTTAACTTTTAATTAGTGTGGCAACATTCTTTTACATCGCGGTTTTGAATTAGTATAGTAGGAATTAAAGTTAGTTTTTTATATAACGCACGCCAAAAAAGCTGGAATAAAATAAAATAAAAACGATACAAATTTTTTTTTCTTTGAAATTTCGTAATCAGAAAATAAAGATTGCAATTACGTAACCGTAATCAGATATCAGAATAATACTTAAAATTATAAGATTATGTAAATAAATGGACGTAAAATAAATCGACATTAAACTTCAACTTCTGTTTATAAAAATAGACGATATTCCTATGAAGATCCCAAATAAACAGAGTATATTAATTCATTACATTGCTAATCATAACAATGGAATGATATACATTATATATTGTTTGTTTGGGGTCTTCACAGGAATATCTTTTATTCATGGTTTTTATCAAACAAAATGAGAGTTCATTATGCAGTACGTTACGATAGGCAAGCTTTCTATCACCATTTGACACGTTACTCCATCATAAAACTTTCAATATTAAGCTAAAAGTGAGCTTTATTCGCTATAAACAATCATGCGACGCGATTTGAAATAATGTGTATATTTGGAGTGATAGATTGCTGTATACTGACGTATCTCAAACTCTAAAAATTATTTCACGAAAGAACAAACAACAAAAAAATATGGTTGTTACTACTTCATCCCAGACCGGAGTGTTACCATAGCGAAAACATTGGCAAGTAAATTGTGTAGCTATATTTACCTAGATAAGCTAACTAGGGCTTGAAATACCGGTATTTTTGGGAACCGGTACCATTTGCCTTGGTGTGATACCGGTTCCAGACGGGTACTGGTACTATTGGTACCAGACGTAAATGTTCTATTATGTTTCTAATCAGTACCAAACTAATATTTACGTTAGAGTGAGAAAACAGATGTAGTACCTGAATTTGGTACCTACTGGTACTTGTTAGGTGGAGTACCGGTACCCGTTAGGAACCAGTACCCAAGTACCTAAATGGCAAGACCCGCTAAGTACCGGTACAAAACGGTACGGTATCAAAATACAAAAATAATAAAAACTTTGAAAATTAATCAACTTTTAATACCAAAAGGCATATTTCGGTACGTTAGTGGTCACATGAACCCTTTTCATGCCCGCCGCCTAATGGTCAGTGCTGACATTTTAGAAAAGGGTCACTAATTTATCTAGACGAGTTCTGTGTCGACTTCCGCTTAATTATAGTTTAACTTATTCGTAGCACAGCTGGACGGTGTGTTTAGTCGTAGTTTAGTAATTAACTACTGAATATACAAGAATAAGTTTTGTTAACTTTGTAATGAGCGATGGGGCGATTAGGCTTTGTTGTTTGGGACTTGGGCGTTTATCAAAAATTATAAATTTATGAATGAATGAATGTAATATACTTTATTTACACCAAAAGCAAAATACAATATACAATAGGAAACAAAACTGATGATGGTCTTATCGCTAATAAGCTATTTCTTTCAGACAACCTTAGGGTAGAGGAAATATAACAAAGAACGGGCCGGTGTTACAATACAATACAAGTGAATACAATACAACAGAATTCACATACATACTACATATAATTAGAGGTACATGGATAAATAATACATAAAATATATATATATATATATGTATGTAATAGTATATACTAATAGTATATATATATATATATATATATATATATATATATATATATATATATACTATTTACAATGCTGCAACAACACATAAACATGCCTACACGTACCGGATTGATTTAGATAGAAAATTACAAAAAATACATTTATGTTACGATTATAAGGTCACTAGAAGCCTCAGACCATAGAACAAGGGATCAGCCTTGCGGTAGCATTTCCCCTCTGCAACGTTACAAGATCAATTAATCATGTGTATTTACAAACAATTGTATACATACATATGCTCACGACTATATTCCCCAAGTAGGGTAGTCAGAGATATTCTGAAAAGTCAGAACATCCACGTTTCACCAGTAGTACCAAAATTCTGTCCAGTGTGACGGGGAGGGAAGCCCGTCGCCACTTGTAATGGACAGTGGGTACAATACATGCCTCGAAATACAAAAATAAAAAGGAATTGTATACCTTATCACTAAACGAGACAGCCTATAATTGCGGAACAATACCTTCAAAGTAGTCGTGTTCGTGGTTCTCACGAGGCTATTTTAAACAATCAAAATTAAAATCTAAAGTAATGGAATAAAATCCAAAGATGCGGATTTCATGCTGCCTCGTCCCCCACAAAAAGTGTCAGAAAAGTTTGTTAGTAGAATTACACTCGTAACTCGTCCATAGTTATATTGTCTAAGCTAGAAGCCTTAGAATGGACCACCCAATTTCTAACGTGGGTGTCTTACGAGGCGACTAAGGGATAGAGTTCATTATGCAGTGTACCTATGCCAAAGACACCATCCATTACAAGTCATCCCATCTTAAAACTTTTAATATGCTAATGGTGAGCCTGGATACAGCTGCACGCTTGGGTATTTGTGGCAATGTTTTTGAGCACTCCGACAGAGATTATGGTCGTGAGTATATGTATTTTTGTAGTTGGTGCATTTTCGAACAAAAAACAATTTACGTACCTCAGTAATCAATTTTACGCACATAAGCATAAGCAGATGCTCACGACTGTATTCCCCGAGGGGGTAGTCAGAGATATTCTAAAATCTTAGAACATCCACATTTCATCAGTAGTACCGAAACTCTGTCCAGTGTGATGGGGGGTGAGCCCGTCGCCACTTATAATGGACAGTGGGTACAATACATGCCTCGAAATTGAAGCATGCAGGTTAATCATTTTTAAACAATTTCAAAATCTAAAACAGTCTCCCTGCTACACATGTTGGCGTTTCATACCGGTGCGGTGGATGTTAACCCCTCATTATTTTAAGTATTTCATACAAAACATGGAAAATATGTAAGGAATCACTATAATGTCTGCACGCGTGCCCATCGCACGTAAGTTTCTCCAAAACAGAAAGAAATTTTTAACTTGACATAAGTTCATAGAAGTACAATTAGAAAATAATAAAACCGGTCAAGTGCGAGTCGGGCTACTCGCGCACTGAGGATTCCGCACCACACCATCAAACAACATATTAACTTACAAAAAAGTTTTTTTTTCTTTGGGAGCATTTTTAACGATAGAGCAAGAAGAAAAATGTCGTATGAAGACTCCCTGAATTTTTAGCTTTTTGACATTTTTAGTATTATTCGCAAATCCCGTATAATCGTATAATAACGCACATTCTGTGAAAATTTCAACTGTCTAGCTATTACGGTTCAAAAGTTACAGCAGATAGCTAGTTACACCTTCATCCGACGGAACTATCCGCGACCAACTACTTGAAGTGCCTTCCGAAGCATGGAGACGCTCCTCGTAATACAATAAATAAATAAAACGTTTTGATACAACAATAATACGTATTACTACAAATAAATAAAATTCATAGTGACATCAAATAAACTTGCAAATAAAGGGACATACAACTAAACTAACCTAGGATGTGGTGTAGGTTCGGTCCCAAAACGCTGGCCGCATTTCCTCGCTGATCCTTTGAACGAGGAAAGAGCCAGCAAATTCTTGTAACTTGCGTTTCAGATCACAACAAAGTTCTGCATTTGAGCGTGAACCACACGGCACCTAGGGATGTTTGTCCGACCGTAGCTTCGGCTTCGGCCACCTTCAGCCAAAAAATTCACCTTTGGCCACACATTCGGCTTCAGCCGAAGTTTCAGTCGAAGCTGAGGCTTTTCACTAAACCACCTGCTTCGTTACAACGTTACTGTTTTAATTCATATGCAATGAGACGTTTTCCAAAACTAGTACAAAAAAATTCACAAGATGGAATTTTTTATTTTTATTTGTAATCAATCTTGCTTGTGCGTTAGCACTGCATTTCAGCCAGTGTCAAGTAGTTTGTGGTATCTATCCCAATCTTATGTATTGTTTTGCGACAGAGCGATAATAGTCCATACGGAAGAGAGCTAGCGACTCAATCACGAGGCGGCGGTTCGATTCCTGGCCTGTACCACTAAGTTCATGGGAATTTATGTACGGTTGTATTTATCATTATCATTAGCTCGACGGTGAAGGAAAACATCGTGAGGTAATCTGCATACCCGAGAATAATAAAAAAATAGTTCGGATGTATGTGTAAAATATGGGTGAGCTTAGGGCGAACACAAAAGACCAGCAATGTTCGAAGTGTTACATAACGACCCTTGCTTGCAATAGCCTAGCCAACAATAATAATGTATTGTTTTCGATCAAGAACAAGAAGAGACTGAGCATTGCGGAACCTCGTGGCAGGCAAAAACGCGACGCGCGAAATCCACGCGTGACTAGTGCTCGGGTCAGAACTTGCAACATAACTCTACTAGATGGCAATATTAAAAGTTCACAAAAATTTGTCACACTGATAGTAAAAGGTGTTGTTTTTCTATGGTTCGCATTATCCAATGACGTATGATCTTGGTGTTGTTGCCAATATATGAATTGTTTACTACCAATAAATACATAATTACACCGAAATTGTTCATTTGTTTTATAAAAACGAACATGCACTATACAAAAAGTCGATGAATTCTAAGAATAATAACGTCTTTTATAATAAAACCATCTTAATCGTATAAATGAATCAACCAATTGCTTCTTCTGCCTGTCCACTGAAGCGGAGCGGAGAAACGAGGGAATTTTGGCCAATGGGATTCCATGAAATCTCGGAGCGGAGATTTTATGCAATCCCATTGCCTGAAATTCCCTCGTTTCTCCGCTTGCAGCCTCGCTCCGCTTTAGTGGACAGACAGCCTAAAATTTGGGAATCGAGAAAAACATTGAACACTTTCGATCTGACAGCTAAATTAGCACTATTGTACGCCCTCCTTCCAGTGTCATATAATTTTTTTTTATGAAAACGCCTCAGTAATAAATGTGATTAAAATGTAATTTTTCATAAAAACATAAAGATGTAATTTATTTAAAATCAAATTAGGTAAGACTTTACCTATGAAATTGCCGTTTCGTGTGTCTAAAGTAATCTACTTCTTATACCTGGACTTGCATCGTTTCAGTATTTTTAATACTTTTTAGTCAGGTTTTCGTATATATCTTCGATGATTGATGATTGAACCTTCGTCTTAGGTCTTGGCCGAAGGTTATGGCAAGAAGAGTTGAATAATCGGCTTCGGTTTCGGCCGAAAAGTTACCTTCGGTTGGACAATAGGGATATAGTAACAATCAATAACAAAATGGCATTAGCAATAAGTAGTGTCCAACTAAACCGAATCGCAAGCTACACGTATATAAGTTGGCAAAACTGATTGCTTTTGCCTTTAGAAGTTTACTTACATTGTTAACAACCTGAAATTAAACTAACAAATAGCTTCTAAACTCCTTTCTTAATTAACTTAAGAACTTCAATTGACCTTTGACAGCAGGCAATAACACAGTACTCGTAAAATTGGTACCTCATTTAAATCAGTGCGAAATTCAAGTTGCAAATTAATCCATTAGCCCATTTCGAATTTATACAGCCTTTCGGAGGTGTTCACGTGGATTTAGAGGAGGTACAAGGGTATTATAAGAGGTTTTCGAGCACTTTGAGTTCGTTCTAGTCGCCTCGGGGGACTATCAGGGTCGGGCAGGACAGGGCTACCTGAAAACTGGCGATAGCAGAGTAAAACCGCAAGACTTTTGAAGTGTCTCACTTAATTTTACTTTTCGCCCTCATTATGAGGATGCAGGGACATTATCTGATGCTTAATAATCTATTATGATTCTGTTTTAAGAGTAAAAAGGTTTCGTTTTTCTTTTATCGCTTTTATCTCAATTTCCACACTAATTGGAAATT
The DNA here is from genome assembly GCA_963924505.1 of Agonopterix alstromeriana. Lineage (NCBI taxonomy): Eukaryota > Metazoa > Arthropoda > Insecta > Lepidoptera > Depressariidae > Agonopterix > Agonopterix alstromeriana. The sequence continues at coordinate 8,732,345 of OZ004662.1, read as the reverse complement.
TATCTGTCCGTTTGTGTGGTGTTTCTACGCCGTTGAACTGATCTTAATAAAATTTGGTAGGCAGCTTGCATACTCCTGAAGACTGACAATAGGCGTTTACACTTATTGCAGATTGAATTTTGATTCAATGTAAACGAAGCAGAGAGTAATAACTAATATTGTACAGGGTGTAAGGGACAGCCAGGCAAATACTGAAACTGTGAATCCAGACCATCAAACCGAACAACTTTAACTATGGAGCCACCATTCTGAACTGTGAAAAAGATTAGGTATTATATATAAAACTGCAGTCCATTCCCGATTCAAAGGTATGAAACAGCAGATTTTGTTTGCAATTCCAAAGGCTATAGGTAAAATATATAGGTAGTGAAAGTAATTCAGTTTGATGTTTTGATTTTACAGTTTCAGTATTGGACCGACTGTCCCTCAAACCCTGTATACCTACTTGTTGTCTTGACGACTTCTTCTATATAATCTATATATATAATCTATTGACTGAAAATATAAGAAAATTCATTACTAGACAGAAACATGTTACATGTAACCTTTATAATCGTGCAGTTGTAGCAAAGATTACTACGCTGAACGATATTATGGTCGTGAAATTATGTATTACCTTCTTTTGTTCTACCAAAATACAACAATTATTGCAAAGCAAAAACTTCGAAAATAGATCAAAAAAAGCTTCGCTCCGGCCTTAGATTCCCTTGTGTACTCCCACGTACACATTATTTCCATGAGTGTGGTTTGTGGGATAGGTTAACCGTACAAAGGTAGGAACTATGCGCATATTTGAAGCGGCATAGTTTGACAGTGTCGGAAATCGAAATACCATCCCTAAAATTGGCTATATGGATTTCGAGGATTTAACCCCTAAGTTGAAACTTAAATCAAACAAATAGTTAAAGGAATATGCATGTTTCATTCGCACTTATACAGGGTGTAAACTTAAATACGATACATACTTTAGGTGCTTCAGACCATCAAACTGAATAGACTTAAACTATAGGAAACCATAGAAAACGTCAATGCAATGGCGACTCGACCCAAATCTATGAAAAAGGTGATTTTTTTCAATTCTGGTATTCTGATTGATTTCAATGCTGAAATCGCGAATAATAAGTAGTAAATTGCGGGAATCTCTTTGAAATGATCTAAAGGTCAAGAAACCAAAAACTGAAAATCACTTATCTACCACTTAGGGGAATGTACGTAGGGACCGTCGAGATATGATATTCAAAGTGAAAGAGCTTTAAAATTCTCAACTCCCTATCACGTCCCTAAGGTCGGTTAGACCGTAGTCATCATGATAAAAGGGGTTAATGCAACGAATCCTGTGGACAATCGGTCTCTGGGGTCCGCCGACCGAGGTGAGATCTACCGCAGTCCAATATTTTACATTACCCTTTTGTAAAAAATGTAATAGGAAGAGAATGGGCCCGGTTACGTGTTGAAAGCCAATTGTATTTTTTTTTACTACAAACACACAATTTAAATTCTTTTTCGCCGTGCTTTAGTTTATTAACTTTCTAAAAGCATCAAACTGTTGCTCTAGTAATCGTTTTCTAGCAAATCTTCAATATATGAATGCGTTAAAATAATTTTCGTTGCACTGGTTAAATTTAATTTAATTGATATTAAATTGGTATAAATTTGGTAGGTACATTACTCTTTATACTAGGTGATTTGGTAATCACTTTACAAATATTCAGGGGTGGTTCAGACCATAAAACTGAACAACTTTTACTGCGGAGTCCACCCCTGCAAATTTTGAACGCGCCAAGTATATGGTCCTCGCTTTTAAGATGATCAAACCATCAAACTGAATAACTTTCTGGAACGACTCCAAACAGTCGTTCCATACAAAACTGCAAATCTACTCAATCCAAGTGTAGGGGTCAGCAGACTTTTTTTTCACGTTACCTATGTTAGTCACGTAAAGAAAATTTTTCAGTTTGATAGTCAGATCATCTGCTTGAAAAACCGTCAGCACATTAAGAAGACCCTGTATACTTTTGATGATTCAGCTTAATTTCTATAGATACTATAATGACATATTTATAATGACTATATTATTTATGTCATATTTATCAAAAGAACTAACTAAGGATGGAAGTAGAAAACAATAATAATTTAATTTTAATCTAACCGTCTCTATCAAGCCGACTTCAAATAAATTCATTTAACTTTGAGATGTTAAGTCTCTAAAACAATAAACTCTAAATTAGTACGTGCTTTCTCGAGAGGTAAGAAATTAATAAAAGGTTAATGGCGATGCGATCAATCTTCTACCGACAAAACTTTAACCAATAACAGTCCCTCTTTCCTTCTCAGTCGCAAATTACTTATTCACTCCTCAACACTGGAAACTTTGCCCAATCGAAATTAAATTGCTAATTTGGCTACTAATACCCCAAGTCATTATCCTTTGCTTCTTTCAGTGCCCTCCATTCACACAGACTGCGATCGTGGAAGTAATTCGAATTAGCCGCCTAATGCTATTAGCGAGTTGAAAAGAATCTCTCTCATATCGGCTTATGTCATCGGAAAGTTCAAGAGAACGGTTAAATTTCAAATCCAATATAAACTGTGGGTGAACTCAAAGTCGAGAACTTATCTGGAGGGAAGTTTTGGGGAGATTACACGAGGCACTTTGAGCGGTGGATTATTTATTATCATAATAATGTTTGGTCCGGAGTAGCTAAATTGTGTGATGACGTGTGAGGGGAGATGAAAAGACGATGAGGTGAGTGAGTGGCCCTTTGAGTCTGGGGCCTGGCGGGCTCGCCGACCCATCTCAAAGGCGTGTTCTGCCTAATGGCTTGTGCTGACGTGTTATCCGTACGACGCACGCTCGCCTTGGCTAAAAATACTCCATTGCTGCAAACTAGGTTTTGGTAACACTATCATAGGTACTAACTACGTGACAAAAATCTTTCTCCGTGGAATATGTAGTTGGAAAATTTGATATTAAGCTGACAGTTTTACACCGTAATTTTTAGGTAATAAGGATCACATTGCACTGAAGATAGCATGTTATGCTACGTTGAATAAGTTGCAGACACTTTCCCGAATAAAATTGTGTGTTATTTTTAAAGCCTAACGTTAAGTAAAAGTGAATGCATAGAAAACAGTCAGCTTAATTAAGACGGACCCTATTAAGAATGATTAATCGTTTATTATTTTGAATATGATACCCATCAAAAACATTTCATGGGAAAAAATAGCCAAGACTAACAACCGTTTTGTTGTCTTGAGTAAATTTTGAATAAGTGTTCATATCGGACAAATAAGTTATAAGGCTTGGCCGACATCCTCATCCCATCTAGAGCCAATGCCTAATGAGTCAATATTACATGTCAGTCCTTATCTTGACATTTAGATTGACTCGGCATGGGATGACGATATCGGCCAATCCTTATAATCGATATGAACACTTACTCAAAACTTGTAATCTCATAACTTTTTGACAAAAGGGTGGTGAGTCTTGGCTACTTTTTCACATGTTTTTGATGGGGGCTTAATTATTTTTTATGTGTAACATCTTTCCTCTCGCTTTCCTGCAATCTGTGGCAGTGATTTCGTGAAATGGGACGGAGTGTGTAACAGGAAGCCGGAGGAAGCGCGCGCTTTTTGATTTGACCAATGAGCGTGATGGTAGAGTTGGTCGTCAGCAAAAAGCTTAAAGCCGTCAGATGGTAACGATCCAAGTTCCGAAAGGTTGGTAAAAATGTAGATGGCTGGTGCTGCTGACGGCTACTCTACCTTATTGGATGGAAAAGACGGTTTTTTTCGCTGTTAGTGTTCAATGTTGGTCCCGCAGTTAAAGTTGTTCAGTTCGATGATGTGAAGCATCCCCTAAAGTATGTAATGCATTCAAGTTTACACCCTGTATTCTCCGTGAGAATAGTCTACGATAATAATTCTCAAAATTCAAAATAACATTTGCCCAAACACTGTTCAGTATAACAGGTAGTAAGCCCATATCGACACGTGGGATTCCATTCCGATTTATTTTTTACCCGACAGCGTCAGAAGGAGGGTTATGTTTTTCGAGCGTATGTATGTAAGTATGTATGTATGTATGTATGTATATATGTATGCTTGTATGTCTATTTCTTTGGCACAGCCTACAGCCTAAACGGCTTGATGGATTTTAACGTATGAGGTGTCATTAGATTCGTAAAAATTGTGAGAGTGACATAGGCTATATTATTTTAATATGGCGTTCGCGAAATAAAAAAGAGAGGGGGAATAAACATTTTTTTTTGTAAAAATACAATATGGGTATCAAATGAAAGCTAGTAATCGTACGATTTAAAATATATATTTAATAGTACTTTTATGTTACCGTTTCTACACAAGACTAACAAGTATGAAATAAATGAAATTATTAAGATACACAAAAAACCCATAGGAATGTATAACAGGCGGGGACAAACCAATAATCAACCAAAGAACTATTGACTCGAAAAGAAGAAGAAGAGAGCGCAGGGCGAAAAAAGGATTACAAAAAAAAACCTTTAAACTGAAAAGAGAAAAACAAGCTCTAAAATAATATAATTTGAATGTTATTAAGTAGGTATTGCAGGCGGGGACAAAAATAACCAAGCAAAAATCTCCTTTGTCCCCGTTTGCGATAACTACCTAATAACATGCAAATTATATTAGCTCAAATAAAGCTGTTATAGCTGATTAGTGATTATAGAGCTTGTTTTTCTCTTTTCAGTTAATAGGTTTTTTCTGCAGTCGGGTTTTTTGTGTATCTTAATAATTTCGTTTTTTTGGCAATACAGTGCAATTCAAAGTGTAATAATCAAAATTCTATACAAAAGCACTATTGATTAATCTGTGACAAAAGCTCACGCAGCAACCAGCATCACGCGCCAAGATAAACAGGCTTTTTAGTTCTAATCCTCTCTTTCAAAACAAAACAACGACGGTACATAATCGCAGACTCCACGCTCGGAATACATTAATTGATAAGCGGCGGGTCACAACGTCACAAGCCCATAATTCAGGAAAGCTCTCACATTTCAGAGAACTTTCATCTGGCACTCATTAAAACGATGTACACGTGTTAATTCACCCGTATCTGCTCGCAACACCACGCAAATTTTAACAATGTGCCGTATTCCATTCGTAACTACGTGTTACGCATTAAATCTTTGAAACGTGTAAAAAACATTTGTTCTGACGTATTTTGTAGTAAAATGTCAATGTCAGGGATGTGCCATGGATATAAAAATTGTTACAGCTCCCAACTACCTACAGTTCTACCAGCTCAGCTTGAAGATAATCAACTTTGATTGAGAGCTTTGAAGGAATATGTCAAAATCATACGAGTACCTAGGAACATCATAAAACAAAAAACATCAAGTTTGGGCTCAAATCTTCTATATCTATCTTCTTATAATAAAATTGTAAACTTGGCGTGGTTGTACACAGAAGATATTTACCACCTAAATATTATTTTGGAGTGTTTTGGATACGTACTCGTAATAGATTGCATTGAGACAATTCTTAGAATTTTTGTCTGTTTGTCTGTTTTGCACGCGCCACTTAAAACTACTGAACTGATTTGAATAGGGTTTTCACAAAAGTATAGGGCTTAGTATAGATTAACATTAAGTGGTATTTCATCGCAATCAGTTTATTATATCAAAAGTTATGAGTATTTAATGTCAGTGGTGTGCGAGTACGATGGCGCGCCAGTGTCTAGTGTTTAGTAATACTGCGGGAATTACACATTTTCAAATCAGAGTCGGATAATGACCAGCTCCATAACAATAGTTTCGAAGGGACCAGGTCAACAAAGATGGTTCCGAAGGCATCAATTTATCTTGACAATTTAAGAAAGCAGCAAACCTGACGCGTTAGTTTTCGGCTTTGTAATAGGCCGTACAAATTCTTCCCGCGGATGGCTCTCATCACTAATTGATATGCCAACAAAAAATAGTTAAATTGAATTGTGGAATTGCGTAGGAAAATTCTGTACCCTTGTAGATACAATACTTTTAACTTTATGGCTTAATGAATAACGCCATTACAACAACAATAAATCTTTCAGAGCAGAAAATACCCATTTTGTTTTAATATTTCGGTATCAACTTGTTATTGCGCAATGACTTTTAATATTTCATCTCTTTCATAGTTAAAAGACACCAATTTCCTTTCAAAGCGCGGTTAGAACAAAACAGATTTAAAATCGTTTATTTCTTTTGTCCTTTTGAAATTTCAGCAACTTTCGGCAAATACCCACACTTAATGTGAAAAGGAAAAGAATTAATGGCTTTAAGACCCGCATTAGCGTTATATTAATTGTAGGGTCAAAAAGACCAGAGCAAGGGTGATTATCGTCTTCGTTTCGCTATTCAATGCGAACGTGAAAACGTGTGGCGATAATATAAACTTTTAATGAATTACGGTAATAAAATAGACTAATTACTCATTTAACCGTCATTTGTCGACTCACAAAGTTCACAAATTAGACTTTATTCATTCAAAAAATTTCGTTACTCGCGTAAACTGAATTACGATGAAAAAGCGCTAAAAGATAAGATAAAAATTGAGTGCGAAATGAGGAAAATCTTTTTTTCTTGTAGAAAATCTGAAATATGATGAAGGTAGCCTTTTCATGATTTATGTGGCCTGTAGCCTAACCACAACCACTATCTGCTCTACATAAATCGTCGCTGGGTAGGCCCTTCATAACACTAGCATACATTACTAATAAATACCATACAAATATGTATGTCGTACACGATATTACTATCGCATTCGTCTGTAATTGGCACTAATAATTTTATTTAGAAAACAATAAATCAAATCGATATCCCGACAATACGCTATTCACATTATTCAAAATCCTATTTATTCTCTTATTTACGTCCATTCATATTTTATGGCATTAACATCATTTTACGCGTATTGTTGAAAATTTATGGCATATTATGGCAATAAATATCTAATAATATATGAATGTTAATGGCAATACAGTAAATAATTAGCATAAGCATGCTCACGACTAATATTTAAGTATTTAGACTTAAGGGGCTATAGGTTCAGACGTATATTTTCTATAAGAAACGTGATTGCCCAGCCCTCCGAAAAGTGCGTGCTTGTGCCGTATTTTCAATCAAAAAGAATTAACAAAAGTACTTTTATAGATTTTTTATGATTTCACTAGATACACTAATGGTGAATATGTGAGTTTAAATACCAAAAATCGGAAACTATTTTAAGTTCTTCTAAAACGAGAAAAATGGTGCAAAATACATGAAATACATCATATTTGTGACGATTTTCTATCGAGTGAAGTAATTCTAATCGTGTATTCAATTTATGATTTCACTTGATTATACGATCCAAAAATACTAAATTTAGTCGAAAAATTAAAAATAAAAGATGCCTCCAAGGTATTTCGTCCTACTATTGCGCCTTAAACTTATTTAGTGAACGCTGTCTCTCACACTGTTCATATAAAAGACGGTGACAGCATCATATTTTAAAATCATCATCATCATTCGTCCCACTACACGCTGGCACAGGCCTACCCTCAGGAAGAGTGTATGGGCGTTAGTCCATAATGCGTTCCCATTGTGGATGGTAGACTTCACATACGCATCGGAATTTCTTCTTCAGCGTATGCAGGTTTTCTTACGATGTTTGAAAAACTACAAACACGTTACAAGTACATTAGTTAGAATAACTTATTGGTACGTCGCATGTCATCCGTGCGGATTCGAACCCGGACCGGAAAATTGGGTTTCTATGCCTCCCCGCAACGCACCACCGACGCTTTCTCTAATGTATAAAAACATTGACAGCATCATACGATACGTATTTCAACATGATTAATCCTAAATACTTTTTGGTGCAAGCCACCCTTGTTCTACTCCAACAAAAACTATAGTAGAATTCCCATTTGAACCTCGAAATTTTTAGTTTTCCTAGCGCAAATTCCAAAAAACAGAAGAAATAACGTATCTTTTATCAGATTCTATAAGCCAAGCCAAGGACACAAAACAGACAGGACAATCGTATAATACCCTTCTCTGCCTGAGGCACGGCGAACTATGGGAAAAGTTCCCAGCGGGAGATTGGGTGAGAAAGATCAACATCTTCGCTGAAATATCCCTGTCTGGAGCTAAGGGGAGAGTGGGGGAGGTGGCTTTGTTTTAATTTATTGCAAACACTTTGGATTAGAACAAAATCTTGATGAAAACAATCGTATGAGTAGACGATATGTAGGTGTAAACTTTAATGGGTCACATACTTAAGGTGGTGCTTCAGACAATCAAACTAAACAACTTTTAACGTGGGGAAAAATGTTGAAATTGCAAGAAAGAAATTGTTTGGTCCATAGAAAATCTCAATGGCTACGCACTTACGACGCAAATGTATAGAACAGCTTGATTTTGATGAAATTCCTCATATTTCCCATAGTGAAAGTCGTTCAATTTGATGGTCTGCAGCACATCATAGGTATTTAAGGGTAACGTAAATTTACACCCTGTATAACGCGTTCATATAGATGAAGCGAAAACCTGACAAATTTTAGGTAGGTACCAATCTTATCTATATCTAGGTAGTTACATAAAACTGATTACAGTATCCAATTGAAATGCCCACGAGCGGTTGCGTTCGATAAATTTAGATGAGGGCCAATTTTATGATCAGCTTCAAAAGCAGACTCCTAATTAAGATCCGAGAAGAGTTTTTTAGACGCATAATCCCTAGTTTCGACTTTGGGGTGTGTGTGCACTTGAATATTAAACCCCAATCTTGGTATTCAACTTCAGACCAAAGACAGAGAAGCTCTTTATAGTTATTAATTAACTACATTGTGTTTAGTTTCGACTTCTACTTTAGACTTAGGACTCCATGGTAGTCTAGTCATGGTAGTATTTGTATAGATATTTAAGTTTTAAAAGGAATTATAACAAATAAAACCTTGAAAACATGTCTTTCTATACAAACACGTATTCAGGGTTTTATTTTGTTATGAATAAAATAATAGTTTACAATTGAAATTGTATCTAGAACTCAAAAGAAATCCAAAGTTTAAAAATTTTCGACATTTGTCTGCGTACATACCTTCTCCATACAGTGTGTAAAATTAAATGCATTACTAACTAAACGGGACGCAGACCATCAAACTGAACACCTTTCATTGCGGAACCCACACAGTCAGTAAGTATAACTGCGAAAAAAAAAATGTTCCACAGAAAAGGTCAACGGCTACTCGACCTAAATGTATGGAACAGGCTTAGATCAAAGTAAATGTATTGAATAGGCCTTACGCGAACATTTCAAACCAGAAAAATGAGGCAAAACAAATTAATAGTATACTTTAAATTTGTACAGAGATGACAAACAATTGTGCTAGTTTGTATGGACCAACTGCACTAATTTTACCATACATTTTACCAATATTTTTACTTTGAGGAACAGGTGATTTTTTTTCGTGATTTCCATTTTGGCTCCGTAGTGACAGTTGGTCAGTAAATTTTACACCTTGTCACATACTCAAAGTCAAAGTCAACGTGAAAATTGTTTATTCAAAATAATATCACATAGATAACTTTTTGATGTAATTTTTTTGAGTCTACCACCGCCTCGGAAGGTGTTCCGTTGTAGAGAAGATGCGGCCAAAAACTCTACAACACACTTTTTTTAAACGAAACAAAATATACAAAGTACAATTACATAAATTCAATATTAAATTACATAGTGTAACATTGTCAATACTATTATTACCTAGTGACCTTATATAAAACCATATTTTCAAAAATATTTGTGCAAGTTAATATTGATAGGACGATTAGTCGCATTTAAATGGAGTAAAGTGTTGCTCATAGTTCAGTTTCGTTCATAATATTAGAAGAGCGACGACTCAACGTTTTATTGAATTGTCACCAAATTACGACTCCAGCAGCATAAGTGTATTTGTCGCCAAAAGAAATATAAATTCTTCCTTAATGTCTCCGACTCCGCTGAAGAAAAACCGGACAAGTGCTAGCCACAACACATTGAACAGAGGATTCCGTAGCAATGACAAGAACGAAACCATAGTAGCGCCATCTAAATCAATCTAAGTTATCATAAGTTACTTACCTAAATAGTTTCAAATTCCATCCTTCTTCCAACTCACCAAAAACCGTCCGATCTTACCTAAGTATAGATACCTTATTTATCCAAGGAACGCTAAAAAGTACTTCCAAGTAGGCATTACATTATTCTTCGCACATTACTGAAGCAGTCGGAGACATTTTTATTTTTCCCTCAACTCGCAAACATTTTTCATAATCGCCGCGGTAGAATGAAAAGGCTCACAAATGAGACTAACTTTTCACATGTGAGCATGTGACTTATACATAGCATGTTGTATGCGAATGCTAAAACAGGGTAGCTACAGAAATAAAACATCATGCATACGTGAACTAACTACATTACTCCCTTTCTTGTCGGTCTGAAACTTTGCTATAATCACAAACGACTTCTTAATTACATTATTTAAGTTTCCTTTAAGGCTCTACCGCCCGATTTTACCGTAAAATTGGGTAACTTTGTAACCATTTTATACATTAACTATGACACTTTTTAAGCAGTAAACTAAACTGAACAATATACTTGACAGAGAGAGAAATGATTTGGTGTTTCTCAAAATCTATTATAATTAATAAATCTGCTGAAAAAGGAATGTAAAGTCACCCCTTTTTAGGGTTCCATAGTCCAACAAGGAACCCATATCCATTCTGTCTGTCAGTCTGTATGCCCCACCTCAATAACTCCCTCATTTTTGCACCTATTGAATCGAAATTTGGCATGAAGACAGATAACAGTAACCCTAAAACAGAAATTTTATAGTTATGAAGAAAAAAAAACCCTTTTCAGCCCCGCTTCCATACTACGAAATAGGGGTTGGGAAAAAATAGTTTTTATAAAAATAAATCGAGTGAGGTGTCGTTGCATAGATCTTATCCTATGGAACAAAACTCCCAAAAAAAATCTGCAGTTCCTTACTAAACTGCAATGCCTACTCGACTCACATGTGTGCAACAGTAGATTTTTTTGCTTGGATCGGTTTGCTCCCATCGTAAATTTTTTTGATTGATTTGATTGGTAGACTCTTATAGTTTAAAAGGATGGATGTTTTTTTTAGTAAATTAAAAACGATTGACTTGTCTTGGGTGCCCTGAGGTCAAATATTTAGTATTAGTTTACTGAACGTCTGTGGAGTGGGGGTCAAAATTCAACCAAGTAAGCGTAACGTAATTTATGGACACCCCTAAACACGTTATACAGTGTGTAGCGTTATACAGTTGAATTTTATTACTTTAAGACGCTCCCCCTACGTAAACTCTGAGCCGGGTCTTATTTTGCTGGTTTTTAGAAGCTATCTTCTCGTTATTTGAAAGACATACAAATTAATGAAAAATTATAGCAATTGTGGAGGAACTACTGTGGAAGGTTCCTCCGGTGAAAAGGGAAGATCTTCCGCCAGGCTAGGTGTGAAGCCTGGGGACCGGCCGTGGTCCAACAGACCTTAGTTGGACCTTGTATATATATCGAATCTCTGTGATTATTTCTCTTGCGCGATTCATGTCTTGTATACGATTGTGAACCTTATGTGTAGCGGCTAACGGGTTACCAATGTGACGTCGCAAGTTGTCTTTACGTACACATTTGCGAGTCCGACCGTAGCGCCATCTGTTAGCTTCGTTGCTATAACTTGTGGGTGTTGACATCTGTGGTAAGTCCCCACACAATGATCTTCAACATTTCGGCATAAAGGTAAAGTATATTTCTTATTTTTCAATGAAATACATATGAAACCAGTGTTCAAAGGGAAGCCTAAATATTTGAAAAAATCTGTGTTACGTGCATCTACTTTTTAACTTGAAGACACTTTCACTTGCGACAGACACCATTGTGTAGACAATATTATAATCTAAAAAAGCTACAATTTTTTATTTAAGACCAGTGTTTAATCAGTTAATTAGATAATTTTAAAATTTGGTGCGAATTCTTATGATTATCGAATTTGATTTCCTTAAATCAGAAGGCACCACAGTGACAAAGACAAGCCAGTCAAAAATGAGTATAAATACTAAAATGATCTAGTTTAGTAGAGGTGAGGAGGCTCTGAAAGGGTCAAGGTCGTTCAGTGAGGGATACCTCTTAATGGGTGATTGTCCTCATGATACTGAACAACTTTCCGAAAGGAACAAAAGGAAATGCGCAACAAAAAATCTTTTATACAAACGTTCGATCAGCTGATTGCTTTTACTATGGTAAGTACATAATATTTTTGGCTAATTTCGTAAGGAAAATTGGTTAGTATCATGGGTATAATTCCACCATAAAGTAATGTAACTGTCTACCCTAACACCCTGTATAACGCTTCACCCTATACACGTATTCTGAGCTCGTCACAGACATAAACAACTATAACGAACACCCGTGCGTGCTTCAAAGTTAATTGAATCGAGGTGCCAATAGACGGAAGTCCCTCATTTCCTTGCATTTGTTGTCACCCCGTTAGCATTAAATTTTCTTCAGCGTACCATTTCTGGGCCGTTTCCTGGGTATGATATCCGGACTATCCCTACTGCCCGACAGAAGTGAATTAAGATTGTCCTCCAGTTTTATTCAATTGACCATTACTTCTCTTTGTTTCGTTTTGTTTTCCGGATTTAAAAATTGTATTTCTGTGCATTTCCATGTAGGTTCATTAGTTTTAGTCGTTGATGATTTTGAGCGCGCTCCATACAAACGAAGTCTGGTGATATTATAAATACCAACTAATTCTAAGTCAATGAGTTTCTAAAACAATCTAGAACCTAATCTCAATGCTTGTAAGAAGTCAGATTTTCGTTAAAATGTATAGTATTAAAGTTGAAGTGCTTCAAAGATTTCCATACAAATCTACAATTAATCCTAGCATTAAAACTGTATATTTTAACGAAAATCGGACAAGATACAAGCATAGAGATCTGCTTCTAAATTGTTTTTTGCAAAATTTCATTGACTTTAATGAAAATATAACCAGACTTCGTTTGTATGCAGCACGCATTATCATTTTTGGAATAAACTTCTCTTAAGACGATGATTGTTATTTTGTATGATTTCCGTGTGCAAATAAAGATTATTGTGTAGGTATTGTATTGTATAAGTAATAAAATTTTAATATATGACATCACACATCTTCCTCTTTTGGTTTTTTAAACTAGGTGTCCCCAGTGGGAATCGAACCCACGACCTCCGTGTCAAGAGCCCAAAGCTCTTAACCATTAGACCACGGAGGCAGTTGAACACTTTTTCACGGAAGAAGTGGTGAAACAGGCCCTAAGTTCTATTTTCGTTATTTCACGTTGTACATACAAATACTGACGTCCATTTTCAGACACGAATGCCATAGAATCCGAAATACACGTACTCGTACTACCATGCGCTGAGGATGCAATATGACAGAGCTGATATAGTAAATCCAAAATTTCACATAAAATATTAGTTTCCAACTTGGGTGACTTAGTGTCGATAAAAGTGTATCTTGAACGTTATATTTTGTCAGCCGTCTAATCTAACCTAACCTAACCTAACTCTAACCTAACCAATCGTAATTAGTTCTTAAAATAAAGAAACTTATATCACAAAGCAACCCTTTCCGAATCTTTAAACAATAAAAAATAAAGAATTATATAAGTTAACATCCCACAGTGTCAATAAAGGAAGGACAACCAGACTCACGGGAACCTGATAACATTTGAAAACGTTTTATAACTCTCTTAAATAAAGTTAATAGCTCCCTAGAACTTTTTCGTTGTACCCTTAAGGCCATTATATAGGGTTACGGTACGATTTATACTCAGTTTTAGGAAGGATGCCATGCCATCGATTTTGGATTCGGATACGGATAGTTAGGGAGTCAAAAATTTCGTCTCTTATACAAAGTTATGAATAATGAATGAACCGGAAGAGCAGTCCTGCATCTTACGTAAAATTGGAAAGCCTTAAAAAGAGGCCTTATTGTAACCTGAAATATAGATCAAGCTAAAATGAAAGAAGTGGGTCACATGCGACTCACTACTGCAATTAAGGTTTTTTTAAATTAAATAGACGCCAAACACACAAATACAGATAAAAGAATAAAAACACAAAAATAATCATGGATTCAGGTAAGACTAAAAAATAATACCTACGTGACGCGTGGTTCTGGCTTAGAAATACTTAGAATGCAATGTGGTTCCGGATTAGAATATACCACACCATTTCTTTCTGTGAGTGTCTTAAGAGACAAATAAGGGATGTATCAGTTAGGTAAACACAATAGTAGAACAATTGATACGAAAAGAAGAAGAAGTTAGGTATATTTTCATCCTCAATTAAATTATACTTTATTGCACACCAAAACAGAACATACATTTCATCCTTATCCTCCTGCCCTCAACCCATTCTTTAGGATAGGCAGAACTTTTTGGTAGGTCCAACATGTGTATCGGTTAGGAAAACGGATACAATTCATAACATCACTAGTTTGTAGACTTAAGGCCTCATAGCAGGGCTGGAGTAAAGATTTTCCCATAGTATTTAGGTGTCAACTAGAATTGTATGAGGTCGATTTATTGGCGTGATAGAAGACCCCTTCGAGAGAGAGTTTTTGAAAGGTTTCAGTGAATTTTATTGGGGTTGGATTACTTTGGACTGTGTGCTTAGGCTTGAGACGTTTGTGAGCTTTTGTCACTTTGATGGAGGTCCCTTTTTTATTTATTTTATATATTTTCGGAATCTAATATAAGTTTCGGAACCAATGTGCTTAAGCAAATAAATCTAACACGTTTTATCTATTAACCAGACCATTCTAAAAATTTTTTTTAAATCATTTCAATAGCCGTTTCAAATTACCATCCTTCTGGGGCAGTTGGGTATAAAACCAGACTACTGAAAAATCACGCTCTAAAAGTGTAAAACAAGAAAATTATTCTCAACTGGATACAAACTATTCTATATTTATCGTCTTTGAAATAAATAACTTATACGTCACATATTTTAATGTGTTTACACTGAATACATTGAATAGTTTGTACTACGAGACTACTAGAATATTTTATTGTGTCATGCTTTTTTGAGCGTGATTTTTCTG
The DNA here is from genome assembly GCA_963924505.1 of Agonopterix alstromeriana. Taxonomy (NCBI): domain Eukaryota; kingdom Metazoa; phylum Arthropoda; class Insecta; order Lepidoptera; family Depressariidae; genus Agonopterix; species Agonopterix alstromeriana. The sequence goes on along the minus strand of OZ004662.1, from coordinate 8,717,197 downwards.
TCGTGGGGTTTTAGTTTTTGAACTATTTTTATTATTTAAATTATTTTGGGCTGCTAACAATATGTTTATATTTTTGAAATGTGCTAGTTAAGCCCTTTCATTTCATACCCAACACGGCGTCAATTTTTTTTAGTTCATGACTTTATGTCCTCTAGAGCCATATTAAATTAAATATGACATCGCATAGCCTATAACTAGCGAACAATCAAAACGCTTGCAACGATACCTCATTTGTCAAATTATAATTAGACGTATTGAAGCTTTGAAGGAACGGAGATGAACATACATACATACCGGTCAAAATGATAGCCTTTATGCTTTCAGCACAAACTTCTTGGTTTTATTTTTCTTTGGTATCTCTTTTGAATTCATTTTATGTAATTTATTGTTATTTAAGTGTAACTAAGTATCCTTTAAGAATTAGTCGACCCTGCTTAGGTTCGATTGATGGTTTCAGGATGGAATGACGTAGTGGCATATACTTTATAGCATCTTATCCCACTGCAGGGCAAAGGCCCTCCTCTCACGAATAATAGTGAGAGGCAGTAGGCCATACTCCACCACGCGGGCCCATCATGGATCGGTGAAGACAAGTAAGTGGTGAACTTGCTGTTAGAATTTTTCAGGTCGCTCTTATTTCGCTCTTGAGTTTAGTTACACCGCCATCTGACGGAACCATCCTGATCTGAGACTGTTCAAATATTGTTCAGCAATATTTTCATTCATTTATTAACACCTTGTTATAAAATCAACATTTTTATTTTCATAACCGTACATATCCGTTTACCACAATCCGAACGAAGACAAAAAGATTGGAAAGTACTAAAAAGACATCACAGATAACACTGTCGACAAACATTTGTCCGAACGCGTTTTCGTCACCAATTCTTCATTTGTCGTAGGCACTGCTCTGCACCATAATTAATACTGCCCAAAGCCATAAAAACAGGTGAGGATTTCTATACACGTACCCTTTTATATACGATCCTATATTTATCATGACGTCACCTGCGTATCTCTACGTGATCCGCATCCACAGAAAAAAATGACCATCAATTAATTAGGTACTTTGAATGGATTCCAGGCTTCGGGTATTGGCTGGAAAATTAAGGTCGGATTGATTGTTATGGTGTAGGTAAACGATTAGTTGGGCCGATGAGATCGGGGAGAAATTGATCGCGGCTTTAGTTGTGATCTGGTTCTGAATTGTTTTTGTGGTTTGTTTTTTGACGTGAAAAGTCTTTCATTTCGATCAGTAGGGGGTCACTTACAAAAATCATATGGAACGAAATATGTTATGATAAGATCGCTTATTACTTTGGAAGTATAGCATTATACTTCCAAATATAGTGCTACTATATATATATATTTAGAGGATTGAAGCCAATACTCGATACATCACGTACTGCGCTTCGGCTACGTCCTTGATATACCCTATCAACAACAACTGTATTATACAATATGAAGTCAGTTTTCAATTATGTTTATATTTAGTCCTTTATATGTGTGATTATGCATAAGTATATTAGTTACTAGTTTTTTCCCGCGACTTCGTCTGCATAGAGTTTTTAGGTATATATCCTTCCTTGGTTCATGGTTGATTGGTAATGGAATACATTATAGATCATTTCAGAATTTTTATCGGTTTGTCTGTTTGTTTGTCCACGCATCACTTAAAAACTAATTAACCGATTTAGATGGAATTTCCACAAAAGCATAGCGCGTAGTTTTGATTAATATTTAGGCTTTATTTCGCAATTGGATAATTTTATCAAAAGTTATGAGTATTTCGAGTCAGTGACATATGAATAGGTAATAATTATTTTCTATTCATATGTCAGTATACGCGTACGGCGTCGCGGGCGCTGCTAGTTATTTCTAAAATAATTCACGAAACTTTGATGATCGATTCGTACAATGAACTTTAAACGACTAATTCAGAAATTCTCATAAAATAATATCCACGCATCTCATACCATATTGCTGACATCAATCTTTGTCCAATGCGATCCGAGCTGTCAAAAAGTTTCCAAGTTTTTACCGAGACGGCGGCGTATTGTCCATTTCGTATAAAAAGTCCCCTAAATCAAGCTATTTTCATTCTTATTACTTTAGCTAAGAGTCTTGTGAAGGAATTTCTTATATGCGGAACAAACTGTAATAAAATTATGGAAGTCAAGAGTCAACGATTTTTCTGAAGTTGGTCGACACTCGCACTCGCAAAAGGCCTTTGTCAGCTCATTCCTTACATTCTGATTGAGATGGATTATGCATGAATGTTGAACCTTCATTTGCGTTCGCAGAGTTGTAAAAAATAAAACCAGTCAAGTGCGAGTTGGGCTACTCGCGCACTGAGGGTTCCGTACCACACCACCACACAACATAATAACTAAAAAAACGTTTTTGTCCTGGACCTTTAACACGAGATCGACTCACACTTGGCCGGTTTTTATTATTTGTTGTTATACTGTAGAGCTTGCTCTATAATCATACCAAGTTTGACGCTTGCATGTATTACCGTTTTTACGATAGAGCGAGAAGAAAAAACGTTGATTAAAACTAGTTTCTTGTATGAGGACTCCCCTTAAATTATGAATTTTTGGATTTTTTTTTAATTGTAACAAATCTGCCATAATAACGCATATTCTGTGAAAATGTCAACTGGCTAACTGTTACAGTTCAAAAGTTACAGCCCTAAATAGGTAGGGCGAATGGACGGACGGACGGACATTGTAGGCTTAGTAATAGGGTTTTCACCCTTTGGGTACGGAACCCTAAAAGAGTCCCCTCACAAAATGTTCTAATGACTATCGTTATCCATACTCTAAGGGTCAGCGCACATCTAGATACATCTAAACAGAGTTGAAAATAGCAAACGCAAAACTAGAAAATAGTTTGTGTAGAAGCGAGAGCAGAATCGAATTATCAAAGTATCAACATAGGTTACAGTTTTTCATAACATTAAATAATTTTTTTGTATAATTTAAAATTAACTGAAGTCGATATCAACTTATCGAACAGGTACACTCAGGGTGTACTTACTTGGGGTACTTACTACCAAAACAAGATTTTTCAAATGCTATGTTATGGTGCGATCATGAAATGGCATCAAAAACAGTCACGACTGAACGCGTTTAAAAATATTTTAATCTGACGACCTCAACGGTGGGAACCCGTTGGATGAGGGCAGCGCAGGACCGGTCGCTGTGGTAATCCTTGGCAAAGGCCTATGTCCAGCCAGTGGACATCCATCGATAAAGACTTCAACCTGGAGAATCGTCGTGAGTTTATGTATCTCGATCTTCCATTGTGAAGACAAGTCCTTCAATGTTTTTCAGAGGCCAATTAGGTGAAAAGGTTTCTTATGGTAAGTTTTAGATGAATAGGCCTACGAATGAGACCTATATAATTATAATCTTATCTGCAAATAGGTAGCTGAATAAGCAAATCAAGTATCAGATGAATGGACCCCTCGTCACTACCACCAGCGTACTCAATCCGTAAATTCCATCAATGTGAAATATGAATACAAATTTTAATCGGATGAACTGATGCAGCTCAATGACTACAGTATTTTAAAATTAATTGAATAAATATACCTATCTCAAAATATTTCACAAAAATGGTCGTCAGTTTATAACAATGACGAATGCATGCTTTCATAGGTCTTCGTAGTTAGATCTTTTTCCGTAATTGTCTGTCTAAATCCGTAAACCCTTTCTCTGCCATCTATGTATCTATTGTATATATATAAATATATTATGTATGTTTGCATATGTATGAATGTATTATATTTACTCTATACATGTACATAGGTACCTAATAGTGCACTGCCGTAGCATTTGTCTCTGTAAATAGTTCTTGCATCCAATGGTTGCTTGGAAGAAATTGCTTTTAGTGATAAGACCGCCCTTTGTACCCTTCTCATTCTTGTTATAAATTGTATTTTTCTATTCTTGGTGTGCAAATAAATAATATTTATCTTATCTAATCTTATTTTATCTTGTAATTATAATTAGTTGAGTTTAGTATTTCCAAAAATATTAAACCACAGATAAACATATATCAGTGCTCCCACTGTATATCATATGACCATACATGCCGAAAAATTGATAAAAGAACCAATCCGCAAAATATGTATGCGTCCGGAACCCGGGTAGACCCCCCGTATTACGTGCATCAACATTTTAAGTTTAACTTTGAAGTTAAACATTGATTTAACTTTTTAAAACAATTGTAAAAAGTGTATTATTTTAGAGCAGTAGAGTTATATTATATTCGCATTCCTACGGCAATAACCCGAGCCTACTTTAGGACCCGAATCCTTTTCTATTTGTAAACGCACTGAGCACGAGTGCTTGGTGCATTACGATACTATTGTGAGGTACCTTTAAGGGGATATAATTCGGAGCGCGCTTCATACAAACGCACTATGGTGATATTTTCAATACTAACCAATTAAAGTCAATAAAATTTTGCAGAAACAATCTAGAAACAAATCTCTATGCTTGTATGGAGTCCGATTTTCGTTAAAATGTATTAGTCTAGGAAAAATACGGTTTGAGATTGCATTAAAGACACTTTAGTAAATTGTGTTTGAAATAATATTACTGTTAGTTTATAACACTTTTGTCGAGATTTCGTGGTTATATAGGCTCAGGAACCTGAGAAATACCTTAAAATCGATATTAATGTACAAATTGCAAGCTTATTTCTAAAAATATTTCGACCAGCATACCAGCAATAGATACAGTTAATTATCAAAAGGCAAATTTAATGTGTAAAAACAAACAGTAAATAATTTAGTTTTGAGGTTATAATTTTTGAAGACTTACAAAAAATTATATATCTACCCAAATTAACGATATTAACCATGGATTATTATTGTTATAAGTAAAACGTATTGAACGAAGCCATCCTGTACAAAATCACCAGTTTTCCATTTTTTGTTCATACCTAAATTTAATGTTTTGTAAATGTCTTAATAATTCAATAATACAACATAAAAAATCGGGGATTATTGAGAATTTATGTTTTTCAGGTATGTATCTGCTATATTCCAAATTTTCACCAAAAGTGCAATTAATGCAACCTACTCCATACAAAAATCAGTAGATTTCCCCGACTAATAGTTTTAAAGTAACAGTGCCTCAAAGATTTGCATACAAATTTTAAATTAATCCTAGCATTGAAACCGTAAATTTTAACGAAAATCTGACTCCATACACGCATAGAGATCTGTTTCTAGATTGTTTCTGCAAAATTTTATTGACTTTATTGGTTGGTATTGAAAATATCACCATAGTACGTTTGTATGGAGCGCGTTCCGAATTATATCCCCTTAATCATAATATGCGAATGGTTTTTTAAGGGGATGATCAGACCATCAAACTGAATAACATTCGGACCACATCAAAATTGCAAGCGGGGCCTACAACACGGTAGGTACCTAATAATTTGATATGATGATTGATGGATCCCTCCAAAGTATATTAACTTGAGATGTTTTCAATATAGCGGTATTACCTGAAAACATCATTTTTCATAAACGTCAGTGACCGCGTGAAAGAACCCTTTTTTATCGATGTCTCGAAAAAGCTCGGTCTTATGAGGGCTACGTTGCGAAAACTATAGTATTTTATGTCTTCTTCAACGTTGTTTGAAGGTAGGCTTAGGTAGATAAAGGCAGAGTAGGGTGGGTTTAGTCTCTTCTGTTATCTATATCTATAGGTACATATTATAATAAAAATTTAAACTTGGCGTGGATGTACACACGGCGATACATCAAGCTATACAAAACCAACATAAGCTGGCCGCGCGACGTTATACTTTACTCGACATAAGCGCGCCAACTTATGTTGGTTTTGTATAGCTTGATGTGTCGCCGTGTGTACATTGAAAATGTTGATTGGGAACGTTTAGGATACGTAACGGAATGCATTGAAAACATTTAAATAAAAATTGTCTCTTTGTTTATATGTCTGTCTGTTTTTTTTATGCACGTAGCACTTTAAAACGACTGAGCCGATTTGGAAGGGGTTTTCACGACTTTTACACTTTCAAGCATAGCATAGTAGGCTTAGTTTGGATTAACAAATAGGCTTTATTTCATTGCAATCGGTTTATTCATTCAAAAGTACTGAGTATTTAAAGTCAGGGGTCTGCGCATACAAAGTCGCGGGCGCCAATATTTTATAATAAAAGTACTTAGTTATTGCTTGTAGTTCCAGGACCTACAATTTTCTTTTAATGAAGAATAGTGGGTCTAGTGTAGATTAGTGGAAACGAGAGTTTTATTTTTAAGGATTTCGTACCCAAAGGGCGCCAAAAAGGGTATTATTAAGCCTACGCTGTCCGTCCGTCCATCCATCCTAACTCTAAAGGGCGGTGACTTTTGAAACGTAATAAGTAGCGAGTTAAAAGTTTTACAGAATATGTCATTATTTTGGATTTTCTAACTATTAATAAAAAATAAAAAGTAAAATTTTAAGGGGAACAACAAGAAACATGATTTTTCTAGGTTTTTTGATTTTGGTTTATCGTAATAACGGTAATATCTACATGCAAGCGCGAAACTTGGTGTGAGCATAGGCATACTATATACTCCATTCACAACACTAGACAATGAAGTCCAGCGAGCTCGGGGGATGACGATATTCTGTCTTGGAACCCGCAATGAATTGCGGTTTTGGTCAGGAGGAAAGAATTTGATCATCATGCTGTCAGCTTGTGTTCAAGTCGTCTCGATATGCTTAACAAACGTCGCCATCTAACGGCGTTTTTCTGTACTAATTGTTTCGACATCCAAAGTAAGGAGGCACCAGGGTTGAAATACCACTAAAACCGTCAGCGGCCGTAGCATGGCAGCGCGATTTTGCGTTGCTGTAGCTCTCTTTCTGAATTTGTGCGAACGAATCAGATAAAAGGCGTGCGTATAGCCTAATCGCGCACATCATGCTACGGCCGCTGGTGGATTTTTACATCGAAAATTGTACTTTCCAAAAGCTACTGCCCAATAACTTTAAATTTAGTGTTTCATTTATTAAAAAGATACTGTACTAGTTTGCTTGTTAATTAGATTAATTAGTTAATTAACACTTGTTCAAAGACTTGTGGAAATTTGCGAAAATTATTTCTCTTCCTATTTAAATTTAATAGCGTAACTCAACATTTTTATGAGAGATCCGGCTCCCTTAGGAGCTGAATTTAAATAAGGGAAAGAGGTAGAGTGGAATGGGATACCCACTTTACCTACGGTTTAATTTAAGAAAATCTTTTTGTAATAGATGCCTACACCTCAAGGTAAAAACAATATGAGACCCAAATATAAAATAATTTTATTTAAAGGTTAAAAAAGCTACCCCAAGATCCCACTGCAAGTTTTATATATCCTTTGTTTAGGCAATGATACATATTCCAGCGAATTGCCAGTCTTCGCAACCCTATAGCAAACGGATGCAAAAAAAAATCCTGTTAATTTTCTATACCCTCATTTGTTTAGGCAATAAATTTTATAAAATTATAGCTAAAGGGTATCAGTTACACAAAATATTAAGATTGCCTGCATGATTATGGTCGCAACAGGGTTGCTACAGCATTTTCGGTCATACGAAGGGTTTACTTGAAAACTTGATTTTGATGACTCTCACATTTGAAATTTCCTCTATTCTAGGAAGATTTTATTACATGATAAAATAGCACAACATGATCAACATTTCTGTAACCGGGTGTATAAAAAGGGTTGCGACAGGCTTCAGAGTGGTAGCCCTATTTTTAAAGGATCCTTACGACATTTCCACTGGTAAAAATGTGTCATTGCCTAAATATGTGGGTGTAGAAAACATGCTGTAGGATCTTAGTCTATGTAGCATCGTTTTGTTATCTTGTCTACCCAAACGGAACTTTCGTACATATATGAAAGTTAAAGCCAGATAAAAAGAAACAAAAGAAATAAAGTTGGATTCGCAAAAAATACCTTTTCACTTCAATACTACCAATATTTTAAGAGTTTGCGAGTTCTTAAGCCTCCTCTAACACGTTGAAGGTCCCATAAAGGTGTTGAGGTGCTAGAAAAATATTTGGATTATCAAAGGAACTATGTTCAAAACATTTCTGACGTGTTCGTGAGTATGTTTCTTTATACTTCAGTTAAAATGTCATAAAGACTGCAAAAATATGTTGTAGGTGACTATACAACGTGTTAATGAATATGCGCAAAACCTCATACATTCCAACTGATTTATAACCAAATAAACATATTGAAACAATAATATCATTATTTTGATACTTAAAATTTAATGTTATTCGCATTTTAAGTTTTGATGCAAAATTTCAGCAATGAATGGAAGCGCTAGCGTGCTCATGGATACATTTTAAGAATTTTATTTTGGTAGTTAGTAGTGTGAGTGTGCCCGTGCAGTGGGTTGACATTGAGTTCACTAAATATTAATTTTTACGAACAAATTATTTAATATTTTGGAAAAATATTTGCTATTTTGAAACCATGATAATTCGATTCTGCTCTCGATTCTAAGCAAACTACTTTCTAGTTTTGCGTTTGTTCATTTACACGTATAGTTAAAAACACATTACATTAAAACGCAAACACAAAAGAATTTCTCATAATAAATTTGTGAAAACGCAAATGCTGCAAAGAACGATAAATTATTTGCTCTATAGTTGGAACGCACAGACTGTTCTACACACAGACTTTTAATGCAGGATGGAAAATTGCGCTTATCTAACCAACAATATTTAATTAATATGATTTCTCATAATACGTAGGAGTCCTTATAAACGAGGCGGTTTTCCGCCTGGGCTACACACGGTTTTAAACCGTGCTTACCGATGACCGGACTGTCTTCAGTTATGTATGTGACTCTTCGTTCACGACGCCGTTCGGTTTGTTAACGATGGTCTGGGCACGGAGCCGTATGGCCGTCTATGAGAGCACGACGAGGCAGGGTGTACACACGGCGCGGTCCCGCCTACCTACGCAAAATGGAAATAAACCAAGATTTGCTCATTACATTAATTCATGAATGCCCAATATTATGAATAATTATATTGTTATTGGGCTTTATATTATGAATGTTCTGTTCATACACCAAGAGATAATTTTTTTCTGCATGAACGTGAAGTATTTGATGGAACCGTCTCGTTAACAAGGGCTCTAACTTACTAGAAAAGCTCCCTCATAATTGTGGGCTTTAGAAAGAATGTAGAAAATCAATCTATGCACCGATCACACCTCGCATACATATCGAATGCGACAATTCATAAACTTTATTTTAATTTTAACAGAGGTTCTTTCTCTCCGTAAACGGTATAAAACGTAAATTAGGATATTAATTTGGTGAATAACTTGGCTCAGAAAATTTTCAACACGTAATCATGTTTATTAGAAGTCCGTATAGGTCGTATGTCTCAATTGGAAAGCAATGTTCGCTAATTATTATTTCATCGAATTATTCAACTCTCGCTTCGCAGAATGCAATTTATCTCGATAACCGTTTATTATTAAATTCCTAATATTGCATTTGTCGTTGGTTCTTGGCTGCAAATAATGCCTGATTACAATGATATTGCATAATATGTATACTATAACCCTAGTGTCTACCAAAGTATACATATTATGCAATATCATTGTAATCAGGCATTAGTAGTATTAGGGGCTATTCATTTAATCAATGAACAGTCTAGTCTACAATTTCCAGTCACCCGTCCAGTAGTCAGTATGAGAAATTGGGCTTTTGCCAAGTATTCAGTACCTACAGTAGTCACTTTGAGAAGTAGTCAAAATGAGAAATTAGTTAGTCGAAATGAGAAATTGGTCGTTTGCGAAATAATCACTTTGAGAAGTAAGTAGTCAAAATGAGAAAATGTACATTTGTGAAGTCCACAAAGGGTGCCTAAAAGCAAACAGCACACGTTAGTATTATGCTGTTCCCACATTGTACATACCACACCTGCGTACACGTACATTTGAATTACATTGCTACCTTTTTGTTTCAACAAAAACTTCACACTACAGAAAGAAATAGAAAAGCAATAGATATAATCATACATCAAAAGTACATGCGTGACAATCCGCGAGTTTCCAACTAGCCAAATGAACAACTCTTTTTCAAACGTCAAAACGCTTGCTTTGTATGAAATATTGTAGGTACTAAAAATTGAATAGTGACGTCATTGTTTTTCGTCGTCGTTTTGATACTTTTACAGTTTATCCAGTTATTAAAAGTAATATTCAAGCAACAGCATTACTGAAAATGTGAGTTTAGCGTTATTTTCAAACTGTTTCTTTACTGAGGCAGGTAAAACTAAAATATATTTTATGTAATCAACTCCCCTCCTGAAGAACCCAGTTTGTGGTGATTTTGGCCCATCTTTTCAAATGCATGCGATGCGACACACATGTCCGGGCCAGTGCCACTTCAGCTGAGCTGTTTTGCGCCCCACGTTCACTATGCCAGTTCTGGAGCGCAGTTCCGTGTTTCTGACTTGATCGGTTAGTCTTACACGTAAAATACTGCGTTCCATCGCTCTTTGGCAGATCTTGAGGCTGGATTTTTTTAAATTTTGGTATGTACAACGTGTTAATGAATTAACGCAAAACTAGAAAGTAGTTTGTTTAGAATCGAGAGCAAAACCGACTTATCATGGTTTCAACGTAAGTAAATTTTGTCAAAATATTAAAAATTTGTTTGTAAAATTTAAAATTTACTAAACTCGATCCCAACCCACCGCTCGGGCACTCTCACCCTACTTACTACCAAAACAAGATTCTTAAAATGTATCCATCAGCACGTTAGCGCTTTCATTAATTGCTGATAAGATAACAAATCATTTTTGCCTCAAAACTTAAAATGCGAATAACTTTAAATTTCATGCATCAAAATAATGCAATTATTGTTTCAATCTAATTATTTTGTTATAAATCAGTCGGGGTGTATGAGATTTTGCGCTTATTTATTAACACGTTGTATAAGCATATGCTCACGACTATATTCCCCGAGGGGGTAGTCAGAGATATTCTGAAACCTCAGAACATCCACGATTCACTAGTAGCGAAACTGGTATACTTCTAGGCTCAAATTGGCTCTTAAATGATATACCGAAAAAAAAACAATTGTTAATTACTCGTAGTCCCGGATCAAACCGTAAAATGACTGGGCTAGTCTGCCAAAAACGGATACTAGTGACAATGTGGGAACAACTTTAAAATCTTGTTAGTATCGTCATAAATCAACGCTACAATTTAATGCTCTACGCATTTATTTCATAGAGAAACACCTTTTCCTATTCAGTTAAGAAGAAACCACGCCTAAAAAGCAGTGGCTTTATAGCGTCATAAATTGGGAAATATCGTAAGCCTATACAAAAACATTACATAGCGCCATAAAATAAATGGAGTGCATAAAAGGAACGAGGGTTTTAATCGTGATAGAGTTATTCAAATGATATTAGATTGATGATTTGGAAATAATTGACTGTTTGAACACTTTATTACATTTGTAAGTTGACTTTGTTAATCTCAGAGTTTAGTTGAGTCGAGTTTATTTTCTATTGTAATACTAATTTTCCCTTTATTTGTTCATAAAGGGAAAATTTTATTTCACGGTATCAAATTAATAAATGAATGCAATCAAATAAAGAATATACAAAAATTGCGTAACTTATACACTAAGATAAAGAATACGACGTGTTAATGAATAAGCGCAAAATCGCATCCACCCCAACTGATTTATGACAAAATAATTAGATTGAAACAATAATTTCATTATTTTGATACTAAAAATTTTAGGTTATTCGCATTTTAAGTTTTGAGGCGAAACTGATTTGTTATCATTTCAGCAATGAATGAAAGTGCTAACGTGCTCATGAATACCTTTTAAGAATCTTGTTTTGGTAGTAAGTAGGGTGAGAGCGCCCGAGCGGTGGGTTGTGATCGAGTTTAGTAAATTTTAAATTATAGAAACAAATTAATTGATATTTTGAAAAAAAATTCCTATGTTGAAACCATGATAATTCGATTCTACTCTCGATTCTAAACAAACTACTTTCTAGTTTTGCGTTAATTCATTAGAGTAGATTGAGCCTCACGCTTCTACCGTATAAAACAAAATGGGCCATTTTCTTAGGTTGGTGTGCGTGAGGCGTCATACAGATTATCTCTGTGTGAGTGTATATGAATAGGGCTTAGCGGCCTTACCTGGATGCAATTTTTTTCGACGCGTTCGTAGCTTATAACTTATCAAAAAATAAGTATTTGTATTATAAACAACAAAGATTCAGTAGTTTTAGTACCAAGACCTAACTATGATTTATATATGTGATATACATACAGGTGAAATTGATATCATTAGCATCCTTTTAAACTAAGACTACCCATCAAACTGAACAACTTTTACTATGGATCGGATCAAAAAAAAATCTGCTGTTACATTTGAGTCGAGTAGGCATTGCAGTTTTGTATGAAACAGCCGATTTTTTTTTTTGCTCCGATCGGTTTACTCCCATAGTAAAAGTTGTTCAGTTTGAGGGATAGACTCATAGTTTAAAAGGATGCCAATGATATCAATTTCACTCTGTATATCTAAAGTCACTGGTTGCTTTCAATAATATCCAAAGGATACCTACTTCAGCAAAGAAGAGAGTCCATATTCCACCACATTTCGATGCTTTGGTCCATTTCGTTTTGGGGAAGTATAAATTTATTGTTATGTTTGTATTTTCCTTATTTCAGGAGATAAGTGTCCCGGACGCCAACACGTAGAAGCCCGTAGGTAATGTGACATCAAGCAGCAACTATCCCAGTATACACTATAGAAGTGCATCCAAAACAGCCCCCGGCCAGTGTAGGACTATTGTAAGGAGTGGAAGTAAAGAAATCTAGGCTATTGGGTTAGGGTGCTAGTGGTCTAGGTAATTGGGTTATGGAAGGGACTGCGCCTGCATAAATAATGTATAAACACGGAAAAAATGGCCGACGGTGACTCGCCAACTCAAAATGAATGGTCCACTATGATCCAACAAAATAGTTGTTATTCCGTTTGCTTTTTTTTTTGTTTTGCTAGCTTTTGACAAATTTAGACATAATAGTACCTACCATTACCCGGTTTATTTGCATTATTATACAGGGTGGAACAAAACACCTTAGTAATACTTAAATAATTTTACTTTAGAGCCAAAATAAAGAAAAATTAAAAAAAAATACCTGTCCCATTCATTTGATTCGAGACGGTTTTGCAGTTTTGTATGAAAGAGCGGATATTTTTATCGCGATTTCGATGTTGGCTCCATAGTGAAAGTGGTTCAGTTTGATGGTCTAAAGCACCCCTTTAATTATTACTAGGGTGTTTTGTTACACCCTGTACAAAGTTTTTTAAAAATAAATTTGATAGGTATTCTGTATAATAATTAAGATATTATACAGGGTGTAAGTAACAGCCCAGCAAATACTGAAACGGTGAACTCAGACCATCAAACTGAACAACTTTCACTGTGGAGCCTACCTCAGGAAACGAGGAAGGCTCCATAGTGAAAGTTGTTCAGTTTGATTTTCTGAGTTCTCCGTTTCAGTATTTGCTAGGCTGTCACTTGCACCCTGTTAGGTACTATGAGCAAAGCTATAGATGCGTTAATTAACTTCAACGGCAGCCAGACAAATAGAAAATTAGAAACTCAATAGTCTTGTTAATAGAAAAGAAAATAAATGAAATGGTGAGCTATCTAAATTACAGGAAAATGAGGAAACCTTACAAGATTGTTCATTATAGAACTTGAAAATAAATGAAACCGCATAAAATACTTGTTCTGCTTTCGTCCGAATGAAAATGAACATAAAATACCGAGACTTTTTTGATATATAATATACGAAACCATATTTTTTGATGAAAATTAATTAGAATTAGTGAAAGTTAAGGCTCTACCGCCCGATTTTACCGTAAAATTGGATAACTTTGTAACCATTTTATACATTAACTATGACACTTTTAAGCAGAAAATTCTAATTTTATTTGTCGTAAATGCGGACGTACCGGTCCCTCTCGTATCGGGATTTTTAGTCAAGAGCGTAGATGCCGTGCGATACGCTGCTTAAATCATCTTTTATAGATGGAATGGCCAATGTATGTATGTCGGCGGTAGTACGTTTCTGCACGTGTACGCCGCACGTGCACAGTGCGCGTGCGCTTATCGTAATCAACCCGTCCCACCACCGAGCAATGAGTATAAAAGCGGCCGTTTGCCCTTCCGGAGCTCAGAAACGAGCGAGCAGCCGTACGAGACGGAACACTTGCTCTTGCGTTTCACGACGCTCTGAGTTCTATTTATTATATATTTTGTGGAATCATCAATAAAATTATATTTGTTAAATCATCAGCAGTGCATTGACTATGGATCCACCCTGCAACCCTGGAATTGCTCCAAAATGTATGACACTTTTAAGCAGGGAACAAAACTAAATAATCTATAAGACATGAGAAGTGAATTGGTTTTTCTCGAAATCTATTTAATTGATAAAACTAAAGAAAAATGAATCTAAAGACACTCCCTTTTCTTCCAGTTGTAACCCTTTTACTCTAACATTGCTGATCTTGAAGAAAATGAAAATTTACAATATACTTCACAAAACAACTTAGAATGATTTGGTTTCTTATTTTTTCATCTCATTTTTCAAAGAAAACGGCTAAATTCTCACCTTAGCCATGCGTTCACATCGATTAGTAGGTACAGATAATCGTGTTCCACCGAGCGGATACGCCTTAATGTTCATACACGAAACCAAAACTTGGCAATAACTTAACATTATTTATGTACAACATTAGTTATAGTATGGCAGCGTGATATAGCGCTATCGAGCCTTCGCTCTCTTTCTATTTGCGCGCGAACGAACGAGATAAAAGGCGTGATATAGCCTTATCACGCGCATCATGCTACGACCTAAGAGCCTATTCGGCTTCGCTGCGGCACTTAGACAATACAACCAAATATAACTATGGACGAGTTACGCATGTATTTCTACTAACAAACTTATCTGCCACTTTTTGCGGGGGACGAGGTTGCATGAAATCCGCAACTTTGGATTTTATTCCGTTACTTTAGATTCTAATTTTGATTGTTAAGTTATTGTTCTGCAATTATAGGCTGTCTCATTTAGAAATAATCTTTTAGGTATAAAATTTCGCGCGAACAAGCGCGAATATTTTTTTAAAACATTCCAATAAAATTTAAGACACAACGAAATTTCAAACTAAAACATAAAAGCAAAGAATAGCCGCGCTAAACGGTAATTCGTAAAGTAAAGTTATTTTCCAAAAGAATCCTTGTCTATTTTTTCCTACAAACCGATTTCGTACTCCGACCTTCGGAATACTGTTAAGATATTTAGTTAACATTAATTTAAGCAAGGCTCGTAAACGCCATCTAAAAGTTGTTCGTTTGAAATAAAAAAACCTTTCGATGGATCGAGGTCGCGTTCTACTAGGGGTGGGATTTTGTTTTGCTACAATATATAATATTGTCTTTTACCATCATGCTTTTATCATCATCTTCTTGAAATTAAATGGACTGAAATATTTAGATATATTTTTCGCAGCACAAAAATATCTATTATCATGCTACATAATAGTTGAAAATTGTTTTTAGAGTTCCGTAATTAAATAAGGAACCTTATACTTTCTGTATGCACTCCACAAAATTACTCAATCAATCAAATATTCTTTACTCGGTTCTTTTTTAACCTATTTATTCGAAATTTTGCATGAAGACAGATTAGAATAACCCAAAAGCAGAATTACTTATGGTAATTAAGTAGAAACATTTTTTTCGACCCCTGCCATATAATGAAAAGGAGGTCGGAAAAAAATTACCCGTTAACAATGTTTCTGACTACCCGAATATCGAATGCTGTAGCATAATTAGTGTCAGTAAAATCAAATAAAAACCTGTAATATAAAACCTGTAATATTAGTCGATAGATGGTGCTGAACCAAGAAGATTAAATGCGTACATAAGTGGAGATTGCATTGCGAAAATTTTTTGAAGCCAGAATCTATGGCTGTGGATGACGTCACTGAGTTTTTCCATCTCATTTGCTCTTTACATGGAGTTGTCATTCGAAAGTCATGTCATCTTTAGAATGAAAACTCCTCCTCTGTTAGTATTTCAAGCTTCTTATGCTGAACGAAATTATTGCTTTTGAAGATTCTTTAAGTTAGCTAAGCTATGTGAGCATAAGCTTTTCATAAAAATGACTACGGAGTTCTATCATCAGCGAGTCCGACATACTATTGGCCGTTTTTAAAAAAAAAACAATTTATACTCGCGATTAACACTACTATACTACTCTGAGAAAAAGTAACTGAAATAAATGTTGGAATTAACTTCAATTACTAGCTAGGTCGCACCCCCGAATTACAACTCTTATCTATGTCAATGATACAGATTCACAGAATAGTCCTTAACCTATCTGAGTTGAATCACTGAGTCGCATAATCCAAAGATTTATACAACCCTAAGCCGAACTGTGTTAGCCACAAGCGCGATAAAGAAGGCAATTTCCTAAATAGGACTTGTGAGGATTTCCCTAATGTTGGACAAAAAATGGATTGCCACTCGCAAACGATATAAGTTTCCTTGACTTGTGCCCTTGGTTTCGGTGTGGAGAGACGCAAAAATGTCAACAAACGTAACTTGTTTCGATTATACCTACCTACTTATGCTTATGTCTTTTTTTACGTTATTGCTTGTGTCATAGAAAAGGACATTATAGTTTGTGCTCACAAAGAAAGAAGAGACTCGGAAAAATATATGTATTTTGAATGATATATGATATATTATCTCAGAGAATTGTTTATAGCAAGCCACAAACAATAAAAAAAATTCTTTGAATTAAGGAGTACCGTAACTAGGTTTATACTATAATCTATTCAGTAACGTAAGCCTCTGGTTTTTCGTGTATTATGGAAGCATGACTTCGAATAAAACTACGTAATATAGAATTAAATGAAAGTTGATTAAGAATAAATTAAGAGTTAAAGAAGAGCGTCGGTGGCTCGTTGCGGGGAGCTATGGAAACTCAATTTTGAGGTTCAGGATCGAATCCGCACCGATGGCATGCCATGTTCCAATGAGTTTTTTTAACTAAAGTACGTAATACCGACTGCTCTCAAACGGTGAACGAATTTTTATATTTACGAAAACTGCACTAAACGGTAAAAAATAATTTGGTTACATTTCCCACTATGACTATCAGCTGGAAATTCTTGAGTATAACCTATCTGCCAACCTATCTTCAAAATAATTATGACGAAAAAAGGTATTACAATAGGGATTCATATTTTAGATTAATACTTTGTTAATTAATTTTGATTATAAAATCGTAGTAAATCGTGATTATAAAAACAAAAACAAAAAGTTAGAGAAACTAAATAGTACGGCTAATGTAGTATCGATGTGATGTAGTTTCATTGTCGTATGTCATTTATGTAGCTTTGAAGGCTGTCGTACCTGCACTACAGATGAATGCAAAATTGCTAGGAAAGTTAAATATTGTACTAGCAAGCGCCCACGATTTTATAATCAAAATTAATTAACAAAGTGTTAATCTTAAATATGAATCCCTATTGTAATACTTTTTTTCGACATAATTATTTTGAATACTCACAAATTGCCAGCTAATAGTATTGTACAACATGTGGAAAATGTAGGTAAATCAATTATTTTTTTACGTTTAGTGTAGTTTTCGTAAATACAAAATCGTTTTACTTAAAAACTTGTTTACTTATTTTTATAATGTTATCTTTTTCTTGTCAAGACATTTTCTGTATTACAGTGAAACAGCGATTTCTTTCATTATCTCCCCATAAATACAACTGTGATGTACGCATTTTTATAGACGGGATACGAATGAAGTAAAAACATTACGATCTTGGCAAGAATAGAATTGTATTGTTCCTTATTGATGACATAAATATAAAAGAATATTACCGACTCTTATTTTTATCGCAAGTTTACTAATAATTTGCTGTATCATAATATCTAATTCGAGACAATTCTAGGTAGAATAATATCAAGATTGTTTTACAAAATGTTATATTATGTATACAACGTGTTAATGAATTAACGAAAACTAGAAAGTATTTTGTTTGGAATCAGGAACAGTATCGAATTATCATGTTTTCAACATAGGTAATTTTTTTCAAAATATTCAATAATTTGTTTGTGAAATTTAAAATTTACTGAATCGATCTCAACCCACCGCACAGGCACACTCACCCTACTTACTACTAAAACAAGATTCTTAAAATGTATCCATGAGCACATTAGCGCTTTCATTCATTGCTGAAATGATAACGAATAATTTTTACCTGAAAACTTAAAATGCGAATAACTTCAAATTGCAACTATCAAAATAATGAAATTATCATTTCAATCTTATTATTTTGTTATAAATCAGTTGGAGTGTATGAGGTTTTGCGCTTATTCATTAACACGTTGTATTAAATATTAGTTTTATGTTACTTCGAAAGTCAACACTTAGATTATCTTTTCATCGAAGGAACGCTATTGTAAACAAAGCTAAAAGGCAGAAAAAACATAGCTATGTGTGCCAATTTAAAGTTAGTAGGCTTAATCGTCATGAACCGAGAAGAGAAGAGAAAGAGAGTAGGTAGGTACTTACCTAATATTTGGGTTATAAAACAAACAGACAGACAGTTAAATCTTTCAGTCAGAAAGGAGCAGGGAGGCATCACATATCCTAACGACTATATTCCCCGAGGGGGTGTCAGAGATATTCTAAAACCTCAGAACATCCACGTTTCACTAGTAGTACCGAAGCTCTGTCCAGTGTGACGGGGAGTGAGCCCGTCGCCACTTTGTAATGGACAGTGCCTCGAAATTGAACATTGATGCTGGTTTCCTCACGTCACTATGTTTTCCTTCACCGAAAAGCCATTGGTGTTACAAATCGTACATTAATTCCGAAAAACTCATTGGTACGAGTCGGCCTGGACTGGAATCGAACCATCGTGCACGGCAGCGCACCACCACTCTCCGCTCGTGCTCGCCCTTAGATGTCTTACAACGCTTCTGCAAAACTCACTCCAGGTTGACGTTTTTGCTGACCGCTGGTCTGACTACGAGAATGCCTGACCTTTGCTGAGAACGTTTAAATTTTAAGATTAAGTTAAGCTGTAGAAAATGTAATATTATTGTTTCATTTGTACCTATAACTTGCATGGCGTATTGGAGTTTCTCTGTAAAGATGTGTATTTGTTTAATAATAAATGATACTAATAAATAATAATCGTCTCGCACAGCAGGCAAGGTTACTCGCCACTGACTTCTCACTGTTTTCTCACTGTTTCTCTATCTCCACTGAAACGTAATTGAACTGCGTGCTAATCACAACTTTTTCACGTTCGGTATTGCGCTAATCATTTGACAGCTCATGACAGCTGTTTGACCGATCGCTCTGAAATTTCAGGCTGTCAATCACATAGTAAATAATTCAAGTTTAGCACGATATGGAATTCAGTACAGTTGAATAGTAACGGACTGCAATGTGATTAGAACTGAAATTTAAAAGGATTGAACTAAGATGTTTTAAATTAGCGCGTTCGGGCCCCTGTCACTGTGACGATCCTTGGACTGCCTGTGTCAAGCAGTGGACGTCTTTTAGCTGAGATGATGACGATGATGACGAACAGGAGACCGATTGCGCTAATTTAAAACATCGAAGTTCTATTCTTATCCAATTTCACTTCTAATCGCATTGCAATCCAATTACTATTCAACTGTGCTGAATTCCGAATAGCGCTAAACCCTATGTAACTGACAGCCTTTAACGTCTGAGAGATCTGTCAAAACGGCTCTAACGGCTGTCATGAGCTGTACCGATTAGCGCAATACCAAATGTTCAAAAGTTATGGTTCGTACGTAGTCCAATCACGGTTCAATCACTGAATATTTACCGCGATTGCGGCCCTGATACTCATTCGATCTCGCTCGTTACCAAATAGGTTTACTGTTACAACACTGTAGTAAACTTTTAAAGTCCGAATAAGTCTGGTTCGATAAATCACACAGTAAAAAGAAACACACAGCGCTATCTAAAAAAACCTGTCGTATAAACCGTTCGTCTAGCCAATTGGATTGAAACGTTGCTAGAAGTGTTGTCAGCCGAAGGGTCCGTAATAGCATTTCTCTCAAGGGCCTCTCCCTGCACAAAAATTGTTTTGCTGAAGCGAAAGCTATTTGTGTCTGATTACTATTGTATTGATTAAATTCCGATGTTGGGTTATTTTCGTCTATGTAGGTAATGTTATGTTACAGGTTTAAGAGGCTGGAGAAAATTGGTCGTAAGACAAATTGTAGTGGATGAAACGGTAAAATAGAATGCTTTTGGAGATGGAAAGTTTGTTTTTCTTCTTGAATAATGGCTGATTGCTTATGCTTAGCACTGCAGTTCTGTCAATGTCATGTAATTTTATGAGAGTATCTTAATCTCAAGGATTGGAAGGATTTGAGGATACTAAATGGCGGAGCCACGTGGCAAGCCCAGAAACACCCAAACGAGACGACAGCCTGTCAAAAGAAACACTATGTCTGCCTCACTTTGAATAATTGTCACTGTTGCGGGTCTGCTGGAAGAAATCTCTTAAGAGATAAGCTCGCCCTTTGTACATGTCTTTTCTATCATTTGTATCAATGTGTCTGTGTGTACAATAAAGTGTTATAATAAAGAAACGCCAAGCGACTCCATGGAAATTTATTTTTATTGTTACTCATCATACCATTATTAATTTTCGTTTATGTCATGCCACAGAAAATACAGGGTGTAAGGGACAGCCCTCCGCAGACTGAAACGGTGAACTCAGACCATCAAACTGAACAACTTTCACTATGGAGCCTACCTCAGAAAATGCGAAAAAATCTGTTGTTTCATTCAAAACTACTGTACCTACCAGACTCAAATGTCAGCTGATCTTTTTCGCGTTTCTTGAGGTAGGCTCCATAGTGAAAGTTATTCAGTTTGATGGTCTGAGTTCACCGTTTTAGTTTGCGGAGGGCTGTCCCTTACATGTATAATAGTAAATATATATCTGACTTCAAATATCGCTCCTCACCCCGCCCGCACTTTTTTGGGGACACTTGAAGGTCATGGTACAACTTTACTAGGTACCAACCATATTTCAAGGGTATAACTTAACATAAAATTATTAAACAAAGTATGACACGAGCTTTTATCATTGAATTATGCATTAAAATACTCACGACTATATTTCCCAAGGGTAGTCAGGGATACTCAAAAAACTCTTACATCCACTGTAACACTGAACATCCACTAAACACCCATGTATTTTAAATTAGTTAAAAATTTTTTTTTTCTAAAATTCACATACAGGTTGTCCCAAAAACCAACGTCAAGCCGAAAACGGTTGATAGGCCAGGTGGTGACAGTTATCAGAAAAATAAAAAAAAAATCTAAGATTAGTACTTTCCATAACAATTTTTTTTTTAAATTGACATCCTTTGATGATCTTTTAAGTACTATGACTACAAATCTTTATTTTTCAATTTTTTCACTCACATTGGCCTAAGTGGTGTATCTATCTAATTAGCTTAAAATCGGGTCTCTTTTGAAAAAAAATGTATGTGTTCTTAGTTAATAAATAATCTAGCTAGTATTATACCTTTTTAGAATCCTGACTAAATACACCATCTTTTAAAGTCACTTGCCGAAATAGCACAGTACATTTTTTTTTTCAGTACAGTTAGTTAAAGTTGGGCGATGTAATAATTTTTAGTGCATGGTGGGGCAAAAAGTGATATTTTCTTTAAAACTGAGGCAGTTGTGTTTTAATTTCAGACTGTAAATGACAGAAAGGTTATTCAGGGTTACACCACACACAAAAAAAAATTGAAAAATAAAGATTTGTAGTCATAGTACTTAAAAGATCATCACAGGGTGTAAATTAAAAAAAAATTTTTTTTATGGATAGTACTAATCTTAGATTTTTTTTTTATTTTTCTGATAACTGTCACCACCTGGCCTATCAACCGTTTTCGGCTTGACGTTGGTTTTTGGGACACCCTGTATACCTACAGGGTCTAAAATGAAATGCGTTACATATCAAGCTGAACAACTTTCATTATGGAGCTAGCAGCCGTTCCATAGAAAATGTCAATTGCTACTCGACCAAAAGGTATGAAACAGCTGATGTTTTTTTTGCGAGTTAATTTTTTTTTTTCTATTCAATTATACTGTATCGCACACCTAAACAGAACATACATGATTTTTCCATGGGAAAAATTTTTCAGTTTGATGGTCTAAAGCACACCCTTAAGTATGTAACGCATTTAAGTTTATATCCTGTGTAATGTATATTGTTTTGACTCAATCTGTCACCGTGTCTAATTTTTTTCTAAACTATAATCCTTAGAATGCTATACAGGGTGTTAAGGTAAACAGTTCCATATCTTTAAGGGGTGATTTTACCCATGATATTGAACAACTTTCCCTCAGAAAACTACAGGAAATTCGCAAAAAAATTATCGCACTTTCCATACTAAATGCAATCAGCTGATCAAATGTTTGTATGAAAAGCCGAAATTTGTTTTCTCGAATTTCCTATAGGTTTCTTAGTGAAAGTTGTTCAGTGTCATGGGTAGAATCACCCCTTATAGTAATGGAACTGTTTCCCCTAACACCCTGTAGATACCTACATTGTCTCAATTGTCGAAAGATGTTCGAAACACATGTGTACAGTGACATATCCTAAAAGCTTTCACGCTATTTCTGTTTCAGCCAAAAGAATAAGAGACTAATGAAATTGCCAACTCACATGGCTCTAGTAAGTACTGTACTATCATGATTTTCAAAGCTATATGGCAAGACATTCTTTATCTAGATAAGTACGAGTCACAATATGTAGCTTGAATGTTAGTTATCTAGTATATCGGCTAGAGATTGTCAGAGATATGCGAAGCTGACTGCCAACCACATGAGTAGAAATCCCACCAAATTAAAAGTTTCAAAGGAGCACGAAAAATTTATACCAATTTTGGTAGGGTTGTTACAGAGTACTATAATTACTACCGTACTATAACTACGAGCACATTCTTTAACTGAATTTTGGTAGTTTTATCAATGTTTCTCGCTACCCCGAAAAGGATTACTGTGCTGAGTTTATGTATGTAGTTTGATTTGTTTTTTTTGTTCTAGAGTAACAAAACTAGATAGTCCTCATGCTATTTCTACTGGTTCTCACTTCTGTGTTCGTCACGCCCCGTGCCCCTGTAACACCGCGGGCGTAGTCTGACTTATG
Source organism: Agonopterix alstromeriana (assembly GCA_963924505.1). Classification (NCBI taxonomy): domain Eukaryota; kingdom Metazoa; phylum Arthropoda; class Insecta; order Lepidoptera; family Depressariidae; genus Agonopterix; species Agonopterix alstromeriana. Next base: position 8,693,858 of record OZ004662.1, on the reverse strand, counting down.
TTGTCGGCCTATACAGAGTGTAAACTTAAGTACGTTACATACTTTAGGGGGTGCCTGAGACCATAGAACTAAACTATTTTTATTATGGGATCAACTTTGAAGTAGAGAAAAAATAATCAGCTGTTTCATATATTTTGAACCAGAAGCGATTTCTTTTTTCGGGATTTCAAAGTTAGTCCAATAGTAAATTCAGTTTGATGTTTGTCTGAAGCACCCTCTTATGTATATGTAAAGCATTTAACCTTGTATACACGTTAGTTGACTGGTATTTCAGTCACAGTCGGAAAGATACTATTGGAAACGTCATTGATGAAGACTATTCATTTAATTGACATAGACTAGTGACGAGCAGTGCCTTAGTGGACATAATTAAGATATCTGTTTGCATATTCTCAGATCGTCAACATAGAGCATTGTTGGCTTTCACGTAGCATCATCGTCACAAATGCATTAACAAAAAGACAATATAGACTACAGCTGTTGAGAATACTAATAAGTAGGAGATGGGCACAAACCAAATTAAAGACGGTGAAGTGCGAGTCGGTCTCGTGCACTGAGGATTCGGGCAATACATTTTCAAAAAAAAAGTTTTTATTCCGGGATCCTTAGCATAAGACCAAATCGCACTTGGCCGGTTTTGCGTTTGCGATTTGTTGTTTTATATTAGAGCTTACACTCATCATCATATCGTATGGCTTTTTTTGTCTTCCTGCTTGGATCCGGGGAGGTTTAAATTTCGAGGTCAAGATATTTTAGCCAGTCTTGCGCTGTCGGAGTTAACCTATGGTTACTAACCATGGAAGGACCAACTCCCACCTCTACAAGAGGGGCCTGAAGTAGTCACCGATGTGCGACTGCGGGGCACCTGCCCAAACCCTCACCCATGTGGTAAATGAGTGCACTCTACACCATTTCCCCGGTGAAAACCCCGTTGGAATGGAAGAACTCCATAGATCAAATCGGTTCATTCGATGCCACGCGCAGGTAAGTCCGTACCGAGACGCAGTACTATGGTATTAGGGTACCTTTTGGGTACAGAACCCTAACAAGACCACCCAAGCGCAGCTAGTTGCGTACCTAAAGATGCGGATAACAACATTAAACATCGGGGAACAGACAGAAATTAAGTTACAAAATATTAACTCCCACAATAGCTTTGCGCATGATATTGTAAATTAAGATTTACATAACGAAAAACTTTTTGAAAACGCAATTACTAAAGTTTTATCTTAGAACTGTAAGCGTAGTAATCACATTTGTCGTGGAAGTTGCACGGAGAAAATTGTCTTTGGTGCTGTTGTAACGAGCTCTCAGATTCACCCCTACCAGACACGGCTTCTGAAATTGGCGACCCTTGTAGGGACTTACCCATACATATAATCTCATGACTCCATTCCCTTTTGGGGTGGTCAGAACCTTTGCTACAACCATCAACTTTTTAATTTGTAATTTTAGCTACGTTTAGTTTTAGCATCTTTTAAGGTTTTGTCATTGTCAAGTAGAAATTGTTCGCTAGCCTTTTACTCACTAAAAGATTGCATCAGAAACCAATTTTCTTAGTTGCCTCATATGAAAACAACCGAGGTACGAAACGGTACATTTTAATAATAATAGTTCAATTATTTCTTGTTAGTTACAATAATGAACTTAAACACTATGTTAGGAATTTGACATGAAGCTTAAAACACACTGATTTTAGGGCTTATACAGGGTGTAAAAAAGCCCTGTTGGAGACTTTAGGGGGTTTTCAGACCATGAAACTGAACAACTTTCACTATGGAGCCAACATCGAAATGTCGAAAAAAAACAACAGTTTCATACAAAACTGCAGTACCAACTCGACTCAAATGTGTGGGACAGCTGATTTCTTGTTCACGATTTCGAAGTTGGCTCCATTGTGAAAGTTGTATTAAGTTGAAGTATGAAACCATAACAGTTAAAATATACCAAATTGAAATGAAGACATAGATAAAGAGTCTGTGTCGCAATGTCAAAGCTCATTTCCAGGAACTGCGATTTTCCCATTCCTCTCATTCTCGTTTCCTTCTGAGTCACTCGTGGGAGTTGTATGTCTGTGCCTGTGTGTTTGGTGTAAATAAAATTATATTTCATTCATTCATTCAATGTCCAAGATATTTATTTATTTCAACGCTTCAAACATCTTAGCCCTAAGCTAACGCATGGACCTCTTGGAGTAATCATTCAGTCGCTAGTAGATTTATTCTCCCTTGTTTCAGTTGCCTCTGCCAGACACTGCACATATAAAGTGCAACATAAATGTAAAGTCAAGTCCAACACCAGTTATACCCATACATACTTCGTTTCTAAGAATCCTAAAAACTAGCCTCCAAGTAGGTAAAATATAAAAATCATAGATTATTCATCGTTTTTTGTCTTGGATCATCAATAGTCTTACCTAATACTTTCATTTGTTGTTCAATTATTAAACTATTTAATAAGATTTTTGTTTACATTTTGAGGCAATCGACATTGAAATAGGATATAAAAATACTTAAATTTTCAAAAGAAGGCCTAGATCACATTAAGAACTTGGATTCTAGTAGTTACGAACAGATGATAATATTCAAAATCGTTAATACCCCACTCTTAGTTTTACGGCAAGTAGCCACTAAAACCCCGTCGGCTTTATGTAATAATATTTAATCACCTCTAGATATTTAGCTCAAAACTCGTACCATTTTCACACAAGTCCCGTTACCTAATTGGTTAAAAGCCTCACTGAAATAGCTCTCGGTTCTCAAAACTTCAAAACGCTGTAATCTAATTTTACTTGAGCATCGAACTATAGGGCGCCAAATTGAACAATCCCGGGGACGCCATTTAGAAACGACCGTCTCTGACCCCTACCATGACTTTCAGACATAAACTAGCAAAGTCGAAATGTCATGAGTTACTCTATTAACGTCTCACAAATAGAAAAGGTTTCGGACACCTGTTGCTGAACATAAAAGCTAGTTTTATTCAGCGAAGGTTAAATAATGAAGACAAATAGTAGGGGTTTACTTAACTACACTAGTGTAGAGAAACAAACGTACACCTGGCTACTGCAATCCCCGGATAACGGTTAAATTGTTTTAACTTGGGATTATTTGCTTCGGTTTCTTGTTCGATTTTCGATTCTTTACTTCCTTTCCTTTCTGTTCGGAGCCGGCTCGAGGTTTTGTAGTACTTACTTTTGCTCTTATTCTTTTTATGATTTACCTTTCTGATACTATAAAGAAGTTACGAAAGAAGACTGAGTGAAGATATTGGGTGCTAATAAACACGACTTCTATTTAATAGCATAGTAAGTAGTAAGTATATAACCACCAATGCGCTAGTAGTTGTCGTTAATTTAATAGTTGGTGTTTTTTCCTTAAAAGATCAACGAACCAGGTCTTTTATTCACAGATTTATTAGATAACTAAAAGAACGTTTTCGCACAAACCAAAAACTACTTGACGAGTGTTTAGGTAAAATAAAATTCCAAAAATGACGCCTTTTTATTCTTGTATATTGACTTGGACATACATTGTAACACTTCGAATATTCAACCTTTAAGTTGACAGATCACATCATTACGTCACACCTGTCCATCAGTTGTGAACATTGACCAAGAATTTTCGTTTGCCTTTTCTATCTACGGTTCTGGATCAAATTTCATCTTGTTATACTCGTAACATGCCTCTCGCCCCTTCACTAATATCAATATTTACCTACTACATTACAAAGTCACGTCTATTTAATTGGATCACATTTAATCTTACCTAATCAACTGTAACCAGTTAATGAATTAACCAACAGAATAACAGTAATTAAAGCAGTGATTGAACGCGTGTAACTGACGTGAGCTGAGGATGCATTCACTAGTGATCACTTATTCATGGGTGCACGAGGATTGCCCCGGATTTCAACGTCTGGGGAGTGCCATGTCTCGTCTCCCGATAAATTGAGAACAATCCGGGTGCGACACGATAAACCAACTGTATATTTGGAAATGTAAATTGCCAATTTTGGTAGTTTCGTATATGTCGTATTGTCAAGTTTAAGTGGTTGTTTTCTGAGATGTAGGTAGGCTGAATTCGCGACAAGGCACATCGTGATGTAAGATAGATGAGCAAGCTTTTTAGAGAATTATTTTGCTGCGGTATTATATCGATATATAGGTTGGATGTAACAAAACATCCTAGTAATATTTAAACGGGTGGTTAAGGTGATGAAACTGTACAACTTTAACTATACTGAAACTTCGAAAGAGATAGAGTCAACTTCAAAATCGCGAAAAAAAAACTGTCTCTGACTAAAATGTATGAAACAGCAGATTTTTACTTTCTCTATGTTGGTTCCATAGTGAAAGTTGATCAGTTTGATGGTCTAATCTGAATCCCCCCCCCCCCTTTAACCCTAGGTTGTTTTGTTACAACAAGAACGGCAATATGCAATGTATCTTTGACTGGCAAATAAATATAACTATTACTACTTCTACAGGGTGATATTGATATCATTAGCATCCTTTTAAACTAAGAGTCTACCCATCAACAACACAAACAACAAAAAGAGAAACAAACAAACAAAATCAAACACGCCTCCCAAAGGTCCGGGACTCGTATGTCCCGAGATAAAAAAAAGACATAAGATAATAATAATTAATTTTAAACGCCCGCCCCCAAATCTGTACTATTTTATTATTATTAATTTACGCATATTGTGAAAATTTCTACCGTCTAGCTTATAATAGCTAGACATTTCATTAGATACAGTCCTTCATAGGTAGGACAGACAGACGGACGGACGAACAGCTTAGGCTAGAATATGGCGCCGTCGGCACCCTTTGCGTACGGAGCCATAAAGAGAAACTCATTTATGGTTGGTCATTTCTTGGGAACCTAGGTTACGACTTACAAAGTATCTCAAAACACCCAGTTCCACTGCGAACAAAATGTTACAATAACGGTGCTTCAACGAAAATATGTTGAGGTCAAAAATCTATCAACATTTTCAGTTAGTGAGAAACCAGAAAACTTTTGCGTAACTCTTTTAAAAATGACGAAATAACCTAAAACTAAAGCAACCTTCAAACAAAAATCTATCACCGAGAATTCACTCGAAATACCCAACAGATAAACATCAGAACGACAAAGTTGGAGTCCTTGAATGTTTATCAAGTTCGAAGGAAACATTTTCTACCTGTTTTATACGTGGTCTAGTCGCAAAGTAAAAGATAGAGGGACACGTAAACAAAACAGATAGTGATTGGGCGAACAGTCGGCAGCCCGTGGCTTGAGACTATGCAATAGCGTTGTTTTACTGGAAGGATCTGTTTGAAGGTTACTAGGCAGTGGTCCAACTGTGGAAACTGTTTTATTGTGTATTTACGAGTATATTATAGGTATTATATAAAACTGTGCCGTAAAGCCGTGGTGGTCCAGTGGCGAGTAACCTTGCCTGCCGTGCAGGGGGCGATGGTTCGATCCCCGTCCAAGCCTGCTCGTACCAATGAGTTTTTCAGAATTTATGTACGATTTGTAACACCAATGGCTTTTCGGTGAAGGAAACCTGCATGCTTCAATTTCGAGGCATGTATTGTACCCACTGTCCATTACAAGTGGCGACGGGCTCACTCCCCGTCACACTGGACAGAGTTTCGGTACTACTGGTGAAACGTGGATGTTCTGAGGTTTAGAATATCTCTGACTACCCCCTCGGGGAATATAGTCGTGAGCATATGCTATGCTATGCTATATAAAACTGGCAAAGTTCGAGTCGGACTCGCGCACCAGATGTGGGGTTACCGTACCACTGCAACTATTTACAAAAAAGAAAATGTTCTCCATAATCCTTCCTTAGCGCGAGCCCAACACACACTTATAGAGTATGTTCTATAATCACACCAAGTTTGGTACGTGTTGCCGTTTTTATGATAGATTAAAAAGATACTACTTTGAAGAAAACACGTTTCTTGCATGGCCCTTTATGTTTTAGGGTTTCGAACCCAAAGGGTGAAAACGGGACCCTATTACCAAGCCTACGTTGTCCGTCCGTCCTACCTATTTAGGGCCGAAAGTTTTGAACCGTAATAGCTAGACAGTTGAAATTTTCACATAATATGCGGCGGCGGCATATTACGGCGGATTTGCTAACAAATAATAAAAATTACAAGAGGTTAAAAATTAAGGGTCCTCATACAAGAAACTAGTTTTTATCAACGTTTTTTCTTCTTATTATATCACAAAAATGGTTATACATAAAAGCGTCAAACTTGGTGTGATTATAGAACAAACTTTACAGTATAACAACAAATAATAAAAACCGGCCAAGTGTGAGTCCGTCTCGTGTTAAAAGAGGAGGACAAAAAAACAATTTTTAGTTATTATTTTGTGTGGTGGTGTAGTACGAAACCCTCGGTGCGCGAGTAGCCCGACTCGCACAGGACCGGTTTTTTACTTTTTGTTTTTTTTTTCTATTATTTGTTGTGAAATCCAAAATCATAAACTTTTTTGTGAAAATTTCAAGTCGCTACCTATTACGGTTCAAAGGATACAGCCCTTTGAGCTAGGACGTACTAACGGACGGACAGCATAGGCTTAGTAACACCGTTGGCACCCTTTGGGTACGGAACCCTAAAAGTACCGTTGCGTGTGTGCATGTGTGTTTGTTGAAAAGTTACAGTTTTAACATTCTTGATATTTTGATTGATTTTAAAAATAGTCTTATGTTCATCTAAATTCTAAACGCATCATTAACGCTTAGCTGTCTAATTTATCGGTTTGCCAAATTTTATTAAAATCTTTTCATGTTCATTTATGTTTGATATTGCATCGTCACAAATTTTCACATTTATAATATTCATCATATCAGCCGATAGACGTCCACTGCTGGACATAGGCCTCCCCCAAACATCACCACAACGACCGGTCCTGCGCTGCCCTCATCCAACGGGTTTCTGCCGCCGCCGCCACCAGATCGTCGGTCCACATTGTGGGGGCCTACACATGCTGCGGTTTCTGGTACGCGGTCGCCACTCGAGAACTCTTCGACCCAATCGGCCATATCGATTCTGCGAGCAATGTGCCCTCCAAATTGCCAATTTAGCAATTCTTTGGGCTATGTCGGCCACTCTGATTCTTCTGCGAATCTCTTCATCTCTGATTTGATCTCGCTGAGAAACTCCGAGCCCTCTTCTTTACACTTTGGGTGACTTTCTGTTTTTATGAGGCCTTGAGTGAGCGACCACTTTTATAATATTAGTAGGTTAAAATAGTAGGGTAGTTGAATTACGTAATTTTAAGCATGGGGTGGTTATCGTGGGCTAAATCTTTTTAAGTAACAAATATATTTAGTGTGACTAGAAGTGATTGATGATACAGACAGCTCCTTTTTAGTATTCCGTACCAAAATTGGCAAAACGGAACACTTTTGGAATCACTTCGGAGTCTTTCCGTCCGTTCTGTCCGTCTGTCACAGGCATTTTTCTAGAAGACCAAAAGACACTGGAAGCTGAAACTCGGTTCAGTTATAGCAGTAATGGTTCAATTTCATAAATGAAGTTAAAAATCCTTAATGTTTATATTGGGGGACAGTTTCGGGGTTCAGAAAGAGATAATTTTTTTTTCAATTAAAAAGTTTTATCAAATGAAAAGTTATAGAAATACGAGCCGAAAAATATTTTTTTAATTTTTTTTTTTTAAATTTGTTAAGCAAATTTATCAATAAACGCAGAAAAGCTGTTTCCACTGATATTTCAAAAACTAGAGCTATGCGAAATCTGAAGAAGCACGATAACTAGAAATATGGTGTAGATAGCGGAAAAATTATCAGGTTGGAACTAAAGATAACTCTTCAACATACTCGATATCACCTGCGCACCTACCCATGTAAAACAACTGGTAGTACGGAACATAATTGTCCGTGTCCCGACTCGCATTAGGCCAGTTTTTGTACTTCTGTACCTATGTCTTTTAACCTAGGTTTTTCTTGGTCTGGCTACAGCGCTGCTACGCAGTTGCTACGCCGTAGCCCAATAAAGCTCGTAGCTCATACCACAGAGTACTATCTCATACTATTTTTTTTGCCAATGTGGGAGAAAAAAAATTTGCTGTTCCATACCAAACTGAAATTTTTACTCGACTCAACTGTATGAAACAGCAGTTTTTTTTTGCTACGATCGGTTTGCTCCCATAGTAAAAGATTTCAAGTTTGATGGGTAGACCTTTTGTTTAAAAGGATGCCAATGACATCAATTTCACCCTATATACCAATTTGTAAGCTTTTAAACACACAAAAAATCATCAAAATCAGTCCATTATTTTTTTCATGATGCTCGAACAACCACAGACTTTTACAGTATTATAATAGTGTAGAAAACACATTCGAAGTTCATAAAATAGTGGAGCCACGTGGAAAGCTAACCCGTACCCGTTGCGTCGGTCCGTGAATCCACTATAGCCACGCGATACTAGTACTGATTTGTTGAGAGTGCTACGTGGAATATCGTAGCATTTTGATAGGTTTAACTATTTACTATGCAGTTCGGCATCTCCATTGAATGGCCTTGATTGAGTATTGTTAATATTTCAGTTTCACAGTACGTGCACCTAAAAGCAAACTTGAATAAATTCAACTGTTTATAATTACTGGAATTTTACTCATTCACCATTTGTTTATCTAGTGAAATCATAAAAAAATCTATAAAAAGTAATTTTATTGACCGTCCGTCAAGCCGTTGGGCCGTCGGCTGAGGGAGCGAAATTGTGATCCCCGTTCTGGGTCGTTTCTGGTGCAGAGGCTAGCGATTGCAATTCAGCGTGGCAACGCTGCCAGCGTTTTGGGCTCATTTGCGCCAGGTTCGACAAGGGGCGGGTTATTTGACTGAGCGTGTTTTTCAATGTGTTGACGAAGCTTGTTGCTGATTTATGTCTGTTTATTTGTGTATCTGTGTTATTGACGACGCTTGTGCTGACCGCTATATTTTTGTGATTGTTGTGTTTACTTATCTAATGAAATAAATTGACGATATTTTATTGATTCTTTTTAATCGAAAATATGACAATCGCGTTTCTCATAGAAAATATTCGCCTGACCCTATAATAATAATAATAATAAACCCGCAGGGCAGCTTGTGGCGAGCTGATGGTGAGTGGCGACACCACGGATCTGATTCTCCAGGGGGCCCGGATTGATTTGGCCCTGACCTCCTGTCTTGCCTTAACCGGCCGCCCAGGAGTAGAGTTGCAAGAGCGGAATCTATGCTCCAGGTTGGAAGTGTAAAATGTCATAACGCCGGGACATGCTGACTGGTGCGCTTAGCACCGGGAACCGGCGCCCGCAATTTCACCTCTCTACAACCTTAGCCGCTCAGTAGATGTTGCGAGCGGCCTTTTTGGGGGTCCATTAAATGAGTTGGCGAGTCACCGCATCTGCCATTTTTGACAAACCAGAGAAATTTGTTACGGAAGGCGTCCCGAGTCTCTCCGCAATAACCCAGATTTCCCGGTCCACGCAGTTCACCCGCATAACCCGAGTAATTTTCTGTCCTTTCTGCAATAGTCTCTGCACCGAACGTGGTTTGTCTCCTGGTGCATTTACATAATGTATTCAGTTATAGACAACGCTTGGTGCATCCCCTCACATTTAGATAAAAGTGTCTCAAAGGGGCCTCTGCGTGTTGGACCTGTGTCCCCACGCAAGCCTTCCAAAGGTCGGGGCTACGGCCCGTGCAATACCAACAAGAGATACATAATAATAATAATGATATACTTTATTCTCTCCACAAGCATTTTCATTTTTACAAATCTTAATAATAATTTTACATAAGACAGCTATAGCCTTATAACTCATTGCATAACTTTTTTTTTAAATGTATTTTAGATCATAAATATTGTCTACACAATGGTGTGTTTCGCAAGTAAAAGTGACTTAAACTTATAATGTAGATGCACGGAATACAGTAGGCTTTCCTTTGGACACAGTTTTCATAAATTTATTTTATAAAAATATGAGAAATAATGCCGAGATGTTAAAGATCATTGCTATATTTTTCATTAATTTTTATGTCATTCAAATAAACAGAAGATATCTTCTAAAAACCAGCACAATATAGCCCCGCATGCTCACATTTAGCAATTTAAGTTTCAGGATTTTTATTATAATCTTATCGCCCTTAAGGCTAAGCCCTTAAGGCTAAGCTTTGGCAGCATTTGTTGTTCTTGTTTTAAATTTAATCCTCAGCCAAATCTGATAGATTTTGGTTTATCTTGACATTGATTTAGATTCTATCAGTGCAGATTTATACGATTTTTTTAAAGTAAGCAAGCGTCCGTCTTGTACAAGCAAACCATACATTTCTCCTTCTGTCAACAAACCAAATAATAATCCCTATACATCTAGCAACTCTATATCCCGTAAGGTTGCCACCCTTGCTCCCGCAAACACTCCGCTCTGAGCCCGAGCCCCGATAATGTGATATGCGACGCCCAAATACGCCCCCTACCAACCCTACTCGCTAAAAGTTTCGTATATTTTAGAAAGACAACTTTATTTTACGTAAACAAAATACTTGGTCACATCACCTATGAATTTATTATGTTTTGTGTTTAGTCAGATTTCTTACATAATAAATATACCTTCGATACATAGGTACAGGGTAGTTCTGACCAGATTAATACAGGGTGTAAGGAAAAGTATCATTAACCTTTAAACCACATAATCTACCCATCAAACTGAACAACTTTTACTATGGGAGCAAACCTGTCAGAACAAAAAATATTAGCTGTCCCATACTAAACTACAATACCTACTCGATTCAAACGGATGGAACAGCTGATTTTTCTTTTGCTTTGACAGATTTGCTCCTAAAAGTTGTTCAGTTTGTTGTTATTCTTTTCTTTAGTCTCTTCATTATTTGAATGGATGAATGAATGAAATATACTTTATTTACACCAAACAAAATACAATGCACAATAGGAAACAAAACTATTAACTTATTTATGTTAGATTAGACCTCATATATTATAATTAACACAATTTCATTAGGCACTGTCTTCTCAAATAACCTCGTTGATTTAGGTAAGGTTGTCTTACTAAATCTAATAAAAATGAACCCAAACCTACTAGCTAGTATACATTTTACTACCGGCTTCTCTCGCATTGCGAATGCAGATAAATATCTCTGAAAAAGTGTGGCTAACAATCAAAAAAAGAAATATAAAAGAGTATTTTATTACTTTCAGATTCATGTTAAATCAAATTAGAACATTAAATCACAGAACATTTAATAGTACTAGATACATGGCCCCTCCCTAATTTCAAATACCGCACCTTTACTCACCCCGCGCTTCAGGGGTGATTTTAGAGGTGCCGAGAAAGAAGCACATACATACACGTACATATTTTCTTTCTTTCTTTCTTTACATACAGCAAGCGCGCGCGTACGAGCGGGGCAATGCGTATGCCAACGCATCGGTCTGACTTCTGTTGTAGTACTATTCAAGATCATGAGATTATTTTATCGAATGCCCGGGGTGTGTCACCTTCGGCGAAACAGGTTAAACTAAGCCGGTATGGGTATATTCATTTTTAGCATAAAGTATTTATCGCAGTACTGATAAGGTACTTGGCTTTTGACAACCTTGAAAAGGAACCTGAGTTGAGACAAATGAGACTATTTGTTATAACTTATAATCCAAACATCGATATTTTAATGGAGCTAAGTAAATAAACAGTTCTATTCTAAACGGAAAAACACACGGTAAATTAGATTTTATGGCTATACCGTTACAATATAGTTACACATGGCATTTGAGATCAAAACTACTAGGTACATAGTAGTGCTTGAACCTAATTTAAATGCTCCCAACGCTCGTCTATAAAAGCGACGTAATATGCGATGTTGTTGATATCCCGTGTTTTACCTGTTTTGCCATTCAAAGCGTGTCTCCGATATAGATACGATACTCAAATACACTTCCCTTGTACGTACTTCGGTATATACTTTACTGGAAACATTTTGCGAAGAGAAAATTTTGTTCTGCTTGAACTCTTCTGTTAAGTAATTCGATTCTGCCATGCCATTACCTAACCAGCTCTTATGGCTTTCTTATTTGTTACAATTTTGTTGATGAATGAAGTAATGGAATCGGTACCTAGTTTATTACCAATCTTCATTCTTTTCATGTCAATGGTTCTTCAGTTGTGTACAAATTGCGTACATAAGTAACGACTGAATTTCCTATCGGGGTAGTTAGAATATGATTTTTATTTTTTAGATACTCGTATCAGTGATAATTTGTAGACCAACTGTCTGCTAATTACAATAAATTACTATAGTGATTGAACTCTGATTCAAATGAAAAGCTGATTCAAACGTTCGATCAGCCAATTGTATTTAGTGTGGCAAGCCAAAATTTTGTTTTGCTTATTTCCTTGGGGAAAGTTGTTTAGTATTATGAAGTAAAAATCTTCGAGAACAATTTAAATTCGAAAACTAAATATTCAGATTGTTTATAGAGCAACTGTTTTTAATACCTAATCTCTCGCCATAACTTTTCATTATTTTATTATCCTAAAATCAGTTCAGATAAAAAGTGTACATCTTTAAATCGCTAAAGGTCACTATGACCTTGAATAAAGACCTCGACGTTGGAGTCAGCGACACGTGTCCTGTTAAAAGAAACGAGGGTCAAATCGGGTTCGATACATTTTTTCGCGACTTTGTATTTCGAAGGAAACATTCCTTAAATAGACTGAAGTTTTTTTTTGCTTTATCGTGCGAATTGTATGACGACGATCTGAAGAGAAATGCCATCTTTCGTTAAAAAAATGTTAACCACAGACTACATAGAGATAATAATGTATGGTGTAACAAAACACCTAAGTAATATTTAAAGGTCGATGATGGTCATAAAACTGAACAACTTTCACTATGGAGCCAATATCGAGAAACAATTCAGTTTGATGGTCTAAACCAACTCTTTAAATATTACTTGGTTGTTTTTTTTTACACCATGTAGAGAATTAAAATTTTCTCGGAAACGGCTCTAACAATTTGGATGAAATTTTTTAGTTAGATAAAGTTCTGTCCAAGTTAATTTATGTATTTTTCATTCCTGAATGAGAATATCCGTATTCAAACAAACAAACAAAAATTTTGTTTTGTTTTAAAATGGATTTTCTCTTTGATAAAACCTATCTAGATTAACATGGAAGACGCCGAGCAAGACTCTATTCACCTAGGCACGAGCTATGTACACATTATACAGGGTGTTAGGTAAACAGTGGCATTATTTTAAGGGTTGATTGTACCCATGATACTGAAGAACTTTCACTAATAAAATTTTAGACTTTCCAATCATTAAAGTAATGCAACTATCTACCCTAACACCCTGTATACGTACAAAGCAAATGTGTAGCATTCGTCTAACGAGATCTATGAGTACAATCACCCATTAAAGTAATGCAACTATCTACCTAACTGCCTCAGTGGTCTAATGGTTAAGAGGCTATGTGAAAAAAATAGTATTCTTCAAAGCATCATATCTCATGAAGTACTAACAGTAGGAGTATGATTTGCAATTAAATAAAGTTTGTTTTATGCTTGCGTCGTTTCAGGTGCGCGCGCCGCCCTGTCTCTTTCTCTCGCATCAGGCAGTAATATAAGCTATCACACGCCCATTTCGCTTCAAATATTTTTTTTTCGACATAGGCCCTTAAGAGCATTGTGTTCTTGACACGGAGGTCGTGGGTTCGATTTCCACCTAGTGATATGTCACTTTGTGCGTTTTTCCCCAGTTGGTTAGGACAATGCAGGCCGAATCACATGACATGACCCCCCCCCCCCCCCCTCCCAATCATAATAATGTGTGCAATAAAATTGTTTAATGTGCAAAAAAGTCTAATTTACTCGTCATATTTTATTATGAGTGACCCCCCCCCTCCTTCTCCCCCCTCCCCCAAGTAGTAGTAGTCGTTACATAAAAAGCACGTCAGAGGCCTGAAAAAACTCTGACACCAGGGCTTGCCCACATGATAAGATCTACCCTAACACCCTGTATAAGTACAAAGCAAATGTGTAGCATTCATCTAACGAGATCGATGCTATCTCACCGTACAATAATGAAATGCAAACGCAGCTCGGCTTCCTTATGTCGCTCATTAATCTCTGGCGGCTCCTTTTTCTGTGGCTCCCACAAATTCGTACACAGATTTGTCATGATTTCGCTCTTCCCGTTATTTGCTTTGGTTAGGGCTAATAAACGAATGGTGGAATAAGATGAAGTCGTGTTTAGTGCTATATTTTATTTTATTGTGGTTTACACGAGATATACAGGGTGTTAGACTCAACAGTTGCATTACTTTAAGTGGTAGCTGTGCCCACGATATTGAACAACTTTCCTTGAGAAACGTATAGGAAAAACGCAAAAAAATATTGACTTTTCATACAAACGTTCGATTAGCTGATTGCATTTAGTATGGAAAGTCCAAACATTTTTTTTTAAGTAATTCTTTAGGTTTCTTAGGGAAAGATGTTCAGTATCATGGGTACAATCACACTTAAAATACTTCAACTGTTTACCCTAACACCCTGTATGGTCGTTTCTACTGATACTGTTTAACCGTTGTTAAAACAAAGACTTTTATAGATAGTTTTTAGCAAAAGTTTTAAAAATAAACTTTTACTTTACTTTGGTACTAACTTATAGTACTATATAGAATCAATTATTATATTCAATATATGTATTATTGTATACATAACCATTGCTTAAGAATTTATATTCTAATAGTTATTAAGTTGTGTCATGTAGTAGAGTTTCTGGCCGCATCTTCTCTACAGCGACAACACGTTCCGACGCGGTGGTAGTTTCAAAAAAATATTAATTCGACTTTGACATGGTACTGAAGCCGAAATAAATCGTCGTTGCGAATTTGTGTCACCTTTGTCAAATTACTTTAGGGTTCCATACCCAAAGTGTAAAAACGGAATACTATTACTAAGCCTACGTTGACCTCCATTCAAGAAACTAGTTTTCTTTCCACGTTTTTTCTTCTTGCTCTATCGTAAAAACGGTAATACAAAATACATACAAGTGTCACACTTGTTGGGATTAAACTGCAAACTTTATAGAATAACATTTATACAATAATAATGATGCCGGAGAAATGAATTTTCTTTGGATAATTGCGAGGTGGTGCGGATCCCTCCCTCGGTGCGGGAATAGTCCGACTCGCACTTGGCCGGTTTTTTACACCAATCGATTCTAAAGAAAATATATCGAATGTAAAACAGTCATTTGTGTTCGACGTTTCAATCGTAATTTATTTATCGACTACAATATATTTGCTCATCAACAATTAGCTAAGGTTTTTTATCGATTTTTATTTAATTTTATTTATTAAAATAATAATTAAAAATTAAATCATTTCTACTCATTAGTGGTCTTACTGCCAGTTGCACGTACTTTCATTAAAGTTAATCATCCATTAAATCTCTTGCTGAAATATATTAATTAATAGTGGATAATTAGATCTTTTTTGATTTCTTAGTAGTGGTTCATTTATAAGAGCGCCGATAAGACCAGCACGTCTAGCATGATTTCTCTACTTGCGCGCGACTCGGCTTTTTCCCACACTACAAGTCGCGGCAAGCGCGGCTTTCGCTCTCCGAAAAGCGCGGGAACAGGTTATTTTCTATGCAGCGAAAGCGCGTCGCGCGCGTGTAGAGAAATCATACTAGACATGCTGGATGTGATTGCCACAGGACCGACCCGACCGGGAGGGATGGTTTAACGGGGTGGAGGCTTGTGCCCCACTGGGTAGATGCGGGCAGATGATAATGAGTGAAAATTCATTTCACTTTCTAAAAAGTTCAATCATCTAATTCATGTTGATTTATTTGGAACTAATTTGATGTTATCTTGATATGAATCTAATATATACTGCTTTAAGGTCATCATTCATTCATTATTATCGTTTCAGTAGATCAAGGTTGTCAGTCCAAATTGTCGGGGCAGTTGTTGTTTTGCTACTCGAGAGTCATGTAGGTACACAGCTACTTCAGTTTACTGGGTTTTCGAAGAATTATTATGTCTTCATAAGTTCAAAGCGCGTAACCAATACGTCATAAATATTACCTACAATATTGTTATACAACGTGTTAATGAATTAACGCAAAACTAGAAAGTAGTTTGTTTAAAATCGAGAGCAGAATCGAATTATCATGTTTTCAACATAGGTAATTTATTTCAAAATATTAAATAATTTTCTTTTAAAATTTTAAATTTACTGAATTCGATCTCAACCCACCGCTCGGGCACACTAACCCTACTTACTACCAAAACAAGATTCTTAAAATGTATACTAGAGCACGTTAGCGCTTTCATTTATTGCTGAAATGAAAACAAATCATTTTTACCTGAAAACTTAAAATGTGAATAACTTTAAATTGTAACTATCAAAATAATGAAATTATTGTTTCAATCTAATTATTTTATTATAAATCAGTTGGGTATATGAGGTTTTGCGCTTATTCATTAACACGTATAAACTGCATGCTACTACCCAAAGTTAGTGAAAAATAATGAATTATTTAGCAACCGAACCGTCCTTAGCTAAACGATGTTTAGTTGAGGATAGTCTGACATTTAAATAATACATTAGTAGTGTGGATCGTGATTGAGACTTGTGTACCTTTAGTGGTGTTTTATTGTTTAGGATTTTGCTCATGGCTTTTTTTTGTCGATTCACAAAATCAAAGGTAAGATGCTTAAACTTCGTGGTCAGGACGGAGGTTGTTAAAGGACTAAATTAAAAAAAGCAATGAAAAATCTAATTTAAAAAAAGCAAACTTCGAACATAACAAAAAGTTAAAAATACGAAGCCAACACGATTTGCGACTAGGTGTGGTTCGCTAAGTACTTATCATTTTTTCGACTTGGCTCCGACTCCAACAAAACAAATTAATGTAGGTATCTACTTGTGGATGCGAACGTAAAAGACATCGGTTCTAAAAACTTTTTTAAGTCGGTGTTTTATTCTAAAAAAATCGTTTCTTCTTAATTTTACAGTACCATAGACGAGAAAAGATTGTTTGTAAAATGTTCACCGAACATGAGGGATGTTCGATGAACATTTTACAAACAATCTTTTTATAATTGACAACATTACATTTTTTTTTAACCACCTGTTTTTAATAAAAAATATAAAAATAGGTTAAAAAATAAGAGATACGTATTTTTCCGATCTTATTTTTGACCGATATTTCTATTTTTAATTTTCTGAAAAACAAAGTATTTATGGCTAAGATACCTTGGCCGCAATAACATTATAAATAAAAACTGTCAAATACAATAGAAAAGCTATTTTTTTGGAGAAAAGCCAAGCAGGCAAAGGAATAAAATCGCATTCAACCTCTATTATATTTTTCAGTATTTTTCAAATAACTCGAGAAATAATGGATGGAAAAATCTGATAATTTTGATATAAGCTTTGAATCACATAATCTCCAAATGGTTTTCTTATTTTGGTAACTTTCTTAAAATGAAATGTTGTCAATTATTTAAAACAAAATAATCACTCACATTTCACTCCAACTCTAAACTGAGATCAGTTAAATTGCAAAGCTTTAACAACCCTAGATTAGTAACAAATACCAGTAATCAAAGGTTGAACGGGAATACAACAACTGACTCACAAAACAAAAGGTTACGAAGTTAAATAGGGGTTATTTTATCCCTGGGTCGTACTACGGCGGTATAAGGGCAACAAATTGAATAATTATACCCTCCCATTGTCCTGGGTGTGTTGATAATCGAGAAGTTGACCCCGTTCCTTTGTTAAGGTACTTGTGCAAAATAGTCAATAAGCTGTGCCGGTCTCACGATGGAGTTAGAAGAGCACTTCAATCAAATTGAATGGTGACCGATTATGAAAAACACGATCAAAACCTATACAATCAGCGTATGAAGTAGATGAACAAATAAATTTCAGCAGTAGTTTTTTTGACGTGAAACATCATTCATTTCGGTCCGTGGGGTCACTTGTAAAAAACATATTATGTAATACAACGTGTTAATGAATCAACGCAAAACTAGAAAGTAGTTTGTTTAGAATCGAGAGCTGGATCGTTTATTATGGTTTAAACATAGGTATTTTTTTCAAAATATTAAATAATTTGTTTGTAAAATTTCAAATTTACTGAAGTCGATCTCGACCCACCGCTCGGGCACTCTCACCCTCTTACTACCAAGACAAGATTCTTAAAATGTATCCATGAGAATGTTAGCGCTTTCATTCATTGCTGAAATGATAACAAATCATTTTAGCCTCAAAACTTAAAATGCGAATAACTTTAAATTTTAAGTATCAAAATAATGAAATTATTCTTCAATCTAATTATTTTATTATAAATCAGTTGGGGTGTATGAGGCTTTGCGCTTATTCATTAACACGTTGTATATGACAAGATAGAGTATGACTTTGAAAGTATTAACAAAAGAAGTAATTTTATTACCATTATTTAGAGTTTTTTTAGTTGACTTTAACTTGAGGTAATCCCAAAACACGAACAAAATATCTCCTTTCAAGTTTCTACCAAAAAGCCCTTTAAAAATATGAAACAGTGTTTAAAATTGTGATTGCGTTAAAGAATTTCTAGCTGCATCTTCTCTAAAAAGTAACACCTTCCGCCGTAGCGGTATAGTCAAAAAGCTGTCTGAATGGTATATTTAAATAAAACTTTTGATTTTGAAAAATCTAGTGACCTAAATCTTATTAACAACAACACAACCATGTTAATCCATCATCCATCCATCACTGCCCTTGATCAATCCGTCTTCGGACATAGGCCTCCTCCATATTTCTCCATGACGTTCTGTCCCTCGCCCTCTGCTTCCAGTTTGGACCCGCGTGTCTCCTAATATCATTGATCCATCTTTCTGGTGGCCTCTATCCCACGTGGTTTCTATGGGTCTCCACTCCAGTATTTGGTTCAGCGCTTAGTATCCATACGTGCAACGAAACCCGCCCATCTCCACTTCCGGCGGTCTACCACGTCCACGACCTTTGTATTTCGCCGAATCCACTCATTGCACTTACGATCTAGCAGCCTGATGCCGATCCATGTTAATACCTATCATCTGTGTAATTTGCGTTTACGTTAGTGAATTTGTGATTCCCTTACTGTTCAGCATCATCAAAGGAATCTAATGACATTTAGATGAACTCCAATCATTTCTACTAACGTATTCAAATGGAAACGGGGCAACTGTTGTGGAATTAATATCCGATTAAATGTGTTCAAAGTATGGAAAATTGCATGCTAATTCAAGTGCCACTGACATGGATGCGTTGCATAAGCGCATGCAACCGTTTCTGTGTACGTCATTCCTGCAGGACCACTTTCGATTTCTTGTTTCCATCCACACTCAGAAACTAATCGCTTGATAATGACTACTTGGTGGACTGTAGAAATATATATTTAGTGTTTATGTAAAATTAAAGTAGACTAAAAAAAATCGTGATACGTATCAAAACTCAGTCGGGTTCACAATTTGATTTAAGTCAATGAAAAACGTGTAGTTGTATTGTAACAACTCAATCTTGGCATATTTAGGGTCTTTTTCACCACTTCTGCTAAGTTTATTTATCTATGTACTTTAGTTACATGTGATATGTATGTTAATATATTTTTATTGCACGGGCACGCGTGGTCGTCTAAATGCCCATACACCCTCCCTGAGGGTAGGCCTGTGCCCTGCAGTGGGACTTTTATAGGCTGATGATGATGATGATGATGATATTTGTATTCTGTTGTATTCACTTTTACATTTATAATTAATTTTCTGCAACACCGACTCGTTCATTGTTATATTTCCTCCACCCTAAGGTTGTATGGAAGACATCGCTTTTTAGCGATAAGACCGACTTATTTGTACCATAACCAGGTTTTATTTCCTGTGCAATGTATTTATGTTTGGTGTAAATAAAGCATATTTCATTCATTCTTGTTAGCTTATACGACAGATAAATTCAATTCAATTCAATTTTTGTTTAGTAGCATCCGATGTGTTATCACAATTCAGCCAATGTCTCGTTATGTGGATAGTATATGAAGGAAAATGATCAGTAGTATTTATTAAGTCTAGAGTGGCAGTTTTGCCAATGTAAGTAGGTTATAATCTCAAGTGATTGTTTTAAGGTTAAAACACAAAAGAGTTCACAAAATGGTGGAGCCACGTGCAATCCCAACGCGCCGATACGCACGCGTCCGTACTCCGCCAGAATTGCAGCGCGACTCCCACAGATAAATTGGCATATCTTTCATACGAAATATGTCAAACGATCTGTCAAATAAGCTAACAATGACTTATTCAGAAGTGGTGAAACAGGCCCTTAGTGTTTAAAGATATGATAATAGCTAGCCTGTTATACAGGGTCCTTCTTAAAATGCTGACGGTTTTCAAAGGGGAGGATCAGACTATCAAACTGAACAACTTTCTCTATGGGAGAAATATCCAAATCACTTTAGTAAGAACAGCAGATTTTTTTTGCGATTTCGATGTTGGTCCCGTAGAGGAAGTTGTTCAGGTTGATAGTCTGATCAGTATCTTAAAACCGTTAGCATATTAAGTTGGATCCTGTAGAATAATTTTCAGGACTTCGGCCTTTTTACATAAAAGGTATACTTAGTTAGGCGTTTACACTATAGGTAGTTAGTCCCAAAATCATAGTTAGTCTCTGAATCTCAAAAATGTTTCTGTGAGATCTAAAATGTTTTAGTTTTTTCTCTATTACCAATTGGGAAAAAAATCGTTAATGCATTAATTCGATTTGGACGGTTACAATTAAAATGTGAAAGACTTATGATAATTTGAATTGATTAACTTTTTATGTATCTGAAACATTTGAAACTAACATGTTTGATGCTATTGCATATTTATTGGTAATGAACAGTTCATCTGCAACATAAAACGGCAAATTTAGTCAATAAACAAACCATAGACAACCAACCTTTAAAAGGTTAGTTGTCTATGGTTTGTTTGTCCTTCAAATTAACATGTTTTTTTGACAAATTTACCAACACATCTGCAGGTTTTAATTTTTACTGCTGTTGGCAAATTACACATTTATTAATTTTAATAAATAGTTTACCCACTACTTCGTCCGCACAAATTTTAAATCAAATCATAAGCTATCAAACAAAAATTCATCCTAATCGGTTCAGTAGTTTTTGCGTTATGCTCGAACAAACAAACATACACACAAACAAAGACAGACAAAATTTCTAAAAAAGGTTGATTCGGAGTCAGGGACACCTAAAAACTATATCGTAATCTTTTTCTTGTAAATATCTTCAATATACAGACACACTTGTAGTTTAGATTAAGGTCTTGCTGGGTTTGCGTGCATGCAACTTTCAGCTCTCGACGTCCTCGTTTCATTTAGCTAATCTCGTTTCGTAATCTTTGGCTTTTGGTGCAACTGCTGTAAAAGACAAGCCATGTTACGAATATGCTATAATCAGGAACGAGAGATGATCCTGGAAAGAAGAAATTTGAAAAATACACATTATGTTACTCACGAAATCGTTATGGGTTCATGTGCATGGGTCCCATCTTTTGATGTACTTTCGTTGGTAGAAGGTGTTACATACTGAAATGAAACCCGTCAAGTGCGAGTCGGGCTACTCGCGCACCGAGAGTTCCGTACACGACATATTTACTTACAAAAAAGTTTTGTTTTCTCTGGGACCTTTAGCGCGAGACTGACTCACACTTGGCCGGTTTTTAGGGTTCCGTAGTCAACAAGGAACCCTTATAGTTTGGCCAGGTCCTTCCGTCTGTCCGTCTGTCCGTCGGTCTGTCTGTCCGCGGCTTCGCTCAGAGACGCTTAGTACTAGAAAGCTGTAATTTGACATATATATATATTCATCACGCCAACAAAGTGATAAAATAAAATCTTGAAAAATATTATTTTTTTTGGGTACCTCCCCTACACGACAAGTGGGGGTGAAATTTTTTTTTCACGTCTATCCCATGGTGTGGGGTATCGTTGAATAGGTAGCTTTAATCCAATCCAATTAAAAACAATAGCTTCCAATTAAAAGGACTGATGCATTGTCTGTTTGATATAACCTAAATTTAAAAAGTTCTGCTCCAAATTAACTACAAAAGCCAATACTTTTATAGGTTTAAACCATTTAAACATTGAAAAAAAACGGCCACCTATTAATTTATATTCTTACCAGCGGTATGTTTAGAATCTGTAAAAGTATCATATTAAAATAGCTTTTGAAGTAAGTTGGAACTTTTTTCATTTTGGGTTTTCTTTATTGAAAAATATTTAATATGTGATTAGGGGGCCACTGAATGTTAAAATGACTCTGAAAGGAACATTGGAGGCAAACAGAGGGAAACATCGTGAGGAAATTTCGAGACGTGTTTTGTATATATCCCCACTGTCTTACGTCACGCTAGAACAAGTTTAGCCTCTGCTACTGATATGAGGAAATTCTGATTATATTTAGAATATCCCTGAAAACCCCTGCAATACTTTCGTGTGCTAAAGATGCCGTATGGTATCGGCTTAGAATGAACCACTCAATTTCTTCCATGGATATCGTACGAGGTGACGATTAGATGTAGTTTCTTATGCGGTGTATTTGTTGGCAAAAAGCGGAATCTTTCAAAATGGGTATGCTAAAAGTTTGACTTCCTCCAACAGTTGTAGTAAAATATTTTGATACTTTTTTGAAATGACATACCATAATACATGGATCTAGCTCTTCTTTCCGTTGTAAGATTCCAGCGGCCGTAGTATGGCAGCGTGATAATGCTATCGCGCCTTAGCTTTCCTTTTGCGCGCACACGAACGAGATAAAAGGCGTGATATAGCCGTTAAATACGGCTTCTACCGCCGTAGTATGTTGCGTGTGATACAGCTTTATTACGTCTTTTATTTCTTTCATTCGCGCGCAAATAGAAAGAGAGCGAAAGCACGATAGCGCTGTGTCACACTGCCATACTACGGCCGCAGATGCAGTAGCATGTTGCGCGTAAAATTGTCATATCATGTCTCGTTCATTCGCACGCAAATAGAAATAGAGCTATGGTGCGAAAGCGCAATATCATGCTGCCATACTACGGCCACAGCGCAGGTCTCCTCGTCTCGATATACACGTTGTTTCCATTTACATTAAATTTGGATTCACTGAAAACACGTCTGTCTCCAATAAGCTAGAAAAATCGTTGACTCATCTCAACTAAACTCACAAAGGGGCCGAAATGAAAGCTCCACTTTGTAATTGCTAACAACCCGTCATTTGCAATTGACAACGTCTAGACTTATCTTAACCTGATTGCCCCTATTTCGCTTCGATACCATAAACCCTAACTAGATATCGTAGTTCACTAACTGTCAGATACAATTTGTTAAGGTAAGCTTACAAGCTTACCTTAACAAATTGTAATTATCTATAATTCAATGTGATAAAGTGGATTAGTGCCAGCACACGCGAGGATGGCTAAATGTCATTTGGTATTACTGGTATAGGTCAACTAGAATCTGATGGCAAATAAGGAAATAAAATTTTTGAGTTAGCAACACTGGCGTAATTGGATTAGGGCCCTTTATACTCTGCGACATTTTGTAGCGCTTCTGCATCGATTTAGTCGCGATGCAGCATCGGTGCAAACGCGACACAGCGATCTGCATCGGTACAAACGTGCGTGTGTATTTCTACAATCATACTTTAGAATGGATAAAAACGCCTACTGTAGAACTGCATTCATGCGATTGACAAACGCGCGTTTTTAGCTGCAAACAGTCTCAGTTTTGAAATGGGCTACTTTTACTAGACAGATGACAGTTTGACACTACCATGTGAAAGTCTATATTTTTTTACTTTTTTTTATGACATCAAAAACAGACAGAAAAAAAAACAAACAATTTTTGATGTCATAAAAAAAAGTAAAAAAATATAGACTATGCCATGAGATTCTGGTCGACCTATACTGATAATACGGGTCATTAAAGAGAATGAAAAAAATTATAATATGGTTTTTAGGTGTCCCTGATTCCAAATCAAAAATTGTTTGTTTTTTTTTCTGTCTGTTTTTTTGTTTATTCAAGCATCACGCGAAATCAACTGAACCGATTTTGATGATTTTTTTGTTTGTTTGGAAGCTATAATTTGACTTAAAATCTAGTATATAATTTGTGTGGACGAAGTCGCGGATAAAAGCTCTTGTTTTTATAAAATTCTAGATTATGAGGACCATTGAAACATATTTTATTCTTAGAAAATTTGAAATTATCTCAATCATTTCAGCATAACGTGTTTCTATTAATATGTCTCTCAGTATGTTCCTAAATTATCTATAACCTCTGTGACCTATGTAATATGAACCCATATGAAGAGTTCTAATGTTGTAACCGATCCGTGAAGGGAGAACTTTGTGGTCTGTGATTCTCCGATCTGTACCTAGCTCAGACTCCAGTCTCTCAAAACAGTAATTATATCCTCTCCTAAGTACCTGATGTCACTAAATTCTATTGTAGTGTGTCTAGAGAGAAAATAGACGTATATTTAAAACCGCGTCTCTTGCGCTTGTTTTTTACCAAACATTACACAAAAACACGAAACCAATGGACAGCACACAATTTTGTCTGTCTACCATAAAGTTACTATACCACGAATAGAGAAAAAGACGGCTGAGAGACTGAGATGATACGAATAGGTATTCGTGACGCGAGTAAATAGAACCGTTTTTGGAACTTTTTGCCAACGGAGGTGTTGGTGCATGTTTTAGAAGGTTCCTCAATGGGTGCAATGATTGTGGAGATTGAAAGTGCAGTAATTATCTTGTCTTTGGGCCTGTAGAAATAAATCGAAACACGTCTTCTTCGTCAGAACTTATTTTGATGTTTGAAACAAAACAAAATAGCGACAATTTATTTGTTTTTGTGTATGGCCACGCTCATTTATATCTTGTTTTTGTGGAATGTTTGCTAAATAACAAGTGCAAGAGACACGCCATAAGATACAAAAAATTGTAAAGGAATAGAGATCCAAGAATAGAAAGGGCCCTAATCCATACCTGTGCGAATTCAAATTACTAGCAATAATAATTAAGATAATATAGCAGTGATCACTGAATGTTTCGATGTCGGCCATTTTTGACCGATAAACGTATTTTAGGCTGAATCTGAAATTATTATCATCAAAGTCAAGGTAATTTAATTGAATAAGGTACCTAAGTGTTTACAGGGTGTTCAGAGTAACAGGTCCAGGTTCCTGGTCGTACTGAACTACGATGGTGAGGATTTGGTGAGGTTCCTCGCAATGGAACATCGCTTCGCTATATCACATGTTTATTTACTTCTTTACACAGAATATCCTATCAGAAATAAACTTTAACTAGCACGTCCTACTTTTCAAGCTTATATCCTCCAAGTAAAAGCGTCGTCCTACAGCGACAGGTCGTCTCGCAGCCAACAGAACGTATGGCTTATAATCTTTCTTACTCACATTACTGGCAGACGCTACCGGATATTACAAGCGTGTTAGAGATCCGTTTTGGAGAACGTTCAGAAATAGATAAAAGGGATTATGTCTGTAAAGAAATTGTACTGCTTACATTAACTGGGATCCATAGGAATTATAAGTAGGTATATACATACATAAACTAACAACTTTTTCCCAGAGGGGTAGGCAGAGAATATGGATCTTAATTTTGTGCGGTTCTGACACCTCTCTTGCTTCCTCTAGGTCCATTCATCTTGTCATACATTCCCTTCGGTTTCGGCTGCTTTTAACCGGGAATTTTTTAATGACGTACTTGATGTGGTATAGGTACGTCCTCCTAGGTCTGCCTCTACCAATATTTCTTCCCACGCACACCTTATATATCTGTTTCGCAAGTCGACTTTCATTCATCCTTTCGAGTTGTTGGAAACCATTGAAACATTCCCTTCTCCACTTTAACCAATACATCTTCATTCAAACCACAACGTTCCCTAATCACAATATTCATCATTCTATCCCTTATAGTCTTGCGTAAAGCCCTCATTTCCATTGCAGTTATTCTTTCAGTCTTCTGCTGCCACACCCAACTTTCACTCCCATAAAGTAGGAACCAACACGCTAAAAATAGATATAAAACAAAATCTACGCTACATTACGTAACATTCTGTAGCGTAGAATTTGTTTTATTACCGTCTTATAAAAAGGGGGGGTTAACTATTTGTCCCGTATGTATTGTAGGTATGTACGATCGCGAAATTCTCGAAAATTATGTGCTTATTGAAACATTGCTCGTTAAAATAGTCAATATAATTTATTCAATATAGGAGCTTACAGCACACTTATCAAACGTCAAATCTTTTTTAAAGCTACCACCGCGTCGGAACGTGTTGTCGCTGTAGAGAAGATGCGGCCAGAAACTCTACAACATAACACGACTTAATAACTATTACAATATAAATTCTTAAGCTAAAGTTATGTATACAATAATACATAGTCTAGTATTTCCTGTCACTAACTTCCACCACTAATTAGCCCTTCGGCCGCGTACGAAACCAGAGGTTCGTATCCAGTTACGATAGAAGAAAAGATGGTTGGTTTGGTTTACTCGTTTTTGCAGTTTATGGTTTAAGATATTTAATCATTTATTTCTCAAGAAATATAAAATTTACTTAAAATATTGAGAAATACAAGATAGTTATTGGCGCTATGGTCTTAGTATTATGTATTACGCTATCTCAAAACAAACATGCCAATACGAACAAAAAACAAAGATTTTAAATGAAACAGCATCTAGTTATCTTATTTATAGTCCATGGACACTATATGACTTTATACAATACAGCTATCCAATGGCTCCATCGATACAAAAACATGAAATTTCAGCGATCATACCATTTCCGCGTCAAACTATACATACTCGTACGTCACTTTGACAAATGTTATCTGGGTATCAGCAAAAATTTCAGAGTAATGTATTTTCCTGTTGTGGAATAGATTTGACAGCTACGATAGATAGATATGACGTCATCAATTCTTCCTTTACTGATTTTGTGTGATAACATTCTGAATAAGTAAACATTTCCCGAGTGGTTCTGAAAATAACTTTGAATAATCTTTATAGTTTATGGGCCCAGGCTTTAAACATACTTATTTTTTTATCTTGCTTTCTATTTCGTGTTCAAACAGAAATATTGAATAAACAGAAAAGGGGCGAAAGCATTTAATTCACGTTTTAGGTACTAGGATTTTTTTCCCACTAAGTAGTCTGTAAGATGAGGGCAACTTTTAAAGTCTAAAACTTGATTTGTTTAACTTGTAGCTAGGCAATGAAAAATAAAGGTCTTAGGAGCGACCTTCCTAACTCCGCTTCTTGATGCAAATTCAGTTTAACTTGAACTAGAATCTTTAAGTAGGTAACGAAACTTGTTATTTTCCTGAAAACTAACTAACTTTTTTGTTTCTAATAAATAGGTATTATAAAATCTCCATGTTTATTGAGTGAAAGTAGAAAAATAGGTAATTATAATGTTTTATTTAACGAAGCTTGTTGCAAATGAAAAGGCTTTGAAGCATGAGACCCACCATGAGACGGTTTTATTTATTGGCGTGGCGATAACGTCGCACTAAACATGTCTAAACAATTTTTGATACAGTTAGCACCAGTTAGGCAAAATACCATGCAATGTTCTTAAAATGCGCGATTAGGTACTATTAGCGCGGTAGGTACTTATCAATAATTAATGTAGGAAAATACAATTATATTTCTTAGTATTGTGTATCTTTAAAGGACAAAACTAAGCATGGGTTCTAAAGAGCGTCCACGACGCAAGCAATTTTCTAGGAAAACAGTAAACCGCATCGACAAGAAGGCAGCTTAGATCTTGTGACTTTTATAGGATCTGAATTGACGCGACGTCGTATACCTACTTATACCTTTATATTTTCTAAACGAAACGCAAACTGTAATTAAATCAGTTTTAAAATGTATAGATATACAACGTGCTAATAAATAAGCGCAAAACCTCATACACCCCAACTGAGATATAACAAAATAATTAGATTGAAACAATAATTTCATTATTTTGATAGTTAAAATTTAAAGTTAGTCTTATTTTAAGTTTTGAGGCAAAAATGATTTGTTATCATTTCAGAAATGAATGAAAGCGCTAACATGCTCATGGAAACATTTTAAGAATCTTGTTTTGGTAGTAAGTAGGGTGAGAATGGCCGAGCGGAGTGAGTTGAGATTGAGTTCAGTAAATTGTAATTTTACAATCAAATTGTTTATTATTCTGAAAAAAATTACCTATGTTGAAAACATGATAATTCGATTCTGCTCTCGATTCTAAACAAACTACTTTCTAGTTTTGCGTTAATTCATTAACACGTTGTAGGTACTTATAAAATATACAGGATCCAACTTTCGGCTTGAGTAGGTTTGCACTTTTAAATGAGATTTTTTTTTCGCGAGTTCGATGTTGGTCCCACAGAGAAAGTTGTTCAGTTTGACGGTCCCCTCAAAAAAGTGAAAGACTTTATAGTGTATACCACATTAGTAAATATACCCCACAGAGAGAAAGCTTCAACACAATCGCGCTAGTGGACAACATATGGGAGACATTCTGCGCTCCTACAAGCTTTGTCTCTGTGGGCTAGGAGTGCACAATTATCACATGAAGCGGACGCCCAACGTCTCTCATAAATTGTCCACTAGCGCGATCGTGTCAAAGCTTTCTCTCTGAGTAGAACCTATTTACTCCTGAACTTCATTAAACAATTTTTGGGAGTCAGGGTTCTAATTCGAGCTTGTAACAATGATTTTGCTAAATAAAATTATGTTTATGATAGTACTCCGCATTTCATCGTATTACACGAAGTGTAAAAACTAATAACTCATACCCAGAAATCCAGTTCCCCAAAATCTAAGTAACATTTTGAAATAAAAAAAACAATGAAAAGAAAATTCACATTTAAAATTCAGCCAAGTGCGTGTCAGACCACGCATGGTGGGCAGGGTTCTGTAGTCATTTTATCTTGATAGCGCACATCGCCACGTTTTAGGAGAGGAGTAAAGCGCAATGATAAAACCTTTCCGAGTGACAAAACCAGAGCTTTCAGCCTTTGACTATTTATATATGGCCGGTCCACACGCGTGTAATTTTACTAACAAACATTTCTGCCACTTTTTGCGGGGGGCGAGGTAACATGAAATCCGCAACTTTGGATTTTATTCCCCATAACTTTAGATTCTAATTTTGAATGTTAAAAATCATGAAAGTAGTCTCGTGTGAACCCCAAACGTTCTAAGTTCGAAGTTATTATTTCGCAATTATAGGCTGTCTCGTTCGCTACCGCAAGGCTATTAGTCAAAGCTTTAAGCAGACAGCGTCCATACTAACCATTGCTGACTGGCTTACCTCTCCACTACAGCATAAATGAATTGTCATGAGTTCATGCTGGTACGAAAGAATAATAATACCCCTAAAAAAAAGGAAATTTAGCTAGTTGTTTTCTTGAAACTGAGATTTGTATCTAAAATATTCTTGTACCGAATTTCATGCACGCTTCGCATCAACAGAAGAAATTGATTTTCACCGATCCCAGCTACCCAATCCGCCGCGTAGCCCCAGCAACCTCCTATGCCGAGGTCCGTACCCCTCTGGGTGCCCCTAGGTCGGTTGCTTACGTTCATTCATTTGGCTCGGTAGTCCGCTCGTGGTCCCTCCAATAGTCCGCAGTAAAAAGCAGTAACTGCTCCCTGAGCAACGCTGTATTAGTTATTTCCAAAAAAAAAACTGATACAATTAGCATCCTTTTAAACTTGAACCCTACCACCCATCAAACTGAACAACTTTTACTATGGGAGCAAACCAATCGGAGCAACAAAGAAATAAACTCTTAGTTTAAAAGGAGCATCGACGGAAAAGCAGACAGTCTGGAAGATCTGTTGTGCCATAAAACTGAAGAAAATTACTTATAAAATGTTTTTCAAGTATTTTAAGCAAGAACCTAAATTACAATTCAATGCAATGAATCTTATTCAAACCTTTGAGGGTTGAACCCTAAAAAGGTGAAAAGATACTAACCTACCTCTTAGCTTACATAATTAAATTAGTCCGTAATATAGAAAAGGTTTCAATGTTGATTTTGTATCCGTGAAAACGTGGAATACTGGCCATGGGAATGTTTATTCAGGATCAGAAAACAAGTGTACTTTCTGACTGTTACTTTCTTTTAAATTAATTAATGGTTTAAGAGAAACCCTAAATACACAAGTAATAAAGCAAATTAGATATGATCAATCCACATTTTCAGCCTATTCTCACATACCGCCACATGAGTAAATACCCCACAGAACGAAATGCGAACAGAACGACTGCCTCCGTGGTCTAATGGTTACGAGCATTGGGCTCTTGACACGGAGGTCGTGGGTTCTATTCCCACGGGGGACACCTAGTGATATGTCACTTTGTGCATATTTCCCCAGTTGGTTAGGACATTGCAGGCTGAATCACATGATTGTCTGAAAAGAAAGATGATTCCGTGCTTCGGGTGGCACGTTAAGCCGTTGGTACCGGCTACTATCTCTCGTGGTAGTAGTCGTTACATAAAAACCACGTCAGAGGCCGTAAGGCGGTATGAAAAAACTCCGACATCTGACTCTGGGCTTGCTGTCCACACGATAAGAAGAAGAAGAACGAAATCTATCGCGCTAGTGGACAATTCTTTTTAAACTAGCTGCTTGTGGCTAAACCATACGAAGAAACAAAACAACGCTTTGCGGGTCCAATTCAATAAAGCGGTCAGGGTATGCTGGGGCTGCCGTGATTCTGTAATTCATCGGGGGTGTTCGCCGATGCGCGAGTAGCTTGTTTTTACACTACTATGTGCAAATAGTGTATATCACTCGTGCGTAGGATAAGCGCCAGCGCCAACAGCATCTTGACCAAGGAATATACTACTCTCTACCGAAAGATCTTGACTACGCGAAGCATTCTCTTTGTGGGGTATTTACTTATGTGGTAGCGTTTTCAGCATCGCATCCATGACGCGGCGTACTGCCTTTCCTTAATAATTACATGAAATCACTCAAAACCTCGATTCAACTGTAAAAAAACACGCTGAAAGCGCCACTTGTGAAAAGGGTCTTACTATAGGTAGATATGACTCCAATTTCAAGATAAAATTAAAACCATCAGTCAAGACTAGACACACAAAAAAAGTCTTAGTAAAAGCAACTCAATTTTACATTTTCCGGTCATCTACGTAAATGCATACAAAGCGACGTCAGTTCTTCGATCATTAATCTTTAAGGTTGCAGCTTCGCGAAGACAACGAAAATAAAAGAAGTTTAGAAAATCTAGTTTGTGCTATTCAGGCGGCTAACTTGCGGACAAGGCGATTGATTTACTCCGAGTCTTTGGCTTTTTGATTTATTTAACCTTATGGGTCTGAATTGAACCATGTTTAATGTCCAAAACCTGACAACCAGTCTTTTACAAATAAATATCGCTTTGATGTTGTTGAGATGTTGTTTGAGATCAGGACTGCCTGTTGGTTACGTCATAATAATTATAAATGTCTATTCTCCATTTCAAATAGTAAAGAAATTTTAAGGCTATTTTGAATTACAGAAACACAGATTTGAAACACTTCTCTCACTTAGAACAGCTTTAGTAACTTTCAAGATATTTTGGATAGTATATCTTTCTGATAAATAAATTATATTTGCAAATCCAAATTTGCCAGAAAGCTATATATGGGAATATAAGCAATCTAGAGACTGAGATTCTTAATAAAGTTACCTGTAAATAACTTTGAACTTCGTGTCGTCCCATTGTTGGATCTCTCAAATTTTTCCAGTCCAGAAATAGGCTGTGCAACTATCATATACCGTGCAACAATCATGTAACATTATAAACACCAACAACTCGTACATAAGTTTATCGTCATAATTTCGAATCCAAGATATGCCTCTCTTATTTGTAAATAGATAGAACAAGCAGCAAATTTTCTGGTTTGATACTTCATACTCAATGTGCCGTGGTGGTCCAGTGGCGAGTAACCTTGCCTGCCATGCAGGAGGCGATGGTTCGATCCCCGTCCAGGCCGACTCGTACCAATGAGTTTTTCGGAATTTATGTGCGATTTCTGTAACACCACTGGCTTTTCGGTGAAGGAAAACATCGTGAGGAAACCTGCATGCTTCAATTTCGAGGCATGTATTGTACCCACTGTCCATTGTAAGTGGCGACTGGCTCACACCCCGTCACACTGGACAGTGTTTCGGTACTACTGATGAAACGTGGATGTTCTGAGGTTTCAGAATATCTCTGACTACCCGGGGAACATAGTCGTGAGCATATGCTAAGCTTATGCTTACTCAATTTACCTTAGTTGCAAGTAACTGGAAATAGTACTTGTTATAAAATTCGAGCCACAACCTTGCCTTGCTACAATTGCACGCTTAAAAATTTTGTTGGTAGTTGCAGCAAAGCTTCTGTCCACCCCGAAAGGGATTATGGAAGCGAGTTTATTTATGTATTTATAGGGTCCTTCTTAATATGCTGACACTTTTTTAATGGGATGTTTTTTCGCAATTTCGATGTTGGTCCCATAGAATAGTTCAGTTTGATGGTCTGATCATCCCCTTAAAAAAGTGTCAGTATATTAAGAAGGACCATGTATAACAATTCGAACGTGAAGAATAAAGCACTTCAACTACAGAGAGGTAATTGGCGAAAAAAGATATTACAAAATAATTCGATTTAGTTAATCACTAACAAATGACTCTGTCAGCACCTTTGTCAAACTAATCCATAAAAGCTGCTGGTGTATCTAAAGAGGTCACTAAGTGTCACGACTTGAACAGTTTACGGTGGATAATGCCGGGCGGCACGGGGCGTGGCGTGGTCTGACTCTCAATAAACTATGAACGGTGCATGATATTAGCTTGAAGATAGCTTAGCTAAAGTTTCTGGAAAGCAAGTTTCTTTTGTGCATAAGAATCTGTGGCAGAAAAATAACTGGGACGTGTAAACATTTATAATAGATGTTAAAAGTGTGCCGTGCCTCCAGTACTATCAAGTCATTACGTTTTTTATTTGATAATAACCCGTTGTGTCACGATACGTACATTTATAACCAGCAATATTCATGGTTTTGTTAAGATTTTAAATAAAACCCGTCAAAGCGAGTCGGGCTACTCGCCCACCGAGGGTTCCGTACCACACAACATATTACTTAGAAATAGTTTTGTTTTCTCCGGAGCCTTTAGTGCGAGACCGAATCACACTTAGCCGGTTTTATTATTTGTTGTACTGTAGAGTTCGCTCTATAATCAGATCATGTTTGACGCTTGTGCATGTGTATTACCGTTTTTACGATAGAACGAGAAAAAAAAAGGTTGATAAAAACTAGTTTCTTGGATGAGGACCAACCTTAATTTTTAACTTCTTGTCCGTTTTATTATTTGTTAACGAATCCGCCGTAATAACGCATATTCTGTGAAAATTTCAACCGTCTAGCTGTTACGGTTCAAAAGCTACAGCCCTAAATAGGTAGGACGGACGGACGGACGGACAACGTAGGCTTTGTAACAGGGTCCCGTTTTCACCCTTTGGGGACGAAACTTAGAACCCACTGCGGGCAGTACTGGGGGCTCAGCGGCCTCTTAGCAAATTAACGCCAAGCCGTAAAACTCTATGTCACAGTATATGAATAAGTATTACATACAGTATGGACACAATAAGTCCCCGGCCCCGTGTGATCGAACTGGTGACACTTTCTCATGACAACATGAACCATTACGGTTGGCGCGCTCCATACAAACGAAGTCTAGATGTATTTACAATACTAACCAATTAAATTCATGACATTTTTTAAACTCGATCTATAAACCAATATCTCTGTGCTTTACATTTTGTTAGATTTCCGTTAAAATATATAGTTTCAAAGCTAGGATTAATTTAATAACTTTATGGGACACTATGAACCACGATAACTTTGAAACTATACAGGGTATAAGTGACAGCCCAGCAAATACTGAAACGGTGGCCTCAGACCAACAACCGTCAAACTGAACAACTTTCACTATAGAGCCTACCTCAGGAAACGCGAAAAAATTAGCATTCCCATACATTTGAGTCGGGTTGGTACAGCAGTTTTGTATGGGATTTATCACGTTTCCTGAGGTAGGATGTTTGATGATCTGAGTTCAACGTTTCAGTATTTGCTAGGCTGTCACTTACACCCTGTACATTTTAACGGAAATCTATCAAATGTCAAACACATAATATTGGTTTCTAGATCATGTCTAAAAAATTAATTGACTTTAATTGGTTAGTATTGGCAATATAACCAGACTTCGTTTGTATAGAGCGCGCCAACGGTAATATCCATTTTGGAACACCGTAGCTCTAAACTAGGAGTGGTTCTTGCTATGAACGCTACATGTGGTTAACTTGTCGTTAGCTTAGCTCTTACAAAACTAAATACCAAAGTTTGCGGCTTAAAACTTTAATATATGTTTGTTTGTAGCCGTGTGGTTTCTAACTTAGAATAGTGAACCGCATTTTCTCTCACTGGGAGACAAAGAGATAAGATTTCTTTTGCAATATTTTTTACACAACGTAACACTACTTAGACGTCTTACATAGACGGCCCGATAGCACAGTCGGTAGTGAACCTGCCTGCTGTGCCGAGGGTCGCGGGTTCGAATCCCGTAAGGGACAAATATTTATATGATGAATATTAATATTTGTACCCGAGTCATGGATGTTGGTATCTATGTAATATGTATTCTATATAGTTGTCTAGTCATCATAATACAAGTCAGGCTAGATTCTGGTACTTTAAATATGATTAGATAATTTGTGTAACAATGTCCAAGATCAATCATCATGCGCGCACTTTTGCATACGCAAAGTAACAAAGGCACGCCTCAATTTTAATCATTTTCTCGGGGTAGTGGCATGCTAGGCTCTAGGCTATACTAGGCCCTGCCCTTCTTATATGATTTTACCCGGGCGCGACGCGCCTTCACTGCATAGAAAATGATCTCTTCCCGCGCTTTTTAGAGAGCGACTGAATCGCGCGCATGTAGAGAAACCTTATCTGTCTTGCATATGCATGCATATGCTCACGACTATATTCCCCGAGGGGGTAGTCAGAGTTATTCTGAAACCTCAGAACATCCACATTCCACCAGTACTACCGAAACTCTGTCCAGTGTGACGGGGGGTGAGCCCGTCGCCACTTGTAATTGACAGTGGGTACATTACATGCCTCGAAATTGAAGCATGCAGGTTTCCTCACGATGTTTTCCTTCACCGAAAAGCCAATGGTGTTACAAATCGTACATAAATTCCGAAAAACTCATTGGTACGAGTCGGTCTGGACGGGGATCGAACCATCGCCTCCTGCAGCTCCATATCTGTCTTATCTTAACTATTATAAAACTGTAACAAAATTGTGTCTGTACATTGAAGATTTCTACATGAAAAAGATTACGATATGGTTTTTAGATTTCCCGGACTCCAAATCAACCTTTTTTAGAATGTTTGTCTGTCTGTTTGTTTGTATGTTTGTAACTGCAAAAACTACTGAACCGATTTTGATAAAACTTTTTTGTTTGATAGCTTATGATCTGACTTAAAATCTGGTATATAATTTGTGCGGACGAAGTCGCGGGTAAACTCTAGTACTATTATAAAACTGTAACAAAAGTGTGTCTGTACATTGAATATATTTACAAGAAAATGATCACGATATGGTTTTTAGGTGTGCCCTGGCTACAAATCCATCTTCTTTATAATTTTTATCTATGTGTTTATTTGTTTGTTTGTGCGAAAAACTACTGAACCTCCTCTTCTTCCTTATCCCATCATTTGTGGTCGGCGCAATATGTCGTCTTCCTCCATTCATCTCTTTTAGCCGTCATTTCACCTTTTTTGCACATGTCATCTCGACAAAAAAAAGTGTTGTTCCGTAGAAAATGTCAATAGGTAATCGACCAAAATGAATGAATGAAATATACTTTATTTACACCAAACAAAATACAATGCACAATAGAAAACAAAACTGATTATGGTACAAATAAGGCGGTCTAAAAAAAAGGATAAAATGTGTGAAACAGTTGATTTTTGTTCGCGATTTCACAGTTGGTCCATAGTAAAAGTTTTTCAATTTGATGGTCTAAAGCACCCCTTTGAGTGTGTAACGCATTTAACTTTACACCCTGTATAATTACAACCTTTGAAGTTGGTTGATAGACGTAAGAAAGGTTATGACCACCATTAACATGACATAAATTGTCCACTAGCGCGATTATGTCAAAGCTTTCTCTCTGTGTGGTATTTATTCGTGTGCATATGTCCATTGTCCAGCAGTGGTCAATCGGCTGATATAATGACGTAAGAAAGGTTATGACCACCCTTAACATGACATAAATTGTCCACTAGCGCGATTATGTCAAAGCTTTCTCTCTGTGGGGTATTTACTCGTGTGCATATGTCCAATGTCCAGCAGTAGTCTATCGACTGATATAATGACGTAACAAAGGTTATGACCACCCTTAACATGACATAAATGGTCCACTAGCGCGATTATGTCAAAGCTTTCTCTCTGTGGGGTATTTACTCCTGTGCATATGTCCATTGTCCAGTAGTGGTATATCGGCTGATATAATGAAACCTTTAGAGTCAAGCTGTTTTAGATTGGTTTAAGAAATATTGCCACTGGTAAGTTGTATTGGTCTGCATCAACTCTCGTATAACATCAAGTATAAACATTCTCGGTTTACACGACTATTATGCATCTCTTCGGTCTCCGAGTTCTATACAAGTATATTCTGGCACAGTACAATTTGCAATAGTAGCTTAACACTTGGATGGATTATAGGGTTCCGAAGTTACACGAGGAACCTTTATACTTTCTTCTATTCTGTCTGTATGTCCCTTAGACAATATAACTATGGACGAGTTACGCGTGTGATTCTACTAACAAACTTATCTAACACTCTTTGCGGGGGACGAGGTAGCATGAAATCCCCAACTTTGGATTTTAATCCATTACTTTAGATTCTAATATTGATTGTTAAAACTAGTATCGTGTGAACCCCAAACGCGACTAGTTTGAAGTTATTGTTCCACAATTATAGGCTGTCTCGTTTAGTGATAAGGTATAAAATTTTATGCATATGCACATGATTAATTTATCTTGTGACGTGGCAGAGGGGAAATGCTACCGCAAGGCTGGTCCCTAGTTATATTCTCTAACTTTGACACAATCGCTCATTTTGACACACATATTAAGTCGAAATTTGGCATGAAGACAGATAATAGTAGGAACCCATGAACAGAAATGTGCTAGTTAAGAAGAACCAAATTTTTTAGACAATTGCTACGGAACCATCTCATGGGCGAGTCCAACACGCTCTTGGCCGGTTTTTACTATAGAATTACTTACCCAATGGAGCCTCAAGTGGCGTAAATACTAAAAACCCGGCGGCGGCATGGCAGTTCAGTTAGTTTTCTCAGGAATTAGAAGCTTATATCTTGAGTTTTGTGTACAAACTTGTTTTAAAAGTTATGTACAAACTCAAAAAAGACTTTTAAAATCATATATTTTTCGTCAATATTACTTGGCTTGTTTTTTTCAGGAGAAATTACGTTTCTGACTTACCTTCTGGACCCGCCTGTCCGGTCCGGAAGGTAGGTTTAAATTATATTCCGCGACGACTTTCATGTTTTGAGACTAGCAGCGAATAAGCCGATCGATGCCCATAATACTGGGCCTTTCAGTTCTAATTACATTGCAATCCAACTGTACTGAATTCCGAATCGCGCTAAACTTGATTTATTTACTATGTGACTGATTGCCAACGTTTGAGCTATCTGTCAAAACTCTTAATAGCTGTCAAATGATTAGCGCGATACCGAATGTGTTTAAAAGTTGAGGTTCGCACGCGGCCTAATCACGGTTCAGAGGAGATTTATTTTGTGTGATTGGTCTCAAGATCGTCTACAGTAACAGCATATACTGTGTGCGGGTCACAGCTGGTGTCGGTTTATGTGCACTCTTCGACCCGGACTCTTGGAATTTTATTGGACAAGTAGTATCTGCTACGGAGCAGTTTATCGGTATGAACTGTTAAAGTGAATAGTGTGACATAAGTTCCGCTATCAATGCTCAGAGTTACTTACAAACCAACATAAGCTGGCCGCACGTCGGTTGAGTAATGTATAACGACGCGCGGCCAGCTAATATTGGTTTTGTATAGCTTGATGTGTTGCCGTGTGTACACTCTCCCTACTTACGACCAAAACAGGATTCTTATTAATGTATCCATAAGCACGCTAGCGCTTGCATTCATTGCTGAATTAATAACAAATCGTTTATGCATGAAAACTTAAAATGCGAATAACTTAGAATTTTAATTAATAAAATAATGAAATTATTGCTTCTATCTGATTATTTTGTTATAAATCAGTTGGGGTTCTAGCGCGCGGCACTAGCGTGCTCGTGGATAAATTATAAGAATCTTTGGTGAGTGTGCCCGTGCGGTGAGATCGACTTCAGTAATATTTAAATTTAAAAAACAAATGATTTAATATTTAAAAAAAAATTACCTATGTTGAAAATTCGATTCTGCTCTTGATTCAAAACAAACTACTTTATAGTTTTGCGTTAATTCATTAACACGTCGTATAGGGCTGTTATCGATAAAGTACATTCTTTGTTTTCTCGTAATTTTGCAGAATACCTTAACAGGGCTAGAGCAGGCGCAGCCTGAACTTTGGGGCGGTCACTAATAGACTAGACTAGACTAGACTTTATTGCACATTACACAATTTTATTGCACACATTATGATGATTTTGGGGGGGAGGGGTCATGTCCCCTGTCCCCCTTCGGACAGCGCCTGGGCTAGAGCACCTGGCACCGATAGCTATATTTTATTTGTAAAGTAGCCCCTACTCTACATTCAGGTAAAGTAATTCTCAAAGGGCCCTCTTCAAATCTGATTTGTCAGGTCACTTAGGTAGTAAATGAACGATCTATCGTAAAATTTATTCTGTTCACACGGGTTTCGATAGCGTAATTCTACTTTGGGATGTTTTAACTATTTGTGTTTTACGAGGAAAAGGATTTGCTTAAATTATTATATAATAACTACGAGAGAAGACTTTATTTCAATGGGAAAAAGTCTAATATTAGACATAGATTTTCGAAAAATCCTTTTTTAGTGCACCCCTCCATAGAATAAGTATACAGGATCCAACTTAATATGCTAACACTTTTTAAGGGGATGATCAGACCATCAAACTGAACAACTTTTTAAATGGGACCAACATCAAAATCGCGAAAAAAACTGCTGTCCCATACATTTGGCTCGAGTAGGTTTTCAGTTTTGTATGGAAAACCAGATTTTATTTTCCGCGATTTCGATGGTGGTGCCATTAGAAAAGTGTCAGCATATTAAGAAGGACGCTATAAATTCCTTTCATGCTCCTATATCTTCAGCGGTTTAGGCTATGCGTTGTCTGTTAGTCATTCAGTCATGGAACTGATTTATAAGTATAGATTACTAAATGCAAAGCTATATCAAATTAATTAAACCCACATACACTGTAGTAAACTATGTAGAATTGAAACTCCAACGCCATGCGTTTAAGGTCAATGCGAAGAAGTTTCACTTCTACGGTTACGTTTTCCCCCAGTTGGTTAGGACATAGTAGACTGAATCACCTGATTGTCTGAAAAGAAAGATGATTCCGTGCTCCGGGTGGCACGATAAGCCGTTGGGCCCGGCTACTAGCTCTGGTGGTAGTAGTCGTTACATAAAAACCACCGCCGTAAGACCGCCGGCCAGAGGCCGTAAGGTGGTCTGCAAAAACTCTGACATCAGGGCTTGCTGCCCACACGATAAGAAGACCTTGCCTGGCCTGGAGTAGTTCAAAATTAGAACTCCATTATGTATCGAAAATGAGAACTTACAAAATGACGAGCACACATCAACATATTTCCTCATGTCAGTGTCAATGTTTATGCAAGGCCGTGACGTTTCGGACAAGCGGTATCATTTAGCTGCCGGAACCACAACCGCAAAGCTGCATCTAGTTTGTTTACCTATATGCATCTACAGAAATTGTTGTTATACAACGTGTTAATGAATAAACGCAAAACTAGAAAGTAGTTTGTTTAGAATCGAGAGCAGAATCGAATTATCATGTTTTCAACATAGGTAATTTTTTTCAAAATATGAAATAATTTGTTTGTAAAATTTAAAATTTATTTAACACGATCTCAACCCACCGCTCGAGCACTCTCACCCTACTTACTACCAAAACAAGATTCTTAAAATGTATCCATGAGCACGTTAGCACTTTCATTCATTGCTGAAATGATAACAAATCATTTTTGCCTCAAAACTTAAAATGCGAATAACTTTAAATTTGAATTATAAAAATAATGAAACTATTGATTCAATCTAATTATTTTGTTGGAAATCTGTTGGGGTGTATGAGGTTTTGCGCTTATTCATTAACACGTTGTATAAACGTTAACACATAATACAGTAGCTATAGCTCTTGAAGACTATCTTTAAGAATTTACTCGTTTTATCATCATCAACATATACGCCGATAGATGTCCACTACTGGACATAGGCCTTACCAAGGCGGGCACAACGACTGTTTCTACGCTGCCGTCATCCAACGGGTTCCCGCCGCTTTCAACAGGTCGTCGGTCCACGTTGTACCTATAATGCTGCGCTTTCCGGTACGCGGTCGCCACTCGAGAACTCTTCGGCTCCATCGGCCATAAGTTCTGCGAGCTATGTACCTGCCCATTGCCACTTTAGTTTAGCAATTCTTTGAGCTATGTCATAAGTTCTGCGACGACGAGTGACGTCACACGTCGGACCGAAAATCTCTTTAGTAAACTTAAAATCAACTTAAATAGCAGGCCATCAAGAAAAAAATATATGCACAATGTCAGAATTTGACATTTAATGTTGCCGTTTCTGTTTTCAGCATAGAGTTAGAAAGAGAAGGCAGGTGATTTTTTTGAATTAAGCATACTCGTATGTTTTTCTCCATGGAGTTAAATGATTTTTTCGCGATCACTTTTGCGTTTAGAGAATTAGCTATCCGTACTTGACTTGCCATACCGAATTGGATTGCATGTGTTTCACAATGGACAACAAAGGTATCGCACTACTTACATATTCAAGGATTCGGAGACAACATTTGTCTTATGATAAATATCGTTGACATTCTAATCGAAAAACCTAATTACAATAATAATATTTCGACATAAATCGTTGTCGGATAACCAAAACTTTCATTCGACACCCCCTCTTTATGTCCTTTCAAAAGTTCCTCCACACTAATCCGCGAACTCACGAGAGCCTGTCATTGTTCTCCATAGCTCTGCCATAGTGTAATAAGAACTACTAGTGGTGAAGCACAGCGGTCACGACAGGTCAATCGGCCCGTGTGCAGGGGCCCGGGGAAGCGTGTTCCGGTACCGACCTGTCTGCACGCGGCACCAAGTTTGCGAATTCAATACCAGTACCCCGTTCCCCGCACACCGCGCGAGCGTAGACCTGCCGCGACAGCTGAGCTTCAC
The DNA here is from genome assembly GCA_963924505.1 of Agonopterix alstromeriana. Lineage (NCBI taxonomy): Eukaryota > Metazoa > Arthropoda > Insecta > Lepidoptera > Depressariidae > Agonopterix > Agonopterix alstromeriana. The sequence continues at coordinate 8,652,210 of OZ004662.1, read as the reverse complement.
CACTAGTAGTTTTCATTACACTATGGCTCTGCTCTTATCCACTCCATTCATTGTTTATTTCGCAGTCCTTATCGAATTAGGGAGAAGTTTGCGAGAAATTACATTAACAACAAAGAGGACAGCGACGAGAGGCGTTTTAACTTAATGGCCAGTCCTCTACGGACATGTCCCTTGCCATCACTTAGGGCTGCTTTTACACGGCCACGAATATTTGTTATCTTATCTTAACTATTATAAAACTGTAACAGAAGTGTGTCTGTACATTGAAAATATTTACATTAAAAAGATTAAGATATGGTTTTTAGGTATCCCGGACTCCCAATCAACGTTTTTTGTCTGTCTGTTGGTTTGTTTGTTTGTATGCTTGTTTGTTTCTATGTTTGTGACAGCATCACGCAAAAACTACTGAACCAATTTTGATCAACATTTTATGTTTGATAGCTTATGATCTGACTTAAAATCTGGTAGGTATATAGTTTGCGCGGACGAAGTAGCGGGTAAACTCTAATTTGGTTATATATACAACGTGTTACATAATTAACCAAAAAAAAAAAACCGCCATCAATGCCAATTATAAAAAAATCCCAACTCTAGTGTGTAATTTGAAACATAGACTACCTAAATGTCAGAAAGAGACAAAGAAGCTTTCTTTGTCGAAAAAAAAACGAATTGTAAGATGCTTAAATTATCTTACACGATGACAAATATGAATACTTTATTGAAATTATTATATATTATAAATAATTCGTTATTTTTTATTTTTGTTCCAAACTTTTTTGTCAATCTGTAATTTATTCTTTTGTTTTTGCAATAAATAGGTCTTAATATTCATGTTAGCTTTATTAATAACTTAGAGAAAAATCATCTTTTAAATTAAGTACTTGCAAGATAGGTAGTGACATAGCGGTCACCTTACGACGTATCTACTGCCGTTTAGTCTTTGAACTACAGGCAGTCCGTAAAATAGTGCTGCGCTTTAACGATTACTATTTTATTATTTTAATATAGATCATTTTTATTTTGGGAAATAATAATATTATACTACGATTGTCATACATTGTCAATAGACTCTTTACAAGAGACCCTTTAACTCCCTTTTTTCTTTAGGGGTATTTTTGTAACACCCTGTATAATGCTATACGATTGGAAGAAGTAAGAATCGTAGTGCCAAGAACGTTACCAATTTCAAAACTTTGTGGTAGAATTCGTCTCACCTACTGGTTTTTTGCGACGATGTCGACACTATTACAGTACGAACGTACGCCGGTACAGTACGACCAGGAAAATAATTACGCTTGTCAATATTCGTTTGCACAGAGCCGGACCGAGTCCCCGTCAAAACCCGAAGTCATTTAGTAATCAAAGGGTCCAAAGTCGGATAGCAGCGAAAAGGGCGCCAATACAATTATCCAATAGCGGCAAGGTATTTAAGAGGATATAATTCGGAGCTGGCTCCATACAAACGTACTATGGTGATATTTTCAATACTAACCAATTAAAATTAATGAAATTTTTCAGAATCAATCTAAAAACTAATTTCTATGCTTGTATAGAGTCCGATTTTCGTTAAAATTTACAGTTTTAAAGTTACAGTGCCTCAAAGATTTCCATACAAATCTTAAATTAATCCTAGCATTGAAACTGTATATTTTATCGAAAATCTGACTCCATACAAGCATAGATATTTATTTCAAGATTGTTTCAGCAAAATTTCATTGACTTTAATTGGTTAGTATTGAAAATATCACCATAGTACGTTTGTATGGAGCGCGCTCTGAATTATATCCCCTTAAGGTGGCACATCCGGATTGGTCAATATAATGTCACTCTCTGTTAAAATTTGTCAACTGCGCAGGTACATCGGTCAGACTTATAAACCTGGTACTTCCTTACCTATACTCCATTCAAAATAGCTACGAAAATTTATGGCTATTTTTAATTACAGAAACAGAGATTTGAAACACTTCTCACTTATTCTTAGAACAGCTTTAGTAACGTCCAAGATATGTCGGATAGTAAATCTCTCTGATAAATAAATTATATTTGCTTATCAGAATTGGCCAGAGAGCTAAATAGGAATCGGAAAATCTCGTCGTCCTTATTTGGAATAAAGTAAAGTTGAATAAGGTTCTATCTGGGGGCTACGCTGAAAAATCGTTGTCTGTGATAGTAAATCTATTTCACTCATTCATTTTCTTTCGGAATTAAATTGCCAGGTTTTGCAATTTGGAAGTAGGTAAGTATTTAGCATCTCGGTTTTTAGTACTGTCCTCCTTACGATGGATTTTGGTTTCTAATTATTTGTTAGTATTTCTTGTGTAGGTATAATGTGTATGTTTTATACTGTTTTGTGTACCAAAAATCACGGCTCTAATGTTTATTTATTTAGACGCTGTTATGTATGTAGCTATAAGTAGGTGTGTGGCTGCGTCCACCACTCTCCACTATTTTTATTAAAGCAGTGCGTTACGAACCAGCGATCGTTTTACTAGTCTCACCTGTCACCTAAATACTTATCAGACGCCAAAATAACGAGTGTGATCTAAAAATACTCTGATATACATAAGTTCAAAAAACGGAACTCAAAACCGTTGACCGACACTCAAAACTATGAAAACATACATAGTCTTACTATACAGGGTGAAACATTTGTTCATTACAATCAAAATTACATAATATAAACCATTTCAAAACAATTAATTATAAAATTGGCAACTGGAATTACATTGCCTCGTCCAAAAGGATTTACAGACAAATATCCACGACAAGCTTCGTCACTAGAAGGTATACACATAAATCCACAACACGTTTCGTCAGCAAAATAAAAAGAACAATAATAAAAAAATTACATACATTAATCGGACTTTCCCCAATGATCGTACCCGGCACAAAGGATCCCATCATACCAGCTACGTGAAGATGATATCATTAGCATCCTTTTACACTAAGAGTCTACCCACCAAACTGCACAACTTTTACGTAGCAAAAAATAAATCAACTGTTCCATAACATACTAAAGCAACTTAAAACTGCAATTTTTACTCGACTCAATCAACCAACTGTATGAAACAGCAGATTTTTTTTGTTACGAACGGTTTGCTTCCATAGTAAAAGTTGTGCAGTTCGGTGGGTAGACTCTTAGTTTATAAGGATGCCGATGATATCAATTTCTGTAGAAATCCTACAATACTTATAATGCGAGTTATTTCTTTCTTATCTATCGTAGGTATATCGCTGCACGTTTCGGTGTAAAAGAAGGCAAGCAGTGGCGATTCTCAGCTCAAATAAAAGTGAATGTGAACCATTTCGTTCACATTGTCTTAAGCAGCACATGTGCATCTTCAAGTACTTATATTCATGGCTGTTTCAGTAGCTGTTTATATTTTATAGTAGCTATGTGACATTCATTATTTGTTTTAGGTATTGTCAGCAACTTTACTATGTTATCGATACTTGTAAAATAGTTCCGTGAACGACTGAATGACTGACTAACAGATAACGTCAGCCTAGAAATTTTGAGTGAAAATGGATGAATAGATAACAATAGTTCACTATATTATCTATTCAAATGTCCTAGGGGTGCAATAAGAATGGATTTTTCGAAAATCTAAAGGGGTAATCAGAATCGGAAATCGCAGGCAAAAGCTAATAAATCATAATTGAGTACCTATAGAAACTGATACAAACAAAAAAACAACATTTTATAAAGTTACTATGCTATGATGTTATGCTTATGCCATGATATATGCATAAAGTTACTATGAAATTGAACATTCAAAAAAGATGTTTATTCATATGAAAAAGCACGCATACATATAAACATCATCATTATCAGCCTATATACGTCCCACTGCCACGCACAGGCATACTTTCAAAGAAAATGTATGGGGGTTGGTCCACCACCTCGCGTGTCCAATCTGGATTGGTGGACTTCACATATGCATCAGAATTTCTTCTGCAGAGTATGCAGGCTTCTTCACTACCTTTAAGAGAAATCCATATTATAAAAGATAGAAAGAACTCATTGATAAACATGGTATGTTGTTCGTGCGGATTCGAACCCGGTACTTCATGATTGAGTGTCCACACCTCTTCGCAACGCGCCACCAAAATAAATATGGTTTCCGCGTTAGGATAGCCCACCTCATTTATTTCCGTGGGTGTCATACCAGACGATTAAGGGAATTCAATCAATCAATCAATTATAAAATTCGGAGCGAGAATGGTTGCGTCTTAAACGATGAGGAAAGTATACTGAATAGATGGAGAGAATATTTTGAGAGTTTGTTTGAAAAGGAGGAACGGGGTCAAAAATCCAATGAGGATAGGAACCTTTATGTGGAGATGAATGAATGGGAAATAAGCATGGATGAGATTGTAAAAGGTATAAAATGCATGAAAAGTGGTAAGGCTGCGGGGTATGATAGAGTGTCGACAGAAATGCTGAAAAATGGAGGCACTGTAGTGGCAGACCAGTTGTATCGCCTTTTTAACTTATGCTGGAAACACGGGCAGGTCCCAGATGACTGAATGAATGGTCAGCAAGAATGCAAAAACTACCGAGGTATAAGCCTCCTCAGCACTGTCGGTAAATTGTATGCAAAGATTTTGATTGATAGGGTTGTGAAAGAAACTGAAGATAAGATATGGGATGCACAAGCGGGATTTAGAAAGGGTATGGGTTGTACGGATCAGGTCTTCTCCTTACGTTGTATAGTCGAAAAATTTCTGGCTGTACACCAAAAAGTATTCTGCGCTTTCGTGGATCTGGAGAAGGCCTATGACAGAGTGGTGAGGGATGAACTGTGGTCGACATTGTCCTTTTATGGAGTGAACAGCGATTTGATACGGGCTCTGAAATCCCTGTATGATAATTCCAGAGCCTGTATTAGAATCAATGGAGCCTACACAGACTGGTTTGACATCCATAGAGGAGTCAGACAAGGCTGTGTAGCGTCTCCTTGGCTGTTCAACCTATTCTTGGATAATTGTCTAGTAAGTTTAAAAGAGAGCGAATGGGGTTTAAAAATGGGTGACCTACTGGTTCAATCTCTCTTGTATGCTGACGACCAAATTTTGATCGCTTCGTCGGAGTCAGAGTTACAGAATATGGTAGCCACTGTTGATGCAAGTTTAAGTGAAAAGGGAATGAAAGTGAATGTTAATAAAACTAAGGTGATGGTGTTTGAACGGGATGAATGCATGACTGGATGCAGTATAAAGATTGGGAATGAAATACTGGAACAAGTAAAGGAGTTTGTTTATCTGGGAAGTATGTTCACTAGGGATGGGAAATGTGACGGGGATATTGAAAAGAGAGTTAAAGCCGGAACGCAAGTAAATGGTGCCACCAGCGCTCTTGTGGGGAGCCAAAATGTATCTACCAAAGCTCGTTTGGCTATTCACAATAGCGTGTTGGTTCCGACTTTGATGTATGGGAGTGAAAGTTGGGTGTGGCAGCAGAAGAATGAAAGCAGAATAAATGCAGTGGAAATGAGGGCTTTACGCAAGATGTGTGGTGTGACTATAAGGGATAGAATAAGGAATACTGTAATTAGGGAACGTTGTGGTTTGAATGAAGATGTAGTGGTTAAAGTAGAGAAGGGAATGCTTCGATGGTTTGGACATATTGAAAGGATGAATGAAAGTCGACTTACGAAACAGATATATATGGCGTGTGTGGAAGGAAACATTGGTAGAGGCAGACCTAGGAGAGGATACCTAGACCAGATCAGGGACGTCATTAAAAAATGCCAGGTTAAAAGTAGCCGAAATCGAAGGGAATGTATGAAAAGATGTATGAACTTAGAGGAAGCAAGAGAGGTGTGTCAGAACCGCCCAAAGTGGAGATCTATAGTTTCTGCCTACCCCTCTGGGAGAAAGGCGTGAGTTTATGTATGTATGTATGTATGCAATCAATTATACTTTATTTTACACCATAAAACATAGTATACATAGAGTAAATAAACAGGAAATACAGACGGTACAAAAATAGGCGGTAAATAATTATGTCACGTACATAAGGGTTATTGATAATTTAAGGTCAAACTATAGGTTTATTCGATACAAACATATTTCGTATACTTCGCTTTAATCAATTTAATACAACAGACAAAGTTGTCTGTCCGAATTGCAGCTTTGAACAGTTGCAAATGAATCCCAACTCGCAATCTCTAAAAGCCGTTAAATTTGTCAAAAGCTACCAGTAATTCAGAGCCAGAGTTTCTAGTACCTAACGTCGCCATGGGCCCAATTGTCTGTCATTACAATACAATACAGCAGACAAGGGGATCAATTAGATAATCCCTAAGCGACATAGAAACCACGTTGTTATTGAAGCCAGCCAGTTGAAAGCCTGCTTATTTGAGCCTTGTTTGATATTGATCTGACGTTGATATGTATAGCGTCAAGAGGTAAGGCCTCGAACCTGGGTTTGTCCAGAGGGAGATAGAAACGGGGCGACATTGCAAACTTCTAGAGGAGTTTGTGAAAGAAAAACGTTTTTCTTTTTACTTTCGCTGTGAAAAAAGCATGATGGGCGATAGATTATACATTTATATAGATAAACGAGTTTTTGCCCGCGACTTCGTCCGCGTAAATTTTGGAAACTTCAGCCAGTTGCACCCCTTTAGGGCTGGTTTTCGAAAACTCCTTTCTTACTGCACCCCTACATCCTCTAAAGAAAATGTGTTCCAAATTTCATGTTTCTTCAGCGATTTAGGCTGTGTGTTGTCTGTCATTCATTTCTTCAGTCAGTTAGTCTATAGATTACCCCTTTTCGAATGTGTTTCATACACCATCACCGTTCAAACTTTCGAAAGGACCTGTGGATTAGAAAGAATAAAACTAAAACAATTGTACATGTTGCTGTCAAAAACAATCCTTGGTTGATCTAAAAACGAACGGTTACCTTCCCATATTATTGGTTGGAGTAAATGAATATTCATTCAACAGATATTTATACGGGTTATTTTCGCTTCGCCCATTGTATATGGAAGAACTTACATTCATAAAATACTTATTTTTTGAACCACTTGTCATTATTTTCACTTTGCCGTGTTAATACACGAAGGAAAGAAAAGAGGGTTGGAGTCGCAAGGTAATTAGGTCTGTTGCCATTATATTAGGTCATAACGTCACAGTTGCCGTGGCCTATGATGCCTCAGTTCGAAGCAGACCGCCGTTTATCGATAAAATAAATCCATAATGACGAAGTGCGCTGTTCCTGGATTCGGTTTTAGGGACGGAAACTGCGCACCCGTCTTGTCCCTGTATTTTGGCGACACTTTCTTCGAAAGAAATACTACTTTGCGACACCTCCGCTCCTTTCTGTCCTCCACGGTGTTATAATAGGACTTAGTACGGACTTCCCCAGGATGGTCGCCGGCGTCGAGGTAGACCCAAAAAATGTGGAGGGACAACCTGGATGCCTTCCTGGAGAGTTGGTTAGAATTTGTACACAATTGAAGAATGAAAGGTGAGGCCCTTGTCCAGCAGTGGGTCACTGAACAGGCTACATAAAAAAGTACTTAATGACGTACGTGTGATAAGGACAAAATAGTCTGAGACTAATAAATTGCCTAAGTATTAATAGTTGAGACAATATTGTCTCTAAATGCCCCGAAAGGGTGTTGTTGTCGTTAGTTTGTAGTTTTTTCTTTTATCTGCTTAAGATTGAAATTAGAGTTCTTTTAAAAACAAATCTGTTCTGTTCGGTTCGTTTTGTTAACAAAATGTCTGCAGCAAATTTTCACTTCGTTACGAGCAGTTTTCACTTCATTTTACGGGAAAAACACCTAGATAGAAGCTCGTTCAGACCAATTTACTAGCACCATCAAATTTGTGAGATTGAAAAACTTTCCTAATATATGCAACACTTTAAAGAAGCTGAAAGTTATCTTCTTGCATAAGTCCTTCTATCTTTTAACCTTACATCACGACACTATTCCCTTTTGAAGTGGTCAGAAACTTTGCTGCAACTGCATTTTTGCTTTTTGCCAGCAGTTGTAGCTAGGTTCACTTGAAGCCTATTTAAGACTAGGATGAAGAGACGCATTAAGTAAGCTATCTATGTTATGTGCTATCCGGCTTCGAATAACACCAACCCAGTCGAGTGTCGTAAGAGGCGCCTAATTCCTTCAGCATGGGCGTAGCACCTCAGAAAGCCCGTAGAAAAATCATAGAAGTCCCGTAGAAGAATATCAGCACGGACATGCAAGAACCTACCAACACTCATAAGTCCTATAATTTATGAATTAAACGTATTCTTCCACCTTTAAAATATGTTCTACAACCTCCTTAAAAATCTTAAGCCAAATTCTGGTTACGGGCTACAGGGAAATGAACTTTTGGATCCGACCTTGCCAAATTTAAGTCTTACCCCTGGCGGTAACTGATGAGCTGGTTGGCCAGTTTATGGAAAATGTCTAGCTTCGCCTTACACATCTTACGACTCACGTCTAACTTCTTACACATCTTTGACGCCCAAATCGTGTGGCTGCCGATCGGCACTGCATTGCATCTGATCTGACCCCGTCTCTAATCATATCGGTCTCCCGTTTCAGACATAGGAAGGTAAGGGCGAGAGAGTGCATCTGTGTTCAGACCGAAAACAATATTTTTTAAACTTATTTCGGCTTACTATTGTACTTCCCCAAGCTTTTCCAGTCTTCTCTATCTTACACCTTATGCACTCCAAAAGAAAAATAAACATTTCAAACTTTTAAGGGGGTTGTTTAGACCATCAAACTGAACAACTTTCACTATGGGACCAGCATCGAAATCGCAAAAAAAATCTGCTGTCCCATACATTTAGCTCGAGTTAGATTTGTGGTTTAGTTTCGAACATCTTTTTTTTTCGCGTTTTCGATATTGCTCCCATAGAGAAAGTTGTTCAGTTGATGGTCTAAAGAACCCCCTTAAATGTTTATTTGTATTTTTGTAACTTGTATAAAGATCGTCGTAGTCGAAATCGACAAGAAATCCATCATCATAATTATTCCTAAACACTGTAAAAGAAACCTTATCATAATTTATTGTGATATAATATTAATTTATGTGCGTATGTAAGTCCTCTGTATCAACGAGCGTCTCTAACAGTACGGTACAGAGATTATTGCTAACTGAGAATAATCCATTAGACTCCGTATCATCGCATGCATGATAAATCATAGTAGTTCACCCTTAATAACTATTATCCAATCTATGCTGAAGGGAACAGACCGCAATTCGACGAGGCCTCTGATCGAGATATGATAGGATTTGCTTCCGGCGAATCAATAGCTTATTGATTTGTTCAAAGGTAAAGTTACTAATGATTATTGGCAGAAGGTAGTGAAATAGTAATCAAGCTACGTTAGGCCCCTTGTTAACGAGACGGTTTCTACCCGGGCCGGTGGCGACTACGCTTGTCCACGAGCACGGCTTGTATCCGGCTTGTACCCGGTAGCTAGCCGGCTGGAGTGCGGCCTCATTCGGTCGTTTGTCATTGTTTTGTCCGCACCATTCATCAAAAACATCACGTTCATGCTTAGTGCTAAGCAGAAAACATAACAGAAAATTTATAATATTAAGCCCAACATAACAACATTATTGCACTTAAGAGGATATAATTCGGAGCGCGCTCCATACAAACGTACTATGGTGATATTTTGAATACTAACCAATTAAACACAATTTAATTTTTCAGAATCAATCTAAAGACAAATTTCTATGCTTGTATAGACTCAGATTTTCGTTAAAATGTATAATTTTAAAGTTACAGTGCCTCAAAGATTTCCATACAAATCTTAAATTAATCCTAGCATTGAAACTGTATATTTTAACGAAAATCTGACTCCATACAAGCATAGATATTTGTTTCAAGATTGTTTCAGCAAAATTTCATTGAGTTTAATTGGTCAGTATTGAAAATATCACCATAGTACGTTTGAATGGAACGCGCTCCGAATTATATCCCCTTAATATTCTTGGTTTATTTCCATTTTGCGTAGATAGGAGGGACCGCGCCGTGCGTACACCGTCAACAAGCTCTAATAGACAGCCATAATGATACTCGACTGCGCACCGGGCGTGGACACGGCGCACCCCGTGCCCGGACCGTCGCGTCGCTAGCGCCGGCGTCGTTGACCGATACCGGACGTATAGTCTAGGAAAAATAAGGTTACAGATTGCATTAAAGACACTTTAGTAAATTGTGTTTGACAAAATATTACTGTTAGTTTATAACACTTATGTCGAGACTTCGTGGTTATATAGGCTCAGGAACCTGAGAAATACCTTAAAATCGATATTAATGTACAAATGGCAAGATTATTTCTAAAAATATTTTGACCAGCATACCAGCAATAGAGACAGTTAATTATCAGAAGGCAAATTTAATGTGTAAAAACAAACAGTAAATAATTTAGTTTTGAGGTTATAATTTTTGAAGACTTACAAAATATTAAATATCTACCCAAATTAACGATATTAACCTTGGATTATTATTGTTATAAGTAAAACGTATTGAACGAAGCCATCCTGTACAAAATCACCAGTTTTCCATTTTTTGTTCATACCTAAATTTAATGTTTTGTAAAAGTCTTAATTATTCAATAATACAACATAAAAAATCGGGGATTATTGAGAATTTATGTTTTTCAGGTATGTATTTACTATATTCCAAATTTTCACTAAAAGTGCAATTAATGCAACCTACTCCATACAAAAATCCGTAGATTTCCCCGACTAGTAGGGATTGCGTAAAATATACTGTGACGTAGGCATGGTTTAAAACCGTACGTTGCCCCGGCGAGAAAACCGTCTCGTTAACAAGGGTAGGGAAAAAACAGTCTCGTTACTGTTCACTGAAGTTCTAGATTCGGAACCGTTCAGGTTTTGTTGTTTGCATAAATTCGTCCAATCTCACCTTCAACTCATGTTTATATTAAATACCAATCTATTTATCAATAACAGTTAAGAGAAAATTAAGACCTTTCCGGAAATTGTCTAAGCCCTAACTTGTCCCAGGCTTGAATTAGGTACAATGAATGAATGTAGGTAGATTTTATCTCGAAAATAAAACAAACCTCATGCAGGCCGCTGGAAAAAGCTAGTAAAATATGCAGATCCAAATGTGAAAGAAGAAATCGGTTCTGTAGTTTTCGAGTATTATTGAGTAAATTCTAAGCCTTTGTGGTCTAGTAGCGAGTAACCATGCCTACTATGCAGGAGACGATGGTTCGGTACTACTAGTGAAACGTGAATGTTCTTAGTTTTCAGAATATCTCTGACCACTCCCTCGGGGAATATAGTCGTGAGTGTATGCTTATACGTCCACAGACGACCTCATCCTAAATTCGATTAATAAAATAAAAGGCAATTTCTCAAAAACAAACACAGATTTCAATCCTCACCACGTTCTCTATTCGTGGACTAGATTGTAATACCGTGGAAGTGCATTTCATGAGATAGAATACGTGACCGAAAAAGATTTATAACCCTCCTTGGGTGTCGTAATTCAGCAGTCTTTGGACATTCCATGAAATTAATGTAGGTCTAGTTGCCTGCAATTTAGCCTAGACATTTGTAGACATTCTGTGTCTATTCCTATTATCCTTGTAGATACATGAGGCTGGTGACGATTTATTGTAGCGTATCTAAATTAAATTACTTTTGGAATGTTGTTGGGGCGGCCGCGCTTCTGCAGTGCATCAGTCATGTTTTCCGACGCGCGCACAGACGTCTTCCACGCTATAGTGTGTAAGAAAGTTATCACTGATAAGTAGATTCCATGGCAACTTTAACGTCATCCTGAAAGTGATAATGTTACTAGACAAATTAATTTATTTACATTTTAAATTCTAAACTATTTTTATTATTCTTTTTCTTTTAAATTTTTATTACCTATTGAAGCATTGACATTTAATGTAGTTTACTAACATGTTATAAGAAGGCATCATGTACTTACTAGTCAACAATTTAATGGAACTTGTTTTCCAAGTTTTTCCAAATTCGATAACCCGTAGTCGAAGAGTGGCGAGTAACCTTGCCTGCCGTGCAGGAGGCGATGGTTCGATCCCCGTCCAGGCCGACTCGTACCATTGAGTTTTTCGGAATTTATGTATGATTTGTAGCACCACTGGCTTTTTGGTGAAGGAAAACATCGTGAAGAAACCTGCATGTTTCAATATCGAAGCATGTGTGTTATACCCACTGTCCATTACAAAGTAGCTCCGGGCTCACTTCCCGTGACACTGGACCGAGTTTCGGTACTACTAGTGAAACGTGGATGTTCGGAGTTTTCAGAATATTTCTGACTACCCGCTCTCGGGAACATAGTCATGAGCATATACAAAATATATTTATTTGAATTGGAATTGAATAACCTAGGTACGCTAGCTAGGTTGTTCAATTCATAGTATACTATTAAAAGGCTAGCCGTCTCTCACCAATGGACACGTCATTCCATGCTGAAACTTAAACACGACATTCTTAAACAGAAAGTTGCTAGTCGTATGAATGTTTCTGACTACCCAAAAGGGAATTACGGTCGTGAGTTTATGTATTTTATGCATATAAATATATTCTACATTTTCTTCTATATCATATAAAAATCTGTTTGTTTGTTTACTCCTTATGATTTCCTAAACCGTTCGTCGGATTGCGATGAAATTTTGGTTCTGGTGAGCTTGGAAAAGACTGAAAAAAAAACAAAAGCAATAGAAGAGACACTGCAACGCATGTGAGGTACAGCAGAGACCAAGCTCGCACTGTCATAGGAAAATTTACGCAATCTCCTAGAAGCATTCCTAAGATTATGAACTATACCAACACTAGAAAGCCACGCACGATAATAATCTCTCAGGATGCATCTTGCGATATTAAGTTGGAACTTTTATTTTTAGTGTCTATGTTGGAGAAAAGGAAAATGAAAAAATTCCAGATGAGTTAGTAGAAAGAAACCGACGCAGGTGCGGAGAGGCGCGCAGCCCAATAATGGGATTAAAAGAGTCAACGTTGTTTATGACTGTAGCTGTAGGTTGCTTAAATTTAGCACTATAATTTATCTGGGATCGAAACAGAATCTACTCAATACTTTATTTGGCAAACCATTTTATGTTTACTTATGTCTATTTCAGAAAAATCTATTTTTTCGAGATGCACTAGTGTTATGCAAGAGCTTATATCAGTAGTTAACGACTGTTAAAAATATGGTTTGGTGTCTAAACCATATTTTTAACAGTCCAAACTTTAGACTATCACAAGTAAATCGAGTAAGACGTTTTCTAATATGTCAAAAGAATTCACAAATTCTCATAAAAACGTTTTAATGAAACCTTTTGATTCTATATAGATCCACTCAACTGAAGCACTGATTAAATCCTATTATTATTATGTTTGGATGCTTGGATGATCGTGTTTCAATCACGCATAGCTGGACGGATTTTTTGGTACATGCGAGTAAATAGATAAACAGGATGTTTGGCGCATCGATTGCCAAAATAAATTTTGCGTGTTGAGCGTGTTAGTGGACCGATTTCATAGCATATTGCATACTGTTAGAAAGAGGATAGACTAGAGAAGTTTTTATAAAATCAGAAGATCTCGAGCGTTTTTAGTTTTTTGTTGTTAATTTTATTTTTCTTCTTCCAAAAAAAGTTAAAGTCAAAAAAAAAATACTAGAGGTCGCATCCATGTTATTTTGATAAAACCTTACAACATCAGACATTCAAATAACAACAATTTTGGAGGTTGTAAACACAACTTTTCTTTTTATTCAAGCTTAAATGTTGACTTTCCGACTTTCTTGAGAAAATTACTAAAAATTCACCTAAAAAAATCCGTGATGCAGGAATTTTTTTTTGGGGCGTGACGAGATAACAAAAGACCTCTTCTATCCACCTATTTATTTTGGCAATTGATGCTCCAAACACCCTGTATAATGCGTATAGTATACTCGTATAAGACAACGTTTTAAGTATGGTTAAGGTTAGGCCGAACTACATTTAACAAAAATTTCATAGGTAATCTAAATTCTTTTTCATATTTCCCTACAGTACTAAAAAGTAACGAATACAGAATTGTTGAATAAAACAACGCGGTACTGTAGAGCACGACTTTGAATAAACACTTTTTTGTATTGCCTCAAAAGTTCGCCAAACCGTTTCGAAACTTTTGGACTTACTGAATATATTTTACTGTTATCAGTGAATAATATTGTATTCATAACGTGAATAATATTCATAACGTTGGGTGTATAAGCCAGCAGTTGAAGTATAAGTTTACTTTAGTCTATCGATATCAAATATAGATATGAAAATTTTGTCAATTTTTCTCCAGTTTCATCCATAAGTTTTTTTTAAAATATCATGTTATTATTTTGACTATTTCGACACAATGAGAATATTGTTTATAGAAAACCCATAATACGCCAGCTGGAGATCAATATCTATTGTGCTATCTTTTATTTCTTTTTGCGCTAAATTGCTCTATTTTTTTAATTCACTTAAATAAGATTCGAAAATAATGCAAAAATACAAATAAACATTTAAGGGGGTGGTCTAGACCATCAAACTGAACAACTTTCACAATAGAACCAATATCGGAATCGCGAAAAAATATCTGATGTTCGATACTAAATTACAAATCTACTCGAGTTAAATGAATGGAGCAACAGATTTTTTCTTCGTGATTTTGATGTTGGTCCTATAGTGAAAGTTGTTCACTTTGATGGTCTTAATAACCCTTAAAAATTTTAAATGTTAATTTTTACTTTTGTAACACCTAGTATCATTCACCAAAAATCATTCATATTATCACATAACCACATTACCAACAAAATGACAATTTAGCTTAAATTGTGAACAAGAAACAGTCATAGGAAAAGCAAGGCTGATGGTACCTTAGAAATTAGATCGCGTCTCAGAGATAAAGACCTTTAAAATTCAGAAAACATCATATCTAACTAGGACCTATCCAACGATACCCCACACCACGGGACACACGAGAAAAAAAAATTGCATCCCCAAAAAAAAAAAGTGGGGATGCAATCCCTAAAAAAAATATTTCTCAAGATTTTATTTCACCACTTTGCATTGCCTCGGCATTATAAATATATACCCATGTCAAATTACAGCTTTCTAGTACTAACCTTGGAGCCTAAGCCGCGGACAGACGGACAGACGGACGGATATGGGGAAACTATAAGGATTCCTTGTTGACTACGGAACCCTAAAAACCAACAGTTATCTTTTTAACCAGCTTCAACAAACGGTTCTCAATTCGTCTGTTAGCGTGTGTTATAATTATAACACAGTATAAGAATATCTATGGACAGTACAGACACTCACTGCCCTCACCAATTTTGGTGGTGGTACGGTAGGAAGGTGGACGACAGTAAGCAGTGGTGACTGGTGTAATCCTCTCTCACTCGCACTCACTCAGCATAATATGTGCTAGCCTCTTGTCAGTGCGAGTGTCAGTGCGAGCATGTTTGTATTATGTGTACAGGGTGTGGTTATAGCAAGACTCAATTTTATCATATTGAAGGTTTGAAGATGGAATTAAATAAATAAAAATCGTTTATTTGTGTTATACATTTGTACACAAACAGAAGTAGGTAATACAAGACAAAAAAGACATTCGATAAGTTTTGTTAAATTATAGGATGGCCTATTCTAAGCCGGAACTACCAACAAGTGCGTGTCTCTAAAATAATGATGATGTTAACACGTCGTAATAAAAATAAGAAACGAACGTTACAGCCTGTAGAATCACACAACAGGGACCCACTTGTAGTTGGTCTTGAATATTACGCGTATGCGCCCTTAAACGTCATAATAATCTTCAAAGTACATTGAACCTAAGATACCCATGTCTCAGCTGTGTAAGGCGAAATGTATTATGTTTTCATGTTTCCCCATCGACGTGAGATGGGCATAAACATTTTTGTCATTCCTCTCAAAACCCTTGAGGGATCGAAATGGCGGAACAAAGTGGATCAGTAGGACGGAATCGAATAAACTAAAACACAAGTATGACTTGCTTGGTGTAGGGACGACTAGTGGCTATGTTATAAACCAAAAAGTTGTGAGCTAAGGATCCCTTAAGTTAGTCAACCCTATATCGATCCCTAATCTAACAATCAAAATAAATTTTTTTTTGAGACTATACGTAAAGCTTCCAAAGACGACCGTTATTTAAATTGTTGTCGATTATATCAGACAGAGACAGTGGACAGCCCCGACAGAGGGTCGCGTGGTCGAATCCAGCAAGGGACTAATATTTGTATGGTGAATATGAATATTTGTACCAGAATGTTTATATACAATTATGTATGTATTGTATACAACAAAACAAGTCTGGGCTCGATTTTTGTACTTTAAATGGGACGCTCTGTGTGATAAAGTTCAAGATCTATTTTTATATCATCAGAGAAGATGTATTTTTATATCATTTTGTAATTTATTAAATCAGGAATCACTTCTGTTTTATTTTACATCACAACACAAATACGGGCCAAACCATCAGGAAGGCATCTAAGCCGTCATCGTCACCCCAACTCCATCTAGGGGAACCTATTCTGTCCTATTCTATCTTGGTTCACCTCTCAAGATGCATCCGGCAGACATGCCCTGTCTAATCCTACTTCATACACACAGCTAGCTCATTAAGTTGACCACGACCTGGCGTACATTCTCTTAGCAGGTGTTATGGGCAATAAAGACGCATTACCTACCGAATACCAATATAAGCGGTAGCCCACAGACATTCCTCGCATAGCTCGAGTTCATGTTACAAATTACGTCTCTCCACACTAATTGGTAACGCCTAATTGGTAGTCACAACAGAAAAATTACTTTCATCAACGGCGCGAAGAGTTTCATAATTACAGCAATTAAGATCATAGCAGCGTTTTGTTCCGACGAGTCGGGAAAGGACGTGTCCCGTGTACAAATTTATCATTTTTGTGGCAATTCACGCTCGCTTTTAAATAATTGTAAGTGTAAAGACGTTGAGATGCGTGGAAAAAATAGATGGCACCGTTAACGTTGTTTCGTATGCGTGATCTGGGGAAACGATCTTTTACATGTAATTTTATGTACTTTTATCTTCGCATTAAAGATAATCCTCCATTAAATATCTTGTCTTCTTAGATTTCACTACGTCAACAAGACAAAAAGTGACAGCAAGAGATTTAATAGAGGATTAACTTTAAGGCAACTGGTAATCTATCTGTAAAGGGATTATTGTTACGCCTAAAAGTGATATGTGCACAATTTGATTAAATATGCATTAACATAAGGCTTGCATGCAATTATTATTTTATGCTATCATATGTGATGTGTAGTGTAGAGACAGTGATCAATTTTGGTGCAAGCCTAGTGTAAAATTTGTAAACTAAAACCTAAGAGCGTATCGCAAACGAACTTTTTTCCAGATTGGGGAATTTGGTATTCTCTAGGCAATCCTAAGATGTAACTTTAAATACATGCAAATACTCACGACTATATTCCCCGAAGAAGTAGTCAGAGATATTCTGAAAACTCAGAACATCCACATTTCACTAGTAGTACCGAAACACAATGAACCATAGCATTCGTAGCATCTCGTAGCACCATCCCGTAGACATCTATTCTGAGTCTATTCTAGTCTTGTCTATACCTACAGGCTTGGATAAGTTATGTGTCAAGATTGACAGTCGAAGCTAAGAAAACGTCGAAAAAACTACAACCAGTACTTGCCTCTAAACCCTATCCATATACACGCACACAGTCATGATTTGTATGACGCCTCACGCACACCAACTTAAGTAAGTTGGCCCCTTTTGTTTTAGAAGCGTTAGGCTCATTCTTGACATACACTTTTTCTGCCTACAGGCGATAAAATTAAATGCTTTACATTTTTGGTATGATACGGATGGTGTGGTACGGAACCCTTGGTGCGCGAGTAACCCTACTCGCACTTGACCGTTTTTTTTTTGTATGTTATGCCGAAGCGAGGCGGGACGCTTATTCAGAAGATATCTAGTGGTTTAGACAATTTAGTCTTGCCTTGAAAAAACCGTGAAAAAGTAGTAGGATAACAGCCTACGAAATATTAATAGCATCTACGGCCGTAGTATAGCAGCGTGATGTAGCTCTATCGCGCATTAGCTCTCTTTCTGTTTGCGCGCTAACGAACCAGATAAACGGCGTGATATAGCCGTAGGTACCTGAGACCCTTGAACGCTGGTATTAAGCCATAAACAACTATTTAGTGAACAAATGGGGTGACTACACAAAATTAAACTTCATGAACTTAACAAATAAGTACGGGGACAGGATACCACACAGATTCCACTATAAATTCCAAGTTTGCGGTTGGCGCGGCTCGTAATGAAAAGTTACATCGGTATACATCGTCTCACATGTGCGCGTTAACTTGGCAGGACCAACTTTCATTATTTAGATTGCAAAAGATGGTTTTCACCTAGAACAACGTCCTAAAAACTAAAATTTTGACCTTGAAAAATGCAACTTTATAAATAAATCACATCTCTAAATCTTAGCATTTATGTGAAAGTAAAACATCAGTTGAAAAAGTCAGCCTTGATGGACCCTAACTTCGCCCTCCTCGGATATTATAGCCGTTGTATAAATTGCATAGGCAAAGAGATATATTATATGCCCAGAATTTCGGAACATACAATTACATTATAAATAATGACGATACCTATGCATGCATAAAGAAAGTTCACCTAGTAGGTAAATTTGGAAATTACGTGATGCTTGTAAAATCGTAAGTTTGGTGGGGAAAAAGTGTTAATTTCAGTCGGAAATTAAACGATGTTACAAGAACTTTAAGAATCTAAACATTCCATACATACAGAACATCATCTTACTAATAATTGAGAACGAACTGATGATAAAAACAGTTATTTAATCTGTTAATTGGCACGATTTGATTGCTCTATGTAATTGAACCAAATCGAAAAACATAATGATAGTCCTGCTTAAGTGACGCACACATCTCATATGTGCTCTATGCCATGTAAGGACTCTTTCACACGATCTCGCGTAGTACGGAACCTTTGTATAATATGCGAGTATATTTAAACACAGTTTCTGAAATATTTTTTTTACATTTTATTTACTGTTTTACAAAAGGTTCATTTATTTTATCTAAAGCAGGCGGCCGTCTACTTGAGGAAGCCTCCTTCCATCTTTTTATGCTTCCTGAACGTTTGTGACTCTTATGTCCTACAGGGTTGTAACTTAAATGTGTCAGACCATCAAACTGAACAACTTTCAGTGCAATCGCGAAAATAATCTGCTTTTATTTAGCGAGTATAATTTCCCAGCACAGAATATCTACTAGATGTATTTTCGATATTTGGTAGATATTTTTACTGTTGGGGTTGGTGGTAAGGTTGTATTACATAACATAATATAACTTGGTCTATTAGGTATTTAGAAGCGGAAGTTGCGATACCATCTTGGATGGATTTCCGCAAAGTAACAACGCCTGATTTATTTTTATTTATTAATTAATTGAATACATTTTTAAACAGTCCCGAAGCGAAGGTCCGAATAGCTCGAATGATAGCCAACTTCCTGCCAATATCCTTTAAGAATCCAATCGGCAGGTGAGGTGCTATAAGCAGAATGAACTGCTTGAGCAAGAGACTAACTGCCAGTTGCACGTACGTTCATTAAAGTTAATCCTGCATTAATCTCTTGCTGACACTTTTTGTCTTGTTGACGTAGTCAAAGCTAGCCAGAGATTTAGCTCAGGATTAACTTTAATGAACGTATGTGCAACTGAGCGTAGGAGAATAGGATGCTTAAAGAAAACAGTGGAATTTGTCTTATTAGTATAAATAAACATGCATGCATTGTATAGTATGCATGCATTTTTGGAAATAAATGTTTATGTTATAAAGCTGCGTGCGAAATAGCTGCCCCAACTTTCGACTTCCTCATCTGCGTTGCATCTTGGTTAAAAGCTTCTTCGGGGAGTCCATCACATTAGTTTGTGGCCAGTATACGCTTGATAACCCTTTAAAGTTAATATGTTGAAGATTTATGTTGTAAAGTTCCTAGCAGCATCTTCTCTACAGCGTAATTACCCTTTCCGATGCGGCGGTGGAAATCTAAATATTGATTTGACACTCCTAAATTTAAATAAAGGTTTTTGAGTTTGAGCCTGACATAGACTATAAAACTAGTCCAATTTGAAAAAGCCTTTTTATTTTGAAACACACGCTGTCAATCATGGAAGACTAACGTAAAAACATTATTCGTTAATGCAAAAAAAAATTGCAGATTTTCAAAACACGACAGCGACACATACGAAATCCAATCACAGGCGTTGCGTGGAGCAATAATATTTTTCCGTTAGTTCTAAAATGTTTTTTTTTACATTTAAAACATAACGCCCGTCTCCCATTGGGGTTGGTAGATACAACAGAATGCCGCATGCTACGTTAGAAGATTTGGGGGAAGGGGGTCCGAACAAGTTTCATTTTATTCTTACATGGGAGTGGGAGGGAGTCTAGATATTTCTTATGTAAGATCAAAAAAGTAAGATAAACTTGTAATTTAATAAAACATGTAATTGTCATATCATAAATGAGACAGAGGATTTGACGCAGAGCAGATACGCTCGAGTCACTGATCCGCTTGCTGAGTGGTTGTTGAGCCCATGAACTGATGGGGTTGTCAAAAAGTAGGGGATAATTTTCTTCAGTTTAATGAACAGCCCCCTACGATCTTAACAAACCTCTTTCGCTTTCTCGACATTCGTTATCATTCATAGTCATTCGTATCTTTCCATACATACTCATCGGTTTCAGCTAGGTAGTACATCTGGCCTGACCCTTTTTAAGCACATCACCAATTTGATCAGTATACGTACGTCCAGGTCGGCCCCTTTCAACATCTGCGACGACGGCCCCTTTGATACATAGATCAAAATTCTATCAATACGAGTATATCAATTCGCCTTTCCTGCATCTTATACTAAAGGTTTTAAATGTTCAAAATGAAATTAATCTTATATTTATGCAGTGACTTAGATATATTAAGTATTTATGCCTTTGTAAAACGCTAACAACCCGCATCAAAATACATATAGTTCAGCTACTCTCTGTCTTTTAAAGATGGTATATTTCACGATAATCCATTACAAGAGCCTGCAAGATTATAGTTATGCCGTCATGATACCCTAACGGCACGCATGAAAATTTATAGTTCAGCTACTCTCTGTGTTCTAAAGAAGGTATATTTTACGATATGGAGTAACAAAACAAGAGTCTAAAGGGGCCCTTAAAAACGCATAGTTCCCACTTACCTCACAGCAGAATTAGAATCTAGTCCTCATCATTCACTCATTTTAACTTAACCGCACAGAACGCCAACGGCATGAAATATGGAGGCACACAGTGAATAATAAATACACACTGTATATTGGATCCTGTAACCACAATATAGGTATAGTACAGAAGGTACACGTTTTGAAACATTACGGATGTCGCCAAAGAACGTTCTTCAGAAAAAAGCGCCAATCATAGTAAGATTGTCTAAAGTTGCCATACAAAGCTATAAGACAGATCAAAATTGACTTTTTCATATGTTCTTATAGCTTTGAATGCCAACTTTAGACGGTCTTTAGACTATTTTTTTTTTTTTTTTGAATGACAAATACAGTTTGCTCAGGGAGCATTTACTGCTTTTTACAGCGGGCTTTTGGGGGTGGCCTTACCAGTGACGGCGAAGCGCCCTGGTAGGTCACCGAACAAGTGATTTAAGCAACCTGCCCAAGGGGCACCCCAGGGGGGTACGGACCTCGGCAATGGGCGTTGCTGGGATTACGCGACGGGTTGGGAAGCGGGGATCGGTGAGAGTCTTTAGACTATTAAGTATGGGTATTGAACTAAGGTGAATAACATGACAGTATAGAAAATTAAGATAAACATAAAACCCGACTGCATAAAACATATTTAACTGAAAAGAGAAAAAAAAACTCTTTAATCACTAATCAGCTATAACAGCTTGATTTGAGCGAATGTAATTTGAATGTTAGTAGGTAGGTATCGCAAACTGGGGCAAAGAAGATTTTTGGTTGGTTATTGGTTTGTCCCCCGCCTGCTATACCTACCTACTAACATTCAAATTACATTAGCTCAAATAAAGCTGTTATAGCTGATTAGTGTTTAAAGAGTTAGTTATTCTCTTTTCAGTTTATAGGTTTTTATGCAGTCGGGTTTTTTGTTTATCTTAATAATTTAGTTTATTTCATACTTTTTAGTCTTGTTTCGAAACGGTAACATAGAAGTACTATAATATATATATTTGGAATCGTCTGATGACTAGCTTTCATTTGATACCCATATTGTAATTTTTAATTTAAAAAAAATGTTTATTCCCCCTCTCTTTTCTATTTCGCAGACGCCATGTTAAGATAATATAGCCTATGTCACTCTCACAATTTTTACAAATCTATTGACACCTCATACGTTAAAATCCATCAAGCCGTTTAGGCTGTAAGCCGTGCCAAAGAAATATACATACAAACATACATACATACGTACGCTCGAAAAACATAACCCTCCTTTTGGCGCAGTCGGGTAAAAATTTCAGACTATTTTTTTTTCTTATCGCGGGGTGTGATCTGTAAGACTTGGGTTTTTATATTAGTAATTTCGTACATTGCAACAATATCTAAACGGCAATCGGTAATCTTTTTGGTCATTAAAATGTCCCGGGGCTACAGTGCTATAAAGTGAACGGTAGTACTATCTGAAAACATTCATTAGTTGAGCCATCACCCCGAAGATTGTCAGCTACGTATTCAGCGTATTGTAGTGTAGACCTTCTGTAGACTGTGTATTTTGTGATGTAACTGTCATCGTCGTGGCTCTGACGTAAGTGGATAGCGGTGCCTGAATACAAAAGGGAGAGCCTATGATAATGGATTTCGAATCTTATTTTATCCTCCTTTTTCGCGTTGGTCGATTAGAAGCTGCGTTATTTTTGTACCCTGCGGCTGGGAAGCCTAAATGGTTTCCAAAGCACATTTTTTACCAAATGTACAACTCTTACGCTCTCGTTCTTTATACTGTGTGTCTTATAATTCAAGGAAGTGTTATAGCAAGCCATTTTAAAAGAGTACCTGCATAGAAACGATATAAAAGTAACTAATTTTATGATGTGCAGTGGTTCCGATTTAGAATCGACCACCCTCTTTATCTTACTTAGGAAATTTTTAAAACACAATGTACTCAGCTCTAAAAGGTGTATACAGAAACTCTAACTGCAATAATGACTGAAAATTTTTAGTTTGTACATTTTGGGAATGTTGATTTGGTAGTAAGTAGGATGAGAGTGCCCGAGCGGTGGGTTGAGATAGAGTACAGAAAATTTTAAATTTTTCGTACAAATTATTTTAAATTTTGTACAAAATTACCTATGTTGAAACCATGACAATTCGATTCTGTTCTCGATTCTAAACAAACTACTTTCTAGTTTTGCGTTAATTCATTAACACGTCGTATAACGAATTTTAAAGGAAAACTATCACCGCTAAGTAGGCTTTACAAGTTAACGAGTAATAGTCGACAAACTTGTAAAGTGTAGTTTTAAGACTTTATTAGCGATTAAACCGTAGTATAAAACAAAAAGCCCCCTTCTAAGTCCGTATATTGTGACGGGCAACGGAACCGTACCCTGCGCGTGGTCCGACACGCACTTGGCCGGTTTTTAAATACCTACTCTACAAAAAGTTTAGCATAAACGTAAAGTAACGTAACGTTAATAAAAACCTCAATACTCTACATACGTAAGAACCTGAATAGGTTTTAAAGTCCAAAATGTAAAAAGTGCTTAAACATGTTTAAACACGATGCTGTCTCTGTCATAACTTATTAGTATCAGCAGTGTGAGAGACGGAGCGTTCACGAATACTTTTTGTTGCAATCCAAACTAAATAACGTATTAACCATTCCTACAAAAAAACAAGCTACAAAATTAGAAGCACGCGGCTTACATTCAGATTTTGCAGCATATTCCAATTGCATTTTATTAATAACCTGCAAAGCTTTGCAACTGGTATTTTTCTCACTATTTCCATGCATTTTCCATACAGGAAGGCAAATGGATTAGTGGCTTTTAGTACGGGGTGGACGGCCGCAGTGGATATGAGTGTAATAGGTAGGTATAACACCACCGACCTGCCAGTATGCACTCTAGGTTGTTGTGTAATAACCTTTACATGAACGACCCATTTCTGGGGTTAGAATATTGGAAGTAAATGAATATCTTGGATATTGTCTCACAAATTATTTAGTTACATAAAGCACTAGAATCTAGCCTGGACTTGTATTATGATGACTGACTAACTATAAATCAACCTTTTTTAGAATTTAAGTACGTCTGTTTCTGTGTTTGTTTGTGCAAGCATAACGCAAAAACTACTGAACCGATTTTGATGAAACTTTCTTACAATCAGGTATACAACGTGTTAATGAATTAACGCAAAACTGGAAAGTAGTTTGTTTGGAATCGAGAGCAGAATCGAATTATCATGGTTTCAACATAGGTAATTTTTTTCAAAACATTAAATAAGTGGTTTGTAAAATTTTAAATTTACTGATCTCGATCTCAAAGCGATCTCAACCCACCACTCGGGCACTCTCACCCTACTTACTACCAAAACTAATTAAAATGTATACATGAGCATTTTAGCGCCTTCATTTATTGCCGAAATGATAAATAAAAATGTTGCCTGAAAACTTTAAAATGCGAATAACTTTAAATTTTAAGTATCAAAATAATGAAATTATTGTTTCAGGCTAATTATTTCGTTGTGAATCAGTTGGGTTGTATGATGTTTTTCACTAATTGATTAACAAGTTGTATAATTTTTGCGGATGAAGTCGCGGGTTTATTTATAAATTTCCAATATTTCTTTACAAAAAAATAGCAAGCAGACTGCAGCGCGGCAAAAAGGTGAAAAATAATTTCGAGCTATATGTTTCTACCACACCCCCATATAGAGTTACTACGTTAATACGCGAGTTATTGTGTGTATATTTTGCTATTTTTATCATGCAAGCTTCCGCTACGTAGGAACCTATGAAAACAGAAATATCTACACTCCATTCAAAATAGCAACGTAATTTTAAGGCTATTTTCCATTACAGAAACAAAGATTTGAAATACTTCCTCTCACTTATTCTTAGAACAACTTCAGTAGCATCCAAGATATGATAGTGTATAGGTATGTATCCAATAAATTAATTAATAGGAATCGGTAAATCTCGTCGTCCTTATTTGGAATGAAGTATAGTCGCTTTTACTAGAATTTTATAAATAAGTCATAAATAGTAATCGAAGTACTAATTAAGAACTACATAGGGTCCTTCTTAATATGCTGACACTTTTTTAAGGGGTTGATCAGACCGTCAAACTAAACAACTATCTCTATAGCACCGACATCTAAATCGTGAAAAATAAAACAGGTGTTCTATACAAAACCGCATACCTACACGAGCCAAATGTATGGGACAGCAGATTTTTTTTTTCGCGATTCTGATGTTGGTCCCATAGAGAAAGTTGTTCAGTATGATGGTCTGGTCATCACCTTAAAAAAGTGTCAACATATTCAGAAGGACCCTGTATTTAATAAAAACGCATGCATGCCTATGATTATGACTATATTTCTCGAGGGGGTAGTCAGATATATTCTGAAAATTCATAACATCCACGTTTCACTAGTAGTACCAAATCTATCCAGAGAGTGACGGTTCCTCACGATGTTTTCCTTCACCGAAAAGTCTGTGGTGTTACAAATAGTACAAAAATTCCGTAAAACATAGTAAAAGTAGTACGAGTCAACCTGGACGGGGATCAAACCATTGCCTCCTGCACGGCAGCCATGGTTGGCGAGTAACCATGGTCTGGACCACCACAGTTTTTGTCCCCTATACTTCTTAGACCTCTCAATCAACGCAATTATTACGAAAAACACTTTATTTTTATCACAAAAGAAAGAACTTTGTCGTCTAAAAACGATGATTTTTTTTACATTATTGTATCTAGAGCACGCACGTTACGAAACCCGAGAGTCGTAAAAAACAAACGGGTAAAGGAGATTTTTTTTTAATCGTGCTCTATAGGATGCGAGAAAAACTGAACAAACACGGGAAAAATATGTGCGGAACGCGCGGATTTCATTTACTGAAGATCTCTAAAGATATATTGAACTCGAGTAGATTCTTTTTTCTGTCCTTATCACGTTCTGTTATGTTGGAAAAAGATACAAATACTCTTGTAGTGCTGCTTCTACACTGAGAAGTATACTTTAGGATATGGAATAGTTCTTGATTATCTTATTCTTACTGACATAAAAAGATACCTATTAGTGAACGCAAAAGGCAAAATAGTTAACAGTTATATTTGGAAATTTAAATTGAATAGCTTAATTATAATGTTTATTACTTCAAATATATAATTTACAAGACGGTTACATTAATAATACAGAAAATAATCACCATGACTTATTAAGCACCTAGTTTGTTAAATTATGATTAGCGAAATGACGTAAGAAAAACCGGTCAAGTGCGTGTCGGGCCACGCCCAGGGTAGGTTTCTGTAGATGCCCGTCACAATAGACGAGAAAAAAATGTCATCCCCACTCTCCGTGTAGGGGAGGTACCCTAAAAAAATTATTTTTTAAGATTTTATTTTATAACTTTGTCGGCGTAATAAATATGTACTCGTATACCCATGTCAAATTACAGCTTTCTAGTACTAAGCGTAATTGAGCTAAGCCGCGAACAGACGGACAGACGGACGGAGATGGCGAAACTATAAGGGTTCCTTGTTGACTACGGAACCCTACAAGATAATGCTTGCTTCTATTTCCTTAAGATTTAGATAATTGTTAATTCGTAAATGGTAACTACAAAATTACGACAGTGTGAGAGCACCTTAAGAATAATTATTCTTTAAAGATGGCAGGAAAACTCCGGAAAATTCACGAACTATCCAAATAAACGAATAGCGATAGCAAAAAAAGATCTCGGGACGACTGACATTCCAATGTAAATAAATACTTCAGTTTTTAGGGTTCCATAGTCAAACAAGGAACCCTTATACTTTCGTCCATTCTGTCTGTCTGTATACCCCGCCTCAATAACTCGCTCATTTTTGCACCTATTGAACTGGAATTTGACAAGACAGAGAACAGCAACCCAAACACAGAAAAGTAGTATATACAGGGTCCTTCTTAATATGCTGACACTTTTTAAGGGGATGATCAGACAGTCAAACTGAACAACTTTCTCAACAACAAAATCGCGAAAAAAAATTTCAGCTCTTCCATACAAAACTGAAAACCTACTTGAGCCAAATGTATGGGACAGCTGATTTTTTTTTCGCGATTTCGATGTTGGTCCTATAGAGAAAGTTGTTCAGTTTGATGGTCTGATCATCCCCTTAAAAAAGTGTTAGCATATTAAGTTGGACCCTATATAGTTATGAACAAACAACAATTCTAGAAACAAAGAGGTGTTGGAACAAAATTTTTTTTTTAGTAATTCGATTCAAGCGTAGTTTGATAGGTAGGTATTGTCCAATGAAACAAAACTCCCATAGAAATAAAATCGTTACAATGCTTTTGTTTCGAGGGACGACTATACTCACGACTATATTCCCCGAGGGGGTAGTCAGAGATATTCTGAAACCTCAGAACATCCACGTTTCACCAGTAGTACCGAAACTCTGACCAGTGTGACGGGGGGTGAGCCTGTCGCCACTTATAATGGCCAGTGGGTACAATACATGCCTCGAAATTGGAGCATGCAGGTTTCCTCACGATGTTTTTCCTTCACCGAAAAGCCAGTGGTGCTACAAATCGTAAATAAATTCCGAATAACTCATTGGTACGAGTCGGCCTGGACGGGGATCGAACCATCGCCCCCTACACGGCAGGCTAGGTTACTCGCCACTGGACCACCACGGCTTCCAACATTAATATATTTTCTAAATACAAACTAGATTAGAAAGTTTCAGGAAATTAAATCGCGCTATCGTTAGGTTTCAAACTGTTCTTTCAAGTAAAATAATCGATTGTACACCTTTTTTCTTATTCTATTTATGCAAAGGCTACGGAACCCTATCATGGACGAGTCCGACATGCTCTTTGCCGGTTTTTATTCTTGCGTACCAAGATCCAGATTCAAAATATTCGTCTTCAATATAAGAAAATGTTTTTGGGGTCCGAATAAAAAGGTACAAAAAGATAAATAACCTTTTGCTCGCAGTCCCTACTAAGGCATAAGCATATGCTCACGACTATATTCCCCGAGGGGGTAGTCAGAGACATTCTTAAACCTAAGAACATCCACGTTTCACTAGTACCGAAACTCTTTCCAGTGTGACGTGGAGTGAGCCCGTCGCCACTTGTAATGGACAGTGGGTACAATACATGCCTAACCCTCTAATAAGGAGCTTTAGAAATACATGAGAAATACTGAGACAATTCACGACCATCTAAACTATCTATGGCACTAGCATTGAAATGGCGAAACCATAAAAAAAATTTTTTAGCGATTTCGATGTTGTTGAATTGTAAAAACGACCGTATACATAACCTGAGCTTAAGAATTTATATTGTAATAGTCATTAAGTCGTGTTATGTTGTAGAGTTTCTGGCCCCATCTTCTTTACAGCGACAACACCTACCGACGCGGTGGTAGCTTAAAAAAACTATTGACGTTTAATAAGTGTGCTTCAAGCTCCTATAGTGAACAAATTATTTTGACTTTGACGAATTACTGTGACTATACTGTACCTACAAGGTACAGTACAGTCACGGAGTTCACTGAAATTCAAGCTTAGGAACCGTTCGGGTTTTATTGCTGTTGTTGGATTTTTTATTTGTCTGTTCTCGTCTACAATGAACTGCGGAGTTATTTATGAAAAATAGTTAGGAAAATTGTCGAACAGCAACAAAATCAGAAAGTTTCCGAAGCATGAACTGGAATTAACAGTACTGTACAGATGTGTACAACTGTATCTAATTGAAACAAGATATGTGCTTTTTCAAACTAGCTGTGGGTTTTATTTCCAAAATTATTTTATTGGCCACTTAGAGTCTGAATTAAATTTAAATGTTTTACCTGCATCTGATCTTGATCTTTAAAGCTATTTGGTTTAAAGTAAACTATCAAGCCACTTTCAGACTGATAGTAGCATTCATCGGCATAAGTACAGGAACGTCTGCAATCAGTCTGGAAGCTCCTCTTGCTACAATTTGCGTGGTGGCTACGTAAAAGCCACTTCCTAAGATCTCAGAAGGTAATGGGATAAGCTTTTGAGATGTTTAAATTCAACTAGAGAGCGCAAAGTTTATGTAATAACCACTTTATATTTTATGTAATTTTTTGTGAAATATTAGAACAACTTTAAATTAAAAGGTAGGTAATAAAAGACAAAACAAAATTTTGTAGCGTATAAGGGGACCTGATCTGCCTGTTAGACCGTAAAAAGGCCAAATCTATTGAAAAAATGTATTGTATTGTAGGTAGTACCGAGTTATTTTTAATGTATTAGTGGCAAGTAAATAAATATTTATATTTTAGTAAAGAACATAATTTATAGAACATATTTTTCTTTTGTTTTTTAAATTAGTTTTGTTTATGTATCAAATCTATTTAGATTTAGAAATAAAATTCTGAATATTTTACGACACAAATCAATCAAGGGTACTTCTACCTACATAAGTTTACTTACCTTCTGAATGTAAAATAAAACTGTTTTTGATGTGTAACATCTTTTCTCTCGTTTTCATGGAGGCCTAGACAAAGTGTCTTTCGATTAGCGTTAACGACAGTAGAAAACATAAAAAATTTATGGGACTGTCGAAAAGAACGAAAACGAATAGAAAAGGCCTAGACAACCTTCAGTTTTTGACAGTTGCTTTCGACAGTGAGCGTTTCGTTTTTGATGAACGCTTCTTGTCGATCAACAAGACCTTGTAGATAAAGCTAGAAAATGGCGGGCGGACAATTTGACAGAAACTTCAAATTTTTAAATTGTTTTGATAATATAAAAAATATCATAAATCAGCATATAAAAAAGAAAAAAGAGTGAATGATTGAGTGAATTTAACGCTAGTCATAGAGCAGATTTAGCTTTTTTTCTCTAATAAGCGATCGTCAATAATTTGTGAAATTGTCTAGCATTCTGTATATATTTTTCTATCGTCGATAACGCTCACAAACTAATTAGAGAACTACCTGCGGCGTTGACGAGTGACATTTTTTATGGAACAGCAGAACTTTTTCGCGATTTCGGTGTTGGCTCGAAACGAAAGAGCCAACAACTTTTAGTATAGTAGAAGTGGTTCATTTGATGATCTGATGCTATGTAGGTAACGCATTTAATTTCACAGTATGTATAAATGGCAAGTCCTCACCTTTCTTCAAGCGATGTAGACAAAGTTGGAACGCGCACTAGTCCGTCTTGACTGTTGATAATGTACTCAATTCATCTTGTATTCAGAACCCGAGATTCAAATTAGTCTTTCGTAACGTTACACTACGTTACACTACGTTACGTTCGTACGTTCCGTCATAAATACTACGTCACGTTAACATCGAATGATATTAATTACAAGGAGTAAAAAAACACCCAAGTAATGTTTAAAGGGATGGTTCGACCATCAAACTGAACAACTTTCTCTATGGAGCCAACTTCAAAATCACGATAAAGAAATCTGCTGTTTCATACAAAACTGCAGTAGGTACCTAACCTACTCGACTATTTAAGTATGGGATAACAGCTATATTTATTTTTTTCTCGAGTTTTCCTCCATAGTGAAAATTGTTCAGTTTGATAGTCTAACTAACCCACCCCTTTAAATATTACTAGGGTCTTTTGCTACACCCTTTTTAACTCAAGAACGTATTGCTTTTCGGGGAGGTCAGAAACCGTGCTACAACTCTATTAATCACCTTCTATCTACTAGTGTAATAATGTTAACGTTTCGTTTGGATGTTTAGATGTTTCCATGGTTATAACTCAATCGCATAAACAGCTGATCGGATTTGGATGAAATTTGGTTCAGATAGAATGTGTTCTGGATTAACACATAGGCTACTTTTTAAAGTCCACGCAGCCGTAGTCGCGGGCAACAGCTAGTGTGCTATAATTGCAAGGTTACACTGAGAAAAAAAATGATACGTATAAGTAGCCTACTGTACTGTAATAAGTAGCGATACTGATTACGAGTGTTGCATCAGTATTTAAGTTGTCTCGTACTTCATAATGAACTTGAATGATTTTTTTTCTCAGTGTAAAATTTCTAATGTTTCAGGACTACAATTAGATGTCAAGTGGTGATAGGTGATGGTGACTTTACATGTGTAATATGTGCCCTAAGGAACCTCTTGCAACAAAGTTTCTAACAAAACCCTGAAAGGGAAAACAGTTGTGAAGTTATGTACGCCTACGATTTTATTATTATTATTATAGGTCGGAGCTGATACAAGACCCAACTTGTATCAATACGAATAACCCTGATCTATTGTGATCGCCCTTTTTATAGCTCCTCGTCTATTCTTGCTGACTCCAAAAAATCGCAGTAATTTCATTGACGGGGAGTTATTGAAACTCATCTGGTAACAGTAAACGTATATCCTGATAAATGATTCGATTGTATACAGGGTGTTAGGGTAAACAGTTGCATCACTGTAAGGGAAGGTGGTTGTACCCATGATACGAACTGATCAACTTTCCCTAAGAAACCAATAGAAAATTCGGGCCTGAAAAAACGACCTATTTTTGACTTCGAGCGATATCTCGAGACAGAAGCATTGGAGAGAAGCGTCTATGGGAGTTTTATTCCATTAGACAAGACTTATCCAACTCTTTCGTTGAATGGGAGGGGTCGAAAAAAATTGTTTTCTTCACAACTACGTCATTTCCTTTTTTTTTGTAACAGTTATCTGGCTTCATGCCAAATTTAGATTCAATAGGTGGAAAAATGAGCGAGTTATTGAAGCGGGGCATACAGACAGACAGAAAGACAGACAGACCATGTCTTACGAAACAGTCACCACATGACACGGCATTCAGAGTTTACATACTTGAAAATAGCTTTGACCACAGTTAAGTCATGATGCTAAAAATTTCAATCTCGCTTCGCTCGCTCCATAGCATTTACTTAGGTGCACATGTTTTTAGGTACCGAAACAGCTCTGGCTACAACTACAACCGATAAGTATTAAGGAAAAAAGTCGAGCTCGCTTCGCTTGCTCTAAGTTTCTGTTTTAATTACTGCACCCATAGTCCTAAAGAGTTCTGACCACACTTAAGACTTGGTGCTAAAAATATTGAGCTCGCTCCATAGCAGTTACTTAGATGCTAATTTTTTTGTACGTAAAGAGCTCTGGTGGGCCTACACTCGCTCTAAGTTATATTTTTGGATAAACCAAAAGATTTCCGACAGAGTATGATTTCTCCACCTGAACGCGACTTTTTTTCCATACTACTTGTCGCAGCAAACGAGGCTTTCGCTCTCCGAAAACCACGGGAAATAGGTTATTTTATACAACGTGTTAATGAATAAGCGCAAAGCCTCATACACACCAACTGATTTATAACAAAATAATTAGATTGAAACAATAATTGCATTATTTTAATAATTAAAATTTAAATTTATTCGTATTGTAACCTTTGAGGCTAAAATGATTTGTTATCATTTCAGCAATTAATGAAAGCGCTAACGTGCTCATATGTACATTTTAAGAATCTTGTTTTGGCAGTAAGTAGGGTGAGAGTGCCCGAGAGGTGGGTTGAGATCGAGTTCAGGAAATTTTCATATTACAAACAAATTATTTAATATTTTGAAAAAAAATCCTATGTTGAAACCATGATAATTGGATTCTGCTCTCGATTCTAAACAAACTACTTTCTAGTTTTGCGTTAATTCATTAACACGTTGTATATGCAGTGAAAGCGCGTCGAGCGCTTGTAGAGAAATCATACTAGAGGTGCTGTGCCCCGGGCGACAGAAGCCCACGCTAATACACTATGCTAAAAGTGTGCCTTATGTTGGTATCCCCAACATTAATTATGTACCTATTAAAATATAAATGGCAACACTTTTATTTGTACTGTTCGTTGGTGTGCGTGTCAATATAGTTTTGAAACCGAGATTTGTGTTTATACTGAAGTTCCTGCCCACCCAACAAATACCAGCTGCCTCACAGTCAGTCTACATATCAAGATACCAGATTTCTTCACCTTGCTATAACTGCACGATTAAAGACATAGTTGGTAAAGTTTCAAGCTATTCAGAAGGGTGTATCATCGTCGTGAGTATACTCTTTCTTATACTGAGGTATGACCTTCATATATGTGCACCTATCTATTTTATATAAGTTCCTACTTTATAATTCTAAAAACTATTCCTTGTTATGCAAATACTAAAAACGAACATCCAACTGCCCGCTTAAAAAGTTAGTCGGCAATTGTAAACTTTCTAGCCATTCCTAAACGGATAGAGTCTTGAGTTTATGTGATTCTGCAAGTCCACAACTTTCGTCAAGCTATATAGACAAGTCTAAAGTAGCCCTATGTAACTGTTGGATAATGCTCTCAATCCGTCTTGTATTTAGATCCCAGAGCACAAAATAAATACTAGTACCCAGAGGCTGCAATGACTATTTGTTTAGACTATATATACTATACCTTTTCAAATAATGTTATATTTGATATGTTAGTAGTTAGTTCATGCAAACAAGATTACGCAAGGGAGTGTGGTAATTAATTGTTTATTTTAAATTAGTGGCATCCG
Source organism: Agonopterix alstromeriana (assembly GCA_963924505.1). Taxonomy (NCBI): domain Eukaryota; kingdom Metazoa; phylum Arthropoda; class Insecta; order Lepidoptera; family Depressariidae; genus Agonopterix; species Agonopterix alstromeriana. The sequence continues at coordinate 8,618,382 of OZ004662.1, read as the reverse complement.
TGACTTCGTACACGTAGACCACTGAAAGGGGCTTGTAGTAGTTAAGACATTTTCGCTAACAGCAAAAGCCAACCACATTTTTAACCACACAGCTCTAGATGCATGCAGCCGTAGCAAAAGTTACCTACCTACATTTAATAATAAAAAACTAAAAAGGAAAAGTTTTATTTTTTCAGAAACCTCGTCTGGATTTCTGAAAGCAACCGACCTGAATCAACAGTAAAAGTTCTTACCGTTTCTTTTTCTTTTTTCCGCAATCCATGCTTACCACAGATAACGGTCAGTCAGAATCCCTCGAATGGACGACTAGTAGAAGCTAATTTAGCTCACTAGTATCTCTTCAACGTTCGAATTTGGAAGGGAAGCAAAACGAAAAAGTGCAATCACAGACGGGTACCACGATCACAAACATTACTGTGAATAAGTGAAGTCATTCCACGCCAACTGTACCTGTGTAGAGTTTGTTTACATGGATTTAATTCCTGTTATTTATTAATTTATTATATTTTATATCGGCGATACTTCACGGACCATAGCCTAGACCATTTGGACAACTGGCATAAGTATATCAGTAGAGGTATCGAAACACTATTATTCAAATTTGATGAGATGCACCAATCGCAATCGTGGTCTATCTCTGGAAGCACTGTAAATGCACTAGCAGATTAGGTGCCGGATAACCAATCATGACTACAATTACCATTTATTTACAAAAGCATGCCATTACGCACACAAACGCATTCTGTCGTCCTTACCCTCCCGAATCAGATGGAACGAGAAAGTACGACGAGAGAACAGAACGATCAGTGTTTTATGCAGTGATTCTAACTCTATAAACCACGCGATCTGGGCATCAGGATAAGCGTTTGACGATGCTGATGAGAATAGTCATATTTTACGACACCCGAAAGTCTGGTGGTGAGCACCTGTGGTGCAAAGATGTCCTGAAACGGCACCTGACAGCATGCAACATACCGGTCAAGGACTGGTAGCAAAGTGCACCAATGAGACCAGAATGGCGCTTCACTATAAGTAAGCGATCTGAGGAGTTCGATGAATTAGGAAGACCCGGCCAAATCCAACCTATAACTAAACGTATGAAGACAGCGGAGAACTTTACTGTTTTACGTGCGATCGGACCTTTAAGTCGAGGGTTTGCTAGTCACATCCGTGCCCACTCTACTGGGTGAAGCCCAGGGTGTCGCCTTTGATGGATACGTCAAGGAAGACATCACTATTCGGACACCCCACGTGTCGTGTCGTCCGTGGTCGGTCGTACCTGGCTATTGGTTTAAAATTAGTTAACACATTCGCGGACACGAATACCATAGCATCCGATATCTGCTACCTTTTTGTGACACGCATGCTATAGCAATTGCCATAGCCATCTCTGTCACATATTACGTGCACTAAGGATGCAATATGACAGAGCTGCGCCAGCAGTCGACTGCCATAGCCATCGTTGTCACATTACGTGTACTGGTGAGATAATATGACAGAGGCTGGAATAGTAGCTCCAAATTTTTCATACAAAATATTAGTGTTCACCAAGTGTCCGCAAACGTGTTAATTTCTGGAACCTAACAACCTATCTTTACACCTTTTAGGCCCCGGGTTTTCGTACTCCTCAACAGATCATTAACTTCTATGCTACTTAAAAATAAATAATATCATATGGGTTCGGTTACAGTAAACTCTACCCAGTCCACTGAAATTCATCATACCGCTCTTAGTATTTAATTCTAGCAGTCATGTAAACCATCCTGTAGGACAGGCACTAGACAGCAGGTACAGTCCCGACCATAGCCGTTATTATTTCCTCTTCCACTTCGGTCTACTCCGGTCTCAGCATCGGCGTCGTTCGACGGGCGCAAACTGAATTAGGTACGTTTTTCTCCATTTTATATCTCTCACCCTCTAAGGAGTGTCGAAGTGTTGAATTATGGGACTTACTTTATTTTATAAAACGATTTCGCCAAGAGATTTCTGTTTACTTTCCCACAAAACGCTTTTTCGCTCTGGCTTCATATTCTATTGAGACAAATTGATAGTGAATCGATTTTCATTCTTTCTCTTTTATTGAATTGAAGGCTGTTTGTTTGAGTGTTAGTCAACTGAGTCTTTCTTACTATCTAGAGTAATTTAAGTGAGTGCTTGACAAAGTAAAAGAAATTGAGGTAGTGGAATAGAGATGTGTCTGCAACTTCAATTTCTAGAATATGTAGGTAACAAGGTTCGGTAGACGCAACTCGACTCCGTGTTTTCTATTAAACTTTCGAGTGTTCATGAAAGCCATTTCACGGATGAAATGTTATGTATGTACCTACAATCTTATGAATACATCTGTATTTCAAAAGTTGGCGTGACAAAAATCTTCAGTGAATAATATCAAAATATCTAATATCTTCTGTGAATGCACGATTATTTGTTTACTTATGTATGAATTGATGACTCCCTTACAGTTTCAATTGGTTTCAATAGATTGTTAAATCCCTTTTTATTCACCTGGGGTGCGACTTTTGAATGTCACCGGGGAGCTTGAACGGTTTTCAAATCTCATACAAAAGCCTTCAAATACCCATGAGTTCAATACGAGTGGGTATGGGCACTCGTATTGAATCTTATTGAACTCATGGATGAGAATGTAGTCACCGGTAAGATTCAAAAATGCGAACTTTCTGACATCGTTGAATATCGACCAGTGACTTTCAAAAATCGCACTCCTGGCCATACTTTGAATAAAAAATTGGTCCTCGAGAAGAACACAACACACAACGTTTCTAGTGATTATGTGAAGTAAAGAAATGTGTTCGATTTGTGTGTGTTTACATCTTAAGACAGTCCTGTTGAAACAACACTCACGACTGTATCTCCTTTCCGGAGTCAGAGATGCATACTTAAGACGTGGTCAGAAATGTAAGTACCTATCTACAAAATTAACTAGTCATTAAACTAGCTTTAACATCCAAACACTAAACTAAGTATAACTTTAAACTTTGTTTGGTGCAACTAACAAAACATATTTTACTGTTTAAGAGGATTGTGAAGCTGCTTGTTGCCTCAATAGGTACAGAGTACAGTAGAACCAGATTTATATTATCTAAACTATTATAAAACTGTAATACAAGTGTGTAGACTATGTATTATTGTATACATAACTTTAGCTTAAGAATTTATATAGTAATAGTTATTAAGTCGTGTTATGTTGTAGAGTTTCTGGCCGCATCTTCTCTACAGCGACAACACGTTCCGACGCGCTGGTAGCTTTAAAAAAGATTTGACGTTTGACAAGTGTGCTGCAAGCTCCTATATTGAATAAATTATATTGACTTTGACTTTGTCTGTAATTTGACGATATTTACAAGACAAAGATTACAATATGGTTTTTAGGTATCCCTGACTCCAAATCAACTTTTTCTTTCGAATTTTTGAATGTCTGTTTGTTTGTTTGTATGTTTGTAACAGCATCACGCAAAAACTACTAAACCGATTTTGATGAAACTTTTTTTTGTTTGATAGCTTCTGATCGTATGATTAGAATTAAAATCTGGTATATAATTTGTGCAGACGAAGTCGAGGGTAAACGCTCGTCTTACCTATTATAAAACTGTAACAGAAGCGTGTCTGTACACACGGCGACAGATCAACCTACCCATAGTTGAACTCTATGTACATGGACATAAGGTCCAACTATGGGTTGGTTGATCTGTCGCCGTGCGTACATTGAAGATATTTACATGAAAAAGATTACAATATGGTTTTTAGTCCAGTTTCCAAATCAACCTTTATTAGAATTTTTGTATGTCTCTTTGTTTGTTTGTTTGTAACAGCATCACACAAAAACAACTGAACCGATTTTGATGAAACTTTTTTTGTTTGATAGCCTACGATCTGACTTAAAATTGGTATAATTTGTGCAGACTTACAAATTTATAAATTTTATAAGTCTTACCGATGTACCTGCGCAATTGACATATTTTAATACCGCGCGAAATTATATTGACCAATCAGGATGTGCCTCCTTCAATCTGTTGCCCGTATTGGCTAATTGTTTTCGCGCCCTTTTAGGTGCTATCCGACTTTGTACCCTTTGATTACTAAATGACTTCGGGTTTTGACGGGGTCTGCGCGCGCAGAGCAGACCCGTCTGCGCAAACAAAGATTGACAAGCGGAATTATTTTCCTGAGCCCTATTCTAAGAGGAAGGATATCCATAGAGTCCGCATAAATTTACGATTGTAGTTGGTCTCTTTTGTCTTATGACGTACCTTTAATAGTAGAAGGAGATGGAACTATAGATATTTGTTTATGCGGCTGTCCACTTTTTTTTGAGCTAGTGTGTGTGAAAAGTGACCGTAAACATAAGGCACCAATGGTGCCTTTTGTCCATACTACTTGACACCACACACTCAAACCTAAACGTCAAAAAAAGTGGACACTTTACAATTGGTATGGCTCACTCTAGTCTTAAAGAGAGATCCTTCCTCTTAGGCCCTATTTAATAAACGTGACAATTGGCAATGACAATCGTACTATCCAAAAACCGTACCTAAATGTTTTTACACTCTCTTACCAAACGTTTTTAGTATACCGTTGATTTTTTTACCGTGTGGTAATTTTTTTACCGTATTGTAAGTTTGTTGTAGGGGTGGTTCAGTTCAGACCATCAAACTGATCAACTTCTACTATACCTATAGTAGCAAAGATAGAAGCAAAGATGAAATCGCAAAAAAAAATTTAACTGTCTCAAATATTTAAGTCGAGTAGGCATTGAAGTTTAGTATTTAGTAACAGCTGATTCTTTTTTTAAATGTTAGTCAGGACAGGAGTGCCATAGATTGTCCACTAGCGCAATTATGAAGCTATCATTCTGTGGGGTATTTACTCATATTATGGTACCTACCACCTATCAAGATCGAACATAGATGACAACATTTTTCGCTTACGCTGGTAGACAGAAAGTCAGTGTAACCGCGTATGAAACAGCAATAGCCATAAAATCCGGTGGACAAAAAAGTGGTTGCGTCGATAAGGACAGCAATAAGGTAGCGGTCTCCTTTTTTCACTAGAGCGAATTTGCTATGTGCATCTCTTATTGAGTAAATAGGACAAAACGTGCCGACCTCTATTACTTCTCCCTCTACGAGATCGAATAACCTGACAAGTGATAAAGTAGCTTGTCTTTCGGCCACAAAAAACGGTGCAAAAGAAACCTAATTGTTAGTTGTAACACAAAATATCCAGGTTTGATCGCTATAGCACAAACTTTTTCTGGCCTCCGGGTAATTCTAAGGGTGTTTCCTTTTCATTAAGTTTCCACGCACAATATTGCTAGCCTGTCGTAAACTCGGACGGGTTCCAGTAGTTCCACAGACAAAGTAATGAGAGTTGGGAAAAATTATATGTTTAATGAAATGAGAAAACCTACACCGTTCTAAGGAACTATTTACGGTTGAGGAAAGCGAGGCTAGATTAGTTACCTGCTAAGATAGAGGGAATTTTCAACGTTAAATTCAGTCATGGTAATTATGTAGGAAGCAGGTTGATCTTTTCGACGGATTAGTTATGAATTTTCATTAGAAAAAATTATGAAATAACGGGAACCATGCCATCTAGAGGTTTTAATATGATGATAATTGGGTTGATGACTGATCCTGGAAATTCATATCTTATATAAAATTTTAAAATAAGGCTATAATAACAACATGTTCAAACGAAAGTACAATCGAACAGGAAACAAAAAAGTTACAAGCGATGATTGAAAAACGTTTTGTCATCAAAACAGGTGTTTGTATTTTTATGTAAATACGAGGTTATGACGTCACTTCTCTTCTAATCCTCGCCTCTCGCTCTAATCGTAAATTTATAAACATAATATTTTTAGTTATTTTAAGGATATTCAAAAATTAATTTCGCTTTAGTGTTTAAGACATCAAACAAGTTTGAAAAAAGTAAAGGTTTTTTAATAATATAAAAAAACTTAAAGTTCAGAAAGCTTACATTTTAATTTTAGACTGCGGGCCTTATATAAAAAAGCTTCATCTTTGTTTATACCGGGTTATAAGCCTAATCATCGTCATCATCCACTGCTGCATCATCCATTCCGTCGGCTGCTGGGTTAAAAGGTCTCCATTTGTTTATGCCACCTTCTCTGTCCTGGGCGTCACCAACCTGAAAGCTTTTACATAGGCATTTCAAATAATAAAGCGTAAGCTGATGATAACAGCATAAATGAAGTATTTTCTTTAAAGCCTGGCTATAACCACGCTTAAGCGATATGCCTTTGAGTAGGCAGAGACAATTTTATCTTACAACTCACACATCATCATCATCATCTTGTGCTCGTTTCGTCGTCGTTGTTAATGGCCGAGATTCAGAGACGATTTTTTTAGTCTAAATTTTTTTAGATTTTGACATACGGGAGTTCGAACTATGACTTAAAAATCGTCTCTGAATCTCGGCCTTAATTTCACAGAAAAAGCAACAGTAACAAAATCTCGAAACAGACCTTTTCAGCGTTAAAACACTCTTTTTATCACACCATAATCTCAGTTTTATTTAACAGCTGCGCAGTGGTTGTATTTCAACGCATTTTTATACCGAATAAAACTGAAATAATGAACAGTACCGCGCGGGCGCGAGTGAATTAAAACTAATGGAACAGTTAATTTCTCATGAGGATAAGCAACGAACTCTGCCCTACAGAATCTGATGCGCTCGGCTTGCGACTCTCACAAACGTTTTCTTTATTTTTTATGAACATAACTGTTTTTTTAGGTTAAATGGGAATAGTTGCGAGTTTTTAAACTTGTAATTGTCTGTGTGGAAGTTTAGTGAGTTATTAAGTTTGGAACAAATTTTGCTTTAACTTTGAAATGAACTACTAGTTTAATATCTGTTTTTGGTTGTGAAACTTACTTTCTTTTAAGCTTCGAATATGTTTCCTGACTACGTACCTACCTAAACTTTAAAATACTTTAAGAAAATTTATTATCGTTGATTTAAACCATATTTCTACGACTGGGATCTGTAGTCGCAAATCTCTTGAACAATAATCAGATGATAAGGCAATATTCTACATGAAATATACAATCTACATTGAAGCTCATTGTGAAGTACGAGACAACAACACTCGTAATCAGTATCGCGTCGTAAGCTACGTGGTTCTCACCGATCCCCGCTACCCAACCGCGTTTTCGCGTAGTCCCAGCAACGCCCATTGCTGAGGTCCGTACCCATTATGGGTACCCCTTGGGCAGGTTGCTAAATTCACTGGTTCGGTAGACCTACCAGGGCGCTTCGCCGTCACTGGTGTGGTCCCTCCAACAGCCCGCAGTAAAAAGCAGTAACTGCTCTCTGAGCAAACTGTATACCGTCAGTTAAAAAAAAAAGCTACGTGGTACGTAAGCTGCGACGGGCTACGTATACGTAGTATATTTTTCTCAGTGTTCCTACCTACCAACCTACTCTATGGTGAGTCGTAATCTTTATTTATTGACATTACCATTGTGTTTCGTGGTATGTAACTAATGCCTTTTTAATATAGGTCATATCTTTGATTCTCTTAATTCAATAAATTCATAACATTAGGCCGTGGTGGTTCAGTGGCGAGTAACCTTGCCTGCCGTGCAGTAGGCGATGGTTCGATCCCCGTCCAGGCCGACTCGTACCAATGAGTTTTTCGGAATTTATGTACGATTTATAACACCATTGGCTTTTCGATGAAGAAAAACATCTTGAGGAAACCTGCATGCTTCAATTTCGATGTATGTATTGTATCCACTGTCAAATACAAGTGGCGATGGGCTCACTCCCCGGCACACTGGACAGAGTTTCGTTACTACTAGTAAAACATGGATGTTCTGAGTTTTCAGAATATCTCTGACTGCCCCCTCGGGGAATATAGTCGTGAGCATATGCTATGCTCATTACATTAGGTATTGCTACTCCTTAATAATAATAAGGTAACCTTTGTCGACATTATTTTATACTGGGTAAGTTTTATATCACTACGGATAACTTCAACATGTATTCTACTCATCAAACTGAACAACTTTTACTAGAGAGCCAACATCGAAATCGCAGAAAATAACAACTTTCCCATACATTTGAGTCGAATAGGTACTGCAGTTTTGTATGGGACAGCTGTTTTTTTTTTCGCGATTTCGAAGTAGGTTCCATAGTGAAAGTTGGTCAGTTTGATGAGTAGTAGTTATCCGCAGTGATGAATGTACCCTGTATAGGTACCAAGTCCATTCGATATTCCTCTATATAGCCGTTTAGCGAGACGTAATAGCAAAACAACCACCCAATGTTTCGCTTTTAAAAAGGATACAAAAAATCGTTGATCGACAAAACAAACATTTATACGCTATTATAATAAGACTAGCTGTTGCCCACGACTACGTCTGCGTGGACCTTAAAAAAGTATCCTATGTGTTAATCTATCTGCTTCCCGAATTTCATCCAAATCCGTTCAGCAGTTTATGCGTGATTGCGCCACAATCACACAACCTTACAAACATCGAAACATCGTCACAAACAGTCACATTTATAATATTAAGTGAGATACCAGTCCAGTAGGCCTACCATGAGTTTTCACTGTACTTTACTTCTGTAGTTACGTCACTAATTTGTATTGAATTTCATACAGCGCTCCTAGTGGTTACGTTGAGAACTAATTTCTGCCATACGAGATTGGTGACGTAACTACAGTAGTAAAGTACAGTGAAAACTCATGGTGGGCCTACAGAGGATATTCTAAACTTGCCAGTCAAAAAGTTCCATAAAAGGTCTCAAAGGTCTGGTCTTGACAATGTTACACTATGTAATTTATTGTATTTGTAAGTGTACTTTGTATATTTTGTTTTTAAAAGATGTGTTTTGTAGAGTTTCTGGCCACATCTTCTCTACAACGGAACACCTTCCGACGCGGTGGTAGAGTCAAAAATTACGTCAGAAAGGTATCCATGTGAGTTTCTCTTTCTGTAAAAGCTAGTGTGGAAACAATAATATTAATTGGTGGAAATTAATAGGTACTGAAGTCCACAAACGCAAAATGAAATATGATTATTCCTACATTAATGCACTTTTGCGAATCTAGTTTCGTAAGCTGTAAAACGACGCGAAGATAAGAGAAAGCGTGCAGAACTTAAGACAAACTTAAATTATTAAAACATGGAATCCTTAGATTAATTTCATCACAACTTTCTAACGAAAACAATAAAATATTCAAACAACCTGCTCTAGACTTTACAAATATTTCCTGTTTGGATAACATTTTCCAAAGGGTCTACGCTTTTAGAACTTAGGTTCAACAATCAGGTAATAAGATTTTAAGTTCCAGATTTCAACATGACTCAAAGCCATTCTAAAAGACTAATTAAACTTTTGAGCTAAACACTTAAATTCACAGACTTATGTTAAATTAACATTGCCTATTCAAATACTTAGATAAAACCATTTTCAGTTTTACCTATATAGCAAGGTAATTCATCGTCATTATCAGCCTATACAGCCTATAAAATTCCCTAGTAATACTTAAGGGGGTGCTTCAGACCATCAAACTGAACAACTTTCTCTATGGAGCCAACGTCGAGAAAAAATTAAAAATACATGAGTCGAGACGATACTGCAGTTTTCTATGAAAGAGCATTTTTTTTTTCGCGATTTCGATGTTGGCTCCATAGTGAAAGTTGTTCTGTTTGAAGTAACCCCTTAAGTATTACTAGGGTGTTATGTTACACCCTGTATATACCTACGTCCAACTGCAGGGCACAGGCTCATAGGCCTATCCTCAGGGAGGGTGTAATCCACCATGCGTGCCCAATGCGGGTTGCTAAACTTCACAATACGCATCAGAATTTTTTCTTCTTTAGCGTACTATGCAGATTTCTTCACGATGTTTCGCCAGGTTGTGTTTGTGATTTGGGTTTGGGGCCTTGACAGGCTTACACCTGTGCCACTCAGGCCGGGATTCAGAGACGATTTTTTTAGTCTAAGCTCGAGCTAAGCGTGGCGAAAATGTATGGATTTTGACATACGGGAGGTCGAACTATGACTTAAAAATCGTCTCTGAATCTCGGCCTTAGACCTCTCGCTGGCCCTGTGTGATTTAGGTATTAGTCACGTGAATTTTGGCATAAGGTACTTTACCTTACAAACAACTTCCGTATTATGTGTTTTTTTGGCAGTAAGTTTAATAAATAAAGGTTGTGCCTATGCTAATCCCAACTTCATGTACAATCTCGTCAAAACTAGCAAGACAAACTTGGCTAGAATCAAATTCAATCCACAATATTAATTTCGCGCTGTCATAAAGGCTCTCGCAGACAAATAACCCTGAAACTTGAGCAATATTCCGCACACGTCCTCCATCCTCCATACAATGATAACGTGGTAGATGGTACAAAGAAAGTAGGTACGAGTAGATACGCAACTATCAAACTTACCTACTACTATTTTCTTACGTTCTCATGTTGGTTTTAGAGAACGAAAACTCTTGCTAACTTATGCTTCCTTTGAGTGGGTTGGTAAACAAGTTACATCGTACCGAACTTCTCTATGTCAAGTGAAGCGAAAAATGTAAATTTGCCAGCTAGTAGCAACTTGCAATAGTTTTCGTAAATTAGGTATTTTGTATTCGAACAGCTGCTACATTCGAGTTAACTACGTACTTAGATACCCCCCTATTTATCTATGCAAAGTGAATTACCAGAAATAGATAAAGTAGAGTATGTAGTACCTACTTACTCAAATACGAAATCAATGTTCAGGGCTGCAATCGCGGCAAATATTCGGTGATTGAACCATGATTGGACTACGTACGAACCATAACTTTTGACACATTTAGTATTGCTCTAATCGCGGTACTGCTCTTGACAGCCGTTAGAGCCGTTTTGACAGATAGCTCAGACGTTAAGGGCTGTCAGTTACATAGAGTTTAGTGCGATGCGGAATTCAGCACTGTTGAATAGTAATTGGATTTTAATGTGATTAGAACTCAAATTGGATTAGGATTGAACTTGGATGTTTTAAATTAGCGCAATTGGACCCCTGAAATCATTCGTAGCTTAACCAGTATTGAATTTTATAAGTTCAGTCGCTTCCACCTTTAAGTGTAACTAGTGTAAGTTTATGCTAGAATCGACTTTGTTTCTCGCTCGTCGTAATATTTTCTAGTCTGCCCTACATACCACAATGCCAGGTGAGGAATTGCGGTAAATATTCGGTGACTAAACCTTGATTGGATTACGTACGAAGCATAACTTTTGACACATTTGGTATCGCGCTAATCGTGGTACCACTCTTCACAGCCGTTAAAGCCGTTTTGACAGATGGCTCAAACGTTTTGTAGAAGTTTCCGATTCTGTTGTAGCAGGAAGCTGGAAATAGATTTGTCTATTGCTGTAGTTACTAAATATATAGATCACTGAAAACGAAGGTTCACCCAGTGCGTCCTGCCGCTGCTGAAATATCTCTATAGATAGCATACTAATTAAGGGATATCAGGAATGATGGGATAGGTACCTTTCCTTACCTTATGTTAGAAAACTAAAAAGTGATTGGCTCTGAAAATTAGCAAGCTGAAGTGGTAAAAAATATAGGTTGGTCATATTATCTGCCGAAGAACTGACAACCGATGGCAAGTTCTAAAATAGAGACTATTAGTTATCATACAGGTGTAGTAACTTAAGAAGCACGATAACAGGCTGATGATGAAGAATAAGTAGGTATATTAGCCAAGTAAAGTTACGGTGCGCTTGCATGGCGAAAGTAAATAATTTATAATAGCCGTTTTTTTCTTTCATAATAGACTAGCAGCCCGTCCCGGCTTCGCACGGACCCCTAATTTTTTTCAAAATGAAATGTAGCCTATGTCAAATTGGAAGAATGTAGCATTCTATAGGTGAAAGAATTTTTTAAATCGGCCCAGTACTTTTTGAGCCTATTCATTACAAACATACAAACATACAAAAATAGGTACAAATCTTTCCTCTTTATAATATTAGTGTAGATTGGAAATCCAACTAAAAATGCCCTTAAATAATTTATCAAAGTAAAAAAAACATGTAAAATTGGCAAAAAATAATTCGGGATAGAAATAATTTTAAGACACCAATTTAATTTTTATTTCTATTCATCGTATTTATTAATATACATTTAATTTTTAAACTACTTTGATCTGTAATCTCTAAATGCAAAAATGGTGGAGAGAAAATAATTTGAACTCCATGGAGAAAAACTACTTAAATCATTATTTAAAAAAAATATCCTACCTTCTCTTTCTAACTCTATGCTGGAAACAGAAACGGCGACATCAAATATCAAATTTTGACATTGTGAATGATTTTTTTTTCATAATTGCCAGTTATTATAAGTTAATTTTAAGTTTACCAAGGACTTCACAGGTTTTCCAGTGACATCACTGGACGGACCGAAAAACGATGTTATTTTATTTAAAATATCTGTAATCCTTACATTTTAAAATCTCTGACAGAAAATATTATTATTGAGACAATTATCTCGAAATGGTTTTCGATTTAGCCCTCCAAAAAAAAACTTGACATAATGAATTATCGTTTATTAAATAGGTACAATTCTATTATTTTATATTAGAAGTTAATCCAAAGAAAATTACCACGGGACCGTTGTTTTTAAATAGTAGAAATTACGTAATACTCAATTTTAGTACAAACTTTATACAGTATAATGTAAACTCATAACCTAAAACAAACAATAAAAATAAAAAAAGAAAGAAATCTGACACTCTAGGAGTTTTTGGCGGGAATTTGTCAGATACGTTTGGAGTCCTCATATTTCATCGAATTTTATTGTTTATAGTGAGTTTTGGTTCGTAAAATTGGTGTTGTTTTACGTAACAAAGTGTCGTGCAAGTGAACAATTTACAGTTCTGTGAAATATGATGGTGTATGGGTCGTAAACAGGAAAAGTGTTCCGTCATTTGTAGCGCGGCAAAGCGATCGGTTCACCTCTTTCCTGTGGACTTCTCTGCGTTTCCTTCGTCTTTCGGGTGTCTCCAAAAACTCCAAAGAAGCGTCAAAACGTCGAACACCAACGTTTTAATTGCTATAAATAAGAGAATTTTATTAAAGACATCGGCTGTATGGGATATTTAACCCTTTGCCTTGAATTGAACCAAAAAAAAAAAAAATCTGACACTCTATGTAAATAAAAAAATACATTTGAGTACTAAAAATACGAAATTTAGTTGGATTCGTTAATAAAGTATCTTAATATCGTATAATCGATCTAGCAAAAAAATGGCTTATTATAAATTATTTCCTTTCGACCCGTATTTTTACTGGGCTATATTGTAAGTACCAGCTATACTTAGGCCGAGGTTCAGAGACGATTTTTTTAGTCTTAACTCGAGCTAAGCAGGGCGAAAATGTCCCGTTCCATCAGATTCAGGAGGATAAGGATGAGAGAGCGCATCTGTGTTTAGCGCGTACCCCTATGTACACACGGCGACACATCAAGCTACGCAAAACCAAAATAAGCTGGTCGCGCGTAGGGAGAATAATGTATAACGTCGCGCGGCCAGCTTATGTTTGTTTTGCTCAGCTTGATGTGTCGCCGCGCCCTATGCCCTATACTTCAAAATATCCTGCGTACCCATGGTTATACCTAATGCCACCTTCCTGAGTGTACATGACTGATTTTCTTAAAAGATTAGCAGTATCTGACATATCTTATTATATTGTTACACAAATTATCTAGTCCCATGACTCGGATACAACTATTCATGATTATATTAATTAAATCTTATAAATATTTAACCCTAGCGAGATTCGAACCCGCGACTCTGGATCAGCAGGCATGTTCATAGTCATAGGTACCAACTGAGCTATCGGCCAATCGGGCCGTAGACGGAAAAAATTCAAACTATTCTGAATCCCGCCGAAAATTCGCAGAGTGGAAAAGAAAACCTATGTCGTTTGTCTACGGATGCGATTTGTTGAAATTTCTTGCAAAATCTTGCAACTAAGTCAAACAAAGGCACGATTTCTCATACAATATAGTCATAATATCAGAGGGACATATCGTATTTCCATCCCTTTCCAGTATATCCGCTCAGCATGCGTAGCATGCTACACGTGATACGGCTGTATCACGTCTTTTATCTCGTTCGTTCGCATGCAAATAGAAAGAGAGCAAAGGTGTGATAGCGCTGTATCACGGTGCCATGCTACCTATGCAGCTTGTCTTATGTACCTATTGAGAATATTCAGTCTAAACACCGTACCCTTTGACTAATTATTATATGGACTGGTTACGCGTGTAATTCTACTAACAAACATTCCTGCCACTTTTTGCGGGGGGCGAGGTAACATGAAATCCGCAACTTTGGATTTTACTACCCATAACTTTAGATTCTAATTTTGAATGTTAAAAATCATGAAAAGTAGTCTCGTATGAACCCCAAACGTTCTAAGTTCAAAGTTATTATTTCGCAATTATAGGCTGTCTCGTTTAGTGATAAGGTGTAAAATTTAATGTAAATGCACAAGATCAATTGTGCTAATACCGTGGCAGAGGGGAAATGCTACCGCATATTATAATAATTAGTCAAAGAGTTCTACGTTACGATTCGCGTTAGAGTATATTTTCTTTGGTTACGATACGATATTTCGAACGTGCCTATAAACATAAACGTCAAAAATACGTCAATGTCAAAAACAGATGTCACTGCTGGCTGTCAAACGTCCCAGAACGAAGGAAACTTGTACGTACGATTCGAACAGAAAATTATAAATATTGGACGAACTAAATTGACCTTGCGTGACCAAAGACGTACAATAGAAGTCTATCTGTAGCATTCAGTTGCGCGTGGAGTAAGTGTGTCTACAAAAAAAGGTGCTTTTCCTGCTGTGAATTGAAGAACCAGGAAGAAATCCTGAGTTCCACCTAGGTGAGTTTGGTTTACTTACCTTAACTTTCTAGAAACAACGTCTTAAAAACTTTTCAACATGTGTAGCTTATTACTATCGTTGTCGTTATTAGCAGGAAATCGCGTCATTATAATAATGGTGTTTTTTCTTTGTAGAAAAATTGCAATGTTTATTTCCACATTTATCGATGACTTAATCATTATTATGAGGCATAATCTTTACTAAAGTATTTAAGAACATAAATTTATAATTTAGAAAGACCAATAACCTTCTTGTCTTGTTTTTGACCTTAACATTTTAAAATATTTTTCCTGTTAGCCCCGTTCCTTTAATAATATGAGAAGATGGTGATAATTCTTCGAATTGTTGCTTTATCTGTAAAAAGTGTTAAACAAAGTAGCTATCTGTGACTGTCAACATCACTTCTGTTTCTCCGCTTACTTACACAAGGGATATTTATATGGGTTTTACTGTAATTTAGAGAATTTCTTCTGGAACACTTGTATATTATTATTAATATTTTAACTAATATTATAGATCCTAACCGGGCTGGGGCGGGTCGGTAGTAAACAATAAAATAACATACTGTCAAAGGTCACTATGGTTAACTCTGGGTATACTTTGGCCAGCTGCTTACATTCATATTCTTTATAGCTCTTCTATTAGCATAAAGCATGTAATAAAATAAGCTTATGACCTCTAGTAGATATATGAGAATAGTCAGACATGTTCTTTTTATTTTTATTACTAGCTGTTGCCCGCGACTCCATCTGCGTAGACTTTAAAAAGTATCCTATGTGATAATCCAGATCATATTCTATCTTTGTGCCAAATTTCATTAAAATCCATTCAGTAGTCTTTACGTGAAAGAGTAACAAACATCCATCCATACTTACAAACTTTTGCGTTTATAATATTAGTAGGATTTATTTCTCACTCTTAATTAGACTTTCCAATATTTTCCTAAAGATAAAAATAAAGATCATTTATGTGTAAACATGAGTATATAGTACAAGCAGACGTCAGTAGGTTTAAAAAAAGTCATTCATGCCTTGCGGCGTACAAAAAATTTCAATCTTGATTCTAATAAAATTTACGTCTCACTGCAGGGCACAGGCCTACCCTCAGGGAGGGTGTATGGGCGTTAGTCCACCGCGTGTGCCCAATGTGAATTGGTAGACTTCACAAACGCATCCAAATTTCTTCTTCAGTGAATGCAGATTTCCTCACGATGTTTACCCTCACCGTTTGAGAGTAGTCGTTATTACGTACATAAGTTAGAAAACTCATTGATACATGGCATGTTGTCCATGAGGATTCGAAGCCGTACCTCAAGATTGAGTTTCCATACGTCTCTGCAACGCACCACCGATGCTCTCACGACTAGTATATCAATCAATTAGCCCCTTGTCCTGATCTTTGGCATTGTGAAAAGTGGAGTTGTGTTTATAGAATGTCTAGCAGATCAGGCCTCCTCCAACAGTTTCCATTGTGCCCTATCCATGGTAACTCTCCTGCAGTTTACACCCGCTGTGAATTTTATTTCATCCCATCTTTTGCAATGTCTTCCTCTGTTTCGTTTGCTGTTCCTGGGGTACCACTACTCTGAAACAATTTTGCTCCACTTTCTCACTACTAATATAATGATAACAATGTTCAATAAATAATATCCTAGTAGGCTTAACCAGTCTTAAGTGTGACATAGTGAACCCATCCTCACATGAGGAAATAAAAATGAGTAGCTTTCGTAGGCTCTGAGCACACCACCAAATTGAGGCATGCGGGTTTCCTCATGATGTATCCTTTACCAAAAAGCCACATTTAGAACAAAACTACCTTAATACTCATTTAATTGGTATGATCCTGGTTGGGAATCGACTAGACTACCTCTGTATGGAAGGTTACAAGATCATTATGCCACTACATCACCTTTTAGTTATCTTTTAGTTTAGTTTAGTAAGTAAGAATAAGGCGCGGTTTATACAGAAGAGACGTGTGGCGGTGGCGGATAGTCAAAGTAACACAATTATAAACCTTATAGTACATAGCATAGCGTCGTTTGGAGGCGATGTCACCTGGAGGCGCGGGCGCGATTCTCTTTTACGACAAAAACGATGCTATGCTACATACTATAAGGTTTATATTGTGTTACTTAGATTATCCGCCAACGCCATACGTCTGTTCTATATAAACTGTGGCTTAGTTTCTTTGAATCCAAAGCTGAGTCAACTCTATTTGGGTTCATCAAATTCCTTCCATTTTAGAATAACTAAAAAACTTGATCATTACACAGTGTGTCAGGCACTTTTTCGCCACTGGTCGGTCTTTGGCTACATTATGAACATGGATGGTAAAAAATATCTACCATTAACACCCTAGAAACCTATTTTCATGTATGTATTATGTGTTTCCTTTACTTTTCGAGATTTCGGTATTGTCTCCACATCTGATCAAATAGTGTATAATACTTATTTCTTAGAGTCATGCATGTGGTCCTGCTAAAGTTTGGTATCAGAGGCACTTTTTCGCCAATGGTCGGTCTTTGGCTACATTATGAACATGGATGGTAAAAAATATCTACCATTAACACCCTAGAAACCTATTTGCATGTGTGTATTATATGTTTCCTCTACTTTTCGAGATTTCGGTGTTGTCTCCATAGTGTAAGTTGTTTAGTTTGATGGTCTGAAGCACCTACAATACCGTGCGTATAAAATATACATACATACATACATACATAAACTCACGCCTTTTTCCCAGAGGGGTAAGCAGAAACTATAGATCTCCACTTTGGGCGGTTCTGACACACCTCTCTTGCTTCCTCTAAGTCCATACATCTTTTCATACATTCCCTTCGATTTCGGCTACTTTTAACCTGGCATTTTTTTCCACGCCTTTAGAGCCACGCTCAGTCTCTGCAACTCCGGACCAATAGGCTGTGTAGTTTCTATGCGTAGAAACTCCGCATCCTTTCTTCTTCGTCTCATTCACACATAAAACATATATTCTTCTTTCATCCATTACAGCACATATTTCTCATCCATACGTCCCCGAACATTCAACGTCCCAAATTGGCTCTCCATAGTCCTCTTTCCGCCCATTCGAGAGACATGGCGTGACGGATGGCGAGTACCGTCGCCGTCATTTTGAAATGTTGATATTTTCGATTTCATTTTGTATCCCACGAACAGCAAGGGAATTGGGTTGTCCATCCTAACAGAGCCCCGCTTGTTAGGGTAAGGCTAAATAGTACCTGAGGGCGCCCGAACTCAGGACAAACGGCACGCTTACGACTAGACACGCCTCTAGCCACGCATCCATCGGCAGGGCGACCTTAGATTGGCGGGGAAGGGTAGGAATAAAGAGGTAGTAACTAGGGATATGGGGATAAAGGGATACCAATGTCAAGGAAGGATTTTGACAGATGGTAGCTCGGGAGTCTGGGGTCGCATACCCATATATCCACTAACCAACCATATATGTATAGAATAACATCTGACTATTTATCCAATAACCTGTTTGATAAGATAAATAGGTCAGTTTACTTAACTGGGAAAGTACAATAATATTATTTTATTTAAGGAAAGATGATTATAATCTTACATACTGCATACCTTGACTGGGAAAGTGCATATCAATGTTGTGGTTTGAGAATTACAAATTCGAAGTTTCGTCAATTCTAATAATAGCTTTGAATTTGGTTCTTATTGCCTATAGTCACGTATATGATGAAAAGGCCGATGATTTATTTATGCCAATGCCCGTACGTAACAAAATAAAATGATTCAACCATGTACGACAATGAACGTCTAGGTATTCATAACCACAATTCAAATTGAGGATATCCTGTTATGTCTTGTAAAAAATATTATACTGTATTTAAGGGAACAGTATTACCATGTCTACAAGACATAGTAAAATGTTGCAGATTTATGTATTCCCCCCAAAAAATGATTTATTTGTCTCCCTATCAAAAACGATGGACATAAATGAAAACAATGTCGACCCGATTGGTGATAAACGCGAGGCCGCAGGCCGAGAGACTTTCAGCGCTGGAGCGTGGCGGGCAGTAGACCCCGGAGACCATGTCCACCAAGATGACAGGCGATATGGCCCGCCCAAACCGTAACGGGTAGAGAGGTGGCGCCTGGCTACTTACGTCAGGGATCTTGGTCCCTTTTTGACAGGACCTTTTTTTTCAACAAAATCCCAAATCGAAGATGGCCGCCTTAAGCAGGATAAACTGCACGGCCCCTCTACGGATACCTATCCCTCGACGAAATCGTCATTGAACTGGAAACAAAATCCCACGCCGATCTACGCAGGCTGCGAGCCCTCGGCACTGAACAAAATACTAGTTTACAATTCCTTTTCTTCTGTCGATTCTATGGCATGTCATTGAGTTGCCATCGTGGCGCCTGACGTATCGGGGGTTTAGTACGTCACTTGGGGAAGCTCGACATTTTACGTTTAAAAGTCATCATCAGCCTATAATACGTCCCACTGCAGGGCACAAACCTACCCTTAAGGAGGGTGTTCGTCCACCACGCGTTTCCAATTCAGATTGTTAGACTTCACATAGGCATCAGAATTTCTTCTTCAGCGAATGCAGGTTTCCTTACGATGTTTTTCTTCACCGTTTGAGAGCAGTCAGTGATTACGTACATAAGTTATAAATACTCATTGATACATGGCATGTCGTCCATGCGGTTTCGAACCCGGACCTCAAGAGTCAAGATTTAGTTTACATACCTCACCGACGCTCTCATCCGATCGCATATTTTGAAGTAGTTGAATTATTCCTACACTTAATAAAACTTTTCTGTTATTGAAAAGCCACATCCTTCCTTGTTAATTATTAATTTGATAATCGCTGACCAATTTTCATCTGTTTTTTCGCGTAATTTAATTGTTTTTCCTGTATGCAGTGAGTTTAATGTGGCTATGATGATGTGTTCATAATACTTACCGTTGTTTTATTGAATTGTATGTGACACAATTAAATAAATACAAAATTGACTTTGAAATAATGCATATTGTGTTATTTCATCGATTATAAAGTCACTTAATCCCTGTAACTTGAATTAGAAACCCTATGTTGTTTTTTATAGTAGGTGGGCGTTAGGCCTCCAATTGGCCCATCGTTACCAAACTGAAACACTTTCGTAATTTTTAATTAAATACAATTTCGACCCACCCCTTACTACATACGGTTGTCAGTGTAAAATTGTCAGAATTTACTAATCAACTTCACCAGACTCTTTTATTTGACAAACTTATAAAACACCGTACCTATTCAAACCACTGACCGCACCGATCTGGGTCACAATTTTCAAACGGACCGGGTTACCGACGTTAATTTCAAAAATATATTTCACGCATGACATATTGTATGCTATAAAAACGTCTAGTTTGAGGGAACACTTCCTTTAGTCTTCCAGAACAAAGTACGAAGCTAGTACCATTATGGCGTTATGCCAGGCAAAGCTGGTACCGGGAGAAAAGTCGAATTGTTATAAGTCACGTTTTACCAAAATGCTCAAAATCCGGTGCAATATTCTAAAATGGTAGTGCAAACGATATCTGCGGGGACAATTGCGGAAGTTTATACTTTATGGCGGGACGTTGCAGTGTCGCCGCATCGGAATGTAATTGGATCTTTTTAGAACCTTCTTACCAACTGAGAATATTAAATGCATGTGTGTTTACATTTGCAGTTGATAGGGAATTAATTGAAAAATTTTATACCCATAGTACAATTTGTTAACTGGTTACTTTTTGGCTTATGTGATTCAACCATTGATCTCTTATTATACAGGGTCCTTCTTAACATGCTGACACTTTTTAAGGGGATGATCAGACCGTCAAACTGAACAACTTTCTTTATGGGAGCAACATAGAAATCGCGAAAAATAAATCAGCTGATCCATACAAAACTGCAAACCAATTCTAGGCAAATGTATGGGACCGATGTTTTTTTCGCGATTTCGATGTTGGTCCCATAGAGAAAGTTGTTCAGTTTGATGGTCTGATCATCCCCTTAAAAATGTGTCAGCATGTTAAGAAGGACCCTGTATAGTATAAGATGGCATTGAATGCTCGAAATTATTTTACCATACAGATAGCTGTCTGGCTGTATAGCTGTCTGTTTCCCTTGACTTAATTAAAAAATATATTTAAGAATGTGGGACTTCTATCCAAGATGAACCTTTGTTTTCTTCTTAAATTTTTCGTTGGCCTGTGGAAGGAATTGTTTAGTAATTTAATTCCTCTAACATTCATCTAATAACTTAATTTACTTTCGATTTTAATTGCAATTAATACATGCTGATTACTGCTACACATTGATTTTCCTGACCTAGCAACTTACACTAAGTTGCAGAAACGGTCATTAGAGTTAATCCTCCATTAAATCTCTGGTTAGCTTTTATACGTCAACATGACAAAAAGTGACTGCAAGTTTAATGAGAGAACTTGAGACTTTTTTAACTTAAGAGTTTCGGTACTACTGGTGAAACGAGGATGTTCTGAGGTTTCAGAATATCTCTGACTATCCCCTCGGGGAATATAGTCGTGAGCATATGCTATGCTATGCTAACTTTAATGAGCGTTTCTGCAACTGAGTGTTAGTCTATCAGACGAAGCTTAAATAAAGATACTATTAAGCAAATAAAATAAAAAAAAACGTTTGTTTTCAAGCCGTAATAACTACTCGTATCAACAACAGGTTATAAAATAGGCACGCAATTTCAACGAAGATTAGGTATGTAGAATCAGTACCAGCATCCTGAACTGATACTATCACATGCCTAACCTAACCTTACTGGGCATAAATAAATTACGTTCAAAAGAAGAAAGAAGCCCGCATGGAATCAATTCATCCCCCGGATCTCGATTTGTCCAGGATCATTATTTAGTTTGCTGCAATATAATTGGAAAGCTATCCCATCTCTGCATCTACATAAATGCGCTATTGACGTCCTTCACGGTCTATTTTCAAGGTAGTGCATGTTTATACCTTCATGGTATGGCAAATTGCCAAGCTATGAGACCAGACATGTACACACGTACCTAGTTAGTATATTTTAGGTGGTATACAAACGCGCTTTATCTCCATCGCGGAATGACCGATCTCAAGGATATTTACATCATCAAAGCGAACCGACCAACCGGTTGTATTCTCATGCCAAAGAAATAATCTAGTTTAGGTTTTGATAGCCTTTTTTAACAACTGTTTATGTTTTGGGTTAGGAAGTTAAGAGTAAATTACCGTTGGCGCGCTCCATAGAAACGAAGTCTGGTTATATGTTTAATACTAACCAATTAAAGTCAATGTTTTTTTCCTAAAATAATCTCTAGGCTTGTATGTTGCCAGATTTTCGTTAAAATTTATAGTTTTAAAGTTACAGTGCCTCAAAGACTTCCCTCAAAGATACAAATTAAATTAATCCTAGCATTGAAACTGTATATTTTAACGAAAATCGGACAGTATACAAGCATAGAGATTTGTTTCTAGATTGTTTTCTGATTGTCTGAAAAGAAAGATGAGTCCTTGCTTAGACTGGCACGTTAAGCCATTGCTCCCGGCTACTGTCTCTGGTGGTAGTAATCGTTACATAAAAACCACATCAGAGGCCGTAAGGCGGTCTGAAAAACTCTGACACCAGGGCTTGTTGCAAACACGCTAAGAAGAAAAAGAACGCACAAGAAGAGTCTATTAATCTTACCAATCTACACTAATATTATAAAGAGGAAAGATTTGTACCTATTTTTGTATGTTTGTATGTTTGTAATGAATAGGCTCAAAAAGTACTGGGCCGATTTAAAAAATTCTTTCACCAATAGAATGCTACATTCTTCCAATTTGACATAGGCTACATTTCATTTTGAAAAAAATTAGGGATCCTTGGTAAAATTTGAACAATGTAACCGAAGGTGTAGAAAAATGAGTCTTAAAATTTATTTGTCTACCCCGTGCGAAGCCGGGACGGGCTGCTAGTACTGTATAAAATAAAGTATAATTGATTGATTGATAACTTGAATAGGAACTCAAATCAAATTAAAGATTGAAAAATTTTGTCTCGGGCGGGACTTGAACCCGCACTCTTCCAAACTGGGGAATTGCGTTATACAATTTGCTCAAATTTGTCCAAAAAGCTGAGAATAAAATCGTCCATCTGCAGCACAATCTCTGGGTCCATTATAGGGAAAAAAAATTATAGCTGGCCTGTCAAACTGACTATATTCTTCACTACATAGTATAAAACAAAGTCGCTTCCCGCTGTCTGTATGTATGTATGCTTAAATCTTTAAAACTACGCAACAGATTTTAATGCGTTTTTTTTTAATAGATAGAATGATTCAAGAGGAAGGTTTATATGTATAATACATGTATAATATAGTAGTGAAACACTGATAATTTTACAGGTTTCTAAGTGAAGTTGTAAATAACATTTTTTGGCGCTTACATTGCAAACGCTTGCTGAACCCTACGAAATGGATTAAAATAATGTTCTACAGTATTGTACACCTTAAAAAGGTCTCCAAAAAGCTCGGGATGGTGTATGTCTATCTATTAGGGATAACACAATAACCATTTTTTATTCTTTACTTTTCTTATTTACGAAGCGATTTTAAGCAATACAGCATTAATCCTTATCCAATTAAGTATATTGTGTATTTAATATAGATCAATATGGCAATTTACAATATGTCATTTAAATGAATATTTTCGAAGATATTACAGCTTTAAAATGCAGAGACAGCGGTTGCGGCGGTACCGGCCGGGGCCGGCGGCGCGTTTTGTAACATATTTAGTATCAACATTGCACCCGTGCGAAGCCGGGGCGGGTCGCTAGTAATATTATAAATGTCAAAGTTGGAATGTTTGAATGTTTAGATGCTTGGATGTTTAGATGTTTAGACGTTTGTCACTCAATCACGCATAAACGGCTGAACGGATTTGGATCAAATTTGGCTCACAGACAGAATATGTTCTGGATTAACACAATAGGATACTTTTTAAAGTCCACGCAGACGGTGTCGCAGGCACCAGCTAGTTTAAAATACTAATAAATATAACGTGATTGAAAATACAGAGTGAAGATCGTTCTAGAACTAGATCCATATTGTAATAAATTTTTACCCACCCCAAAATATACAAAACGCTTCTCAGCTCTCTGTACCTTATAGTTATTTATTAGTTCATTACGTAACCACAAAAGCCACGCGTGTTTACCTACCAACTCACAGAGATGTAAGTAATAAGTTAATAACGGATAACACAATCTACTTGAGACAGCACAAGTAATTGGCTTCTTGGAGGAGATACTCGTAATATAGGTATCTATGGATTATCGTCTTAATTAACTACCAAGGGTACAGGGATCATGAAGTGACAAAGCGTAAAGGGAGCTGAACAGTACAGGTTTGTTTCCCGGGTATAAGTTTGTTTAGTGTGTTAGCCACGGTTTATACAGAAGAGACGTGTAGCGGTGGCGGATAATCTAAGTAACACAATATAAACCTTATAGTACGTAGGATAGCGTCGTTTTTATCGTAAAGGAGAATCGCGTCGCCCGGAGGCGGTGGCGTAATTCTCAAAACGACGCTATGCTACGTTACTAGAAGGTTTATAATTGTGTTACTTTGACTATCCGCCACCGCCACACGTCTCTTCTGCTATACCGCGCTTTAGGGTTGAATCTCATCTGGCAGCACGTAATCGCATTTTTTGACGCTCCATCCTTTTCTGTCGCTCAGGAACGTCATTTGCTAGACCGAGTAAGGTAGCGGGAATGCGATCGCACCCGGCAGCACCGGCAGTGCTACGACCTCACTCTAGCCAATGACGTTCCTGTGCGACAGAAAGGGATAAAGCGTGAAAAAAATTCGATTCCGTGCTGCTAAATGAGGCACCCTTATATACTTGGTTATACAGGGTCTTTCTTCATATACTGACAGTTTTTAAGGGGATGATCATAAACTATACAACACCTTTTCGGATTTATTCCTTTACTTGTGCCATGAGACTTTTCTTCATTATAATTTTTACATCTCCAAGGGGCCGTAGACCTTAAGATAAGATAAGATAAATATTCTTCCTCTTTCTTTCTTATTGTGTTTGATATTAATTTCAACTTTTCATACAGACATACAGACGGACAACAAAGTGATCCTATAAGAGTTCCGTAATTTCGTTACCTCAAAAGGAATGGAACCTCACATTGACTAAATGATGATAGAATAGCACCCACGACTTTGTACGCGCAGACCAAATTAGATAATCATAACTTTTGATTCAACCGATTGCAGAAAAGCCTAAATGTTAGACCAAACAAAGCCCTATGCTTTTGTTAAAACCCATCCATGTCGGTTTTGTAGTTTTTAAGTGAAGCGTGCACAAATAATCCGACAGAAATTCTAAAAATGGTCTCAATGCAGTCCATTAGGTATATATCCTAAAAGCCCTAAATTATTATTTTTGGAAATATCAATGTACATTCACGCCAAGTTTACAATTTTATTATAATATGTAGGTATACAGGGTGTAAGGGTAAACAGTTGCATTACTTTAAGGGGTGATTGTACCCATGATACTGAACAACTTTCCCTAAGAAACCTATAGGAAATGTTTGAACTTCCCATACTAAATGCAATCAGATGATCGAACTTTTGTATGAAAAGTCGAATTTTTTTTGCCAATGTCCTATAGATTTTTTTGTTGTTCAGTATCATGGGTACAATCACCCCTTAAGTAATGCAACTGTTTACCGTAACACCCTGTAGATAAAGAAAATGTTCAGAATCATAAGCACGTATAAGTACCTACGTTAGTTTATTGTAAGAGCCTTAAGATCTTTTACGAACACTTTCGGCAAAAGGACATAATGTGCTGGCTGATGTGTGAATTATGGTTGTCGCTCAATATCCTTCGATCTATTCTTGGCCCTGATCCAACCAATAGAATATAACTATACGCTATTCTATATACAGGGTGCAAAATTAAATGCTTTACCTGTATGTTTTAGGGGTTGCCGCATTTTCACAATAGGGCTACATTTAAATTATCCCCTTCAAAAAACCTCCAGCATATTAAGAAGGGCCCTATAATGTAAGGCTAGGCCTGTCTCACTCCACAGCTCAGGTACGCTTGATGGCCGATCGCCACCAAGGGGTAAATGGCAATAGGTTACCGTAATAGGTATACCGTGTAAATTTCTTGGTCAAATCTCATTAGACTTGAAGACATTTTGTGAGTAGTCAATGCGAGACTTGAAAACCCTAACGATGTCACGCTGCCAGCACGTGTAAGAATGAAAGAGGGAGACTATGTAAAAGAAGCTTGAATCAATGACTCGGTTCATTTTTGTTTGCACGCGCTCCGTTGTGACGGTTGGTTGGTTATTCGTTGTACCTTATTGCCGTGCAAAGAGAGCCGCTATTTATTTAAATCTGTTTTCAAAGTGATTCTTCTGTACGGGTAGTACTAGTATTTATTCTGTGGTAAGGCATTTAAGTTCACACTATAAGTATAAAACAATACACTTATCTACACCTCTACGACAATACTATTTCCAGCTTCCTGACCTCTTCACTATTATTAAAATAAGAGAAGTTCATTAACCAATTTACAAAAAAGATTTTACTAAATGGCGTACTTTTTTAAACATGTTTGCATTGTTTGTCTGTCTGTTTGTTTGCTTGTTCGAGAATCCTGCAAAAAATACTGATCCAATTTTGATAAAAAGGGTTATGATTGAAAACAGGTAGGATACATGGTCCTTCTTAATATGCTGACACTTTTTTAAGGGTATGATCAGATCGTCAAACTGTACATCTTTGTCTATGGCACCAACATCGATATCGCGAAAAAAAAAATCAGCTCTTCCATACAAACCTACTTGAGCCAGATGTATGGGACAGCTTTTTTTTTCTTCGCGATTTCGTTGTTGGTCCGATAGAGAAAGTTGTTCAGTTTGATGGTCTGATCATCCCCTTAAAAAAGTGTCAGCATATTAAGTTGGACCCTATATACTTCATCTCGCTACAATCTAGGCTGCGAGCCGGTACGGTAAAAGTCGCGGACAAAATCTAACGTACGGTATTTGTATAAAGTGGCAAAAGCCATAACATATTACTATTAAACATTTTATGACCAATTGTTTGTTAATTTAAACAATTTTATCATTATATTAGTTTATTTCTTCAGTTTATTTATATTCCAGACCCGTAACTGTGGTACAATAAATCTGTATTCCCATAACTTTGATAATTTGGCTCAGTTTACAGAATAATCCATTCATTTATTATGCCCCATGCGTTAATGGGCCAAGTTCTGACAGTAATTGCCATAATTCTAAGTCCTGTATAATAGACATGACCAATATAGAAAACAATCGATAATTGATATCATTAACGGTGACTAAACGTACACATTCATAAAATCAACGACCAAAATCCATTTTGGGAAGATCAGATACCTTGCTACAACCACCAGTAGGTACACCCTTTCAAGGGTGCAGTTGTAGCGAGTTGCGCTTCAGAATATTGATGTTTTCAGAATGACGTGACTAGTAATAATAAGTGCTTACTTTCGTATTCTCGGCCCCGGATCTAAGATTTTGTCCGGGCAAAAACGGGCGCCCCAGAATTTTTCGTCAAGGGGCCCGGGTTCAGGTAAGGTCGTTGCAATAATATGCAAGCGAAGCTTCGCTCGAAAATTTTCTGCAATATTTTCAAGACGTTGCAAGAATTTGTTTTCAAACACATGATTTTGGCGCCCCCTCAACCTGACGCCCGGGGCGTAGCCCCGTTTGACTTGAGGTTGAATCTCGAGTCAGAGTTTTAGGAACCGAAGTGACTGAAAATACGTGTCTTTCGCACACAAAAACACTTCAACCTTATTCCCTAGTAGCTTCGTACGATATCTAATGATCGATTTTGAGAGGATTATTAGCCCAAACCACTCGGCTACTACGGTGACTAAAATGTGCATGAAATATTGAATAACTGACTTTTTAATTCAATTTCGTAGATTAATCAAACTTTCCAGTTTTGACTTACAGCTTTTTTATTAGGGGCTTTATGAGGAATCGAGACTCGTCCGCTCGATTCAGAAATGAAAAGTCGATTCTTCTAACAAATTCATTAAGAACTTTTCTTATCGAAAATCTAAAAAAAATAATTTCATGAAACGAAAATGAAACTTTACGATTATGAATAAATTATTATACATTTATTAAAAGAATAGAAAGAACATAGAAAGTCGATCGAGATCATATTCTCGTTACGACAACTATCTTTTTAAGAAGATATCATTCATACAGCGCTCCATACAAAACGAAGTTCCATCCTAGTTTGAACGTTTAGTAGGTTCTTTAATTTAAAACAAAAGGTTTTAAAACAATCTCTGTAGTAAAAATGCACATAGTAAACAGTGTAATCTAGTTTCACAATTTCGACATTACAGGTCACTAAATAGGCAAGGTAATATTCATATAAGGTCTAACAAACTTCGCTGAAACTATATTAAGGGGATGATCAAACCATCAAACTGAACACCTTCACGCGAAAAAAATCTGCTGTCCCATACATTCGGGTCGAGTTAGGTTTGCCGGTTTGTATGGGACAGCAGATTTTTTTTCGCTTTTTCGATATTGGTCCCGTAGGGGAATTTGTTCAGTTTGATAGTCTGATCATCGTCTTAAAATAGTTTTAGCTATTTTTTGAGACATTATACTACAATCCATAGAAGTTAAAGTAACTGCATTGTTCACAGTTTATTTACATATATGAGAGAGAACATTATGTTTATCTGTTAAATTTTAATTACGTAGACACCGCTTTTACGTAAGTAAGTACGATAAATACCTACGACACATTACATTATGATCTCATTTACAAAATACCCAATGATATCAGGTCAAAAGCCAACAGCTGTTAGTCAAGTCTCGGCCACAAACCGGCGATGTACTCACAACTTTTGTTATCAGATAGTTTTTGCGCAACAATAAGCTAGTCGAGGTCGGGCCTTCATTAGTGCGTGTGTGATAAACTCATTGTCTTGGTAAGTTATTTCGTGTAATATAGTTCCGCCACGATTCGTGCCCGCGCATCTTATTTACATAATTTTGATATTCTCCTAGCTTGGCAGTAGTTTATTAATTTAACTATTTCGCTCCTTCACAAGCAACGATATTAGTTGTAAGCCTCGAAATCCCGCCCACAAATATATAGGTGCAGCTGCGCTTAGTTAGGTGAGAGCGAAAATCTGTGCAAAGCGCTCGCTTTCCCAGGGAGCATTTTTATCTGGCTCCCTCGTCCCACGGGCATGAAGTGTGAACACGCCAGAGATTTCCGCCGATATAAATCCCGGTAAGCGACACCCTTACTTTCCACCCGCCGCGTCCTCCATGCAATCCCTGAATTTGTGGAGACACCGGCTGCAATGCACCGCCTGGAATTTGAACGCGCCAAATCCCGCTACCGACGACGCTTTGTTCACATCTCCTCACGTACCTACCCGTAGATACCGTGTTGTCACGTTTTCAGAAGCTATGTCTCTGAGGTCAATCGGATTAAATTTTCGCCCATTTTATTCGGTATTTTCGCTCGTCTGAATAAACAATAGATGCGATGAGAGGTATGATGTTGGCCGGCTGAAATGCGGAGGTGACAGGCGGGCCGTTAACATGGCCGTTACAGGCTCAAGTGATATATGAGCTGCGAAGTGGCTTGGTGCCGCTGTCACTTCGCGTTCCGCCGCCGCACCGCACCCGCAAAAAGATAAAAAGGATTCCGAAATACGATTCACAAGTGGGCTGCCGGAAATGGGTAGAAAGTTACAGAGAGCGGCTTTATGTCGGGCAATATATCTCGCGTATCGCTATCCAATTTCTGCTCTATGGCATGTAATATCCCCCTGGGATCCTTTTAATTTTTACTCTCGCGCCCTTTTTAATCAGTGCATAGCCATTAATTCTCGTTTGTACCTGTAGAATATCACTCGTACACATTTTTTACAACGGAGCGGTTAAGGCTCTTGATGATTCAGTAATAATTGCAGCAGAGTTTCGTTAAAATTTTATAGTATTTCTTGAGAACAAATTTACTGAAATGACTCGCAATTTGAAATAAATGGTGCTTAATCCTCAGAGTAAGCCTCACAGCGAAGGCGCTAATCATCCACGAGAAGCCTTAGGGAAAGAAAAAAATGTTTAACATAATCCAGTGCTGAACGGCGATAAAGTACATTGGAGTTTTGTTCTCAACAACATTACAGTTGTTTGTTTAATTGTAAAAGTAGCTTGAACAATTCCTGACTTTATCAAGCAGCTGACGTTCGTTGAATGCAGTTGAACCCAAAGTTTACTCAGCCGGATATTAGGATTATTGCGAATTCCTTTTAGCTGAGCAAGACTTGTTAGTCCTGTTTTTCATAGCGTCATAACCTGAACTTGGCAGTATTACCTTTTTCGATTTTGGAACGCAAGCCCCAATTTTCCTCGTTGGCAATATTTTTACCTCTACTGAAAATTCGCATTGAAATTCAGTGAATATTTTCTTGGAATACAATTTTACGTTGCGTGACTGGCCCGACCTCGAGGGCCCGACCTTCATTGACCTGCGACATTAGGGCGCACCCCACGAGCCGATATACCACTTCATTCGGTGATTTCATTCCATTTGGCGTGGTGGTTTGTTTGTGCAGTGATTGTTTTCCAATGTTCAATAATTCGTAGCTGTGTTTAAGCATATTGGTAGTTGGTTTTTGACGTTTGCTTTGACTGTTAATATAAGTTAAGGGCATATTACTGTTGGCGCGCTCCATACTAACGAAGTCTGGTCATATTTTCAATACTAACCGATTAAACTCAATGAAATTTTGCAGAAACAATCTAGAAACAAATCTCTATGCTTGTATCGTGTCAGATTTTCCTTAAAATGTACAGTTTTAAAGTTATAGTGCCTCAAAGATTTCCATATAAATCTTAAATTAATCCTACCATTGAAACTGTATATTTTAACGAAAATAGGACACGACAAGCATAGATATTTGTTCCTAGATTGTTTCTGCAAAATGTCATTGAGTTTAATTGGTTAGTATTGAAAATATCACCAGATTTCGTTTGTATGCAGCGCGCATTTACGCATTTGGAATAAACTTCTCTTAATGATTGTTTAGTGTCACATGTGATGTTTAGTGTCCGTGACAGGCGCTGAAATCCATAGACTGCAGGTTAAATTATTAACTTCTGAATTTGAGAGAGTGAAGTGAAACCCCTTAAGGTTTGAATTGCATTTATACAACCCAGACTCCACACTCGAATATGACTCCTCATTATAATCTAAGCACAGAAAGCTAAATATAATAAGCTGTAAGCAAAACTACTGGCACACCCGAAAATTTTCAATAAAGAGTAACAACTTGTGCCACTCTGCGAAGCGCTTACTTGCCGGTGGTATAGTTGGTAACGAGGTTATACGAAACAGTTTCAGGCGAAATTGCTCGGGGAATGCTGCAGGGTTAGGCGAGTTAGGTGTCATAAAGTTTCAGCAGCGTTGGACAGACGTGTGCAGCGTTGGAAATACACGTGTCGGCGAAGTATTTCATTTTAAACAGAGATGTTTTAGGGGTGGGGGCGGTGAGACAATCTTCTCCAATTAGTTTTATTGAAGAAAATTGTCTCGTAGTCTATTGCTGGTCGGTCAGAGGCAGAGTAGTTATACTATGTGCATTTTTATTGGTTGATTGTACTTAATTCTTGCAACGTTACTTACTATTTATTATTAAATGGTACCTATGTGTTGCTAGTACCTGTATTAACTTCGTTAAGTCAGTTATTTCCAGTCAAGTATTTTGTCTCTTGGAAGTTTGGGCTGGACCGTTACAGCCAAGAATTGGTTACAGCAAATGAATTACGTCAATTATTGATACTAAGTGGACCTAACGTCTCCCTGTCTATGATATAAGAGAGGAATGCAATTTTGTTTACTTTAGCTATCCACCCTGCAGAATATTTCATTTATAATAATTATTATGAATGAAATATTCTGCAGGGTTGAACAAATCACCTTAGTGATATTTAACACACACTGAGACAGTTTTCACTATAGAGACAACGTCGAAAAAATAATGCTGTCCAATACGTTTGAGTCGAGTAGGTACTGCAGTTTTGTATGAAATAGCTAAACATTTTTCGGGATTTCGAAGTTCGTTCAGATGTTCATTTTGAAGGCCTAAACCACCCCATTAAATATTACGAAGGTAACAATAAAAAATAGTTTTCTCCGGGATCTTTAGCGCAAGCCCGACACACACTTGACCGGTTTTTATTATTTGTTGTTATACTGTAGAGTTGGCACTATAATCACACCTAGGTCGATGCGTGTATGTATTACCGTTTTTACGATAGACCGAGAAACAAAAACGTTGATAAAAACTTGTTTTTTTTTTGTGTAGGGACCTCCCGTAATTTTCTTATTTTTGTTTTTTTATTATTTGTCATCAAATCGAATACAATTATACATATTCTGCGAAAATTTCAACCAAAATTTTTTGGCTACCTATGACGGTTCAGAAGATACAGCCCCCTAAAGCTAGGACGGACGGACAGCATATATATAGGGTTCCGTTTTCACCCTTTGGGTACGGAAGCCTAAAAATACTAAAATGATCAGAAATATTTTGAGTTATAACGTAGGAATTGTGAGTGCAAATTGGCATGAGGGGTGCAACATGTTTCCAACTGCGCCCCTGGATCGCCACATCACTTGAACGATGCTTCTCCACAGTTTACTGTGTTGCTGCTAAGCATTCGTCAAGGAACTTAATGAAATGTTACAGTTTATACGAAGACGCTTCACAAATTCTTGTTTCCTTCCTGCTGTTATTTACTTTGTCCGTGTAGTTAATAGGTGCATAATACGAGTTAATAAAAGCAGTGGTGGTCCAGTGGCGAGTAACCTTGTCTGCCGTGCAGGAGGCGATGATTCGATCCCCGTCGAAGCCGACTCGTACCAATGAGTTTTTCGGAATGTATGTACGATTTGTACCACTGGCTTTTCGGTGAAGGAAAACATCGTGAGGAAACCTGCATTCTTCAATTTGGAAGCATGTATTCTACCCACTGTCCATTAGAAGTGGCGAAGGGCTCACTCCCCGTCACACTGGACAGAGTTTCGGTATTAGTGAAACGTGGATGTTCGGTGGTTTCAGAATATCTCTGACTACCCCCTCGGGGAATATAGTCGTGAGCATATGCTTATGCTAATACGAGTTATTGTGATGTTACAAGTTGCATCAAACTCCTTGACTGTTTCTTCTTATCGTGTGGGCAGCAAACTCTGGTGCCAGAGTGTTTACAGACCAACTTACGGCCTCTGACGTGGTTTTTATGTAACGACTACTACCACCAGAGGTAGTAGCCGGGACCAACGGCTTAACGTGCCATCCGAAGCACGAAATCATCTTTCTTTTTAGACAATCATGTGATTCAGTGAGCCTGCAATCACTAGCGACATATCACTAGGTGTCCACCGTGGCAATCGAACCCAAGTCCTCCGTGTCAAGAGCCCAATACTCTTAACCATTAGACCACGGAGGCAGTTCTTGACCGCTGTGAAGTTAGCAATGAGCAATTAAAGGTCTAAGCGAACGTGGGTTGAACCTCAACTGGCAGTAGGGAATCACATCCTTTTCCGTCGATCGGGAACGTCATTTGCTAGAGCGAGACAAATAGTGGAAATGCCACAGCCCGCGGCAGCACCGGCAGTGATGCGACATTTCTCGCTCTAGCAAATGACCTTCCTGAGCGACAGAAAAGGATGAAGCGTCTAAAATGCGATTCCGTGCTGCCAGGTGAGGTTCAAACCTCGCGCCTTGAAAAGTGAAAATGTTTGGCGCGTTCGATGTTTAATTGATGATACATATAATTATGTGTAAGACGCCTGAAGGAATTAGTCGCCTAACACAATACCGGACTGGGTTGGTGCTATTCGTGTTGACCGTGTGGCTGCCGGTTATTGCCACTGCATCTGAACCCAACTCTGATCGTATCGGTGTCCCGTTCCATCAGAATCAGGAGGGTAAGCCATCGGTTACCTGATACGCTAGTCCATTTTTAGGGTTCCGTACCCAAAGGGTTAAAGCGGGACTTTCATCGCTAGTTTGTGTAAATATTTCAAGGAAACTTCTTATTTATCTATACATAACATACCTACAATAAAATATTAAACTTGGCGTGAGAGTGCATCTATGTTTAGCTCGTACACTGATGCACTACAAAATATCCTGCCTATTTGACTGCTTTTCTACACAGATTAACAGTCGCCGTAGTCGAAATCAACCAGGAATCCACCAATTTCATGATTATTAGATAATGAATTGTTATCTATTGCTATGATTATTACAACAACTGTATTTCAGAAACTCACGGATGTTGTAGTCAGGTGCACTATTTGCATTTATATGGTTTTAGGATGGAAAGACGTGGACCTTCCCACTAACCTACATAAATACTGCAAAAGAAACCTTAGTATGTGAAAAATATGATTTAATTCATCCTCATAGTTACCTGATACGCTACTAAATTTTATATTACACTATGCTACTGGACAGTCATATTTCCCAAGGCGGCGTGCCTGAGAATTTTTCCTAACCAAAACTTATTTTTTACGGTATTATTTCTGAATAATCACTGTTGTTTCGTTACGTTGTTCGCAACTTTAATAACGTGAAAAACTATAAGATTTACGCTACAACATAAAAGCTATTTTAATGTGAAAGAGTTTTCCAAACATTACAAAAATAATGTCCGTTAAAGTCCGACGAGTTGTATTATTGTGAAAAATAGCGAAGTGCAAATTATTTGTTTTCGGTCGAGCGAGCAAAGTAAAATTAAATTACTGAAATGCCAGAGGCGCTCGTTATAAAGCCTTACAGACATATAGTGTGCTTTCATCGCTAGTTTGTGTAAATATTTCTAGGAAACTTCTTGTTTATCTATACATAACATACCTACAATAAAATATTAAACTTTGCGTGTTTGAACATTGAAAATATTTGCAAAACTGTTTATTGGGTTGACTTGAGGATACGTAATCGAATACATTGAGGCCGTTTCCAGAATTTTTTCTTTTTTTTTGTGCACGCATCACTTAAAAACTACTGAACCGGTTTGGATGGGGTTTTCACAAAAGAATAGGGCTTAGTTTGGAATAACATGCAGGCTTTATTTGATCACAATCGATTCACTCCATGAAGAATTATGAGTATTTAAAGTTTTCAAGTACCTACTTTATATTTCAGTAGGTATAGTGTACAGTCGCCATCACATATATCGTAGCATACAAGGTCTTCAAATATTTCTGAGCAGTGATAATTTTCAATAAATTCTTTACAGTAAATGTTACCAAATTATATCGAAACATGTATTTTGTTTTGACTATTTATATGTGGACTGGTTACGCGTGTAATTCTACTAACAAACATTTCTGCCACTTTTTGCGGGGGGCGAGGTAACATGAAATCCGCAACTTTGGATTTTATTCCCCATAACTTTAGATTCTAATTTTAAATGTTAAAAATCATGAAAAGTAGTCTCGTGTGAACCACAAACGTTATAAGTTCGAAGTTATTATTTCGCAATTATAGGCTGTCTCGTTTAGTGATAAGGTGTAAAATTTAATGTAAAAGAGCTCAAGATCAATTGTGCTTATACCGTGGCAGAGGGGAAATGCTACCGCAAGGCTAGTCCTAATAATAATTAGTCAAAGGTATTTTGTCATAAATATCGGAGCAACTTGTTTTCAATTATTTCTTTACTATGTTATTTAAAATTGAGATGTAAAACAAAGGAGTAAGGTCTTTTTTTCTAAACTGCTCAGATGTTTATGATCACCCTGCCTGCGTAGATAAATTTGATGTTCTAGGCGATCCAATATTTTTGATTGGTTGTGTGTAAAGAAATTATTGAAAATTAGACCTGCTTTAAAATATTTGACCACCTTGTTTGCTATGATATATCTGATGGCGACTGTACTTGTGGTGACATACACTACTAGTTTAATACTATATTTTATTGTAGTCACCGCCCACTCAAAATTTCTGATAATTTCAGCAAATATTTATCATGAAACGATGTCTACAGAACTTTTAACTTTTTGCTATTTCCAGCATGATTTACCTTGTACGCCCTCACGAGGAAGCCATTTTCATGTCTACTTAAGTCTTATAGATCAAAAGTTATGACGCTGCGACAGACATAGAGTGTCATAATAAAGTTTTTTTTAGAACCCTCCCTTCCCCACATGAAGTGCTTTCATATTTCACAGGGTTCTTATTGCTTCTGCCGAAGGTATAGATTGGTATTTTTTGTTTCAGTTGCATAATGGATTGGAGAACGGCTTTGGTGACGTTCTGCCTGGTGCTCTACGCTGACGGCTTTTCAAGTGAGATTTGAGAATTATTTTTTAAATTCTTGTTATTAAAAGACTCTTTTAGCTACTAGTACTAGTATAAGAGATAGACGTACTCTTTGTTATCATCATCTGCAAGGCTGATTCAGTATTCTTAGGGTGAAGATGATCTCTGTGATGGGTATGGACCAGGTCTGCCGGCATAACTCCAGTCGGTTTAGGAGTTACAGCCGTTCAAAGGTCTGTTATGGTTTCAAGAAATGAATATGCATTATTTTGATATGCACTGTAGCTATGCGAACAGTAAAAAAACTGACATGGTCTGTCAGTCGGTTACGAAGATACAGCCATTCAAAGGTCGGACCTTCTATCGGCTGTATCTCCTAAACCGACTAACGACTAAACGATAACAAAAAATACGCCTATCTCTTATACTATACGGACTGACTCATTTGACATGACTTTGATCTTTTAGTACTTTCGTTGGAATGGAAATATTTTAAAATGGTCATCCTCAGGCTGGTAATTAATAAAAACCGGCCAAGTGCGAGTCTGACTCGCGCACGGAGGGTTCCGTACCACCATACAATATTACCAAAAAAATATGTTTTCTCAGGGATCCATAGCAATGAAAATCGTCCCACAAACACTTGATCTGTTTTTTATTTATTATTTGTTGTTCTACCTTAGCGTAAGCACTATACTATAATTACACGTTTGATGATTGTAGGTGTACCGCTGGGTACAATGAAT
Organism: Agonopterix alstromeriana; assembly: GCA_963924505.1. Taxonomy (NCBI): domain Eukaryota; kingdom Metazoa; phylum Arthropoda; class Insecta; order Lepidoptera; family Depressariidae; genus Agonopterix; species Agonopterix alstromeriana. The sequence goes on along the minus strand of OZ004662.1, from coordinate 8,581,294 downwards.
ATGCATGTATTACCCATCTTAATTGTTTGAGATAAGGTGCACATTAGATTAACTTGAGCTTCTAACTGCACATCATCGTATTTGTATTGCTTATACGATATTGATATAATTGTAGCTCGTTAATTGGTATTGCTATAATCCTATCATTGATTTAAGTAGGTCTGTAGTGCATTTCCATGTTTGCAGTGTTATCTGGGATTGTTCCGATGAACATTATTTTACAAATACAATCCTTCTGAATAATGCTGACGGTTTTTAAGTGGACGATTGGACCCTCAAACTGAACAACGACGTTCTCTATAGGATCAACATCAAAATCGCGACAAAAAAATCCGTTTTCCAATAATTTGGGTCGAGCAAGTTTGTAGTTTTGTATCAGCAGATTTTTTGTGATTTTGTTATTGGTCCCATAGAGAAAGTTGTTCAGTTTGATGGTCTGATCATCCCCTGAAAAAACCGACGGCATATAAAACAAGACCCTGTAACTTTACACTAATAAGCTCAAGACTACTACAGAAAGTTATCTATGTGATATTATTTTTAATAAACAATTTTGACTTTTGACTTGACCGTATTTCCTTTTTGGGTGGTCAGAAACTACCAACCACCTATAAAAAAACAAAAATGAATCTTTTATGCATCAATCAATAACGCCATCCCCCTTCTGGGCATAGACCTCCTTTTTATTGCACCATTTCTCACGGTCCTTTGCTAATATGATCCATTTCTGACCCGCAACCCTTACAATGTCGTCTGATCATCTTTTGGTGTTCTGCCCCCTTACATTGCGTCTGACCAACTTGATGGTGATCTTCCCGCTTAAAATGTCGTCTGGCCAACATGTTGGTGGTCTGCCTCCTTACAATGTCGCCACCATAATCTCCACCTTAACTTTAAGGCCAGTCAAATTACGGTCTGACCCGGATCTTATTATGAAAAGACTTTTTTTTCGGTATATTATTCTAAAGAAAGAGGTCGTTGTAGCCGTACTTATTGCAAGGTTATAAATTTTTCATTTGTTAGGTTTATACGTCACTTGTGGTTTTAAATTCTAATCACAGTCATAACAAGGACTACTTAATCTATGAATAAAATTTACTCGCGTTTGGTCGAATCCGGCCTTAGAAATACATCAAAATAAAAAAATTACTACCTCGTCAGCAGCCCCATGTTTAACATTTTGCATTTAATTGCAGTAATCTGGATCTCAAATTCTTTAACTTTGATAGAACATGGAATAAAATTATAAATAATTATTATTTCATGTTATAGTACTCTGTGGTGTAAGTAATTGTCATGCGATACAGCTCATGGTTACACGAAATAAGAAGAAGAATTAAAAATAATATACCAAGAAAATACTATAACAATTGAATAATTAATTCGGTTTACAAAATTAATTCTATAGATGTACGTAGGCAAATAAACAAAAAAAAATAAAAAAAACGAATATAAATTCAATTTTTAAAACCATTTCATTGCCATGTTTCTTGTCAAATTGTCCATCACTACTCAGTTCGTTCGTTCTTCCCTCAAGATTCCCGTAAGATATGGCTGGGATCCATTACCTAATGCACACATAAAACGAACACGCCTCGGAAGTAACAAAACAATGAGTTATGATCAGGATCACCATATTTACTTTCATATTACGGAAAACTCTGAGGATAGGTTTATGCATTTCGGCCATGCGTTTACAAAATAAATTCGGTATACAAGTATTTTAAGTGACTACCTTACTGATTGCCGAAACTTAACCGACGTGATTTATAGCCCAGTAATTTTACGGCTTGACCCGGGACTAATAATTAAGAATAGACGTTTTTTTCGGCATTTCATTTAAGAGCCAATTTAAGTCCATAATTATACCAAAACAACAGCAACCCCAAATTTTAAAAATTGTACCTATATATAACCTGACGGTACATTTTTTTCATATATTTCGATACCCTGGATGGTCCAGGCTCACTGATATCAATATCTTCTTGCAAATATATTTCCTCCGGTTCCAAGTTTTCATCTTCGTTGTCTTCTTCGACCTCGATTGCCAATAATTTGCGCCTCATCTTCTCCTGAGCCTGCGAAAATCTTTGCGCCGTTTTCAGACGCATCTTCATGGCACCATGTGCAGATAACAAAACATTTCAAGCCGGTGACGGATTAACATGACATCAACTGGACCACGGACCTCAAAGGGTACAAATCCACCAAATTAGAACATTCCTTGACCTTTTGTAGCGAAAACCCCCTTTTATTTTTTCATTGCTTGGGCTATAAATAGTGGGCGCGTACTTACTCTAAAACAACAGATATGCTCTCATAGCTATGTCCCATTCTTCCCATCGAAGTGTGGCTACTAAGTCTTGGAAGTAACAAAACAATGAGTTATGATCCGCCCTCATGATGCTCTTTTTATTTGTTTTTATTGCCTGTAAAGTCGCGCTTGTAGAGTCGCAAATTCTATGCCACCTAAGAATTTCTTGCTTTTAGCTTAAAACGTTTTCTGAATAGACAATGTTCTCTTTTATATTGTAGAGGAGGAAAATCATATTATGTTTGTTACAAAATGCTAGCCTGGCTTTCTGTCCTGTCATGTTTGTCGTAAGTTGGCGAATGTTTTAGTAGTTTTCTTTCTACTGCTGGATAAACCGGCGAAGAGCTTTGACATCTACAAGATAGGGTTTCAAAGCTACTGCTTTCTTAAAACTCAATATTACATTCATTAATAAATAAATATATTGGACTTTGTCACACAAATTATCTAGTCACATTTAAAGTACCAGAATCTAGACTGGACTTGTGTTATGATGATGATTGAAGCATGCAGGTTTCCTCACGATGTTTTCCTTCACCGAAAAGCCAGTGGTGTTACAAATCGGACAGCAATGATCGTACTTATCGATGCAGCTTTTTAATATTTCGTTAATTGGTTTTGGACAATGGATTCATGATGATCACAGAAACAAAATATTACTTGACCATTGTCTAGTACAGCCATAATACTTACGTTATCGATCTTCTAAACGATTTAATCAAAAACTTCCACAATAGCCCGGCTGAGCCTAAAGCAGGTCTTCATAAACTTTTTACTGGTTACGTCCAAAAATAATGAATACGGAAGACTATTTCCATAAACGATCCCGAAATATCATCTTTGTTGTTTCATCATCATACTTTCAACCGAAAACAACTCCCTATTTACATAATACACAAAGACTCACAATGGAAAAACAATTCGGTAGGAAAAAAAGTTTTCCGACTCGGTCGGTTTTTATTACGTGTGATATTGACTCTTGGGACGGTGAGTCCAATCTAAAGAGTATAATCTTGTATATGCAAATATTGGTATCCCCTTACAACCGAATTCTTACCCGGTCACGCCTCTCGGGTTATAAAAAGGGCAGAATCTTGTAGACACCGCGAGATAAAATTTATTCATGCCGTTATAATAGTTTTTCAGATTCAAATCCTTTTTTTTTGTCGACTTAGAAGATAGCGTTATTATAGTGTTAAGTTCAGTTGAGTTTTCTTTGGAACATTTTCTGTAACTTATTGTAGGTAAATAAGTTTTAGTAAAGCAACAATGTTTATTGTACTAAAAGAATAGTAATTTTTCTTTCAACGAAAGAAAATAGACATAAAACTACTAGGTTTCTAGGTCATAATCATTATCAAACATGCTAGGGTTGGCAAATTAAGCTTGCTGTGTTTGTTATTAAATGTCAAAGTAATTTCAAACAACATTAATTCCCAGTTTAAGAGCTAACATTAACTGTTCGTTAAGGAATAATTCCTACCGTCAAATTAAAAAAAAAACGTTTGTAAACCAAACAGTAGCTGAATTATTGTACCACCTTTAAAAATCTATTATTAATGTTAATTCTACTTTCTCGGCGTGTTTCTTGTTTTTCTAGTACTTAGGAAAGTCAGACTATGTAAATAAAAACCTCTGCATTTATATCCTTTTTTCTTATCCCTTATTTTCTTTCTTCTTTTCCAGAGTATGGACGTTCCTGCAAAGACATTGGGTGCCTTAATAGCGAAGTGTGTGTATTAGCCGAAGACTCCTGCTCCTATGGACAAACATCAAATTGCGGCACATATCCCACTTGCAAAAAGAAGTCTCTAGTCGAAGGTAAATATACATTTTCTCCCCTCCCGGCGGAAAGCGTCATCTTTCGTCCCGCTGCGCTAAACGAAGTTGCTGCTTTTCGCCTCCGTCGAGGAGAAAAACAGTAGACACACCTTGGGCAGTAAATAAGAAAAAAAAACGAAACAAAAATAAAACACACCAACAATTTAATGAAGATTGGGTACCTACTTATACCGCGATCAAGTTTCTTGTTTTAGTTCTACTTGCATAATGAACTCTACTCGATTTTATGGAAAATATTTTGAATTTTTTATCGTTACACCTACGAAAGTGTTCAGACTTCAGAAGACGTATGTATCCGTACGATTTCGAAATCGTACGGTTGGCAAAATTTGTCGCTAGAAGACTGGCCACAGAGAAATGACACGCTGCTCCCCTAGGAGACTGGCACAAGCTCGCCGAATTCGACGTAGTATTTTTGCCTATCTATACTTCATTCCAAATAAGGATGACAGGATTTTCCGATTCCTATTTAGCTTTCTGGCTAATTCTGATTACCAAATGTAATTAATTTATTGGATACATATACTATCCGACATATCTTGGATGCCACTAAAGCTGTTCTAAGAATAAGTGAGAGGAAGTGTTCAAATCTCTGTTTCTGTAATGCAAAATAGCCTTAAAATTTTGTTGCTATTTTGAATGGAGTATAGTCGGAGCGCAGCGAATCATTTATCTAAGTACCTACCATAAAAGAGTTTGTTCATAACATACGAGTACATAACATAATCAAAATATTATTTGTACAAACATTTAAAGGTTTTATGTTAATTTGATTACATGCCGTACAAATATAATCCGCCTCTCGTCATGGGCAAGAACTCATTTTCATGTGGATTAAATTAGAGTAAAAGAGAGACCTTTTGTAAAGGCCCAGAAAACTCAATCCCTTTCCTAAACAAAGCAACATTTAGATACGAATGCCTAATTCATATATGTATGCTCAGGGTGTACTGAATTAACGCAGGGGGATTTACGACTCGTAATAAAATTACGTCTCCTAAACTTAAAACAGGTGCTGCATAACAGCGCAACAGTTTACTACAGAATTTTATCGTTGTTTAATTGATTAAAATTACTTTATATTCGTTTACAGGATCACACGCCGATCCCCCTCCAGCACCGAAGACCACACCGAAACCTCATCCTCCCACGAGAGACTTCGATTCTCCGCCTAACTATCATCCCCCTGCCGCGCCTGGTGGAAACCCACCTTATGGAGGATCACCTTACGGTGGAGGCTCGCCTTATGGAGGAAACACTAATACTGGAGGAAACTCACCCTACGGAGGAAACTCGCCTTATGGGGGAAATTCGCCCTACGGAGGGAATACTCACAATGGAGGAGGCTCGCCTTACGGGGGAAATTCTCCTTATGGTGGAAGCTCGCCTTACGGAGGTAGCTCGCCTTATGGCGGCAGCTCGCCCTATGGTGGAAATAATAACAGAGGAGGTAATAGCCCATACGGAGGTTCCACCGGTGGAAGTTCAGGCGGAAAAGGTCCTCTCGATAGTATTCTAAATTCTCTAAACAAATACGCCGGCGGCGGCAGCACCGGCGGCAGCAGTAGCGGCAGCGGCAGCGGCCTCACAAACATATTCGGCAACATACTCGGAAATCTATCGAAGAATGGAGGACTAAACAACCTGTTCAACACTAGGCCGATAATGGAGAACCCTAACTATTCGTCGCACAGTTCCAATTCGAGGAGTTCTAATCCTCAAACTTATCCATCAGGATACCCGACGAATAGCCAACAGCCATATCAGAACAAGAATTATGGGCAGAGCCATGCGCACCGCAGTGGGGTTACCACGCATAAGCCAGTGTCCTATGGATGGAATGTTGGGTAAATAACTGCCTAATCGTTGTAGCGGCTAGTGGTGTATTAATTATTATTTGCTTTGCCTAAATAATGCTAATTTACTTTTACCTTTTGCACTAATAATTAAATAACTTGGTGAAGCACATTTTAATGACCATGGGACGCTCTCAGCGGACTGCTAAAAGCTTGGAGCGAACACATAGAAGGCTTCTCAAAACACTGATATTATTTTTTTACGTTATTTCGAACAAATCCTTCGGCTAATCTATCGCAGTATTGTAAACATATACAGGGTGTAATAAAACAGTAATATACCTATTATAAATGGGTGCTTTAGACCATCAAACCGAAAACTTTCACTTAGCCAACATTTAAAAAAAAATGTTATTTCTTAACAAAAAAGACTTGACTTAATTGTGCGACACAGTAGATTCTTTTAATTGTTAACGACGTCTTTATAGTGAAAGTTCAATTTAATTATACTTTATTGCACACCAAAACAGAACCTTTATTCGGAAGTCGGTCAGTTTGATGGTCTAAACTTTATAAAATAATCTGCAGTGTCATTCAAATCAAGTAATTAACCTAATAATAATTAAATATTACTAGGGAGTTTTATTCCACCTTGTATACATTATTTTTACACTATAATATTCTTCTCCTAACACTACTAATGTTTTATAGATTCACCAAAAAGTAAATGTAACTTCTAAACATTTTCTTAAGGTGAAACGTCACACATAATGCTTCTTACTTACGTCCATTGTGAAACTTCTTAAGGGGATATAATTCGGAGCATGCTCCATATAAACGACGACATCTGGTTATAATTTCCATAACTTCTAACGGCCCGATAGCACAGTCTGTAGTGAACCTGCCTGCTGTGCCGAGGGCCGCGGGTTCGAATCCCGTAAGGGACAAATATTTGTACCCGAGTCATGGACGTTTGTATCTATATCTTTATTCTATATCGTTGTCTAGTCATCATAACACAAGTCCAGGGTAGATTCTGGTACTTTAAATGTGACAAGACAATTTGTGTGACAATGTCCAAGATATAAAAAAATCAAAAAAAATTGAAGTCAATGAAATTTTTCAGTAATTATCTAGAAACTAATGTCTGTGCTTGAATTGTGTCAGATTTTTGATAAAATGTATAGTTTTAAAGTTACAGTACCTCATTGAATTCCATACTAATCTTAAATTAATTCCAGCATTGAAACTATTTATATACTTTAACGACAATCTGGCATAATACAAGCATATAGATTAGTTTCTAGATTGTTTCTGAAATATTTCATTGACTTTAATTAGTAACTATTGAAAATATAACCAGACTTCGTATGGAGCGCGCCCCGAATTATATCCTCTTAACTACGTTTGAGTTAAGATCGAATTTGCGTGAAAAGTGTATTTTCAGAAATTATATTTTTGCCACCCTAAAGGGGAAAACAATAGTTACTGTTTTATCTTTTTAACATACTTCTTCACTTATGTATAAAGAAAACACATACACATTTGTATATAGAACATTGTAATATAGTATTTATTTTAGCAAAAATAATCACAAAAAATTGTAACAGCCTTTGGAGGTTTTTAAAACACCATATTAAATTAAACTTCTATGAGACACGTGCAACGTTCCACCTTAATATACTTACTTCAATAATAACTAAGGGATAAAAGATTTTTAAGGTTACTATGAGCCATTGATATGCTATTCAGTGTTACTAAAAATGTTAGTTTTATTTCTTCAGATGAATTCGAGACCGCTTCTATAATCATTGAAGACTCGATTGCATGCATTTTACAGTGGTAAGAATGGTTTGGTGAGGCATTTGAATTACTAAAACCTATTTAATAAAAGGTAAATTTTTATTTTGTATTAATTTGATAATTTTTATTTTGTTTAATAGCTAAGAAATGTTACTGAAAACAAGAATACTCACAAAGAGATTTGTTATTTTGTGCACAAAGAAAATTCTTGCCTTTAATTTTTAATTGGTTTGCATTAATGATCGATGTTGTAGATTTTAAGAATATATGTCAAGCTTAACTAGAAAAGGAAACCTAAGGCGCGGTTTATACAGAAGAGACGTGTGGCGGTGGCGGATAGTCAAAGTAACATAATTATAAACCTTGATAGTAAGTACCATAGAATTACGCCCGCGCCTCGCGGCGTCGTCACCTGAAGGCGCGGGCGCGATTCTCCTTTACGACAAAAACGACGCTATACTACGTACTATAAGGTTAGATTTATTCTATAGACTTAGATTATCCGCCACCGCCACACGTCTCTTCTGTATAAACCGTGGCTAACAGGTGATCATGACAAAGTTCTATGGTGGCCTTGTTCTAAGCTACCTATATAGCTACTCAAGATAATGAAATGTGCAGTGTTAATAGTTAAAGTAGTTTTATTTTCTGGCTAAGCTTCAGCGTCCAATCCTAAATTGGATTTTTCTGTATAAACCCAACGATCAAGAAAACTAGACACAGAATCGACGCTCTAAAAACAGAAGATTCAGAATCCCCGACTTTCCAACTAGTCAAATCAGCAACTCTTTATCGGGGGTCAAAACTCGCGCTTTGTTGAAAAAAATTTACTAAATAATGAAGTGACGTCATTGTTTTTCGTCGTCGTTTCGTTACTTTTTTAAAGTTTATCCTGTTATTAAAAATATTCATGAGACTGTGCATCTAGTTCTTATACAACGTGTTAATGAATTAACGCAAAACTAGAAAGTAGTTTGTTTAGAATCGAGAGCAGAATCGAATTATCATGTTTTCAACATAGGTATTTTTGTCAAAATATTAAATCATTATTTTGTAAAATTTGAAATTTACTGAACTCGACCTCAACCCATCGCTCGGGCACTCTCACTCTACTTACTACCAAAACAAGATTCTTAAAATGTATTCATGAGCACGTTAGCGCTTTTATTCATTGCTGAAATGATAACAAATCATTTTTGCCTCAAAACTTAAAATGCGAATAACTTCAAATTTCAAATATCTAAATAAAGACTATTATTTCAATCTAATTATTTTCTTATAAATCAGTTGGGGTGTATGAGATTTTGCGCTTATTCATTAACACGTATTTAGATCAATGGTAAAAACTCAAAATAATAGTTACTATTCCAAGTGCCATTCTAATACTGTTTAAACGTTTTTTTTATTTCAGTGTCACAGTGATCTTGACGTACCTGATACATCAATACATCCAGAGTATGATAAGGAATTAGTATTTCAATATTTTTGTAAGCTAAGGTGCCTTTCGATTAACAGTTAACAATTTTATGAATCTTTTAATTTTAACCTCTTTATTTACATATTAAATGTTACCTCTTGTATACAAATTTAGTTTTTCTGAATATGCTCTTTGGATTGAATGAATGAATGATTCTGAAGATTTACTCGTTAAATTAGTAAAAAAAAAAGATAAAGACAAAAAATAAAAAAGTTGACCAACTTTTTAATTTTTTCTAAATTTTTTTTTTGTCTTGTCTTTCAGTTCTGTCGGTGTACGTAGTACTTCCTATCTCTATGGTTTTGTCATATATCCATCCAGGAAACAGAAAGCTTAAGAAGGGACCAAGCCTCCAGTGCTGCCCTCAATCGGAAATGACAATTAAAAACTCACCTGTCTCTCCGTTGATAATTTATCGTTCGTTACCTTGTTCGTTACCTGTGGGCCTACTGATTTGACGCATCGGTGGGTCCATTGGTAATTTTAATGAACTTTAGTATGTCTGTGACTGCAGTCGCACCGCACTAGAGACGGAATTATACAGGTGTAAGAAAACATTCTAAGGGGTGGTATAGACTATCAAATTGAACAACTTTCACGATGGAGACAACGTCAAAACAAACTGCCGTCCCTACATTTACATACATTTCATTCGAGTATCTATACTCCATTCAAAATAGCAACGAAATTTTAAGGCTATTTTGCGTTACAGAAATAGATTTGAAACACTTACTCTCACTTATTCTTAGAGCAGCTTTTGTACCGTCCAATATATGTCAGATAGTATATGTATCCAATAAATTAATTACATTTGGTAATCAGAATTAGCCAGAAAGCTAAATAGGAATCGGAAAATCTCGTCGTCCTTATTTGGAATGAAGTATAGGTACTGCAGAGTTGTATGAAACAGCAATTTTATTTTTATTTTTCTACATGTTGGCTCCCAAGTTATTCAGTTTGACGGTCTAAAGTTTTATGGTTTAGACTCTAAACTACCCCTTTAATTATTACTAGCATGTTTTGTTACACCCTGTATTTTTAGGAGTGAAAGCAAGGTAAGGTCACTAATATTGGAATAATAAAATTACCATTAGAAAAACATAAAACCTTTTATTTCAGTCAAATATAAAATGCAGACTAGAACCAAGTAAATTGCAGTGTTATAAAAAATATACAAATTTAACTTTAACTGAGCATATCATCCTGAGCATGTCAAAAGGAATGTAAAGTAAAATTACAATTGCATTTTTAAAACCCATATTTAGGATGTTAATAATTTTCATAACGTTTCTTATATCTACATAAATATAATTTTATAATTTTGTATTATCTATCCCAATTGACAATTATTCAACATCACAAGAAATAATAAATGTACACCCTCTTACGAGATTACCTTGATTTCACTAACAAATAGTTTACAATATTATTTATAACTTAGCTACACCCAAACAAGTCGCCAACTTACCTTTTCTATCAAGAGAGCTAGATATTTTAGCCACCATGGCCCCAAAGTGTGTCATGTTTACCCACTACATTAATGTTTCTGTCTATAGACCTTAGGCCTTGTCCAGGGAGACACGGTGCGTTGCGCGGCGCCGAGCGCGGCTTAAAAACCAATGACAACTTGATGCATGTGACAACGCTTTTGAAAAACGCTTTTAGCCCGAGCTATAAAATCTCGAGCTCGCTTTGCTCGCTCCAGGCTTTAGCTTTAGCTCCAGCTATACACATTGCGACGCCTTAACCTGGCCTTGGACAGTTTTAAGTTTAATTAAAAATGGTCACGTTATGCAAACTATAGCTCGCGCTTATCCCCTAGCACCGAATATAATATGTTTGCTTGTCCGGGGAAAATTTAAAATTTTAGTGAAATGTCAGGTTCAAAATCTCTAGCTACGTCACGATGAAAAATCGTGCCTTTGTCTGACTAAGCCTGTCTCGTTTCCGCGATTCTTATAGTTATTATCTTCCTACGTATTAGCCTAAAGTTTGACTTGCCGCGCAACGCGCCTCGGTCAAGGCCGTAGGGTACCAACTGATATAGCAAAACACTTTTTCTCTTAATTATAAAATGCAGTTACTATTCAAATGGTTCTCAGGTTTTGCATTCATTTGTTAAGAGGATAGCGAACTACCAGTGCACAGGCGTATTTTTTAAAATTTCTTAACAATTATACAACGTTTTCAAAAACCAAAAGTATAACATCGTATTTATAACGGGTTTTTAATTTACACAATTCATTAAAAGTATTTTAGTTGTTTGTAGTTGTGTAGTAATTATGTTTGAGTCCCTATTAACTTAACACACACATTATATGTAATAAAGCCTCATATTTAAAACAATTAGTTTCGACCGATTCAATAAAACTGTACATGGGTACATCATTATATAAAAACCCTTAACCATAACTAACAAAATAATCCAAAAGTAGTACAAAATACGTATGTATCGTTAGTACAAAATACCCAAAATAACACTTAACCGTTGGCGACTAAAATATTAAAATTTCTTAAAATACTATCATCCCAAAATATTGCTATAACTATCAGCAAATTTAATTAGGTACTTCTAATTCCTTCATGTTTTCCCTCAATTTTTTCATCAATTAATTTCTTTGGTTTTCTGTGAAGCTTATTTAAAACAAGACCAAGTATCAAGAATGCTAACCATACGCCGTACCAATAGTGGTACACAGAGGAATAGTATATCCAAATACGATCGAAAGTCAAAAGAAGAAATGCGGCAGCCTGGTACGACTCCGAGTGAGATCTCAGGAACCACATTATAAAACCGACGATTTTCTTTTTCTGTAATAAGGAAAGATGAAACGGCATTAGTCTCGAGATATGTAATACGAATAATTAAAGAAACGTATATATTCTAGAAGAATGTTAACACCAAGGTCGAGATTCAGAATTATATGAGCGTGAGTGGAATCTTAGCGCGTAGACTAACGACGTCAGAACATACTTGCGACAGCCGCGCTCTTGTGTTTATTATTGGCAAGAATAACTTTATTTACTAGGCAACAACATTTAAATTCCTCCTACCTAACGCTATCGCGTGGCCTGTCGCAGTTAAATTGCCTAGTAGTAAATAGAGTTTACACTTGCCACAGACACTCTGCGCGAAAACTTTCTTGCGGTGGCCGCATGAAAGTTTTCAGTTCAAATGAACGGGACCTTAGTGTAGCGACACACCTGCGGAGGTTGAATACGCGTGCAATGCTTTTCCCTATTGGCTATGTGCGAAGTGGTGATGGGAACTGACAAATCGCCCGGGGTGGCAGAAATGTATACTGTTCTTGTTCAAGCTGTGTAAAATATGCTTGAATCTATGCAAAGCCACACACTAACTCAACACGAAATCTCCAAAACTGTAAAGAATATAAACTTAAAATTTGGCATGGAAGTTTCTATTGGCATCTAGGTGATCACTAAAAATGTTTTTTTGAAATTTTTTCTCCAAAGGTGTGAAAACCGGGATAAAAGTGTGTACGGAAATTGGCACTGCAAATATCGTGGATTCTAGCAAATAGGTATTTTAAAATTTTTAATATCGATAACGTTGCTAATTTCATTAGTTTTTACCTTATTTTATTATAAAAATAACAAACATAACTAACATGTTACTTTAAATAATTTACGGCCGTCCGACACCGCTAGGGGCGCTGCTAGTGTCGTACACATAGCCAATACCGGCGGCACAATAGTACGTGCCATTTTTCCTAGTAGACGCGTATTCAATCGAACGTTCGACGCCGTACGTTCCGCAGGTGTGTCGCTTAGGCCCGAAATCTACCAAAGCTGAGATGTATAAAATTAACCAATCAAAATAGCTTGATTCTGACATGCTAGGAAAATTTAGCTATTTGCTTGCTTGATTTTATACAACTCCGCTCCACTTCACTTTGGTGGATACAAGGCCTAGTAGGGTGAAAATGTATGGAAATTGACATACTAGGAAATCGAACTCAAACTTAAAAACGTCTCTGTATCTCGGCCTTATGATAATAAAATAAATTATTTTACTATTTATAACTAAATTCTCCTGAAGTGCTATTTTTGAATCGTAAAACTCAATCATGACCGTATGAATACACTATTTTGGTCATTTTCTACTGCTGATTTCAACGTGAGTTTGAAAAATCGTACACCTGATTTCAGGATAGAATGACGTTTTAAATAGTGTTAAGATGACCCCAGCCAGAAAAGCGCAATAAAAGAAATCTTATGCCTTCGTCTTATAAAACCACAGGAAGATATGAGATGTACTAAATACTAAACTTTAAATTATATACTAAACTCTACACGGTATTAAAGTAAGTAAAGTAACGTAACTTACACTGCCAGTAGATTCCTTATAATAAAGTTTGTAGTAAATGTCTTCGGCCATCAGGTAGAATGGACAGAAGTAAATGCAGAAGAAGTAGCCAGCGTGGAATCCATGCCAGATCACCGACACGAACAGGGCTGCGTGGATCCTGAGAAATATGACATTCTTAGCAAAAACATGTTTGTTTAATCAACGGGAAATGTACAGGGTGTAAACTTAAATGCGTTACATACTTTAGATCATCAAACCAACAACGTTCAAATGATTTAAACACTACCTTTCATATGTTTAGTAACACATTTTTTTACACCCTGTATATACTAATTGATCGGGTTGCAAAGCGTCGCGGAAACAGGTTATTGGCAGGAATGCAGTGCCTAAACAGCAAAAAGCCATTTATTTATCATCATAATATCAGCCGATAGACGTCCACTGCTGGACATAGGCCTCCCTCAAGTATCGCCACAACGACCGGTCCTGCGTTACCCTCATCCAACGGGTTTCAGCCACGTTCGCCAGGTCATGGGTCTACCTTGTGGGGTGCCTACCCACGCTGCACTTGCAGTACGCGGTTGCCACTCGAGACCTATTGCCACTTAAGTTTAGCAATTCTTTGAGCTAAGTCGTCTACTCTGGTTCTTCTGCGAATCTCTTCATTTCTGATTCGATCTCACAGAGAAACTCCGACCATAGCCCTCTCCAGTGCCATTTGGGTGATAAATCGCCTTTTTATGAGGCCTTTAGTGAGCGACCACGTCTCAGTTCCGTATGTTAATTAATTTATAAATAAAAGATATTATTATGAATTACATACTTCAACGGCTTGATAGGGAATCTCTTGTAAACAACCATAGCCACCCAATACTGCACGGCTTTATTCCACACCTTCATGGAGTCCCGCAGCGTGACAACAGATTCACAGCCCCATACTTCCATGGATTCTATGGTATTGAAGTCATATTGAGCTTTCTTTGCTTCTTCTTCTGACCTGATTTAAAATAAGATGTCACGTCACTTAAAACGAAATAATCCCGCCAATATACCAATGATGACCATACCAAATAATGCTATCCTTGAATCACAACATGGTCTCCAATGGGCTTCTTTGCATGTTTGACTTGTCCAAGTAGGATGTGTCATTGCAAACGAGAGTCCCCCATTTAATGCACATGCCTAAACCATCTTAGCTACCTCTCCTTGAGAAGTGCTGAGATGCTAAGCAGCATATTAATATGAAATTTGGTGTGTAGAGTTCTGTTATTGAGTGCGGCATTCTGAGCCGCTGTTTTCTCTAGTCTAGAGACACTGCTAAAATCGGCAATATACCAACAGGCCTATTAAGATGATGACGTGATAGGTCAGCGGTTGGAGGTCGCTGATTTAAAAACCGATTCCCCTCTCATCACCAGCCTCCGTAGTATGATTTCTCTACACGCGCACGACGCGCTTTCACCTTTTCCCGCGCTTTTGAGAGAGCGAACGTCGTTGCTGCAACAAGTCTTATGAAAAAAAGTCGAGTCGCGCACAAGTAGAGAAATTGTACTACGGGGGGCAGATTTCTCTTTATTTAACATAATCGAAGGATTTTTAGCTGAACAGTCATACACACATTTGCTTCAGCTTCAAATATCCAACAGTAGGGCCATGGCCGGTCCTATTCCGCCCTTCCACCGGGTAAGCACCGAGGCCAGCCGACGTGCACACACTCTCAGCTAGCGTCATTCCAGAGTAAATGCGTTGACGGAATGCTGCGAACAGCACCCAGGGGTACATCATTCTGTATAGGAAGTTACGGTTGTTATGCTCTTCTGTTAGAATGTACTGTAAAAGATAGAAAAATAATTGTGAAATCATCTTCATGACCCAACAAGTATGTCCCAATGTAGTGATAGGCCTTAGAATAAGAATGAGGCGAAGTAAGACCTTGCTATTCTTACGTATGCACAGCACTTGCTGTTTGATGGAAGTAAGTGGGCCTCACTACCTCCGAATCTGCCTTCTGAGAAATCTTTCCTACATCGCCAACTTACTGTCAAGACTATTATCCAGCCACCTTAAATAGAACTTTATATATTAAAACACAGCACACAGCACAACAGTTTACCTTCGATGACTAATAAAAAACTACATTACATTCCCTTTGGTTCATTCGCGATGTGCAAGTACATGAATTGACGCCCACATGCAGTACATATGGAGTCTGGTCTATTGACCGTAGCGGCACACAGCTTCTATCTACTCCTTTCAATGTAGGTACTTTAGTGTGTGTGTGTGCTTTTTCTTTCTCTCTTTCTTTCTTTCAGGGTGCACGAGTATGTTAAAAAATATTTTTGAAAGGCCCTAAACAGTCATGATTTTGTGTATGTATTGTGTAAAAAAGAATACTAAACTTACCTCTAATGGCCAGATATGAGAGAATGCCAAGTATAGAGAGATGTACAAGGGCACAGATCTAAGAGTATTGATGGTAAAACCAAAGCAATCTGCGTATTTGCTGTATGGCAGGTGGAAGTAGTCGTCAAATGTTCTGTATCTATAATATGGTCCTGAAAAACAATTTAAAATGTTTATATCTCTTATAAGACACATTAGAGCCATGGAGACCTATTATCCGAGCCCTTATACCGTAGGTAGACGTGACAGGAAGAGAAGAGGAATAATCCCAGATAGTTCAGCCAGATGGTGGTATAACTATTCGTTGAGCCAGGTAGAGGCCTTCTAAACCGTTTCAAAACTCTCTGACACCTAAGATCTGTGTTGCAGACCTGCAAGGCCAGACCACTCCAGCCTGTCTTTTATCAGCCCATTCCTTAATTTCCATTCTTTTATATATAACTTGTTTCTTAAATATTTTTAATGAAAATCTAACAACCGACTGCCAGCAACAACAGGCTGAAGCGGAGTCATGTATGTGCTTCCGAACAGAAAGAGACGCTGGCCCTTTACTTCTAAATCTGGATCATCACATTTGATTATTTTCAACTAATGGCAGATTTGACTAAATTATCATAATTTATTGAACCAGACAAAACAAGCATAGGCTTACAATTACAACCCTATTAGATGACAGGCATGACTGCACTTTAGGATGTTTGTAAATAAAGTTATTGACCTTATTTACTAACTCTCTGTTAACTTGTCAAACATTTCCATTTCCCATTTGCCCCATTTCTTGGGTGTCTTCTTCTATAGGTAGGCGGAAGGGTGACAGGGGTGTCAACACTTGACATGTCATTCCAGCCTCTACCTTCAATATGATAAAAATGAGCATTGCTTTGTAGCATGCTTCAAAATAATCCATCCATATAGGTTATTTATTGTTGTGACATAATGCATTATGTGTTCAGTACTATATCACAGAATAAAAAACAGTATCCAGTACTACATACAGTACGGACACTCCCTGCCTCCCCTCCCACTGACTTTTTACCTCACCCCCTCTGGCTGGATCGTGGCGTATAATGTAAGCAAATGCGTATTCCTGTCTCGCTCGCATTCAGTATAGCAGATGCTCAACTCTTCATTTAAATTCTTCCCATTTGTATGAAATGACAGCAATCAGCTGACAGTGTCCAAGGTGTGACTATATTGTATACAGTTTATTATTGTTTTGCAAACAATATACAATGTCCCTTAAAGACGATGATATAGATTGAAAATTTGCGGGGCGCCGACAGCTCTATTGGAGCGGAGCATGCCCCGGATAGGCAGGTCATAGGTTCGAATCCCGCTCGCCGCCCGACTTTTTCAATCTTTAATTTTAATATACATAAGTAAAAATAAACTTTTAAGGGGGTTGTTTAGACCATCAAACTGAACCACTTTCACTATGCGACCAACATCGAAATCGCGAAAATAAAATCAGCTATCCCATACATTTAGCTCGAGTTTTTTTCGCAGTTTCGATATTGGTCCCATAGTGAAAGTTTTTCAGTTTGATGGTCTCTAAACCACCCTCCTTAAATGTTTATTTGTATTTTTGTAACACCTTGTATAATATATTACCTGTTAATAGTCCAACATAATTAAATGAATAGTGAAACAAATCCAAAGTACAAGGATTTATGATTTCCAAGAAATCAGCATCTTTTTCCTTAACATCTTTCTTCTGTGCCGGGACATCATTTTCTTCTTTTTTCTTGGCTTTTCCAATAGCTAGCCAGGATCCGTTAATTTCGAAGGCAACTCCGACCACTCTTAGGACAATGATCATCTCTATGAGGTTGGTTTGTCCAGATGACAGGGGGAAACCAAACTTGTCTGATAGTCGGAAGAAGAATAAATAGCCGAACATTAGGAAAAATGATGCTATGTGGCAATATCTGTAATAAATAAAATTATGTTAATAAATGAAGAGGATAGGCAGGCACTCGAATAAATTTTGAGAAAAGGTCACTTTTTTGACTGCCAACAAAAAAGTTAAATCAAAATTGATTTAGTAGTTTTTGCAAGATGCTTGAACAAACAAACAGACAAAGAAATGTATGAAAAATCGTGCCTTTGTTTGACTTTGTTGTAAAGCAGGCACTTAATTCTCGCCGAGACCAGATGAGATAGACCGAGAATGAGAGTGTGGTCAAGATTTTGTATGCAATTTCAACTATATCAAACAAAAATATCTCATACACAGAACACACAACATCGATTTTATCTTGCTCACTCTATGTAATTAGCATATAAGCCTGTCTCGTTTTCAGGACTATTATTATTTTAAGCTGGTTCTAGCTATTCTCTTTCTACGTAAAAACCATATAGTAACTTTTTTTTAATTTCTTTAATGTACACACTTCTGTTAGTTTTAAGTACACCAGTCAGTGGGTTAGACGATGAGTCTGACATCAGTTTAACCAGACTGATGTAAGACTGAGCGTGTAACACCTTTTTTTGTAATTTTATAATTACCTAACGGACTCTTGCCTCGTGCATTAGCACTGCATTTCCGCCAGTGTCAAGTAGTTTGTGGGAATATCTATCCAAATCTCAGGGATTGTTTTTGATCAAGAACAAGAAGAGATTGATGATTGTGGAGCCTCGTGGCAGACAAAATCGCGACGCGCGAACACCACGCGAGACAAGTGCTCGTGTCGGGGCCTGCAATGTGACTCTTTAACAACCTTAGCACCCGACTAAGGTATCTGATGGAATTCGCCACTTACAACACCCGACTGGGTTGGTGGTACTCGAAGCCGAAGACTACACGGCAAAATGCGAATTGAGTACTTACTTGACAGTAGTAATTTTAATAACAGCGATACCGAGGAGAGCTGATAATATGGGATGTATCGCACTGTACCCAGATACAATCGTGATGAGAGTCAGCCCGACCATGGAACCGAACCATTTTTTAGTTTGTACCGTACTCAAAGATCTGTAGTATGGTCCTATAACTACACTTAGCAAAAGAAGGGACAAATAGATTATGTCGTTTTTATTTTTTGTCACAAAGGACCACATTTTAATTAATAAAATTAAAAAACCCGTGTGATTTGTTGTTCTTGTTGTTTGCCAGCCAGTGTACGAATGAACGAATTGAACGAAATGAAAGGAAAGAAAGAAAGAAATTGAATGAGTTGACTGTATGAAATGTCAGTGTCAAGTTTTTCTTCTTGTTGTTGTGGTTTCATTTTTCCTTACGGAAAGGCAAAGGGTACATAGCCCATGCAACCTAGTCTATATTTGTCTGTCTTATGAATCCATTATAAAAAGCACTATGTGCCTGTTACGCGGGGATATCAATCAGAATCAAACGGTCGCGCCTTACTTTATTTCTCACTTTTACTACATTGTTATCCACTAAAGGCACATTATTATTCTAATTCCACCACATTATCACAATAATAGCCACGAAAAACTACTTTACAAAATTAAGAAACAAAGTCCGTCCGTTTCGTTTTGTTTCCCGCGCAAAGACAGTTTTTCTTCTTAATACAGCTCCTAACCGAAAAGCTAAGGGATAAGCCCATACAGTCAAGGGAGTAAAATGATCGTCAGAGTTAATCAAGAAGGTGGCATATGTATTATGGAGTTAATCTAAATTAACATTAAATCTGACAAGTCATCGAAATTGTAAGTCTCAGTTATTTGGTAGAGCTAACCAAGGCGAAAATGTATGGATTTTGACATACGGGAGTCCGAACTATGACTTAACCCCTTACTGTATGGAATTTTTTATTTGGTGGAAAAAATATATGGTTTAGAAAAACCCGAATGCAACCCACAATAAATCAGAAAAAAATATTGCTCAGGTATTTTCAAAAATATTTATAAAAAACATCGATGCCAAATATGGCATTGGATGCAGAAGCATGTGTAAAAGTAAGTTGTTCCAAATATGACATAGCATGCAGTATGGGTTCAATAGAACATGATAATAATAATAACGCCGGATCCTGCTGACTGATGTGCTTAGAACCGGGAACCAGCGCCCGCAGACTACCTCTCTACAACCTTAGCCGTTCAGTAGATGTTTCCTCCTTGTCGTTCCTAGCGAGCGGCTGTATTGGGGGCCCATCAAATGAGTTGGCAAGTCACCATCTGCCATTTTTAACAAAATAGAGACATTCCTGCGGCATTCATTCAGGCGTCCCGATTCTCTCCGCAATAACCCAGTTTTCTCGGTCCACCCAATAAAATAAAATCATTACTGCATGTAATACCAGATTTGTCCATCGTATCATTTTATCAAATCTGCATCTTAGCCCAGAAATGTCAGTATGATATATGACTAGACTGCATACTATATCAGTAATCTGTGTCCATGAAAGCAGGTACATCACTAAAATTGTTGACGTTTTAATGTTGATGTGCTTTTTTAATACCCAATTAACGCTGAATGCAAGTTGAGTAGAAGAAGCACTTATTTATTGACTCGTCCAAAAAACATTGCTTCTTTCACTACTGCCGATTGATATTCGCAGAATCGAAAATATAAAAACATTGTTTTCATGTATTTCTTGAAAAATTGCGATTTTCGTGTCAAAGTTAAATTACTTAATTCGCGTGAGATATAAAATAAAACTGGAAACATGGATGAAGATAAGAAAAAAGAAATTATTCAAAACCTAAATCTTCGAATTGGAGGTGATATCAACGACCTAACAAATGCATACGAAATAGAAAATGAGTTGGTGTCTAGAAGGAATCAACTTCAAAGCTGTGTAAGTAAATAAAGTTAATTGGTAATCTTAGAGGAGACCAATGAACCAAAAATGCCTTTCTCATTTTGTATACCTACTCTCTCGCTTTCTGTCACTTGTTTGCTGGAAGAA
The DNA here is from genome assembly GCA_963924505.1 of Agonopterix alstromeriana. NCBI lineage: Eukaryota > Metazoa > Arthropoda > Insecta > Lepidoptera > Depressariidae > Agonopterix > Agonopterix alstromeriana. The sequence continues at coordinate 8,560,455 of OZ004662.1, read as the reverse complement.
ATCTCTTCAGACATAAGCTCGATCTTTGCAGTTGTATATTATGTCGTTTTCATGTATTTTTCTGTGTGTACAATAAAGTTTTAAAATTAAAAATAAATAAACCAATCATCAATAGTTGGTAAATTTAATATTTCCATGTTGGTCTCATAGTAAAAGTTGTTCAGTTTGATGGTCTAAAGCAAGTAACACATTTAAATTTACACCCTTTATATTGTATGCTTCTCACCCTTATTCGTGAGAGGAGGCCTTTGCCCTGCAGTGGGATTCTACAGGCTATAACTTACTTACTTTATATTGTGTGCAGGCAAATACCCTATTACAAAAGAAAAAATCTATAATTTCAGTTACATGTTGCAAGCAATGAGGTGCCAACAAAATTATCAACAGCCATCACAAAAGCTGAATTAAATTCAAAACAAATTGAGGGATTAAAAGAAAAGAGGGAAAAGCTAAGAGTCAAAGTCAATCACTTCCTGGCCAAAACAGCACCTCTCCGGCAGGAATTGAACAAGCAATATTCAGCTATAAATAAACTGGAAGAAGTTCTAGTTTACCTTCAATCTTTTGAGAAAATAGATGATTTAAGGTTTGTTTCGTTTTGGGTTTTGCTTAATAATTGATGAATGATTAAACAATAAACACAACACGCGGGCATGGGCTGGGCAAATTGCTTGCAGAACCTATGGCCGATGGGGCTGAAGAGCTCTCGAGTGGCGACTGCTTACCGGATAGTGCAGTGTGGGAAGGTCCTCCAAAAGGTAGACCGATGATCTGGTGAAGGCGATGGTAACCCGTTGGATGAGAGCAGGGCAGGACCGGTTGTTTAGGCGATCCTTGGGGGAGGCCTATGTCCAGCAGTGGATGATGATGATACACAAAACACACAGTGGGTCTCAAAGTTCAATGGATGATGGAGGGGACACATGGCTAGAAGAGCAGATGGTGGTCCACCAAGACAGTATCAAAGTGTTGGCCAAGGGATAGGTGGAGGTTAGAAATAGAAAGCAGACCACGATATGTTAGTCCGAGCATTGTAAGAATGATGGCATTGAAGCAGGTTGACGCAGGACCATGACAAATGGAGCAATAAAGAGGACCTAAAAGCCTATGCCAAGGAGAGGGTGAATGTGGGCTGATTATAATGATTGATTGACACATAATTTATACGTAGGTACACAGATTCACAGCCATATTCCACTTTGGTCTATCTATTTATATTTTATATGCAGCGGTGTCTGACCACCAAGACTTTAAATATGTCAGCTTCACAAAGATGTATGCAATTTAGGTACTGAGACATCGAATAAAAGTATGAATTGTCTAGATTATTCTGACTGTCCATTAGGTACTGTCAATTTTATAGCTCAAATGAGTTTTTGTTCATAAAACATTCCTTGTGATTACAAAACTCTCAAAACCCACTCGATACTGGCAGATAAGAAAATGCTTAGACACAGCAAACAGCTGTAAGTTATAAATAACAATAAAATACGAGTTTTCCATAATTATTAATTTATTTTTTCAGTCGTCAAATGAAGCAATGTAATGATGACGAGCAAGCAGTCCTATTGTATGGAGAACTAAAAGAATTGTGTGTCCAGTACCAGAAGGGACATAGAGCTGTCTATGTGAAAGAGTACACACATTACTGGCATAATGTACTCAAGGAGAAACTCACTAAGTATGTATTCATGTTTATAGTTATACCACAGTACTATAAGCCACACAGTATACGCTCTTGATGGCTGGCGATGCCGCCGCCGGGCCCCTCGATTCCGCGCCCGTGTACTCACGCTGTCATGCGCAGATATGCAAGGCGATCCCTATGCGGATTGGTAGAGAACTTCATATTCGAACTCGGACCCTCGTGATTGCGTGCCCATACTTCTTCACAACGCCGCATTTCCGTTTTCGTGTGAAGATTAGCTCTTATATTTAAATTGTTTAAGCACTCATCCATAAATATTAGTGTCGATTTGAGTCCTTTCGACTTGAATTGTATCTGATAATTCTAAATTACGACGCAATCTAAATACTATGTTATTTCGATATGAGACACCAAATAATCATAATCATTTAAGAATGTATGATCAGTAGAATATCTTCATATTAAAAGTGTGTGCGCCGTGTACGCATGCATATAACGGCAGCACCTCGGACAAAGCTGCCTGGGCGTAATCGCGGTAAATATTCGGTGGTAGAACCGTGACTGCGCGATGTGGAATTAAGCACAGTTGAATAGTAATTGGATTGCAATGCGATTAGAACTAAAATTGGATAAGAATAAAACTTCGATGTTTTAAATTAGCGCAATCAGTCTCCTGGTTTCCTGAGATTTTGCCGTTGCACACATTTAAAAACCGCGTAGATAACATTGTACAAAGATGGCCTACTGTTTATTTTATACCGTACTTTTAATCACATCGATTCTGTTTTAGACATTACGAAGAAGTATTAAAGCTCTTAAAGTGGCCGTTCACACCCGCAGCTGAACATTCACCCCCACCTAAAGAGATATCTGTTAAATTCAGCAATTTGACAATGTATCTGTTCCTTATTCAAGAACCAGAAGATCTCATATCTAGTGCTATGTCAGAGGATTTTACACAAGGTAAATAGTTTACTTCTCATATTTTTATTTAGTTTTCATTACTGTGTGGTCGACTTTTATTACTTTTAGATTTTACCACACATGATTTGACAAACACCTACATCACATAATATGAATATAGTTTGACAAAGTTCTAATTATAAGGATTGAATTTAATTAAACAATTGTGAAGTTCTGCTGAATTTGCCCATTCGAAGCCTACTTAGAACTTTCGAGGAGCAAAAAGTTAACTTCCTAGGAGGATAGGAGGATATAAGGAGATGGATATTTGGGAGAGGTATTGCAAGCCAAGGCTTATAACACCGCGACAATTGCTGGCCTATTGTGCTCACCCCATGCTCGCCAATTTATTTACACATACCTCCTAACTTAAAGTATATTCTTTCATTCTCGAGTATGCAGGTTTCCTTACGATATTTTTCCTTCACTGCCGAGCAAGTGATAATGACAAATACAACCGTACATTAATTCCGGAGTGGTACAGGCCAGGAATCGTACCACTGCCTCGTGATTAAGTCTTCCGTATGTTCTATCACTGGTTTGCACTTTTTATTACAGACAAGTTTAATTCATCATCTGAAACATATCTTCACCTTACAGAACAAGACCCATGTCTACCAGTGAGAATCCTCCTCCGACCGCTAAAGAAGCGCTTCACATTCCATTTCACGGGGTCCCGCCAGACTGCCCGCATCGACCGGCCTGAGTGGTTCCTCACTCAGACACTGACCTGGATCAAGGAACACCAGGCGTTCGTGAGGGGGAACGTGCAGCCGGTCGCTGATAAACTACAGATGAGGAATGTTAGAGCTGTGGTAAAATATTTTTTTTTCTTACAAATTGTATGGGACAGCAGATTATTTTTGATGGTCTAAACCACTCATTCATATATTTTCATATCCATTCTTGTTCCTATTTATTTTTAGTGGAAATACGTGTTATTTTTAGAAAAACATTTGTGCATCATGCTACCATCAGCTCCCTGTGTTTTTTACAAGATACCCAGATCACCTTAGATATCCATAAAATTTTCGTCCGCCATCTTGTTTTAAAATAAAGTTGTATTGGGCGCCGCCATTTTGTTTCATTTTTTGTGTAATGTTGACGCCTTTAGATACTCTTTTATTAAACTGTGGTTCTGCCTTTTCCAGGACGAATTCAACGCCGGTCTAATAGCCATGTCAGCAGAGCGACTGCACACTGTCCTAGCATTGTACCATACGCAAGGTGCTAAAGGAGAGATAGTGGATGTAGACGCGGCCTTCGCGCACGCCGTCGATGAAACGCTCGGGTTCCACAGAGAGTTAGTAGTGATAACGGGAAAGGATTCGAACAGCGTGCTCAGTGTGCTGACTAAAGCTGAGACTTTTGTGAGGTGGCTGGCTGTTGAGAAGAAATGTAAGTACCGCTGGTTTATGTTTTTTATCTTTTTAGGGTTCGGTGTCAACGGGGCCCTATTCAAAAGCCTACGTTGTCCGTCCGTCAGTCCGTACTAGCTTTAAAGGGCTGTATCTATTGAACCGTAATAGGTAGAGAGTTGACACAGAATATGTATTATTCTGTTAGCGGTAGGGTCTTCAACTCTGCCATAAATGATCTCTGGAATATGGCTCTCTAATAGCCTTGCTTTTTTCTTATTGCTGTCTCCCGTTTGCAATAGAGGGAAGTCGGATATTTCTTTTTCCTACTCTTCCTATCTTTAATTCATTGCGGGTTCCAAGACACATTAGAGTCGTCTCCCAGGCTGGACTTCATTGTCTAGTGTTGTGAATGGTCGCCGCTGTTGATCCTGGTTCACATGAGTTACAGCGGTGGGAATGTGTGGTGGGCCTATGCCCGATAAATAAAGTAATATACTATACTATACATCTATACTTTAGTCTAAAACTAACATTGTTTATAATTCTCTTGTGAAGTGACTAGCTTTTAAGTCTTGAGAATAAAATTTCTTTAAACCATTTTTCAGTCTGTTCGTTTGTACGGTCATCACACAAAAACTACTGAACCGATTTCGATGAAAATTTTGATGTTTAAAAGCTTATGATTTTACTTAAAATCTGGTATATAATTTGTGCGGACGAAGTCGCGAGTAAGACTTCGTTATTATACATTTTTGTTCTCATTCCTGTCATTTCTTCCACAGATGCACTATCTAAAATGGATGAGACACTAGGCAGTGAGCAGTGGAGCGAGGCGGTGGCCGCGGGCGTGGGCGCGGCGGTCGGCTCCGTGCTGTGGGTGCCGCGCGGCGCTGACTGGTTCATAGCGCTGCTGAAGACCATCGAAGATCGATACACTATCTTGCCTCAGCCAGGACATAGGTTATTAATTTTTGTTGCATTTTTGACAGTGTCATTTTTAGAGCGTCGGTGGCGTAGAGGGATAATATAGGTCGGAACGTGTTATGCCATAAGAGATGCATATAGCAAATTCGCTAAAAGTAGCTAAAAAAAGGAGATCGCTACCTTATTGCTGTCCTTATTAACGTAACCACATTTTTGTAGTACGGCCAACTGACCAAGAAATTTTACTTCATATAAATTGTTAGTCAGTCTACTAGCGCAAGTGACATTTCTTGGTCAATGGTCTTAAAGTTACATGGGCCTTATTTCATCTAAGTAGATGTTTCAAACAGCGTTTGCCTACTTTCGTGGCTGTATACCTTACCGGGAATAGAGGAACAGACATGAGCTGTCCCAAAAAGGGTTCAATTACCTCGCGTCACGTAACGCTTTCTATTATACAGTGGTGCCGCTATGTACTTTAATTGTACAAAAAATTATTTAATATTTTGAATAAATGTTGAAACCTTGATAATTAGATTCTGCTCCCGATCCTAAGCAAACTATTTTCTAGTTTTGCGTTTATTTATTAATACGTTGTATACAAGAAAAAACGTGAACATACCGAATTAAGTTACGCTATTCCATGTTAACTAGAGAAGCTACCGAGAAATTATTTTTGTAACACGCGTTAGAGTGCACGCGCTCTAACCCACTTAGCCTGTGCCAGGCGCTCGCCGCAGCGTGTCGCTACCAGTGCGCGCCCCGCAATGCTGATCGTGGTGCACAGATTTGGTTAGCGTTGTCTGTTCTATATATAATTATTCAATGTGCTTTTCACAGGCTCCAATTCCTCGAGCTGCAACTGGAGCTGGTGGAGGAATGGCGCGTCCGTCTCACGCAGCTGCTGAACGCGGCGCTCGGCGTCATGTCGGCCGACTCGCTGCTCACCGCCGACTCGCCGAACCATCTCACTGCGGTCATAAACGCAGCGCATCACACCCGCACTGTTCTGCTTCAGTGGGCTCACTCTCTGGTAATTAACTGGTTTCTTTATGGAAGCGGCGTCATGTCGGCCGACTCGCCGAACCATCTCACCCTTCCAGCGAATGTGTTAAGCCAGGTCAGAGGCCTATTGAGACCGATGGATGCGAGCTGATGATCAAAATCGTTGTTTGTGGAGGTCTTTGTCCAATAGTGGTCGGCATGTGGCTGAAATTATGATAATAAAGTGAAATTGGTAAATAGTAAAGGTAAACAATTTGTTATCGGCAGCACTACCTTCAACTGCATTACTACAGGCGGCAGTTCCATCACTTCACGCAGCAGCAGCATCATGAAGAGACGGAGACGATGTCCGAATCAGAAGACTTTGACGACGAGAGCGACAAGAAGTCTTCTAAAGCCGGTGAGTGGTTTCACAATGTCGGTGGATCATATCGGATAAACTCACGATCATAATACCTCTCTGTGTACTGCCAGTGAGGAAATACGGAACTGAGACGTGGTCGCTCACTCAACGCCTCATAAAAAGGCTGAAAGTCACGAAAAAAGGGCAATGGAGTGGGCTATGCGAGGAGTTTCCCTGCGAGATCGAATGAATATTAAGAGATTCGTAGGAAATCCAGAGTAGCCCAGAGTAGCCGACATAGTCCAAATAAGTTCTAAACTGACAATCAGCAAAACATCTGCTGTCCCTTACAAAACTGATTTCTCTACTCGACTCAAATGTATGAGACAGGTGATTTTTTTTTCACAATTTCAGTATTTGCTAGGCTGTTACAAGGACAGTAGTAACACAGTAAAAACGCGGTAAGACCCCGTTAAAATTATTAACTTTAGCTTAGTTAATGATTTTAACGGGTTCTTACCGCGTACTTTTTACTGTAGATGAATGTGTGTGTGCGGTGTGTGTGATGATGTTGTGTGTTAGATTATTTTATTTAAGTTGATACTACATACTTCGGCAGGCTAGTATTATTGCTAACTTCTTAAACTCTTCTTATTTTACAGAAGGTGAAACAGACGAGACTATGTCTTTGAGAGAAGTGGAACTTCGCGCTAAGAAGCTGGCGCTGTCTGAAGTATCGAGAAGGAATTCTCTTGTCGTCGATTTTAATCTGTTTGATGTTGTAAGTATTTCTCAACGATACCGCACCCCGGGCACTGCGTAGAACGATCTTGTGATCGTTACATTACTTGAATACACAGACTACAAGCCAAACGAGTCGAACTACTTGCACACCGAGGGCTCCGTATCACCACACAATATACAGGCTGTTTATTTTGTTTGTTTTTTAAAGTTTGTGCATTTTCGTAATTTTGTATTGTTTTTAACATTGGAAAAATCGCCACCCTGATCCGAACTTTTACTGCAAATTTTTTCATGATAAAACTTGATACGCAATCCTGAATAATCTTTTCAGTGGAGAGTGGACCCACTTCAAAAATAAATTATTTGTGCAACGTTTAAATTGTATCATCCTTTAAAGTAATCCAAGTGCCTAAACTTAAACCCTGACTCACCCTGTATATTCTGTGATAAATGTATTTTGTAACGTTAATTTATTAAATGCCCTATTATTCGCAGACATCACCCATGGTGAACCTCTCAGTGACGGAGATGGCACCAGGGGACGATGACGCAGAAGAGGCGGGCGTGTTCGGTGAGGCACCGGCTTTGTTGTCACACTTGAGAGACGCCGGCCTGGCTGCGCTCTCGGACCGCATCCTTCTAGAGTTCAAGGCCTCTCTACGCGATTATAAGAAACAGAAGTGAGTTTGTTGCGATTGTAAGTTATACCCTGTAGGGCCAGTAGACAATGCCACGCAAAACAAAACGAGACAACACCCTCATGCGCGCTCGATTTCGCTTACACCAAGAAACAAAGACTCGATTTTTGTCATTTTTTTAACCTAACTTATTTTGGCAAAGGTCTCTAAGCTTTTCTAGTCTTCTCTTTTTCATGCTATCATTTGTCATTCTACTTCGTGGGCATCTTGGCCGTCGCGCCACCTCTTTCTTGGTTTACCCCGACCCCGGCTTTCATCATCGGGTTCCCAGTGGGTCGCAATCGGTGCCTACCGCTCGTCGGTCTCACCGATCCCCGTTGAGGGCCTTTGACTAATTATTATAAGGACTAGCCTTGCGGTAGCATTTCCCCTCTGCCACGGTATAAGCACAATTGATCTTGTGCATTTACATTCAATTTTACACCTTATCACTAAACGAGACAGCCTATAATTGCGAAATAATAACTTCGAACTTAGAACGTTTGGGGTTCACACGAGACTACTTTTCATGATTTTTAACATTCAATATTAGAATCTAAAGTTATGGGGAGTAAAATCAAAAGTTGCGGATTTCATGCTACCTCGCCCCCCGCAAAAAGTGGCAGAAATGTTTGTTAGTAGAATTACACGCGTAACCAGTCCATATAATAATTAGTCAAAGTTGAGGGCACATCTAATTATACAAGGTGTTACAAAAGTAAAAATATATATTTAAACCTTTTACGGGGGTTGTTTAGACCATCAACCTGAACAACTTTCACTATGGGACCAACATCGAAATCGCGTAAAAAAATCAGCTGTCCCATACATTTGGCTTGAGTAGGTTTGCAGTTTTGTATGGAAGAGGTGATTTTTTTTTCGCGATTTCGATGTTGTTCAGTTTGACTGTCTGATCATCCCCTTAAAAAAGTGTCAGGATATAAAAAGAACCCTATATTATGTGCGTTCGGTATGACAGATGGCACGCTATGCTGATGGTGGAGCAGATGGCGCTGTCTGTGTCAGCCGCGCTATGCAGGCCGCTGTCAGCGCTATGCGGAAGGATGTCCCGAGCCGCTGACAACCTCGCGCCCGCGCTCGCGCAACGCTTGAGGGCACATCTCGCTGCTGCCCTAGATCTTTATATTTTTGAGGTGAGTACATCTATTAAAGTTTCAAACGATATATCTCCGCGTATTATGCGTCAAACTTTCGTATGAAATTAACAACTCTGCAACCACCTTAAAGCCATCATTTGGCCACACAAGCTATTTTTGAAGCGTAGGCGTAGCGCCGCGACATCACCGCGATATGTCTGAGATCAATCAGTGTGGCGGCGGAATCGTGGCAATATTGCGGCGATAGCGTTCAGTCAACGCGTGTCCTTGAAAATCGCGGCGGTGCAGTTGCAACGTCGTTGCGGTAAAGATACGACATCGCGTACGCTCAAAAGTATGATAGGTGCAGGTCAGAGGTTAGCGAATACGCATACCGCCATAACGGATCTATCCGGAACCGGGTTTCAGTACTTTTGAGGTATAATTATAAAGATGTGCTATATTTTAGGAAGTGGTACTCGAGAGCTGGTTCAACACTGGTGGAACGATGCAATTTACCCATGATGTCAAGCGAAACCTAGTACCCGCTTTCGCTCCACCTAAGAAAAGCGCTTCTCAAGTCAATCAGCTGCCAAGGTAAAGTCTTAAGGATAATATAAACTTTTAACAGCTAAATAATCTATGATAATAAGATTCTGGAAGTGTGTTAAATAATCGAGCGTAAAATGTTTCGGACATTGTGTTATATTTCTGATTTGTCGAACACTGATTCTAATCCTAGACTGTCTGAGTCTTGTCAAATTATGCAAATTTGCTTACTACGTATAAAAACTTGCCAGAATATCAAAGTGTCAATTGATTCTTCCAAACGTTATCCACGTGAGGTAAATTTGGTGGTGAGCAGGGAGTGTTCGTATTGTATTTAATACCAAACTCTTTGTTATACTGTGCACACAAACATAAAAAAAAATTAAGATTCTAATTGATCATGTGAATCCCCAAATGTTACCATCTCTTACCAGGCTCGTAGAAGCATGCAAGCTCCTAAACATGGACTACGACGACGCGCGGCGTCTGCGCGCTCTCCTCGCCAAGCAGCCCTCGTCATCCGTAGAGAACCTGACCAACCACGGCATCCGCCACATTCAACCCACCGAAGCTCTTCAGATCCTCAACCAGAGGACAGATCTCAGCGATGCTGCTTCACCGTCTTCTGTCATGGAGCTATTCTGAAGTTTCGAGGGAGGAGGCGTTTAAGGATACTAAGAGTTATAATGGTCACCGCTGGGAGGGAAACGTATTTTGATGGTAAGTAGCTTTTGAATTGAAAGCAAATGGATTCTAATTCAGGTTACAATTTAACAACATGATTTTTTTATACAACAAAAATGGTCAGTTTTCGGTGTTTTCTGGTTCGGTTACGTTAGGTACCTGGACATTGGGACAATTTTGCTGGCAAGGCTAATCTTTGGTTAGAACACAGAGCACTATAACAAGTTAGAATTTAGTTTTACAGTTAGAAGTTATGATCGAACTAAGGTACGAAAAAATATCAGAATGAAATGTAAAATTTAACTTCAAATTAATTCCATAAACGCTGACATTTTGAAAGTACAATAATGTAGTAATTATCAAAATACGTCCTGGCCCAATAGTGGTTTTGTAGGCATTTTTGCTTAGCATGCTCTTGGCTCCTAGATGGTAAAAGGATAGACCTCCTCCTTTTATAGGTATAGGTTATGTATAAGTGTAATGTTGCGTGTATTCAATATATTGCGACTGTAAGGTATGTTTATGTAAAAGTTTGTATGCATGCGTTAGCTCAATGTTATAATTATGGAATCGACTAAAAACATTGTGGCAAAAGGAGTGGGTGACTTTGTACCTAAAATTATTGTATGTTATTTGTAAATAAAGTGAGTCTCCATTACTTTTGAAACAGTTGGTGTCCGGTTCATAGTTAATTATATTTTATTTTAAATTGTCTTGTTATTTTATTAAATATTTAATTTTTTGTACATATTTTTATTTTGATAAATATTTATTTGATTAAATAAAATTTACTCAAGTTCATCATTAGGTTTTATTTAACAAAATACAATATTATTGTAAAAAATCAAAACCTATTATCTCAGATTTCTACACACAATGGACACAAACGTTATTCTGAGTGTAAAAACATTAGAGCGAGCACACTCATAATTATATTTACGTGTAAAAACAATGCATCTTTTAACTATTTAACATTCACTCTAAAAAATCAGTTGTTAAACTTTGAACTTTATGACAATGTGAGTAAAGTTCAGTATTGTTGTCAAAAGAGTCGCTTCGTCCAATCTGAGTAAATTTTGCCGATTACATTGATGTCTATTTAATACTTTAGCAGATTCCGCACTATAATTTTATGCTAGAAAAATACCGTACAATATATTAATTAATCGTCTAGAATATCGCCCTAATGTTAACAGTTTTAGTAATAAAATGTGTTTAGTTTTAGTACCTAAAAAGATCAGTCCATTGATCCATTCTGTTTAGACAAAGTTTCATTCAGTTTAACACTAAATTATAACATCATACTCGTAGTTTATAAAGGGCTTTCTTTTAATACCCACACCTATTATGACATTACAAAGAGAATTTTCGAGAGTATTCCACTGAAATTTTTATTTATTCTTACAATTTTCGGCATTTTTTACTAAAAATTGTGGGTGAAAGAGAACTGAATAAAAACTATTCATTTGTTTCAAATAAGCAGTAGTTTACTAAAATATCAGTTGCAGAAACGCTAATTAAAGTTAATTCTCCATTAAATCTCTTGCTATCACTTTCTGTCTTGTTGACGTAGTAAAAGCTAGCAAGAGATTTAATGGACAATTAACTCTATAGAGCGTTTTATAGCATCTGAGTGTACGTTTGGATATTAGAGCATTACCTACTAAGTAAATTATTTCGCCAAACACATTTTATTATTAAGACCCGATTATATTAAATGTTGCACAAACCAGATCCTTTAATGGCACAGCACTTTGAATTCTAATGTAATCTCGATAGATACTTAAATACAATTCGTTTATAGCCTTTCTTGTTTTAATTTCTCATCTCAATGTTTAATTAACAAAATGATTATAAATTAGAAAGTGCTTCCATCACAATTCGAGATATTTCACAGAACAGTTAACAGCTATAATTATACTTTTGCTGTTAACAGCAAAATTATAATTATTTAATTAACGGTTAACCGTTAGATACGGTTAACAACAAAATGTGTGTAATCAAACATTTTGTTTATTAGCAATATTATTTGCATTTTGTAAACAAATATTTCAGTAGACTGTTAAAGTTATAAACACCAATCGATTGGCAACAAACTTTAAATTTTCGATTGTTTTAATAGGTAGCCCATTAGCGATGTTAGAAAGTGCTAATAAAGTATAAAATCTAAGAATTTTTGATCGAAAACAGTAAACTCATTCGTCATTCATTCGTAAAACTCTTAATAAAAACTAGCTATAAAATAAAGTTATCAACAAAATTAATACAAACAATTAGGAATACATGGAAATAATTCATATTTCTCAGGACAATCAGTCACAGATTTCTTATGAGTAGGCCATGTTAAGATAATATTGTCAACTTCCGACAAATAACATTGGCATGACTATGTGTGCCTATTTTTCATACCGCATTTAGGGATGTTTAGGTAAACATGAAACAATAATGAAACAGAAAGTGACATTACTCAGTGACACAGCCCCGGATCTAGGATTTTTCCGAGCCGGGGCAAAAATTTGACTTTGGCGCCCCTCTCCAAGGCAGTTGTAACAATTTTTTTTCCAGGGAGGCTAGGTTCACGTTAGGCTGTTGCGATAATACATACCTAAAACTTGAATAGAATGAAGCGAGCTAGAGATTTTACAGCTATACAATTAGCTCTTCGCAATTATTATGATCCAAAATCTGGATCGAACTCTGCAATAAGTATGACTGTAGTCTGTACAGTCAATCTGTACTGCCTGTGTAGTCAATACAGTAAAAATCAGGAGATCTCGAAATTTTTTGCAATAATTTTCTAGTCGTTGCAATAAATTATTTGTCAAACTCTTGATTTTGGCTCCCCCTTAACCTGCCGCCCGGGGCATGGGCCCCGGTTTGACCCCCCCTAGATCCGGGGCTACAGTGACATTATTTACAATACAATAATACTTACTTTCTTATTTATTGTACACAAAAAACTAAATACGCACTTGATTACAGAAATGTAAAGGGCCTTCTTAATATGCTAACGGTTTTTAAGGGGATGATCAGACCATCAAACTATACAAGTATCTCTATCGGACCAACATCGATATCGCGATCAAAAAAACGGGTCTTCTATACAAAACTGGAAACCTACTCGACCCAAATATCCTGATAATTTATCGCAATTTCGATGTTGGTCCTATAGAGAAAGTTGTTTAGTTTGATGGTCTGATCAACCCTTTAAAAACCATCTTTTAAAAAGGATTTTTGTTATATAACGTGTTAATGAAAAAGTGCAAAACCAACAGATTTACAACAAAATAATTAGATTGAAACAATAATTTCATTATTTTGATAGTTAAAATTTAAAATTATTCGCATTTTAAGTTTTCAGGCAAACATGATTCGTTATCATTTCAGCAATGAATGAAAGCGCTCTAGAGAGCTCGTGGATACATTTTAAGAATCTTGTTTTGGTAGTAAGTAGAGTGAGAGTGCCCGTGCGGTGGGTTGAGATCGAGCTCAGTATATTTTAAATTTTACAAACAAGTTATTTAATATTTAAAAAAAAAATACCTATGTTGAAAACATGATACTTCGATTCTGATCTCGATTCTAAACAAACAACTTTCTAGTTTTGCGTTAATTCATTAACAAGTTGTATTTTTTTCAACAAAAAAAACCTGTTTTCTCCATATTGACATAATCTGAAAGAAATATCCCAATTTTATGGAATTTCTCTAGATACAATTTTTATTAACCTACTAATATACTTCCACAATTTCATTGCTTAATTTTTCTTCAATATAAGCATTTAAATGCGGTATCACACAATTTATTATAATATTTTTCTATCAGCCGACAAATGCTGTATTTACATGACAATACTTTTTGGCCAATACCTTTAAAATAACTTACGCCCACATATATAGGTCACTATAATAATATTACTATCACATAACACTGGCTGACTGGCAACGAATCGCCAACAGTTCAAGAAAAAACTTTATTGTACTTACACAATCCTATTCGATTCTCGTTCCTACAAGAATTATTTTCGTTTTCAAATCTGAACCTTCAAAAGGTTGATTTTAGAATTTAACGATGTCTATCACAACCTTATTTCAAAAGGCTTAAAGTTTGGAATGGCTAAAGCGTTGCTTAAAATCTATTTGTACCACACCGTCGTTTGATGCATTCTTGATGCAATCTTCACCAACAGGACCCCATTCTTGTCTTTTGATTTATAATTTCCAACATCGAATATTCTGTCTACAACTTGACTTCAGCGTTGACAGAGCGATTGGACGCTTCTACTTCTTGCTTCCTTGTGTCTTGAGCGGTTTTGTTCCACCATTGTTCGTCGGCTGACGCCCACGCCACGAACACTAAGTTGGTAAGGATGAACACCGCAAGCGTTATCCAAAATACCAGTCTCCATTGGACTAGAGTGCTCTGTAAAAATTTATATCGTTAATGAGTATTAATTTCAAATGTTAAAGAGATTAAAAAGGATCTAACTTTGTGTTATTATGTCACCTGCTAATGTAAAAAGGACTGGAATTATTGCATACAAAGAAAAATATTATCACAGTACAAGAAAGAGTATGGTATTATATACAGTAAGGACACTCTCTCTCCCCCGCAAATGCTTACGCTCTTGGCAGACGGAGACAAACAACAATAGTAGCGACACACCGAACGTTCGACGCCGTACGTTCCGCAGGTGTGTCGCTATACTAAGAGCCGAACCACACGGCGCGTTGCGGCGCCTGAGCGGTACCGCACCGCAAAGATTTCGCCGCACAGGCGTTCACACGGGCGGTGCGGCACCGCTGCAGCGGTGACGAAGGGAGTGTGACGTACAGTCAGTTAATAAAAATTTGCCGCGCAAACAACTTTCACCCTTCCCCGCCTCGTCTTGCACGTTGCAAGTCCGGCGTGCGTGCGGTGCGGCGCCGCGCGGTGCCGCGCTCCACCGTGTGGCATAACATAGATTTTTATATGTCGGAAACCGCAGCGGCACCGCCGTGTGTTTCGGCTATTAGAGTTTTTTTTTTTTTTTTTTTTGAATGACTGAATTAAATTCTGAACAAAATCTATTCCGTGCACAAATTGCCGAGAACCTAATTACGTCTATCTATTCTTATTGCTAAGACTTAATTAACTAAAATAATAGATCAATAGATCCATTAATGACATAGCAAGCTTTATTCCTAAACGTTTACCGTTTAGGAATAACAAAACAGTTTTAAGTACAATTCA
Organism: Agonopterix alstromeriana; assembly: GCA_963924505.1. Classification (NCBI taxonomy): domain Eukaryota; kingdom Metazoa; phylum Arthropoda; class Insecta; order Lepidoptera; family Depressariidae; genus Agonopterix; species Agonopterix alstromeriana. The sequence continues at coordinate 8,545,228 of OZ004662.1, read as the reverse complement.
TCTCAGTCAATCTAAAAATAGGTTACTTGCTTTCACAAAACATGCAATCTGACCTTGGATTTACTTGACAACAAAAAGCAACGTAATTCGTTCCGGTACTTACATCAGGTGTCAGCAATCCGACCAGGTAAGGCGCGATGATGCCAGTTATGGCCCCTATGCCATTCACGATGGCCATAATAGTGCCCGCGTAGTTGCTGCTAAGGTCCAAGGCGTTTACTTTCATTCCAGGGTAGAAGGCCCCCATGAGGCCCATGGAGGCAGTGAAGAGAATTACAACAGTCTCTGTGTTGCAGCCGGAGTATGATGCTAGGATCATGCATATGCCGGGGCCTACCGATGCTGTAAATAATTGCTGTGGTTAGATATCGGGATATAATTAGATTACAAAAAAGTATGTCCTGTCGGTCGGTCTGCTGTATCTGTGTATTTGGTGTAAATAAAAGTATATTTCATTCATTCATTCCTATCAAGGGTAGCCAAATACATTCCTGCAATTCTGATGTTCCCTCGATTTTTTAACGTTCGCAAGTCATCTTAAATATGGTAGTCTATCCCAATGGTCAAGGCCAAAATCGATAAAAAGCCGCAAATCGATGTACAGGATAGCCGTTTGGTACGCAGGTACTTTAGGTTAAAAAAATCATTTTGTCCGGCAGTTCTTAAAATATTTCTCTTGGGGGGAAGATATAACGTTATAAATTTTTTGTATGGGATTCGATAATTTTTTTTTCTGAAGCCTATCGTTGCGTATCAAATTAAAGGGCTTCATGAGTCAGTTCTAAAAATATACCTACTACGCAACCTTTCAGCCACGTGTTTTCTAAAAATAAAAATTCAAGTTCAAATCATATCAAGTTTAGGTTCCCCCAGTTAGTAAACGGCTGAGTAAATTTTTGTAAAGCATACGTCAAGTGTCTCGTAATATCCTCATATCTCACTCCAATAAAGCAATTTCAAAAATATTTGTAATTTTTAAACAAATTTTCATTTGTACAGTCGCCATCAGATATATCGTAGCATACAAGGTGTTCCAATATTTCTGAGCAGTGCTAATTTTCAATAAATTATTTACAGTAAATGTTACCAATTATATCTTAACGTGTATTGTGACATAAATATCTGAACAACAAATTTTCAATAATTTCATTACAATTTTATTAAAAATTTAAATGTATAATAACAAAATAAGGTCTTTTTTCCTAAACTGCTCTGATGTTATGATCTATTTTATGTTCTAGGCGTTCAGATATTTTTGATTGGTTGGTTTGGTGTAAAGAAATTATTGAAAATAAGAACTGTTTAGAAATATTTGACCACCTTGTTTGCTATGATATATCTGATGGCGACTGTATCATGTTGGCTCATAGAAAAAACCAACTTCTGTATAATCGACGATGGATTTTCGGCCTTAAAATCACTTGATTGCTTACTCACCAATAGTAGTAAACGTCTTCCTAGCATTCGTGACAGTCATCCAATTCCTCTTGACAATTTTATCGCACATCCATCCGAAGATAATGGAGCTGATCCACATTACCGCATAGGGTAGGGCAGCCAGGGTCCCGGTGCGGTGTATGTCGAACTTTAGGACTCCTGTCATGTACTTTGGAAGATCTGTCACCATGGTAAAGTACCCGTAGTCGTGACCAATCTGTGAATTAGTTATGCTATGGTTAGGTGTGATTTATAGGTGTGGGAATATTATATAGGTGTTAATAAATACATAAATATCTTGGACATGATTTCAGATTATCTAGTGCCAGTCGATTTACCAGAATATACTTCAGACTTGTATTATACAGGATGTAAAATTAAATGCGTTACAATATCAAAGGTAATGCTTCAGACCATCAAACTGAACAACTTTACTATGGAGCCACCAACGAAATCACGTGAGAAAATGGCTGTTCCATTGAAAACGTCAATGACTACTCGTATGTATGACCCAAATGTATGGGACAAAACACAATCTAGTTTTTATCTTTCAGCACGAATCGAAAAATTGTATTCAGTTATCCTTATAGCTGAAGAGTTTCCAGTATAAAGTGCTTCTATTAGCGCAGCGTAGGTATGGAAGGTACAGAAAATACAGGATAGATTTTAAATAGTTGGTCTTTATGCTGTCCACTGTTGATAGATTAAATACAACGTTTTTTCGCAAACATTTCACCTACTAAATAAATACTAAATTTAACTGCAAACTAACTAAGCGTGTCTCATAAAGACAAGTGCAAATTTATTATTGTTTCGCTTTTGATGTTATCAATATTACGAGAAATTCCATCAAAACTTGTTTTGTGGCCTTCAATAAAAACTATTTTAATACTCAAATCCGCTTACCAAACAGGATGAAATTGGTATCTCCCTTCGAATCGAACCTTGATCAAACATGTGACTACAGGCTACTATATTAATTCATTACGTTTCGGTTGCCAGTTACAATTTAAATTGAAGATAAGCCATGGAATGAAATAAAATGCAATCTACACATAACATTGCTGACTCGCTCTTGCACTGGAGAATTAAATAAGTGACAATTATACGCCTTTTGTCCGCAACACGGTCTGACCTAGTTATATTCATTCACGATTACATTCCCCGAGTGGGTAGTCAGAGATATTCTAAACAGCCAGAACATGCACGTACATGCATCGAAATTGAAGCATGCCGGTTTTGTCACGATGGTTTTCCTTCACCGAAGTAGTTATAAATCGTACATTAATTCCGAAAACTCATTGGTACGAGTCGGCATGGACCGGGATCGAACCATGGCATAGCCACGGCAGGCATGATAATCCAAATCAGAAAGCAAATTTCAATTTTTAAATGAAGAAACTTACCTGTGCACAAACTAGAGCCCAAAGAGGTACAGACATGAAGATTGCCTTCCACGGAATAGCTGAAGGTTGACTGTTCTGATGCCTGCCAAGAGCTTCTTCCAAATACTTCTTCTCGCTATCAGAGATGTACGGGTGGGATTCTGGGTCGTTATAACAGAGTAGTGCCTGGAGGAGAAAAACATTAATGAAATGACTTATTTAGCTTATATGAATATTAATAATGGTCATCGTTATCAGCCAAAAGAAGTCCACTGATCGACACAAGACTATAAACAGAGATTGCTATAATCGCTACGTTTGACACGAGGAATGGCGTAGATTAGTGAATGCTGATACCCATTCCTTGTTAGGTGTCCAATTTGACACCCATGTTTAGTCCTGAACTTATGAAGATGCTTAAAACAAGTTTGCTTGAAGCTACTTTAGGTATATTAAAAATCCTTACCCAAAATATGAACCATAGAATGCCAATAGCACCGAACAGGTAGAACACGGACTCCCAGTCCCCTGACTCCTGCATGACCAGTCCAGAGAGGTAAGTACCGGCGATGTTGCCAATCTGTGCGCCTCCGAACACTAGGGAGCCCATCCGACCTCTTTCTGACACTGGGGCCCATCGAGCCAACATTGCGTTTAGAGCTGGAAAGGTTGTACCCTGAAAAAATTCATGGAGAATTTTAATTTCCCATTCGAATAATCGTCATTTCAATTCAAAGATAGGTCTCTCCCAGTTTTTCAACAGCAAAAAATTTTGTGTAGCTGATTTTCATCGGCTCTTTACGATATCCTTCACCTTCCGGGACCTTCACCAGGTAAGTCTGCCTAATAACCGACCGTCTATCAGAAAGTCTTCTTCAATACCCGGAGAGTATATTGCCACGTCGTCGGCACGTCCGCACTGCGCAAAATTCTGCAACCAACTGATCCCCACTCCCCACCACAATTACTATTGCTACAATAAGATAGGTTTATATTTGATTAAGTGAAGGAAACGTACCTCTCCAAGCCCTTCCAGAACCCTCAAAATAATAAGACCAGTCGCTCCACCGACGCTGACCGTCCAAGGTGTCAGTAATGTAAACACAGCTGTGCTCAGTACACCGAAGCCGAGCGAGTATTTCCCGCCGAACCGCTCGGCGAGCATACCTCCAGGTAAGTGCGTCACTATGTACCCGTAGTAGAAGGCACTTAGAATGATGCCTTGAGTCTCTTCATCCCAATCGAAGCCGCTTATCTCCTGAAAAATAAGTTCAATGTACTTTTGGTTCCAGGTTCCAGTTCTGATTGATAGTGAAACAATGTTATCTTGAAGTATTGTTTTGCAGAGTAAATATTTATTATTGTGGTCAATTAGTTGATTGGAAGAACTGAAGGAATGTTTTAATAGGTACCTGCCATTGTTTGTTTAAGGAAAGTAGGCAAAGGGGAAATTACCTTGCCGTGTAGGACACTTGCTCATTTCATAAAGATTACGAAATTGCTGTCTATTACGACCGATTACTTAATTTCTCTAGTATCTCATTAAACTAAAGACAACCTAGAATTAAAGAGATCTTATTCTTGTCATCGAGGGTCTAAGGAAAAAAAAACTTTTGTTGAGCTTTTACAAAATGGACACAGAAAAGAAGAGGAACCTTAGAATAAAGATTTATAATTTTGTTACATGTGGTATGGATTTTATTGGTAGCACCAATATGTACATATAGGGGAAGAGAGGCAGAGTAGGACACCTATACCTACAGAGACTGTCTAGCACAGGTGAAAGAAAAGGTTGATGTCATGTCGTATCAAGGGACTAGCGGAAAAACGAGACATGTTGGTAAATACTCCACCGACAAGAGTAAACTCTTAAATAAATCATGATGGTCGACTTGGCGAAAGGTTGGTAGAAGTTTGTTTAGTTACTAGTGTAATGACTAGTGATATTAAAACTCACGGTAGCCTCAGCCACGGCTTCCTCGACATCAGCAGCGGGACAGGAGCCGTCGTCTGCGCCGACAGCGTGCGCGCGCCGCCGCACCATCTGCGTGATGGCGATGTTCAAGCACACCCGCATTGTGTACGCGTTGGCGACCGCCAGGAAACCCATCACGGCCATCACCCATCGTTGCGGTATTATGAAGACTGTGGGTAGAAGATACATTACGTTATTATATAGATTGTTATGAGATGGCGGAAGGATCTGTGGCCGTTGTATAGGATATCCTTCGCTCACTTTCTATTTCCGCGCGAACGAACGATATAAAAGGCGGGATATAGCCGTATCACGCATAAGATGCTTCGGCTTCTGGATGCTTTCGATGATAATTGATAGTGGCCAGAGCATAGGTACTCTTTACTTGATGAAAAGGCAGTTACAAAAATATGTACGAATATCAAATGTACCGAAGATACAGGGTGTACAATTAAATGCGTTACATATCTTAGGGGGTGCTTCAGACCATCAAACTGAACAACTTTTAATATGAAGACAAGATCGAAATCGCGAAAAAAGAATCTATTGTTCCAAACATTTGGGTAGAGTAGCCATTTGCATTTTCTATGGAACACCGGATTTTATTCCACGATTTTGGATCAATAGTAAAAGTTGTTCAGTTTTGATAGTCTGAAGCACCCCATAAGATATGTAACGTAGATATTTAATTTACATTTACACCTGTATAATTCTGTACTAACGTTTTACATTTTGGTCAGGTAGGTCAACCTACATATTTAAAATTTTATGTCTTTATTATAATTTTATAACTTTTATATTTTTATTATTTATCATAGTTTTGCAAAGAATGGAGGTGCTTATAAACTAAAGAAATGAATATGTTGTTGCCCTGTAACTCTTATAAATGGGTGTTTTCTACTGTTTATTTCATAATTATAGTAATTTAATGTCGGTTAAATTCCTTGTGCGTAGGAGGTACAAATTAACATTTTTGCTGCAATTAGCAAGAATGGTTAGTTATTTCAACAATTATACACAGGAATGTATTTTGATATAAACAAATTTGTTAATGACCACAATAGAAAGAGTAACAGTAATTTAATATATTGCATTATGTCATTATCTAAACAAAATAACGTCTCTACTTGCGTAATCAATTTACCTAAACATTTTGAAAATTACTTCCATGTCCAAATATTTCCTGAGAATTATTGACTCGTCTTCTTTTAGATATTAACAAATTTTAACACGTAACATAATATAAGTATAGTACCAGGAAGTAGTAGGAAATAGCTAATTTCCTGTTCCTCTACGCTAGATTATTTTCGATAATTTCATTATATTAAAACCTAACTAATTACTACTGGGTAGTTGAGAAGATAATGATGAGGTGTTTTTTGGTTTGGTTATCCATTAAATAATAAAGGATGTAAGCAGCTATCCCAATAATATTAATTTCAGGTTTGTGTACACACGGCGACACATCCAGCTACGCAAAACAGGGTAATGTAATGTATAACGTCGCGCGGCCAGCTTATATTGGTTTTGCGTAGTATATAGTGACAGCTTATAGTGTGCACACACGGCAACAGATCAACCCTAAAATATTTAAACTATGTAGTAATAGATACCACAGAGTACTAATAGATACTTTTTGCCCGACTGCGCGACGCAAAGGAAGACTATGTATGTTTGTAAGTTTGTACCTTTGTGGCACTCTAGAGACCAAACGCGTGGGACGATTTTAATGATTATTACGTCAATAGATTTTTCTTAATCTTGCAAGTACCACTAAAGACATGATGGTAATCAAAATTTAACATGGCGACAAACAGACGCCATATTGTGAAAAAGTAAAAAAACGAAAGTTGACGAACTATATTGAGTGGGGTATCATTGAATAGGTATTTGAAAATCATCTTTAGGTTTCTTTTACCAATTTTCATTTCGAATGACCATTTAGGATCTATAACGATTTAAATTTGAAAAAACTAAAAAGTGTAAAAACAAAAAAAAGTTTAAAATAACAAAAATCACTTTTTTGTGATTTATATATAATTATTATCTAAATTAATTTAATGATATAGACAGGAATTCCTTTATATAACGAACAATATGCCACTCCCGGCATTGACCGTCGAAATCAACTACCGTAAAGGCTATCAAATGCCGATGTGCTTTGCTAATATAAAACCTAAACAAATACCTATTCAGCATTGGTAGAGTTTAAACGAGACGAGAGTGTCATGCAAAGGATGAATGAGACAATATTTTGGGGCAAACTCTGGCTACTTTGCTACCCTTTTATTGAAAAAGTAGTCTCTGATGCACTCTCTCCTCTTTACCCTCCTAAACCAACACCGTATCAAAGTACGTATAAGATATACATAGTAGGCGCGCTTCTAAGAAATCGCGCGATGCTACGGCGATACGACAAAAATGTCTTTATTTCCAACAAAACTTGGGTGAGTACATTAAAATTAGTTTCTCCCCCTCCCCCGACGCTTCATCCCTTCCCGCCTTGAAAAGTGTCTCAATTTTTAGATTTTCTTAATTTCCAGGAAAACGGTACATACTTGGACATAATGTTCAAGGATTAGAACTTGCATTTATTTTCATGTAAGTAAGTCTTAGTTTCAACCTCTAGTTCGGACTATTGAAACTATTATAGATGAAGTATGAAACAAGTATTTTAGACTTGTACCTGTTTGCTTTTGTGACCCATCCCTAAATGTTTTTGATACTGGTGTTACAGAATGATATTCCGCAAATAAATCTGTTATTCCATACATTTGAGTTGAGTAGTTAGGTAGGTATGACAGTATGATAAAGGAGTTTGCTTCAAAGTGAAAGTTGATCAGTTTTATGGTCTGAAGCACCCCTTAGATATAGATATTTTCAATTTGATACGGACAATTTGAGGCGTATAAGAGATAAATAGTATTTGTAACCTACTCTAGTAAGTTTTATACGTTTTTTTATCGTCTCTTGCTCAATCTTATAAAGCCAACTATACTCCATTCAAAATAGCAACGAAATTTTAAGGCTATTTTGCATTACAGAAACAGAGATTTGAAACACTTCCTCTCACTTATTCTTAGAACAGCTTTAGTAACATCCAAGATATGTCGGATAGTATATGTATCCAATAAATTAATTACATTTGAGAATCAGAATCAGCCAGAAAGCTAAATAGGAATCGGAAAATCTCGTCGTCCTTATTTGGAATGAAGTATAGTTACTTTTCAGACTCGAGATTAGATAATCATTTTTTTGGGTCGAGTCGGTTTGCAGTTTTGTATGGAGCAGCTGATTTTTTTTCGCGATTTTAATGTTGGTGCCATAGAGAAAGTTGTTCAGTTTGACGGTCTGATCATCCCCTTAAAAAAGTGTCAGCATATTAAGAAGGACCCTATATTCTATTAGATAGTAATGATAAACTTCCGTCATAGAAATTGTACTAATTCTAAGCAAGATAGGTGACTTCACACCCATTATTTACTAGTTTTCTCGTTAAACGTTCTTGGCTGTTGAAGCTAATGATACCAGATGGTCACTGCGAACCTTTCCTAGAACATACAGTAAACGAAGAAAAATTGAAGGCGAAAATCTATACCGTTAAGTACACACGGCGACAGATCAACCTACCCTTAGTTAAACTCTATGTTCATGGACATAAGGTCCAACTATGGGTAGGTTGATCTGTCGCCGTGCGTACAATAAATAAGAGACCTAGGTACACAAATAATTTACCTATATACTCGAGCCAACTGTATGGGACAGCAGATTTTTTTCGCGATTTTGATGTTGGTCCCATAGAGAAAGTTGTTCAGTTTGATGGTCTGATCATCCTTTTAAAAAACTATCAGCATTAAGTTGCACCCTATATAGGGTGTCAAACTGAACAACTTTTACTATGGGAGCAAAACTGTCAGAACAAAAGAAATATCAGCTGTCCCATACGTTTGAATCGAGTACCTAGGTATTGCAGTTTAGTATGGGACAGCAGATTTTTTTTTTGTTCTGACAGGTTTGATCCCATAGTAAAAGTTGTTCAGTTTGATGGGTAGAGTATGTGGTTTAAAGGTTAATGATCTTTGCTCTAACCTCTAACTATAAATAAATAAATAAATATCTTGGACATTGTCACACAAATTATCTAGTCACATTTAAAGTACCAGAATCGAGCCTGGACTTGTATTATGATGACTAGACAACGATATAGAATACATATATAGATACAAACAACCATGACTCGGGTACAAATATTCATATTCATCATACAAATATTTGTCCCTTACGGGATTCGAACCCGCGACCCTTGGCACAGCAGGCAGGTTCACTACCGACTGTGCTATCGGGCCGTCATTTTACATTACCGTACACTAAAACTAAGCATACAAATATTCATTACCTATAGGCCCTATAGGTACCTAAGGAATATTTCTATACTCTACTATAGACTATAGTATGCGGTAATATTCTGGAGAACCCTTTTTTACATAGTTTTTTTCTGAATTATGTCGTATTTATAGCTAGGTAGATAGATACCTAAGTACTTACATCCGACCGTGCATAAAATTTTAATTAAAGTGAATATTTGGAAAACATAAAGCTATACTACATTACATTACGTGTCATAATTTTAATCATCAAGATCTTGTAAAGATTGAATAACCGGAGGTAACTTTCTCCACCCCATCGATGACGGTTAATATAAATCATGTTAACATTATAGTTAAACAACGGTACTAAAATGGTAGGTTGGCGTGAAAGATGACCAGGCCCCGAGGTATAACGGACGTTACTTGCGATGTAAAATAAGCGATCGGAGCAAATTGATGTGCTAAACAACTCAGGTAGGTAGACCAAACAAGGTACCAAACGGCGACTTCATAAGTAGGTTAGTTTATAGCTAGTTATCCTAAACGATCTTGTGTCTAATAGTCTCATATGAAACTAGATACAGTACATACAACGTGTTAATTAATAAGCGCAAAACCTCATACACCCCAACTGATTAATAACAAAGTAATTAGATTAAAATAATCATTTCCTTATTTCGATAGTTCAAATTTGAAGTTATTCGCATTTTAAGTTTTCAGGCAAAAATGTTTTTTTATCATTTCAGCAATGAATGAAAGCGTTAGCGTGCTCGTGGATACATTTTAAGTATCTTGTTTTGGTAGTAAGTAGGGTGAGTGTGCCCGTGCGTTGGGTTGAGATCGAGTTCAGTAAATTTAAAAATTTTACAAACCAATTATTTAATATTTGGAAAAAAAAAAAAACCTTTGTTGAAAACATGATAATTCGATTCTGCTCTTGATT